>OX596130.1:2021802-3401106 GCA_951394315.1 Lactarius evosmus | reverse complement strand
TCCGACACAGACGATTCGAGCTCGGATAAATCTGATGCTGTTGGCAATCTCATTCAGAGAATCAGAGTTTCTTCGCGCCCCGCTTCTCCGTCTGATTCGAGTCCAGCTGTCCCTCAATCTCCTTTAACATGGTTTCATTCACCACCTGCCACACAAATAGGGGTTTACAGGGCCCTTTTCCCCCTTAAATTAGACCCAGTATGGTACGTAGATGAGCTGAGGTCGATGCAAACGGGTGGCGGTGCAGAAGGACGTAAGTGGGCCATGTTCATGACAGCTGGAGGTCACTTCGCCGGAGCCGTCGTTCGAGTCAGTAAACCGGAAGTCAACGAGGAAGGTCCCAAATCTGCAAAACAAAAAAGGCTCAAAAGACCGAAGCCCGACACAGAGGTTCTGCTACATAAAACATTCCACCGCTATACCAGTATGTGTGATCTGTTGCCGCATCATCTGGGTATAACATTTCGCAGCCCGCCGGAAGCAGGGAGGCTCACAATCCGTCAATGACAATGCCAAAGGACCTGCCAAGAGCGCAGGTGCCCAGCTTCGACGATATGGCGAACAGGCTCTCCGGGATGTGTGTACGTCCCTTGTGTCTGGCGTATCGGACTTACTTTCTTTTAGGACATTCGTAATCTCCTCTCCGATTGGGTGGACGAGATCAACCAGTGTGAGCGGATATGGATTCGCGCAAGTGCTTCGAATCGAAAAATATTCCTCGATTATGACGGTGCCCCGATAGTTAAGGGTGCGTCTTTTAGCGGCAAGTCGAGGCCACCATTCACCAGGAAATCAGGCGACGAACGACTGCGAACGTTCCCTTTTCCCACTCGCAGGCCGGTAAGCTAAAGCAATGACCTCCACAGCGCCTTCTCATACCCCGTGCAGACACAGTCGGAGCTAGAACGTTGTCTCTTTGAATTGACTAGAGTGAAGATCACCCATCTAACTGAGGAAGCACTAAGAGAGCAAGATGCTGCATACCTTGCTTCTCTCCCAAAGCCCAAGCCCAAAGCCCCTGTCTCTGTCTCTGCACCTATTACGATTAAGGCAAAGGAGCCGAAGTTATCCAAAGAAGAAGAGCTCCTTAGGGAAAAGTGGGCTAGACTCCTTGATATGGTTCTCCGCGGCCGTCTCGATGCACTTAAGGACTTTTGGGAGCGCGAAGGGGAAGGTCTCGGCGGAATTAACACAAGAATTCCGT
Organism: Lactarius evosmus; assembly: GCA_951394315.1. Classification (NCBI taxonomy): domain Eukaryota; kingdom Fungi; phylum Basidiomycota; class Agaricomycetes; order Russulales; family Russulaceae; genus Lactarius; species Lactarius evosmus. The sequence continues at coordinate 3,399,902 of OX596130.1, read as the reverse complement.
CATGGACCGGAGAGAAGGTATCTACGCTCCTTCAATATGCCGCGCAATGTGGACAAGAAGAGGTTACGCGGTGGTTGCTAGACGAGGCACGCGCAGACCCCACGATTGCGGTTCCCTCTGAGGCACCAGTAACTGGGAAGGACACTCCAGGCAATAGCCCAGAACCGATCAAAGTAGCTAGAGTGGCCCACCGCACGGCCTACGACGTCGCTTCCTCCCGCGCCGTACGCGACATATTCAGACGAAGTGCAGGCGCACACCCGGACTTGTGGGACTGGCTCGGCGCGGGTCGTGTGCCTAGTATACTGAGCCAGGAGATGGAAGAAGAGCGCGAGGAGAAGAAGAAGGTGCGCCGGAAAGGACTGAAGGACAAGGTTAAAGAGCGCGAGATGAAGGAGCAAGAGCACGCCAACCAACTTGATACAGTTGTTGATGCAGATACAGACGTGCTAGGGACGGAACCTCCCACACGCTCCGAACCTAATAACGCGCCAAGAAGATTAGGTGGTTCCGCTGGTTCTGCCGACGCGATTGCCGGTCTGACACCGGAGATGAGAGCGAAGGTGGAAAGGGAGAGGAGGGCGAGAGCCGCAGAAGCGCGACTTAAGATGTTGTCTGGGCGGTGACTCTGCCTTAATGGATAATAGACAAAAGTTCCAACCTAGATCAGGGTTACATCCTATGTTTACCTTACACTACAAACGTTTACTGGACTTGGCACGACTCCCTGACACGTCACATGGTATCACGTGGCTTACCATGTGCATGAAATTCATCAGCAAACCAAATTTGTTGCAATGTTATGTCACCAAGCCAGCCAAAGCTAAGTGTTAAGCAACCACTAGGTACATTAATCAAGTATAAGGCCTTTCAGAGCCTGGTTATTACTTGAACCCATAATGTAGATCCATAAGAGGACTAAGAAAGTAAGATATTGTTAATCTAAAGTATAGCTGAGCATTTATGTTACGCTTCGGTAAGCGTGGGCCTTGCTTTAGGCGATGGTAAGGTGCGAGTACTTAGCTCTATGGTGTTTGAAGTTGAGCATGGGATCTCTAAGTCCTAACACGCCAATACCTTGCAACTGGGAAGGCCTCTGGGTGGGCCTATGCAGTGTGTTCCTTCTTGCGGTCCTAGTACTTCGCAAGGAAAGAGAGGAGTGAGAAACCAATGATTCAAGAAGACCAAGATGGCGATTCTTGGTCTTCCCGCACTACTATTTATACACAACGATGGAGGGCTTTAAAGCGCCTCCTGAATGATGCTACCCTATAGCGTATCTAGCTTGAACCCTAGTACGGCTATCCTAGTAATCAGTAAGTGTATAGTAACATGTGATACTACTGCTGACTGATAACACGTGAATGATGAAGTCCCTGACTAATGTAAGAATCACAAGCCTACTACCGTAGTCAGAACCTAGTAGTAAGTGTTCAAGTCCGGTCCGTAACATCACCCCCTTTTCAGGAGCGACGTCCCCGGAGCCCTGGGGGTCCCATCCACCCCGCCTGCACGTCTTCGATCCGCTGCATCGCCCACGCCTGTTCCAGCCTACTGATACTCATCGCTTTGTCTGTTGCCAATCTCCCCCAGGTCTCCTGCAACTCTTTGATCCTCGCCTCCAGCCACCTGAGCTCGGCCCCGAGTGCCCTGTACCACCTGACCTCCGTGGCAAGGCTCACGTCCTTGCACTTGGCGATGGCCCGGTTGATGGTCCCTATGGCATTGTACCCCACGTCAAAGAGGAACAAGTCCTCTTGTGCGTACTTGATGTGGGTTTCGGGGTGCACCACGTACTGTGGCGTGGCATACAGGGGTTTCGGGAACACCCTGTTGGACTCATCGATCAGGCCGAGCACGATGGGGTCGTTGCTCATGATGGCCTGGACGTATTTTGCCTGGCGCATCATGCTGTCGGGGGTGGTGATGGGGAAGGAAATGAAATCGGGTCCTCGATTGACCCGGAACCCATAAGGTGCATGGGTGCTGGCGACGCTGGAGACGGCCCGGTTGGCGAGCTGGGGACAGATATGACCCCGATAGAGGGGGGTCCCATCGGTGGTGAGGGCGTGTCAGGTTATATGAGGTGGAGCATCAGCTTCTCTGCCATAGTGAATGTGTGGGTGCTCAGCTGGGTACTGCTCGTCCTCGCTGTCCATGATCTCTCCCTCTTCTCTCTCATTTCCCTCATACGGCGCTGGGCTGTTTGCAGCTGTTCGTCCCTCCAGTCGTCGGTCACCTCCTTCCACGACTTCTTCGGCTTCGTTAGCTGCTCGTATCGCTCCCTGGCGTGCGCGGACGTCTGCACCGCGGTCGAGAGCTCGCCGAAAGTCGTCGACTTCCACAGTGGTGAAAGGTTGGTCTGCGATGGGCAGTCCGGTGTTGGCATGGAGGATGTGCCACAGAGCGGGCTGTCCGTCGACGTCGGGGGACAGTCGGGCGCTGCCTGCTCCACATCCTTGAGCAGGGAACTGGGCGAGGGTGCTGTTGAACTCAGCTTCGGTGATGGGTCCCTTGGACCTGGCTCTGTCTCTCTCAGCCATGATGACCTCCTTGGTGTTGTTAGAGGTTGTTGGTGCCCGCTCTTCCTCCAGTTCGCAGGCAAAAACCCTTTCGGGGGTTCTGAGGTAGTACAAAGATGTCTGGATGGTGGCATTGGGGGTAGATGGCATCGGCAAGTGTGGAATGACAGTAGTGGTAGTAGGAGAGGAGAATGGGATATCATTGTTAGTCCTCCCACTTCTTATAAGTGTTTTCGATGTGGTCTTCGAATGTTGGTACTCCACGAGGGCTTCGTCGGCGAATAGATCTTCCCGGTTGACCCACTGGTTCTCCGAGTCGGGATAACCCTTCCATTTGACCAGATACTGCTTTTTCCGTCCTCTGCCGAAATGCCGTTCGTCTAGAATCTTCTCAATTTCGTATTCTTCTTCTCCGTCTACCAGATCAGGTGGTGGTCGTTGGTAGTTTTTCCCATGGAGTGGAGTCTCGTGGTACTTTGTGAGAAGATCCACATGGAACACTGTGTGAATTTTCCATTGCGGAGGGAGGTTGAGCCGGTAGTTGACAGGGGACATCACCTGTTCTATTGTGAAAGGTCCGTACCTTCGAGGGGCGAGTTTCGCCATTGGCTGGTGGGTACGGAGGTGTCGTCCTTCGAGCCACATGAGATCTCTGGGTTAGAACTTCGGACCATCTTTAGTCTTAACCCATGATTGTTGCGCCTTTATGATCAATTCCTGGGCGCGTTTCCGCGCTTCTCGGAATTGTCCTGCTCTTAGCGTCACTTGTGGGATTGGTGAGGGTTTCTCCGTCCAGTCCGCCCGTGGGTTATACCCCATAAGGAGGTTGAAGGGTGACTCCCGAGTATATTCATGTGGCCAATTATTATGCGCGAATTCTGCGAGAGGTAGATACCTGCACCAATTGTCCTGTCTTTCGTTTGCCCAAAATTGTAGGTATTGTTCCACCCATTGATTTGTTCGTTCCGATTGCCTGTCGGTCCGAGGGTGGTACACGGTGGATATATTCTGTTTGATGTCTAGTACCCTGCAGAGTTCCCTTGTAAACCTGCTGGCAAAACGGGGGTCGCGGTCACTTATAATTTTCGTAGGGAGCCCGAAGTGGCTGAAGACATATTTTAGGTATAGGTTGGCAACTCCCTTGGCATTGATTTCTTCGTTACAGGGTATGAATATTGCTGCTTTACTGCAATCATGGTCCGTGATTGTCAGTATCGTGTTGTATCCCTGGGATAGGGGTAACTTAGTTATGAAATCGAGGGATATGGTTTCGAACGGCATTGCTTCTGGTTTGGGATATATGGGGCTAAGGGGTGCTTTATTACATCCGTGTTGAACTTTGATACGTTGACATTCGGCACATCCTTTGATGTATTCCAAAGCATCCTTGGCTAGTCCCGGCCACCAGTAGTTACGTCCTGCTAACTGGGCGGTCCTTTTAATTCCTGGGTGTCCATGAGCGGGAAGATCGTGATGATCGTGCAGTATACATCGCTTATCGTGGATACCCCCGGTTACTACCCGTCGTGCGTCTTTGTACCAGATCCCGTTTATCTTTTTGAGGCAGTGTGCGTCTACCCACAGTTTCAGGGTATTTTCGTTTTGTTCGTATATGGGGTCTTCCAGTGTGATGTCTTTGGGGTCGAGGTGATCTTTGTTGGTCCGTATTTTTTCTACGTGGGTGCTGTGTATGAAAACTTTGTCCGGTAGTACCATGATGTTCTCATTGTCCTCTTCCCCTTGGTCATAGTCCAGTCTTCGTGATAGCGTGTCTGCCCTGCCGTTTGCTGATCCTTTGATGTGGTGAATTTCGAAGTCATATTCTGATAGTTCCAGTACTTCCCTTGCCACGCTCCGGCTGATTTTCTGGGGACTTCTCCAATATTGTAGGTTCATGTGATCCGAGAAAACTTTCGTGCGGTGTGGCAATCCGGCGAGCAATGGTCGCCAGTGTCGGAATGCCTTGACTATCGCTAGTAGTTCCAGGTCGTAAATGTCGTAGTTTCGTTCTGCTTCGTTGAGTGTGGTGGAGAAGTAGCCAATGGGGTGTCTCTTCCCGTCGTCCTTCCATTGTAGTAGTACCGCTCCTATTGCGAACCCTGATGCATCAACCTCTAGTTTGAATGGTTTACTCAGCTGTGGGTGTGCCAATACCGGTTCTGACGTAACGAGTCCTTTGAGCTTATTGAATGCGTCATGTTCTGTCCCTGTCCATTTCCATTCGGCTCCTTTCTTGGTTAGTTGGTTCAGGGGTTTCGCGTGATGTGAAAAGTTTCGAATGAACACGTGATAGAAATTGCAAAAGCCTAAAAATGATCGAACGTCTTTGACTTTGGTGGGTGTTGGCCAGTCCTTAATGCCGGAAATTTTAACGGGATCCATGTGTGTCACCCCCTTTTCAAGGATTACCCCCAGGTAATCCATACGAGGCGCATGGAATAAGCACTTTTCTAGTTTGTAGTAGAGGTTGTGCTTAGCTGATATTTCCAATACGTCTTTGACCGCCACGATGTGATTGTCCATACTGTGTCCTATGTGTGTTGCGATGCCGATGTCGTCCATATATACCCTGATTGTTGTCCCTCTGAGCTCGTGTTTAGCGATGATGTCCCGACATATGTGGTTCATCATTGTCTGGAATGTCACGGGAGAGTTTGTCAGTCCGAAGAACATTACCGTTGGTTCGAACAGGCCATATTTAGTTTTGAACGCGGCCTTTTCTTCGTCTCCTTCCTTGATTCGTATGTTGTTGTAGCCCCACCGTACATCGAGCTTGGTGTATATATGGGCGTTACTGAGGTCTGTTATGAGGTCGGTGATGAGGGGTAAGGGGTATTGATTCCGTATTGTGAGCGCGTTGAGACATCTGTAATCCTATACCGGTCGTAACTTGCCGTCCTTCTTTTTGACGAAGAAGAATGGCAATGCATATGGGGATTTTGATGGTCGTATATATCCTTTGCCGAGTTGTTCCGTGAGAAAGGCTTGAAGAGCTTGGTCCTCTTCTTGCGTGAGTGGATAGACCTTACAGTCTATTGCCTCAGGTGCCCCTTTCTTAAGTTGAATTTCATGATCCCATACCCGCGAAGGTGGGAATTGGTGTGATGCTTCTTCATCGAATAGTCGGTGATACGAAGAGTAGACGGGTGGCAACTCAGCTTTCGTAGTGTACTGCTTCACTTTGATTGCTAATTCCATAGAAGTGGTCCTTCCTTCTACAAACTCTTCTTCTTCTAATTGAGCAGTGATATGCTCCTTCTGACTCTCGGTCATTGCCTTTGCAATTGTTGGTTGTGTAATTCTGGGATTGACGGTTCTGAGGACTACTGGTAGTGTGTCTTCCTTGATTACGGCATGTCTCCAGCTGAAGGTTGGTTCGTATGTGGCCAGCCATGGATATCCAAAGACAATGTCTTCACTTCCTATGTCGGTGATGAGGAATCTCATCTCCTTGTGGATTCCTTTTGTTTGTACGTCCAGGTCTACATAATGGGTGATTAGTCCTGCCCTGTTTTCGGTATTATCGATATTCCATATCTTTTTGGGCCGTTCCAGCGGCTTCATTCCTATCCCCATCCACTTTACGAAAGTGGGTTGTAGAAAGTTGTCTGTGGCTCCTGAGTCCACTAGTGCTCTGATGTCGGCCATGGCATAATTTGTGCGAATTGATACTGGAATTCTCATAGAATGGTAGTGAGTTATGATCACAGAATTACATTTTACTGCCCTTACCCAGGCCGATGGGTTCAGGCGCTTCGAAAATCCTCCCTCTTCCATAGATCCTGTAATATGAGGTCTTTTGTTACACCTTGCTGTGGCGTTCGTTCGACTTGAACACTTTACTAAGCGAGAGAGTGGTGAGTTTGGTACAAGTCGAACGTAGAGGTGACGCCCTCAATACGACAACGGGGCTAACAACGGATCTTCAAGTCACGTTGGCCCGAATGGACTTCGACCTGTCTTCTTGTCGTGATCCGACTCACCATGGACTTATTTTCTCTCTTACTATATCGCTTTGACTCATTCATGCTTCCCCTCGGAGTACTAACCTGTTGACTCACTACCATGTACGCCTCCTTACTCCAAGTCCCCTTCTTCGCCCTTCCCCTTCTGGGCTTCCCCTTATTCCCTTTTCTTCTCCTTCCCCATTTGCGTTGTCTATTGTTCTCTTTCTAGTATCCCCTCATGGGACGGACATAGAGTAGCGACCTATATAAACCTAGCCACTTTGTATGCTCACTCCCCAGTCTTGTCTTCGTTTATTACTAGCGAATACCAGACCTGATTACTCCTCTAACTGTGTGCTCCCTTCTCGTCGTCTCATCACCACTGTCGGTCTTCCCTTAGTTGGGAGCCACCTCGAAGCTTTGCGCTTGTGCTATAACAACGCGCACACACAGACCCTAAGTCGCTTGACTTAGTCCCTCGTACTTCGGCCATCTAACCGAAGCCCCTTGTACCTCGTTACTAAGTCCATCGACTTACCCTTGAACCTCTGTTCCTTGGTCATCCCTCGCGGACCTTTGTCTCTCAGAACTCCCTCGACCTTGGTTATCGTTTACCAAGCACTTCGTCCTCGAACCCTGTCCTTGTCCCCCTCGTACCCTCGGTGCACGTCGCACAGTAAGGCCCCGCTAGGCCTTAACACTTCTGACGTGAAGAACCAGGTGCCGGGAACACAGGATGGTGAGAGAGAAGAAGAGAGAGAAGAGGATTCAATGCTGGAGATGAATGGCAATTCCAAGAAGACCAAGATCGTGTTTCTTGGTCTTCATTGACTGCTATTTGTACAGATACTCGAGGGCTTTAAAGCGCCTCTTGAACGGAACTATCCTATGGCGTAAGTAGCTCAAACCCTACTACACCGCTCCTAGGAATCACTTCAGCAATCACATGCGATCACTGAGGTGCTGACTGAGACTACAAGTCCATGACTAATTACTACTTACTACTGTAGTCACAACTGGTAAGTAAGAGTCCAAATCTCCGAATCACATCACCACTATTACGTTTGATAAGTCCAAGAGGTCGACCGCGACATCACCCCCTTTTCAGGGACAACGCCCACGTTGTGTCTAAGTCGACCATGGCCAGTTCCTCGCACCTTGCCCCAGGCTGATCCATCCCCCATGCACTTTTTGTTACGATACGACTCAATTTCTTTTCTTTCTTGTTTTCTATTATCTCACGTGACCGTTCTCATAAGAGTCATAGTGACTCTTTACTTATTTCTCATACGAGTCATAGTGACTCTAGCCCGTTGTCAAGGGGCTTTCTATCTTTTGTTTCAGATGTGTTTCATACATACTGCGGACTACGCCGCAGTTACTTATGGTTCGATGACTCGATCCTAGTACGCCGTTATGACTCAGTACTAGGATCCCTCTTTACTATAAAGTCAGGCTTGCTAGGTAGCTTGTAGCCTTAGACTTGACTTTTTGTACTCTACGGTACTCGAGCAATCGAAGACCTGCGAATACTCCATATCTCACGAACTCTCCTCTCACTGAAGAATCCTAAGTTCCACTATTGGCTTAGGCTGACTCTTCAACTCGTACATCTTCACTAAAGTTCCTCTTCGGAACTTTCCTTGACAACCAGAACCAGACCCCTTAGTGCAGCGTCCCTGTAGAACGACTTAACCCACGTCGGGTGAACGTCCCTACCGTGACGTAACATTAAGTCAAGTCTATCGAACCTACAACCACTCTGGCTAAGGGACGAAGAATCTCTGAATCCCGATCAGTCCTCGGATTCAAACCGTTTCCCATCGAGAGGAGAACAGAAGACGAAGTTCCTGGCCACGTAAAAGGAGCAGCCCTTTGGCAGGAAATCGAAGGCGAAGAAGGTTATTGGGTATACGACATACTCAGTGCAGCATACCTAGCCATCGAATACGAAGAAAGTACCGAGCAGTGGTACTTCATACAGCGAGACAGCAGGACTAGGCGTTGGACAGCTACTCAACCAGTCCCCTCCCTGTATAACCTGGGAAGAAGATCGATCAGACCAACGACAGTATCAGCGATTCCACCAGACGATACACCGTTGAAGGCAGGCCAGCATACCGTGCCAACCGCTAAGAGACGTGATACAAAAAGTTCTCCAATGGCAACACAGACGACCACCACAGCTGCAACCGCAACAACGACGGCTGTCCCCCCATCCACAGTACAAACATTCTTCACGAAGGGGACAGGAACAGGAAGCGGAAACCCCCCTGCTAGCACTATGGCAGCAGGAAGTGGTCCCTCCGGAGGTGGGCCCCCAGGACCACCAGGAGGAAGCGGACCGCCAGGAGGTGGCCCCCCAGCAGGTGGGGGCGCACCTGGAGGCGGAGGTGCCCCAGTAGGCGGAGTGTTACGCTTCGGTAAGCGTGGGCCTTGCTTTAGGCGATGATAAGGTGCGAGTACTCAGCTCTAGTTTTACTAAGTCGAACGTGGAGCCTTCCACCTCAACACGATGACAACTTCAGCAACTGGGAAGGTATCGACAAGGCGAATCCTTATGCAGTGCACTTCCCTGCCCTTGGTCGGAGACGATAAAGACGCGAAGGGAAGAGATGAGAAACCGATGATTCAAGAAGACCAAGATGGCGATCCTTGGTCTTCTACGACTACTACTTATACACGATGACGGAGGGCTTTAAAGCGCCTCCCGAATGATGTTGACCTATAGCGTATCTAGCTCGAACCCTAGTATCGCTATCCTAGTGATCAGTAAGCTGTAAGTAACATATGATACTATGGCTGACTGATAACACGTGAAAGATGAATGTCCCTGACTAATGTACACAATCACATGCCTACCACCGTAGTCAGAACCTGGTAGTAAGCGTCCAAGTCCGATCCGTGACATCACCCCCTTTTCAGGAGCGACGCCCACGGAGCCCAGGCGGTCCCATCCATCCCGCCCGCACATCTTCGATCCTCTGCATCGCCCTGGCCCACTCCAACCTACTTATGCACCTTGCCTTGTCCGTTGCCAATCGCCCCCTCGTGTCCTGCAACTCCGCTATCCGCGCCTCTAGACGCCCCATCTCCGCCCCCAACGCCCGGTAGCGTCGGATCTCGGCAACGAGACTTACGTCCTTACACTCGAGGACGGCTCGGTTGATGGCCGCGGTGTCGTCATACCCTCCGTCGAAGATGATTAAATCTTCTCGGGCGTACCTGAGGTGGGTGGAGGGGTGCACCACGTACTGGGGTGCCGCGTACAGGGGTTTCGGGAACACCCTGTCGGACTCGTCGATCAGGCCGAGCACGATGGGATCGTCACTCATAATGGCCTGGACGTATTTGGCCGGGCGCGTCACGCCGTCGGGGGTGGTGATGGGGAAGTGAATGTAATCGGGTCCTCGATTGACCCGGAACCCGTGCGGCGCGCGGGCATTGGCGACGGACCCGACGGCCCGGTCGGCGAGTTGAGGACGGATGTGACCCCGGTACAGAGGGGTCCCGTCGGTGGCGAGGGCGTGTCGGGTTGTATGAGGTGGTACATTAGTTTCTCGCCCATAGAGAATGTGGGGGTGCTCAGCGGGGTAGCTCTCGTCCTCGCTGTCCGTGACCTCTCCCGCCTCTCTCTCATCTCCCTCATCCGGCGTTGGGCTGTTCGTAGCTGTTCGTCCCTCCAGTCGTCGGTCACCTCTTTCCAGGACTTCTTCGGCGTCATCGCCACCTCGTACTGCTCCCTGGCGTGCTCGGACGTCTTCACCGCGGTCGAGAGCTCGACGAAAGTCGTCGACTTCCGTGGTGGTGAAGGGGCGGTCGGCGATGGGGAGCCCCGTGTCGGCGTGGAGGATGTGCCATAGGGCTGGCTGTCCGTCGACGTCGGGGGAGAGTCGGGCGCTGTTGTTGTTTCGTCCTTGAGCGGGGAACTGGCGGAGGGTACTGTGGAACTCAGCTGGGGTGATGGGCCCCTCGGGCCCGGTTCCGTCTCCTTCAGCCACGACGACCTCCGTCCCGTTGACAGGGGCTGTTGATGCCCGCTCTTCTTCCAGCTCGGCGGCAAAAATCCTCTCGGGGGTTCCGAGGTAATACGAAGACGACGATAAGGCGGCATTGGGGGTGAAGGGCATTGACTGGTTGGAGGTGGTAGTGATGGTTGTAATTGAAGGGGGGAATGGAGTTTTTTCATCGACTCTTCCGCTCCTTATAACTGTTTGCGGGTCGGACTTTGAATTTTGGTACTCTGCCAGGGCCTCGTCGGCGAATAGATCTTCCCGGTTAACCCACTGATTCTCCGAATCGGGGTAACCCTTCCATTTGACCAGGTACTGCGTTTTCCGACCTCTGCCGAAATGCCGTTCGTCCAAAACCTTCTCAATTTCATATTCCTCTTCTCCTTCTACCAAGTCGGGTGGTGGCCGTTGGTAGTTTTTCCCATGAAGTGGAGTCTCGTGGTACTTGGTGAGGAGATCCACATGGAACACTGTGTGAATTTTCCATTGCGGGGGAAGGTTGAGCCGGTAATTGACAGGGGACATCACCTGTGCGACCATAAAGGGGCCATGTCTCCGGGGTGCGAGTTTTGCCGTTGGTTGATGTGTACGGAGGTGACGTCCTTCTAACCACACGAGGTCTCCTGTCTGGAACTTCGGGCCCTTCTTAGCTTTGACCCATGATTGTTGTGCCTTGAGAATCAGTTCTTGCGCATGTTTCCGTGCTTCCCTGAACTGTTCTGCCCTGAGCGTGACTTGGGGAATGGGTGATGGTTTATCCGTCCAATCAGCTCGTGGGTTATACCCCATGAGGAGATTAAAAGGGGATTTTCGTGTATATTCGTGTGGCCAGTTATTATGAGCGAATTCTGCGAGTGGCAAGTATCCGCACCAATTATCCTGCCTTTCATTGGTCCAAAAACGGAGATATTGTTCTACCCACTGGTTCGTCCTTTCGGACTGACCATCCGTTCGTGGGTGATACGCGGTTGAAATGTTCTGTTTGATGCCCAATACCTTGCATAACTCCCTGGTGAACCTACTTGCGAATCGTGGGTCTCGATCGCTTATGATCTTTGAGGGGAGTCCGAATCGTGTGAAAACGTGTTTTAAGTAGAGGGTTGCGACTTTTTCTGCGCTGATTTCTTCATTACAGGGTATGAACACCGCCGCTTTGCTGCAATCGTGATCGGTTATAGTTAGTATGGTGTCGTATCCTTGCGAGCGCGGCAACTTAGTTATGAAATCGAGCGCTATGGTTTCGAAGGGTAGCGCTTCTGGTTTTGGGTAAATGGGGTTGAGAGGGGCTTGGTCGCGCTTGTGTTGCACTTTGATACGTTGACATTCGGCGCACCCCTTAACGTATTCCAATGCGTCCTTAGCCATTCCGGGCCACCAGTAGGCGCGTCCCACGAGTTGTGCCGTTCGTTTGATACCTGGGTGTCCGTGAGCTGGTAAGTCGTGATGGTCGTGGAAGATACGTCGCTTGTCGTGGACTCCTCCAGTGACTACTCGCCGTCCTTCCTTGTACCATATACCTTCTATCTTCTTAAGTTGATGCGCATCTACCCAAGGCGTGAGGATGGATTCTCTTTGTTCGTATACCGGGTCTGGTAGTGCGGCGTCATCGTGCGTGAGGCTGTCTTTGTCTGTTTGTATGTGTTCCATCCGAGCCCCTCGTACGAATATTTTGTCTGGTAGTACTGTGACATCTCGGTTGTCTTCTTCTCCTTGGTCGTAGTCCGGTCGTCTTGACAAGGCGTCCGCCCTTCCATTTGCGGTTCCTTTAATGTGGTGAATCTCGAAGTCGTATTCCGATAATTCGAGTACTTCCCTGGCAACCCGTCGGCTTATTTTCTGAGGACTTCTCCAGTATTGTAGGTTCATGTGATCAGAGAAGACTTTCGTTTTATGCGGTGATCCCGCTAGTAGAGGTCGCCAATGTCGGAACGCCCTTACGATTGCTAGTAACTCCAGGTCGTAGATGTCGTAATTTCGTTCAGCTTCGTTGAGGGTGGTGGAGAAATAGCTAATTGGGTGTCTTTTCCCGTCGTCTTGTCGTTGTAGTAGTACTGCCCCTATTGCGAATCCTGAGGCATCGACTTCTAGTTCGAATGGTTTACTTAGCTGCGGATGGGCCAGTACTGGTTCGGATGTAACAAGCTTCTTGAGGTTGTTGAATGCATCGTGTTCCGTTCCTGTCCATTTCCAGTCGGCCCCTTTCTTTGTCAGTTGGTTCAGCGGCTTTGCATGGTGTGAAAAGTTTCGAATAAATGCGCGATAAAAGTTGCAAAAGCCCAGGAATGATCGAACGTCTTTGACCTTTGTAGGGGTTGGCCAATCTTTGATACCGGAAATTTTGACGGGGTCCATGCGTGTCACCCCCTTTTCAAGGATTACCCCCAGGTAATCCATACGGGGCGCATGGAATAGACACTTCTCGAGTTTGTAGTAAAGGTCGTGTTTTGCCGAGATCTCCAATATATCTCGGACGGCCGCTATGTGATCCGTCATGTTATGTCCTACCCTTGTTGCTATACCGATGTCGTCCATGTATACTCGTATTGTAGTCCCCCGTAGTTCATGTTTTGCTATGACGTCTCGACATATGTGGTTCATCATAGTCTGAAACGTCGCTGGTGAATTGGTTAGTCCGAAAAACATGACTGTGGGTTCGAATAATCCGTATCTTGTTTTGAAAGCCGCTTTTTCCTCGTCTCCTTCTTTGATGCGCACGTTGTTATAGCCCCATCTTACGTCAAGCTTGGTGTAGATGTGGGCGTTGCTGAGATCGGTGATTAGATCGGATATGAGGGGTAGAGGGTACTGATTGCGTATGGTGTAGTTGTTAATTCGTCGATAATCCTGTACTGGACGCAGCTTTCCATCTTTCTTTTTGACAAAGAAGAATGGTGATGCGTAGGGGGACTTTGAAGGTCGTATGTATCCTTTGCCGAGTTGTTCTGTTAGGAAGGCTTTGAGAGCCGTATCCTCTTCTTGTGTTAATGGGTAGACCTTGCAGTCTATGGCTTCTGGAGTTCCCTTCTTGAATTGTATTTCGTGGTCCCATACTCGCGCCGGTGGAAATCGATGTGACGCTTCCTCGTTGAACAGCTGGTGGTATTCGGCATAACAGGATGGTAACTCAGCTTTAACGGTATATTGTTTTGCCTGTATTGCTAGCTCGGTAGACGTAATTCTTCCTTGTACGAATTCTTCGTCCTCGAGTTGTTGTACTATGTCCTCCTTTTGTTCCGTTGTGATAGCTGCGATGGTGGGTCGTATTTTGTTAATCCAAGGGTTTACCGTTCGTAACACCACTGGTAGTGCATCTTCTTTAATGACGGCATGCCGCCAACTGAAGGTAGGTTCGTATGTGGCCAGCCACGGATAGCCGAAGACGATATCTTCGTTGCCTATGTCGGTTATGAGGAATCTCATTTCCTTGTGGATTCCCTTGGTTTGCACGTCCAGATCTACGTAGTGCGTGATTAGTCCAGCTTTATTTTCCGTATTATCGATATTCCATATCTTTTTGGGTCTTTCCAGCGGTTTCATCCCGATTCCCATCCGCTTTACAAAAGCGGGTCGTAAGAAGTTGTCGGTGGCTCCGGAGTCCACCAATGCTCTGATGTCGGCCATGGCGTAATTTGTGCGAATCGATACTGGAATTCTCATAGAACGGTAGCGAGTTATGATCACAGAATTACATTTTACTGCCCTTACCCAGGCCGATGGGTTTAGGCGCTTCGAAAATCCTCCCTTTTCCACAGGTCCTGTAGTATAAGGTCTTTTACTTCGTCTTCTTCTCCGGCTACCCCTTTCATCCATTGATCGGCGCGTTGCTGTGGAGTTTCTGCTTTAGCCGCTCTTACGGGCTCTTCTTCTTGTTCGTCGTGGTAGGCATTGGTCCTTCGACTGCCACTAGGTTGGTTGTAGGTGTGCTGTGGGCAATTCCTACTGAAGTGTCCTTTCTGCCCGCAGGTGTAGCAGATTACTTCCCTCATATCTCGCCTTCCTCCTCGTCCCCTCCCCATATATCCTCCTCTTGGAGGGGGATTCCGGGGATGGGCCCGATCCCAATTGCCTTGGATTTCCTCGGCCCCTGTAAGTCTTCCTCGTACTCGGTCGGCGGACGTGTCCATGGCGTTTGGATCCCTTAGGATGTTACGGGGTGGCCCCCATCCGGTGCCTCTTGTATTCCCCCATCCGCCTTTGTTACTATTTCCTTGTTGCCTTCCGGGGTTGGTAAGACCGCGATGCTGCTCCAGTCGGGCCTTCATGTGTATGTATTGTTGTTGTCTTCTGATAACTGCTTCCTTCCATTCTTGGAAGGTTTGCGGGTTATCGTATGTGTACGCTTTCTCGTATAGGTCCCGGGGTAGTCCGTCCGTGAATAGATCCATCGTGAGTGGTGAATCCAATCGATAGTCAGCTTGGCGTGCCAACTGTTCGAATTGGGTGACGTACGCGTCAATATCTCCTCCACTCATTTTGATCCCTCTTTTGAGCATCGCTTGGGCCTGTTCTTTTTCTAAGGTGTTTGAGAACCGCCTGTTGAAGGCTGTGATAACTTCGACCCATAGGCGTGGGTCGTTGTCAGCGATTCCGGCGCTGACTTGTCGGTTGAGCCATCTGCTGGTCTCCGTGATCCAGTTGTTAACGTCCTTTCCTTGAATATAGGTGAGGAATAACATAGCTCGTCTGTAGGCGTTGGCCATGATGGGGTTATTGTTGTTGATACCCCAATATAATTCCCATTGTGTGAGGAATTCTTCGGTTCGGTGTCGATCTCCTCGGAATATTTCCGGGGCGTTTCCAGCGAATTTGTCCGAGTGATGCCCCCCGGGTATTCCTACCGGTCCTACTCCGAATATTCCTCCTCCTGGTGGCCCTCCTCCGGGTGGTCCTCCTCCGTGTGGCCCTCCTCCGGGTGGTCCTCCTCCGTGTGGCCCTCCTCCGGGTGGTCCTCCTCCTGGTGAGCCTCCTCTCGGTGGTCCCCCAGCTCCTGCTGGGGGGTCTGGTTGATCTGGTCCGATTGCTCGGAATAGAGCAGCATCGTCTGCTGTCATGGCATGTCCTGTTTCGGGGTGAATAGGAAGGGTTACTTCCTGTGTCTCGGTTAGTGTAGCCATTGGAGGGTAGATGGTGATTTGTTCCGCTCGTTCGATGAGTTCTGGTTCTAGGGGTTCTAAGGCTTGGGTGGGTTCTTCGTCCAATTCGCTGTCGGAGGCTTCGGGGGTTTCAGATGATACTGAAGTGTTCTGATTTTCTCCGTCGATGGGTCCCCAGTCGTTTCTTGCCACTACTTCTTCTTCGTAGATATCACACCTGTATCTGGAAGGTAGAGTGTCGATGACTCTCCACTCGTCGTCTTCTCGGTCGACTCTGCACCAGCAAGTTCGTTCGAAATTGAACTCAACTGGTCGCGGTCCGTGTGCCCCTCTGATTAGATACCCTTCAACCCCGTTGATACTCCCCCAGCTGGCTTGTTTGAGATATCGAACTGGTACGTTTCTTGTTCCTCTCCGTGGGATTTCGTAGGATCGGAATCCCTCTTGGATCCAAAGTTCTCTTGTGGATACTCGCGCCACGATGGGATCTTGGTCTTAATGTTACGCTTCGGTAAGCGTGGGCCTTGCTTTAGGCGATGATAAGGTGCGAGTACTCAGCTCTAGTTTTACTAAGTCGAACGTGGAGCCTTCCACCTCAACACGATGACAACTTCAGCAACTGGGAAGGTATCGACAAGGCGAATCCTTATGCAGTGCACTTCCCTGCCCTTGGTCGGAGACGATAAAGACGCGAAGGGAAGAGATGAGAAACCGATGATTCAAGAAGACCAAGATGGCGATCCTTGGTCTTCTACGACTACTACTTATACACGATGACGGAGGGCTTTAAAGCGCCTCCCGAATGATGTTGACCTATAGCGTATCTAGCTCGAACCCTAGTATCGCTATCCTAGTGATCAGTAAGCTGTAAGTAACATATGATACTATGGCTGACTGATAACACGTGAAAGATGAATGTCCCTGACTAATGTACACAATCACATGCCTACCACCGTAGTCAGAACCTGGTAGTAAGCGTCCAAGTCCGATCCGTGACACGGAGGCGCGCCCGGAGGCGGAGGACCCCCTCCCGGTGGCGCCCCTATTGGAGGCGGGGCAGGTGCCGGCCCAGGCCCAGGAGTGGCAAACGGCAAACTTGGAGGAAACCCCCCAACCGACTTTGATGGTACCCGATCGCTTGCGGACCAATTCATGCAGGAATTCAACCTGTATCGAATCACAAATTTGGACGCTGAACAAATGGCGATACCTATGAAACGAGCGGCCCTGCTACTCGGTTTCATAAAAGGACCAAACGTAAAGGACTGGGTCAAGAGATGGACCAACTGGATCCTTGCGGAAATGAACAACGGAAGACTCCCGAATGACGAATTCTATTGGACAGCAGTGTCTCAAGGCTTTGAACAAGCATTCCAGGATACGGGAGCAAGGGAACGGGCAGAAGATAAACTGCGCCACCTCTCATTCATACCAAATGAGGTGGATGCATTTATTGCCCAGTTCGAATCCCTTGCGGCAGAAGCAACGTACCCCCTAGATGCTCAGTCGACACTCTCCTTATTCGCGTCAAAACTTCCGTACCGCATGATGGACCACGTCTATAAGGTGGTACGCCCTCTGGATTTCAGAGGATGGGCCGACGGAGTGCGCCAGTACCACTCAGACAACACCGCAGTCCAGAACATTCGGGGGATTAACGAAGAAACTCCAAGAAAGAAGGGAGCAGGAAAGATGAACACCGCCCAATTGGCGAAGATGCTGGGCATTAAAATGCCAGCCCCTGCTCCAGATGCAATGGACACACGCGCCGACCGCTCTCGTTCCAACTATAAAGGAACCCGAGGAAGAACGGCGGCAACCACTGCAAAAGAGAAACCGGACATTGAAGTCCAGAAGAAAGAAGGCCGTTGCTACACATGCAACAAATTAGGACACCTCTCCCGCAACTGTCCAGACAAGCAAAAGGACAAGAAACCACCTCAGAAGGCTCGCAAGGCCAAGGCCGAAGAAAGCGAAGCAGAGGAAGAATCGGAAGAGGAGTCCGAAACTGGATCCACCCCTACTGATGTGCGATCTTCCCTCATCAAAAGCCTCTCAACCAAAGAGAAATATGCAATGATCAAAGAGGCTTGGGTAGAAGAGCACGGGGAGGATTTTTAAAACGCACAAACCTAGCGGCCATGGCGCGTGCGTTACAGTTCAAGGATGTGTTTGTTTGTAAATATCGAAGTCTCCAAATCCCAACTCTGATACAAACTTCACACACAACGGCCGAAAGAAAAGTTCTCGTGGATTCAGGAGCCACGGACAACTTTATCGACTTCAAGCTCCTGAAAAGAATGAAGATTGGCAAACTAAAGCTGCCACGACCCCGCGTTGTGTGGAACATCGACGGGACCCAGAATAAGTCAGGGATCATCAAGTACTACGTTGACCTGCAAGTCCGGACTGGGGAAAAGAAACAGAACATGAAATTCCTCGTCACAAATCTAGGAGATGACGAGATGGTGTTAGGGTACCCGTGGCTCGCTGCCTTCCAGCCATTGATCGATTGGAGAAGCGCGACCCTTGATGAAAGCATGCAACCACTTGTCATCAAGACCCTTTCATACACAACGGATGCAGAAGTGATCCGCATACGAGATGCGTGGATCAAGAAGGCTGCATCATTATGCACCCCTGGGGAAGAACTCTTTGTCCACCGAATGGATGAAGAAATCCTCAAAAGAAGCTCAACGTCAACCGAAATGGCAGTAAAAGCGCTGCCAAAAGAAGAAAAAAGCTGGGACCAGGTAGTCCCGAAACACTACCACAAATGGAAGAAGGTCTTTTCTGAAGAAGAGGCGAAGCGATACCCGGAACACCAACCATGGGATATTGCTATTGATTTTACAGAGGATGCCCCGAAAACCCTTGATTGCAAAATATACCCGTTATCTAAAGGAGAGCAAGAAAAGCTCGACGAATATATCAAAGATAACTTGGACAAGGGCTATATACGTCCGTCAAAATCACAATACTCGTCACCATTCTTCTTTGTGGGAAAGAAAGATGGAAAACTTCGTCCAGTAGTGGACTACCGGAAACTGAACTCCTTCACAATCCCCGACCGATACCCACTGCCTTTAATACAGGAACTAGTGGACAAGGTAAAGGATGCCAAGCTGTTCACCAAGATGGACGTACGAGCAGGATATAACAATATTCGCTTCAAGGAAGGCGATGAACCGAAAGCCGCCTTCAAAACAAACCTAGGACTGTTTGAACCAACAGTAATGCCATTTGGGCTGAAAAATGCCCCCGCAGTGTTTCAACGAATGATGAATACGCAGTTTAATGACCTAACAGCAACTGGTCAAGTAATCATCTACATGGACGACATCCTTATAGCAACAAAGAAGGATGAAGAAGAACACCGCAAGTTGGTTAGCAACGTCCTTGAACGCCTTCAAAAGCTGGACCTATATTTGAAACCCAGCAAGTGCCTCTTTGAAGTAGAGCGCATCGAATTTCTAGGAGTAATCCTAGAAAAAGGAACCGTTACTATGGATCCAATTAAAGTCGCTGGAGTTGCTGATTGGAAAGTGCCGAAAACCACAAAAGATATTCGGGCTTTCCTTGGATTCTGCAACTTCTACAGGCGATTTATCCGTGGTTTTTCCTTTATTGCGAAGGCACTAAATGACCAACTGAAGAAAGGCGTTCAATGGAACTGGGGACCAAAGGAAGAAAGCGCGTTTGAAACGCTAAAGAAGCGAATATGTGAAGAACCGGTTTTGATACAACCGGACCAGAAGAAACCATTCGAAGTAGAAGTCGACGCGTCAAACTATGCAATGGGAGCCGTCCTAATGCAACGAAACGAACAAGGAGTGCTCCACCCGGTAGCATTCTTTTCAAAAACCATGAACGATGCCCAAAGAAACTACGATGTATATAACAAGGAGCTTCTAGCCCTTGTGGAAATGTTTCGGCATTGGAGACATTTTCTGCACCAGCCGGCGTTCAAAGTAAAGGTGCATACAGATCACGCCAACCTATTGTACTGGAAGAACCCAGGAGACCACAATAGAAGGGTGGCAAGATGGCACGCGGAACTCATGGAATATGACTTCGAATTGGTCCATATAGCCGGGAAGAAGAATGGTCGGGCGGACACGTTGTCACGACGCCCGGACTACGAACACGGCGAGGAAGATAATAAGGCATTGGTGGTCCTACCCCCTGCCTTATTCAGCTTCGCAAGAATGATGGGGTCAGAATATTATAACCCCAGCAACCAGAAAGAAAGGGAGCACTATAGTGCAACGGTAAAACATAGCAAATACCAATCCCTTCAAGATCAGGTGGAAAAGGACCAACAAATGAACAAAAGGAGCCAGGAAGTGCTCAAGAAATGGTCAAACACCTACGTTCTCACCAAACTAGTCGGAATTTGGTGGAAGATCGAAAACGATACAGACCGGATCGTCGTTGCCGGAGACAACGATCTGAAGAGGGGGGTAATTCACTTTTACCACGATACCCCATCAGCCGGACACCCAGGAATCACAAACACGTACGCCCTGGCAAAACGGGACTTCTGGTGGCCAAAGATGAAAGAAGACGTGGAGCAATATGTAAAGGGATGCGCAGCGTGCCAAGCAAACAAAATCAACACGCAGCCATTAAAACCAGCTATGATCCCTATTACTCCAGAAAACTTGTTGCCATTCGAGACAGTCGCCATGGACTTCATCACGAAGTTGCCACTTTCGGGCAAATACGACACGATCCTCACAGTTACGGATCACGATTGCAGTAAAGCAGCGGTATTTATACCATGCCAAGAGACAATTACTGCGGAAGGGGTAGCAGAACTCTACCTGAAACACATGTACACCCGATTCGGTGCCCCGAAGAAGATTATCTCTGACCGAGATACCCGATTTACGTCACACTTTGCCAAAGGCCTGTGCGAAGCACTGAAGATACACCAAAACATCAGCACAGCATACCACCCTAGAACTGATGGCCAATCAGAAAGGACAAACCAATGGCTCGAACAGTACCTTCGATTTTGGTGCGATGAAAGGCAAGACGATTGGCACAAGTACCTGCCAATGGCGGAATTCGCGCATAACCAATGGCCGAACTCCACCACCCGAAAGACCCCCTATGAAATGCTCATAGGGTACACACCGAGGCTTGAATTTGGAACTAAAAGCAAAATCCCCTCGGTGGAAGAAAGGCTTACAGCCATAGAAAAGGCGCGAACAGACGGCCACGAAAATATCATCAAAGCACAAAAGATGATGGCCATTGCGCACCAAGGGAACAAGAAGTTCCAACCGTACAAGGAGGGAGATCAAGTGTGGATCGAGGGAACCAACTTGAAGACCCTGTACCCAGCGGCTAAACTCGGGCCAAAGCGGCACGGACCCTTCAAAGTGATGAAACAGCTATCAGAAGCGGTGTACCGCGTGGAACTGCCAAGACAGTGGAAGATTCATAATGTGTTTCACGCGAACCTTCTTACACCGTATAAGGAAACGGAGTTCCATGGGCCGAACTACACCCGGCCGCCACCTGATATCATCAATGAAGAACCCGAGTACGAAGTCGAGAAGATTCTGGATGCGCAGCAACGTGGGAAAGGGCGCAAACTCCACTACTTAATCAAGTGGAAAGGCTATCCCACGAGTGACAGTTCGTGGGAGAAAGCAGAAGATGTCCATGCGGACAAACTGATAGCGGAGTTTAAAGCCAGGAAGGGGACAAACAAGTCAAAAGCCCGTAAAACATATATAATGTTACGGTCGACCCCTCGGACTAACAGTAATAATTGTGATGTCGTGATTCGGAGTTACGGACTCTTACTTACCAGTTGTGGCTATGGTAGTAAGTAGTAATTAGTCACGGACTTGCAGTCTCAGTCAGCACTCAGCGATCGCATGTGATTGCTGAGTGATTCCTAGGATCGGTGTAGTAGGGTTCGAGCTACTTACGCCATAGGATAGTTTCGTTCAAGAGGCGCTTTAAAGCCCTCAAGTATCTGTATAAGTAGTAGTCGGTGAAGACCAAGACACGCCATCTTGGTCTTCTTCAATTGCCATTCATCTGTCATCTCGCATTCTCTACTCCCTTCTCGTCTCCCTTGGCATCGTGTGCATTCGTCACCTTGTCCGGCACGTACGCCGGCAGATTGAAGACCATTTTGGGCCAACGTGACTTAGAAGATCCGTTGCTAGCCCCGTCGTCGTATTGAGGAAGTCGCCTCTACGTTCGACTCACACTACGTTCACCGTTCTCTCGCTTAGGACATCCGTTCAAGTCGAACAGACGCTACGGCAAGGCGTAACATTAAGACCAAGATCCTCCACCGTGGCGAGAGTAACAACCCGAGAACAGTGGGAAATCGACGGATTTCATCCGTACAATCTATTACGACGAGGCAGTCGTAACGTCCCAATCAGGTACTTAAAGAACGCTTACTGGAGCAGCTCTAGAGGCGTAGAAGGATACGTCATCGAAACAAGGAGAGGAGAACGCCCAGCTGAGTTCAGCTTCGATCGTTTGTGCTGGTGCGCTGTCGACTACATTCTAGACCGGTGGCAGGTTATTGCCCCATTACGGCCCCATCACCATTGTGACATATACGTCGACGAAGTAATCCCACGATCAGACTGGGGGCCTATTGACGGAGAAGAAAACGCAAGTCACTCCGAAAACACTCACGAAGTATCAGAAGACGTCTCTGATAACGGATCGCCCCGATCTCCCTCACCATTGAACCAAGCCGAGGTTAACCTCATCGAACAAGCTGAGTCTATTACTATCCTGCCACCCATGGCCACTATGACTGAAGAACACCGGAACCTCGTACAAATGCCTACGAACCCCGTTACTGGGGAACCCCTGACCGCCGACGATGCGGCTATTATGAGAGCTATAGGACCAGACCACCCAGACCCACCTGGAGGAAGAAGCCCAGAAGGAGAAGGACCACCCGGAGGAGGACTACCGGGCGGAGGACCACCATTCGGGGGAGTACCACCAGTCGGATCACCCCCTGGACGAGGTCACTCTGACAAATTCGCAGGGAACGCACCCGAAGTATTCAAGGGTGACCGACACAAATCAGAAGAGTTCCTCACACAGTGGGAACTGTACTGGGGAATCAACAACAACAATCCCATCATGGCTAACGCTTACAGGCGTTCTATGTTCTTCCTCACGTATATCCAGGGGAAGGACGTTAATGAGTGGATCACTCATACGAGCCGATGGCTCAATAGACAAGTCACGGGAGGAATCAATGATTCCGACCCACGCCTCTGGCATGAGGTCATCAGCGCGTTCACAAGACGCTTCTCCAACACTCTTGAACGGGAGCAGGCCCAAGCAGCACTAAAGAAAGGAATACGAATGACGGGCGGGGACATTGACACGTACGTGACCAACTTCGAGACGCTCGCACGACAAGCTGGCTATCGTCTAGATTCCCCATTAACACTCGACATCTTCACAAACGGGTTGCCACGCGACCTCTACGAAAAGGTCTTCACCATGGATGACCCTCAAACATTCGACGATTGGAAAACCGCGGTCATGAAAAGGCAGCAGCAGTACATCCATATGAGGGCCCGCCTCGAACAGCATCGAGGGACGGCAGGAGGATCAACTCCGAACCACAACCAACCACGACGAAGAGGTGGAGGAGGGGGGCCCGGATGGAACCTTCCAAGGGACCCCAACGCCATGGACACCTCCGCGGACCGCATTCGGGGACGCCTCGCCGATGCAGAAGAAATATTGGAGCAATACCGCGCCAAACAACGGCCGCGGGGAGGATTTATGGATCGTCGAGGAGGACGAAGAGACTTTTCCCAAGTTACGTGTTACACTTGTGGAAAAAAGGGTCATATCAGCAGGCAATGCCCACAGCACACCTATAATCGACGCACCGAAGCCGACCGATACGAGCCGGAGGAACAACCCATTCAAGCCTCTCGAGCCCAAACTCCGCGCGAGCGAGCCACCAACTGGATGACAGGAGTAGCAGCGGAACCTGATGAAGTAAAGGATATGATCCTAAAGGACCTCTGGAAGCAAGAGGGTTTTCAGGACGCCTGAACCCATCGGCCTGGGTGAGGGCAGTCAATTGTAATTCGGTTATTATCACGCGCTATCGTTCTATGAGAATCCCAGTTTCGATCCGCACGAATTACGCTATGGCCGACATAAAAGCATTGGTGGACTCCGGAGCCACCGACAACTTCATACGTCCCGCATTTGCCAAACGAATGCGCTTGGGCATACAAGCCCTTGAACGACCAAAAAAGATATGGAACATTGACAATACGGAGAATAAAGCGGGACTCATTACCCACTTCATAGATCTCGACGTCCAAACAAAAGGCATCCGCCGGACTCTTCGATTCCTCCTCACCAATATCGGAAATGAGGATATCGTACTAGGATACCCCTGGCTTGCTACCTACGAACCGCAAATGTCATGGAGGTTCGCCACCATCAAAGAAGACGCACTCCCCATCATCCTACGATCAATTAAACCATCAGAACCCGCCAAAATACAAACAACGTTCACCACGGAGGAAAAGGAAGCGGTCGTTCAGCAACTTGAAGAGGAAGGACCAGTCGCGCTTCGCACCACATCCACAGACCTGGCCATCAAAGCACAACAGTACACCACGAAAGCGGTGCTACCACCCGAATACACACCCTTCATGAAACTTTTCAACGAGGAAGCCTCCCATCGGTTCCCTCCTGCACGAGCTTGGGACCACGCCATCGACTTCAAACCGACGGCACCTGATGCTCTTGATTGTAAAATCTACCCACTTACGCAGGACGAAGACAAGGCTCTACAAGCATTTCTCACCGAGCAGCTACAGAAAGGGTACATCCGTCCCTCTAAATCGCAGTACGCCTCTCCTTTCTTCTTCGTCAAAAAGAAGGACGGAAAACTACGCCCTGTGCAGGACTATCGACGCATCAATAGCTTCACGATTCGCAACCAATACCCCCTCCCACTCATTACCGACCTCATCACGGAACTCAGTAACGCCCACATATATACCAAACTCGACGTACGATGGGGTTACAACAACGTCCGGATCAAGGAGGGCGACGAAGGAAAGGCGGCCTTCAAAACGAAATACGGCCTCTTCGAACCCACAGTCATGTTCTTCGGCCTCACTAACTCACCCGCCACCTTCCAAACCATGATGAATCATATTTGCCGTGACGTTATCGCAAAACATGAGCGGTTAGGCACCACGATACGTGTCTATATGGACGATATTGGTATTGCCACTCACATTGGCCATAGTCTCGCGGACCACATTGCGGCCGTTACGGATATCCTTAAACTCTCGGCTGAACACGACCTCTACTACAAACTGGAGAAGTGCCTCTTCCATGCGCCCCGTATGGATTACCTGGGGGTAATCCTTGAAAAGGGGGTGACACGCATGGACCCCGTCAAAATCGCGGGCATTAAAGACTGGCCAACACCCACCAAAGTCAAGGACATCCGCTCATTCCTTGGCTTCTGCAATTTTTACCGAACATTCATCCGCAATTTTGCTTCCCACGCCAAACCTCTCAATCACCTAACGAAGAAAGAGACCGAGTGGCGATGGGGAACCGACGAAGAGAAGGCCTTTCAGATGCTCAAAGACCTCGTAACATCGGAACCGGTACTGGCACACCCCGAGCTGAGTAAACCTTTTGAACTAGAGGTCGACGCTTCAGGATTTGCGACAGGAGCCGTACTCCTACAACGAAAAGAAGACAACAAAAGACACCCCATCGGTTACTACTCGTCCACACTCAACACAGCCGAACGGAACTACGACATATACGACCTAGAACTACTCGCCATCGTCAAAGCCTTCCGACACTGGCGCCCCTTACTCGCAGGATCCCCCCACTGTACTAAAGTATTCTCAGACCACCTAAACCTGCAATATTGGCGATCGCCACAGAAGATCAGTCGACGAGTAGCAAGGGAAGTGTTGGAACTTTCCGAGTATAACTTCGAAATTCACCACATCAAAGGAAAGGCAAACGGGAGAGCCGATGCCTTGTCACGACGGCCAGACTACGACCAGGGAGAATCAGACAACGAAGGCATTATAGTCCTACCCGACAAAGTCTTCGCACGGGCCTTGACGACATTGCAAATCACTGACGCGGGGCAACGAGATCATCAGAACGAAGCCACGCTCCGACCATGGGTCGACGGACACAACCTTAAAAAGGTGGCAGGAACCTGGTACAAGGACGGACGACAACAGGTAGTCACCAGCGGGTTGGAAGACAAGAGAAGTATCATTCGCACCTTTCACGACTCTCCTGTTCACGGACACCCAGGAATACGACGGACAGGCCATCTAGTAGAACGACAGTACTGGTGGCCAGGACTACGAAGGGACGTCATGGACTACGTGAAGGGATGTGCGGAATGCCAACGAATTAAAGTCAACACCCGACCTACACGAGCTCCCCTGCAACCTATATACCCCAAAATTGACGCCCTTCCGTTCGAGACCGTCGCCATGGACTTCATTACCAAACTCCCCTTATCGCAGGGATGTGATTCGATACTGACAATTACCGATCACGACTGTAGCAAGGCGGCGATATTCATACCCTGCGTGGAGGAAATCACGTCCGAAGAAACCGCAGGACTATACGCCAGATACGTGTTCCCCCGATTTGGACTACCCACTACTATCATCAGCGACAGAGACCCTCGGTTCGCAAGCAAATTCACAAGAGAATTGTGCAAGACCCTGGGGATCACCCAGAATATTTCAACGGCCTACCATCCGCGAACGGATGGGCAATCCGAACGGACCAATCAATGGCTAGAACAGTATCTACGCTTTTGGGCGAATGAGCAGCAAGACAACTGGTACCACTATCTGCCAATGGCGGAATTCGCGCACAACAATTGGCCCCACGAAACCACGAAAATGACACCTTTTGAACTCCTTATGGGGTACCACCCGCGAGCTGATTGGACCGATAAGCCATCCTCCCTTCCACACGTAATGTCCCGCGCTAATCAATTGAGAGAAGCGCGACAACGAACACGGGACCTTATCGTAAAAGCGCAGCAGTCATGGGTGCGTGCCAAGACAGCGCCCAAGTATCAGGTAGGGGATCAAGTGTGGTTGGAAGGACGTCATCTTCGGACCCACCAGCCAACAGCGAAATTGGCCGCAAGACGCCACGGACCATTCCGCGTCATCAAGGTGATGTCACCCGTGAATTATCAGCTGGAACTTCCCACACAGTGGCAGATACATCCCGTATTTCACACCGATCTTCTCACACCTTATCGCGAGACACCCACGCACGGACCCAATTACACACGGCCCCCACCGGACTTGGTTGAGGGGGAAGAAGAATACGAGGTCTCGAAGATTCTAGACCACCGGCACCACGGCAGAAGACGTAAACTTCAGTACCTCGTGGCCTGGAAGGGATATCCGGACTCCGATAACCAGTGGGTCGATAAGGAAGACATATTTGCCGAAGAAGCCATAGCGGAGTATGAACAGGAGCGACAAGGGAATAAAAGACCCCTTCGACGCAGCGAGTCCTCCCATCTCCCTTCCTCTCAAATCCTGTCTACCCACACTCAACCATCCTATATGCCCTTCACACCCGATGCCTCCCTCTCGCAAATCAACCAGTACTACCACGGCACCCCCGAAAGGATTTTTGCCGTCGAGCTGGAAGAAGAGCGCGCACAGGGCGCCCGAGACAATACCAACCAAGCCATCGTGGCTGCAGAAGACTGAGGGGGACGTGAAACCCCCATCACCCGAGCTGAGTTCACAGCCACCCTCGAGCGATTCCCCGCTCAAGCCACCACAGCCAACGCTGCCCATCTGTCAGACGACGATGGAGGTCCCCTCTGGGACATCCTCGATGCCGACGGTCTTCCCACCTCTCCGGTCCCTTTCACTACCCGCGAGATCCAACTTCTCGGGGACGCATTGGACCGAGGAGCCGCGATTCGCGCAGCTCGCGACGGTGATGGACGGGCCGAGTCTCCACCTCTCCCAATACCTCCGAGGATTGGGACCGACCAGGCCCTGGCAGGAGGTGGTAGCCGACTGGAGGGATCAACAATTGTTGGAGGCGAAAGCCCGACGACAGGAGATGATGGCGAGGAGGGAGAGATTGAGAGCGACGACGAGGTCGAGTGGTATTCAGATGCGCACGACCACATTTCCTACGGACGAGATGCTGACGCCCCTGACAACACCACACGACACGCCCTCACCACCGCCGGCGACCCTGTCTACCGAGGGGACATCCGCCCCCAACTCGACGACAGGGCCGTCTCCACCGTCCGCGCCACTCATTGCCCACACGGGTTCAGGGTCAATCACGGACCCGATTACATTCACTTCCCCATCACCACCTCCGACGGCGTGACGCGCCCTGCCAAGTACGTCCAGGTCATCTTCGGACCTAACCCCATCGTCCTCGGGCTCATCGACGAGTCCGACCGCGTCTTCCCAAAACCCCTGTACGCGCGTCCCTACCGCTTCGGTCCCCATGAAGAGCGCCCCTCCTATTCGCGTGAGGACCTCATGATCCTCGACGCTGGATACGACGAGGCCGCGCGGGTGAACCGCGCCCTTCGCGAGTGCAAGAACGTCTCGCTTACGGCGGAAGTCCAACGATACCGCGCGATTCGATCCGCGCTCACTAGGGTCGAGCAGCGTATGGGGGAGTTGGAGCAGGAGTGGGGCCGACTGAGTACGGAGGAGTTGGGGGCTATACACCGTATGGAGAATGCTAACCTGATGGACGAGGTCGAGAAGCGCATGGGCGGATGGATCGGGTTAGGCCAAGGTACGAGGAATTGGCCGCGGTCGACTTAGTTACAACGTGGGCGTTGTCCCTTGAAAAGGGGGTGATGTTACGGTCGACCCCTCGGACTAACAGTAATAATTGTGATGTCGTGATTCGGAGTTACGGACTCTTACTTACCAGTTGTGGCTATGGTAGTAAGTAGTAATTAGTCACGGACTTGCAGTCTCAGTCAGCACTCAGCGATCGCATGTGATTGCTGAGTGATTCCTAGGATCGGTGTAGTAGGGTTCGAGCTACTTACGCCATAGGATAGTTTCGTTCAAGAGGCGCTTTAAAGCCCTCAAGTATCTGTATAAGTAGTAGTCGGTGAAGACCAAGACACGCCATCTTGGTCTTCTTCAATTGCCATTCATCTGTCATCTCGCATTCTCTACTCCCTTCTCGTCTCCCTTGGCATCGTGTGCATTCGTCACCTTGTCCGGCACGTACGCCGGCAGATTGAAGACCATTTTGGGCCAACGTGACTTAGAAGATCCGTTGCTAGCCCCGTCGTCGTATTGAGGAAGTCGCCTCTACGTTCGACTCACACTACGTTCACCGTTCTCTCGCTTAGGACATCCGTTCAAGTCGAACAGACGCTACGGCAAGGCGTAACATATAAGATGGGCCAAAACGACAGAAGAACCCTATCCCCTCCCTCACTCTGACTTTACTCCTCATACGATGTCCGCTACTTCTGCTCCTGCCAGCCTTGTCCCAACGCTCCAGCTCCCTGCCTCATCGCCTCCCGCATCGGTCGCCGACACCCACTCTGAGGGCGCCGTCCCTCTTACTCCTCAGCTGGCTATCCGGAGTGTTCCAATCGTGGAACACAGTGATGACGGAGCTACCGAGCTCCCTGAGCTTCCAGTCAAGGAAGCTGAGTATACTCCGCCCCTTGGCTACATCCATAACGACCCCCACTCCCGTTTATTTTACCCCATCTACGTCGCCAACCCCCGCTTTGGGCTGGACCGCACCGAGCCAAGAATAGTCTTGGCTACATTCATCACCTACTCACCAGATGAAACAATGGTAACAGGGACCCTTGGGGAAGGACAGGAGAAGCGCACCATAGAGGTGCAGGTAGGGAGGAGAGCGAAGAACTACGGGCTCATGACAGAGGCCCTTTGGAGACAGTTGGCGCGGAACCATGAGACGGAGTTCGTGGTGAACCGCGCCCTCCAAGAAATCGACGACCCCCGTTTAACTGGGGAGATCAACCGCTTTAGGGCAAAGCGGGAGCTGAAGAACACCCTAGACGGCCTGTTGCGCGACGCCCAGCACAAGGTCAGCGAGATTATGAGGGAGTTAGTCTTGGTGGAGCGGGAGTACGAAGCCTGCAAGACCAGGTTGGAGATGGCGGATGCATGCCGCATTATTCACGCCTCTTTCAATCGTGAGTACCGCCTCCCAACCCGCTACCGGTACTCCCCCGAGCCACTCCCTGTCGACCCACGTACCTCCCGCCGGGCTGAGATGCCCATCCTCCATGACGAAGAAGGCAAGTTGTTGCCCAAGTGCTACCACTGCAGGAAGCGCGGACACAAAGTTCAGGAGTGTCCCAAGAAGCGCAAGCAGCAGAAGAAGAAGGAGGAGAGAGGAGCCCTCCGCATCCGCATTACCACTTCCACCGTCCAGCAAGAGACGGACGAAAGGGAACCCACCCCAGAGCCTCGTGTAGAGGTTGGACCGAGCAGCCAGACGAAGATGACGCTCTTGGAGCGTATCGGGTTGCTGGAGAGAGAGGAGTGGACCCCGGAGTCATGCGGAAAATGTGGGAAGGTCGGAACACACCATGGTGAGCTCGAGTGCCCCCTTTACGAGCAATGCCCCTTTTGTCGCCACACGGGCAGCTGGGGTTTCGTCAAGCGTCACAGGTGCACCAAGATGGGCGACGAGGAAGAAAAGGAGAATTGGGACAACAATGAGGTCGACTATGACCTCTACTGGAATGACGACCCGATGGGCTTGTAAGGCAAAGTCCGGAGTAACTTTGCGCCTGAACGGGGGGCTGTGTTACGATACGACTCAATTTCTTTTCTTTCTTGTTTTCTATTATCTCACGTGACCGTTCTCATAAGAGTCATAGTGACTCTTTACTTATTTCTCATACGAGTCATAGTGACTCTAGCCCGTTGTCAAGGGGCTTTCTATCTTTTGTTTCAGATGTGTTTCATACATACTGCGGACTACGCCGCAGTTACTTATGGTTCGATGACTCGATCCTAGTACGCCGTTATGACTCAGTACTAGGATCCCTCTTTACTATAAAGTCAGGCTTGCTAGGTAGCTTGTAGCCTTAGACTTGACTTTTTGTACTCTACGGTACTCGAGCAATCGAAGACCTGCGAATACTCCATATCTCACGAACTCTCCTCTCACTGAAGAATCCTAAGTTCCACTATTGGCTTAGGCTGACTCTTCAACTCGTACATCTTCACTAAAGTTCCTCTTCGGAACTTTCCTTGACAACCAGAACCAGACCCCTTAGTGCAGCGTCCCTGTAGAACGACTTAACCCACGTCGGGTGAACGTCCCTACCGTGACGTAACACTTTTCCACTTCGTCCATTAAGTTAGCGTTCTCCATACGATGTATCACCCCCAACTCCTCCATGCTAAGGCGGCCCCACTCCTGCTCTAGCTCCCCCATATGCTGCTCGATCCGAGTGATCACCAAGCGGACCGCGCGGTAGCGCTGGACCTCTGCCACGAGCGACACGTTCTTGCATTTGTGGAGGGCGCAGTTAACTCACGCGGCCTCATCATAGCCGCCGTTGAGGATCATAAGATCCTCTCACGAGTAGGAGGGTCGCTCCTCGTGATGCCCAAAGCGATATGGGCGCACGTACAGGGGCTTCGGGAAGACGTGGTTGGACTCGTCGATGAGGCCGAGGATGATGGGGTTAGGTCCGAAGATGACCTGGACGTACTTGGCAGGGTGCGTCACGCCGTTGGAGGTGGTGATGGGGAAGTGAATGTAATTGGGTCCTCGATTGACCCTGAACCCATGTGGGCAGTGAGCGGTGCGGACGGTAGAGACGGCCCAGTCCTCGAGCTGAGGGCGGATGTCCCCACGGTAAACGGGGTCTCCGGAGGTGGTGAGGGCGTGGCGTGTGGTGTTGGATGGGGCGTCAGCATCTCGTCTGTAGGAAATGTGGTCGTGCACATCTGAGTACCACTCGAACTCATCATCGCTCTCAATCTCTCCCTCCTCGCCATCATTTCCTGCCTCTGGGTCTTCACTTCCAGCAGCTGTTGATCCCTCCAGTCGGCTACCACCTCCTGCCAGGGTCTGGTTGGCCCCAATCCTCGGAGGTATTGGGAGAGGTGGGGACTCAGCCCGTCCATCACCATCACGAGCTGCGCAAATCTCGGCTCCTCGGTCCAGTGCGTCCCCGAGAAGTTGGATTTCACGGGTAGTGAAAGGGACCGGAGAGGTGGGAAGACCGTCGGTGTCGAGGATGTCCCACAGGGGACCCCCATTGTCGTCTGACAGACGAGCGGCGTTGTCTGCGGTGGCTTGAGCAGGGAATCGCTTGAGGGTGGCTGTGAACTCAGCTCGGGTGATGGGGGTTTCACATCCCCCTCAGTCTCCTTTAGCCACGACAGCTTGCTCGGTATTACCTCGGGTGCTGTGTGCGCGTTCTTCCTCCAGCTCGATGGCAAAAATCCTTTTGGGGGTGCCTTGGTAGTACTGGTTGAGCTGCGAGAGGGCGGCATCGGGTGTGAATGGCATGTACAAGGAGGAAGCGGTGTGGGTAGATGACAGTTGAGAGGAAGTGAGATGGGAGGACTCGCCGTGCAATGTGGGTCTTTTATCCTTTCGCCGTCCTCGTTTGTACTCTGCCACGGCTTCCTTGGCAAACACGTCTTCCTTGTTGACCCATTGATTATCTGAGTCAGGATATCCCTTCCAGGCCATGAGGTATTGTAATTTACGTCCCCTACCGTGGAGTCAGTGGTCTAGAATCTTCGAGACCTCGTACTCTTCTTCCCCATTGATCAAGTCCGGTGGGGGCCGTGTGTAATTTGGTCCATGCGTGGGTGTCTCGCGATAAGGCGTGAGAAGGTTGGTGTGAAACACGGGGTGTATCTGCCATTGTGTGGGGAGTTCCAATTGATAGTTCATGGGTGACATCACCTTGATGACACGGAACAGTCCATGGCGTCTTGCAGCTAATTTTGCGGTTGGTTGATGGGTTCGAAGGTGACGTCCTTCTAACCACACCTGATCCCCTTCTTGATATCTGGGCGCTGTCTTGGCGTGAACCCATGACTGCTGCACTTTTACAATAAGGTCCCGTGTTCATTGCCGTGCTTCTTTTAGCTGATTAGTGCGGGATGTTACGTGGGGAATGGAGGATGGCTTATCGGTCCAATTAGCTTGTGGGTGATATCCCATGAGAAGTTCGAAGGGCGTCATCTTGGTGGCCTCATGGGGCCAGTTGTTATGCGCGAATTCTGCGATTGGCAGATAACGATACCAGTTGTCCTGTTGCTCGTTGGCCCAAAAGCGTAGATATTGTTCCAGCCACTGATTGGTCCGTTCGGATTGTCCATCCGTCCATGGGTGGTAGGCTGTTGAAATGTTCTGGGTGATCCCCAGAGCTTTGCACAATTCTCTCGTAAATTTACTCGCGAACCGGGGGTCTCTGTCACTAATGATAGTAGTGGGCAATCCAAAGCGCGGGAATACGTATCTGGCATATAATTCGGCGGTTTCTTCTGACGTAATTTCCTCCACGCAAGGTATGAATATTGTGGCCTTGCTGCAATCGTGGTCGGTGACCGTTAGTATCGAATCACATCCGTGCGATAAGGGAAGTTTGGTAATGAAGTCCATAGCTACGGTCTTGAACGGGAGGGTGTCAATTTTGGGATATATAGGCTGTAGGGGTGCCTGTGTAGGTCGGTTGTTGACTTTTATCCGCTGGCACTCCACACACCCCTTAACATAGTCCATGACGTCTCTCCATAATCCTGGCCACCAATATTGTCGTTCTACCAAGTGGCTCGTTCGTCGTATCCCTGGGTGTCCGTGAACGGGGGGGTCATGGAAGGTGCGAATGATACTTCTCTTGTCTTCGAGCCCGCCCATGACTACTTGCTGTCGTCCGTCCTTGTACCAGGTTCCTGATATCTTCTTGAGGTTGTGTCCATCCACCCATGGTCGTAACGTGGCTTCGTCTTGGCGATTGCTCTGTTCCATGGTCGTGACTTGTAGTGCGGTCATTGCTCGGGCGAAGACTTTGTTGGGTAAAACCGTGACGTCTTCGTTATCCGACTCCCCCTGATTGTAGTCTGGTCGTCGTGAGAGGGCATCGGCTCTGCCGTTCGCCTTTCCCTTGATGTGGTGAATTTCAAAGTCATATTCGGAAAGTTCTAATACTTCCCTCGCTACTCGTTGGCTAATT
The DNA here is from genome assembly GCA_951394315.1 of Lactarius evosmus. Taxonomy (NCBI): domain Eukaryota; kingdom Fungi; phylum Basidiomycota; class Agaricomycetes; order Russulales; family Russulaceae; genus Lactarius; species Lactarius evosmus. The sequence goes on along the minus strand of OX596130.1, from coordinate 3,366,062 downwards.
TTCTGCGGTGACCGCCAATATTGTAGGTTCAGGTGGCCTGAGAAGACCTTGGTGTGGTGGGGAGATCCTGCAAGTAGGGGTCTCCAATGTCGGAAGGCTTTGACGATGGCAAGGAGCTCTAGGTTGTATATGTTGTAGTTTCATTCAGCGGTGTTGAGTGTGGAGGAATAGTAGCCAATAGGGTGTCTCTTGTTGTCCGTTTTACGCTGCAAGAGTACCGCTCCTGTTGCAAACCCTGAGGCGTCGACTTCTAGTTCGAAGGGTTTACTCAGCTCGGGGTGTGCTAGCACTGGTTCCAATGTTACGAGGGTCTTGAGCGTTTGAAATGCCCGTTCTTCCTCTGTTCCCCATTGCCACTCGGTCTCCTTCTTCGTTAGGTGGTTGAGAGGTTTGGCGTGAGAGGCAAAATTGCGGATGAATGTTCGGTAGAAGTTGCAAAATCCTAGGAAAGAGCGGACGTCTTTGACTTTAGTAGGCGTTGGCCAGTCTTTAATGCCCGCGATTTTGACAGGGTCCATGCGTGTCACCCCCTTTTCAAGGATGACCCCCAGGTAATCCATACGAGGCGCATGGAAGAGGCATTTTTCCAGTTTGTAGTAGAGATTGTGTTCGGCGGAAAGTGTGAGTATATCTGTGACTGCGGCAATATGTTCGGTGAGACTGTGACCAATGTGAGTGGCGATGCCAATATCATCCATGTAGACACGTATCGTTGTGCCCAATCACTCGTGTTTTGCGATGACGTCCCAGCAGATATGATTCATCATAGTTTGGAAGGTGGCGGGCAAATTTGTGAGACCAAAAAACATTACCGTTGGTTCGAAGAGGCCGTATTTCGTTTTGAAGGCCGCTTTTCCCTTGTCTCCCTCCTTGATGCGAACGTTGTTGTAACCCCATTGGACATCGAGTTTGGTGTAGATGTGGGCGTTGCTCAATTCCATGATAAGGTCGGTGATAAGTGGGAGGGGGTACTGGTTGCGAATCGTGAAACTGTTGATACATCGGTAGTCCTGTACGGGGCGTAGCTTTCCGTCCTTCTTTTTGACGAAGAAAAAGGGTGATGCATACTGTGATTTGGAAGGACAGATATATCCTTTCTGCAGTTGTTCGGTGAGGAACGTTTGCAGGGCTTTATCCTCGTCCTGTGTTAGTGGGTAAATTTTACAATCGAGGGCGTCCGGCGCTGTAGGTTTGAGTTCTATGGCGTGATCCCAGGCCCATGCCGGCGGGAATCGATGAGAGGCTTCTTTGTTGAAAAGCTTCTTGAATGATGCGTATTCTGGCGGTAATACTGCCTTGGTAGTGTATTGCTGTGCCTTGATGGCCAGCTCGGTAGATGTAGTGCGCAGCGTCACCGGCCCCTCCTCTTCCAGTTGTTGGACCACTTGTTACGGCCGAGATCCCGAGTTCCCGAGAGAGCACGCCGCCGAGCTGCCCGAGCCGGCCCGCGTTGGACAACTATGAGCGAACCCTGGATTCCGAGGCATTAAGAGAGGCCTTGATGAGAAAGGGAGACCTGAGCATGTGGACATTGCGTCCCGAACCAGCTAAGTCCCGCACTCCTGTTGAGAGCAGCGACGAAGAAGCTGACGACCCCTACGAGCAAGATGAAGCTCGTGCGCGCGCCATGTACGCGCACTTCTACAGGCAAGACGACCCAGAATCACGTGACTCATCACGTGAGGCATCACCTGAGCGTGTGTGCCTCGGGTATGCCGCAGCCGGTTACCCGGTTGGTGACGACATGGACTAGGCCCTTGTGCCTGCTTTCTGATGGACTTACTGATGGACGCCTCATGTACTGTATGGGCGCTGCCTCATGTTACCTCGTGTTTGATGGATGTCGGTGCCTTTATAGGCCGGTCCAATTATGTTTCTCCTTTGTGTTTCAGCTTGTGGAGCCGGAGCCCTTATGGCTATTGGCTAGAGATAAGGACTTAAGGTTCGTGCTGAGTCCGAACCTTATCTACTAGTAGTATAAGTACTAGCTTGTCTTCACATGTATTCTCCATCTTGAGTTCTTCAACAATCCGCATCACAGTTCCCTCCTGCTTTCCTAAGGGCCTTAGTTGGTCTTCTCTACCAAACCCTTAGACGTTGTCTTGTTGTGCCGCTTCTTAAGCGAGCCGTCTTCCCTTGGTTTTCCCCTTCGTCTCTCAGTTGCAACCGCTATTGCAGTGGTTTTGCCTTGGTTGTCGCGTGCAATACAAGCGTTCTGAGAACCCCAGTTCAAGTCGAACTAGACGGCCGGTGCGACCGTAACACCACTGCTTCCTTCTTTTCCGTGGTAATTGTTGCCACAGCAGTAAGTCGTTCGTGTGGTGGTTTGATGGATTGTAGAATGATAGGGAGTGCGTCTTCTCTGATGGTGGCGAATCGCCATGACATCTGAGGTTCATAGGTTGTGAGCCAGGGGTATCCCAGTACGATGTCTTCACTCCCAATGTTGGTGAGGAGAAATCGAAGGGTTCGGTGTACCCCCTTAGTTTGAACGTCTAGATCTATGAAGTGGGTGATGAGCCCTGCTTTATTCTCCATATTATCAATGTTCCATATCTTTTTTGGTCATTCGAGTTTTTGTATACCCAGGTGCATTCGTTTGGCGAATGTGGGGCATATGAAATTGTCAGTGGCTCCTGAGTCCACTAGTGCTCTTATGTCGGCCATGGCGTAATTCATGCGAATTGAAACTGGAATTTTCATAGAACGATAGCGCGTGATAATAACCGAATTACAATTGACTACCCTCACCCAGGCCGATGGGTTCAGGCGTCCTGAAAACCCTCTTGTTTCCAGAGATCCTTCAGGATCATGTCCTTTACTTCGTCCGGCTTGGCCGCCACTCCTGTCATCCAGTTTGTGGCCCGTTCCCGTGGTGTCTGGGCTCGTGAGGCCTGAATAGGCTGTTCTTCGGGTTCGTACCGATCTGCTTCGGTACGCCAATTATAGGTGTGCTGTGGACATTGTCTGCTGATATGACCCTTCTTTCCACAAGTGTAACACGTAACTTCGGAAAAGTCCCTTCCTCCACGGCGCTTCATGAATCCTCCGCGGGGTCGTTGCTTTGCACGATACTGCTCTAATATTTCTTCTGCGTCGGCCAACCGTCCCCGAATTTGATTGGCGGAGGTATCCATGGCATTGGGGTCCCTAGAGAGGTTCCATCCTGGGCCTCCACCTCCTCATTGGGGGGGGTTACCGCGGTTCTGGACCGATCCTCCTCCCGGCCCTCGGTGTCACGGATCGGACTTGGACGCTTACTATCAGGTTCTGACTACGGTAGTGGGCATGTGATTGTTTACATTAGTCAGGGACATTCATCTTTCACGTGTTATCAGTCAGCAGTAGTATCACATGTTACTTACAGCTTACTGATTACTAGGATAGCGGTACTAGGGTTCGAGCTAGATACGCTATAGGTCAACATCATTCGGGAGGCGCTTCAAAGCCCTCTATCATCTTGTATAAGTAGTAGTCGCGGAAGACCAAGAGTCGCTATCTTGGTCTTCTTGAATCATCGGTTTCTAGTCTCTTCCCTTCATGTCTCTATCGCCGCCACCAAGAGAAGGGAGTGCACTGCATAAGGATTCGCCTTGTCGATACCTTCCCAGTTGCTGAAGCCATCGTCGTGTTGAGATAGAAGACTCCACGTTCGACTTAGCGAAAACCAGAGCTGAGTACTCGCGCCTTATCATCGCCTAAAGCAAGGCCCACGCTTACCGAAGCGTAACATTAAGACCAAGATCTCATCGTGGCGCGAGTATCCACAAGAGAACTTTGGATTCAAGAGGGATTCCGATCCTACGAAATCCCACGGAGAGGAACAAGAAACGTACCAGTTCGATATCTCAAGCAAGCCAGCTGGGGGAGTATCAACGGGGTTGAAGGGTATCTAATTAGGGGAGCACACGGACCACGACCAGTTGAGTTCAATTTCGAACGAACTTGCTGGTGCAGAGTCGACCGAGAAGACGACGAGTGGAGAGTCATCGACACTCTACCTTCCAGATACAGGTGTGACATCTACGAAGAAGAAGTAGTGGCAAGAAACGACTGGGGACCCATCGACGGAGAAAATCAGAACACTTCAATATCATCTGAAACCCCCGAAGCCTCCGATAGCGAATCGGACGAAGAACCCACCTAAGCATTGGAACCCTTGGAACCAGAATTAATCGAACGAGCGGAGCAGATCACCATTTATCCCCCAATGGCTACACTAACCGAGACACAGGAAGTAACCCTTCCCATTCACCCCGAAACAGGACATGTCATGACAGCAGACGATGCTGCTTTATTCCGAGCAATCGGACCAGATCAACCAGATCCTCCAGCAGGAGGTGGGGGACCACCCGGAGGAGGACCACCCAGAGGAGGCTCACCAGGAGGAGGACCACCCGGAGGAGGGCCACCAGGAGGAGGAATATTCGGAGTAGGACCAGTAGGAATACCCGGGGGGCATCACTCGGACAAGTTCGCTGGAAACGCCCCGGAAATATTCCGAGGAGATCGACACCGAACTGAAGAATTCCTCACACAGTGGGAATTGTATTGGGGTATCAACAACAATAACCCCATCATGGCCAACGCCTACAGACGAGCTATGTTATTCCTCACCTATATTCAAGGAAAGGACGTTAACAACTGGATCACGGAGACCAGCAGATGGCTCAACCGACAAGTCAGCGCCAGAATCGCTGACAATGACCCACACCTATGGGTCGAAGTTATCACAGCCTTCAACAGGCGGTTCTCAAACACCTTGGAAAAGGAACAGGCCCAAGCAATGCTCAAAAGGGGGATCAAAATGAGTGGAGGAGATATTGACGCGTATGTCACCCAATTCGAACAGTTGGCACGTCAAGCTGACTATCGACTGGATTCACCGCTCACGATGGATCTCTTCACGGACGGACTACCCCGGGACCTATACGAGAAAGCATACACGTACGACAACCCGCAAACCTTCCAGGAATGGAAGGAAGCAGTCATTAGAAGGCAACAACAATATATACACATGAAGGCCCGACTGGAGCAGCATCGCGGCCTTACCAACCCAGGGAGGCAACAAGGAAGTAGCAACAAAGGAGGATGGGGGAATACAAGAGGCACCGGATGGGGGCCACCCCGTAACATCCTAAGGGACCCAAACACCATGGACACGTCCGCCGACCGAGTACGAGGAAGACTTACAGGGGCCGAGGAAATCCAAGGCAATTGGGATCGAGCCCATCCCCGGAATCCCCCTCCAAGAGGAGGATATATGGGAAGAGGACGAGGAGGAAGACGAGACATGAGGGAAGTAATCTGCTACACCTGCGGGCAGAAAGGACACTTCAGTAGGAATTGCCCACAGCACACCTACAACCAACCTAGTGGTAGTCGAAGGACCAATACCTACCACGACGAACAAGAAGAAGAGCCCGTAAGGGCGGCTAAAGCAGAAACCCCACAGCAACGCGCCGATCAATGGATGAAAGGGGTAGCCGGAGAAGAAGACGAGGTAAAAGACCTCATATTACAGGACTTGTGGAAAAGAGAGGATTTTCGAAGCGCCTGAACCCATCGGCCTGGGTAAGGGCAGTAAAATGTAATTCTGTGATCATAACTCGCTACCGTTCTATGAGAATTCCAGTATCAATTCGCACAAATTACGCCATGGCCGACATCAGAGCATTAGTGGACTCCGGAGCCACCGACAACTTCTTACGACCCGCTTTTGTAAAGCGGATGGGAATCGGGATGAAACCGCTGGAAAGACCCAAAAAGATATGGAATATCGATAACACGGAAAACAAAGCTGGACTAATCACGCACTACGTAGATCTGGACGTGCAAACCAAAGGAATCCACAAAGAAATGAGATTCCTCATAACCGACATAGGCAATGAAGACATCGTCTTCGGCTATCCGTGGCTGGCCACATACGAACCTACCTTCAGTTGGCGGCATGCCGTCATCAAAGAAGATGCACTACCGGTGGTGTTACGAACGGTAAACCCTCGGATTAATAGAATACGACCCACCATCGCAGCTATCACAACAGAACAAAAGGAAGACATAGTACAACAACTCGAGGACGAAGAATTCGTACAAGGAAGGATTACGTCTACCGAACTAGCAATCCAGGCAAAACAATATACCGTTAAAGCTGAGTTGCCATCCTGTTATGCCGAATATCACCAGCTGTTTAATGAAGAAGCGTCACATCGATTCCCACCGGCGCGGGTATGGGACCACGAAATACAATTCAAGAAGGGAACTCCAGAAGCCATAGACTGCAAAGTCTACCCACTAACACAAGAAGAGGATACAGCCCTCAAAGCCTTCCTAACAGAACAACTCGGCAAAGGATACATACGACCTTCAAAGTCCCCCTACGCATCACCATTCTTCTTCGTTAAAAAGAAAGACGGAAAGCTGCGCCCAGTACAGGACTACCGACGGATTAACAGCTACACCATACGCAATCAGTACCCCCTACCCCTCATATCCGATCTAATCACCGATCTCAGTAATGCCCACATCTACACCAAGCTCGACGTAAGATGGGGTTATAACAACGTACGCATCAAAGAAGGAGACGAGGAAAAAGTGGCCTTCAAAACAAGATACGGACTATTCGAACCCACAGTCATGTTTTTCGGACTAACTAATTCACCAGCAACGTTTCAGACTATGATGAACCACATATGTCGAGACGTCATAGCAAAACATGAACTACGGGGAACTACAATACGGGTATACATGGACGACATCGGTATAGCAACAAGGGTAGGACATAACATGACGGACCACATAGCGGCAGTCCGAGATATATTGGAGATCTCGGCAAAACACGACCTTTACTATAAACTCGAGAAATGTCTATTCCATGCGCCCCGTATGGATTACCTGGGGGTAATCCTTGAAAAGGGGGTGACACGCATGGACCCCATCAAAATTTCCGGTATCAAAGACTGGCCAACCCCTACAAAGGTCAAAGACGTTCGATCATTCCTGGGCTTTTGCAACTTTTATCGCGCATTCATTCGAAACTTTTCACACCATGCAAAGCCGCTGAACCAACTGACAAAGAAAGGAGCCGACTGGAAATGGACGGGAACGGAACACGATGCATTCAACAACCTCAAGAAGCTTGTTACATCTGAACCAGTATTGGCCCATCCACAGCTAAGTAAACCGTTTGAACTAGAAGTTGATGCCTCAGGATTCGCAATAGGGGCAGTACTACTACAACGGCAAGACAACGGTAAAAGACACCCAATCAGCTATTTCTCCACCACCCTCAATGAAGCCGAAAGAAATTACGACATTTACGACCTAGAATTATTAGCAATCGTAAGAGCGTTCCGACATTGGCGATCTCTACTAGCGGGATCACCGCATAAAACGAAAGTCTTCTCTGATCACATGAACCTACAATACTGGAGAAGTCCTCAGAAGATAAGCCGAAGGGTCGCTAGGGAAGTACTCGAATTATCGGAATACGACTTCAAGATTCACCACATTAAAGGAACCGCAAATGGAAGGGCGGACGCCTTGTCAAGACGACCAGACTACGACCAAGGAGAAGAAGACAACCGAGATGTCACAGTACTACCAGACAAAATATTCGTACGAGGGGCTCGAATGGAACACATACAAACAAACGAAGACAGCCTCACGCACGACGATGTCGCACTACCAGACCCAGTATACGAACAAAGAGAATCCATTCTCACGTCCTGGGTAGATGCGCATCAACTTAAGAAGATAGAAGGCACATGGTACAAGGACGGACGGCGGGTAGTCACTGGAGGAGTCCACGACAAGCGACGTATATTCCACGATCATCACGACCTACCAGCTCACGGACACCCAGGTATCAAACGAACAGTACAACTCGTGGGACACGCCTACTGGTGGCCCGGAATGGCTAAGGACGCACTGGAATACGTTAAAGGATGCGCCGAATGCCAACGTATCAAAGTGCAACACAAGCGCGACAAAGCCCCTCTCAACCCCATTTACCCAAAACCAGAAGCGCTACCTTTCGAAACCATAGCGCTCGATTTCATAACTAAGTTACCGCGCTCACAAGGATACGACACCATACTAACTGTAACCAATCACGATTGCAGCAAAGCGGCGGTGTTCATACCCTGTAACGAAGAAATCAGCGCAGAAGAAGTTGCAACCCTCTACTTAAAACACGTTTTCACACGATTTGGACTCCCCTCAAAGATCATAAGTGATCGAGACCCACGATTCGCAAGTAGGTTCACCAGGGAGTTATGTAAGGTATTGGGCATCAAACAGAACATTTCAACCGCGTATCACCCACGAACGGATGGTCAGTCCAAAAGGACGAACCAGTGGGTAGAACAATACCTCCGTTTTTGGACCAATGAAAGGCAGGATAATTGGTGCGGATACTTGCCACTCGCAGAATTCGCCCATAATAATTGGCCACACGAATATACACGAAAATCCCCTTTTAACCTCCTCATGGGGTATAACCCACGAGCTGACTGGACGGATAAACCATCACCCATTCCCCAAGTCACGCTCAGAGCAGAACAGTTCAGAGAAGCACGGAAACATGCTCAAGAACTGATTCTCAAGGCACAACAATCATGGGTCAAAGCCAAGAAAGGCCCGAAGTTCCAGACAGGAGACCTCGTGTGGTTAGAAGGACGTCACCTCTGCACCCATCAACCAACGGCAAAACTCGCGCCTCGGAGACATGGCCCCTTTATGGTTGCACAGGTGATGTCCCCTGTCAATTACCGGCTCAACCTTCCCCCGCAATGGAAAATTCACACAGTATTCCATGTGGACCTCCTTACCAAGTACCACGAGACCCCACTTCATGGGAAAAACTACCAACGGCCACCACCCGACTTGGTAGAAGGAGAAGAAGAATATGAAATTGAGAAGGTTCTAGACGAACGGCATTTCGGCAGAGGTCGGAAAAAGCAGTACCTGGTCAAATGGAAGGGTTACCCCGACTCGGAGAATCAGTGGGTTAACCGGGAAGATCTATTCGCCGATGAGGCCCTGGCGGAGTATCAAAATTCAAAAACCGCCCCGCAAACAATTATAAGGAGCGGAAGAGTCGATGGAAGTACTCCATTCCCCCCTTCAACTACAACCATCACTACCACCTCCAACCAGTCAATGCCCTTTACCCCCAATGCCGCCTTATCGTCGTCTTCGTATTACCTCGGAACCCCCGAGAGGATTTTTGCAGCCGAGCTGGAAGAAGAGCGGGCATCAACAGCCCCTGTCGATGGGACGGAGGTCGTCGTGGTTGAAGGAGACGGAACCGGGCCCGAAGGGCCCATCACCCCAGCTGAGTTCCATAGCACCCTCAGCCAGTTCCCCGCTCAAGGACGAAACAACAACAGCGCCCGACTCTCCCCCGACGTCGATGGACAGCCAGCCCTGTGGCACATCCTCCACGCCGACACTGGGGTCCCCATCGCCGACCGACCCTTCACCACCGCGGAAGTCGACGACTTTCGCCGAGCTCTCGATCGCGGTGAAGACGTCAGAGCTCGCCAGGGAACAGTACGAGGCGGCGATGACGCCGAAGAAGTCCTGGAAGGAGGTGACCGACGACTGGAGGGACGAACAGCTACGAACAGCCCAACGCCGAATGAGGGAGATGAGAGAGAGGCGGGAGAGGTCACGGACAGCGAGGACGAAAGCTACCCCGCTGAGCACCCCCACATTTACTATGGGCGAGAAACTAATGTACCACCTCATACAACCCGACACGCCCTCGCCACCGACGGGACCCCTCTGTACCGGGGTCACATCCGTCCCCAACTCGCCGACCGAGCCGTCGGGTCCGTCGCCAACGCCCGCGCGCCACACGGGTTCCGGGTCAATCGGGGACCCGATTACATTCACTTCCCCATCACCACCCCCGACGGCGTGACGCGCCCGGCCAAATACGTCCAGGCCATTATAAGCAACGACCCCATCGTGCTCGGCCTGATCGACGAATCCGACAGGGTGTTCCCAAAACCCCTGTACGCGGCACCCCAGTACGTGGTGCACCCCTCCACCCATCTCAGGTATGCCCAAGAAGACCTGATCATCTTCGACGGGGGGTACGACGACGCCGCGGCCATCAATCAAGCCGTCCTTGAATGTAAGGACGTAAGTCTCATTGCCGAGATCCGACGCTACCGGGCATTGGGAGCGGAGATGGGGCGTCTAGAGGCGCGGATAGCGGAGTTGCAGGACACGAGGGGGCGATTGGCAACGGACAAGGCGAGATGCATCAGTAGGTTGGAGTGGGCCAGGGCGATGCAGAGGATCGAGGACGTGCGGGCGGGATGGATGGGACCGCCTGGGCTCCGTGGGCGTCGCTCCTGAAAAGGGGGTGATGTCACGGATCGGACTTGGACGCTTACTATCAGGTTCTGACTACGGTAGTGGGCATGTGATTGTTTACATTAGTCAGGGACATTCATCTTTCACGTGTTATCAGTCAGCAGTAGTATCACATGTTACTTACAGCTTACTGATTACTAGGATAGCGGTACTAGGGTTCGAGCTAGATACGCTATAGGTCAACATCATTCGGGAGGCGCTTCAAAGCCCTCTATCATCTTGTATAAGTAGTAGTCGCGGAAGACCAAGAGTCGCTATCTTGGTCTTCTTGAATCATCGGTTTCTAGTCTCTTCCCTTCACGTCTCTATCGCCGCCACCAAGAGAAGGGAGTGCACTGCATAAGGATTCGCCTTGTCGATACCTTCCCAGTTGCTGAAGCTGTCGTCGTGTTGAGATAGAAGACTCCACGTTCGACTTAGCGAAAACCAGAGCTGAGTACTCGCACCTTATCATCGCCTAAAGCAAGGCCCACGCTTACCGAAGCGTAACACTCGGTGTTGCTCGAGGCGTGCTTTCATGTGGATGTATTGTTGTTGCCTCTTCATGACCGCAGTTTTCCAATCTTTGAATGTCTGGGGGTCGTCCATAGTAAAGACCTTCTCATAAAGGTCACACGGTAACCCGTTGGTGAAGATGTCAAGTGTCAATGGGGAATCTAGACAATAGCCAGCTTGTCGTGCCAGGGTTTCGAAGTTGGTCACGTACATATCAATATCTCTGGCGGACATCCGTATGCCTTTCTTGAGGACTGCCTGTGCCTGTTCTTTTTCCAGGGTGTTGGAGAAGCGCCTCGTGAAGGCGCTAATGACTTCATGCCAAAGTTGTGGGTCTGAGTCATTAATTCCTCCGGTGACTTGTCTGTTCAACCAACGGCTGGTGTGAATGATCCACTCGTTGACATCTTTTCCCTGAATGTAAGTGAGGAATAACATAGCTCGTCTGTAGGCATTGGCCATGATGGGGTTGTTGTTGTTGATTCCCCAATATAGTTCCCACTGCGTGAAGAACTCCTCTGATTTGTGTCGGTCTCCTTTGAATACTTCTGGTGCGTTCCCTGCAAATTTGTCAGAGTGACCTCGTCCTGGAGGGGTTCCTGTTGGTGGTACTCCCCCAAAGGGAGGGCCTCCTCCTCCTCCTGGGAATCTGCCCCCTCCCGGGGGTCCTCCTCCTGCTCCTGGGTCGCCCGCTGCTGGTGGTCCCCCTTCTGGTGGATCTGGTTGATCCGGTCCAATGGCTCTCATGATGGCTGCGTCGTCATCGTTTAAGGGCCGTCCCGTAACAGGGTCTATCGGTATCTGGACGAGGGGACATGGTTCTTCTGTGATAGTGGCCATTGGTGGGAGTATGGCAATAGACTCAGCTTGTTCAATAAGGTTAATCTCCTCCTGGTTTAGTGGTAAGGGGGATTGGTGTAGTTCATTGTCGGAAGTGTTTTCTGATACTTCGTGAGTGTTCTCGGAGTGACTAGCGTTGTCTTCTTCGTCAATGGGTCCCCAATCTGACCTTGGAAGTACTTCGTCGGTGTATATGTCACAGTGGTGATGGGTCCATAGTGGGGAGATAACCTGCCACCGGTCTAGGATGTAGTCGATCGCGCACCAACACAGGCAATTGAAACTGAACTCAATGGGGCGTTCTCCGCATCGTGTCTCGACGACGTATCCTTCGGCTCCGCTAACGCTGCTCCAATAGGCGTTCTTGAGATATCGGACTGGGACGTTGCGACTTCCTCGTCGTGACAAGTTGTATGGGTGGAACCCGTTGGTATCCCACTGTTCCCTAGTTGTTACTCTCGCCACAATGGTAGATCTTGGTCTTAATGTTACGCCTTGCCGTGGCGTTCATTCGACTTGAACACTTTACTAAGTGAGAGAGTGGTGAGTTCGGTACAAGTTGAATGTAGAGGCGATGCCCTCAATACGACAACGGGGCTAACAACAGATCTTCAAGTCACATTGGCCCAAATGGACTTTGACCTGTCTTCTGATGTGAAGAACCAGGTGCCGGGAACACAGGATGGTGAGAGAGAAGAAGAGAGAGAAGAGGATTCAATGCTGGAGATGAATGGCAATTCCAAGAAGACCAAGATCGTGTTTCTTGGTCTTCATTGACTGCTATTTGTACAGATACTCGAGGGCTTTAAAGCGCCTCTTGAACGGAACTATCCTATGGCGTAAGTAGCTCGAACCCTACTACACCGCTCCTAGGAATCACTTCAGCAATCACATGCGATCGCTGAGGTGCTGACTGAGACTACAAGTCCATGACTAATTACTGCTTACTACCATAGTCACAACTGGTAAGTAAGAGTCCAAATCTCCGAATCACGTCACCACTATTACGTTTGATAAGTCTGAGAGGTTGACCACGACATCTTTCACCTTGTCTTCTTCGGCGGCTACTCCTTTCATCCATTGGTCAGCTCGTTGTTGCAGGGTTTCTGCCCTTGCCGCGCGGACCGGCTCTTCTTCTCTTTCGTTGTGGTAGGTGTCGGTCCTTCGACTGCTGCTAGGCTGATTATAGGTGTGCTGCGGGCAATTGCGACTGAAGTGTCCTTTCTGTCCGCACGTATAACAGGTCACTTCCCTTACGTCCTGCCAACCTCCTCGTCCTCATCCCATGAATCCTCCTCTTGGTGGTGGATTCCAGGGATGGGCTCGGTCCCAGTTGCCTTGAATCTCTTCGGCTCCTGTGAGTCTCCCTCGTACTCGGTCCACTGACATATCCATGGTGTTTGGGTCTTGTAGTATGTTACGAGGGGGTCCCCACCCCGTACTCTTGGTGTTCCTCCATGTTGTGTTACCACCTCCTTGCGGCTTTACTTGGTTACTGAGGCCTCAGTGTTGCTCCAACCAGGCCTTCATGTGTATGTATTGTTGTTGCCTCCTGATGACCGCTTCCTTCCATTCCTGGAAGGTCTGTGGGTTGTTGTATGTGTATGCTTTCTTGTACAGATCGCGGGGTAGTCCGTCCATGAACAGATCCATCGTGAGTGGTGAATCCAATCGATAGTTAGCCTGGCATGCCAACTGTTCAAACTGCGTGACGTACGCATCGATGTCCCCTCCTGTCATCCTAATTCCTCTCTTGAGCATAGCTTGTGCCTGCTCTTTTTCTAACGTGTTTGAGAACTGTCTGTTGAAGGCCGTAATGACTTTGATCCATAGGTGTGGATCGTTATCTGCAATTCCAGCCGAAACCTGCCAGTTGAGCCATCTGCTGGTCTCCATAATCCAGTTGTTAATGTCCTTCCCTTGGATGTAGGTAAGGAACAACATAGCTTGTCGGTAGGCGTTGGCCATGATGGGGTTGTTGTTATTAATACCCCAGTATAATTCCCATTGGGTGAGGAACTCTTCGGTCTTGTGTCGGTCTCCTTTGAATACTTCTGGGGCGTTTCCCATGAATTTGTCAGAGTGATGCCCTCCTGGTACTCCAATTGGCCCCGCTCTGGGTATTCCTCCTCCAAGCGGTCCTCCTCCTGGCGGTCCTCCTCCCGGCGGTCCTCCTCCTGGTGGTGGGCTTCCTCCGGGTAGTCTATGTGGTGGTCCTCCACCGCCCGTTGGGGGATCAGGTTGGTCTGGTCCGATTGCTCGGAATAGTGCGGCATCGTCCGCTGTCATAACGTGTCCGGTTTCTGGATGAATAGGAAGCGTGACTTCCTGTATTTCTGTTAAAGTAGCCATTGGAGGGTGAATTGTGATTTGCTCAGCTCTTTCAATGAGTTCTGGTTCTAATGGTTCTAGTGCCTGGGCGGGTTTGTCTTCTGATTCGCTATCTGACGCTTCGGGGCCTTCTGATGGTGCCGAGATACTTTGATTGTCTCCGTCGATGGGTCCCCAGTCGTTTCTTACGACCACTTCTTCTTCGTAGATGTTGCACCCATATCTGTAAGGTAGAGTGTCGATGACCCTCCACTCGTCGTCTTCTCGGTCGACTCTGCACCAGCAAGTTTGTTCAAAGTTGAACTCAACTGGTCGTGGTCCGTGTGCCCCTCTGATCAGATATCCTTCTATCCCATTGATACTTCCCCAACTGGCTGCTTTGAGGTAGTGGGTTGGTACGTTTCTTGTTCCCCTTCGTGGGATCTTGTAGGAACGGAATCCCTCTCAGACCCAGAGTTCTCTTGTGGATACTTGCACCACGATGTTAGGATCTTGGTCTTAATGTTATGCTTCGGTAAGCATGGGCCTTGCTTTAGGCGATGGTAAGGTGCGAGTACTTAGCTCTACGGTGTTTGAAGTCGAGCGTGGGATCTCTAAGTCCTAACATGCCGATACCTTGCAACTGGGAAGGCCTCTTGGTGAGCCTTATGCAGTGCGTTCCTTCTTGTGGTCCTAGTACTTCGCAAGGAAAGAGAGGAGTGAGAAACCAATGATTCAAGAAGACCAAGATGGCGATTCTTGGTCTTCCCACACTACTATTTATACACAACGATGGAGGGCTTTAAAGCGCCTCCTGAATGATGCTACCCTATAGCGTATCTAGCTTGAACCCTAGTACGGCTATCCTAGTAATCAGTAAGCGTATAGTAACATGTGATACTACTGCTGACTGATAACACATGAATGATGAAGTCCCTGACTAATGTAAGAATCACAAGCCTACTACCGTAGTCAGAACCTAGTAGTAAGTGTTCAAGTCCGGTCCGTAACAATTTAAATATGAACATACTCCTTAGGCCACATGTAGTACTCAAAGAAATTGCTTGCCACTAGCATGCCAACCCAATGTGTTGAGTTGCATCCATTGCCAATGAGGGATAAGTATTTGTAAGCAGAATATTTGTATATATATGCAAAATGCCATAAAGTAAATGGGAGTCTATGCTCTTCCTAAGCCTTTATTCCTTTCACATGCTCACACTTAGGGCCTGTCTGGTGTGGATTGTGTCACAAGAAAATGTTTCACACAATCTCTGTGTCCCACCTGGGACATAGAGATTGCATAAAACATAATTTTGAATCATTATGTCATATAACAAAGCATGACATTGTTACATTAGTCATATCTAGTACCTTATGCTCACTGATCTGATGGTGTGCATAATAATTTTTTGTTGCCAAATCTCAAGGCTCCATGGGGGACAAAGTGATAGTGTTGATAAGGTTAAGGGTGCACCATATGGGAAAGTCAGTCACATGCTGGTGACTAACTTAGAGTGGACAGTGGTGGAGATGTTTCAGGTTCAGACAAGTGGGGAGTTATTTAGATAAGATGACACTTTTTTCTCTCTGATATTTGAGCCCCACTTTTAGGGCCTTTTTTATAGATACAAGTATGCTAATTTCATACAAGACTTTTTTAAACTCTAAGTAATACATTCAGACATTTGGGCACAAAACCAAGGCATAAAATGGTCATGCTTGCCTTTAAGTTGAGACTGTTAAAAAATAGTACATATAATAAAAGAATTCCTGAAAGAATATTTAGGAATATGAGGTCACCTGAGTTGTATTCATACATCATAGTTACTCTGCATAGAGCTTTTGGGACTATGAGACAAAAGACAATAAGTTTGCTATAAGATATGGAACCAAAAATGCATAAGCTCCTGAGGGGAATTTTCCAAAAATTAGTTGGGCTTGCACAAAATAAGCCCCTAAGGCTGAGTGTGATTCATGCACTCACAACTGCCACTCTGGCCTTTGGAATATGTATCCATCAGGTGTATAATAATATATATACTGAAATATTTTAATAACAATGCCTGTATTTGTGTTGGTGAACAATATACTAGAAGTACTATGGCTGTAATTAATATGTGTCCATGCCTAATAACTAACTAGATGTGATAACACAAGGATGTGATAGTGTAACACATGTGGTCACAGTCACTCTTGAGACAGAGAAATTTGATTTAAAAACTGATATGAGCTCTTTTTTTTTTAGTGTGAGTATCTTTATCTTTTTTCTCAATCTTAATCTCAAAGAATAAAAATAATGTTTTTGACTTGGCCAATGTCTCATGCGAGAAATCACATGCTGGACAGGCCCTTACCTGCCCCAAAATACATTTTGCTATGCATTATAACTACACAATGTGTTTATCACTACCTTGCTCAATTTGGTGCTCCTTTCAGTAAGGGTAAATAGCACTTGCAAAATGAAGCAACTGTTGTGGTTGCGGAACCTATAAATGGATGTTAGTGACATCAGGAAAACCCCTTATTTATATTTTTATGCTTTTTTGTACTTTTTAGCAAAATAAAAATAAAAAAAAGTAACCCTGCACAACACTAGAGGGTACAGCCCTCAACAAGCTGAAGTAGAGTGCAGAAGGCAGGTTCATGGGCATAGCAAGTGAGCCATGCAATATGTATAAAGCTGAAGCTTGTTCTTAGACATTGCACATATTGCTTTCACATTATTTGCCCCTATTTCACTTACACAAATTGAAGACTATTAAAAAGAAAGTAAAAACATTTTGTAAAATTATTTATTAGCTAATTAATGCACTTTGGTTTGCTTGAGCGAGCAAACTAAAAAAAAGGCATGTTTGGGCAGAGTCCAGAGCAAACTGGGCCGTGGAATTCGAATGGACATTTTGGGTTTGAGTTTGCGCATGTGGTCGGTCACGCGATGTCATGTGACATGTTAGGGTTCAGCTGGCTGGGACAGTTCAGTGACATCGTCCAAAACGCGATGAGTAGCGCGACTTCGGAGCCCGCAACAAAGAAACAAAAGCTCCTATCTTCATTTACCGATGTCCTTGCAAAAATTCAGGTTGACTCGCAAGAGAGCACCGGTGGGTCTGCGACCGTGACCCACAGCGTCTGTAAGCTCATTTGCACGCGACTAGAATCCGAAGGCGGGGCTGACGCCTGGGCGCGGCCTCCCCTTCAGCCTATCAACGAGTCCAGGGATAGCATCGGTGCAGTGTCTCCCTCCTTTTTCTTCTGGCTGCGACCGACAACATTACAGTGTTTCAACAGGTGGACATCTCGGACTCATACGATAGTAGTCATGCGGGGGCGCGAATCCGCATATGTGGTGTGACACAGGTATGGATTATCGATCAACAACTCAGCTCTCCGTTACACTGTTACTGTTCATCTAGGGGGGGCACAGTGTTCTTGCCAGCGTCACAGACTTCATGCCATACTTCTTTGTACCTGCGCCGAGGGGCTTTAGAAACGAGGATATTGACTCTTTCGTAAATGAGCTAAACGTGCGTCGAAAAACACCTTGCTGCTGACATACTGGGGTTCAACATCTCGTCTCAGACATCGGTAGGCGGTGTCATCAGCATCGAACTAGTTCACAAACGCAGTTTGTGGGGCTACCTGGGTGACGAGTTCGCCGTGTTTATGAGAGTCACTGTCACGCAACCTAGGAATGTTCCCCGCGTCAGAGATGAGTGGACACTCATTTATGTGATTCTTCTCTTCTCTTACCTTCAAGCCTCTACGCGTCTTTGAGAACGGAGAGGTTAACTTCAGGGGGTTGTTTTCTGGTCCTGTTACAACCTTTGAAAGCAATATCCCGTATACTCTGCGCTTCATGATTGATACAAAGGTACATCCAACAAAATTTTCTCGTGACTTTGTCCAATACTAGCACAGGTCGTGGGTATGAATTGGATCGAGATCCCTGCGGGTAAATATAACCTTTTGAAAGGCAAAGAAAAGAAGTCGTCTTGTCAAATAGAAATCTTAGTTAGGTATGGCTTATACTCGGGGCGTGTCTCTTGTTCTGACAGATGATGTGCAGATGGGACCAGTTCATATCACACGCGCCGGAGGGTGAATGGGCAAAGATCGCTCCATTACGCATCCTCAGCTTCGATATCGAGTGCGCGGGTAGGAAAGGAGTGTTCCCTGAGGCATCTGTTGATCCTGTCATCCAAATCGCAAACATGGTAACTCGGCAAGGTCAGGCTCTATTCTTCCTCTGCACTCTAGAATAAACTCAATCTATTCGAAGGAGAAACCCGCCCATTTATCAGGAACGTGTTCACTCTAAACACCTGCTCAAGCATTGTCGGGTCACAAGTTATATCTTTCAATAGCGAAGCGAAAATGCTCCAGAAGTGGAGAGACTTTGTAGAACAAGTCGATCCTGACGTCATTATCGGTTATAACATCGCTAACTTCGACATTCCATATCTAATTGACCGAGCCAAGGCCTTGAAGGCGGACCTGTTTCCTTATTTGGGTCGCTTAAAGAGTGCGTCTCTTGTGAATGTAAAAGTGACATTGTTGATCGAGGAATAGGCGTTCGCACTCAGGTCAAGGATGCCCATTTTTCGTCAAAAGCTTTCGGACAGCGTGACTCAAAAGAGACATCGTTGGAAGGTCGTCTGCAGCTCGATGTCCTTCAATATATGCAGCGCGAGCATAAATTGCGTAGTTATACACTCAACTCGGTTTGCGCGCAATTTCTGGGAGAACAGAAGGAAGATGTACACCACTCCGTAATCACTGAGTTACAGAATGGGACCCCTGAGTCTAGGCGGCGTCTGGCAGTATACTGTCTGAAGGTACTGCTCATTCCTAGACGTCCTCTTCCTCATGATGAACACGATCTCCTGCTACTAGGATGCCTACCTTCCGCAACGTTTAATGGATAAACTCATGTGTTTTATCAACTATATTGAAATGGCACGTGTGACCGGAGTGCCGTTCAACTACCTCTTATCCCGTGGTCAATCAATCAAAGTGTTATCCCAACTCTTCAGAAAGGCCTTAGACGAGGGATACATTATCCCTACTTTTAAGAGCGAAGGTGTGAACGCTTAATTTTTTTAGCGTTTCTCTAACCAAATGCTAGGGACCGACGAACAGTACGAAGGTGCCACCGTCATTGAGCCTAAGAAGGGCTATTATGATGTCCCGATAGCGACATTGGATTTCAGCTCTCTGTACCCGTCCATCATGATGGCGCACAACTTGTGTTATACAACGCTGCTAGATAAGAACACAATCGACCGACTGAACCTTCAAAAAGATGTGGACTACATCCAAACACCCAATAACGGTACGCATATGATATCTATCCTAATTTGCACCTAATCAATGCATCGTCGAAGATTGGTTTGTAAAACCATCACGACGGAAAGGTCTTCTTCCCACTGTGTTAGAGGACTTGATCAGTGCGCGCAAACGCGCAAAAGCTGATCTCAAGAAGGAAACGAACCCCTTCAAGCGTGCTGTGTTGGATGGTCGACAGCTTGCCCTGAAAGTAGGTTGTCTTGTTGACGTAACACTTCGCTATCAACTCACTTTATTCAGATTAGCGCCAATTCGGTGTATGGTTTTACTGGGGCGACGATTGGAAAACTTCCTTGTTTGGCCATCTCGTCGAGTGTGACGGCATATGGTCGACAAATGATCGAGAAGACGAGAGCGGTTTGTACCTGTCGAATTTCCCCGAGAGACTCTTCTTAGCACCACTTCTTGTCCAGGAAGTCGAAGCGGAGTACAGTGTCGCTAACGGCCATTCACACAATGCAGAAGTAATATATGGTGACACCGACTCTGTGATGGTAAGGTTCGGGCCAACTGAATTGGACAAGGTCATGGCGATAGGTATGCAATACCCCTTTTGACATTTCCACTTACGTATGACCGGTTTAGGCAGCGAGGCAGCGGAATTTGTAACCAAGAAATTTGTGAAGCCCATCAAACTCGAGTTCGAAAAGGTCTATTACCCTTATTTGCTCATCAACAAGAAACGTTATGCTGGCCTGTATTGGACTAAACCAGAAAAGTACGACAAGATGGACTCTAAAGGTATTGAGGTACGTTTTTGATTGTCCGCTGGTATGACCGGAAACCGATGGCGGGGTTCAGACAGTGCGCCGTGATAACTGCCGGCTTGTCCAAACGGTCATTGAGACCTGCCTTCACAAAATGTTGATTGACCGCGATGTGAAGGGCGCCGAAGAGTAAGTGTTTTCTGCGCAGGATTGGTAATTCTATGCTTTTTGATTGATTGTTCCTCACGCTAGCTATACCAAGCAGATCATATCTGATCTCTTGCAGAACAAAGTGGACATGTCACAGTTGGTGATCACGAAGGCACTAGCAAAAACCGGTGCGCATATATCATGTAGTATTTTTGGAGACTTGGCGCCTACTGAGTTGACAATAAGATTACACTGGCAAGCAAGCACATGTCGAGCTCGCTGAGAGAATGAAGCAGCGAGACGCAGGTAGGTGCTAGTTGAAGGCCAGATTAGGAATAACACCCTGAATCCTTGCCACGCAAGGCTCTGCTCCCGCTCTCGGCGACCGCGTGGCATACGTAATAGTCAAAGGAATTAAAGGTAATACCCAAGTCATTTCTATGAATATTTTACTTACTTATCATAGGTGCCGCTGCCTACGAGAAGTCTGAGGATCCGATCTATGTCCTGGAGAATAATATCCCCGTCGACACAAAATATTACTTGGAGAATCAGCTATCGAAACCATTGATGCGAATTTTCGAGCCAATTTTAGGCGAAAAGGCTGCCTCTTTACGTGCGCTGCATCCCTCCAATTAATCCCGATGCACCGCTGTTCTAAGCGTCTCTTTAATAGTTTCGGGGGAACATACAAGGACCATCCAGATTGCAACCCCGACAGTTGGTGGACTTATGAAATTTGCTGTGAAGACAATTACTTGCTTGGGCTGCAAGACAACCCTCCGGGCCAACAACAGCGTCAGCAGTGCGTACCGCTTAACGCCGCTGATCGTGCCACATTAATGCATCTAAAATTTGCCTCGGAAGATGGCGCGATCTGCGATAATTGCAGGCCCAGGATGAATGAGCTATACCACAAACAAGTACCGCTCTTTTCTTGGCCATATTAGCCACTGACTAACGGACCCACTACTTGCACAGGTAAACATAACCTCCCAAAAACAGGTAAAATTCGCAAGACTATGGACGCAGTGTCAGCGATGCCAGGGGTCGCTTCATCAGGTAAGACGAACAAAACAGAAAGGCCGTTTAGAAAACACGATGATGACTGCTGGACTGTAGGATGTTCTGTGCACCAGCAAGGATTGTCCGATCTTTTACATGAGGAAGAAGGCCCAAAAGGACGTAGAAGATGCCGCTGACACGCTGAAGCGATTTGATGACGAAGTCTGGTAATTATATACCCGCATAGTATGCTGCATGATACAGACATACGTTACACTGCCATAATGCATAGTAGTCCATACAGCGCTGGAGCATAGTCGGGTCATCGCCATCACCGTACACGAGGTTGTTTATCATTGACATCGTGTGTGGCGGTACTCACGTCGGAAGACGATGATGATACCGATGGTCATGTCCATTGGTCAGATTGACTCCACGTCACACACAGTTCATTCAAGGGGCAATCGACGACCTAAACCCGCCGATGTTTCCCATCGCCGCACTGAGACATTCGGAAAAATTTTTAACACGGGAACAGGTATATTCTAATCTACGGCAAGACGACCTGATCCAATTATTTAGTTGAGATATTGGGTACGATTAGTGCCTGAAACAAACTGCCTGACAACGATTGAGAGAGCGCAGGAACGGAACGACTTCCGAAATCAGCTTAAAACGTTTACATGATTATTCGAGTCATTAACTGAAGAATTGGCATCCAGCTTCCCGCGGAAACTTGAACGACGCCGATGAGAACGACTTCATTGAAGGTGATACGATTCGGGCCCACGATCCACTTCGAATAGGGATCACAAGGAACGCGCTCGCAGTCCTAAGAGATGACCGTTAGATCTCCGAACTCAATGGCACAGCCACAAAAGAACCTACTGCTAGAAATTGTCGCACCCTGCTTCCCACGTGCTTTACAAATCTCTCAAGAGTGACGGGGTTCCGCGCGGGGGTCTGATCTCTGAGTTGTACCTGCTGTTCGGAATGAGTATAGCCCGGCCACTGCAACATGAATGTAAGTGAACAGAGCGCGCATCAGCGGAACTAATACGAACGCTGATGCGAATCTTGGTGGTGGTCCTATCACCAAGTGGCGCTGGCTCGTTAGCGTCACGCAGCGACATCTGTCCCGCAGCGGCGTGTGAAACCGGAACGCCTAGACTCCCGTCTACATTGACGAAGAACACGGGAATATGCAGTTGCGCTTGTTCGACATAGCGGCGCCAATCCCCCTGACCCTGAGGAGACCACAGCTGCTGGGGTACGACAGAACCACCACGCCTAATGGCATAGTCTAGAAGCCAAGCATATCGTCCGTTTCCGGTGTGTTGCGGCCGGCAATGGTTCATAGGAGGGTCTGCGATGAAGAATGCACCAGGCCAATTGTGAACACCGAACGTCTGCACTCTCTTTGGATCCACTTTGAAGAGATATGCAAGATAAATTTCCGCAACCTGGGGAGTGAAGGTGTACGAAATGTAGCCGTCAACGCGAAGGTCAGGGCTGGTCATCTGCAGGGCCCCGCGTTAGACAGCGAAGACAGATAGGTGTTGACGATGCACACCTTGTGAGGAGTACAAAAAGATGGTTGGAGGAGGTTGGGCTGGGTTGGATGGGTTATGGTGCAGAAGGGAGGGCATAAGTCGTGGCCTTGAAATACTCCGTCTGTAATGACTCGCCGGTGCTCTCATCCAGCGCAGCCTCTGTACGACGGTGGATGTACATGGCACTCAGAACAAGAGCGAGTCCAACCAGGAATCCAGCGCCAGAGTTACAGTTGACAGTGCCACGTCCGTGGAATTGGCCGCGGTAGCGACTTGAACAGCACGCCAGTGTTGGAATCCTAAGAAAAAAATTTACGAGCTAAGATCGCCCATAAAATGGCAGCGTTGCTCGGAAAATCGGATAGTTGACGCCATACTAACCAGATACTCGGCGTGCTGAGACACGGGGCGACTACCAGGAGTGGTGGCCGGAAATATTTGCCATTGGCGGAACAACTATCAAACGGTTGTAGGGATTGGTTGTAGGGATTGGTTGTATTGCTTAATTTGAATGCCTGATGAGCCAAGGGAGAAGAACGCCATGCCAAATAGGATATTTCCTGAAAGCGCAATAATGCCCATCCGAAGTCTCCCTTCCAGCAACAGTGGTCACCTATGTCTGCTTTTTTCCGAGTGCAAGAAGAGAGGAATCTATAGGGGAGAGAAAAGGAGACGGCTAAATGACACAGCAGTGGAGATTGTGGAGATTGTCGCCCAAGAGAGTACCAGAAAGGAAGGGTGGGCTGGGCTGCAATGAAACTGCGAGCGGAATTGAGGTCGGGAGCCATGATGGAAAATAAAGATCAGCGCCCTGGGGTCTCGGTGTTCAGATTCCCGGGATGGGCACACGACTACGGATCATGATCTGAGAAAAGTTACGGTCGTTCTCACTGCCAGGAGGTGGTGACTCCTCCAGCCCTGAGTATTTGCGCCATATAAGACTAACATACAGTCGCCTCTCCTACCAGACGTGAGTAAAGGGGTGGTGGTCCATTATCGGTGCAAAAGTCCGGACGGGGCGCTTAGTTCGGTTCAGGTTCAGCACGTATGGAGCACGATCCTCGGTCAGCCATAATTAATGCTATGACCGTGTTGGAATAGTGATTGATCTATGTCGACCGTGCACAGGTTGGAGGTATCGCATTGGGAAACGAGGTAAGATGGAATGGGGTCGATGCCGCTGCTGACAGCATTAATGTCAGCTCAGCACACGAGGTCGAGCTCCGAAAATGATCACGTGGCATTGCAGCCGCGACGCGTCGCGTCACACGTGCGTGTGACACACTCGCAGTCTCCCTTGTTCGCAATGGCTCCCGGTCCCTCCTCTCGTTCTGCGCGTCATCCACGCGCTCAGTTACCTCTCTATGCAGATGACTCTTCAGGTGAAACAGATACTGAACAGACTCCGCGTCAGCGCGGAAAGTCCCAAGCAATTCGCAAGCGTATCAGTGACACTCGTGACAAGAGCTTTACCGGTGATGGAAACCCTGGGCGGGCACCGCTCAAGGCTGTTAACATTAACGACGATTCCGCGGAGAAGCGTCGAAGAAGAAAGAGTGCAAAGAACACCGCCGTTGAAAATTCTGAAGCTGGCCCGTCGGCCAGTGGCGAACAGGATGACCCAGAGGACGGTACAGGCCATGCGCACTCCCGCCACAAACAAGCCCTCAAATCGATCATTGTCGAGACACCTATCATCGACGTACCCATTGACGTTCGAAACTCAAATTATGAGGAATGGATGAAAATGGCAATGGATAATGTGTGTCCTTTTCGCCGCGACGCCCTTATACTTGTTCACGTTTGTGGTCTCAGAAAATCAATCAAGCAAATTCATGGAACTTCGCGTTGATCGATTATTTCCACGACATGTCTCTCCTGCGGAACAACGTTGACAATTCTATTAACTTTCAGCGCGCGTCTAGTACACTAGACGGTTGCGTCAAGATCTGGACAAGCCGCGTAGATAGTGTGGGTACTGAGACAGGAAAACTCTTAAGTAACCTTGCTTCGGACGGACGAGAAGCCGAGGACGAAGAGCCAACCTCTGATAATCCTGATTCTCAAGAGCCATCCCAGAAGAAACGTAAATCGGCACACAGATCCGAGTCAACTCTCGCCAAGAATGCTGCTCAGTTGAAGAGCAAGAAGCTTGACTTGGAGTTCAGCGTTGATCCCCTCTTCCGAAAAACTTGCGAGGATTTCGATGAAGGTGGTGCACATGGCCTACTTATGAATCACCTTAGCCTGGGTGTTGGTAGTGAGGGTGCTCTCCGCGTCATCTTCGATGCAAGCGACTCCATGGGAAAGGTCGGAGAAGACGAGGACCTATTTGAACCCGAAGACGACGTCGATTTGACCGCTCTTCGCAGTGAGGGTGTCTTCTCTCTCGCTCGATCACTCCTCACCTCGCCTGTCCAGGTGACTTCCTTCCAGACTTGGAGGTTCTAGACCGGAAGGCCATTTCCCATTCATTAGAAAGTTTCTCATTTTCAAAGGACACATGGGCCCTTGACGATGCTGCTTTTTTCCGCGATGACACACCACCTGCCCAAGATGACGGAAACGACGAGGTCAACGGCTTCGAGCCTGCTATAAGTGGTGACTCTGCCGATGCCGGCCAAAATGCACTTCCAGAGGAGGACTTCTTCATGGGTGACCAGAATATTGGTGACGATTTTGGCGGAGATGATTTTGGCCCGGCGGGCGATGGTGGGGAAGACGGCGAGAACGGTTCGGTTGGTGATCAGACCAACCTTCGCCCGACCGGCACCGATGGCGGTCAACCCATACCTTTTGACCCCCGTCGCGCCCCAAATGAGCGTGCCCTGATTATGGCCATGACCGATGGCGATGGCGAAGGTGGCATGTTAGATTACTTTGATCAGTCACTCCTCAAGAACTGGGCAGGACCTGAACACTGGAAATTACGCAAGGCCGTGCGAAGACGTCTGTGTTTTTTTTTCCCGCTTTAGTCGCTCACGCTGACTTCACTCTGCTGAATAGCTGAAGTGGCAGAGGCAACTGCTGCTTCCAAGCCTAAGCGGGAAAAGAAAGAGGCGTTCAAGATTGATTTCTTGTCTCCTGCAGAGAAGGACCTGAAGGACACTGCAAAAGAGCTCTTCGCCCCAGTCACCCGCGGTGCAGGTATTACCCTCACGAAACTTACCACGGGGAAAGGTTCGAAGGGTAAGAAAGGCAAGGCTAAAGAAAAGCAAAGCGATCACACCCTTCCGGACGACATGCATTTCTCCAGCCGGCAATTGGTTACCCTGTTCTTAAAACCCAAATTCTCGGTACGCCTTCTCTCAGTGTTGTTATCGGGTTGGTGATTATAACACCCCCACAGCTGAAGATGCGTGGGCAGCGTGCCTCGCTGAACGAGAACGGCGACGGCGAGGTCGACGAACACTTCTGGGCACAGGCAGCTGCCGATCAAGCCGCAGGGCGTGCTGGATCAGATGGCGACGAAGGTGAGACTCACCTCATGAGGTTTATCAAACAAGTCTTGACTAGATGCAATTCAACTCTTGTTCAGCCGGAGATGGGAGCGGAATCCCATTCAATACCCAGTTCTTCCATGACGACGATGACGATGGCCCAGGCTTCGACGATGGCTTCGACGGCGACTTGGCTGGGACTGCCGATCCAGGAGAGCAGGATCTGCTCGCGGAGACGCAGGGTAAGACAAGACGTGTCCGTCCAGAATTTGTCAACTATACAAAGCGCGCAAAACGCGTGGACGTCCGGAAGCTGAAAGAAAATATCTGGAAGGGTCTCAGAATTTCCACCCCTGAACAGAAGCCCGACGACGCAGAGGCAATGGTGCGAGGCTTTTCGTTAGCAGTCGCACATGAAGTTGTACTCATATCTGCCCCTCGCCTGACAGGACATTGATAACGAGACACCGGGTGCTATAGACCCCGAAGAAGCACGCACATTCGATGAAGTGGTCGTCGGGTTGCGGCGCTCATATCCTGAAGATAAGCTTAGTGAGATTAGCACGAGCTTCTGTTTTATATGCCTACTTCATCTCGCAAATGAGCGTGGGCTCAAGCTCGAGACTGGTGACGTTACCTCAGGCCCCTCGGTTGTTCAGGAAGTCGAGGAAGACGAGAACGTCGGGAATATCTGGAGCTTGAAGGTTAGTCAGCGGATGGCCTCTAACGTATTCAATTCACAGTGCTAATGGAACTACAGGTCTACAGGGACTTGAACGCTTCACCAGCCGCGTAGCGACGTTTGCGACCCTCTCACCTTTTTCGTCGCGGCGCTCGAGTCCTTGACTTCTTTGTTCTTTTTTGCTGGACCTTTTTTTTGCGTGTCATCTCAGTATCTATTCGCTTTTTGGCATAGAAACATAGTGTATTATATCCTTTTCCAGAGGACCTAAACACGGAGGGTATACGATCGAGATGTCGTGAAGGCGACAGGATAAAATGTAGGATCCGAGGTCAAGTGTGCGACGTTGGCCACGATGAAAGATTAAGAACGATACAGTCAAACGGTGTGGATGGTAAGGCTACAAGAAACTAATGATACAGCAATCGGGGAAAAAATACACGGGTCAAATCTGAAGGAACCATTCCGGGGGGAGGGGAGGGGGAAGAGGGTGTTGAAGGATGAAATTGTTGAAAGGATTTGTTTGCCGACCAGCTAGCTCCTCAACTCAACGGAACTTGCCCTTCCACGCAGCCCAAACGGCGTCAAAGCGCCTGTTCTTGCGGGAGGACAGCTCGCTGAACTCATCGTACGCCTTCTGGGGGAGCTCGAGGACGTCGTGGGGGATAGCCAGGGCGTCATCGTCTTCGTCGAAGACGGCGAGTAGGTCGTTCGAGTCGATGCGAGCACACGGTGCATCTGACGCGAGGAATGTGCGCTCAGTCGACGGAGTGAACGTGTAAACGTCGAGGTAGCGTTCACATTTGTCGTGTGGCCGCGAAGCTGGGAGCCGAGACGAAAAAAAAAAAAACACAATCAGCACTGAAAGACGAAGTCAAACAATTGGCCGGCGCCAGGCTCCTTACCTTGCACGACCGTAACCCGGCGCTGAACGAGAGCAACCGCGACAGAACCGTAGCTCAGCATGGTAAGATGAAACGAGGGCTAAGGCGCGTTGACGACGAGTGATTTGGGATATGGTACTCGCAGTGCTCCTAACAGCGGAGAGGTGAAACAGATGTGAGAGACGCTCGAAAGACGAATTGGCATCCTGTGTTGCTGGTGAACACTGACTTTAAGGAGGTCTGAGCCTCCAAGGGCTATTGTCCCGTAAAGCGTTCAAAGAATGTCGAGATAAGGCAAAGACAATAAGAACCCCCGTTTGGTCGACAAACAAAAGCGGCCATCCACAAAGGGACACAACACGTGAGTTGCGAATACAACGCGGGCATGCGACGAACGAACAAAGGCTCGGCTCGGCTGCCTCTTTCTCTTTCTCTTTTTGTTATACATGGAGCAGGGGGTTTATTGTAAATTATCCCTAGGACGAGTCATTCTTCGAAGCGGAGGGCCGCAATTGGATTTTCCATTCACTGCGGCTTTCAAATAAGGAAAACGGGGGGACTGGCTTCAATCAAGCTTGATCAAGCAAACATCAGAGATTAGACGATTGTCAGCGGAGAAAACTGTGATCTAGCTCGCAAAGACCTCCGCAATACACCTGCTTGAACTTTCTCTGACCCCGTTAGGCGAGGCACGAACTGATGGGAATAGCGCGGCTACCGAGGTGCCACGGCGGAGTGGATCATACACCCACGGAAGAAGCTTTGATTAAACAGGACAGAGGGACGTCCTGTGTGTAACGAGCGCTGTTCTATCGCTGTGTCTATGTTCTTCTCACGCAGGCGTTCATTCGGATGCGGACGGATGGGATCAGGCACTGTCCAAGATGTACTGAGGTATGAAGCAGCTGACACGTCGACGCTTCGGCCGCTCGAAATCAGACGAATGGAAGTTTTCACGTTCATAGCTAACGGCGAGCGCATGGACGATTACCACCGCGCGCGGAGCGTCCTTCCCTCAATACGCCTTGTCCGGTGATTGTGAAACTCCATTGTGATGGCAGAGATCGTCCGTTGGCTGACCCAGCAGCTTGCGCCCACGCGACGCATAAGTGCGGGTCCGAGGGGAATTGGAGCCTGCTGATGACAGGTTGATGCCATTAGGTCGCCTAGACGAGGCCCGATACTCGCCGGCCAGTCAGGGGAACACGCAAACTTTTCGATCGTGGGTACCACCAATCAAGCTATCAAGGGCAGTGTTTGCCTGGATCGGGGATGCGGTCAGTGCGCGTTGCTGGAGCACGGCGCAACAGAATATGTCCCGACATGTGATCTCCACCGAAGGAGGTCGTAGACGGGAGCCCCGTATAGCTAAGGGGGAGGGGACACCTGCTCGGTACTCAAGCGTCCAATATCGAGAAGATGGCATCGGGGCCTGATTCATGGGAACACATGAGGGTGCCCGACCTGAACTAGTGTACGGCGCAAGACAACGGAAATTAGACGACGACGTTGGTAGACGACTCGGGACCGTCAACTGGCACCCTAGTGCCATCGGGTCGAGGACTCCGTCTCACGGCCCAAATAGAGGGACCGCTCCCAGCCCCGCTGGATTGACAGCGCCGAAGCGGCATGCTGGAGCCGTTTGGAAAAACCCATCCTATATTCTCCGCCCCAATGCGATGAGCAGCATTGCATACAACACAAAACTCCGCCACATGGCCAGCGCGAGAACAAGAAAATGAAAAACATGGCGCCGGCAGTGCAAAGACAATTCGAGAACAAGGCGCACAGCAACCGCACCGAGCCCCGCAGGTCCAGACCAAGGCGCGTGCCGTACGGCAGTTGGAGGAGGCGGGGCGAATGGGAGCAAGGAGCAACAGCCCCCTACAGTCACGTCTGGCTGCATGAGGCAAGCAGGACCAATCAGGCCTTATCTTGAACGAGGTAATTTCATTTTTGGCAACGAACATGAATGTCACGGATGTCAGAAGAGGAGGCGGTGCTGTAGGGACCACTTCGGTGTTCGCCGCCCCGTGGCACGGGTCGGGTCATGTTCCAGTCAATTAACATACACGATTTGATGTTTCCACTAGGATGGGCACATGGAGCACGGGGCACCAAGGTTGGCACCGTCCTGGCACGTCTCGAACACGAGCGAAGAAATCGAAGAAACCTACGGTTACGCCACACGGCTCAGCCGCTGCGCGGGCGCCCGTACAGAATGGAACCCCATGAAAGGCGAAGCGCCCATGTCCCGAAGCAGCCCGATCGTCGCCTGGCACCGGCACTGGCACTTTGGGCACGCCACGCAAAAAACGTGCCGCGCTCATCCCTACATACCATACCCATTCATTTACGCCAGTTGACTAGCGCTCGGCGTCCGTAAGCGCGATATGAGAGCCTAACGAAAGCGTTGGGAGAATGGTGTTCATAGCCCCGGTCGGACACGTTCCGTCCGCACGATCAACCGAGCTGACCCTCGGAGCAAGTACTTTACGGCCTCCGCGCATGTCAACGAAAATAGACGCAAAAGTGTGAGAACAGGGCAGTGGGCACAGCACGGTGACGTCGCAATGTACGCTAGGGAGGCACGGACTTTCCCCCATTCCTCTGTCCCCTTTCTCCCCCCCCTTCCCCTCTCGTCTCTTCCCGGCAGGCGGCGAAATTCATATTCGCGTATCACTGTAATATTACCTACTATACGCCCTTCGCTTTTCTTCTTCAAGTTACCTCTGACTTACGACGGGGCTTCCACGTTTCGAACACCTCCATTGGCACATCGCTTATCTCCTTTCGAAGACCTGGAACATGAATGTTGTTAACCTCTAAGTAGACGTGCTACATAGCTCTGTACTCTCGGGTGCACGAAACCGGATTTTAAAAAAAAAAAAAAAAGTTTGTGTAGACCGGGTAAGGAGTGTGTGGAGTACGGGCAGGGAAGAGTAGGGTCACGTTCATATACACTATAGCGTTTTAGTTTTAGAAGTGGACACATTGATTCCGTGACTGTGCGACGGCGATTCGAATTGTCATCGTGCTCGCCCACCCACCCCCGTTCGCGAATAAATCTCATCGAGGCGAGTCAGAGGCCGGTGCGTGGATTAAAGAAGGCGCCTCCGCACCGCCCGTCCTTTGATGTTCCATTGAGACGTCGCGTCGCGTTGACCACGCGGTGCTCATTTACAGTAACGTGTTGTAATGGGTACAGGGTACAGGATTTCTGCCCCGCGTGTTCTTCGCGGAAGGAACCCTCTTTTCTCATTGTCACTGGCGCGGCACAAATCACCCTCAAGCGCCCATCCTGGTTGTGCTCCTGTGCGATCCGTCCAGACCGGAGACAGAAGGGAAAAGCGATGTTTCCAAAGTTCTTTAGTTCGTTAGCAAAGATGATACAATGAAATAATTCGACGTTCAGACAGCAGCTACACAGCATCGAGGTACAGAAAGATCGGGCGACATCCAGTCGTACGAGTCGTATGAGCAATCGGCAGGTGGGGTGAGAAAAGGTGATGAAGAGAGCCCGCGATACACGGGGAAAAGAAAAAACTTGATGCGTGGAGTCCAAGAAAACAAAGTGAAAGGGGAGATATGTTACAGCAGCATACTCATGAACGGGGCCGGACGAGTTGAAGCTGCGCTTGCCAACTACCCTTTGAGACATGATCCAGCCTCACTAGCACCAGGTCGAACACATCGATCTTCCCGGGTCCAACAAGCCAAGCTGCATCACCGTCCTCTTCCATTGGGCGACCTTTGTGTTCCTGGGGTAACCCGTGAGAACCCGATTTACTCATAGTGACTCGAAATGACACCCACAGTAATGAAGCGGGCAACGGACTTTGCAACGTTCTTCGCTAGTTTCGCACGCGTGATGGGTCCAGGGGGATTGCGAAAATCTCTGGTAGGGATTTGACGGCTCCATGGTTGATAGCCCGGCCACTGGTATTGCATAGCATCAGGACCAGCTCATTAACAGCCAGGCTGTGACGAGCACGACTTACGTTGATCCGAACTGAGATGGAGGGGCCACGCTCTTGGAACATGGGTTCGTCGCGTTGAAAAAGGCGTGCGAAGCGACCATGCATCGCGTCCTTCAACGGAATCCCTTCCTCGTCAGGTTTTTGCATGTAAAAGTGGATGGATGGCTCCAGGTTGACTTCGTCGACATAGCGACGTCTGTCGCTCGAGGTGTGGGGTTTGTATCGTTTCTGTGGCACCATGGGACCTCGTTGGAATTGGCTAAGGGGGAAGTGCTCTGGCTCTGGAGATGGTTTCTGTGGGTGGGAGACGGTTAGGCTGAAACAGGGAACACGAGCCAAGTACGAACGGGTTGGGGAATAGGCCACGAAGGGTGCTGACACCCATAAGGAGAGACGGGTGTTGAGGGACTATACACAGGGAAAGTATCATGTGTTGGGCCGAGCGTAGTAGCAGGCGTGGGAGGCGTCACGGCCAGCAGACTTGGAGAAGAAGAGTAGCCGGGCTGAGATGGCGAGACGAAGCCTGGTGTGAGCGGCGTGGTAGAAACGGGAGAGGATAGACCGCGAGTGTGCAGGTGCGGTAAATGGACACTGGTATCAATATTTATGGAGGGTATATGGTTATGCATGATGTTGCTAAAAGGAAACGCTTCGTCGTCGTAGGCCTGTTCACCGAAAACGGGGGATGGGGCAGGTAGATCCGAAGGAGGAATCACATCCAACTCCCAGTCATCGAGGGGGGATGGAGACCACTAGTAGTGACTCGGGAGTGAGTGGATGATCATGGGTTGACAGGCATCGGAAGAACTACCTGCTGCGGGTCTTGGCCGCCACCGACCGGAAATGAGTCAGACTGAGGGTGGTGAGTGCCTGGTCTAGAAATAAAAAGAGCATGTGGCGACACACCTCGGGGGACATGAAAAGAAGAGACGAATTGTCGTTGAGGTAAGGATAGAGGTAGGGCTCGCGTTCGGACATTCCTTGACTTCGAACGAGGAGAGGACGCTACAGTGCTCGTGGCGTAAACGTGATCGGATACTAGATGGTTGAGGGAAAAGGAAAAGGAGTCCAGGGGGGAAGATGGTGAGTAGGCTGGGTTTAAAACGAGTCAGATAACAGAGCAGAGGTGCTGATGGCGGTGTCTCTGAGGGGGGGTCCCAAAGGGCAGCCTTTAAAGGATTTGGAGGAGGCGGGTATGATGTATAGCATAAGGCACACAGAGACAAATAGAAGGATTTGAGCAAGCAGTTCTGGTTCCTGGGCGCAGGCCGCTAGATCTATCAGATTTAGCTAGGATCTGCTCAAACCTCCCTCTGGCTCGGACTTTGGCTGAGACGGGCGTAACAATGTAAGATTTCGAGCGGTGATTAGGTGTTTGGTTTTTGCCGAGGAGGATGTAAGTCCCCAGAGTGAGGGGACAAGAACACCCAAGATTGGTCGAGTGAGAACACGATGGGCGGCGAGGCGGCTTGAATAGCGCTTAAGAGCCGTCGAGGGCGGAGCAAGGGATGCAAGAAGGGAGCATGTCGGCGTGGGTATGCCATTGATTCGGGGTACAAAAGTTTTGTTGGCATTGGGCGACGCGATGGCGTAAGGGCAGGAGATGCAGTGCAGTGCGGTACGGTTCTGCTAGTTGGTGTCGACGTGCACGCTCTGGGTGTCACGCATACGTGACGGGTGACCCAGCTCTGGCTACTGGTTTATCTGTTTGTCATTGCACCCGTTGCGCGCGTCCTCGGGCTACTCGCACTCATGTCTTCCCTCGCCGGAGCTCTTCTCGATGTCGATATGCACCCGACGGAAACTGCCACAGAACCCTACATTAAACAGGACGAGGAGATGGGCGACCTCTTTGGTGAGGATTCTAATGTAGATTATGTTCACCACAATTGGGGGTTAGTCCTTTTCCAACCTGAACTCCCAACTCTCATCTTCATACTCCTGTGCCAACCAGCGAGAACCAACAGGTCTCAGCAGCGCCAAGCGCTCCGGAATCGAGTTACTCTTCCCCCGTCTCTCCACCACCCCCGGATGACGGTTTGTCTTCGCCGGACAGAAAAAGAAGGCAGGCTTTGGAGTATGAAGAAGACGAGGAACCCAATCCGATAATTGAGCATCGCCTCGAGGCTTCGGTCTCGATTCCCAATATCCCACTCCCAAAGAGTTCAGACAGACAGGTGTGGCTCCTGGCAATACTTCTGCGACTTTCTCACCCACGCCCTTTTTGTTACTTTCCACAGCATTGGGTTATTCGTATGCCCAATTTTGTCAAGGTGGACTCCAAGCCATTCCACCCAGACACATACGTTGGACCCGAACATGAAGATGATTTCGCCGGTGGTACCCACGAACGCGACATGGGCATTAAGCTCCGTGTTGAAAACACCGTTCGTTGGCGCTGGGTTAAAGACAAAGACGGTCAAGACGTCGGTCTTCTTTTTCCGTTTTTCCCTCTAATAAGTGGAGCTGAAGTGCGCTTCTAACCGCAGCGTCGTCAATCCAACGGGCACGTTATCCGATGGTCAGACGGCTCTATGAGCCTCCGGCTAGGAAAAGAGTACTTTGACATCAACCAAGTAATTGATAGCTCTGGCTCCGCTCATCGGCAGGCCTTTGGTTCTCAGAACACTCAGTCCCAGTCCCAGTCTCAGTCTCAATCTCAGGGGGTGCCTGTGCCTCCCTCCGGAAAGGCACACGGCCTCACCTACCTCGTTGCACAACATAAACGTGCAGAGATCTTACAAGCCGAAGCGGCAGTAACGGGCTTCCTCACCCTTCGCCCAACTGACATGCAGTCCGAAACCCATCGTCTGGTCGTCCGCGCAGTGGGTCAGAAGCACAGCAAGGTGGCCCGCTTGCGTATGGCGCCGGATAGGGACCCCGAACGCGAGAAACAAGAGCTCATTCGCTCTGCCGCCGCCAAGAAACCTCGCAATCCACGTGGCGAGGATGGTGGCGGTGGTGGCGGGAGCCGACGGCGTCGTACCCAAAGCGGTGGACGACGGCGGTCCGGAGGCGACATGGACATATGGAGCGATGATGATGAACCCGGTTACGACCCGTACGGGAACGACGACGACGACGGGCGCAGCCCTAAGAAGCGCCGGGCGCGCGAACCAGAAGAGCGACGAGGGGGCGATTACCAGACGGATGACTTTGTGGTTGCAGACGAGGACGAGGACGAAGCTGGCGGTCACGGTTCTGATGACGGCGCTCGACGCAAGAAAGACGCCCACGAAGAGGCGGAGGAGGACGTCTTGGACAAGCTCGACGCCCAGATCAGCCAGCAGGAAGCCGATCGGAAAAGGCGACGGGAGGAAGAGGAAGGGCCTGAGGCACCGGTGGAAGGCGATCAGGTTGGCGAAGCCGCGATGGATATTGAGAGCGAGGATGCCGAAGAAGAGGAGGAATTCCGGGTAAGACGGGTCGGTGGCGCACGTACACGCAAGGCAGTCGCGGGGTTCGACGAAGAAGATGAATGATACAATTCAATTCAGTGGCACACAGCGAAGACGCGTGGGCGACTTGCTCCTATCCTACATCCGTCATCTACTCAAAATGTCACATTCAATGTTGGGTGCCACAGCCAAATTTCGGATGCGTTGGCACTGGGCACCTCGTGTCTTGGCTTTGGCTACTACAAACACGGCACGGGCACGTCACGAACCACTCCATCACAGCCCCACGTGTTCATCCGCCCTGAATGTGTCAACGACAGCCTGGTTCTCGGAATTGTTGTGAAGCAAATTGCGCAGCGCAAAGAGGGCATGTTCCCGTAGGTCTGGAAAAAGAGGGTCATTCACAGTTAATCCGCCGAAACGTAACGTGTGTACGTGTGTAACACAATACCGTGCCCTGGGCGCCTGTCCTGCCGGCGTGCCACGCCAGAGCATGCGAGCTGATGCATCCGAAAAAGGAAATATGACTTACAAGGGTTCCTATCATCAATAACGCACAAATTGAGCACGACCGGAATGCCTCCGCACAGACGTACACGGTCTTGCATCGCCTTATTGTTGTAGCACAGAATCCCGAGCAACCTCACGAGGTCTCTCTTGAGATAACCTAAACCCGCTTCACCCGTAAACTGCGCAGGAACCGCTCCACCACCATTCAGGTGTTGCGGGTAGGACGGCTTGATCTTCCCGAAATTGATACGCGGCAGAAATGTGTCGAAAGTGCGCAGAGTTTCTAAATCGATCGCTATGTCACCATGCTTATGCCCAGGATACGAGCCAAGGGAACCACCAAACCTAGCAGGGACCCAATAAATCCGCTTCCGGTGGAGCTCCGGGAACCGGAAATTGCGTCAACGCAGGGAAGAGTCACACTGACTAGGACCGGATCCGCCGTTGCCCCACCCTCTTTTTCCCGCTCTGCAAGCAGGATGGTCGAGAGGCTGGTCGATAAGAGCACTAACGCAACACACACATGGGAAAGTTGCAGGTCCACTGCGCCACCGGAAGACTGCTGCGCGGACCCGCCACTCTCCCGTATGTCGGTTGTGACTCTCGGTTCAGGTGGCGGCGTGCCAGTGACCCGCTGAATGGCGCGGCGCCCGTTTTCTGCCTGGAAGAGAAACGCGGACGCAAGAAAGCCCGCCAAACTGCGAAGGTACTCGCCCTCGTCCAGAAACGAGGCTGGAATGGATTGTAAAAACGAGTCGACCAGCTTCAGGAGTGTTGTCTGTGATAGAGAAATGACCTCATCTTGCCTATTGGGGATATAAGAGCCGGGATCACAAATTGTCTGAGAGCTGAACACGACTGCGCGTACATAGATGTTCGACGATAAATTTCTGGAAAGAGACCCATTTGAAAGAGCCTCGAGAAGAGCCCGTATCTGGAAAGCGTGTTAACCTAGTAGGACAACTTGAGAGAACGGACACATACCCCAACTCAAAGACCTTTCCTTCATCCCCTGATTCGGGACGGTCCAAAAGACCCTCGAGCTTGTCAAGTACGGAAACGCATACGCGGATACCGATACTCGTGGTCACCAGCGCGTACCTAATGGAGTTAGAAAGAAGGTTAGAGCCACAACTCGGCGCGTGCGGGTGTAAATCACCGTACGTACCCTCGTTCGTGACTATCGTGAATACAGTTCATGACAAGAACCAGCACGGACATTAATGAACGCGGATCGGGTAAGCCCGTAAGACGACTGTCCTGGTGTAAGGAAATCAGACTGGCACAAACCCACAGTACGGGGATCCAATTACATGAGAACGGATTTCTCCTCAGATATCTGCATTTGTGCAGCCCAGAACTGGTCAAGGAGCTCTTGATTACCGGTAACCAGATTGGAAAGTGTTTGTGCCAATATCCTAGTAACCGTAAACGCTGCATCGGTAAGCACGTTTACCGTTAGGTCGTGCCATTAGGGATACGGGCACATACTACTCTCATTTCCGTCCTTTGTCCATGCCGTGTATAGGTAGATGAGCTGGTGTATATGTGGCTCTATAATGCTTGGGAAAGGTGTCAATTGGAAAGTTCCGGCCTAAAGGGAAAGCGCAGCCGATTAGCTTCCTTACAATGCATTTTTTTGGTTGAACGGGACATCGGCCACAAGATTGCGGGTGAACTTGGCAAGGCTGACAATTAGGTATATGTGTTGAGAAGATGTACTGTCCGACTCGCTTCCCACACACTGCACACGAGCGAGATTACCCCATAACTCGTGAAGCGGCACCCATATAGGAGGTTGTTGTGAACCTAGTTGTATACTATAAACTATGTTAAGTGGGTATGAACAAGAAAACAAGAAGAACTACCGAAGAGCCTTGTTTGAGGTGAGTTCTTGAGAAAGGTCATCTAAAACGGTTCTCAGATCTGGAGAAGAAGCACAAATGTCTGAGTTCAGAGAAGAAAACACTTGAAGCAGCTGTGAGTAGCGGTTTTGGGTGGCCATGTACACGAATCACCCGTTCCTTGAAGCTGTGCCAGTGGCCCATGGCCCACCGCCTCCGAATAAACCAAGTGATACGCTCTGACAACGGCCCGTAATATCCCGCTGGAGACCATGGCCAGCGAACCCAACGTCTCGCTCGAGCCGCACCTCGTCGAAGCACTGCGTCCCCTCATAGGTACAATCACTTCCCATCTATCTGTAGAGCTATCCGCGCTTCTGCCCGATGAGAGCCCATCCGCGTCGCAGTCAACGACGCCGCTGATGATTCCATACGCTCTTCTTCGGTCCATTTCTAAATGGACGCGTACAGAGGAGGGCGAAACGGCGCTCAAGTCGAAAACCCCCCCTCTCGACCCATTGGCATACTCAATGGTCGCCTTGCTTGCGGGAACTTGCACGTCCCCCGACAAAAAATTTCCCGCGTTGCCTCGCGTACCCACTCGGTCCGAAACCGCTGCGCGCGAGATTAGCGACAGGCGCGCAATCATTGGAGTAGTCAATGCCGTTCTCAGTGTGCTTTGTACCGGCGCTGCCACGTGGTGGGCTGCACAGCGCACGGGTTGGCGCGATGAATGGGTACGTGACTCCTGCGCTCTGCTAGAACGGCGATGGGCGACCGTTCTGACGTCGCTCGAATTTTCAGAAAGTACTTCTGTCGCTGTTCGTTGCAACTGTCGTTGCCGTTTCAGAGATTGGACTCTACATCATATGGGAAACCCGCCGCGAGAGGCGGAGGCTCTCTGCACCCTCGGAAGGACCGCCCCCCAGTGTTGGCCCCGTGAGGGGCGGCAAATCACGCGATATCGATGGGAACGCCACCTTGGAGTCGACTTTATTGCAGATGACCTCTTCAGTTGACCCCCATCAACAGGTCGACAGGCAAGCACTCCGTCAACGTGCCAGCGTCAAGCCAAAATCGTCTACGGGATAACATCGCGAGTCGTTCTTCGGTTAAACGCCGTGTAAGTAGTGCTTCTATACCATCAGACGAGGTGGCGATGGCGTCGGTGGAGATGAGG
Organism: Lactarius evosmus; assembly: GCA_951394315.1. Classification (NCBI taxonomy): domain Eukaryota; kingdom Fungi; phylum Basidiomycota; class Agaricomycetes; order Russulales; family Russulaceae; genus Lactarius; species Lactarius evosmus. Next base: position 3,327,346 of record OX596130.1, on the reverse strand, counting down.
CTGTCCTGAAACCCAACTGCGTTCGGTCGGTCGAAGGCGCTTCAATTCTTCAAACTTCAAGCTTGTGTCGTGCCAGTTTGTCGTTTATTCCCCCCATTCACTGGCTGCTCTGCGTCACATCGTATACAGTATAGCTCTGTCGTCACGATACACCCAACACTACTCGCTACTGATAGATCTTAAGAGCTTTCATGAATAAGAAGAGGTACCATCCCGTGAGGCCCCAAATTTCGAGCCGCTCGCCCTGCTCATCACCGTCAAGGCGGCCCAATTCAGTTTGAGGGGTACTTTGCACAAGATCCGATACATCTACCGCCCAATACGGCTCCCCTCCGCGAAAATAGTCCAATCGTAGTCGGGCAGATGAAACCGCAGCGGCGAGGGGCAGATGAAACGCGGTGGCCACCTCTGCTTGGGACAATACCAAAGACCCCATCTGTAAAGAAGGTAACGAAGCTTCCGGATCGTCATTGGCTTCGCGTAGCCTCAACTGTGGTGTGGCGTGAATGAAACCCTATATTTACGTTGGTGGCATTACAGCTGGTGAGTGAAAAGTGGCGCATCTGCGATAATCGATTGTATCGATTAAGGGGCGGATAACGTACAACATATGGCCATACACGCAAGCCGCCAAGGGAAAGCTGGGGCGGTCCCACCTGTCCTAGGATTTCCACCTGGTCAGGAACTATACCGACCTCCTCCCGTGTTTCGCGGAGGGCTGCTGCAAGGAAGGTCTTGTCCGTCTGGGTGCAAAGTCCCGAGTTTAGCCAGCTATTGCGTAGTGACAGTGGACCGCGATCTGCCACACGCAGATTGATCTGGCGGACGGAACGAGAAGCTCACAATATCGACTCGACCCCCCGGAAAGCTGAGGGCAAACACATGAACTGTTAGGTGAGCCATTTCTGCCGACCGACCGTCGCTGGCAAAAAATTAAATCACCGTACCTGATTTCTCCCGAGTGTGTTCTTAGTTTTCCCCTAAGCTCGAGTAGTATACTTGGCTTGTTGTTGACATTACAGAGGGGTATGAGGACCGCAGCGTGCCTTTCCCTTGGGTTGGCAGCTGTAGACGGGTAGTCTAAGGTACTTCTGGTCAACGCAGTACGGATCGCCGTAAGTGACGTTCTAGTAAATGGTGAAGATAATGCAACAGGAAGATTTGGAGAAAGTATGTTGGAGGTTGCCGCAGCCGCAGATGTGAAAGTCCGAAGCATGCCCACCTAGATGTGCCCGGACGCGTCCATACTGTATTACTCATCGCACTCATCGTAACGCATGTATGCGCAAAACACGTCTGAGTCCGCCTCTCAGACATGAGAGCGTATCATGTCTGCATAGTTTTGCACTTACCACCCTCAAAGTCGCAGAAGACCGACACATTCGTTCCATCATCTTTGTGGCAACCACTCCCGACACACGCACGCAAATCTACCGCGCGTCGGAACGCGACCTTCAATCCTCGCGGAAAGGACTATCGCCTTGGGCCCATTGCATTAGATTGGGTAGATATTGACGACATGGCTGCCACGCCTTCCGCCAGTCGGGGACGAGCAGACCCAAAAGGTAGGTTTACAGACTACGCCCCATATCGATGTTTGTCCCTAATGGCAGGGCTGAGCTGGTGCTTCAGGACCTGCAGTCGCGACCTTCGTTCCTCAGAGTCACACAAAATCGGGCTCTACGAATCTTCCCAACGGTGTCATCCATGTCTTTCGTGACTCCGAGAGGCAAAAACTTGCCGAGACGGAGGAGGGAACATCTACACCTGATGCTAGTCGCATGATGCTAGAACATGCAGACAGCGACGGTTATATGGTTGGCGTGCTGGCTGTCCCCTCTTGGATGACTCTATCCGATTTCCTCGCCTTTGTCGCACCAGCACAGGAAGGCGTGTCACACCTGAGAATGATTCGGTGGGTCTCCTGTGGGGCGCAACATCGGGTTTATGTTAAACATATGCTTCGCAGAGATACGGCCCCCAACCGATCCATAGCTCTCATCAAGTTTCGCAAGCCCGAGAGTGCCTTGGAGTTTGCCGAAGCTTACAATGGGAAGGCGTTCAATTCGATGAATGTCAGTGCACGCTCTTGGATTATCTCGAGGGACCCTCAACATCTCACTGTACTACCAGCCAGAGACTTGCCATGTTGTTCACGTATTGTCCGTGAGCATTGAAACCGACGATTCGGTCTCTATATCCCTAAGTCGCCTTGGTTCTGCGCGAGCACCCGTTGTTGAGCTACCCACATGTCCAGTTTGCCTCGAGCGCATGGACTCCGCTGTCACCGGACTAGTGACCGTCCCGTGTTCACACACGTTCCACTGCGAGTGCCTCAGCAAGTGGGGGGACAGCCGGTAATCCCTCCTTCTCCCGTCGGGTCTGTACGACTGAACACATATTTCGGTGTTTGTAGGTGTCCAGTGTGCCGCTACTCACAGACTCTCCGCACGTCGCATCCGTCGTCCGCCAACGCGGCTCGCTCCACCTCCATTCCTTTTGCCGACCCGACCGCACCCGCCCTCTCATCTTGTGCGGACTGCAACTCCACCACAAGCCTCTGGATTTGCCTGATTTGTGGAAATATCGGCTGTGGCAGGTACGGTCGTGCCCACGCTCATGCACATTACGAGCGCACGACCCACCTTTACGCCTTGGAGCTCGAGACGCAGCGCGTATGGGACTATGCGGGCGACGGCTATGTGCACCGGCTCATCCAAAATGTGGCTGACGGCAAGCTTGTCGAACTGCCGTCCGCGTCGATGCGCACCGGCGACGACACTGGCGCGGGTGGACCCAGCACGTCGGACTCGCTCACTGCAGAGAAAATCGAAGCGATTGGCATCGAATACTCGTACCTCCTCACCTCGCAGCTCGATTCGCAGCGCGCATTCTACGAAGAGCAAACGACCGCGCTACAAGCCGAGGTCACAGGTCTTAAAAGCGTCGTCACGCAGCTTCGGCAGGAGGCCGAGTCTTCGCGCGCGGCGGCGGCGGCCGAGGAGAGCCGTCGACGCGGTGAGGAGGAAGAACGCCTTTCGGAAATCCTCCGCGATAAGCACCGCTTCGAGAAAAAGTCAGAGCGCTTTGTGGAGGTTGCGCGTACCCTCGAGAAGGAGCTGAGAGAAGAGCGCGCTGTGAGCGGCGGGCTATTGAAGAACCTCGAAGCTGTGCAGAAACGTGCGGAGGAGGGGGAGGCTGAGCGCGTCGCTCTCGCCCAAAGGGTGAAAGAACTTGAGGACCAAGTGAGGGACGTTATGTTTTTCCTCGAGGCACGGACAAAGATAGAAGTAGGTGAGGGGGAGATGGCGGAGGTGGCGGGCGGGGATATTTCGGTACCAACGCCTGGGCCGTCAGCGCAGACTAGTGCGATGCAGACGCCCGGAAAGAAGAAGAAAAAGCGTTAGGCTCAAGTGCATCACTTTATCAGGATACGTCTGCGTTCTCGAATGCAAACCCTAATGTGCCACATTCACACTCGTACCTGTAATCTGTACATTAATGTACCTACTGTATTAGTACGTTTATCGATTTCCCTGATCTTTCAACTCGTGCGCCAATCAGTCTCGTATTACCTCCTTTGCCTCTGTTACTGCATGCGCTTATGCGAAGGGCGCTAGCCTCGACTTTTTGTCTTCCATGACACGCAACTGTGGTTGCGCATAAGGCTGCTGCTCGTCCAGTCGGGGGGCCATGCTCGGAAATTTTTTACAGGGACCCTGGTATGAGCGATGACCATATCTTGCCTGCAATTGACAAGAGCTTTTGCCGCCACAGGGCAATAAAATCCTCCGCCCTCACAATCCCTCGAAGAAGCTCAGATCCTGCGCGCTGAGTCCCCCGGTCCCTTTAACAGGCTGGGGTGGCGTCGCTGTCTCAACAGGCAACTTGACGTCCTTCTCCTTGCCATTGTCTACGAGTAATGCAAGCGGGGTTGATTCTGGCGAGTACTGTCGAGGGGGTGGATTCGGCGGTGGCGTCAGTCTGTAACCGCTAGGCGGTGGCAGTAGCGGAATCGGCGCTGGGGATAACTTTGGCGGCACCTTGCTAGTTACTGCAGTTGGGAAGGGAGGCGGTGACAACGTTCTCCGGGACAACAGCCCAGTAGGAGGCGCAGAAGGATGGGGTGGAGGCGAGGACGATTGGATGGCGTCGATAACCCCCGTGGAAGGTGGCGAGTCTCTCCCCACGGTCATCTGCGATGTTATAGTGTTACTGAGCGAAGGTGGTTGTGGTTGTGGTGGCGGCGGTGAAGTCTTTCCAGGTGGCGGTGGCGGTGGTGGAAACGTAAAAGATTCTTCCGTGGGCGTAGTCCCAAAAAAATCCACATTTAGGACAGTTCCACCCTGATTCCTAGCAGGGGGTGGTGGCGGTAGAAGCGCCTCGTGGAATGGTGACGGTGGGGCAGGCCAGCGACCAGGTCGGGATGCAGCAAGATCAAGTAAGCTCTGCGTACGTTGATGCCCTTTTTGGACAGATGCCTTCGATTGGGGTGAGGTAGTGGTCTCTTTCGAAGTGGAGGGATGCCGCTGGTGATTAGAACGAGCATGCGCAGGGCCAATATCCAGAAGATCAGGGTCTGCGCCGCTGGAAGGAGCAGACTCTGGCGGAGGGGGAGGAGTAAGGACTTCAGGTAGCGGGGAGGGAGGCGCCGGCCACCGGCCAGGGCGAGTTGCTGCGCGTTCCAGGAGACCTAGTGTGTGCTGATGTTCCTCCGCGCGTGACCCTCTGCGTCGCTGCGCAATTGAAGAGGTTGGGTTCGCCGGCGCCATTTGTAAGGCCGGACCCGCAGAATTGGGCGTCAACGCTGCATCTGACCATTTAGAACTATCGAGTGGCCCCCCAGTAGACGGTGACATAAAATTAGCGAAGTCTTCCGACAACATTGATCGGCCGTGTGAGGGAGGAACTCTCCCTTGAGTAGAAGGGGGGCTGGCGCTGAGAGAAAGAAGCGGTGGGTCCGCAGGAGAAGAAAGGAAGTCGGAGAAGTCGTCGTCGTCATTGTGGAGGACATCAGTATGCTGAACGGCGCCCCTAGAAGACGTAGGAGGTAAGGTTGCACTGAGGGACGGGTTTATCTTATCTGATGGCGAGGAAATAGGGTAATCTGAGTTAGGATGTATAGACTTCGAAGAATTTGCCTGAATAGGACTAGGGATCAAAGGAGTTAATGCAAAAACTGAGGGCTGTTCAATAGGTTTTCGCGCATCCAGTAACACACCCGCGTTCGGATTGACAGGAGAGACGATGATGCGTCCATTCGTTGTGTCATCTCTCACAAGCGGACCTAAACTGGGGGGCGGCAAGGTGGTGGCATTCGGGAGAGGTAATGAAGGTAAAGGCGGTGGGGGCGGCAATAGGGGCGGCAACTTCCCATGGAGGATGCCGCTCGGTGCTGTGCTCCCGAACTCCAGCAGTTCATCACTAGTGTCCATCGGGTCGGTGGAGTTGGACCTCACGTCAGAAAGGTATTCGAAATCGTCGCCTGAGAGGGTCAGCGAATTGCGTGAGGGAGAAGACGACAGGCGAGACCGAGAAAACCTATTAAGGAAGCGTGATACAGCCGACGGCGGCGACGATGGGGGCAGGTCTCCGTCCTGTGCGATAGCATCAGCAAACGGAGGCACTAAACACTAAGAGAATAGTTCATACCAGAGTAGGGGCAGACGCCGGATTCGAATACGGCTCGATTAGTGTTTGAGAGACAGGTTTTGTTCCAGAAGGGGATTTTATGTTCTCCATGCTGGAGCGCTGGTTCGGCGTCTGGACAGAATGTACAATTTCTGGCGCTATGAAACTCAACGGGGGGGTGCTTTGCTCTGTGCCGGGGATGGGGCTGTTGCTACCAGAAGTGCGCCGGCCCCACAAGCCTGCCAGCAGCCCCGTAGGCTTTCTCACCTTCTCTTCAACCTTCTCGTCCTTTTTACCCTCCTTCTCAAGAATTCGCCAACCCAACGGGACCTCGTCGACGGACGTTTCAATGCGAGACTTAACAGACGTTTCCCAAGCGGTCGATCCTTTAGCCGCAAAGAAAGTCGACATTGGGCTCGTGCGAGCCAAAGCAGTGTTCCGAGAAAGTTTGACAGCATCGGCCATAGCCTTTGCAGTAAAACTCCTGCCGAAAGGCAGAACCCGTGGAAGTGTGAGACTTGGGACATAACGCAGCTTTAATGCCTCACTGCAAACGCGCATGAGCCTGATGGTATAGAATGATAGGCGATAGACTCACAGGCCATCAACATCCACGCCAGAATGCCATTGCCTCTGCCAGTCTGGTTCGACTTCATCTGAGGTTCCTGGCCAAGCGTCCTTCGCAAAGTCCTCCAGATGGAGAAGGATGCGCGAAAGTAGTTCTGGCGGCTTGCAGGAGTTAGCGTTGTATGGGAAACGAAAGAAATAAGCGAAGAAGTAGGCGCTCACCACCCTACGGTCCATTTCTAGTTGTCTTAGCTTTGCCGACTCCCACTCGTCGTCAGTATGTTGTAGACCCTCGTCGTCTACTACCCCCTGCATGCTTCCCCATGGCGAGTCCCATTCGTTCGCATACAGCTGGCCTCCAAGTGAGCCTCTGTTGGAAGGAAGGGACACGACATCGCCGTGCTCCGCTCCAGCTATGAAGGTTCCAAACGCATTGGGGCTAGGTGGGGGAGACGGACTGGGGGTGGGAACAGAAGATAGCACCTGAGAAGAGACCACCTCTTCCACGAGTTCTGGTTCTGCGGAGGGAGGGGAGGTGGGTATGTCATCACTTTGGGCTGAAGGAGGAGTCGGGTGGGATTCTAAATCGTTAGAACTGCCGTCGTTGGGAAGCTCCGCCTGGCTAGAATTTCCCAGAGGAATATCACCATAGGGATTATCAAGTGACCAGTCCTGTTGTGTACCATGGTGACCGGTCGACCATAGTGGACTTAGCGCAACTGAAGGCTCGTCCCACCGGATGCCTGGACCGGTTGTAGACCAAGAGGGCATGGAGAGATCGTCTTCCTGAGGATCATCACTTCTTGTTTTTTCTGAGGTTGACCATGCCACGGTTTTCTTCTCGTCTTTGATGTCCTCTGGACTGCCCCATGCGTTGCCCCAGAGATCATCCATAATTCACAAGATGAGTGTCGGACTCGGACGAGCGGTTAGGCCACTATATTGACCCTAACCTTATTGCCCCATATCACGTGCTCAATGGTCACTAGCTTTGTCCAGTCGCAGTCGCCGCGATCCCCGAAGTTCAATCACTCACGTCGTTCCTCCAATGGATCCTCACCCACAAGAGCCGAAGGGGTTAATATCAGACTGGGATGAGAACGGTGTGCAACACTTTCTTTCGAACCTTGGTTTGCCCCAATACGAGGCTAAGGTCAAAGGTCAATGGCTTTCTCTTATTGTTTTCCATTCGCCAACTGTCGTCTTGTCTCAATTGTAGAGCATAACCTGACCGGGGATGTACTGTGCATGATAGGCCCTGAGGACTTAAAAGAAATAGGTATTGCGACGGTTGGCCAACGGTTGGCTATCTTGAAGGCCATCTACCTCATAAAGCTCGCCCACGAAATCCCTTTCGAGCCTGACCACTATATCCCTCCCTGTTAGTTGTCATCCTCTCCTTGATGCTGTTGATACAGTCCTGAGTTATAACAGCCGAAGCAGGTGATCCCTCAGAAAGTGTCACGATGGACAAACTCTACTACCTGATCCGAGAGCAAGGTTTACTCAGTCTTTATCTAATCCCCCTCCGTCTCAACTCATAGCTCTTAGAGGAAAGGCTACGGACTCTCGAAAAAGATAATCGGCGGCTGTCAGAGACGGTTCTCTCGACGGTGGATGATCTTCACACCTGGCGGTCATCTCACCAGACTCTAGTGCGTTGGCTGCTTATTCTGTCACAGCCGTCCCTATAACTCGACGTACAGATTGAAAGCAGCCCGCTTACGCGACAACCCTCCTTCAAGTGGGCACAGTATGACAAGCCTTCTAGTTCGCCCACAAAACCCGAGATGTCTGATTCCCCTCATCCGTCACCCAACCGGCTCGAACATGACCTCTCTTATCGGCCACACCCCAACGCACAGAGCAAGTATGGTGCCGTTGGTAATTCATCATCCACAGTTCAGCTTCCCACACCCCCACGCCCATCGCGTCAAGAGAGTACAGATAATCTTAAGAGCTTCAAGGTCAGCTTGGAGGATCCCGCATGGAAAGTCCTACCGGCTGCTCTACGAAAGTACAAGATAAACAATGATGACTGGCAAAACTACGCTATGTTTATATGCTATGGTCCTCCAAGTACGTTACTTCCAATTCCGAACGTGACGCCTCTGGTAATGGGACACTGTCAGGTAACCGCATCGAACGGTGCCTGAGCTATGATGAGAAGCCACTGCTACTATTTCAAAAGCTCAAGGATGCATCCAAGAACCCAGTCTTTATGCTCAAGCACATCAAAGATATTCGCTCTCCGATTGCTGTCGCTCAACAGAAACAAGCCGCCCGCAAGGCTTCTAGCGACTCATCGTCTTCTAAATCCAAACCCGGAGCCTCGCATGCCAGAACACCTTCGCGCCCGCCACGCTTACAGATGCACCCCGAGGCTGCCGCTGCCGTCATCCCACCTCTGATGACGGGCACATCTGTGCAACCCGGCTGGCCAGAAGTAACGTCTCCCGCGGTCGATAATAAGGATCGCGAAGACGCCATTGACCGGGAGCGGGTGAAAGGTTCAAGCAGCTCTGACCCTCTGAAGTCTGCCGTCCCGTATACGGCCATTGCAACTTCCTCGACCGAGCACAATGAGATAGGCACTCCCGCGCGAGAGGTCCCAGTTACAGCCGAAATATCTTATGCAGTGGCAATATATCCATACATGGCGGAGCAGGAGGACGAGTTCGATGTTGTTGTGTGCGTGCTCTCTAATTCCGTCTTATGATCAGTCCAGCTGACGTCAATAGCGGCGACACGTTTGTCATTATATCCCGAGCGCGAGGATGGTGGGTCGTGCAACGCGATCCTACGGGGACAGGTATCGTAGATTCCGATACCAGTAAGCAAGGCTGGGTTCCTGCAGGGTGCCTCCTCGAGACACGCATACCCGTTGCAACAGCTGTGGCTGAGGCCAGTCATGCGATCGGGTCAAGCTCCGAACCCCCTTCTCCTGTCTCAAACACGAAAACTCCAATCCTTCCTCTTCACATCGTTTCTACAAGTTTCCCAGGCTACGCATTGATGGACTATAAGAAGAAAGGCGACGAAGAATTAGACCTATTCAAGGATGATGTGCTGCGCGTCTTCAAACGCTACAATCACTGGTCATATGTACGCTTGTCTCGCTGGCGCTCTGGCATAGCTTCGTTGATTGTCCTTGATCTTTGCAGGCTGTGAAAGAGGACGGTGGTGATCGTGGTTGGGTTCCGGTATGTTCGTTCTCCCCCCAAACCAGACATCGATAATAGCTCACCCCTTATTCTCGTTCTGCCGTCCGTTCTCTCTCACCTTTCTGATTCTAGTCATGGTACATTGGTAAGATGTCCTCGTCCGGTGGGACTCCTGCTACACCGAATATCGCCGCGCCAAACACGAATCCTTCCGCTGTCAACCTCGATGAGCCATCTCTTGCGCAACATACGCAAGTCTCACCCATGTCTTCTGCATTCCCGTTACAAGCACGTCCTACAACGGTTGTCTAATTCGTCAGGACCATCTGATTCGAAGGGTTCTGAAGTTCACGAGGGACTAAGTCCACCCTCACCGGTCAAGTTATTGACGGGGCATAACACTTAGGCCCTATGAACTGGACACACACAGCCAGTACTCAGTATACCTCCTATCCCACTTCGTTCCTAATCCCCCCCCCCTTTGCGACATTGGTCTTGGTTCTTCGGCTTCGTTCTTAATCATGTAATTGGCCTCGCGTGTGTGATCTACTTCTATTCTGACTTCTCCTACGCACATTTGATTTGGTTGCTCTTGTCGTAACATGCGACCACTCTCAGCATTTGATGTATATTATCACTACAATGGGTTTCATGTGCACGCTTGGTAGCTGTGCTTCCACCTCTTTTCTACAATAGCAGAAACTTAAGAGCCGGTGAGATAAAATTACGATGTAGTGATTCATCATAGAAATAGAACACAGCTCACCTCGTATTTTTTGTCCGTGCGTCAATCTTTGTAAGTATGTAGAGCCTTGGATAGTGTTTTCATTGGTGACTAAGTGACCAGATATTCCACAGAACAGAGTTACTTTAGATCATTGTGCTAGCAAGCTTGTGTGACCCGAACTTGCTCGGGTGCTGTAAACTACCGACTTTGGGGTGATCGGGCTCTCGGGTGCACGCCGGCGTTTTGGCACTCCCAGATGCTGTTCACGGAGATTGGAACAAAAAAAAAATCAAATCGGTTCTGCGCTGCCATGAAAAACAGTTGATCGATGGTCGGTGATTGGGTGTCCCTTTGACCTAATCCTTTCCGATTCCTCCGCGCTGTGTCATGCATGTCATGGTTGGTGTCAGCGGGTCACCTGATGCACCATGTGGATGCCAGTGAGGCACTGGCAGGCGGACACTCGAACGTCTGACGACCATTTTGTCTGAACCCCGAATAATGCTTGTAACTGATGCACACAAGGTCAGGGATGAGCGTGGTCATCATCTGGGTTAATTTCATGCAGCCCGTCACTCAAACATTGCGACGTACCAAAATGGCCGGCCACCCTCATCTATCGTGAAGAAAAACACCGGATACCGTGATTTTCGACGTATATTGCCTTTTTGAACACAATCACCCCTTGTCTAGCACTGTAGAATGCCAACCCATGAGCGCGAAGAGCTCTCAAACAATCGGCCAGCTAGTGAGCTACACCAGGACCCACAGGCACGGCCAACTTCTGGGATCCGGTAAACCAGCGCGTTCCTCCCAAATCCTGTACCTTTTGCCTTTCATCCTCACTCTTTTTAAAAAATTCACCCGTTCTATTACTTCATTTATCACTGATCAGCGTCAACTTGAATAGTACTATCAATAGTAACGAACGGTCCGCACATGCTCTCCATCCCGAACTTATGCACCATACACTGCTCTCCAGCTGGACATGCACGAACTGTTTCGCTTGGCGGAGTATCCACAGGTGTATGGATCGGCTTATCTGTCTCCAGCTTTATTCCAACTCCAGAGCCCCAAAACCTGGTAGGACGCGAGAAGCATTTATATGCGACTCAGATGAGGGCTGCCATAACATCTCTTCGTCTACCCAGATAACACTCGAAAATGTCCCGATCCGGTTACGAACTCCTCGTGGATGGGTACATATCCAGGGCCTTCTACCCGAACAAAAGTGCAGAAGCCTACCTCTCTCATCTGCTGAAGACGAGAAACTTGAAAGAGTTGTGTCTGACGTTGCCGTCTCCCAGTGGTGTGGTCTTTGTCATCCGAGAAGGCTCGCGTCCTCTTAACCCACAACCGCTGATGTGGGACTCCAACGGCGTCCCACTTTGGTTATTGGACTATGTTATCAAAGACATAGGGACAGTCGTGCCCCAGACACTGTGGACCCCGCAGAACAGGAACGACTTCAAACAATATGTCGAAGATGCCGACTTACAAATGCCTATTTTCTTTATCCACGGGAATGGCGAATTGGGACTCTCCGTGGAGGACGCAGCTAACGGTCGGGGCCATACTACCCTCCATAATGCACGCATGCAAGCCCAACTTGGGGGAAAAACCACCACGCACATCCGGATCTCGGTGGGTAGCAGCCAACTCATGCGACTGCGAAGAACGTGCACTCACAGTTCTCTGTGTACCATAGTGGCCAGGGTACAATGATTTCAAGCGACAGATCCAGACCCGAGACGAGACCGCTGCCCATAACCAAATCACGGTCGGGAGGTTCGCACAGCATGTTGGCCGTTCAGTAGACGCCTTTCTTCGTGTAAGTTCGTGTGCTATGTCGACGGGAGACCATATCTAACCACAGTTTCTCTCTCTCTGCAGGAGCCGACGCCAAACGAAAACTGGAACCCATTAGACCAGCGCTGGAGGATCGGGCACGGCGGGATCAATCGTGCCAATATTAGAGTCATTGGCGCCGTCCATGTTTCCGCTGGTAGTTGGATGCCGATTCTTCAGCTCAACTCTTACGTTATTTAGTTCCCTTGTTGCCACGCCTAGACTAATACCGAGCCAGAAATGTGGCATCGGCATGGTTCGGATAGATATATAGATAGATCGATAGATTAATATTCGATTGATAGTAGTAGATAGACATAACTGAGATTGCATGTTGTGCATAGTCACAGGTCTAGGATCGGCGGATATCACTGTCTCCACTATCCATGTGGCTCGTGGCCCATATAGCCTAATACCACCTTGTACGTGTACGTGACCGCTATCTCTACAAATTTAAACATGGACATGTCAACTACAAGGAACGATCGTGGCGAACGATATCGACTATGGCGTTTTTTTGCGCGGGGTAGCTGAAACTTGATCAACAAACCCGAGGCCGCAAAGCAGTGTTTGACGTATTTGGTAACTAAAATCGACCGCAAACCCGGTGTGAGACAGCCTACGTCCTTGCCCAACATCTCTAGTTGCAGACCTGGTGCCAATCGAAGAGGAGAGCTACTGAGTCCATTCGTTGAAAGTCCCAGACGGGCACGCTCATGCTGTAGTGGGGTTCTGTTCAAGGGAAGTGTTGGTTTTACGGGAGTGAGGGGGGAAGTTGTAATGGTCGGCGGACAGAATTGAGTTACGACATACTGGGATTGGCAACCCCTTTCGCAAAACATTCGGGATGGGGCCGGAGCGCCCGAGGTTATAAGCTTCAAGAGGGTGCACACTCCAACAGGGGTCCGTAACATGTTACGAGAACTTAGGACCCTATGCCACACCCATGTCTTGTGGACTCGTGCCACCGCGAATAGACGCGGGAGCCATTTTAGGAACAAGAGCAGCGTGGCTATGTCACTGTAACCAAGTTGATTTTGGTCGAGTAGGCACATCGTGAGCGAACATGCCTTCTGCCATTCGAGCCCTTATTACAATGACTGATAACGGCGCGTAGTTGTGTACCTGTAACCAGATCATGGTGATGAGACCCCTTGTGGGACCTGTTATTGGCAACAGCAACACCCCAAAGGCAAAGACAGACATAGCCATCTCTATTGCACAGCCGTACGTCATGACCTGTCTGGTTCGAACGACCCTCGAATTTTACCCCAACAGGTCTTGATACATGCCCGGTTTGTGGCTCGCGCAATTAGTCTTGGTGCCATAGGGCGTTCACGATGCGCGCGTGCAAAAATTTATTTTCCATGTCGCTCTTGGCTGTCATGGATAATTCTCAAACCTCTGCAAAATTTTCACTTCCAAACTGACACAAGATTGTCGTAAGATCCGTGCGACTGCTAAAATGACGTCTGGCAGTAATCGGGGGCCTCGGGGCCCCAAGGACGTGTCTACCCTCAGGTGGCCCTTCCATATGCATATAAAGTAAATAGATTCTCCGTGCTCACTTCCAGACATTACAGTTTGCATGGCGTTCGAGGCCCATCCTGTTGTCGAGTTGTCCATTCCGTCCTTTGGGCGTCTCTCTGCTATGCTGTCCTGTGGCTACTTGGGGCAGACGTTTGGACCCTCCGAAACGAAGCAATACCTCTGCCACATTCTGTTGCGGTTTGTTGAAGACGAGGACGACCTGGTCATCAGTCACGAATTACTACGACCTGACTACTCATACGTGGGCTTGCCGGGTTCTTTCTCCGTCCCACACGGCCTCTATTCGCATCTACAGTGCAACTCAGTTGCCGGAGATGGTACTTTCCGGATCGTATTAGATTACGACATTCTGCACAATGCGCATTGTGTGGTGCCCCAGAGGTTGTTTGCTCCGTACGCCGGACTTCCTCGCAGCCAAACGGAGCTACAGAACGCTTCGCTCACACCTCCCATTTTCTTCATCCGATTGGACAACTCGATCGGACTGCCACTCGAAATAGCAAAGTCGGCCGACGCTGGCGGCCCATTGCTTCGCTATTTGGACTGGCACCCCATGGCGGGAAAAGCCTCGACCAAACTGAGGATTTCTGTAGGACCTCTGCTAATCGTCGACGAGAATATACGCTGACTCTGACCGCATTTGCCGCAGTGGTATGGCTATGGATTATGGCAGACCCAAATTCAACTGCGAAACCGCAGAAAGGAGCCCATCAAGCTCCCGCGACTGGTACAGCTTGTCGCCAGCGCGGTTGATCGTTTTCTACGGGTAAGCTCGCACCCTTTCTCGACCATATACTGGTCTAAGGTCTTCAACAGCAGGAGCACGGTCCCGTCACTGATTATTCATTTCCCCAATGGAGGATTGGTAACGGCCCCTATGAGATCTCTCCTTCCAGTATTGTGCTAGTTGGCGTGGTAGCAGTTTCGTCGGGTAGTATCATGCCGATCATGCGACTTGCGTAGTAATTGTTTGTTTTTTCTTTAGCTTTGGTAAGATACACCCTTTACCTTTTCGTTCGCCTTAATAGTCGCTAATCTTCCCACTATAATATGGCGACATAGTTGTCTATTTTTCGTGCCTCACTTAAATAATTTTTTCACGCCCCAGCGCCTGGTGCTCTTGCTATTCCTCCTATATGTGTTACGCGTACTTATGACCTTTGATTACGACCTATAATACACGAGAGTTCGTCGATGAACTAGATATACTAGCGGCAAACGGGAAAGAAGAGGCGTGACTATATAGTGCGGCGGCTGGCGTCAGAAACCGCTTGAATGAAACCCAGTTACATGGCCATAGGGGCAAGGTCTAGGGACAAGTAGGGCAAGTTAAGCACATGTCTCCAGATACTTACGATTGGCCACACGCATACCTTTGGTGAGAGAAAGACGGGACACAGGCGAAGCAATTAGCTGAGGCAAGAATGGCAGTAGGAGCTTACTTCAAAGTTCGTCCAGAGCCAAAGTTTCGCGAGCATGCGGCCTCCCACTGGCCAATTTACGACGTCCGAGCTGCCTGACTCAGTTACACCCCGAGCTTAGCGTTAGAAACTCAAAAATAGGCGCTTTGACACTGGAAGTCCGCCTGGCCTGCTGCCTCACCGCTGTACTAGTCTGCAGTGGACTGCAGCCTGCGCAGCACTGCGGCAGGCGGCCCGAATCCGACAGGTACGCGCAAATGTAGTAAAACGTCTCCACTGGCTTGTATCGCAATAAACCTGCATCCTGTTCACCCTCTGTGTTCTTCCTTTCAATCCCACCCAAAAGCGAAGGCTCAACTCGCTTTCGTTCTGTGTCGCGCTCGTCCTCTTCCCTAATAAGCATTTTCACACATACAGTACCTTTCATCATCTCAGCTTAGGCTTCTTTCCCGACCCCTGTCCCTTGCCATCGTGCAGATAACCACGTTTGGTTCACCTTTCAAAAGACTCCCTCAATCCGCCAGGTTTCCAGGTGGCATTATGCGTCAAGCCCGTGAAATACCTCAGATGTCTTGCATGGTGCATTCTTGGTGTGAAGGGCGCTGTGACCTTAGACGGTACTCCAACGGAGGACAGCAACATGTTGTGGGATAAGTCATTGTGCGATGCTTCTCAGGGTGCGGGCTATCGAATACCTCCACTCAGTCTTAACATCACCAGACCCGTTGGACGATATGCAAATGACATCGGAGCCGTTAGTGAGCGCAATCCGGTCGAGGCGGAACCAACAAACACAGGATATTGCTCAAGGACGAGCCTCCCTCAGGGACTTCTGTTGTGTTTCTCGGGCTCATCTTTTTTTTTATTTAAATCCATCTTTGTGCGCGCCTTGGGGTACAGAGTCCTATCTCTTCAACATATACCGAAAGTGCACATATCATTTCATGTGTTAAACAGGACGAGGTTTGTAGTATCCATGATACAAGATCTTGGTCATAATTCTCTGCCTTCCAGTGGTTTCAGATTATTGCTGAATCCGGTTGGATCCTAATGACCTCGAGAATCTCGAAAGTATCAACGATGTCCGTAACGACATGGGTCTCGTCTGGTCTCCAACCGCTACTTGAGCATCATCTGGTCGCAGTGCTTATGGTTCGTCGCCTGTGCCATGTTCACTATTGTCATGTGATTCACCAACACGTTTGAACCGGGCGACGTCCCGACGAGGGTTGACTGCCCCTGGCCGTCCTCTCCACAAGAAAGTCGTATATCTCACCAAAAGAGATACACATCGCGGTGGCCAACAACCCCCGATTCAACTGACCTTTGTGCAACCGGCTCCATTACAACTGGCGCCGACGCCGTCCGCACTACTGTTGGCCTACGTCTACGGTGCCGCTGTTGTGGAGCGGGAAGATGTTTTGAATCCCCGCCCTGGATCTGATCCCCAGCGACTAAACGTTCCTAAACTTGTACCCCAGGGGCCTTTCCTGACCATGGCGGGTCAACACACTACTGTTCGGAATATTGCGACACGGATTCTAGCGCAAGAGACTGAAGCTGGTGATCCAGTGGATAAAACCGATGCCGTGGATTCCATTTCCCTGTGCTGGGTAAATAACCTCGCTTCTCGAGAACGTCAAGTGACCAAGGAGAACTTTTCCTCGTCCCAGTAGGCTTTTGAAATGCATAACTTGACCTGGGAGGACCGGGGAGAACTTTGATGTATTCTCCGGTCTCAGGCTGCTCTCGGCGTCAACCATGTGTGGTGGTTGGGTCAGATGATGAATCTCCGGTTCTGCTCGTATGGGAAGTTCCGTTGCTAGCAGGAACCCGAGACAACCATTCCACTCGTGCTACATCTGGTATCATATCCGCTTTTCACGCAGAGGTGATGGTTCCGGAGGGCGGTATTGGACCCAGGATCTACAATTCACGTCCAAGCGGCCCAAGCCACCGCCCATGGTTGTCAATTTTCCATGTGTACACTCTCAATATGAAGAGTACTTTTACGCCACGCACTTGGATTCCTCAATCTCGTAAGGCGTTCGTATCTTGGTTTACAATTCCTCTCCGCTATTCTTCCTATCTGTGCTGCCAGTAGTCATGCGCAGGAGAATTCGTGTCAGTCGACTAGATTATAGACTGAGGGACCTGTTGGGATCTTGAACGTTCAAGTAGATCATCGCAATTTGTCCGGGTCCAAAGGTGCACCAAGTGTACGGTCTTCCACTGCCCCGGTCGCCTGATATTACACCCGGGCTTGGCGCTAGAGAGGCGGTGACTTAGTAGATGCTTGAGGCAAAATTGCCCCGCCAAAAGAAGCATGAAAATCGCCCTCCTCTGACTCAGTGGCCATGTTGCACCAAAAAATCTCTGTAGCCTTAACAACGCATCGCAGACATTTCAGCATGTACATATTGATAGAACAGTCTATATCCCATTGTATTGTGGTTTTCATTTATTTTTTCAAAGTGCGGCAGACAATCAAGATTGACTACATCGCATCAACAGCAGCAATCGGCAGGGGGTGTGTCAGTTCTGTCAATTTTTGCTTGCATGTGGTAGCCTCGAAACTTTGATGTCGCTGCAATCATCAATAGATCGCTTATGATCACATGGCCATAGAACCTACTAAATCTACTGTATTTTTTTCCGGGGATGAGAAAGCACCGAGAAAGTGTTGATCTTTGAAAAGTGCAAGTCTGAGAATATCTGTCATGCGTCCGGGTTACTGAGAGTCGGGATCAGAAGATCCAAGGCATGACACGTATGACAGACCCTGATTATTGCAGCCACTGGCAGCGTCGGAACAGAGCGGAACGGTCACTTGCATTGCTTGGAAATGCTCATTGGACTGCTGGTGAACGGGCATACGTTTCACCACACGATCGGCCACACGGACCGGCCGTGACAGGACTGGGGAGCATGCAGCGCCAGACTGCATGGATGGACCCCCGACGACTTTTCGTGTGAATGTGTTTTCTCTTTGGAGCATGCGGCACTGGGCGGTGCCATCATTTAGCCGATTTTTGCACCTATCTCTTGGCTACTTCACAAATCGGATGATGATGCGATCGATGATCGATGACCGATTGCGAACTGATCATCGACAGTAAACGAAGATGTACGCGTGCTGAATGTCACACGCAAGAAATCGCTAAAATTAAGGTGGATCATGAAATCATAATAAGGATGGTACGTGGAACCCTCCACCTGTCTGGGGCCAGCGCGCAGTGAACTTGTCCGTAGTTCCGATTCGTGCCATCAAAGAGGAAGACCTCCGCAGCAACATCCTTACATGCTAAGGCAAAACGAGAGAAAATCGCAACCTTGGAACATGATTTATACATTACAAATCCACATGCACAACACATTAGCAACCGAAAACACTAAGAACGACTTGCACGCTGTAAGATGAGGCATATCGCCTATGATGCGAGTTCACTTATTCCCTATCTCCTGCAGCGCTCGGCGTTCTGTCTTGCTGACTACGAATAGCAAGCGGTGAGCTACCCCGCTTCGCTCCCGAACAACTCCAGACCACACGCCCACGTCCATCCGTCATGAATGGAGGCTCCTGGTGTCGCGTGCCGGGCACTTCCCCCAAAAGCAGCTCTCCTGCTGACGACTGGACGCTAGCAGTCGCACCTACTTCGGTCACAGGCGCTTCGGATAGCAAGGGCTGAGTAGACTGCGGAGAGTTGGATTCCCCGATGTCTCTCAAAGATGGAACTGGTAGAGTCGGCAAAGAGTTGTCGTCATGGGGGCGAGCCGCCCCAGGAAGACCGCACGGATCGACAAGAGAGAGGTGGGATGACGAGGGTGACCGATGGGGTGACACCGTATCTGAGATTGCTGCGGATTCATTGGCAGGCTGCGGAAGGTGGCTATCTTGATATGAATCCGGCAGTGAGCCAGTGCTGATGGTGTCTGGGAAATCGGACTCTTCACCAGAACCAGTGGTTAGAGAGGGCGGGAAGTTCACAGAAAGTGGACTAGACGGAATAGAGTGAAGGACAGGATCATCATGCGATTGTGTGTCGTGCAAAGCTGGTGTATGAATTGGCTCGGGCACTAATGGGGAGTCGTGAAGTGATATGGAAAGAGACGTGGTGGACGGAGAAGATAAAATTGTGGGTACTGGTTCGGGTGTAGGTGCGTCAGGATTAAGTTCTGGAGCGTTGATCTGGTGGTTTCAGTGCGAAAGCTTGTCAGCGTTTACAACGGAAGAAAGGTGCAAGAGTGGTCAAAAGCATACCATGCTGGGTACAGTGAAGTACATTGTGACATCACTTTCGGAATCAATATCGCGGTGCTCCAACTCCGCCTCGGCGAAGAAGGGTGGTTCATCAGGCAATTCCACCTCTGACGGTTCAAATATGGCACGGATATTGCGTATGTACTCATATAGTGAACGACTCATGGCCTCACTATTGAGAATTCCACGCATGCGGACTCGCTGCTGCTGTTGATAATTGGTAGGCGTTCAGTCAAAGCTCAAAAGTAGACGTACTGGCATATAAAAGTCGACCCCTTTGTTGAAAACATACGGTGTGCCGTCTTCGTTTTGATGCTGATACATGCAATCGCGGCCAAAGGGGCAGTAACGGTAATCCGGGCTCGACGCGACAAAGTATCTGTTGCTAATCGTCAAAGCGAGCAGGTGGTTGGTAAGGGACACTGACTGACCTGCAAGGAATCCGTTGAAGACTTTCTTTGTATCGTTCTAAGGCGGCTGCCTTTCCGGGGTGACCACTGGGGTAGAAGTGACTGGAGGGTATGACGAATTTGGATAGAGTGCGGCAGTAAGGGCACTTCTTGTGCAAACGGGAAAAAGCAACGTCCTCGCTGCTACACTCCTGCCCACGCCAATTCCGAATGCACTACAGGGATATGGGTTAGAGCAGGAGATGTTGCGACCATGCGTGTAACATCATACGTCAATGCAGAATACGTGGCTACAATCAGCTGGAGGGTGGTCCGATTATCAGCTATAGAAACAACGCATGAATGGGGTCCGAACCAAGCAGGCCAAATATGACGGGTTCCTCCATACAAATTGCACAGATTAGAGCGTCGCCAGAAGTAGTGGTTAAGTCGGTAGGGAGAACATGTCTGAACCAACACTTTTCACCCCTTTTGCAATAACCTGAAGATATCGAGTCGGCGGAAGGTGAGACGATAGACGATACGCAGCCGCGTACCAGCTGCAAAATACATGCAGGACTTGCTCTTGTCAAAAGGTGTGAGTTTCTCGTGTTCGCCGTGCAGGAATTTGCACTTGTTGCCAGCAAAACAGCCCCTCGGAGTGTTATAATACCTACAAACCCCTCTCGCTTTTGAAGTCACGGGCCGTTCCATGGTTGTTTAAGTCATAGTCTTCGTGGTTGGGGACAGAGTGCCGCTGCGGAATAAGCGCTGGAGGCTGTCGCGATGAGATCAGAACTCCGCCCTTGCCTTGCCTGCCTACCTTCGACTCATGTCCCTCGAGTCTACAACAACTATAAAAGCAAAACTGGCTGTGGGGCTTGGCCCAAAGGCACCCAGATATTGGTCGTTATTGCAGTCGTTCCTGGCTGCAACCATCTCGAGAACAGAATTCGACGAACAGATTCGCGAGTGCGTGGACACGTCTCCTCTTGGTACTAAATAATCCCCAAAAATGTTGTGCAGACGCGCTAATCACCAGCCATAGTTCAACTCCATAATGCTCTCATTATCTCTATCTTTGACCCTTCCACCCATTTGGTAGCACTTACACCACCGCCCGACCCCCCCAAAGGACCTCCGCGCAAACGCCGGCGGCTCTTGCCCTATCAGGGACCAGATCCTGACGAACCCATAACTCTGAGGTCATCTAGACTTAAACGATGGGTAGTTGGTATTGGGCGTCGCGAACGAGATCGCATCCGGAACCTCAAACCCGTTGCTTTGTCCGCGAAACGAATGCCCCGGCCGGAAGTGGATGAGATTGCCAACGAACGTGGAGTGCAACTACTACCAGAGCGCGGAGGTATGCACCTTCCATGTCCCACGAGAATTTACCTCTCATGTCTACCTAGAACTTCCCGGAAGTCGACCCGCGATCCATTTGGCATCGTCTGAGAGGGGCTTTACTCTACAGCACATCACCGACAGGCTCAATCTCATCTGCGCCCAACATAACCTTGGCTTGCCATCCAAGAGCGTGGCATCTCTTATGTCCTTAGCATTTGAGGTGAGTACTTGATGTGCTCCTCCCTTGTTTTGTCTAACTGTGACCAGGCCAAACTCAAGTCTCTTATCATGCAAGCCGTCGCCATGACCACAACTTCTCATGCGGTCACGTCTATACATCCCTCCGCACCACATTCATCAGGCCATCAACTTTCTACGTCTGCATTCGATACCCTGTTTACCATATCACCCTCTGTCCTTCCTAACCGATCCGCTACTGCGACACGTTTGGCCCTTGGAGAGAATGAGTCCCGTGAGGACCAGATTCTTGCCAACGAAAACCGCGAGCCTAGCGATCCACGGTGGCAAATGCTTGCTCTGCTGCGGGAGCGTAGTTCGGTGAACGAAGTTGCCAGCGCTCGGAAATAGAATATTACACATTAGCAATGTACATGTGTCTGTTTCCATTATATACCTCACGACACTAGTATGATGGACACGGAAATACTACAAAGCGTGTCGCAGATATACCTTGGCCGCCCAGGGTATAGTTTTGATGTGGCTACCCAGATCTCTAGCTTGAAGCTAGGGCTTCCGAGAGCTAGATGCGTGTCTGACGGATATACGCTCTTCACATATGAGGTTGTCAGCGCAAGATCGTTCGTAGGCAAGCGAATCGACACCGATGAACACACTAAGATTTATGGAAATTACTCCAGAGTTTCTAATGACCCTATCCATGTGGTATCCGGTTGACTTTTTTTTGGTTTTGAATTTACAGTAATTGAACATCATGTGGCCCGCTGCAGGACTTCATTGGTCCGTTGAGTCCATGATTTTGCAACCATATCATGAATTACTAATGCACTGGGATCACTACGCAGGCACTCCCTCATACCCTCCACCACGAGAACGCCGCGGTTGCGATCAAAACTGGGAGGCATGTACTCGTGGAAAAGCTGGCAACGACCAACGCGGAGGAGTTCCGCTCGTTGGTCGTACTCGCAGCGAAGCGCGTCGTCTTTCTAATGGGGGCTATGTGGACACGATTCCAACCAATTGCACTGGCTGCCAAACGCGCCATCGGTGAAGGCTGCCTCGGTGCACCTGTCCTAGTCCATGCAGATCTGTCGGGCGACGACATAGAAAGTGGGTACCCTTCGACAGCTAGTTCGACTTTGAATCCTCAAGTCTGCTTATGTAGACTCACCATTAACATGCCGTCCAAAGCTCGGCACCGGCGGGATCTTGGGCTTGTAAGTCGCTTCGTAACCCGTACTCGCTGCTGTCCCTCAATCAGTGACCGTTCAGGGGACCCTACCCCTTGTTTGGGTATGTCAGGATTGCTGGCGAATTGGCCCTTGTACACATCAGATCGTGTAGGCCATCGTCGCACTCTACGAATACCCTGCAAATAAACGGTTCAGACCCATGGTCCCTAGCTCCACGATCAAGACGTTACTCACCAATGTGGACCGCAGCACCTGCTCCACGCCCAGCTCCTCTGAGCCTACTGCCCAGGCGCAACTCCCGTGCAATATAAACGTGTCTCGACATAGCATTAGCACAGTGCCCCGCTTCCGCAACTGAAACATCCTTATTACGGAGCCACTGTACTGTCCGAAATGGTACACCATGATGTACCTTGAGAGGCCAGGTATTGGCAAGGTGCGGTGCGAGGAAACCACCCATTTTAGAGTTCTCGGAGGCGGATGGCACTTCCAAGCAGACGAGGTTGCCTGTTGCGTGTGCGGTGGGAAACTGGAAAGCTCGGTATGGGGACACGATAAGACATTATTGGAGATGGAAATATTCGACGAGGTGGGTGTTCATTCACGTTATGACATAACTCCAGCTTTTCTCACTGTTACCAACAGGTCCGCCACCAGGGTGGGTATAGGCTCCCTGAAGAGGCCATATAAGTTAGAGGGGAAAAATTTGAAGCAAAGCATAAGAATCCCGAAAAACTTGATATGTCACAATCCCTCGCCTGTACACACATATCTCCAACAGCAGGTGGCAGAACAGTGGTGCATATTCAACAGATGACAATTAAAAGTACAAGTAGAGCAGATCTTAGTCCATTGCACTCACGGCCAGTAAGCACCTCGTCTAGCTCTCAAAGCCTACAGATAAAATTCGGGCTTGCGAGAGTTGATCCCATACTCTGAGAGCGCGGCACTCAAGTCCTCCATCGTGAGGGTTGTTCGGGTTTTGTCCTATGGGCACGATAGAGGAGTCAATAAACGAACCGTATGTGTGTTTGAGCACAGAGATGAGGGAAGGCCACGCAACGGACGCCAGGGACATAACATTGGACACCTACCCTTGAGGACCCAGGACCCTGATTTGCGCGAGCACGCCCACCAGTAGCATTAGTCCTAATCCGAGCATGTTGATATGCATCTGCAGCGATGTCGGAGACAAATTTCTGCGCCGCCAGGGCGAGAAGACGCTTTCTGCAAGTTCGTGCCAAGATCGGGACATGTTTGTGTGAGTATATGAGAACGCATGAGACTCACAGGCGGGCGTCCTGACAATCGAAACCGACACGTTGAAGGTAATAATCCGTGACTTCGTCAGGGATCTTTTGCTCATAGGTTGGTGAAAGTGCTTCATAACACCCAAAAAATCCACGTACCAACGGTTCGTAGTCATCGAGCATGAGCAGAAAATCGACCAAAGACCTATCTTTGCGCGTCTCTGCGGAGGGAAGGCGGGTTTGGGGCTGTGTCCTGCCTTCGCTCGAGGTCGACGCCTGGGTCGGAAGCTGTGGTTGCTGGCCTGCGGCAAGTGGGTACGCGACGAATTGGGGAGTTGCTGCTGACGACTGTCCCTGCTGGGAGGACGTCGGCTGAGGGGTACCAGAGGATGGAGTGGACATGATGCAACTCGCGTATTGTGCTCAAGTTGGGTACGCGGTACAGTCGTGGGTGAGAAGTAAGCACGTGACCTTGGGATCGCTGTGTTCAATTTTCAGTCTTTTCTCCCTTTTACTTGGCCATGATGCATGATGCATGATGCATGATGAGTCAATGGTAAGTCTTGTTCATAACTATTCATTTTCTAAGGATGTTTGAGGCATTTGGCTTTAGTGGGAATGCCCACACTGCAGAATCCTATCTCAGCTACCTTCGAGCAAGGCCACTTTGGTGGTTGAGCTCGCTTTATCTGATTCTTTCTTTACAACTTCTCTTCCGCCAGTCTACCTTCATTTACTGAACTACGCTCTCACCCAGATTTTTTATCTCGAAACCGCGTATGTGGAGGGGAGTGGGTGGGTGTGTGGGAATCGCCTCAATTAGCCGTGGTTGCTTGTAACTTTACGTAAACATACACTCACTGTAGCACATCCTTCGATGCCTCAGTTGGGTTACGAGTCCACCACCCAACGTGTCCTAGCTATCCCCGAACTCCTGCAAATCATATTTAGTTTTGGAACCCGGGCGTCGAATGCATCAAACGCTCTCGTGTGTCGCAACTGGCGCGACGTTGCCCTAGACCACGTTTGGATGGAGGTGGATGATATGTACCACTTGCTACAACTTCTCGCTCCTCTCCACCGTCGGCGGGGGGAAGCGAATGTTTGTGTGAGTCAGTGCGCACGGCCATAGATGACAGCCCTAAAAACATTTCTAGACATTTCAACGCACCCCAACCCAAGAAGATTGGGCGCGCTTTGCCCCCTATGCTCGCCGCGTGCGCACCCTCAAATTTTGTACAGACCCGTGGACGTTAGACAAGGCTGCCTGCCTCGGAGATAGTGTCTTCCATGATCTTGCTCGATCCCGCACCACCCTCGAGGTATTCCCAAATCTGCGGCGTCTGTGGTGGGAAACCGATCACAGGTCGCAGCACGCAGTCCTCTTCATGCACGACAAAGTAAAGGAATTCGCATTCAGCTTCGAATCCGAAGACCCAATGTCATTGGCTACAGATGTCGTCGGACGCATGCCGTCCCTCCTCTCTCTCAAATGCACATCCTTCACCACTTTTTATGATCCAAACTACGACCTAATACTCAAGCACCTGTCATCTCATTTACCCAAATTGCAGGAGATAACTTTGCCCAAGCAAGTTCTTGGCGGTCATGTTCTGAAGAACTTGTCATTGCTACCCGAACTCAGGGTCGTGCAATTTGATAACATGGGTGGCATACGGTGCACCCTTACACCGGTGATAGCGGACGTACTAGAGGAAGGCGCCTTCCCCGTGCTGGACGACCTTTGTCTTGATTCTACACTGGAAGATATGCGCCATTATCTTACTGGAGGCGCATTGCTTCCGCGGATTAGAAGCCTTTCGCTGGAGAGCGTAAATTCGGAGAGCTCCCTTGCGGTGCAAGAGTTTCTTACCGATGTGACCCGATGTTATCCTTGTTTGGAAACGATCGCAATGGATGTAATCGTTAGTGTCGAAGAACAAGCAGCTTGCGAACCATTGATGCCGGAACATCTTCGTCCAATCCTTTCACTCAAGCAACTTATTCGTCTCGAGCTGCGTCACAACTTGCCCCTCCAGATCTCCGAAGTCGATCTGGCGGAGTTTGGTGCGGCACTCCCAGCCATCGAATTCCTCGTCCTGAACCCAGAACCATTGCTGCTCTCGAAGCCTTGTCTTACAATTCACTCGCTGTCATCTATCGGCCAGAATTTTCCTAATCTATTTCATCTCGAGATTTACTTGGATGCCGAGGATGTGGGGGCGCAACCGCCGCCGCCGCCGCCGCCGCCACTCGCGAAGACGCGGGTATTCCCCAATCTACGGGTACTCAATGTAGGGGTGTCTCCCCTTGGACCCGACCAGGTACCAGTCGCCTTGTTCTTGTCCTATCTTTTCTCGGACAATGAGAGGGTGGATATTCAGTCGGGAAGTACGTGGGACACAGAGCTATTTGAAAGTTCAGCGGAGTACCAAACGACGCTCCGGGAACGTTGTCAAAGATGGGAAGAGGTCGCGAAGACCTTGCCACTACTGTTGCAGCTACGCAAAGAGGAGAAGGCGCACCGGAGGGACATCGAGAAGGAGGTCGAGGATTTGCGGATGCGGAACGAGATCCTGATGGGGATGCGCATGAATAAGGACGCCAAGCCTGCGCCAGTCACGTATGACAAAGGGTGCACCGTTTGCTAATTTGTTGACAAGCTGGTTGTCGTACATTTTTCCATGTGCTGAGCGGATTTACTGTTACCTATTTGATCGTTTATATGTTAATTTCATGACAGTGTAAATTGAATAGTGGAGCAATAACCAAAACGGTTTCGAGAACCTGAGGAGTGAGAACGGAGCTTGGAACGGTGCGTCGCATGACTCGGATCAGTCTCGTGCCCGTTAGAGCCACAGGAATGACGCTAAGGAACACCAATGCCGACCAACATAATGCCGATGTCAGCGCTGAGGCGAGGTCCCAGGCCTTGGTGACCAAACATATTCGAATGCTGCGCAAGGAATTGACGCTGTGGAGGAAAGTGGAAGATACAGAAAGATCTGATTGACGCACTCCGAATTCTTCCAATTGAAACCCAAAACTTTTGCAAGTTGTTGCGCCATTCCCGTATAATGTAACTACCCACGGAGGCGGCGACTGTGCGCACATTGACAGCGGCCGGCGCAGATATTTGGACCTCGGAACTGTGGTGGATTTCCTTTTTCCTTGGAAACAATCCCCCACAACCTACTGTCAACGCCCAAGCTCTTTCATCCCTTGTCCGCATTACTTTGCCTCCAACACTAGCTTCTCATCAACTGTCTTTCGTTCCATCTAAGCGCCCTCAACCTCCTTGTTCGGTTGCCATCCCAAGAGTCGATAGGCGCCCTCAAGAGTATGAGTGCTCCTTTGCCATCAACGACTTCTACTCCCGCAGATTCCCGCAAAGGGAAGCCCGGCCTGTCGTGTGCAGAATGTAGAAGGTTTGTCTTTTACACCTAGTCCTGAATATTGGCATAAGATCTCACATTCGACTCATCGCCGGATCTACAGATCAAAGCTCAAGTGCGACAGGTGTGTGCCCTTGGGTGGTGTTAATGTTGACTCTAATCTCAGCCCCGATAAAGAACCTTCCCTTGTCAGTCGTGCATCAGAAGAGGCTGCGCCGCCATCTGTCCAGATGGTTAGTATTCATTCCTGGGTAAGATAGCTGTCCTGATCTCCCTGTGAAGGAACTCTGGCCGCCACGAAGGGAAACAAGTGAGACACACACCCAACCCTTGCGTTTTGACATTCTTATCTCGCCAACCGTCGTCATATAGAGTTTTAATGGCCCATGCCCAGAGGCTCACCGAACAAGTCAAAACCATGTCTGCCAGGATAAAACAACTCGAGACTGCACTAGCCCATGCCCAGAACGGGTCTTTACCTCTTCCCGCTTTTGGGGACGATTCTATTTCACAAGACTCGTTACAAGATACTGAATCGAGCAAAGTGAAGTTCGAATGTGACGTGGAGAACGTATCTAAGAGTTTGGGCTCTCTGGCCATAGACGGGGAAGGGAAGGCCCAATATTATGGTGAGACAGCGGGTGCAGAGGTGCAATCTCTTTCTCTCCGTGTGTCCGCATACCGCTGATACTTTGCTGGCGATAATCGTAGTTTCTACAAAACCTCATGCCAGTAATTTGCTCCTCTCTTAGTACCACCGGGACACTCCTGATGGTCGTTCATATAGGAAGTAGAAATAAACGATTCAAGCACCATCCAGGAACCAAAGTACCTAGGATTACCCTACGAAATCCTGGAGCTTGTTCACGCCTTCCCACTTGGGCTCCGCGATCGTGCGCACATGATAGCAGACTTCGTAGAGTACATCCCGTTTCGTGAACGAGCAAATGAACTAGCCGACCTGTACTATTGCAACGCGGCTTGGTTGTGAGTCTTTGATTCGAGTCAGTGCCGGCGCCTTTGATGACGGGTGGTTGTAGATTTGACCCTGTTCCACGTGGTGACTTTGAGCACGCTATCCTGGAACCAATCTACTCTTCTGCTAATGGCGTGGTTTCGTTGATCAACTTCGAGCCTCATCGACTCTCCGTCTTCTTCATGATTCTCGGAACTGGCGCACTGTTTGATTCTCACCCAAGCGCAAGAACGATTGCGGAGCAGTATCATGCGTTTGCGTGTGCAACCTTCTCTTTAGAGTCTGTCGTCGGCGGGGCGACGTGTGCCTCTGTTCAAGCCGTACTCATGATGTCTCACTTCCTCTATTTGACCGATCGCTCAGGCAACGAACGTAGGTGGCTTCTCAATGGGCTCTGTACCAAACTCATCCACATGGTACGCCGGGTATTACCTTACCTTCTGGTCGAGTCTGACAAACTCCCCGGTTCTCAGATAGGGTTGCGTAAGAGTCTTTGCAATTGCAATGCCACATCTCTGAACACGTCTTTGGATTTCGTTTAGAGCGTGATAGTGCGGGCTGGAATCTCAGTGAGGAGGAAGTACAGCGACGGCGGTCTATCTTTTGGGAGTTCTACACCTGGGAGTGCTGGTCTGTAAGTGCTGGTTAATGCCTCTATGCGCTACGAGTGAAAGTTGCGATTGCAGTGTGTTTTGCACGGGCGTCCCCCCACCCTGAACCTCGCACACTCGGACTGTCGATTCCCACGGGATATCGACCCGTTCTTGTTGTCATCTGGTAATTTGGGACTCGGCTGTGAGTGGTCGCTTTTAGGTGCTAACTCTTTTCTCAACGTGACTTTCGTTTCTCACCAGTTCATGCTTGGAAGTTCCGGTACTCTGCCGTTTGCCTTTCAATATCAGTTCAGCTCGCGTTTTCCGTGCACCGGGCAAGCTATTCATCCTTATTGGAACTGGACAAGCGTATCCGGTCGTTCCCATTACCCGAGCACCTTCTTTCTCCTGTGCACGAGACGGGAGGGCGAGATTGGGACGCTGATCCTTCCTGCGCCATGCAGCAGTTCTTCCCCGTATGTGAGCGCGAATCTAGTGAGTATACAACGCCATCCGGCAGTAATTGACTATTAGCTAACGAAAGTGTGCAGACCTCATATACATCCACAGATGCTGGTTTGCAGAGGCATTACGCGACTCGCCGGATCCCTTCCAACACGAATATGGCCAGTCCGTGGCTGCGGTTTATCGCAGTGCTAATATTTTGATCAACGGATTGAAGAGCCTCACGAGTGCGCACCCTAGGGTAGCCAGTCGCGTCTGGTTCTTTTGGTCTAGTTTCTATACGTCATCGGTACGCGTATACGACATGGCCAGCCTGTTGCCCCACTCACGGATACTCAGATCTTGCTGGGGGCGATTGTGATCAAGAGTCCTGGCTGCAAGCTTGCCCGCAGCGCTCTGTCACTGCTCGATCAATCTGTGACCGTCTACGAAGAAGGGTCTAGGCCATGTCGCCCAGCTGCAACCGTGGTATGAGGCGGCTCATCACTCACATCCGCTATCCCTTTAACGGAATGTCATTTCTAGCCAATGTTAGAAAAGCTTCGGAGTCGCGCCCATCATACCTACTCCGCTTACTGTGCCACTGTAAACGGGTGTCCCGGGACCCTCCTTCCACTCAACTTACCCGACGACATCCACGACCTCTCAGCATTTGGCGGTACAAAGGGTGCCGTCATCAACAAATCACCTTCGAATAGCCCGCACGGAAGCAATGCTCCTTCCCCTGATTCGACCCTTTCAGGCGACGTCCCAGCGAATTCAGCACACTCCCAGCACTCTTCACACTCTCCCCGCTCTCTCTCACATCATTCTCCTCTTGCATATTCGAGCGATGGGTCCTCTCCCCCTCACCAACCTGATACACAGGCCATAGTGCAGATCCCGTACGGGCCTATCCCGTCTACGGGTTCTGGATCGGAGGAGGTCCAGCAGTCGCAGTTTGGACTGTCGTATCCTGCCGCGCAGGACGCGACCCCCACTCAAAGCGTGCCAGACTTCCGGTCGCCGTCGCTGTTCGTACCACAGGAACAGACCTTACTTCCTCTCGAGAACGGATATGTTACACCTACAGAGAGCACACAGTTTCCCCCTTCACAAAACGACGGGCACCAGCAGACTCCACTCATGTCCCTGCCGACAGAAGAAGAAATGCTAGATTTCGATTTTGAGGCATTGGGGCTGCCCCAAATGTCCCAGCAGCCGATGCAGTACAATCAATTCCCACAGTTGCAACAATTTCAGGATGTGATCATGGACGAAGGTGCGAATACTCGAACTCCTCAAATACCTCAAGACGACGTGTGGTGGAAGTTTGTCGACGATTTGGGAATCCAGAGGATATAACATGAAGGGGGCCTTGTCACCTGTGCGCCTTCGTTTTTTATTATTGATTTCCATGCGTTGACTTGTTGCAGCTTTGAGTGCTAAATTGGAGGATCTATCATATTTCGCGAATCCCTGTCGTTTATTCCCCATTACATACGTTACGATAATATGTACTTTAATGTATCACATAACAACCATTCGCGACAATTTTTACACCTTTCTCTCGTCTGTATCCTATGGCGTGTCCATTGGAAGCAAGCCTTCGGTTTCAATCTTTCCGATAGCTGCCTCGTCTGCCTGAGTCATAGCTTCGAGGAGAGAATCGATATCAGGAGTGACGACAAAGCGTCTGCCAACCTCGCCGAGCACGCGCAAATTTTTGGTCGCACGGTCAACGTGAACGGCTTGTTGCAAGAACGACGACTGCATTGCGGCGGTAACCTGTGCGAATCCGTCAGGGAAGGACGATGTCTCACTGGGGAAAAGGGGAAGGGCTTACGTCCAAGAGGATGCCATTCGCGAGTCGCATCTTGACTGCGCCACTCTTATAAATCTCGAGTTGCCCAATCACGCCATCGACATGTGCTGGTGACTGTTCCTTATCCACGTCTTCGGGCACGGAAGCGGGCGGTTTTGTATCGGCCGAAAACGAGACATGTTTAACCTGGTGCTCGGAGACGTGGCCCTTTTCACCGGGATCGGGATCGGAGTGCTCTGACGATTTGGAGACGAACGTCGGAAAAGGCGACGGGAACTGGAAGAAATAGAGCCGTTCTTGTCGCAAGCTTTGATCCTGCAACAAGGTAAAGAAAAATTAGTTCTCCCAGGAGCGCAAAACGTGCAGCGGCTTACCTCGCCGTCTCGTGCGAAATCGTCGATGATATCTTCCATCACTTCTTCCTCTTCGCTTTCACTGAGGTCTAGGGCATTGGCAAGATTGATGTCGCCGACGTCATCTGCTGGTGACCCCTCCGTAGCTATCAGCCCCTCCTCATCTTGTAGCGAGATAGAATTAGCCTTCTCTAGAGTCAGGAATAGCCAGCAAGAACGCATACCTTTCCCCTTGTGCAATGACTGTTCATCCTCTTCCTTCTTTTCCGCCTTCACAGCCCTTTTTTTCGATCTCTCGCGAGCACTTTCCCACTTCAGGCTCTCCGGAGCCATCCAGTCCATCGTGTGCACGTTCCTCATATCCACGATCTCTACGCCCTCGTCCGGGTCCGAATACACCTCGGCGTCCTCGTCGACATGGACGCGGGGCTCGACGCCCTCCTTCTTGAGCGCCGGAGCCGCCGTTTTCGTGAGACCTGTGCCGAGCGCGGCCGGGTCGGGCGGACCTCGGGGCGCAGTGGGTATCGCAGAGACACGTGGACCGCTGCGCCAGGCGGAAGAACCCGCCTGTGACGGCCCCATCGCGAATGGTCCACTCGCCGTCATCTCCTGTGGAGGAGGGCGTGGGGGTGCTGCAGCGCGCCCACCTCTTGATGAGTCGCCGCGCGCACGGCCGCGCCCTTGTACCCGACCGCCACGGTCAGAGGGAGCACCTGCACTTGTGGGGGCTGGTGCGGGTGCCGCTGGCTCCTTCGAATCGCTTTGTCAACGAAACCAACAGGAATTATCATTTCCGCCGGAGGGAGACGCACTGACTTGCTTGACCTCTCTGGATTGGTTGGTTTGTCATGAGCAAAGTATGGACCGCGAATTGCTCTGGGACGTACGTACTCCTTCTTCCGTCGAATCGGAAGAGTGGGGATAAATTTCATTTTCTGGGTACCTGCTCTGGTCGTATCCGCTGCAGGTATCTTTGCGAGGCTCGCTATGGCCTTTCCTGGGTTCGAAGGACCAGGAGTTCCAGACATTGTACCAGTCCAACTTGAAAGTACGTGTGACTTGTGATTAACGTGATTGGCCGTGGCCGCTTAGGTCTGTGTGTCACGTGGCTGATAAGGATTAACGACGGGCCAAACGCCGTCTCTCTGAGGATTAACTTGTAACTATCAGGAGCCATGGCGACTGAACCGGAGCACATTCGTGTCACATACAACCAAGTTCACAATATCATCAAAGGGTCGGTGCAACAGATCAGCGAATTCAAACCCGATCTCGTGATAGCAATCGGTAAGGATGTCCTGATCTCGCATGTGCTTCGTCTCTCATAATAATTCTATGATTGCAGGCGGAGGGTTAGTACGCAATATCTGCTCTTTGTAATTCGCCGCGACTTGTTTTCTCTTGCGCAGTGGCTTCTTTCCTGCCCGTGTTCTGGTCTGTCGGTCCCACCTCATCCTCTTCTGCCTTGGGCCAACGAGTGTCGTAGCGGACTTTCTTGAGGAATTCTACCACACGCAAAAACGTACCCATCTATGCGATTGGCCTATCTCTATATGAGCCCATACCGGGAATCACGGCTGAGAAGATCGGGACCGAAGTCATCCGGATTCAGTGGCTGTGCGTGACGCTCTCCTCAGCACGATGCGTCATTGTCATACCTCGACTTATCATCTGATAGTGGTCCTGAGGCAGGGAAGATTCTACTTGGAAAGCGCGTTTTGATTGTGGTTCGTGTACCTCTTCCCGGTAGGGCTGATGCCACACTCACTCATCTGTACCTCGTTATAGGATGAGGTGGACGACTCGAGGAAGACCCTGCAGTAAGTGCCGTTGGTAGTCCGCCCATTCCAGACCTGTTGATCGCCCTCAGATACGCAATATCCGAACTTTATAAGGACGTCGAGAACGCGTTGCAGTCATTGCCCCACCACGAGCGCGAAAGCGCGAAGACCAAATTTGCGGTCTTCGTAGTCCATAACAAATTGAAGCCCAAGCTTGGCTCGCTCCCGGCGGACATTCCGTAATTACCCCCAGCAGATATTTGAATGATTGTCCCTGAAACTAAGCGCGTTCTAGTTACTATGCGGGTGAGGAGGTGGGGGACCTGTGGTGAGTGGGCCATTGATCAATCTCAGCTGGGGAATAGACGGGACTAAGACGAGTCTTTACCCAGGCTGGACTATCCGTGGGAGGCAACGTGAGAAGTTCAGTTCCCGCCTTGAAACATGAAGCTGATGTAGTGCCTACTCTGCAGAGACATAGAAGAGCACGATCGACTCGCGGCTGTGCAGAAGAAGGCGTGACATGACATCTGAGTCTGCTGCGGGGTTCTATAAGATGAGATAGAGTACTGGCAGTGTTAGAGCTACATGTACACGTGTTGACACGTAAGAAATGTCGTTGGATTGGATTGGACAGACTTGCCGCTCGCGCTGCCGAGAGATGATTGGGACACACGCGTTCCTTGTTAGGCCATCACCCAAGCCCGTCGACTGGCCTCTGCCTCCCACGGTGCGCGCATTGCCTGTCGAGATAACAAGTGAGTACAAGAGATATCCAAACTCCGCATGGGAGCCTGACCTGAGCTGAGACTGAGAACAGGCCACCTCGGGTTGACACTTAGCTGAACCGGAGCGAACAACCCACCCGCTTCGTCTCGTCTTTTTTTCACTTCCACGACACCCACCGCCGCGCCTCCGCTTGCCCCCCTCCACCCCCTGAGTTCCATTTCCCCCTACTAGTGCCCCGTCTCAACTAAGAATGTCTGATGAAGATGACTACGAGGCGTTGTCTCCCAATGCTGGTTGGGGTGTACGTTGCGGCTCCATTCTGACCGCTCAGTTCCTTCTTTTCTGACTGTTTTTCGCGCCTTTGTAGGTTAACATGTTCGCGGGCGCTCTCGTACGTGTTATTGCCTTACAGGCGTGGGCGAGACACTGAGCATTTTCTTCTAGGCTGGCATCACGGAGCACTCTGTGATGTTCCCGGTCGATAGCATAAAAGTACGCCCCGTTTCCCCGTACGCGTTCTGAATGCTCACTCTCGCGGCTTTAGACACGTATGCAAGTTTTCGCTACTTCGCCAGCGGCGATGTATACGGGAATCGGCAACGCATTCACGCGTATATCTTCGACCGAGGGTGTGCGTGCACTATGGCGGGGCGTGTCTTCAGTGATCATGGGAGCCGGCCCAGCGCATGCTGTCCACTTTGGAACGTATGAGGCTATCAAGGAGTTGACTGGTGGCAATAAAGAAGGAAGCGCGCACCAATGGATATCGGCGCGTGAGTCTTCCTATATGACCCCCCTTTTCGGGACCTGGCTCTGGCGTTGACCCGATGTTTCGCTAGCCCTTGCCGGTGCATCAGCGACAATCGCCAGCGATGCGCTAATGAACCCGTTTGATGGTGCGTCAAACTCCCTCTATGTGCTTCGAATCGGTGCTCAGAGCGTGTGCAGTTATCAAACAACGAATGCAAGTTCACCAATCTGAATTTCGTTCCATGTTCACCTGCGCCAGGACCGTTTTTCGCAATGAAGGGATCGCCGCCTTCTACGTTTCGTATCCAACAACGCTCACTATGACCATACCGTTCACCGCGGCCCAGTTCACCGTGTATGAACACGTGAAAAAATTCATGAATCCCCGGGGCGAATACTCCCCATTATCGCACATCGTTGCTGGTGGTGTTGCCGGTGGCGTAGCTGCAGGTCTTACGACTCCACTCGACGTTGCAAAGACGTTGTTGCAGACACGGGGTACTTCTACCGACCCGGAGATTAGATATTGTCGAGGGATGTTGGATGCACTCAAAATCATATGGCGACGAGACGGGATACGTGGATTCTCGAGGGGACTTACACCGCGCGTAGTCACGCACATGCCCAGCAATGCGTTGTGCTGGCTTTCGTATGAATTCTTTAGTGCGTCAACGGTTTTCCCCCTCTGAGTCGTCGCTGACCACTGTCGTTCTGTCTATGAAGAAGCGACCATGCGTGAACAGTCATGATGTTTAATGTGGAGATGATCTCAGCTTTCAATCGCCTTTTCCCCCTCAGATAGATACGTTGATGGGGGATGCTATCGCACTACACTTCCTATCTTATTGGTTGCTATCGGATGCAAGTCTTTAATCGCAATTACCTTGAACGGGCTTGACCGGGCCGGTTTTGTTTGTCGTCGTGGGCGTGGGCGGGACGTTGGACGTTGGACGTTGGACGTTGGTTTGACCCTGGCAGGCTTCAAGTCCAGTCGAGAATGCCAGTCCCAAAAACCGTCTTTGAGCAGATAAGACAAATCATCCCACCTCTGAATGGGACCCTCCACAAGGGGCAGTCAGGCACGTCGGCTCAACTCGCCTTTCACCAATCTCACACGACATAGGTCGCGTCGGAGTACTCGGAGGGGCCCTTGAGTACGTTCCCCTATCTACTACAACACTTCGACGTCTAATCCAAGCGTAGCTACACGGGAGCGCCGTTCTTTGCTGCTATCTCCGCACAGCGAGTTGTACGTGCTGCACCATTCTCTACCAGTGACCTGTCACCCATTCAACTCTGCTCAGGGTGTGGATCTCTCCCATGTCATCTGCTCTCCAACTGCCGCGGGTGCCATCAAATCGTATTCTCCAGACCTCATCGTTCACCCGATACTCCGTGCCGAGACGTATGTTATTCTCATTTGTGAGAAAGTGCCCTGTCCATCGAACGTCTTACCCCGTGGACAATGATCCAGGCCTCCAGAGTCGCTGCGCACGGATCTTTCCGCCTTGCTCTCGCGCCTGCATGTCCTTGTCATTGGTCCAGGGCTCGGTCGGGAGGAGTACATGCTGACTTTCGCCCGTCTCGCGCTCGACATCGCCAAGGAACAGGGCATGTTTCTCGTGCTCGACGCCGATGGTCTCTACATGGCGGGACACCAGTTGGATCTCGTCAGGGGATACAGGCGTGCGGTCCTTACACCGAACGTCGTGGAGTTTAAAAGGCTGAGCGAGCAAGCGGTATGTAGTAGCGTCATATACGCCATTTGAACGAGATAGATATATTGACACCGGTTATCAGGGTATCGATCCCAACACGCCGCCGGAGGAACGGGCATCGTCGGTATCAAGGGCGCTAGGTGGAGTAACCATTCTTCAAAAAGGCCAGTCGGATATCATCGCAACCAATACCGAAGGGGCGAAATCTCGAACAGCCCATGACGTGTCAAAGATCTCACCAGAAGAAGGCGAGCAAAACGAGATCGTGATCGTGGACACGCCAGGGGGGATGAAGCGGTGTGGAGGACAGGGAGACATTCTCAGTGGGGGCGTGGGCGCATTCCTGGCGTGGGCCAAGTGCTATGAGAGCGGCGCGTTCGGAGACAACGCGATACCCGTATCTCGCATGCCGATCTTGGCAGCGATCGGTGCAAGCATGGTGACTCGGACGACATCACGACGGGCATTCGAAAAGGAAGGAAGGAGCGTCGTAACGCAGGACATGCTGAAGGAGATAGGTGGTGCGTTCGCAGAGATATTCGGTGGTGGATCACAGGGCAGTGGCAGGCTCTAGGCGTAGTGGCTTTAGAACGATCACGTGTCACGAGGTGATATATATAAATCAGTCGGTCCTGCTCTCATCTGGAATCAAGTCTCTCACTCATCCGCCATGTCA
Source organism: Lactarius evosmus (assembly GCA_951394315.1). Classification (NCBI taxonomy): domain Eukaryota; kingdom Fungi; phylum Basidiomycota; class Agaricomycetes; order Russulales; family Russulaceae; genus Lactarius; species Lactarius evosmus. Next base: position 3,290,556 of record OX596130.1, on the reverse strand, counting down.
GTAAAGGAGGTCCCTACTAAGCCATTCGATGGTCAGAAACCAGGAACATCTGGCCTGCGCAAGAGGTGTTTACCATTATTCAGTGCATAGGATTCCGTTAACTCTATCCGCCACTCAGGGTCAAAATCTTCCAACAGGAAGTGCGTATACAGTGGTCGCGTCTACCTAATCGTTCTGATATCTCGATAGCATTACACAGAAAACTTTGTTCAATCTATATTCGATGCCATCCCCCTCTCAGAATCCACCTTAGTCATTGGTGGAGATGGACGCTTCTACTCCCCAGAGGTTGTCCAGATCATCTTAAAGATCGCTTCTGCGAACGGCGTTTCTAAGGTCATCATCGGGAAGGACGGTATCTTGTCGACACCAGCCGCATCTAATGTCATACGCAAGTACAAAGCAGACGGTGGTATCCTACTTACGGCCTCCCATAACCCCGGCGGTCCCAATGCTGACTTTGGTATCAAGTACAACGTGGAAAACGGAGGCCCTGCTCCAGAGGGTATCACGGAGAAGATCTTTGCTCGTACCAAGACAATCTCGTCTTACAAGGTTCTAGAAGCACCTGAAGTCGACATTTCCAAACTCGGGGACACGACCTATGGCCCCCTTAAGGTCTCGATCATCGATTCCGTCAAGGACTATCTGGAGCTGCTCGAGACCATCTTTGACTTCCAGCTCATCAAGTCATTCCTTACATCACACAAGACCGATTTCCGAGTGTTGTTTGATGGCTTACATGGCGTCACCGGGCCGTATGCGAAGGCGATACTCCTTGATACGCTAGGCCTCCCAGAGTCCTCCATCCAGAACTGTATCCCTTCCCCCGATTTCGGCGGAGGGCACCCAGACCCCAATCTCACGTATGCGCACTCACTCGTGGAGGTCGTTGAGAGAGACAAAATCCCATTTGGTGCTGCAAGTGATGGAGACGGTGACCGGAATATGATCTACGGGGCGGGCGCATTCGTCACGCCTTCGGACTCTGTAGCAATCATCGCAGACTGGGCGGAGGTTATCCCCTACTTTAAGGATGGTGTCAAAGGTCTCGCCCGCAGCATGCCCACTAGTGCCGCTATCGATCTTGTTGCAAAATCCAAAGGCCTCGAGTATTTCGAGGTCCCGACAGGTATGATATCATCGCCTTTTTGACACACCACGCTAATAGAAGTCTAGGCTGGAAGTTCTTCGGAAATCTCATGGATGCTGGTCGCCTATCCATCTGTGGTGAAGAATCGTTTGGTACAGGTTCCGACCACATCCGCGAGAAGGACGGTCTTTGGGCGGTTATTGGTTTGTCCTGATACTCTGTGGTTGGGTCGTTCCGCAGCTGATGCTTCGTGGACAGCCTGGCTCAACATCATTGCAGCTGCCAACGAACGGGACAAGTCCGGAAAATTGTGGGGCATTCGCGAGATTCTTAACAGGCACTACGCGAAGTATGGTCGATCATTCTTCTCGCGATACGATTACGAGGAAGTACCATCTGAGGGTGCACAAAAACTCGTCGATCATGTTAATGAACTCATCGAATCCTCGTCATTTTCTGGGAAGCTGTATACGTCGTCAGCAACAGGCACGTCCTTCACAGTGGCAAACGCTTACAACTTTGACTACACGGACCCGATCGACAAGAGCGTCAGCAAGAACCAAGGGCAGGTCGTGACGTTCTCCGACGGTAGCCGTGTTGTTTGGCGCCTCAGCGGGACGGGTAGCCAAGGTGCGACTGTGCGTATGTATGTGGAGCGCTATGTCGCGCCGGAGGCGGGTGAGAAGGAACTCGCACGAGACGCGGGTGAGGGTTTGCAGGCGCTCATCGACGTCGCGCTGGAAATTAGCAAACTTAAGCAATTCCTCGGTCGTGAGCAACCCACCGTTATCACGGTAAGCGCCATCGCACTGTTCTCTTTTTTACTGAGAGGACGATATTGACCGGATATCGTGACAGTGATCTTAATTGAAGAATGTAACAGTAACATAAGAAAGGTGTCGGACGCAAGAATGCCATCAGATAGAATGAATGAAGTGGGTGTACTAGACTGTACCTATAGTATACGAAGTTTATGCACTTGATTGCAATAATCGCTCCGAATGTCCCGATGTCAATATTCCAGGTCCGGAGTGCCGGAGTAAGGACCATAGTGTCCTTACAGATTGACTTACAGTTAACCCTTTCTGCGTAAGTCAAGGACAAGTCCGAACCCGGGGCTTTTCACATATGCTGCAATATGGTGCTTGCAACCTAGTACGTAGGCACTAACGAGAAGACGCCGCCCAGATATGGGAATCGGTCTTGAGCGAAAAAAAAAAACCTGACTTGAACAAAAATTCGCACAACGGGCGACTTGTTCTTGCCACCACGCGGAAACATTTACTGTCCGGGGCCATCGATCGTTTTGCACGGTTTCTTGGTCTCGGCCGTCCCTTTACCGAGTACGCGCGGAATGTTTTGGCACTCTTCGTTGAGCTGCTGACGGAAATCTTGATTGCACCACACCTCAAGCACTCGTACTGAATGGAATGGTACCTCGAAAAGGGCGATCCTCCGGCGCTTAAGACTATAATCTGACTTTCGTAACGATCGTCGATCGTTCACGCTTGAGTGCACAGCCCGTGGAAGGCGTAGCTGGTATGACAGCGAACGAAGTGGGGGAGCGGAGGCGGGGCGAGCATTGAGAAGGTAGCGAGGTTGTGGCTTCGTATACAGCATAGCCTCCCCGGACGCTTTGTGCAACCGGGTAAAGGCTAACCCTGCGGTGGAGGACGCGTGTACTAAGCGAGGAAGTGGTAGTGTTTCATGGAGGAGTGTGGAGCAGGCAACCAAACCGGCAGCAAGGAGAGTCACAGAGGCGAGGGTTTCTCGAGAGTAAACCAGTGGGTATTGGCCGGGGCATCAATGAATAGACATACGGAATGCATTGCTGAGATGGCCGGGAGAAGGTGGCGCACCTCTTCCGCGAGCATCTCGATGTATCCCGAGTTTTCATCCCACACGTCGCCTCCTTCCTCCTTCAGGTCCAAGAACCACTGCTCGTCCTCGACCTCCCGGTCCTCGTCTTCCTGCAATGGGTCCTGCGGTGCCTTGCACGCTTCTGGGGCAGTCATCCAGCCCCTGTCTTACGTCTTACCTCACAAAAGCGCTTTGTATGGAGAAACTGGAGAGACATTCCGCCACATACTCTTTGGCTGGCCATTGGAGCTCGAAAGCTTGAATATTCAGATCGCTCCACCCACAGTCCCACCACCCATTGCGTAGCCCCACAGGTACGGCACTCGAGCGCAAGATCGCGACGGTTGACAGTGTCTTGTCGTAAACACGTGGAAGCCCACGCTCCACATCCACGCCAACCAGCGGTCGTGTCGGAAAACATGCTCACGCCACACGGGTGTTGTACGGCTTACGGCTATCAGCACTGAGGATTGTGTCCGGGTTGTGAGGCACCATGTTGATGAGCTCTTCACAGCCTTGCCAAGGTGGCTAAAGGTAATTACGACGACGTTCCCAATTTGCTCTGGTTGTGCACACAAAGTTAGAGAAAACACGGCCGAGTGATGACAAGCGTGCTCACATCGTCAATGTTCCGGTGAACGTCGAGCAGGTGAAACACGGTGAACTTACAACTACTCACGCAAGCATCCCTGTCGATGTGGTCGCCCGGTAAGGCCGTAGTGTAATATTGAGCGCCCTTCGGTGGTGCTACAGTTGGAACGACACGGGGCACGGAAGAATATCGGTGCCCTACTCCTCCGCTTCTGTCTTCTCGGTCGTTAGGGTCCTTCTAATTCAGAAGTCTATCTCATTCATCCGGAATAACTTGTACGTCAGCTCGACCACAAAACCTCGTGTTTGGCGAGATACTGGGTGACTTGAGACCTGAAGACGAAGTCGTTCACCAGCACAGACATGTTGTCGAATAAGCCTTGAAGAACTGTTAGTTAAGGCGCTACCAGCGCCCCAGTTGCTGCCGGATAAACAAACACCTTCACGTCCCGTGCCTTAACCACGTACCAAGGACTTTGTTCTCCGAGGCACCAAATGACATCCTGGCCCAGCCCGAAGACCTCTGGTGAAAAGACGACGAAAGAGACGATCTGCAAATCGTCACGGCCACTGCACGTACCATGCCGAGCCCCCGCGCATCACTCACTGGGGTCGATGATGATAAGGTGTACATGGCTGCGATATTGCAGCGCACACATCTCCTCGTCGTTGCATTCGGCATTCATAAGTCTTAGCCTCTGGGGGCGTTCTCCTCGCTTGCGACCACCTCTCGTACAGACGCATGTGTGACTTGCACTGTATCCTCCTATATTAGAGACAGGACGAGACGAGAAACCCGAAAAAATCGGACACGCGAGATTTGCAGTAAACTATGCCGTGAACTCGCCTTTCTTCTTCGCGTCGACTTGTGGCGCCAAGGCACCATCAACTTGAACATCGGAGCACCTCGACGAACACCATCTGGTCGTCAATCGCAAGTGGAATAATTGCGGAGGTGGTTCAAACCGTCCTTCCGAACACGTCGCTCTCCTCGTATCTCGTATGAACTCAAATTCGGAGTACTGCGCGGGTTATTACGAACAGTGTGCAAACCGCATCGTTGTTGGGGAATGAGAATTGCATTTGAGAACGAGGGTCAGAAGTAACAAACAACTTCAGGGCTCTAGGTTTTGGCAGCTTCCGCGACCAAGGCTGCCACGAAACACCAGTCGTCAGGTTGTTAGGCGCCAACATCGTGGCTGACCTGCTCCACCCTTAGCTCCTGCTTTCTCCCTCATGAAACATCGTGTTGCAACAGACCTAGACACGGCAACCATCTTAATATCATTGATATCAAGCCCATGTCTTCTTCCTAGCCGAACCTACAGTCGTGTTGCAAGTGACGCGGTGACGTGTGGCGCAAGATTCAGGCTACGGGCTAGCACGCCGCGGCTCTCTGTCTCTGTCCGGGTCCCTGTCCCTACAGATTTTCTCGTCTTCTTACAGTAATCGCCGCCCGCTCAGGAAGTCTACTGTGAACTTCTGGGCTGTTGACTTTGCAAGAAAGGGTGCCTGGCAACGGTGCCAGCACTAGTTGTCCACCACGACTCTAGGCAATGGGACAACGGAGAGTAATAGCCGGTGCAATCAACCGAGGTATCCGCGTGAATCTCGTCAATATTATTTCTAAACCTCCATCTATGGCCCACTTGATAAAAGGAACCTTCCGGACTCCTTGTTTCTCACCCACATTTGTTCTGTTCTCTCCAAATCAACGGGCTTTTCGCCGTTCATCACATTCCTTTAATCCCTCACACATATAAGTAACCCTCACCCTGATACCCTCTCGCCATCTCCCGCGACCATGCGTCTACTCATCTCCGCAATCCTCCTTGCATTGGCGTCTGTCGCTTTCAGTTCTGGCAAAGCCTCGACTCGCGCGAGGCACGCTAAACGAGCACGCGTTCCGAAACGGTACAGTCTAGTAGATCACTACAGTGCCCAGGACTTCATGAATGAGAAGTGAGCCCTTGAGATGCCCCCACGCCATGCTCTGACCCGGCTCTATTGTCAGACTTTGGAGCTACTTTACTCATTCGGACCCTACCGGCGGCCAGACCAACTATTTGTCATATGCGGATGCCGCAAAAGCGGGACTTGCCTACGTGCAGGATGGCAAGGCGATTCTAGCTGTGGACAGCAAGAATGATCTTCCACTGGGCGCGAAGCGGGACTCGTACGTGGCGGCCGAGTGATCGTAAGAGTCCAGCTTGACTAGCATTTTCTAGCATCCGCATCACGTCCACGAAGGCGTACAATGGTGGTCTTTTCATCGCCGACTTTGCTAGTATGGCTTATGGCTGCGGTGTATGGCCCGCATATTGGTCTGTTGGGTATCCATGGCCTGATGCTGGGGAGATCGACGTCATTGAAGGTGTTAATCTTAACCCCGCGTTCGTTTTCAGTTGTTTGCCTCTCCCTTCATGCTGTTGTGATTCACATCTGAGTTCAGGAACCAATACACTTTGCACACGGGCAGTGGTTCGGACTGCGCTCTCGTGCCGAGTCCACTTGCAGCGACTGCTGGCGCGCCATACACCGGAAACATGCTCGGCAAGGAATGCAGGAGTTCGAATGGCAACAACGCGGGTTGTGCATTCTTAGATTCGGGAAATACTTCTTTTGGCCAGGGCTTTAACATGGCTGGGGGTGGCGTTTTCGCCCACTTATGGGACAGCACGGGACTCAAGATGTGGCACTTTGAACGTCAGTCAATCCCTCAGGACATTCAGAACGGTCACCCCAACGTGTCTTCCTGGCCTACTCCCGCCGCTTTCTGGTCTTCCAAAAATTGTGATTTTGCTTCCCATGTCTATAACCAAAATCTCGTTATCAACTCCGCGCTCGGCGGTGGGTGGGCAAGTAGTGATTACCCGGGTTCTGGGTGCCCCGGAACTTGCAGTGACCAAATCACTAAAGGGAGTAACTTCCTCGGTGTGTTTCTTCATGTTCCTTGCATATTGTGCGGTGCTGATCGAGAGACCAGATGCCAAATGGGTAATCAACTACATCGCTGTCTATAAGTGAACCTACCCTTCATCCTCTTTTGTTTACGCACGACCGCTACATTAAATTCACTCACGATTTATATATTTGACACACTCAATACCCCCGATTTTGATACTTAGCGTTTTAAAGGGCTTTCGTCTCCGGATCATATTTGATTCGCAGCTGATGCCTGTGCGGATGACTGAAGACCGTTAGCAGTAATTTATCCAAACCCCCTCAGACAATATCAGTACAGTTGGAAGGTGTGCGAGCATGTGAACCGCCAATTTTTTTTATATTGAACCAATTGTCTGTACGGTTCTAAAGCCACTCACCCATATTGGTGCCAAAGCCCCCGGGTCCATGTCCGTCCCTATCGGGCTACGAACTCTTTCTGCATCCCGCGCATAAATAGCGTAGCCAGTTTCTAGGCATTGCTATTGGTGCACGTGATAGGTTCCTATATGTTTTTATTTTTTTGGTTTTGGTTCCGTTATTGAAGCTGCCAGTTGGTTGGTTGGATCCTACTTTCCTTTTTTGTCTGTTGCTCTCGTACTGCGTTCCTTGAACACATTTTTGCCGTGTAGTTTGGGTATTCCTTGAATGTCGGTCTACACATCTTTTCCGCTCAAGCGTTGGGTGAAATTTTGGAATTCAGCAACGATTCAGATGCTCCAACACGGCAAGTTCCGGGTTGTGATATCCTCGTAGCACATGCAGCGAGCCCCGGCCATCGCGGCGACATCCTCTCTTTTTTCTCTCTTCCCATCACATCTCTCGGTCTTCCTCGCTCATGGTAGCAACAAAGCAGCCACGAACCAAGCCAATCTCTACTTCGAGGTAGGGTCCTCATGTCATAAACGTCTCTGCGGTACTCCGTCTCATTCGTTCGCCTCTCTTAGGCTTGGTGCAGTGAGCCATGTGCAGTCTCCTTGTTTAGTATGTCAAAAATGCAAACCTGTCACCTTTTAGGCCTCCAGCTTACTCGACCCACGTACCAATACGAAGAGCCCACACCCGTTACAAGGTTCCAGTGAAAGCGCCGTGCGGCAGAGTCCGGAGTGTGCCACCCCGACGTCCCTAACGTCACCCGACTCATCTAGGCAGGTGTCTTCTCCCGTCCCCGACGCGCCATTTCGCCTGCTGATCCCCCGCGTAGTTTTATTGACGGGCGACCAAAAACCGCAGCCGAGAGACAGCGCGAGAAACGCCTTCGGGACGACCCTCTCGCTGACCTCCTCGGCCCGCTTTTTGTAGGCTGCAGACGGTGTGGCACGCGAATAAAGCTGTCGCCAAAGAGCTCTTATGATCCTTTCCACTGGGTCAAACACCGCGAGCGCTGCTTGCGGAGATCGGTCGACACAGTGAAGGAAATCCTTCGCGAGAGGGGAGACCAGGCGAGCTCCCCTGATGCCAAGCCAACCCAGCAGGATGGTGGTAGTTGTGGCCCGTTGGTTGTCCAGTCTCCTCATACCTTGTCGCCTTCGCCATCTCCCTCGCTATCGACCCCTTCGCCATTGTTACAAAGACACACTGGCAGTGGCACCGGCACGGACTCCGCCACTCCCTCTCTTACTGCAGACGAGGATGAGCCTGACAAGCTATCCTACTCTGGCCACCGAGGGGTGCCCGCCGGAAAGGACGGGGGAGCACCATGCGAGTTTGACGCACCTCCCCCCAACGCGAGCGGAGCAAGACCGCCTCTTTGTTCGCTTTCTGTATTCCGCGCATCAGACATGCTCGCTTTCGAAGACTATTTGCACCGCTCTCGTCGTCTGCCAACACGCCTCGGATTGCCGGAGCTTCTTCCTTCGCCCGAGAGGTGGCACGACTGGTCCTGGGGACAGCTCCGTGCGCCTGTCTACGTCGTCGAAAAACGTCCCGAGGAGATGCAAGTGGGGGGCGACGCTAGTCCGCCACCCTCCTCGCATGAAGGCATCGGAGGTGGCACCCTCCACCCCGATGCGCACGGCCTCCCGAATCCCTTGGGCATACTCTCATGATCCGCGACGCCACCCATCAGTGCGGAGTCATTGAACGTCATGTATGAATTTTCTTTATCCACTGTCGCACGCGTCACGCCACCTAGGTTCTTGGACATACTTTCATTATCTCTCGTACTATCACACTATCCCGGCTATCCTACTAATCGCCCCCATCGGCTGCACTACTTCATTGCATGTTATTCACTTGATTGTCCTACGTGTAGATAAATAACTTCACCACGCACTGCAAACACTATCATACTGCATTCCTACCTGCCGTACTGTAACATATTCTCTTCACCCCTACAAGGAGCACTTGTACGGACCGTGTTTGTCTAGCTGTTGAGAGTACGATATTGTGTATATACAGACCAAAATAGTTTAATAACTTTTCGGCCCCACTCATCGTCCGCGCGGGCGGTTGTTTCAAGTGTCCCACTTCACGGCTTAAATAACGCTCAACCGCCTAGTCTATAGATGGCTTGATAACGCCGCTCCGCAGCATATCACGCAGAACGTAGTCGTCGCGTGCCCGCGTACCTCTGTCCCGTTTCAATCAGCGGGTTCCTCTGCGCAGGGGTTCTGACTTTACCGGACTTACAAGACCTTAAGCGCAACATCTCGCATAACTTCGCCTATCTGGATCTCGAGCTTTTCTACCCCTGGTATGCCGTCTGCCCGTGTGGGTCCCACATTGAGGTATAGAACCGGTTTGCGTAATTCGAGCGCGTGCTTCAGTAGGCTATGGATCGCGTGTTTTTTTTAAGGTTCCTGACTTAAGCCGACAACGCTAGGGGGAACACACCGAAAGGCAGAGTAAGTTGCGACTGTAGTGCCAAGGATGAAGAGCCGGTCGGCGTTTTCGACGATACTATAGCTGTGAGTGAATCCACGTAAATTTGTCAGTAAATGACAACGACACGGGCGTGAAAGCCATTTAGCCTCCTCGGCGCACCTGTGGTCTTTCACCTTTTGGCTGATAGACTCGCCGAAAAAGACAAAATCCGGTTTCATCTATAAAAAAAAAAAAAAAAAGAACAACGCAAGTTCGTCGACGGCTCAACGACGGCTTTCAGCGCTACAGCGGGGACCTACAATGCTATTCCGCCGGCCTTCCGCATCGCAGCCGGGACAGTGAGGTACGACGAAATCATCGTACGAAACACTTTTGTCGAGAGCGACCTGGACAAAAGAGATGATAAGACCAGTGACATTGAGAGAGAGAGAGAAAGGGGGGGGGGGGGGCTACATACATCGCCATCGGGATTCGTCTTGGGCTGCGCGCCTGTACGCTCAAGCTCCGCAAGGAACGCGTGCCAGCGCGGGTTTGCTTGTCCAAGCCACTCCTGAAACACCGCGCGGGGGTAGACGTGCCCGTATTGACAACGTACTTTCTTATCTCGACAGCCGCTCGATCAGATATGTGTAGGGACGGCAGCGCTATGACTAGGAAGGACTCACGAAGATACTCCCGTGGAGCTCAAGGATGCGCGTGTCTACTTCTGCTTCCATTCGAGGAGCGTGGCGCAACGCGGCGTGGTGGAGCCCATCGACGTTCTGAGTTATAAGTGGACCAACTACGCCGGCGTGCTGTAGTGCAGCGAGGGCGAAATGAGTCGGGTTCGGCAAGGTGCGACGGACGGGTAGAAATCCGATGTATGCGCGGAGCCTTGGGACATACGATGAACGCGTGTCTTTTTACGGCGCAAGGGCACACACCAGTATCGTTGACTGAGACGGGCATTACAGACAATTTCGTAAAGCAGGCGAGCACTGTAAAAAGGTGGGCCCACCGAAACGAGTGTCCTCGAGTGCTATCCTCTATGAGCTCCTGGTACTACAGAGGACACACCCAGTTAACGAGGCACGGAAATGGTGACGGTGCAGACGGTGCCCACGAAAATCGGTCTGACGACGACGAGCGTTTGGGACGTAAGTGGAAATTTCGAGGCGCAAACGAAGCGGTGCGCACTTGTAGTCCGGATTCATGTACCTCCCGTCCTTACCACGGTAAGCTTTGACACCTGAATCGACGCTCACGCCCGCGCCGGTTAAAAGGGCAGCATTCCCCAAAGATAGGAATGAAGCGATGCGCTGTACTGCTTCCGAAGGCAACACGCTGGGGACATTGCGCAGGGCAGCATTGGAAAGGATGGATGGGGGTATGTTCGGGACTGAGAGCCGCATGTGGGAGAGTGGGCCGGTCCGCTGACACGGGTTTGTAGCGGATTTGAGTGGGACGCACAGATGGCGCTGGTCAGAACTGGTTCAATATGAATCTGAACCCGACTGCACCCGCCGTGCTTCACTTGCCTGGATTTGCCCATTATAATGTGTCCTGGTCGCCCTTCCACACTACGCGATTAGCAGTGGCGTCATCTGCGAACTATGGGATCGTAGGAAATGGACGCTTGCATATCGCTTCGGTTTTCTCGAATCCATCTGGAGTGCCAAACATCAAGCTGGATAAGTTGTATGTTCGTGTCCTGCATCCCCTCCCTTCGGTCAAGCTAAATGCGTTTGGGTGGCTAGCTACGAAACGCAGGACGGCCTGTACGACCTGGCGTGGTCAGAGGTCCATGAAAACCAGCTTGTCACTGGATCTGGCGACGGTTCCCTCAGACTCTGGGATGTGATGCTGAACGTAAGCACCCACTCCGATTCCCCGCCTGAGCGCCGGTGAGTGTAAGTGAGACAAGTGACCTAGACTCTCCCCATCCGCGCCTGGCACGAACACACGCGCGAGGTCTATGGTGTAGACTGGTCTAACATTAAGAAGGACCAATTCGTGTCATGTTGTATGGATGGCAGCGTGAAAGTAGTACGTGTCGTTTTGTGTGTCTCTGCCATAGCTGTCCTCATCGGCGTTCCCCGTAGTGGACTCCCGAGCACCCGCGCTCCATTACAACCTTGCAGGCGCACCACGCATGTGTATACCGGGCGCTCTTTTCGCCCCATCAGCCGGACTTGGTGGCGACCTGCTCTGGGGACGGAACCATCCGCTTCTTTGACCTCCGCACACCGACTTTTTCACCATCGTCGAACACGTTTACGGCGCCGCTGTCCACCCCCGCGCTCACGGTCCCAGCTGCGCCAAGCGAGGAGCTCGCGCTAGACTGGAACAAATACCGTCCGCTCGTCCTCGCGAGCGCTGGCCTCGACAAAACCGTGAAAATATGGGATTGCCGCATGCTGCAGCCCGGCGTGTCAGTGAATGCAGTCGGTAGTCGATGCGAGAACCAGTTGTATGGACACGAGTATGCCATACGCAAGGTTCAGTGGTGTCCCCATCGGCCCGACCTGATAGCGAGTGCGGCTTATGATATGACGTGCCGGGTGTAAGGCTCGCAGTGCTAGGTCTACGCGGACATGCTAACGATTTATATTTAGATGGACGACGGACCCACCTCCTGGCCAAAACAACCTAGTTAAGATTCACGATGCGCATACAGAGTTTGTTGTTGGGTGTGCGTGGTCTCTGTACGAGGAGGGAGTACTGGCGACATGTAGTTGGGACTGCAAAGTGAATATATTCCGCGTGTAATCTACCACACCAATAAAACCCATCCTTCCCCTTGCTAATGGACCCAGAAGATATTTTATCTTCGTCCCTCGGGACGCTCTATGATTACGCCCCGATCACACACTCTTCGCCAGGTGGATCGTTCACATACACCCACCATTCGGAGGACCGTGACTCTCACTTGTCCGTTACAGTGTCGACCCCAGACACGCAGGCGGAGCATTGGTCGCTCCATGCTTCCTCCATCTGGGTCTCTGCGCTTTTCGTTGCGGACCACATCTCAGAGCTCGGTCTCCCCGCCAACACAAAGGCAGCCGCCGCCGCTCCACTGCGATTGATCGAGCTCGGTGCCGGTGCGGGCCTGCCGAGCATCCTCATCGCCAAAACCTACCCGCACGCCATCCACGTCGTCGCAAGCGACTTTCCCGACCCCCTGCTCATCCGCACGCTCCGCGAGAACGTGGCGCGCAACGACGCAAGTCCGAACTGCAGCGTCGTCCCGCACGCCTGGGGCACAGACCCCTCCGCGCTGCTGCCCGGCGCGGACGTCGTCCTCGCGGCGGACACGCTCTGGAATCCGGAGCTCCACGCCGCGCTGCTACGCACGACTTGCGCGGTGCTCGCACGCACGCAGGCTGCGCGCGCGCACTTCGTTGCGGGCCTGCATACGGGCCGGTACGCGCTCGACTCGTTCTTCCGGGCGGCGGACGAGGCGGGCCTGGTGCTGGTGGAGGCGACAGAGCGCGAGGTGCAGGGAGATGGCCATCGGGAGTGGGACTTCCGGCGTGCGGAGAGTGAGGACGAGCGTGAGCGCAGACGGTGGGTGGTTTGGAGCGTGCTGAAGTGGCGGGATTTATGAAGGACCTTGTTAGTCAGCGTGTCGGCTATTATAGCACGCCCGCAATGCAGCAACCACATCTTCACTCTATCCCACACACCCGTTTCTTGTGACCACCACCTGCAATTATGGTCTGCACCAAGTGTGAAAAGGTATTAACATGTGGCGCCCTGTTGCTCAACCTATGCTAATACAGCACAGAAACTCTCCAAGGTCGCCGCGCCTGATCCGTTTCAATCGACCACAGCTAGCATCAAGGATGGCTCGCGCAAAATCGGCGAGAACAAGCTCATTGGACGCCCGAAACCACCAGGAGCGGCTCCCAGCTCTAGCAGGGGTGTCTCTGCTACGAGTTCAAAGAATCGATATCAGGTTCGTTTGGCGTACTTGGCTCGAGATGTGCGCAGGCACTGACATCAACTACGCTAGCCCTACGCGGGCAAATGTAAGGACTGCAAGCAATCAGTCACGCAGAATAAAGCGAAATATTGTCACGGTAAGTCCACCTCGCCGAATCCTTTTTAACCTTTTGTTCAACGTGATACTCTAGGTTGTGCATTCAAGAAAGGAATCTGCTCAATATGCGGGAAGCAGATTTTAGATACGTCTGGGTACCAAATGGTCAATAAGTGATTCGGTCCCGCCATTTCACACACCTCAGGACCTTTCGATGCGCGGAGTCGCATGTGTGCACTGGGACTGCAACTTTGAACGTGTATGTACAATCATCTCAATTTTGTCTTAGGCTAGTGCGTGTTTAAAACGTGTCCTTAGCTTACCATTATGTAGAGCCCATGTAGGGGGATTGGTCGACTCATAACTGGACCACGGTGGACTTGGGTCGACTGGCATATCTACGAGCGAGCTACGATATAATATTCCCCAGGATATTCCCATTACTCTAGCGAATTCAGATTCGAACGGTTTCGTCATGATCATAAAATGCTCGCGCCCAAGACCAAGACAGAAATCGGTTCAACGTCAAAACCAGAATATTGTATTTTGGATACATCCGAGGTGTAGTCAATATGTGTATCAGTTTATAGTAAAAATGAGGCAGTGTCACGGATAGCATACTATGTAAACAGCGAACAAAGCAAGACGGCAAGCGAATATCACAAGATGTGCCAGCAGTGGGATATTATTCGAATTTCTTTCCAGATCTCGCCTCATAGATATCAACGTCTATGGTATCCTTCGTCAAGAATCGCCAGATGAGCACGGTTTTCGTCTGTCCGTAACGCCGGAGACGGCCGATGGCCTGAGTCTCGTTCGCCTGGTAAATCTCCTGCGACGGCGCGAGCAGCGGCGAAAGAAAGATGGCATGATTAGCGGACGTCAGGTTCGCGCCAGAGGCACTCTCGTCCATCACGTTCAGCAAGAGCACGCGCTCCTCACTGTCGTTTTGGAACTTCTCCAGATTTTTGCTCTTCTGCGCGGCGGAGCCCTTGATCTCCAGGAACCGGACCTTATTGGCGGTGAGTGCTTCGGCGACCTTTTTCATGAGGTCCGGGAATTGAACGAAGATGAGCACGCGCTCGTCTGATGGGATGCGCTTTCTGCAACGCAAAGGTCGGGTCAGCAAGATATATCTTACTTTGCGAAGAACGTATAAGGCGGCGTACCTGACCAAGTGAATGACCTTCTCTAGCTTCATCCCAAAGTGCTTCCCTTTACCGTCGCGGTCGTAGTCGTCCACTCCGAGGGTGTCGCCCTTGACGATGTTAAGGACCCGAGCGGCCGCTTTGCACTGACCCGACCGGGCGTACACGCAAGTCTCGTTTTCGGCGGCGGCTTTCACGTCGTTGTAGCAGCCAGCATGGCCGCACGAAGACAGGACGGCGATTTCTTCGAGGGGAACCCGCTCGCGCCCGCACTCGGGGCACGAGACCACGGGCGGTTCGCTACGCTGCTTCTGGAGGTCCCGGACGATGGTGAAGTACCGCAGGGAACGCACGCGTCCGACGAGCTCTTTGGTCAGCCTGCGGATCACGTGCGTCTGCTCGCGGTGTGCCCAGATCGTCTCCTTGCGCTCCCCGTCCTTCATCTTGCGACCGGCATTGGCCGTCCTGTGTTCTCCAACGCCCGCGGACTCGAGCAGCTCCACGACGAGTTTCGATCCCTCCACATCGCCGACGCCTTCCGTGCGGCAGACCCGCACGTACTCGCGGAACATAGACTCCTTTGGCTCGTCGTCCTGCCGCTTGCCGATCTCCTTCTCTTTCTCGAGCGCGTCCTTGAGCTTCTTGAGCAGGTCGTTTTGACAGTTCTCGAGTTGATCCTTGCGCTCCTTGACTATGACCTCGCACGCCTTCATCGCGTTCTCTTTATTCGACGTGTCGAGTTCGAAGTGAGAGCAGCGCTTGAGGAGCGCTTCTTCCGCCGTACTGGAAACCCAGGTGTCAGTGTCGGGAGTATTCGTACAGAAAAAACAATGGACGTACCTGCTGTCGCCAAGGGACTGAGCAACCCGCTTTTCACGGTCACTGTCGGTCTTCTTGCCGCGTTTGATAGTCATATCCAGGGCGCGTAGATGGTGCTCTAGCTCAAGATAAATGGCGCGCTCGGCAGCCGGGAGAGTGATTTTTTCTATCTTTTCTTCCCAGGGGATCTCGTCAATCTCGGCGATGTTCTGGGCAAGTGATTTAGTTCGCGGGGTTGATTGCCAGCTTTGATATACGCACCTGACGGACGAAGCGGTCCAAAAACTTTTGCCCAAGTTCGTGACGGTGCGCGTGCCAATCCAAGCTGTGCGTTTCACGGAACGAGTGGAACTTCTCGACGGCTTTTGAAGACACAAAGATCAGTACGTCATGGTGTGGGGGACTCGCGATTGGCGTACCTGTTTGTTCTCGACGGCGTTTCTTAACCTCGACGGACTTGCCCTCGTTGTCGTCGTCAATTCCGAGGTGCAGGTTGAGATGAGCAGCGATGGTTTTCACGGCAGCGAAGTCGTGGATGGGAGGCGTCCCGGATAGCACCCAGTGTCGGTCTGCAGACAACTGCGTCACCAACGTGTGTATCTTGCCATCCAAGTACGTGTACTCGTCGACAACTTTTCTCGCAAAGTGGAACATCTCCAGTGGTGGGGACTGCATTTGTTTCCAGTCGCGCTTGGCCGCGCCACGTAACTTCCACGGGTCTTTGGCCTCACGCAGCTCCTTGGGCTTTTCCACCTTTTCCACACGTTTGCGCTTCTTCGATGTCGTGGAAGAGGGTTCAGAAGTTGATACGGCCTCATCGACGTCCATTGCATCTTCGCTCTCCGACTTTCCCGCCTTTTTCTTGGGCTTCGAGCTTGGCTTAGGCTTAGGCTTGGCCGTTGGTTTTGTGCGAGACTTGGACTTGGGGGCATCAGAGTCCCCGTCAGAGACTTCGAAAGAGTCCTCTTCCTCGTTCTCCTCTCCATCGTCGGCATCGGAGACGACGAAGTCAGGAGATTCGGAACGGGTCTTCTTCTTGGAGATCCTGCTTGCCTTGGCCGATTTGGTAGGCTTCTCCTCTTCGCTGTCGGAGTCTACGTTGTAAACGACCATTTTCGAAACTTTCCGGCCGAGGCGTCGAACTGGTTGTTCTTCACCGCCATCTGATTGCTCGTCGGACGATGAAATGTGAATGGCTTCGGCCGGTCGCCTTTTCTGCTTCTGAATGCCCTTCGGGAGAGGAACTTCGACATGGCTAAATACTCGTCCTCTCGAACTTGAGCTAGGCTTACCACTCGACTTCGGCTTTGATTTCGGTGCTGCGGGTGCTTCCGCCGACTTTTCTTTTACCCCCGTGGGTTCCTGAATTCCCCTTATACGCTTCGACGGTCGCATCGCCTTCTCAGCTTCTTCGTCTACGTACAATTTAGTTGTTGAAGAGACAGATAATGGTACAAGCAAACCTCTCTTCCGTGCTGCGTGTATTGCGTCCATGACACTCACCGATCCTTCTTCACGCAATCGGTCGACTTGTTGTTTCAAGGTCTCCAGAGAGGTGTCAAGACGCGCGTTGAAATACCGACCGTCCGATGCTGGAAGAGAACCTCCTGCCGCAATGGCCTCCAGATTTGCAAGGTAAACCGTGCTCTTGAAAAGATTGGACGCGACAACGATGATGTCCGCCCCAATGACGTTCTCGACGGTGAGGGAGTTAAGGTTGGACGCGGTTGTGAGCGTGACGACCTGCATCTTCGCCTCTGCTGAGACGAATTTCTTGATCTCCGTCGACCATTGACGCGTGAGATGGGGTGGGACGACCACGAGAGATGCCTTGACACGGATTTTGCCGGGGATTTCCGTCGCATCCTCGAGCTCACGAGCAACTTGCTTGCGCGTGCAGTCGACCAAACCAAGAGTTATAGCCGTCTTCCCGTAACCGACCTGGTCTGCAAGGACGCCCCCACGGATATACACGGGTTGTTGGGCACGCCCTTCCGCCCGCCAGCCAAGAGGCTCAAGCGTGGCTTCCGAGACTTCCTCTTCGATGAAGGGCGGTGCGCCTGGCTTTTCTTGTTCCAACATCCAGTGCAACGAACGGAGCTGCTCCACGCGAAGAGGGAACTTTTTGAAGTGAGGAGGCTGGCGATGCTCAGGGTCTGGCCGATTGCTGAGTAATGTGAACTTCGGCAAGACGAGCTTGACAAGAGGCTTGAAGTTGGTGTCCAGACGCCATGACAAGGTTGGCCGACCATTCCTTCCTGCCGTGGGAAGACGGGCGAGAGCACGATGAGTTAGGGACGCTACGTTGACCCCGATGCGAACAGTTCCGGTGCCGTTGTCGTCTAGCTTGAGCTGGGTCACGAACGGCGCAGGACGGCGCTTCAGACGGCGTTCGTATTCGCCAGCCTCAGCGCTGTCTTCGATGGCCATGGCTTTATTCCCTTGCTTAATCCAGCGTAAGGAGGGGGCAAGAGGGGCGCAGCGCTCGCAATTCGAGTGGTCCTCTGGAAGCTCGACTTCTTGCCAATTGGCGAAAGGGCCGTCCACGACCTTGATACGCTCCAATAACCACGACAAGGCACGGAAAGTGGCACGCTCGTGGATCTGTTCGACTTCCTTCCATGCGCCCCGAGGCCACTCTGGGCCGGCTTGTGAGTGAAGGGGGACGCGCGCGACCAGTAAAGCATTTGCAGACTTGCAAGCATCGTCACTGACTGGGATGCGGAGGTTGTCCCGAGGAACGGAGTAGTGTGCTCCCTGTGCGTCCGAAGGCTATGGGGAGCAAGCCGGTATTGAGCGTGGACAGGTTGACAGAAGTAGAAGAACACACCTTAAGCTTAACACCATCTACGAAAACGTACTTCTGCGGTATCGTACACGAGACACGTTGAGAGCCATCCTTGCTCGATTGCCGCCATGAAGACTGCAGACGAGCAAAGATGGGACGTGTCTCTTGGTACTCAAGGCGGCGAATGCTCGCGGAGAAGACGAACGCGTCGTCGCTCGGCTTACCACAACGAGTTGGGTCAAGGAATAGATACAGAGAAGGAAGAGCTTTGTCCCCCTTAGTTGGTATTTTCTTGTGAAGCGCACTATTCGCGGTGCCGCATTTGTCCAGAAGTTCGTAGGTTCCAGAAATGTCACGGTCAAAGTGAACGACATTGTCGTGGGGAACCGAAATCTCAAGCTGGGAGAAGACCGTTGTATCAAGGAACCTAGGATCTAGCATGCCGAGCTTTGACTCCCATGAAGGCACCCGCTCTCCGATGCCCTTTATGGAGATTTCCACCGAAGTCGATTGAGGTAGCGCCACCTCCCACCTCCCACTTAGGAGCGACCCGTCGCAAGCGAGACGAGCGACAGGATTCATCAGCAGTTTGCGAATCTCAGCATTGGCTGGTTCGCTTGGAGACGGCTTGGCATAGAACAACCACTCGGGGCGTTTAGGGTGAAGACAGAGTTCCGCGAGCGCCCTGGTAGACTCGTAGGTGACGTACCATAACTCTTGACGCTTGAGCTCGACGAAACGCAGTTCCTGTCCAACAGCTTCGAGGACAGCGTTGCGCCAAATTTCCCAACGTTTTGACGATATCGAGGCGCCGGCTTTCTGCTTTAGAGTGTCTAATAGTTGCTCCGTTATACCCGACATGCCAAGACACATAGGGAGGGCAGACTTGAGGCTGCGCTCGAAAACAGACGGAGCGAGCCTTGGATGGGACTTGACGTCGATTGTTCGTGAATTGTGTTCGGGACGACCGCCGCACTTGATGCAGGCTGTGAAACCACAATCATCACAGCGGCGTACCTCACGCTCGGTCATGTCCTTCCGACCTTCGCACGTGCAAAAGCGCACGCTCTTCATAGCGTCCTCCAGGAGGGCAGGAAGGGGTGGCCCCGTAATCTTGGAAAGGTCGAAAGATCTCTCCGAGAGTTGGTCCTCACCGAAGATATGGTCTTGCACAGAGTCCGAGGGCAATTCGACTTCCATGACGTCTTCTTCCTCACCAGCGAAGGGTGTCCCATGTTTCTCCTCGTACGTCCTTTTGTCATTTCCCGGTGTCAAGTATTTCATTGAAAGGACCAGGGCAACAAGGACGGCGGATCCAACAACTGTCGTGGACATAGCATTACCAGCCAGGTCAGCGAGTTGATCCTCAGTTTCCCGAGTCAACAATAACTCGTCGATGGGAAGTCCTTGCAAGTGGAGAGCCTCTAGCCCGACCATGGGTCCACCGCGGTTAGTAATGTAGGGAATCATAGAAGGCGTAAGGCATGGTGAGATGCCGACACGATTCGACCCAATCGAGCGATCCACATTCTGAGATAAGTTCCACACTTGGCTGGAAGAGATAACGTCAGAGGGTACATCAAGAGAATGCACCAAAATACCTCTTATAGGCTGGGTCAACGCCTAACACAGCTGATCGGAGCAATGAGATATCCATGAGATCCCAAACACGTTCGACCTGTCCGGAGACCCAATCTGCCCAGCCATAATCAAGCATCTTGACGGCGCCCCCTTGCAAAAGATCAGGTGGCCGTAACGTCAGAAAGTTAAGAATGCATACCTTCGTCCCAGTTCGTCAGCGGCCGTTTGGAACCGAGAGCCTCCTCCAGGCGAGTGCGCTGGTGACGAGACTCGCATCGACCCCAATCAGTCCGACCTGTTCTACGGTCGAGGGCGTTATAACTCTCTTGAACGAGTTTCTCCCTCGCTTGGTGGATACGAGGGTCATCGGAAGGCAGCAAAAATGCATCCAGAGTACAAGACGCATCGCGTTTCATGGATGCCATGCGGTCAACCCACTTGGTTGGAATGCCGGACGATTGTGCATTGACCGCCATCATGTAGCCACGCGTCCGTGTGTGAGGCACATAATATGTCTTCGTATCTAACCGGACTGACTTTGCGCTGTACTTGACCTCCTCAAATTTCTTGACAACGGTGGGCCAAGGTGCGCTGCACACGTTCTCCAAGATCACAACTGGAGGACGATGTTTCTTGACCCAGTCTAGCATACCGTGGAATGTCCGACCGGACTCTCCCCCTTGGTCGATGTCCTTTTTCTCATTGTTGAGATTGGAGTAATCGACGCAAGATGTACCGGCGATGAGGATATCGACATTACCCGGAACATAAGCTTTGGCACCATAGGCGGTGTGACTATATAATTGTGAGAAGTCACTTAGCGACAAACAAAGAAAGCCGCGCAACGCACGCATAATTGTCACCGAGCTCACATACGTCTCTAAAAAGGAGCGGCGGTTGAAAGTTTCGCTCGATATAGGCCTGTTTGAACGGGACGATTTCACAGGAGAACACATGTTCCACTTCGATGGTATTACCGAACTTCTCAGTCATCGCGCGGCTGATGAGATTAAGGGCGAGAAGAGGGGACTCTGTTCCGGAGCACATCGTCGCAACGCGCAATTTTCGCCCTTGAATGTGCTCTGCTAGTGTTTCAACCTCGGGAAGGCGGGAGATGATATCGAGGAAGATATCAGGTAGACGGGAAATGGGTGGTAAGGATGAATCTTCTGGCGAGATATACTTGTCTTTCTTCCCACTTATCCCTGCTTCCTCCTCCTCTTCCTCTTCCTCTTCCCCCTCCTCATCGATATCTACGTCCATGCGGGTGCCGTGAGTAGTCTCCTCTGTAGAGGCGCCCTCCGTTTCTTCTCCAGCAGGGTCGGATTTTGGTCTGCTGAAGAACGAAGAAAGTTTCTTTTGTTTCATCTTATCTTTAACGGACGTCATGATAGGGAAGGACGACAGTGGTGGTGGTGGTGGTGGTGGTGGTGATGGGTATGGTGTGTGAGAGCGGGTGGGTCGACGTTTTAAGCTTTAACTCGCAGATGAGTCAATATCACGCGACGCGTGTGATGACACATACGATAGTCCGTCACGACCGCGCTCTGTCACAATGGCATGACTCGATGGTCACAACCCTAACCCTGAAATCCGCGGAGGCCCCGTGGCCGTTCGTTTGACGTTCAAGGCTCTACCACACACTGGCAGGTAGCCCATTTCTATATGGCCGATTTTCTCCTCAGAGCGAAGCACAAGATAACGGAACTTTATGGAGAGGATTCTCTCTCTTGGTTCGACAGTTCCTATATCGTCGATTGGCAAGTTTCAACTTAGATCTCATCGAAAGATCCGCTAACAAAACAATCTTCGGCAGGGTTGTCATAGCAGGATTATTTATGCTCTCTTCGCTTATTGATACCCGACCGGTCTTTGAGAGGGATTTCTCTCTTAACGACCCCTTGATTCAGCATCCCCACACTTCCCAGCAGTAACTATTTTATTGTGTCGAGCCTGATTTAGAACACTTACGCGAGCCAAATTACAAGAGTTTCATCATATGCAAACAACCTCACTGCTTTGATGGTGCCTATTGCACTTTCTGGCTTCATTGGTGGTTACAGGAGCTCAGTGTACGAAATTCACCATGGCTTGCTTGCGGCATGTGCTGGGAAGTTAGTCCCACAACTAGATTCGCTGGTGTCAGTGGGCTGACCGCATGTAGGGCATTGAGTCACTTGACCACGGAAGCCCTGAAAAACCGCGTCGGTAAGTCCGAGGGCCTGCAATAACCGCCGCTCGTCGCTTACCTTCGGACATTTGCTTGCCAGGTCGACTCCGCCCTGACTTTCTAGCGCGGTGCCAATGGGACGCATCGCAGAACATTTGCACCGGGTCCGTATGAGATCGATGTCTACTAAAATGTCGCTCACTCAATGCAGGAACATTGATGACATCATCGACGGTCGCAAGTCATTTCCCTCTGGCCATTCGTCCACGGCCTTTGTCGGGATGACCTTTACCGCCTTGTTTTTGGCAGGCAAGACGGCAGCACTGTGTTTCGGGGTCTCTCCATTTCCCGGCTCCTTACTCAATAGCCGACTTGCTCGTTTAACTCTTGTCCTAATGCCACTGGCATTCTCCACCTGGGTTGCCATCACCCGTGTGGAGGACTATGTGTGTCGCTTCCCTGCTTGCCTCACTTCGCAGGGCTGATCGTTACCGAAGCGCCACCACAAGGAAGACGTCATTGTTGGGAGTATTATTGGCATTCTCTCGGGAACAATTTGTTACCTTTTATACTGGCCCAACCCTTTCTCTGCAACCAGTTTCTCAGCAGACACTATGGGATGCCCGAGGCTCGTAGCCAATAGTGTACCCCATAGATCAACAAATGACGACTACAGGCTCGTCCCCGGCGGAGCGGACTTCGATACGGTATGAAGCTGGATCCATATTTATCTAGAGCGTGTTGTGCCGCGTCCAATCCAAATGCCCTGCTTTTTTGTGTCGCATATGCCAGAAACATCTGTACTCGAATGTGTATCTTGATTCGCACACTAAACCAGCCGAAATAATGGCGGTATTCCAAACGACGGACTCGAACCTGGTTCCCTTTCGCAAACCAGGTCCTTGCGGGACTGCGTATTACGGTACCTGACGACCCTCCGTTTTCAAATCCGAAAGTACACGGACCGTTGTTCTTGAGTCACAAATTTAGGCCATCACCCCACCATTCCTAATTATACAGAGTGGGTTAGAAACGGAATACTCCCACCAACACCGTCCCGCTCTGATGGTTGGACCTGTCAACTCGCAAAAAATTTCAAGTGCTATCAATCGTGTTTACACACGCATATTTTCTTATAGTATTTGCCGTACCACTAATGCTCTGTGTCGTACACATATGTTGTAAATCAGGTTCGGGTGATTTATGCCGACTCGAATGAGACTCGTCGCTCAGCGAGGAGCCACGTATCGCCACCCTGGATTGAGCGTGCTCATTAGAACCCCCACGCGGTCTCACCCGCGGTAACGGACCAGGTCATTCATAAAGCCTCCGCGCCTGACTACGATGCATCATCATCTCTGACAAACACCCAGTTATCCCCTACTTTCTGCATCCGGCCGCCCGCAGTACTCCCGCTCCCCTTCTGCCCACCATCGCCATCGCCATCACCATCTGCACTCGCCTGCACCACCTGCTCGTGGCCACCCTGTTCCCAGTCGAAGCCATTTTGGTCGTTGGTGTGCTCCCCTAGGACGATCGCATCGGTGCCCTCCGTGTACGCATCGCCTCCGACGTCTGACCATTCCTGACCCCCTCCGGCACTATGTGCGAATCCCCCGCGCCGGCCTCGCGCCCTGAATGCCCCCCTGCCCCGCGGGGGCCCGCCACGAAATTCGCCCATCCACCCGCCATATCCGGCCTGTGGATTCCCCTGCGCTGGTGGTACGCTCGGAGGTGCCTGGCTCGCCATTCCAATCGTGAATTCCATGACGAACATCATCAGCTCCTCCTGAGTTGGTGAACGCCCGTTCGTAGCGGCCCAAGCCTTGCCCAGAGCATCCCACGAAGAGGGCGAAGTCGGATCGAAAGCCGAGTAGTCGAAGGACTGCAGGTTTGGTTCGCTTGCTTCTTGGTGGTGGTGGTGTAGTTCGTCAGATCCACCGCCCGTCGTCACGAATGCAGCCTGGGGAGGGGCGGTCACCAGAGATTCGTGGTTGCCTGAAACTGACGTCGCCTCTGAGGCAGTGGCCGAGGTGAGCCTGGTGGACGTGGCTGGTGGCGATTGCGCCGGCCCATGCTTAAGGTCATCAGGTGTCATACTCCTGTCGTCATCGGACGAGGGCCTGATTTCGCGCCCGAACTCATCTACACCGGGATGTGAAGATGGGGCTCCTGCGTCAATGTCCGTTTGGTCCGCAACGGATGGCCTATGTGGAGGACTGTACGGCTTTACATCTCTCCGGCCGCCCCCGTATCTACTCCGAGGCGGACTCCTCGACCGACTCCTTCGCTCGTGCGCAGAGCCGGGGCTGCGAGCCCGGTCATAAAATCGGTCCCGGAAGGCGTCGCGGTCACCTTGCCGCCCACGTCCACGGGACCGGAAACCCCCTCTGAATCTGCCTCTGGGACTGTGATAGTCACTCTCCTCGACAGAGGGTATTTGATAGTTACGGCCAGCCTGGCCGACGTCCCACGGCTTATCTTGCGGACCTTGTGAGTGACCCCAGTTTGTAGATTGATTAGACGGGCCTGCGGTGATGTCGGGGGAAGCTAAAGTAGGCGCCGGTAGTGGCGAGAGTGGTGTCTGAATTGGGGGAGTTGTTATCTCAGAATTGACCGTCTGAGTTAATTGCTGAAATAATTTTAATTGATTTGCGTCCAGCTGGGGCAGTTGTACTTGTGTGGATATGGGTTGAGTGTTGTTTGTCGTTGTTTGGCTTGATCTCTGTTAGTTGGAGTTTCTAACAAGATCTACCGATGACTCACGCCGGTATTGGGACATTCCTGGCTTGTGAGAGAAGGGCAAGTAGGGTCGCATGCACGGAGGCAGCCTGACTGGTCGGGTTTGTGGGTGTCTCAGGCGGATTCAGAGCCGCCTGTGGAGGCGCCGAGTGCATCACGGGCTCGATTACGGCGTCCAATACTGGTGCGGGAACTAGCGCGAAACAAATCAGACATTCGCCGTTTCTCTCACTTTCCAAAAGCGCGAAAGCATAGTTGGGATTGCACAAAGGGGAAATACTTAGCGAACATAAAATCGAGACAAGATAAGCACCTGGAGCGTCATCACCCTTCAGCACGTTCTCCAATCTCGTCAACACAGCGGGTGGGAAAGTAGCCGATTTGGTCCAGATATCGAGAATCTTCTTCGCCTTTTCCTGAATTTGTAGTACCACAGCGAGTAGTCAGAACTCTCGTCCATTACACCTGGGGGTTAGAAAAGAAACGAAAACTATGGACCCAAGCGTAACATCATATCGTCAACGCGCGCGATGGATCTTGTGACGCGTTCATTATAACGAGCTACAAAGTGTGCAACCCGGGATTCAGGAAGCTCAGATTCGAAAGGTGCCATTCAAGGGCAGGTATGCACGCGCTCGACAGCGCAATGCACCTGCCATACTTGGCACACGTAGCCTTGACAGACCTACCCAAAATCCCGTAGAAGGGGTGGCAACTAACACAAGAGATCCTCCCAAGTGTGATAAGGAGTGTAACTGTATATGCTTTACTGACCTTGCCTTCCGGCACATCAGGGCCCATCATGTCCCGAAATAAGCCCTCCAAGATGGCTTCCAGTTTAAGCAGGAAGGTTGCACTGTTGCCAGGCTGAGAGTCACCAGCGAACCCGTGCTTGGTGGCGTGGCTGCGAGCTGCACGTGCCAACGCGTCGAATGCGTACAGACTAGGCACCTTAAACTGAGGTTGCAGAGCTTTGTGCGTACGGTACAACGTGGATACCATCTGAGCATCATTCTGGAAGTGGGAGGGTGGGAGGAAGAGAGGTCAGCATTCATCTGGCAATGGCGGAGCAGAGAGTTACGAGAACCCGAGTCGCAGAAAGGGCCATGGGGCGAACCATGGAGGAAATCAGTACACACCTCAAAGCACTTTTTCGCAATGTCGCTCAACTTGTTCATCTTGGAAACCGACACTCGCTTGGACGACACCACATCCTTGAGGGCGTTCTCAAACTCCTATTGAGCCATGCGATCAGCCTGTACCACATTATCGATGATATGGAACGGCTATGTACCTCTAATGAGGACATTTATGCACTTGCTATACAACGGTCAATGGCTGGGCGCTCCAATGAGGGAGGGGAAAAGAGATCAGATTTTGTTTGCCACTGTTGTCATACGGGCGCTTATGACTGAGTATCTCACATTACGACTGTGTACCGTAATCTCTTCTCAAATCCATAACAGCCCCACTATATACATGTACACACTCCTCCGCCGGGCTCAGAAACATCTTTCGCAAGATGCGATTTCGGCGTATTGTAAGTGAACAACCCATCCTTCAAACACGCCGTCGTGTGTATTATTTCCCCTATGACCTCGAGAGGATATCATGGCCATTCTCTCGCGAACAATGATATAATGATAGGTCGGTGAATGTATAGTGGGTTAATCGGTACACTTTCGAGTCCGAGCACGATCGGGATGTTAGGGTGAGTGAGCATGGCCGGCGACCAACTTATTGATCATATTTGCGCGTTGAGGTGTATCCGCAAAAAGGGCGCGGACGAGCTTGACTAGTTCTTCCGTCTCGTAGTCAACGAGAGCACCTTCGTCGAAGAGGTAGCTAATGTCGGCTAGAGAAGCTTCCTACACAGAAATCGGTCCAAGCCGGTTTGTGTTCGCAGAGAACAACATACCAAAAGTTCAGATAGATACGAAAACTTGAGCCATGCGGGGACACACGCGAGGACGAAGGAAGGCTACATTCTAGTGGGTACAGTGTGAAAGAGAGTAAGCATAGAGACACGCACCTGTTCGGGATCTTCGGTGAACAACCCTTCGAGGGCGTGCAATATCCGGCAGAGCTCGCTCAGACGATGAGATTCAACTTCGGTGATGTCTGGAAGTGCAAGTATGTCGCCTAAGATACGCACAAGGGAGAAGTTCACGAGGGACCCGAGTGCGTCAAAGTGCTTCGTTTTACCCAGTACCCCCTATATCAATTGGGTCGAAAAGAATGACCGCCACAGGTGAACTAGGTTACTCACCCCCCAATGTTTCGCTACCTTACGAACTTGTGAAAGGATGCTCATTACTGCCTCCTCGCATTCATCGAAACGCTCCTGGTCGGCCGTACTGATGAACCCTTCGGCTCTTTTCAGATAACTTGCCACCATGTCCTGTTGTATCTCCTGAAGACGGCACCCAACTGAGCACGAAATGTGATCGAAAATATCAAAGTAAGAGTGCTTACAACACTCCGCTCGAACCACTTCCTTCCCAATGAATTCAAAGAGTCTGCTGTCTCAAGAAGCCCGTCTTTGGCACTGTTGGGGCACTGTTCCGCAGCGCGTAGAACCCTTCCACGTGCGTATACACAATCATTTGCAAATACCATGGTTTTTAGCTCGGAAGGTTGCTGGTCAAACCTGGCGGTATAGAGTGCCCGAAATAGATCAAACACAGCGGGCCCTGTTTGCAGTATCACGGACCCTCGTGACTGCGTCGCAGATGCACCGAAACCAAATATTGTTGTGGATGCGAATTCCTCGCCTTCGTGCAGAATGGCGTCAACCATATCGGCAAGTTCCTGTGTACGCTTCGAGACGGTGTAGGTCTCTATTCGATATACCGATCTAAGAGGTTCCTTGCCCTTGAGAGTTGCCTCACCTAACATGGCGGGCTTGTTTGACTTAGCCACTGCCGGCAGTGGGTGTCGAGCGGCGGCCGCTGGTGAACCCACGCTTTGTGGCGATGTAGCTTTTGCCTTTGCCTTATTGGCTAGCTTCTCGAGGCGACTTGCGGGTTTGTGTGTGGGAGCAGGTGCGCATCGTTCTGGGGAAGATTTAGGAGACTCTCCCCATGGGTCATCGTCCAGGTCGGCACTATTGCCTGAGGAGGATGCCAGAGGTGAGGCGGCTTCTTCCTGGTTGCCGTCGTTGTCGTCCCAACCCCAAGCGGAGTCGTCCGTAGGGGGTACCGATCCTGGCCCGGCGATCGTGTCTTTTGAAAGAGGTGGTCTTGGTGGAACCTCAGGTTCTGCTAGATCACGCTCGGCAAGCGCGTCGTCGAAACCCCACGCATCCTCTTCCTCTGCGGCGGAAGCTAAATTGTCGGTGTCCCCACTTTCTTCCCCCTCCAAACCCCACGCGTCGTCACTCACGTCCCAAGCACCCTCCGAGCCCGACCCGGAACTTTGTGTAGCTTGGGCAGAACTCGGTGGTGCTGGGGTGTTCGGTAAATCGACTTCAACGCGGATCTGCGCACGGTCGCCTTCCCGTAGAATCATCTGCCTCGCACCCTCCAGTATTTGTGCCCTTCGCTTCCGCTCGTAATGTGAGGATACGGAATCGGTCCAGGCTTTCACCTCGCGATCCCGTGGGTCTTGGCCAAGCATACCTATTACATACTTTTCTTCTAGAGTCTCGGCCTGTTTCACCAGGCGAAGATACGGTGGCATCGCGGAAAGAGATGATGGCAGGAGGGACGGTAGGAACTGCTGGAGTAAAGCAGAAGTGACCGGTTTACACAGCGTTTTCTTGAAATTTGTCGCGTACGGGGACGGTAAAATGGCGAAGAAGTGGGTATCAAGGAAGTCCAGGAGAGACATTAAGTTTTCCAAACGCGTTGACAAATCTTCAGAGGCAGGCGGAGAAGGAAGGAGAGAGAGCTTATGTGACGATACCCCGGAGACATCCTTCGCGAATGAGTGGGCAAGAAAACCGGGTTGAGAGAGAAGGTGACGAATGTAGTGTGCGTCAATGTCGCGGCGAAGTACGGTGAGGTGCTCCGAGAGGGACGTAGTGGAACAGGAGGAAAGTATCGAGGTCAAGTCCAGTACGGTATCTGAGTCGCGCACTGAAAACAAAGTAAGGCACCATCGGTGGCACGCATTGTGATACGCCCACCTTGTATCGTAGGCCGAATGGTGAGTTCTTGAGGGGAAAGCACTACACTCCTCGAGTATGCGTCAGTAAGTTGTTCTTCTATGCGGTCCCTCGCTGTCCTGAAGGCAGCCTAGACAGAAAGCTTCAATCACCTACGCCGAACACGCATTAACTTGGGCGTACCTTCAGGCTTGAAAACACCTCTGCCTCTTTCAAGGCAGGTGGCGCAGCATCGAGTAGATTTTGTAGACGTGTTGAGGCCTGCACGGCCTCAGCGAGCTCTCCTTCGTTAGAGAGACTAACAAGGTGGTCGAATTCTTCTCGACAACGCAGGAGACGCTCCATGGCATCAAGTGTTGTCTCAGTGTCCTGAGTCCGTTGGGCTAACGCGGCATGTGTTGACAGGGTATGGATCACAGTGGTTATGATACCCAGCTTCACAAAATAATCAGACGTTGCAGGATGGCAAGACCGGGGCCTTCTTTACCTCTGAATGCGACACAGCGTCGTTGAGTTCGTCCACGTTTGCTGTAAGCGCGGCGAAACGCTCTTGCACTGCCTCCGAAGACGCAAGCTGTTGCTCGAACAGTGGAAGGTCGGCATTTATCCGTTCGTGTATTTTAGCCTGTGGGAAGGTTAGTACATGGCTTGCAGAAATCGAACGCGGGACGCTCCTTGGACTCGAGGATGGCCTGGTCCAGCTCGGCAACCCAAGACGCCGCAACGTCTGCATTTAGAGATTTGGCACTCGCTGAGGATATTTTCGAGAGAATTTGGGATGAGGCATCCTGAGGTGCTACCTTACGTGGTAAGTGAGAGGGTATTGGGAACGCCATGGATCACGCATACCGCGTAAGGCCAGCAACAGGCCTCATTGAGTGCAACTTCGCCTGCGGGCCGTTAACCGCGCGACAAACATGACACATTCACCCTTAGTCAACTCAGACATACAGTACTAGTACTATGAGAAGTAATGAAGAAGCCACCTAACATGTCTAGCACTACTCCTTTGACTTTGCTTTCGCTGTCAGTTCGACTGCATTTTTGAACGCACCCAAGAGCGCAGTCAGTTGGATTTTTTCGTCTGCTCCAGCAGACAGTCGATGTCTATTATCTGGTGAGTGGTGCGTAACAAGGCGTACAGGCAGAACACAACTGACTCAGTTGTTGCAAGTTGATCCAGGAGATAGACTCGCGCGGCTGGAGGAAATTCGATGGTATCTATGTATTCATAAGCCCCTGCGAGTAGGTCTTGTAAGGCCAGGCCTCTGTCGACCTTGAGCGCACTGATCTCTGGTCATCATTCGGTTAAGTGACGTGCCCTTAATGCGAAACGAGTGTGCTTACTCTGATGAGAGACGGTGAACTCTTCGGACAACATCGAATTAACAATTGTCTCGATATCTGATGGATGTGGGCTTCCGGTACAGGTATAGATCTCAGTCTCTCCTATACGCTCGTAGGCCGCGTGACACGCTTGCAATACGTTCAGGGCACGGCGCATATCTCCCTTGGACAACTTAAGCAGAGCCGCTTTCCCGTCATCAGTGAGGTTGACACTGCATCGAAGAGTCAACAAGTGATGTAGTAGTGTACGGTTGAGAGAGTGTACCTTTCAGCCTCCACGACATGATATAACCGCTTTTCGACTTCTGCGATGGGTAACGGGGAAAACCGGAAACGCGTACAGCGACTTTGAATGGCTGGTATAATCTTGTTGACATAGTTGCAGATAATGCAAAAACGAACGTTCTTCGTGTACTGTTCGATGACGCGACGAAGCGCGGCTTGGGCAGCTGTGGTCATCATGTCGGCCTCATCCAGTATGATAAGTTTAAACCCTTTAGCAAAAAGGGTGCGCGTCTCTGCGAACTGCTTTATCTGCTCGCGCACAACGTCAATGCCTCTGTCGTCAGAGGCGTTGAGCTGTGGAGTTTAGCGCTCAGACTAGGTCCCATGGAAAGGGCAGGGTCCTACCTCGAGAATTTGTTTGCGAAATGTGGGACCATATATTCGCCTGGCTACGGCGATGATCGTTGACGTCTTTCCTGTACCAGGCGGCCCGTAGAAAAGGAGGTGAGGTAATCTATTCTTTTCGATAAACCTTTCGACTGGTTCAGAAATAAGCCGAATGAACAACAATGGAGACCGCA
This sequence comes from Lactarius evosmus, assembly GCA_951394315.1. Taxonomy (NCBI): domain Eukaryota; kingdom Fungi; phylum Basidiomycota; class Agaricomycetes; order Russulales; family Russulaceae; genus Lactarius; species Lactarius evosmus. The sequence goes on along the minus strand of OX596130.1, from coordinate 3,259,713 downwards.
AGACTGACTAGTGCCGGTTATGTCCTTGTGGGAGACAACATCATCCAGTGTTACTGGCCTATATTTCTCTACCCTGTATACACTCCCTGTTGGTCTAAATTTTCATCACAGGAGAGACTCATATACCAAGGGAGTGTGTCATCCCTTCCCGCTGTCGTGTCCTCGGATTCATCGTGAAGGACAGCCTTGCCTTTGCCTTTGTTTAATGGTAACAAAGACGGAAGATCAGAGTCAATTTGGTGCATATCCTCGTCGCTATCCATGCCCAAGAGCGTGTTATAGGGAATAATATAGTTACTGTAAAGTGTAGGAAGAGAAGACGCGTCGAGTACAATAGAACGCGTCGCGTGCAACTTAGACGCGACTCGGCTTTACCCGATCTCCCCAAGATCGAACCTTATTTTATTTCCACGCACAGACCATAGACAATAACTCAAGCCAGTCGTAATACTCTCCTTCCCTTCTCTCATACAAAGACCGGTTTGCCTCATCGAAGACTCCACCGCCAAGGTCGCTGGATAGGTAGAGGCGTCTGGTTAGCGTGTCCCTCTTCCCCTATTGTACCCTCCCTGATTGTCCTTCTAGTGCAAGATGCAGATCTTTGTTAAAACGTGAGTTCTGACCTTGGAGATGTCTCCTCTAAGCTAATGTTTCTACGCGTCGTAGTCTCACCGGGAAAACCATCACCCTTGAGGTGGAATCCTCTGATACCATCGACAATGTCAAGGCCAAGATTCAGGACAAGGAGGGGTGAGCCCCGCATCCTTGCACTCGCCTCAACATTCGTTGAGACTGTCCACACCAGGATTCCTCCGGACCAACAGCGTCTGATCTTCGCTGGAAAACAACTCGAGGACGGTCGGACTCTTAGTGACTATAACATTCAGAAGGAGTCTACTCTCCACCTTGTCCTCCGTCTGCGTGGTGGTGCGAAGAAACGCAAGAAAAAGACTTACAACGTACGATTTGGCCACGCATCCCGTTCGATATTTCTGTTCAAATTATAATATGTGCACAGACTCCTAAGAAGGTCAAGCATAAGCGCAAGAAGGTCAAGATGGCCATCTTGAAATATTACAAGGTCGAGTCTGATGGCAAGATCAAGCGACTTCGTCGCGAATGCCCAACCCCTACATGCGGAGCTGGTGTCTTCGTAGGTGTTAATACATTAGGACTGTCAACAGTTTGTTTATGCCTTTCATCTCTAGATGTCCTTCCATCAAGATCGTCAGTACTGTGGCAAATGCGGCTTGACGTACACATTCCAACCCGGCACTAAGCCCCCTGTAGCGTGATTCGAGGTATGCCATGTACTAGCACCCACTGAATGAATTTCATGCTTGCGATACTGTAATTCCAAACTTATGGGGGCCCATCCCCGCTCAACGATCAGAACATATCACTTGACGTAGCAGCGACAGTGGAGTGGGGCTTTTTTTTGTGGTTCATTATGATTCAAAGACTTAGAAGATGGGACCTGTTTACAGCGTAAGGGTTCCTCAGGATTTAGCCTACTACATCAACGTTAACGGGTGCGCATGAACCTGCTGGGTCGAGCCCACAAATCAAGGGTAAACAAGGTCACTGCGGGGGGATTACACTTCCTTATAGTAATCGGGTGTCAGGTCCTCCCGGTCTATGTATGAAATAAATATTAGTTCAGTAAAAGTAAAAGCAATGAAGGTTTTCTAGCGGTGAAGAGAGGGTGAAAAGGGGGGACTCTGAACTGGCAACGTGCGAGTAGCAAGGACGGAATAGCACTCGAGAACGTCTGTCCACGACGTGTCGTCGCCGCAGTCAAACTCGATCTCCTCGAGAGCCGGGAATGCGCGGTATATACATTCCGCAACGCCGGCGGGGTCGATCGTCTTGCCCACGCGCACGCACCCGATCGTCAGACGGACGAGCGTCGGGTGGGAGGGCACAGCCTGCGGTGGGTGGGCAGGCGGGGGCAGAACCGCGACGTCCATGGGGAGGCTGAGCTGGCGCAGCCGCGGGCACTGGGTGGCGAGGATCGCGAGGCTGGCGGGCGTCGCGCGGGGCTGCGTCGTGAAGTACGCGGGGAAGTCAAACACCTCTACGGGACGCGACCAGAGGGACAGCTCCTCGATTTCGGGCCACCAGCACGCGATGGATGCGAGGTCGGCGTCGCCGAGGTCGGGCGGGATAGAGGCGTCGAGTATGAAGCGGCGCAGGTGGACGAGGCGGGCGAGCGGGGCGAGCGTGTCGAGCGTGAAGTGGAGCTTTGGGGGGAAGGCGTGGTCGAAGGCCTCGCAGAAGCTGGTCAGGACCTCGAAGGAAAGGTCCGCCAAGGTGGCGTGCGTCCTTTCGGCGAGGACGGCGAGGGCGGGCGTCCAGGAATCGACGGAGCGAGGCTTGAGGTCGGACTCGAGGTGCAGAGTGCGCAATTTGCCCGCTGGAAGATGTGGGAAGAACGCCTCAGCGGCAGCTGGCGACGCGCGGATTCGAAGGTTCCGAAGGGAAGGGAAGAGAGTGGTATTAGAACTGGCGGAGACCAATGCCTCGGCCAGGTCAGCTATATTTATACAATCTAGCTGTAGGCGGAGATCCTCTAGGTTTGGGAAGCCAGCGATGGACGCCAGTGTACGTGGCATCAGGTGGGAGCCACCGCACAGACAGAGGGAGCGAAGATGGCGCATGGATGCAACGGAGTTGATAACCCGGTCAGACAGCTGGCCCCGCAAGCGTAAATGTCTCAAATGGCTCGCGATGCGCGCGACCGCATCGAGATACGCCCGTAGCGCTTCGTGTGGTCCCAATGCTCCTTTGATCGAACGAAAGCCGACGTCAATGGAGATGCTTTGCAAGTTTCGTGACAGATACATTGTGAGGGGGAATTGTTGGCTGGTCGCGTCCTTCAGGACCAGGCGCACGGAACGAAGGGAAGGGAGAAGAGTACTTGCAGAGGAGGTTGCATCAACAATGCAGGGACAGAGCTTGAGCTTTGGCAGGGAATATGAATTTTGGCCCACATTTCGAACCCGCGAGGCGTAGGCGTGGAATAGGGCGAGAGTATCAGTGGGTATAGGTTCATGTAACGCGTCCTGTAACACGGGCGCGGGATCGTCAGACATGCCGTGAGCGCACGTTATGGAAGTTTGCTCACATGATTCGGAAGGAGGGTAAGCAAGGGATCCACTGAAGCAAGGGATGCCCACAGATAATCTAAGGCGGGGTCCTTCCAGGCCCGACAGACTGTAGCTATACGGTAGAAGGTTTTGAGAGCCGATGAACGATTGGAGTCACTGTCTATATTGTCGAGGACGATTCTGAGAACTTCATCTAGGAGGAGGACTGAATGCATAACACTGGAGGACAAGGACACGGTCGAGTGGTCTGGACGGTTGGCGTCGCAGTATTAAATGAGCAGGAAAGAAGTTCGTGAATGGAAAACAGGAATGTCTGAGGTGGCTTGATGGAAGGTAGAAACGTGGCAATGAATGTATCCAAGACGAAAGAAAAGAAGAAAAAAGACCACCTGCACTGGAGGCGAAATAAAATAAATTATGCAGGGATGCAGGGCAATGCCCGTGGCAGGTTGCCTAGGCGTCCACGACGCGGGGAAACAAAGTTGTGCTGAGCGAGTCGGCGAGCGAGTTGCACGCACGTACTTGCCCTATAGAGTTTACCCAATGTTTATCCAATTCTACGGGTGTGATTGGCCGACATTCCTTGTCCCACCGCGGCATCTGTAGCAGAAATGAATTAAAAAAAAAAAAAAAACATGTCCACCCATCCCGCGGGCGCGACCATCCCGGCAACAATATCTACTCTATCCTACTGCTGTATGACCGGACTTTAGAGAACCAAAACGGTCTCTCGTTCTTCAGCCCCAAACGTGTGGCTTCCCCATCTTCTACATTCACTGACTCGTACTCGTCAAAGTCTAACTTATTCCAGCGGCCCAATGGGCGCGATCGCAGTGTCAGAGTCATTTGAAACGAGTACCGGGCATCAGGGTTGGCCGGGTCCACCAAGCCCGAGATGTGCACCTTTACTCCCGTTAATTTCCAAGTACCAATGTAGAAACCCTAAAGCAAATAGGCATAAGGTGCCAGGTTGGGAAAATTCGTGATATTTGTTTGACCCGCACCTTCATACGGAGTGTTGGCCTTAGCATAGTGATCACATGTTGAGGTTCGTGCTCTTCATTTGCGAGGAGCGAAATGACTTGCCCGTTAGGATAAAATCGCCTAGGTAAATGTAAAAAACCAGTCAACGAAAAAAAATTCATAGATACGCACAAATAGCGATGATACGTGATAAGGTGACTTATCTGTATCGTGTCAGCACACTAACTTAGATCGAGGTACAATTGATGCCGACATTAACCCAAGCATTCTCGCTCTGTCCATGGCGTCTGCAAATTACAATGAATGACATGCAAAGACACTAATTTGGGGGTCAAGTACATGTAATGGCATACCGCGATATACACGCCGTCTAGTCGCACGCGTGGCCGCTCTATGTATACGCGGCGATAATCCGAGGAATAATTGTCTACAATGTCGTCGAGAATCTCGATTGGCGAAATTTGTGGTGGCTTGTATACGGCTTCTACGAATGACCTGGAAAAGATGCCCAATGAGAATTACACAATCTACAACAAAGCCATTTCGACATCGCCCAAAACCAATTTGGCACGAGCCGGTTCAATGGCACAGGGGATTGATACGGATGAGTGCAAGTAGGAAGCCTAACCTCCAAATGGCAGTGTCAAGAGTAATTACTCTTGCCTTTCTGCTGACGCAAGCAAAACGTTCGATTGCCGTGGTGCCTAAGTACCTAAGAATGTGGACCAAGAGTTCATCTGGAAGCCACTGCAGAAACGACGGGGCCTTCTCATCCTCAGGCTCGAAAGTGAGTACTTCCGGAAAGTCCGCCACGATATGGGCGAGAACGCCGGATACGTGTCGGTCAGAATGAGGAGCAGGGGTGGACACGAGCTTCGTATGTGTGTGTGCCACTCCACGCGCGACGCCTCCTCTTGGACCAAAAGCGCCCACCGTCTTCGTCTCTATTTCCGAGTCAACAGATGTCGCGGCAAGGGCAGGAGCCTCTAGGGCTCGAGCTGCCCTTTGCTCTCTGAGGTAGTAAGTCTTGTCGACATCAGGATTCATACGGAAGGCCTGCCGATACAGTCGCAACGCATCGTCGAGTTCGCCTTCTTGCTCGTTTCTAACGGCCTGGATATACACTCCGAGTGCATCGTCGCGAGACTGTAGTGGACGCGGATGGAGAGACCCCGCTTCGGAAGCGGATGCCTGTTTGGGAGGAGTAGTGGGACGGCCAGGCTGGTGTGACCTTTGCTTTTCCCGTACTTCCCTTTTCCAGGATTCACGAAAACTCCTGAGCTCCTCCGTCTCCTGCTCCTCGACGGTGCCCATGGAATTAGTGTAATTGAAAGTGCATGAAGAATTGACTCATCCGTACCGCTCAAGCTGACTAATACGATATTGTTCAATTTCTTACATAATTTCGTCACAGAGATCAGAGCAGGGCAAGTGACGAGTGCCACTGGTCGGTCCCTCGCCATTTCCGACTTTCATTAGGAACTCCATCACTTTTACATCCTGTCATTTTGAACTTATTCCACGATGGAGAGCAACAAGGAAGAGGCGCTTCGCTGTCTTCACATATCCCAGAAGCAGCGTGCAGCCGGAAATCTTGCCTCCGCACGCAAGTTTGCGCAGAAGTCGCTGGCACTTTTCTCAACCCCTGAGGCAGTCAAGCTACTCGAAGTGATCGACTCTGAAGCTTCTTCATCTTCTGCGGGGTCGTCCTCCTCTTCCTCGTTCGGGTCTGCCCCATCAGAGCCTAGCTCATTCACATCAGCGACGGAAACCCACCCGTCTACATCTGGTGCAAAGCACCGTCATGCACCGCCAGCCGCTAAAGCCTCCTCACAATCCAGTGGGACGAAGGAAAAGAGGGAGTATACGGCCGAGAACCTTGCCGTTGTTAAGCGGGTACGGGGGTGCAAGGCGACAGAGTACTACGAGATCCTAGCAGTCAAAAAAGATTGTGACGAGGCAGATGTGAAGAAGGCTTATCGCAAGGTGGGTTTTAAGTATCATGCGTACTTGTTTTATGTACTCAACACTCATACGACGTCTAGTTGGCGCTCGCGTTACACCCAGACAAAAACGGGGCGCCGGGTGCCGACGAGGCCTTCAAGAGTGTGTTCTCTCTTCGAGATTTGTCCATTATCAGCCGTATTTATTTAGGAACCTAGTGGTTTCCAAAGCTTTTCAGATCCTTTCTGGTAAGTATTGATCACGCTCGTAGATACTTCGCCTTTAACGAACGTCTGTGGAATAGACTCACAAAAACGGGCGATATATGACCGCAGTGGAGGCGATCCCGAGTCAAGGTTCGGCGGTATGTCCTCAGGATCTACATCGGGATTCGCGACGAGTCCATTCGGCGGTGGTTCGTTCGAAGGGGAGCTCAGCCCAGAAGACCTCTTCAACATGTTCTTCGGCGGAGGTGCTGGGTTTGGCGGTGGCCCAGGTAATTTTCCAGAATATATGGCAACACGGACTCTAATATCTGCGCAGTCTTTACCGCCAGTTTTGGACCTGGGGGTTTCCGCACAACCCGCGTTCATACATCACGACCGCGACAACACGCGCAACGACAAGAGCAGGCCACTCCACGTTCGCTCTTCGCCCAGGTTCTCCCCCTCCTTATTCTTTTCGCATTCTCTTTAATCTCTGCCATCCCGAGCATTTTCATGACACCGAGTGTACCGGATCCGCGGTTTTCATTCGAACCTTCCACGCGATTCAACGTAGAGAGGAAGACGCAGAAGCTCGGCGTGAACTATCACGTAAACGAGGCCGAGTTCGGTCGCCACCCTATAGCAGCTGAAATCTCTCGGCTTAAGTCAAGTGACAAACCGCAATCCATGCCTGCTCTGCGTCAGTTCGAAGAGAATGTAGACCGGGCATTCACGCAGGAGAAATACGCGCTCTGTCAAAGCGAGATGGACTCGAAACAACGGAGAAAAGAGCGGGCCGTTGGCTTCTTTGGCATTGGCGCGGATTGGGAAAAGGTAAAACAGATAGAAGCAGAGAAATCGGAGAACTGTGAGACGTTGAGGCAGATGGGACTGCTCAGATAGGATCTCGGACAAAATTCTATCGAGCTAATTATGCGTACACTTTATTCTGGTGTGGCCATTATTCATGCACTTATACTCACGTTTTACGGATACCTGTTCATACATTACCGTGCACCGTTGAAACTTATTACATTCTCACTTATACTGATGTGATTCGGACTTTAACCACCTACGGTGACGTGCAACCATCCGTGGCAAGGTTGAAGTTGGGAGTATAGTATCTCATGGTGAATGGAAAGCAAGGAATGATAGAGACAAAACACGTTCTATTAGAATGCACCGTTTTCATGCGATCTGTTTCTGACGCTCCAGCTTGAGATAAAACTCCTCTTGCCGTTGCACTATTGGAAAAGTGTAAGCAGATTATTTCCAAGAGAGGGAAAGGTTCGAAGTTCTGCGCACTAACCAGACTTCAAATGAATGCCATACCTGTGGGTCGATGAAGTGAGTGAATAATCCGACTATTATTGCAAAAAAAAAAGACCGACCAATAAGCATACGCGCTGGAAATTCCAAGGCCGAGTGCACAGGAGAGGTCAAGCCAGAGCCGCTTCCTGAGCTTGCCAGTGATAGGTGCAATTGGCATTGTAGGTGTAAGTGTGGGTGTGGGTGTGGGTGTGCTGTTAGAGTCGGTTGACGTCGGTCAATCAAGTGGCTGTCCGAGCGGTACAAACAGGGACAAATGAAACACATGCCTCAAAGTTACATAATCAAGGCGTCGTCGACCTCGTCAGAGCCGGTCAGCGGCTCTTTGGATTTCCTTGTCTTTGCCTTTGATCATCTCTCCCTCCCTTCCTAGCTCGTCTCATTGACGCGCTGACAACACATCTCAGAGGCAAACAGCTCTCAGATCTTACACCCTAATCTGCAAACCTTTCCCTTGTACATAGACCCTGTCGACTTATGGATCCAGACGCCTCCGGCGGCTGGCGATTTGCCCAGTGTTTCGGTGACAAGGGCGATGTAGAGGACATCACAGAAGGTAAATAACTTCTGTCCCGAGCATCGTTGACCGTCCCCTCCGTCCCTGCACCCCGGACTTGGCGTGCGATCTCCGTTATTTAGCGAGCGGTGTTGCTTATAAACTGAAATCCTGAATAAATAGCCGATATAATCTCTGCCGTCGAGTTCGACTCCACGGGAAATTACCTGGCGACGGGTGACAAGGGTGGTCGTGTAGTGCTATTCGAGCGAAATGATATGGTGTGCCCTCGCTCCTTGTGTCCGCTCTACCAACGGTCGCTGATTTTTACTTCCCGATCACTTATGAAACATTCATCTCTGACATTCAGAAAAAGAGTTGCGAATACAAGTTCTACACCGAGTTTCAGTCACATGAGCCAGAGTTCGATTATCTCAAGTCACTCGAAATTGAAGAGAAGATCAACAAGATTCGATGGTGCAAACGACAGAACTCTGCACACTTCCTGCTCTCGACCAATGGTGCGCCAGCACTTGATAGTTGTTATAACTTACTTATCGCATGCTCTCAGATAAGACCATCAAACTCTGGAAGGTCTTCGAGAAATCTTTACGGGTGGTGTCAGAGTCTAACACAGGCGATGGGCAACGAACCCTTCCACCACCATCGTTAAGACAGCACTTGCGCTTACCCCGTATGCAACATCAAGACAACATTATTGCCGCCGTACCGCGCAAAGTTTACTCCAACGCACATGCTTATCACATCCACTCGATCACTGTTAATTCCGACCAGGAGACATACATTTCCGCAGATGACTTGCGTATCAACCTCTGGAATTTGAACATCAGTGATCAGAGTTTCAGTACGTTTTTTTTTCCCTTGTGATCATCTGTTCGTCTCCTTTCCTTACGTTCGATCTCTCCGCCTGTGCAGACATTGTGGATATCAAGCCAGCTAACATGGAGGAACTCACTGAAGTCATCACGACTGCTGAGTTCCATCCGACACAATGCAACGTTTTCATGTATTCCAGCTCGAAAAGCAATATCAAGCTTGCGGACATGCGGGACTCTGCGTTATGTGACAAGCATGCGAAAAGTACGTCACGCACCATGTGGTCCGTATATCGAAAAACTTATACGGTCTTGTCCAGAGTATGAAGAAGAAGAGGACCCAACAAATCGATCGTTTTTCTCTGAGATCATCTCTTCCATCTCGGACGTCAAGTTCAGCCACGATGGGCGGTATATCCTCGCTCGGGACTATCTATCACTGAGGATCTGGGACATCAATATGGAGTCCCGCCCGTTAAAGACTATTCAAATACACGATCACTTGCGCGGGAAGCTGTGTGATCTGTACGAGAACGACTGTATATTTGACAAGTTCGAGTGCACGTGGAGTGGAGATGACAAGTGGGCTCGTTCTCCCCTTATTTCTGTTTCTCTGAAATTAACTGTTTCTTTTTCAGGAATGTGCTGACTGGTTCCTACCACAATTACTTGCGCATCTTCGACGTGGAGACGCTAAACGACGTTGTATTGCAAGCAGACAAGTCTGCATTCAAGGCGAAGAAAATTGGCGGGCCATTGCCGGGTAACAAACAGTTAGGAGCTAAGAACGGCATAAAGCCAGCGCCGAAAGACCCGATGCAGCTCGAGACGCTCGACTTCAACAAGAAGATCTTGCACGCGAGCTGGCACCCGAGAGAAAATACTATTGCGGTCTGTGTGATTGTATCAGGCTAGTTTTTTGCAGTCGCGCTGATTATGTGTTGCAGATCGCTGCGACGAACAACCTGTTCCTGTACAGTGCCGCATGATCGACCGCTCGATTTGCGAATCATTCGCCATTCCCTCCTCTCCTGTCGGGTCATGGAGCTCTCATGCCCTCTGCACAGTTTTTGGACAATGCCTCTCGTTCCCCCCTCCCCTATCGCCATCCACCTCCCCCACTCCCCTCACTGCTACTATCCACAATCCCTTCCGCGCGTTTGCTGCACTCTTTACTTCTTTCTGTTCCCCGCCTCCAACGATACCTCGTAGTCCTGTCTCGCGCCGAGGCTCGCCATACATGTAGCTTAGCAAGACCGGACGGCCGGGGTACGAAGGGAGGCGAAATCGGATGGGGAGAGAGGTGAAGGTAGAGTTATTAGTATACAACGACCGCTATATAGTGGTGCGGCGTTGAGAAGTAATGCAATAAAGAGGTCATTTGTATGATAACTCCTGTCTGTGGCTCGTACTCCCAGGTCGCGCGGGGTGGGAGTAGGACTCATCTCGCGTCGACACTGCACCTCTCGCCGATCGCGGTCACGGTCTCTTTCGCCAACAATCGCCACCTGTTCCTAATCCGGGAAAGAGTTGTTATCCCCTGTTTCGCCTCTTAGGCAAGACGAAGACTGTCGCTTTTCAAGTGGGTCACAAATCAATTCTCTTTCAACAGGCAAAGTATACTACGTGGAACATGGGCCCATTCCTATTCCCGCACAGGTTTTGGGAAGCCGTGTTCCGCCTTTTTGGTTGCATGCGCGGCCAAAATGCCTGGATAATTTAAACCACCCCTCCATCAAAGTCTAGGTATGTGTCGTGGAAAAAGGGGGGATCCGCGAAAAGATATTGCGTGGATGTGTTTTCTTTAGACGAGCTGAATGCCCTTGGAGTAAGTTCAACACGATTCTCACCACTTTTATCTTCGCGATGAGCTCTTCATGTAGTAAAACATCCCCGTCTCGGTGTCGAAAGTCTGCGGAAAATTTTCCAATACATGGGGCCCCTCCGCACGCGTCTGCAACTCATTGATGAAAGATACCAACGAGGTTGGGGATCATAGAGAGGAAGTGACTCCCGCCCCGGAACAGTTCACCAAGAACCTCGATCAATTGAATGATCTCGATGCGGCGTTGGTGTCGCACACTCTCTTGGTCGTATGGCCAAGAACTAAATCTAGGACGGTTGTAACCTTGAAAATTGCATCGGGTCATCGCCTTGGATTCGTCTCACGCGTCTACGCCAAGCGTAATCATGCCATTCGACAGAATTCCTACAATACGATTAGCAGGCGCGCGTGGTTCGGCGCATCAGCAGGCCGCATATTCGAGACGTCCGTCCCCCTGTGATCCTGCTACGCTTCATAACAGGATTATCCTCCTCCAAGGTCGACGATCTGATGGATGTGGAAGAACATGAACGTCGGAAGTGTTTGATTCCCGTTTCACAGACATTCCCCACTCTTGATGCCATCGTCCTCGCCTAGAAGTTGGTCATTACAGTTCGGATGACCGTCGCCTCCCAACACGACGCAAAGGGTATTGAGTTCGAGAAGGTCTATAATTATCTTCTTTCTGAATCTCTAGCCACGCGCCAACGGTGCCATGTATTCTTTTTTTTTTTTAAAAATCAATTTATATTCCGGGATACAAGCCTGAGGCAAAGACCGGTCGTAGCGAGACCCATACTACAGTTAAGAAACACGCATAAGGTCCGAGACCCCCCTAAATAGTTGTCCGAATCGTAAGGGTGAACGAGATATAGGCCCGAAGGCCAATGAGTCGCTGTCGAGTCAGGTATAGTAATAGAGTGTAAGGGCGCCGCTTGGGGCCAACCCGAAAGTTCGATAAGAGTCCGGGGACAGTGGAGGGACTTACCCAGCGTAAGAAGGCTCAGTCAGGGTCAGGAGGCACTTCAGGTGGCGGCGGGCCGGGATCGGGGCGGGATGCAGCTCGTGACTCCGCAAGGAAGCGGAGGAGGCGGTCAGCCCCCTTCAGGGTTTGGAATGTGTCTGTGAAGGGGACGAAGTGGTAGGTGGAGAGGAGGGAGATGTTGATGTGGTTTTGGGTGTACCGCGGGCAATCCATGATGATGTGGAAGGGATCGCATGTGTCGGACCCGCAAGGGCATGTGGTGGTGTGGTAGGGGTCTGCCTTGCGGAACCGACGGGTGTAGGAACCCGTGAAGGCGTGGTCGACGGCGAGCTGGATGGCAGTGGATGTGGCTCGCCGCTTGTGGATGAAAGGGCCAGTAGGTTTGCCCGAGGCGTCCTTTTCACGTGCTACGGCTGCACGCCAAAGGGGGTGGTTTTCGCCGGAGGGGGGGTTATTGATGGCATACAGATGGGCGTGGTCCTTATGAGTCCCTGTCCATGCATGTTGGAAGTCCGAGAGGAGGCGTTGACCGTGCCATTCATCCTCCCAGGACTGGAATGCTCGGGCCTGAGCTCGGCCCTTTTGATAAGCCGCCGACTGGACGTAATTGCTGCCATCAGGCGGGTCCAGCCGGTAGGCCTCTGTTGCGTGTGCCAGTGCCAGCTTGTACCCGACCGAGTCTTCGTCTGCTGGAGCCCATACGAGATGAAGCCGAAACTCAGGGAAACGTACGGTAAGGGAGGTCAGCGCCATGTGGAAGATGGACGCCGCCTTCTGCGCTATCTTGGAGCGCGGGTTATGTACGGCCTGTAAGGCCAATGAGTCAGAGCAACAAATGAAAAAGTTGTCGGGGGGGGGCCCGGTCATCCATGTAACACCCGGCCAAGGCACGTGCTACCTCCGCCATGGCCATGACCACCACGTCAAAGTGTACCACACCTCTCCCCACTGGCCACCCCTGCCATGTCCACGCACTCCCCCCAACGCTATAGGCCGCCCCTGCCCCGCCACACATCATCCCCGCAGTAGGGTCCACGCGAGCGACCCCTACCGCATAGGCAATTCCGATACTCCACCCGTGTGACGCGTCCATGAGGTTGCGCACCCAGGCCTTTCTCGTCAGGGCAGCCGTGGGGCCCATGTAAGTGACCCTGCCCACCCAGTTGGGAACCTCCCAGGGGGCAAGGGCCACCAAGTCGATGCGAGGGCCCTCGGAAGGGACCATCGCGGTGAGAGCCTCCAGAGCCGTGGGGCGCGGTGTTCTCCCGCCAGGCCGGGAGGGGGGGTCTGTGACAACTGGTGGGAAGTCACCCTGGCGCGGGACGTGCCAGGCCGGGCCGAGCCAACGGAGCACCTGGGACGCCCGCGGTAACCTGTAGAGTCGGAGGGTGGAAGTGACCGTCAGTTTTTCCACATGGAGGTGCATGGGTAGCATGTGGGTGATCTCGAGGAGGGCCCCGCGTGGGGCGGTGCGGAAGGCCCCCACCACGATACGTACCATGTCATTCTGGACGACCTGGAGCTTACCCAGCAGACGCTGCACACCCTTCCCCCCAGCACGGTACCAAAGCTGGCATCCGTAGGTAAGGACGGGGAGACAGACTGCGTTCAGCACCAGGCGCCAGTTGGCCATGTGGAGGCCGCGTTGCGTGTTGCCAAGCATCAAGAGGGCATTGAGGGAGGCTCGGGCCCTATTGCACATGATGTCCACATGTGGCTCCCACTTCAGTCAGCGGTTGAAGAAGAACCCGAGGTATCTCAGGGTCTCCACCGGTTGCACGACATGGTAGGAGCACACATCCCGATCCAGCAGGATAATGCGGGTCGGGGAAGGGGGTGGATGTGCCGCACCTGGCCGCTGGAAGAACATAACCTCCGTCTTGGAGGGTTCGATGGACATGCCCACCGAACGCAACCAATCCGAGCACACCGTGTAATGGGCACGCAGGATGGTTGTTACGTCGTCCCATGTCTCGGCGCAGGCGAATAGGAGTCTGTCGTCTACGTACATCCCAAGGGAGGAATGGTTCCAGCGCCCCATCTTGGACAGAAGGGGGCTGGTGTAGACGACGGACAACACCGGTGATAGGGGGGAGCCCTGGGGGAGGCCCACTGGCTGGTCCCCCTCTGGGGCGAGGATGCCATTGAACCGGAGACGCACCTTGCGACCGTCCAAGAACCGGTCCACCCATCTGACCATCTCCATAGGGATGCCCATGCGATGCAGCAGGTGGCAGAGCCAGGCATGGTGGACGTGGTCGAAGAAGCCCGCGACGTCGAAGAGGAGGATCGCACACTTGAGTCCCGCCTGGTGGGCCCTCTGCACGTCATGCAGTAGGGTGAGGCCCACATCCAGACAGGAGGAGTGGGCCCGTCCCCCAAACTGATTGGTGGTAATCAGTTCATGGGCAACGATGTCGTGTTGGAGGCGCTTGGCTACCACCTTCTCAAGCAGCTTGGACATTGTCTCCAAGAGCGAGATGGGGCGGTGTGCCTTGGCCATGGTGTAGTCGGGTCGCTCCGGTTTAGGAAGCACCACGACCGTTGCCAGGCGCCAGATCACTGGGTGGTGGCCGAGGGTGAAGCAGGCCTCGTAGATTGCCGTGAGGAGGGAGGCAATCCCCCCCCAGGGGTCGGTTTCGGAGGTCATGCCGAACCACACCTTCTTGAGGAGCTGCCACCCTATTCCTGACGGGCCGGGCGCTGAGGAGTTGGAGGTTGCTTGGAGAAGCGGGCTTATCTCTGAGTCCACGAAAGGCGCGTGGGTCCTCTGCGGTAGGGGTTCAGGGTCGCCCGGCAGCTCCAGCGGGATGTCACCTGTGTCTTTCGCGAAGAACCGGTCAGCGAGGATGTCCGCCATACCTGTGTGGTTGAAGACCAGTTCTCTGTCCGGGCCCCTCATTGCAGGGATCCTCTGGACAGAGCGGCCGTGGCGCCACTTGGCGACGTCCCAGACGTTGGTGGTGGTGATGCAGGGTCCGAAGACCCCCGAAACACTTTATCATAACAAGCCGTTGTATGTAAGAGACAGGGCTGTATCAGTAGTATAGTAGTGGGCCTCTACTCCTGCCTCCGCACTCTCTCCTGCTCTCCAATCTCCCTTATAAGCCGTGCTGCCTCCTCCCAAGGTGGGGTCAGCCCCAAAAAGGTGTAAGCAATGCGAGAGGGTGGGTCAAGGGAGGGAGTAGGGTGAGGTGGGGCCCCCAAGTCTCCAGTTACTGGGGCGGTGCCATGTATTCCTAACGGATATGGAAGACAAAGCGAAGTTGTTGTGAAAGCAAAAGCTGATGGAAGCGCCAAACAAGATGTCATGTCTATTCTAGATTTGTCAACATCGACCAGTTGGATTCAATCGCAACAAGCGGCCGCGTGGAAGAGTTAGAAAATGACATTGTAGGTATGTACTGACCATATGCGATTGATTATTTATTGATAAATGTGCGGGGACAGGCTAGTCAAAGGGCGGATACGAGTGATACAAGTATGCGGGAATAGGCTACTCAAGAGATGGTTACACGCGAGTAGGAAATTGGGGGTAGTGTATACGCGGACACACTCGTACTATGGTTATGTGTACGTGCTCTCGATCATATTGGCAGTTCCAGACAATGGCGACCGATATACCCTCAAGGGCCCAAGTTAACCGCCGTGAGCCGAAGGCGGCTTGCTCAATGCTCACAGTATGTTCAGAATGGCAACTTCACTACTCGGGCGGATAAGTTATGCCTCGATGCTGAACGATGGCGGCCAAGATGTTCCACGGGCTTACAGTATCGCTTTGAAATGGTTATTGATCAGCTTGTCTCTACGTAATGGCTTCACCGGATCAGCTACTAGGACGCCCCTCGATTTGAAGTGATTGTGGCTCATCTTTGCCAGTCGACGATAGCGACATCCTGTCCGCGTTGTCACGACTCCTTTGAATTTTTGCAGAGCCGAACGAAGTTTACATGATAGGGGAAAAAAGGATCTAATATCGGCACATCTATGGATTCTATATCCGCATTTATTAAAAAACTTTCTAGGGCGTCCGAAGCTCCTGAGGTGTCCTGTTACTTGATTTGACGATGAAATACCAGGAGGTTAAGCCATTTCTTTCTCCGACGCCACTACAGTACTAGTATCCCAACTCGAAGTGCCGTGGGGCCCATCTCCCACTTGACCCGACTTATGACATTGCCATGCGAGGCTGAGTCTTGAGAGGCTTTCCAGTTTGAAGGCTGTACGAGTTTTGTACACTCAAATTCATCGCCGCGTCCCGGGCCTGCTCGGATATGCCAAGTAAGCACCTGTCTCTTGATACACCATTTGCGCACTCTGCTTCACAAAGTAGCACCCCGACTTATTACAGTGTAACTCGAGGTTCTCGGGTATATTGATTTACACTGCTTAATGAAACCTAGTTATGAAGGGGGACAAGAGGAAGAATTTCGAGCGTTTGACTACTTCTCCCCATCCGGTCCCGTCCATCCCCCACATCTTCAGCCTGCGATTGTGTCTTCGGGCTCCCGCCCTGTCCCAATCACCGTTTTCATCAGTACCTACCAGGTGACATTAATCACTGTCACTTCCTAGCCCTGGTCTTACATCTCGCCGATACTACACTTCATAATTTCAACACCTATCAATCATGTCATTACTGCACTACCTCATTATAGTATCTAAATAAAAGAGTACTTAAGATCTAGATAGGATCATTTGTTGCAGTAATCCGATCCTAGATATCAAATTGACGACCCTGACAGCCCCTTCGACAAAACGTACCTATTCAATTCACAAAACGTTTTAGGTGGCCCGCCGTTTCGGACAACAAACCCAAGTCATAAAATACTGTAACACCTCGGCATCATACTCAACCCTGGGTCCAAAATCAAGATTGACATTTTGGTTTGCATGCTCGAAGCTGTCAATCAAGCGCCTCACACGACTGTGAAGAGGCGGACAGCCTGGGGACCGGCATCGAGCTACCGCCGATGGAAGGAAAGGGTTTTTCACATGTGCCAACAGGCGGGGATGGCGCGAACAGGGTAAATGCGTGGCTAACCGTGCAACCCCGTAGGGTTTGCTTCTCGATTCTCAGCAGAGCAACTGACCCCACGCATCGAATGGGTGTGGGACGTTGAGTCCCCAAGTAGAGAGTGCGCATCATCTTCCTGCTCGAACTCCCCGCCACCATGCGGCAATACGTGGGCCATTACGCCGGCCACGACGCGGACGTGGTTGGACTTGGCTGCCAACAGATTAAATGGATGGTCTAGCCTCGTTTGTAGCTTGTCTGCGCCCTGCCACGAGCTGTGAAAAATTGCAGCTGGTGCAAAAGACTTTTTCACCACATAATTCGTCCTGGGAAGGTCACATGTAAGTCAGGTTGCTATTATGGCTTCGAAAGCTCCGAATCGGATTCGAGGCCCGAATCTGGCACGTTGCGGTCCCTGGGTGTACAAGGACCCGAGTCTTTTCCGAGTTGCGGGAATGATGGGCGTTTTAAACTGAATGGTGGACCAGATGAGTTCCTGATCATGGAAGGTCAATCAATACCTATCCATTGTTCCATCGGCGGCACAGTCGCCGGGGTGTACAGGTCGCCTTGTCCTTATAGGTCGCGCAAGATAGACCCAGCCAAAGTCATCGAAACGACCATTTGATCTAGGGCGCCGTTAGTGAGACAGCTCGAGTTTGGGGTCACATCAGATTTCGAGCTCCAAGCTCCAAGTATTTACCGGCATGGATACCTCGTTCAGAACTATGTGCACCTCCGGGCTGTCTCATCTATATTTGTGCCTTGTGCCTATTCGCGTTATTACCGTCGAATACCCCGCGTAAAGTATGAAGGGAACGCCCGGCGCGACGAATCGAATAACCCCCTGCGAGTGGGTAGTAGTTTTCTGCTCATGATCGGGATCAGTAAGTGCGATAGCCACTGAGACGTAGCTAGCGAGACCGTGTTTGTACTGGTACCCACAGCGATCATTGCACTCTACAATGGTGAATGCGTGGTGCCTTAACTTCTTCGCGTCCGCAATGAAGGGCTATGATCGACAATTGAAAGGGGCGTTGAAGCGAATAATGAGAGGATAAGTCGAGCCGAGGATATATGTGATACCAACCAATGAGGCGGTAGTTTCCATTGGGAGCTTTTAGTCCTCTAAGTAAAGCAGTTGGCGGAAGTCATGGGTACTCTTCGAGGCGAGACAGAAACATTACTCGCCGGTGGTATGTCCCAAACCTTAGACAGCGCAAGGTATGTGCTTGCCGGTTCTCCAGTCTCCAACCACAAAGAAACCCAATCTCGTCTGAATAACGTCGTTTCCAGCAGCGCTAAACCTGCACTTGTCTACCATGTTGTCTCTCAGAACCGATTGGACAACACAAAACCCAGGGTAGTCTTCATCCCCAGATGCCGACACACACAGGAGATTGGAAGCGAGTATCTCAGTGCTAGTCACTAACATTTTCATTCACACGAGGCCAAAAAAAGAGCCCCGAAAGAAGGTCAGATGTCTGGCTTATTCAAAACGTCGACTTAACTAGTAGGAAGACGATCTGCTAGGACAACTCGTTGTGGCCGTGTAGTTTAACGCCCAAGTAGTAGGATTAGCTACGGAGGGAGTAGATAAAGCCACGGCAATTAGTTTCAAACGTAAATTTGTAAGAATTTATAGCGTTCTTCTGTTGCCTTGTTTCCAGTTGTTTGTCGTGTCTATCCGCGTGCCTGTGGGCGTCCGTGTTCTGGCCACCGCTTTTCCTCGCAGGAGGGCCCACTCGGCAGTAAATCATGTCCACAAGAAACCTTGCTGGTGGCCACGCAATACCGCCCAATCCGGTGTACTTGGACTTCGAAAAGACCGATGGTGACGCAAAACAACTGCCCACCAACACTAGCGAGGTCGTCAACGCAGATGGCCAGGTCAACTACATGAGGCCCCTGGGGTTGGATGACAGCTCCGACATTCATTGGCGGTGCCAAGTAGCCATGAAAGTCGCAGAAAGGATGGGGAGACCGTGTACGTAGTTCTTCCCTCGTCACTTCTGTGGACCCCCCCTAGGACCATTCTAATTACCAGTTTAGCTGGCAAAAATTATGTCCTGCGATCTTGGCCGGAGGGCTACCGCTTGTATTGCCACTTCAAGGGCAAGCAATCGTCCCCACGGCAAGACTTATATCTTCATGGTACGCACTGCACCTTCTCGTGTCCTAACACAATAGTAACCCCCTCAGTACCTTCTAGGTTCCATCCACGCAAGGCGCTTTCGTTCTGTCCCCGAATTTGTGCCCCATGCGTTATGGCTCATGACGGATCCCACCTTGGACCGCAGAAATTGCGAATGTAAATACTGCGCTAAAATCCCACAGCGCGTCATTTCCGAGAGCCTCGGGTACAAACACCGTACTACGCCAGGCTCGAGCCCCGCGCCGGGTGCTAGGATGCATCGCGTGGGCCGCGACCGCGAGCGGCGTTCCTCGCGCACCGCACCGGGCGAATACGCCACCGTGCGCCGCACGCCAAAACCAAAGCCGGAGAAGAGTCCGACGCAGGTGATGCTGCGGGAGCGCTACGCAGATGTCCAAGCCATGTACGCAGAGTCCGACGCGGAGATGCGTCGATGGTTCCGCGTCGGCGAGCTCGTATGGTGCGCGCTCGACCCTCCAATACGCGGCACCGACGCCGCAGCGAACATCACGTTTTGGCCGGGTTTGGTTGACGAGTGCTCGTTTAAGGCAGAGACGTTTCCGCGCCCGAAATCACCGTCTATACACTCGGCGGATGGCGACTTTGAAATGGAAGACGGGACAGAGTCGACCCCCGCCCTCTCTCACGTCGGCCGGGGGATCGAGATGTCAAATGTGGCCGGAAGCAATGCGGCGGTTCCGCATCCATCATTCGCACCATATTCCGGAAACCACAAATCCGTGACTGGGACTGAGAGACCTCTCCCATGGACTGTGCGCCAAAAAAACGTGTACAAGGTCAAATTGCTCGCTGTCAACCACGACTATATTGCGGTCGAAACACAAGTCTTGCCCTATCACGGCTACAAACCCTCCCACGACCTCCTCCAAGCTCTGCAGAATGTTCCTATTGAACAGGTCACGTCCAGACCAGAAGAAATCGCGGCATTCAACCCCTGCCCTCCAGAGGCGCAAATGGACCCTGAGCCAGGCGTCAGTGATCAACGTTTCGCCGAAGCGACTGCGCCATACACGCTTGCCATGGAAATTGCGGCGGGAATTGGGGTGTGTTGGACACCTACGGACGAGTGGGTGTTTAAGATGGTGGTTCCACCTGACTCCCCAACTCGTCCTCCGGGCGCTGGGGAAACTTCGGCCAGAGCTCTTCAAGGTCAGAGTGTCGTGAACCAAATCCGCTACCAGGGTCTATGGCTAGGTGCAGAACGCATTTGGACAGACGACTTCGTGCGCCTCAAGGCCGTGCGGGGCCAGATCGCCCCAGAGGGTTCTCCACAGATCCTCGCACCATCAGGGCCATCAAAGACAACGATCGCGGGACTCACTCCGGAGCAACAAGCCGACGAAGAGACCCTCAAGGCGCATGGTGCCAGAGGCCGCGGCGTGTTCATGCAATTGGAGGCACTGTTCGTTGTCGACGTGCCGGATGAAAGTGGCGCAGGGGTACACGCGGAGTGTCGTGGGAGCGGGATGCTCTATGAACTCGCAGATGAAGACTGGGAAGAGCCGCCACTAGGAGAGTCTAGGTCTGACGCGGGGAACGGTGGGCACATGAACGCACAAGACGCTTGGACAGCTGCCGGCTTGTCAACCCCACCGCGTCCACGCAACCCGGGAATGACTCCCGAACTACACGTTGGCCAACCATTCATGTCGGCACCGTCGCCTTTGAAGCACCTACCGCCGAGTCAAGATACCGCAGCGCCCGCAGACACTCCCCCACGGGAGCACAACAACCTTCCTAATGCAACGACGACGACTGCAAGGCCAGACGCGGATGCACCGAACATACAGCTGTCGCGCTCCACGAAGATGAGCGCCGTCCCTCTGCTGGCGGCACCACGCGGGTTCCGATTCCGGCCCATCCTTCCCGAGGGCTACGAGGTCGTCGTGTCCCTCGCGCTCGTGAGCGGGCGGTATTACCCGCGATTGCTCGCGCACCCGCTGCTACGCCCGATCGTGCGGGACCTGCAGGGCGATGTGGACGAGACGGCGACGCGGCCCGTTTATGACCGTCTGTTCGCGCTTGAGGGGATCCTCCCCGGCTTCTTCAACGGGAGCGAGGCGACGCGGTGGAAGCCCAGCCGCCCGGCGATGGTCCGGGACTCCGCGGCCGAGCGCAGCGCGGTGCTGGCGCGGGTGTGGGATGCTAGGCGGCGGGAGGTACAGGAGGCAGCCGCACAGCAGGAACCACAGGTAAGCGTCGCCGCGGCTGGGGCGACGGCGACAGAGCCTGGCCAGAGCCAAGATGGGGACGTGGGTATGGACGACGACTTGGAAGTTCCCGCGATCGGTACCTCGACACTGACGGATCTACAAGAAGCGCCGCCGCCGGCTCAGGACGTGACGGCCACTTGACTCACTTTTCTTCCTCCACCCGTGATCTTTGTTGTTGTACAAGAGAAAACTCATATATCTGTTCGGCCGTAGATCTTGTATAGGAGGCCATTCGGGCGCCTTTTTCTTGCTGTCTATTGTTGAAAGAAGAACTGGACAGGGCGGGCATCGCCGGTTGTCGGTGTTCTCTTATCCGCACGGTGCAGTCGTGGCGGTGTGAGGGTGCGGGATATTTCCATTATTGCATTACCGGTTCCGATTGTTACTGTATGGAAATACAAGAGACGGAACACATACGGCTGTCACCGCTGGGGGATATGCGGGATACGCATATGATGGTGAGATAAACGATGGCGCCTGATTACACCCGCGTCTGTCCAGTAAGGCGAGGAGCGGATGCATCTTCCGGGAAGTGCCCCAATATGGTCAAACTAGAGAACAGACGCCCTTAACTCTGAATGTTTGCGGCGCTTGCCCCGCTTGGCTAATATGTACTGTACAGTGACTTTTTGAAACAAGAGCCGCTTTGGTTTTTTCAATAAACAATTGTCCGCTAGCGGGCGGGTCGAGACGAGAAGCGCTTGGTGATCCGGGGGGATCCAAGAGACGGCGATGATCCACACCAAAACCGCAGCGAGGAGGGCACGTTGGACAAGCATGCTGTCAATGAAAGTGCCAACTGTGCGTGTGATTCAAGCGACCGGTGCGACAAAAGGTGCGTGGCCAGAGCGTGCACCGGGGGTCGGGAGCGCTGCACAGCAATTATGTCACATAATTCAGGCGCGGGTTCTTAGACTTTACTTTATCAGTTCCCGGCACGCTGTCCAAGCATGGCCGGTGACATGGCAAATAGAACGGCCATTGTCATATATATAAGGGGGCGTCTTCGGATCTGAGAATCATCCATGGACACCAAGACCCACGACAAGCGAGCAGAGATGTCCTCATTAAGCGACGTGTCCAGTACGACGACGACGACGAAAAGTCCCGGTCGGGCGAGGAGGGTGTCGATGAAGATAAAGAAGGGGCTGAAGGAGGTCAAGGAGAGGCTGTCCCCCCATCATCATCACCACCATCACCACGACCGCGACCAGCGTCGACATAGATCCGGGCCGAACGGGTCACCACGAGGCCCGCTGGCACCAGTGCTGGACCATCTCGAGAGGGACAAGCTCGTTCCCGTCCACTTACATATATCCCACACCGGCTCCTTCTCCATCAACCGCAAGGCTTCCTCCTCTTCATATTCCGGCTCACTGTCCACGTTTGAAGAGTCCAGATCCTCAGGCGACACACAGCAGTCCCAGGTGGCCATGCCAACACCAGAGCCCTACGTCGCTCCTTCGAGTCCTCAGCCCCCCGAGTACGGTGAACAAGAACAGGTTCCTGACCCTTTCCTTGTCGACGACCCTGAGAACCCGCTTTCCGACCCAGAGCCTACGGTCCAGGCGCCAGCCCCGCCATCAGCGCCGTCGCCACCAGATGTCACTCCTTCGGAGCCAGTGGCTCTTTCCCCTGCTGCTCCAGAGCTTTCTCTGCCCCCGGAACATGTTCCGGCGCCACCTCCTGTCGAAGAGAAGCCTGTCCCTGCACCACCGCCCGTATCTGACACCGAGTCGGAGTCAGAGGCGCCTGCCGTCTATCTGCCGCAACTCGTGCTGCCGACGATGTTCCTGCCCATACCGAACGTACGCATTAGTTCTCATCTTACTTGGTGGCTCACCCGCCGCGCTTCCGTATATTATTAAACTTATCGCTCCTTTTTGCTCGATGTTGTATGTTTGTATCATAAGACGGACCCTTTGACTACGCTTCTGACCAAATACATTTCCAATCCTGAGAGACGACCCCAGCGGGATCTCACCGGTGAATGGACAAGGACCGACCTCCATACCCTCGTCGTGAGTGCTCGCTCCCTCGCCTGCGGTCAGAACAGGCAACGAACAATCACTGCGCGTCCTGTCCTTCCCCGCAGATGACGAACAGCTGGCGCGCGCTCGCCCGAATGGCTCGCGACCGCATAGTGCAAGCAGACCCGGAGGACCTCCCGCTCGTCCTGAGTGCACGTACCGCACCTCGCTGCACCTCGCTTCCTCCGCACTGACACACCCCCTCCCCATCGTGCAGCTCTGGTCTCTCCGCCTCTCCTCCCTCGCCCGCCTGCGCCTCTTCAACCAGGTCTCCGCCGAAGTGACCAACCTCTTCGGCGCGCTCGCGTCCATCGCGCCGCCCACCACGCGCGAGCACGTCCTCGAGCACGTCCTCCCCTTCGAGCTCGACGTCATCCACGCGCGCGTCAAATACTGGGCCGCCGACCCCGACGGCTACACCGACGCGCTCGGCGTGCTCCTCAGGCGCTGCCGCCGGCGCGCGCGCTTGGCGCGGCTCGACGCGGACCGACAGATGTGGGTCGAGCGCGGTGCGCGCGTCGGGCTCATCGCCGCCTCGCAGTTCATCGAGACGAAGGTAGGTTTGCCCGCCGCCGCCGCTTCCTCCTCCTCCTTTCACTCTCTCCGAGGAAGCTCATGGGAGGGGCGTAAAAGGACTTTGCGGCTGCCACGGCGCTGCTCGAGCCGCTCGTCGTACAGGAGCAGGGTCAGGAGCAGGCGAGCGAGCTGCGCGCCGCGCTTGGACGCGTGTGCCTCCAGGCGGGGCAGCTCGACCGCGCCGAGACGCACTTTGCGGCCGTCGCGGCGGACGCGGGTGCGCCCGAGTCGACCAAGGCGCTCAATGCGGCGTTTTTGGCGTCCGCGCGTGGGGAATGGGATGCGGCGGCTACGACCTTGCGCGAGCTTTTCGCGCAGGACGATACGAATTATGCTGTCAGTCTTTTTGAGTGACACCGCACCTGGGCCTTGGTTTCTGATCCACAGTCTGTCTGTCTCACTTCGCAGGCCGTCAATAATCTCGCCGTGGCGCTGCTCGGCCAGGGAAAGCTGAAGGAGGGCATCGAGGTCTTGGAGGCCGCATTGGAGACGTCACCGTCGACGTTGGCGATGGCGGAGCCTTTCCTGTTCAACCTCTGTACGTGTTTATGGCGGTGGTTGTGGGTCGGCCTGACGATTACGTCCCAAAAGCTACGCTCTATGAGCTTCGATCGTCGATCGCGGCTGACAAGAAACGCGAATTACTGATCGAGGTGGCCAAGTGGAGCGGCGACGGTTTGCGCACGACGTGTCTCAAGATGTCTACTTAGTCTGCTCGTCGTGATGACGACGATCACTTTTACTTCAGGGGTTGCACAGCGAATGAATGGTTATTATCACGAACTGCATACGAGAGGAGCAGATACAGTAATCCTTTGCTTGCGACATTGAAGAATGGCATGTAGGTTTTCGATCGGAGGCGAGCGAAATGAATGCGATGATAACACGAAAGCAAAAGAAAAGAGACCCTGAAAAGTAAAGTAAAGACTGGCGCTAAGTTTGTTGTCAACCTTGATTCTTCACATTCCCGCTGCGCGGTTCAGCATGTACAACTGCAGATCTTGCCACCCTGTCCCAAAGTTACCACGTCAGTTCGGCACATTTTCGCCAAACCCTGCATAGAACGGATACTCACCTCCGCCAACGCGAACCATCACCTTCTTCGTCGCCGTGCTTGATTCGCCTTTGGCCCCCGCGCGACTGAGGGTGGTCAATCTACACGTGACCGTCTTCCTCGCCAACGAATTCGAGAAGGCGTATTGCGCGCGGATCTCCTCGCCCTCACGCGGGATCGCCCTCAGCGGCGGGTCCACGCGCTCGATCAGCAAGCCGTGCGCGATCGAGTTGACGATCGCGGCGACCTCCGCGTCGAGTGGGTCCCGCGGATTGCCGGGCCTGTACAGGTACCCCGAGTTCCCTGAACCACCGCCGCCACCGCCAAAGTCACTCAGCCGCGACGACGGACGAGATGGTGTGCGCGGCGCGGGCGTCGACGACGTGTCGCGGAAGCTGGACGGCGGGAGCTTTGTGCCCATCGACGGCCTGATCGCTCGCGGGCTGCTGCTGCTGCTCCCGCTGATGTTGCCGTAGAAAGGCACGGCCTGCGCACGCGAGCGCAACAACACCTCGGGTGTTTGCGCCCGCAGCGCCGTCAAGCGGAAGGACGCGTTTGATTGGGTCGGGCTCGCTCCACCGTCTCTATCGCTGTCACGGTAGTCGGAGAGCGTGGACCCGGGGCGGGATGGGGACGAGACGTGGAACACGGGGGCGGGAATCATGCTGCGGCTCGGAGGGCGCGGTCCTGGAAGTCTAGTTCCGCCTGGCGTCATGGCGCGGGGGGGTGAAGGCTCAGGAGACAACGCGCGCTGCATGAGGGAGGTCGTCGGCTCCGCATCGTCCCATTGCATATCCGAGAGTGCACGGAAGTGAGACCGCGATGGCGCAGGAATGTATGACGGAGTCTTCGGGCGCGAGCGGGGAGAAGCCGCACTCACACTAGGCGTCTGGGAACGGGATGGCGGACGCTGGGGGTGTGTTGGATTAGTAGATGCAGCTGTGGAAACCGAGGACGTGATTGGGGACCATGGGCGGGATGACGCCATAGAGCTCCGTGAGACACTTCGCTGATATGGGGCAGAGCCCGAGGGTGTTCCGTGTATGTGCGCTGGCGTCACGCCCTCAGAGCGAGACGGACCAATGATGGAGGGTCGGCGGAGACGCTCTTCGTCAACCTTGGTGGAAGAGTTCCATGGCTGCTTCGATGGGGTGTTTTTGCCTTTTATTGTGACGTTCGGTTCTGGTTCTGGCCTTCTCGATGCCGGCGACGACTGTGGAGTGAGAGAATGAGAGTGCTTGTGGCCCAGTCTTTCTGGCGTCGATGGAATCGAGGGTTGACCGCCAGTGAGTTGGAATAACGACGATCGGTGGCGAAGGGTCGCCGTTGGCTCTGACGAAGGAGCGCGTCGGAAATTAGACTGTTGGACAGGGGTGGCAACAACTACTGGAGACTTCTTCGAGCCTGTGAGCTTTCGAGCAAACTTGCGGAATGGTGAAACCGAGCGTGACAATGCGCTCGACGCGCTCAGGCTGAGACTTTTCTTACTGCTCGACGCGCTAGGCGGTGTAAGATACCCGTTGAGACCCTTAGACTTTGAAGTCACTCCTGACGCGACAGACCCGCTGTCACTAGGCGTAATCTCTTCTTCTCCCGTCAAGATCCTTCGCACGGCCTCCATTTCAGCGTCCGTTCGAGTGATGCGCTCCTTAAGGTGCTTCCATCGTTGCGTTGAATCTGCGTGCCGCCGTAGACATTCACCGTTCTTGGTAACTCGATCCTGAACCCCTTTGTCAATTATGGAAAGAACCTTGGTGGTGGCAGGCATATAGTGCCTGTGAACACGGTCAATACGTAAGGCCGACAAAGTAGCGACAACGCGTACTTCTTCTTGGCTTCATAAGAGTCGAGCAGTGACTGAAACATCTCCATGTTTAGTGGCGATTTCTGTGATCGCGTTGAACCCATAGATGTCATGGAGGAGGAAGCGGATAAGGAATCATCGGGACCGTATCGTTGAAATTGCCAGATAAAGTCCTTTGGGGAACACGTTGTCAGTTGGCTGGATACGTGATTGCGTTGCCTCTGCTCACTTGACACCGATTAATTGCCTTTTCGAGGCTTGACATCATGCCGTCTGCTTGCTCCGTGACTGTTCGGAATACGGTCAACCATTTGTCCTCCTTCAGTTCCTCCCGTAACACCTCGCTCTCCTCCTGCACGCTCTCCCACTCGGACATGAAAGTGGCATGCTTTCGGAGAAGCAGTATGGTCTCGGTCGATTCCTCGCTGGGAGAGTCAGGAGTCGGTGTTGATGCTGATTGCGAAAGAGGCTGGAGCGAGTCGTTTACGGCCTTCACGCCATGGGAGATAGATTCAAGACGCTCATCAAGGGCCATAAGAGCTTGATCAATGACGCCGGTGGCGGCGGCGAGGTCCCCAGAAGATTGAGATTTGTGCCGAAGCTCTTGAATCCCTAATTGTTGACATGAGATTAGCATGCTACATGTGGAGTCTAGGCGCGCCCAGACGCACCGAATATACGCGTTTGAATATCGGAGATGCTGTAGAAGAGTTCCGTTATGTGGGTTGATATCGCAAGTAGTTGCAAATCACTTGAAGCGGGACTTGTGAACGCTGCACTAGACCATGCTGGCGATGGACTCACTCATGAGCTTTCGCATTCCCACTACTTTGGGACAAGATACGACCCGCGGTAATAGTGACGTTTTCTATAAGGTGGACAGAGCAGTCGGCGGGGTGTATGCGAGGAAAGTCGAGAGTAAACTGACCTTCGTCGGCGTTGGCGAAAGAGTCCTGTGAAGAGGAAGCGGAAGAGGAAGACAAAGGACCAGGTGAGGGGGGCGGACTGGCTGTGTGAAAACTAAGTGGAGAGGTGGAAGTTAGACTAGAGGCTCTCGAGATTGAGATGGCGAGAGAGGTCATTATAAGGAGAGAAAGGGTAAAGGGACTGGGTTTGGGTATTGGAGGGAGGATCCGTCGAGCGAGCGACGAGCCGTGAAAGGTCGTGGGCCAACCGAACCGGGGGTATAGCGGACAAGACACGACGGATCCTCTGTGAAGAATGGCACTGTCTTTGGTCACTCGTTGCGCTTTGCCAACTTGTCGTCTTCACTTGCAACCCAAACAACATTTCCCCGGTCCGTCCTATCCGACTTCCTAACTCTACCCCTTGCTCTTCCCCTTCTTCTTTTCCCTTCGAGCCCGACGCTTCTCCTCCTTTTCCACCGCAGAATCCATCGCCAGGAAATCGCGAATCGATGGCATCGCCGACGTGTTTAGCGGCGCAAGTCGCCCTCCTTCCTCCTCCACTTCGGCCTCAACTGGGCCGGGCGCTGGCTGTTCGGCAGGGCCTGGTGCCGGCACCTCCTCTGGCTCGGATGCCGCGGCGTCATTGAACCAACCTTTACGTGGAGGCACGATCGCGCTTTCTTTCTGTGGTTCTTCACGAGGTGATCTGTGGCGGCTTTTATCCGGCTCTTCGTCATCGCTGTCGTCCGATTCCAGGTCCACACCATTATACTCCCCAGCTTCTGCGAAGATGTCGAAGTCTTCTCCCTCGGCCTCTGGCTTTGGGGACGACTTGCGTGGACCAGATGTGGATGTAATTTGGCCTTGAGGTGCAGGAGGGGGTGTTCCACTTTCCTTCTGGTCCGTCGCCGACGGCTTCACCTTCCGTTTCTTTTTCTTCGGCTCGCCCCCGTCCCTGGTCCGTTCCTTCTTAGCTTTGTCTTTTGTAGACGCACCGATCGGCTTGAACCCTATTGGGCGGAACTTTGACGATTTAGGTTGTCTTTCAGTCATATCTTCTCGGTTTGACTGTTCCGATACGGCCACGTTTGCACGCTTGTCCTTTAGCTCTTTAATAATATCCGCGCGTGACCGTTTCCCAGACGAGGGGGCAGATGGTGCAGAGGTTGTCTGCGCAAAAACCTCTTCGAGTGCTTCATCATCTTGTTTGGACGAAGTAGATGCCAGGCGAGCTTTGTTTTGTTCAAGGAGTGCAAAGTCAAGTCCCTTGACAAGAATAGAGTGATCTGAATCTCCGCCAAGATAGCGCCTTTGCTCGTCCACCTATACACCCGTTTCCGAAAAAGATTAGAATCGGCGAAAGAGTGTGAATTGCGACGCGCACCGCTGCCCTATCCTCATTTTCCGCGTTCCTCTTCTCAAATTCTTCTAAAATAGCCTCGACCTGAGCATAATCCCCCTCTTTGCCAGCCCGTCGCTCTTCTGCACGGTCGCGATAGCTTTCTGGTGCCTTCTTGACCTTACGCGGCTTGAAGGCAGGTTCAGAAGAAGGGATAACCTTCCTATATGGTATTACATGTGTCGCTCTGAACGATCACGAATGGCTCACCCTTTGGACGAGCCCTGTTTTTTCTTGCTATCTAAGAAAGAGCCGCGAGAGACGGGGACTTGGCCAGATGCAGACTTCTCTGGCTTTAAGAGACTCCTAAACGCGTCCTACGGGTGAGTTAGTTGCGTTTAACACGCTTGTTAGAGAGGAAAGGACGTGTCTGTGTACCTGGTCCATCGGGGGTCCAGCTGTAAGGTACGGGTCCGTATCGGGCCGAGCGTATCAATCCCGCGTTAAGTTGACTGCGAGATTGAGCTGAGCTGATGCGTTAATGGCCCCGGTCACCGCCCACACAGCCGTTAGTCAACTAGTCTGCTAAGAGCGCGCTTGTCACTCTTTTCATCTAACCCTCATCATGCCATCAGCGTGAGTCGTCTTCTCTGTCCTTTTCGCTTTATAGACTCAACCCGAGCTTATCCTGAGTAGATCCACCGCGGAGGTTACTCTGAAGATCCCGCTCGAAGCCACGGACGGCTCTGCTGTCACGAAGGTTACTGGCCAGGCTATCACGACCAATGGATCTGCAGCTTTTGTCCTGAAACCCTCTCGCTCGCCGAACAGCAAGAAGCTCAGGGCGGCCGTCGCATTTATTCCAAGACTATCTCACTTTGATATAGAGAATGAGCGCTCGAGTACAAATGAGTTCCGGGTGGGTCCACACTCCCGCGTACGCTCCCGTATTGGCCCTCACACCATCCGCAAAATAGGGATTTTTCACACTGTTTTGGATTTCGCTCTTTATCTGGACTGTCCGCACGTACATTCGAAGCATCGAGAGACACGGTGTTCCCCTCAACTTGCAATTTGCGACCATGTTCTCAAAAGACGCTCGAACGCTAGCCCTCAGCGATGCCGTGCTCGTGTTGAGCACGGGAATTTGCGTGCCATTCGCAAAAGCGGTTAGCAAGGGTTGGATCAAGTATTATTGGACGGGAGTTGTCCTCCAGCATGCGCTTCAAACGTTCATACTCTTCGCTGCTGTCAAGTGGACTTTCAATCGGTATGTCTACATTCATTTGTTCCGAGTCTGTCTGATCAAAGGTCATCGTAGGCAATGGCCGTGGGTCCAGTCCGGATTCTTGACTCTCCACACACTCGTGCGTGATTCGATTTTTCTCCCCGCACCCCGGTTCATTTGTGTTCGTCCGATCAGACCATGTTAATGAAGATGCACTCCTATATGGCGACTAATGGCTACTTAAAATATGCTTCCCAGCAATCCGCCCAGCTTCTAACACAACTCCGCGACGCAACATCCCGCGTAGGCGGGTGGGAGAAGGCCATATCCGAGGCGATGAAGCGCCGCGAGGGCCTTGAACGCGAAAGTGGTACCGACAATAGTAGTACCGGGACGAGTACTTCGCCAATGCCCACACCGGAGCTGTCCGATAGCGTGAGCTCTTCCTATGTGCAGGTTCACACCACAGCTGCTCTCCGCAACCGTCTCATTAACGCCACTGCGCCACCATCGATACCGGATGACAAGCCCAAGGACTTGACGCCCCGTGCACTAGTAGATCACCCAGATCCGGAAATCTCTGCCCTTGCTACGGAGTACTTGGAGCTCGAGTCTGAACTTGTGAGCTCTGGTCCGGAACGCGTGCGCTGGCCAGAGAATATCACCTTGAAGAACTTTGCGATGTACCAGCTTATCCCGTCGCTCGTTTATGAGCTCGAGTTTCCACGCACTAACAAGTATGCCCAGTCAGCACTAGAGATTGTCGCCTGCTGATTGTGTTGTTTTAGAATCCGTCCTTTATACGTGTTTGAAAAGACAGTCGCGACTTTCGGCACTTTCGCTTTGCTTTATACGACCACGGAAACGTTCATTTTACCATACACGAATCCAAGTCCTGAACAGTCTTTCGCGAGGACATTGCTCGACCTGGCGCTGCCATTCATGCTGGCATATCTTCTATTATTTTACATCATATTCGGTGACTTTGGTCTTGATACCGTCCGAGGTAGCAACGGCTGATGCGATCGCCAGAGTGTATCTGCAACGGATTCGCGGAGCTTTCGTAGTGCGTGACCTTGCCCCTGCGGCCATGCATTTCGTGCTCACTGAGTTATTACTGTCAGTTTCGCCGATCGCGGGTTTTACGAGGATTGGGTGAGTGGCTCCACCGATGTTGATTTGGCTCATTCACCGACGCTTGTTTGTCTACAGTGGAACTCGACCTCTTGGGACGAGTTCTCGCGCAAGTGGAACAAGCCCGTGCATAACTTCCTCCTGCGTCATGTGTACGCGTCGACGATCACCTCGTACCAGTTTTCGCGATCTCGCGCCATGTTTGTTACATTCCTTCTGTCCGCCGCCGCACACGAACTTGTCATGGCAGTGGTCACACACAAGATCCGGTACGTTAATTGTTTCTCGTTAATACTTGTCAAGTGCAACTTGTTCATCGTGGCGATGGTAGGATGTACCTATTCATGATGCAGCTGATCCAAATCCCGCTGATTGCTATGGGACGTACGTCAGCGATCAAGCGTAATAAGCTGCTAGGCAACACCGTATTTTGGTTGGGTCTTTACGCAGGTTTCCCATTGCTGTGTGTTGCATACGTCTTATACTAATCCTTTGGTTGGTTAATCGAGTAGTGGATAACGATAACTTTACGGTTTTGATTAATAGCACAGTTCACGTACGCACATTCATTAGACCTCGCTGTAGTCGTGGGGGGTCACGAGAAACAACTAGTTGCATTTAAGGCGTGGACACTGATTTCCAAGGTCCACTGTTCCGACCTCAATATACTTATTAGTAGAACGTCATCAGCACCCACTTTGACGGCCATGAGTACTCCCCCTCCGACCCACAGAAGGCGATCTGACCTGACCGAACGGCTTTACTCGAACCAACTTGCTTTGACTTCGCCCCCACGGCTAAATCACGTAAGGTGCGCGCATCCAGCCGAATGGAGAAAGGACTCGGGCAGGCCACAAAGTCAGGCGAAGAGCTCTGAGGCTCATAGAGAGGGCTATATTTGGCACCTGGGCCCTGAGGCCTGACATGCCTGACATCTGGGACAGCGGGAGGCGGGATGGACCGCGCCCCCGCGACAACTCTGTACAAGTACCGGCTCACGAGCTCGCGGTGACCAACGGTCCCGATTTCCCGTCCTGCCCCAACACCCTCCCCCTTGTCACGAAATTCGCGAACCCCATCCGCGCGTCCATGTCATCGATCGTCCTGAACGCACACACCCCACGCACGACAGAGGGGCAATGGCGGCGGCAGGGGGAAACCCGAACATAAGCCGCCGGGTAAGCGAAGCGGCTTTTGTTTTTGCGCACCTTGTCTTCATCTCACTGGCCCACGTGATCTCCTTGAGAGCGGGTGCCTTGAGGCAGGCACCGATGATTCCAAGGAACAGCGCGAGGAGCGATTCTAGGACAATCTGGCGTGTGGGGGGAAGGAGAGTAGAGGGGAAGAAGTAGCGGGAGTGTTATTGATCGGCGGTGGGAAGAAGAGGAGGACACGGGCATACAGACGATGGAAGAGAGGTCTCAGGTCTTCCGAGCGCCTTCAGATGAGAAAGGTCTACAACGCGGAGAGATTGTGCACGGTAAGACGAGTGACGCGACTCGGATGATGTCCTAGACACGTACGTTCGTAGGTGGAGAAAGCGGCTACGAAAGATGGGTGATAAACATATGATGCGACATGGAATATGGTGCGTGTTCTCACCATGGAAGAGTGCGACCATAGCGACACCCAGAATAAGCTGACCGAGCATGGCTCTTAGCACGGATGCGGACAATATCGACGTCGATGAGGCGAACTGTCGATGTTTGTCCCAAGGCGGCCCGTGACGGACCGACACCATGCATACAGCATCCGAGGCTCCAAGCTTTCAGTAGACGGCTACCACGGCCTTTTGATCTAATCATGAATTCATGATCCAGTATACAGCCCATGAATTACTGGTAGGTTTCCTAGAACCGACATTGTGGGAGAGCGCAACGCGGACCATCGACATGCGTCTCAGAGGCAGTGTCCTAGGAAATCCGCCGGCGAACTGCCGTCCCCTGCCTATACTCGTTTTTTTTTGGGTTCTCCAGGGCAGTTCCCACTGGCAGTCTATGAGTTTGTCCATACCTTTCTGCCTCACCTCACCACCACCTATTGTTGTCGAAGATGCCGTTCAAACCGTTTTCTCTCGGCAAAGGATCCGCAGGTCCCGTCCCGAAACGTCTGACGACCAGCACCCAGCTCGTAGGTATTGCCTAGGAACCACTCTATGTGATTTTCCGATTGTTTTTGGTCAGGTGGTACCGCCGTCATCTCTGACCCGGCTTGGCACATCAACACGCATGATGATGTTGCGATGAGCGCGATTCAAACATCTCTCGCAGCTCTCAAGGAGGGGAGTTCCTTGGCAGCCAACCTCCCATTTATAGCCCCCATCGCAGGACTCCTGCTTCAAGCACTCACCATGCGGGATGCACGTCTTACGTATATATCTTCTGACAAGATTCTGATGAGTGCGTCTCTAGGAAGTGAAGCAATACAAAGAGGAGTGCGAAATAGTGATGGCCAAACTTGCCAGAATCGCGGGGATCATTGTCAATGTGTGCGAAAAGTATAACCTGAGCGAGGAAGATCTGCCAGCTACTCTGCGGGATATTCTGGATTCTCTTCAAAAGTTCGTCTGTTCGATGACTATCGCACTCCCTGACCCTCACGATCTGACGAAGGACCAGAGAGCTGGACAGGATCGGGCGTGTGCTGAAGAAGTGCTCGAAGAGAGAAGGCTTCAAACGGTTCCTTCTGCGCAAGGATCTGTTGACGAGGATCAAGCAATCCGATGTAGAGTTATCTAATGTGCTTCAAGCCTTCCAGGTCCGTAGTTTAATTATTGGCGTTGCTCGGGTTAGATATCTCCCTGCAGGCCGAGCTATCATTGGACATTCGGGTCGCGTTGATCGCGGTCACGGTGAGGCGAGAGGTATGGGGCACACCAATAATAAATCAGACGCACTTGGTTTACGATCGTAATAGGCTGCCTCTGATCCCGACCCAATTGAAAGCAATAGCGTGAGCTGCTCTCAGTTGTGTTCGCAATGCACTATCGCGTACTAATGTCGCCTTATCTCTCAGGAGCCAAATGCTTCGCAGATATTTTTGGGCACTAAAGGCGCCTTGGTGAATCATGTCAAGGAACTGATCTGTTCAGACGAGCCAATGTGGGGCCGGATCTTGCCGAACATCACGCGATCATGGACAACACTGCCTTTTTTTTTTTTAGTCCCCGAAGAACTATATAAGTGCGCCCTGCATGCAGGCATTATCCCCCATCTCCAACCCTCCGACCCTGCAGGCAGAGTCTGCAAGCTGACTACGTCACATGACGTCCCTTAATTCCTTTTCCCATATACATGTATTACATAATTGCCAGATTTACGTGAACCCAGATATAAGACGACCACAATCGCTCGTCGGCCGACAAACTCTTTTCCCCCTCTTTCTTACCCCCTACTACCCCTTCGCTACACGAACCTACATCCTGAGATCTCAACTTTGGAATATACCCTAGTCAGGACCTATTTTTGGCTGAAAGTGTTTCGAGGAATTGCGGTGTCAGAGCCCTGACCTAAGTGACCCTGTTCACGGGTACACACAGTACAAATGCACCGCCTTGTAACTGCACTGCCCACCCATTGTCCACATTGCCCTACACAATGCACCATCTATCGTACTGTCTTGTACTGGATCTTATATACCGTCTTCGCTCCATTCCTCGTCTTGTCGTGAAAGCAACGGCACCCCACCATTCAAAAGGAATCCCGAAGCGTTACCCTCCCCCCCTCTCAAAAGCGTACCACTGATGATCTATCCAAATACCCACCTACTATTCTTACTCCATTCCGACTGAATTGGCAAATAACCTCAGCTTACCCAAGACCCTTAGACACGCCCGTTACAGACGTTGAGACCCAAGTAGTGACACACGTCGATACCCACAAACCCAACGTTAATACCTGGCCAGACTCCTTGGACGACACCCTCATTTGCCGTGATCTTGGACTAAAGTCAGAACTGAAGATAGGGACTGTCATGCGCCCTACATTTCGCCTCCACATCCGGTCATGAGACCACACTGAAATAACTTCCGCACAAGAGCCTCTAATGAGACGCACAGCCTACCAAAAGACTTGGTGGCCACCATGTGAGCTTGATTGGTGACAGCCCTCTCGGGTTTCTAGGATGTTAAGGATATTAGCAAATCGTCGGTGACTCGAAGCGCATCGCCCCGCAGGTAATGATACCGTGGGCTCGGGTACTGGCACGGGTACTGGCACCATACAAAGTGAAACCCATCTTGAACGAGTTCGTGCTTTCGAATGCAACTCTTTCCCCGCTAATGTGGAACAGCTCAATGACGTGAGCACTGTATCGCATTCTGAGGTAGTCGGTGTCCCCAATCCTCCCACAATGCAACACCTAATTGTCTGATGAAGCTACCCTGCTCCATTTCCCGTCGAAACTAAGTTTTGTTCGGTAACCTGCTGAGCTGAACAGATGGGCCCACGGGCGACTATGCGCACGTTGTGAAGGAGCTCTAGGTGCTGTGCAACAGTGGATCGATGGCGACAAGGACGGGCTCGTCGAGACGGCCGTTTCTTTGGGTTCACCAGGGAGGGTGGTAGCTGAGCGAAGAGTGGTAAGCATCCTTACTTCAACTCCGTTCCATTCTCAAGCTGGATGACACCTCCAGAAGTTATATAACAGGATTTGGGGTGGCGGGTTATTCCAACAATCAAAACAAAAAAGAAGAAACTGAGGGGTTTATTGGCACGACTTCACAGGAGTGTTTCGATTAATCAGATGAGGCATCCACGGGTATACTCTCACAAAGGCACAACTAGCAAGAGAGTGAGAAGTGGGTGACCTCGTTTACCTGTGGCCGTCGTCTTTTTTTTTGACGCAGGAGATAGTACTGTGGGTCATGATGTGGCTCTGATGCGCTCGAGCCCGACTGGGCCCTGTTGAATCCTGCGCGCTCTGGGGCTTGGAGAACCCGGGGTGCGCGCCTCTGCATCCACTTTCTGCCCACCGCACCCACGAGGGTGTGAGTTGTGCAAAAGGCATAACCTGAGTGAGGAAGATCTGCCAGCTAGTCTGCGGGCTATTCTGGGTTGTCATCAAAGGTTCATCCCTTCGGTGACTATCACACTCCCCGACCCTCACTATCTGACGAAGGACCAGAGAGCTGGATAGGATCGAGCAGGTGCTGAAGAGGTGCTCGAAGAGAAGGGGCCCCAAAGGATTCCTTCTGCGCCAGGATCTGTTGATGAGGATCAAGTAATGCGGTGGGGAGTGATCTAACACGCTTCAAGAATCCCAAGTAGGCTTTATTCTTATTCGTGTGAGCTGGGTGACATATCTCCCCACAGGCCGAACTGTGATTGGACATTCGGTTTGTGTTGATCGTGCAGAGCA
Source organism: Lactarius evosmus (assembly GCA_951394315.1). Lineage (NCBI taxonomy): Eukaryota > Fungi > Basidiomycota > Agaricomycetes > Russulales > Russulaceae > Lactarius > Lactarius evosmus. Next base: position 3,223,161 of record OX596130.1, on the reverse strand, counting down.
GATAGGTATGGGGCACGCCATTATGAATTAATTTGCACAGTTGACACACTCACTGCTACAATAGGTCTCCGCTGACTCTAGCCCGATTGAAGCAATACTGTAAGCTGTTCTCAGCTGTGTTTGATACTATCTTGTGCTAATGTCGCCTCTCCTAGGTCTATTACTCAGAGGTCAAATGGTGCACAGACATTTTAGGGCATTAAGAATGCCTTGGATGCGCTTTGGCGTGCTACGTCGAATGGCAAGGAGCCGATTGCCTGTCCTGGTCATTTTGGGACTTCTTCAGACCAGTTGAAGGCAAAGCGCTCTAGTCAGCCGAAGATGACGCCTGTACTCTATGATAACTCGGTCTTTGTTTTTTTTTTTTTTGGTTTTGAATCTATCTCCGAGCTCGGAAGCCGAGCGGAAGTCAGGATTGTACCTTAGAGTAATCGCGATTGTTGTAATTACCCGGGATCTCAGATCACCAGCATCGGCGCAGTGCTCAATCTCGTCTCAAAACCAATTGTTCTAGTGGTTAAGCATGCTCTCCTCTACCACCGACCTTAGAAAACGTGATGTTTTACCAGTGAATATTCCTCAGTCTTCGTTGCCCCCCGGCACTGCCCTCCTCCCTATCCCTAATCATACTTTCGTACTTCGGTACCACAAATCGTTCATCTCGTTTTTGGGGATCTCTTTTCGTATGTGCGCCTACGTCACGAAGTTCTGGCAGCCGACTGGCACGATGACAATGTCTCTCGGTCACTGGCAGCCCCCCGCATTGGATCATACACAACCGCACCGTTCACGCCAGATTTAATCACTTCATTGTCGCAAGTGGAAACAATCACTGTCCTTCCGAGCCCAGGTTCCAAGGACAGCAGGTTTGGGGATCCTCGGCATCTAGTCGAAAGATATTCCACTCTATCTTCCATTGCGAACCGGGGGGGTACCGCGGTCGCAACATCCTTGCAGTCTGAGGTGACGCAAGTGGGCGAGACATAGCACAACAGGTTGTCGGTTTCGTCAATTCGGTACGCACCATCTGCTTTCCTCAACCCCTGCTGCTAGTCTTCGGCTGACCGAAGGCCTCCCTTCTTTCCACTGGTTCTTAGACATTCCCACATCCTCTTACCATTTCCACACATCCCTGGAGTAGAACGAGTGTGCGCCGTCTCGCGTTTCACTCCCTACCTACCTGTGTTCGAGGACAGAACTTCGCTCTCTCCAGATGGACACGGTCCTCCTCGCGACGGTCTATGAGCTGCCCATCCCCTTCCTCTGTTCCATCCGCAACACCTCCCTCTCCGCGCTGCTCCCGGATCCAGACATCAGCGACGTCCTCGCATACAAATGGCGGCGCCTCCGCCCGCTTTTCCAACATGTCTTCTCCCTCGCGCCGACGCACGCCCCGCCCGTTCTCGCGTTCATAGGCCTCCCTGTCCCCGTCAAAAACGGTATATCCGACTTTGCGCAGACCCTGCTCGTCGCGCACGCCCTCGCCGACCCCGCGCCCCTCCCGCAGTCCTCCGCGCGCAGGAGGCCACACCCAGCAACCCAACCTGCATCGTGCACCGCATCGTGCAGCCTGGCGGAGGCATCGCGTATCAGGATGCGCTCCTCGCGGTCCTCGAAGATCGCGGGCGTCATGACGGCTCGCGCCACCCCGCGGCATGCGGTTCAGTGAGCTCTGGCGCGTGTTCGCGACGAGAGGGAGTGAGCGGCTGCGCCTCGCGTGGCTGAAGATAGAGGCGTGCGGGGAAGACGTGGTGCGCAAGTGGCCTGGCCCCGTGAAGCGCAGGGACCAGGCAGTGTATGGATCTGATGGTGCGACTGGCTGGTGGTACACGGACCAATGGAGGGCACGACTGCAAGGTTCTCGCAGGGTCGTGGGACATGGAGCGGCGGAACGCGTTCGAGTGACAAGGCGTCTGATCGGATCCCCCTATGTGGTGGGGACCCAACTGGGAGCGGCACGTTTCTTACGGTCGATAGGTAAATTGCCTATGTACTCATGCTATATGATAATCTATCTCTCTTGTATCACCATAGGCATCGACTCAAATCCAAGTGGACTCTTCGGCTGACCGAAGACCCCCTTCTTTCCACTAAGGGCCTGGCCCTTACATTCCCACTTCCTCTTACCATTCCCGCACATCCCGGAAGTAGAGCGCGTTGGCGCTATCTCGCGTTTCACTCCCCACACACCTGTATTCGAAGATGGAACTTCGCTCTCTCCAGATGGTCACCGTCCTCGCGACGATCTATAAGCTGCGCACCTACTTCTTCTCTTCCATCCGCAACACCTCCCTCTCCGCACCACTCCCGGATCCGGATGTCTGCGACGTCCTCACAAACAAAGGGCGGTACCTCCGCCCGCTCCTTCGGCATGTCTTCTCCCTCGCGCCGACACACGCCCCGCTTGTTCTCGCGTTCATCGGCCTCCCCGTCCTCGTCGAAAACGGTATATCCGACTTTGCCCAGGCTCTGCTCGTCCCACACGCCCTCGCAGACCCTGCGCTCCTCCCGCATATTTCCACGCGCAGGAAGCCGCACTCAGCAACCCAGCCCGCATCGTGCAACCCGGCGGAGGCGTCGCGTATCGGGATGCGCTCATCGCGGTCCTCGAGGATCGTGGGCACACCACGACGGTAGCGTTCCACCCCGCGGCATGCGGTTCACCCGAATGGAGAAAGGACTCAAGGCACCAAGTCAGACAAAGAGCCGAGGTGAGTATAGAAAGTTAAATTTGGCACCTGAGGTCTGAGACGATGTATCTGGGACAGAGGGGGGTGGGATGGATCGCACCCTCGCGAAAACCTAGCGCTCAGCACGTACAAGTATACTGTACCACCTTACGAGCTCGTGGTGACCAGCGGACCCATTTTCCCATCCTGCCGCAACACTCTCCCATCGTCACGAAATTCGCGAATCCCATCCGCGCATCCATATCTTCGATTGTCCTCTAAGCCCACACACCCCATGCAAGACACGGCAGCAACGACGGCGAGGAAACCCGAACATAAGCTGCTGGATAAGCAACTGCGCAAATAAATGGAAAGTAAAGAAACTTGTGTTTTGCGCACCTTGCCTCATCTCACTGGCCCACGTGATTCCACCGAGAGCAGGTGCCTTGATGTAGACACCGTAAGTCCGAGGAACGGAGCGAGGAGCAATTCTAGCATGTGTGAAAGGGATTGGATGGAAGGGGAAGCAGTAGCGGTGGTGTCATCGGTCGGCGGCGGGAAGAAGAGGACGCAGAATTGAGGTCTCGGGTCCTCCTAGAGCCTTCAGATGAAAAAGGTCTACAAAGCGAAATGGCGATACACGATGAGACGAATAACACGACTCGGACATTGTCCTGAGAGCTTCCGTTCGCAGGTCAGAAAGCGGCTACGAAAGACAGGTGATAAACATATGATGCGACATGGAACAGGGTGTTCTCACCGTGAAAGAGTGCGATGATAGCAACACGCAGCACAAGCTGACCGAGCATGGCCGTTAGCATGACAGTATCGACGACCCAGAGCAGGCCAACTGTCAACAGAACAGAACTTCGTGATGGACCAACACCATCTTGGAAACAGCAACTTACCACGGCTTTAGGATCTATACTCCATGACCCAATCCAGATCCCTAAATTACTAGTACTGCAGGTATGCGGGAATCAACATTGTGGGAGAGTGCAACGCGGACCATCGTTATGCGTCTCAAAGGCCGTGTCCTAGGAAATCCGCCGGCGAACAGCCGTCACCTGCCTGTGTACACGTTTTTTTTGGTTCGCCAGGGCTGCTCCCACTGGTAGTTTATGAGGGTGTTCATACCTTTCTGCCTCACCACCACCGATTGTTGTCGAGAATGCCGCGCAAACTGTCTCCTCTCAGGCAATGGATCCGCCGCATCCGCAGGTCTCGTCATGAAGTGTCTCGCCACCAGCCCCCAGTTCGTAAGTATTGGCCAGGATCCGCTATCCACTATTATATGATTTGCTGATCGTTTTTGGCCAGTTGACACTACTGTCGTCTCTGTCCCAGCTTGGCACATCGACACGCGTGATGATGTTGCTATGAACGCGATTCAAATGTCGCTCGCAGCACTCAAGGAGGGGAGTTCTTTAGCAGCCAACCTCCCATTTATCGCCCCCATCGCTGGTCTCCTGCTTCAAGCACTCACCATGCGGGAGGCACGTGTTTCGCACATTCCTCTGAAAATATTCTGATGAGTGCGTCTTCAGGAAGTGAAGCAATACAAAGAGGAGTGCGAAATAATGATGGGCAAACTCGCCAGAATTGCGAGGATCATTGTCAATGTCGGCGAGTTGTGCAAAGAGCATAACCTGAGTGAGGAGGATCTGCCGGTTAGGCTACGGGCAATTCTTGTTACTCTTCAAAGGTTCGTCTGTTCGGTGACCATCGTGCACCCTGATCCTCACGATCTGACGAAGGACCAGCGAGCTGGATAATATTGAGCGGGTGCTTGAGGAGTGCTCGAAGAAAAAAGGCATCAAAAGGCTCGTTCTACGCAAGAATCTGTTGACGAGGATCAAGCAATGCGATGGAGAGTTATCTCACGTGCTACAAGTTTTCCAGGTTCGTGGTTTATTTTTGTTATTGGAGTGAATCACGTTACATATCCCCCTGTAGGCTGAGTTGTTATTGTACAATGGCATCGAGTCGATCGCGAGGAGGCGAGAGGTACGGGCCACAACAATGTTAAATTGAATGGATTTGGTTGACAACCGTAATAGACCGCCTCCGATTCCGGCACAATTGGAGCAATAGCGTGAGTTGTTCTCGGTTGTGTTCGCAAGGTACTATCGCATGTTAATTTGTCCTCTTCTAGGACCATCCCTCAGGAGCCAGATGCTTCACAAGTATCTAGAGGGGCCTTGGATGCTGTTTGGCGTGTCACGTTGAATACCAAGGAGCTGATTATCCGTCCCAGGCAAGCCATTTTGGGGCAGGATCTCTTGCCAAACACCACGCGATCACTTTTTTTTTTTTTTCAAGTCCCGATCTAACACGCCTTTCCAACGCGTTGCCTTGGCCCGACCACAAGCTGACTACGTCATCTGAGATACACCCCTACGTCACCTCAATTCCTTTTCCATATCATATTACATAAGTCCCTAATTTACGTGAACCCGAAATAAGACGATCACAATTGCTCGTCGGTCGACTTTCCCCTTCTTTCTTACCTATACAACTTACATCTTGAGTTCTCAACTTTCTCAACTCTGGTATATACCCTGTTCTGGATCTATTTCTGGTCGAGTGTTTAGTGTCTGTCCGTCGCAGAAAGAGTTTTTGAGGAATTACGGTGTTCGAGCTACCCCGCCGAGACAAAGTGACCCCTGCCTGCACACTGTCTACACATAGTACCAACCCATCGTCTCGTAACGCACACTGCCCACGCATTGTCTATATTGCCCTACACCTACCACTCTCGACCCCAGTCTGAATGAATAGGCAAATAGCCCCCCACTTACCCAGATCCCTTAGACACACCTATTACAGACATTGAGACCCAAATGGCACAAGTCGATACCCACAGACCCGACGTCAATACACGGCCAGACTCCTCGCACGGCACCTTCATTGACCGTGATCTTGGACTAAAGTCAGAACGGAAGATAGCGACTGTCATGCGTCCTACATCCCGCCTCCACATCCGGCCGGTCATGAGACCACACTGAAAGCACATGCCTTCCTTACAAGGGCCTCTTATGAAACACACAGCCTACCGAAAGATCTGGTGGCCATTATACGGTATACTGTATAAGCTTGAGTGACAGATGCCTCTCGGATGTTTCGGACGTCTCGGACGTCTCGGATAGTTGCAAACTGTCCGTGACTCGAAGCGCACCGCGCCCACTGAAAGGCAAGATTTCATTTCTGTGCTCTATCCATCATGCAGAATGAATCCACCTTGAACGACAGCTCGTGCTCTCAAGAGCAGCTCAACTCGTCTTGCCCGCCAATGTGGAACAGCTCAATGACGTGGACACTGTCGTGCTCAGAGGTAAGTGATGGCTCCAGCCCTCCCACGATAATAATAATAATAAAAGTTGAAACTGGGGGGTTCATTGGCGCGACTTCCCAAGAGCATGTTCGGTGGATACGATGAGGCGGCCACGGGTATTCTCTCACAAATGCACAAGTAGCAAGAGAGTGGGAAGTAAGCAACCTCATGGTCGTCGTCGTTTTTTAACGCAGGCGACATTTATAGGCCGTACTGGGAATAATGAAGTCGCTTTGACGCACTCGAGCCCGTCGAGCCCTGTTGAATGTTGCAAGCCCTTTCGAAAACGTTTGAAGATCCCGAACAAGTGCGTACCTCTGCGTCTACTTGCTACCTACTGACCCCACGAAGGTGCGGCCTGTCTTCGTCATTGCATGCGCCCCAGAATGGCTCAATTCCTTTTATATCTTTCTGCAACTTGGGATATGATTTTCCCTGAAGACTAGTCCTAACTCGCCTGAACCGGCGTCTGTGCAGTATGAAGCCTCTCTAGCCAACGATTGGCTACCTCTTCAACGTAGATGCTTCTCGTTTACTATAAGACTGAGGAGCTAGTCAAGTTCCCGCGCACACTTTTCATGGATACGCCTCAGTGCACAAATGTAGGTATCGACGTTAGCTGGTTGGTCATGTCCACTCGCAGTGATATCCCGATTGTGTTTGGCCTTGCAAATATACAGACTCTATCGTGCGTTAGCTGATCTATGAGAGAATACCCGCGACTGCAATTTCTAGTCGTATCCCTTCGAAATAATGCGGTGAGAGTTCGTCTACGATATGCTGAAAACTGCATCTTGCAACAGTTGTTCTAGGCTCGGCGGAGGGGAATCTATGGGCAAGGTGGTACCTAACAATCGTTGTTTCATGCCTAATGGAATCGACAATCCGTGTCACGGCGACGGAGCCTAATAAACTGGTATCGAAGACTGTTCGCGACCACTTGTATCCAAGTCGTAAAGTATCAGGTGGATACTCTAATAACGTGTCCCGATAGGTGCATGTGCATGACATCCTACGCGCGTGACAGTTGATAACACGACAGCTATACTACACCCGTAGACGTGGTTGTATCAACCTTGGGACCTCCACTGGGAATCTTCTTCAGTAACAGTTGCTGAAATGCCTCCCGCGCCTGTATCGACTGTTTCTGTCTCGTGATCATCCCATCCAGAAGTTGCTCCAGGCTCTTCTTGAAATCCTCGATCCGCTCTTGCTCAAACCGCGCCACCTCAGTCTTCACCAACCGCGAAACGTGTTCAAATTCCTGCTTCGCTTCCAGTGCCCGTCGTTCCGCCTACGTCGGCACAACAATGCCTCGAAATGAGTTTCTTTTTTTTTTTTTCATACGTCAAGAAAGACGCACCTCGCCAATCTGAGAATACGAATGTCCGAGGCGGTCAGTCGCGATCTTGCCTTGGGCACGGTTCCGCTCGTGCGCTTGTTTGATCCGCCGCAGCTCCGCATCTGCGTTTTGCCACGCGTGATACACTCGCACCCGCGAGCTAAACGCCATCTGTTAGGAGGGCCCAAGTCAGTGCCGGCGCAAATACCAGAGACAAGGGCACGGTGGGCTCACCCGGACAGAGTTCACGAGGCGAGCATACTCGTCCGCGGTGCTTAGTAGGGACGCTTGATCCGCGCGAGCCTGAGCTGATTCTGTCTCTTGCGCTTTATGCTCGAGGTCTGCCAGTGCCTCGAGTGAATCCGAGAGCGACTTTCCGAGGTCTGAAACAGCCAGGTCACTGACGGTCTGCGCGAACTCACCCACCGCGCCCGCCAGCTCTATTCGTTCGGTCAATACCCTTCCATGACGTGTCGGCAGAGAGACGCACCACTGCGCTGCTTGGAGACAATGTCGATGGCTTTGACGAGGCCACGAAGCTGCGATTCGAGAACGTCGAGGTGAGCCTTTTGCCGATCAAACCACTGTGATAGGACGAATGGTCAGCCCGGAAAACACAAATCGCGAATGGCACTCGAAGCACCTCGTCCATCTCGACAAACCGGGGGCCGGTGATCGACTGGCCAATCGATGCCATCAAGCCTCCGCGCTCGTTGGCGATCTCCGCTTTACGGTGCTTGATCTGTTCAAAGTCACATTACTAACACCCATCTTGTTTAGGACATCAGCAGTGCATACATCCAGCGAGAACGTGTCACTCTCTAAGAACAGCTTGAGGTCCGCGTCTTTGCACAAAACCGGGTGATTTGCAATCTTGTTTATGCAGCTCTCGAGTGCAGACCGCCGCTGTTGCACAAACTGATCGTCAAAGCGCCCAAATGGACTCTTTTCGGGGGCAGGTGGAACAACCACGCCGGGGTTGTTGCTCGACAGTGTCTCATACAGCCATAGGAAATCTGAATAGCGGCGAAGTACAGAAAATGACGGTTGGGAGAACATTGGAGAAGTCGTCTAGAAAACGAGATCACGGGAACCGATACGGGACCGAGTTTGGGAGAGGCATACCTTGGTATGTACGGTGTATACCGTGAAAGCCCGGATGGGGTCCCCAACCTTTTGAGGGTCACCGACAGTAATCGTGAACAGAGGTTGCAGCCCCGTTTCCTTCTTGGCAGTGGGGGTTGTTTGATGCTAGAACAAGCACTGACGTGAGCTGCACTCGCTGATAGGTAGTAGAATGATGTGCTGACGGGTCGCGGACGCAGTGGCTTATCGTCATCGTCATCGTCCTCCTCCTGTGGCGCAACGCTAGGCAGTGAGGCATTGTTGACAAAACTGCTCTGTGCGGTGTCCCATCCGTTAAAGCTCTCCCCACCCAAAGCGAGACTCGCGAACGAAGTTCTCTGAGGTTGATCAAGCGGCGAGGAGATGACCCGATTTGATTCGCTAACTGTCGGAGAAGAGGGGTTAAAGGGGAGGTGCACGGTGGGCTGCGGGACATATTGTCGCTGTGGTAGTCGCGCAGAAGACGGCGCCGGTGGGGATAGCGGGGCAGCATGGTCTGCGAGCTCCGCAGGGATAGCAGATGAAGGTGTCTCTGGGGAGGAATGTTGCGCAGTGGGCGAGGTTTCGGGTGGAGATGTGGTAGAGGAGATTGTCAGGGAAGGAGCCGCAGGCGGAAGTGCATCTGAAACTGGCTCGCTCGGGTACGTATGCTGGGCAGGAGACTCGGGTGAAACTGCAGATGGACCGTCTTCTGTACTATGTCTAGATTCGGAGAAACCTGGAGACGTGATTAGCTTCGCCCCGAAATCTGGCTTATCGTCGACGGGAAGGTTTGCAGAGTCTAAGGGATCGGATGCAGCTGCCGGAACACTGGACGAGTGAGACTCGGCTGTAACCGCAGAGGTGACGAAAGATTCGTCGTGGGGCTCAACCTTTGGCGTTGTGGAAGACTGGCCGCCGAATGCAGATTCGTCATATTCGAATGCAGAAGAGGTGACGGTCGTGGACTGGTGAGTGTATGAAGACCAAGGGTCTGGTGAGGCGGGGCGAGCAGGGGCGAAAGGGTCCTCGAAGGGGTTTTCCTCTAAAGCGCGAGAGGATTGTTGTAAGAGATCGTCAAAGCCAGACATGACTGCTTCGCCTCAGGCCTCAGTCCCAAAGCTCGCAACTTGGCCTAATACAGTTTCCCACGGCTATTTTTCTAGTTGACGGCCCGGTCTTACGGACTAGCTTACCATCATTTGTATCGATCGTGCTCGTGCATAGAATCCTCAATCTTAGGCCCCAACATGGTGTGCAGGCTAGCGTCACTGGAAACATGACAGTAGTTATTCGTTGCAGAATTGCTGTAAACGAAAAACATCCGACATCCGACTTCTCCCCTTTCTTCGCTACAGTTTAAGTTTAGCGTGGGCTCTGTCCTCACTTGCAGGCCTTCCAAGGACCTCCGCAATACGCTGCGCAAGTGCAGAAGGCTCTTGTCTAAGGGCCATATCAAGGAACCAGTCTTTGCCGATATAATTCCTCAGCCTGTTTGGTGCCACGTTATAAGGTATGAAGAGCAGCGAATTGTCCGTGTCACGTACCCGTCAGGTAACAGGACAACGACGTTCTTCCCCGGCGACTGTGCGATCTCGCGACCGCTCTCAGAGCGTAGCCATGCCAGCGCACCGGCAAGGGCACTTCCGCTGCTCCCGCCAACTAGCATGCCCTCGTGGCGCATGAGCAATTGCACAGCCGCAAACGCGTCCTTATCGTTCGCCTTCACCCAGGTGTTAATCATACCGGGCTCTCGTGTAAGCACGTCCGGCGTAAAGTCATACCCGATCCCCTCAACGACGTACGAATCGCCTTTGCCTGCCTCGTTAAGAGAGGCGGGGAGGGCGAGAACGGAACCAACCTGGGTGAGCGCAAATGAGCATGCTCCCCTGGGGGGGAGGGTCAGGGTCGACGCACGGGATCCACGCCGACAACAACGCAGTTCTTGTTGTGGGCTTTCTTGATTCCCCTTGCAACGCCGGTGACTGTTCCGCCTGTTCCTGCACCGCCGACGAAGACATCTACTTTCTCCGACGATGGATATGCAGGGGTTGAAGGAGTCGACGTCACAGCCGTGATGATCTCAGGCGCGGTGGTGAGTTCATGCGCGAGCGGGTTATTCACCTTATACGGTACAGTGTGAGTAGAGACTAAGTGCATATATGCGAGCGTAACATACGTTGCAATATTGATCGAGAATGATGCCACCCGGTATCTCCTTCTGCAAGCGCAGAGCCACGCCTACATACGCACTCGTTCAGTGACAAAGAGCCGGCAAACGTGCGTGTGGGCGCTCTACCTATATGACTCTCTGGAGCATCCCACGCAGCTTCATTCGGAGTCCGGATAACTTCTGCACCAAGAGCGCGCAATGCCGCTTCTTTTTCCTAATGACTGTAAATGAGCGGCAGCGACTACTCAGGGGAAAACGCGCATACAAGTGACATTTTCTTTGGCATCGTAATGATCACTGAATATCCCTTATCTGTAGTATTCAGTGCCCGTCCGCCTTGGAGAGCTTGGATGCGCTACCTTCACGGCGCACGCCATTGCCAAACCAATTCCTAAGCCATTGCACGAGAGTTGAAGTGACACGAAGAGCGAGGGTCGAGTAACAGAACGTACCTGTGTTTCCCGAAGTCGGCTCTATGACAACGCTCTGCCCTGGGATGAGCTTTCCTTCCTGCTCTGCGATTTCGATCATTCGCTTCGCAATTCTATCTTTCACAGAACCTCCGGCCGAAGTGTACTCTAGCTTCCCGACTACTCGTGCCTGAGAGACGGCTCTGCACGAAGGCTGCGCACAGACTTACGGAGATTGCATCGAAGACCCTCTTGTTTCGCTATCCTATCGAGGCGAATGAGGGGTGTATTTCCAACGGCACCAAGGACGGAGTCCAAAACAATATCAGATCTCGGCATTTCGAAAAGGAAAAGAGAGGTAGATTGGAGTAGAAAGTGAAAGGGGATTGTAATTGTGTTGGCGAGGGCGGATGCTTACTATATTCGCTGCCGGACGGATCTCCAGTGCGAGGCGACCGCCCGTTGGGGTGGAGGGCATACTCCGAGCCGTTAATATCCCCCCGGTCTCTCGGCTTGCACTTTGTTCTCTTCTCGCTTCGCGTGCGCAAGACTTGTCGTGATCTTCATCATTTCGGGTTCGATTACAATGCAGGACGTGAATTTGTGAGAAAATAAACAATCTGTAATGCACGCTAGACATGTTTGGGGCTTCTGAGCATTCTAGCCACGGCTGATTCTGCATGGAAACTTGGAAGGCCCCCCTTCCCACACCTTTTGTCCATAACCCTTCCATAGAATCTCTACCACTGCTGTTGGCAAGCCGACCTTTCGAAGAGAATCCACCCTGTCGGGGCATCCGCGTCCCTACGAGAATTGGAGTCAATCTCAAACCCCGTCAGCGCCAACTTACAACATTGAAGGCAATGTGTAATAGATAAGCCACGTGCTTGAATGTGATCACCATGCATCACTTGGAAAGGGTCTTCTTGCTATCTAGCCATCGCCCTTTTTCCTATTGGTGCACTGTTCGTAGGATAATGTCTCAACACCCTAAGATCCTTTCAACCGAGGACCTCGAAACTTCGGACGCAAAGTGCGTACGTGGTCAGCACCTGCAAGGGCATCCACTCATCTGCAGCGTTTCCTTCCTTAAAGGTGGGTAAGCTTAAAGAAGATAAATTGGCAAGACCAAAAGGGCAGGAAGGTAGGTGAAGAGAAAAAAAATCTTATCCGTATCTCTCTATCTGTTGCTCAATCTGGCTGCTATAGAGAGTCTGGGAGGCTGCAGACAGGCGGACTCGCGGAAACTCCGGCATAGATGGTACTTGTGCATGACGCCCATCTGTCCTCGATGGCGTTCTGAGTTTGTACCCTCCCGTAGCGGTCGCAATTTTGGCTCTCATTCGTTCAAAGACGCGCGCCTTTCCAATCTCTACTGTGATCATAGAGCAATACCGTCCCCCGATTGGGAAGTTCATCGTCGGTCAGACCCCCATTCATTCATTCATATCTGACTTTTTTTTCAATGTGCGTCAATTGGGACTAAAAAAAATAATCCCGCAGAACTCCCCGCAGGACTGATCGATGACGGCGAGACGCCAGAACAAGCTGCTATCCGCGAGCTACGGGAAGAGACCGGTTACGAGGCAGAGGGTATCCTCGATTCGAGCGCAGTCCTGGCGAATGACCCTGGTCTATCTCCATTCTTCCCGCGCGGCTTGGCTCTCGTGGTGCTGACTGCACGCCCTAGGCATGACCACCGCCAATATGAAACTTGTGGTTCTAGACGTACAGCTGAATGGGGACATGGAGTCGCCGGACCAGAACCTCGAGGACGGAGAGGCAATCGTGAGGCGGACCATCGAAGTGAGGAATTTGAACAAAGAACTCAAGGGTATGTGGAGTGGGTGCATTCCCGGTCCAGCAGCCATCGGCGTGTTTTTACATTCTAACCGTATTTTTTCTTGCCCCTCCCTTCCCTATATACAGAATACGAAAAGAAGGTCCGTATAACATTCCTGCCATGAAAACGTAACCATATCCCCCCCTCCCCCCTCTCTTTTTTTTTTGGACAGGATTATATTGTCGACGCAAGGCTGTCTCACTTCGCCGCTGGTTTCGATCTGGCAGAGCGCCTACGGACGAGCGACATTGCACCATAGATCCGTAGATGATGGCACTTGTGGAGCCTTTGCCAAAACCCGGTGGGGCTAGAGGGGCCCGATCGACTTGTCCAGGCGTCCTTGAATGCACCTGTTTTACACTGCCTCCGGTGAATTCTGTGCACGATGCATCTCATTTGACCCAAGGATCGCTGGGCCACCATATACCAGTGGTCTCACATATAGTAAACCCTCTGCCTCAGGCACTCGAGGAGCATGTGAGTGTGTGACGATAGTGATATTTTGTGTCTTTTATGTTCCTTGGGATACCCCTTTGTTACCACGAGTCGCCACTTCTATCATCCGATCGACTGTGACGAAGTAACACAACCCACCTATCGGCGCCCGCTTAACACTTTCCTGGGCCGATGCGATCGGGACGATCAGTTGTTACAGGAGACACGGAAAAGGATTGTCTATTGTAAGATCAAAAGTGAGAGTATACATACAGTAAGTAAACCATGTGTAGAGTACAATACATGAGTGGCGGAAACAACTAGGAGGCGATCGGAAACAGAACCATAAGACGTGGTACGAATCAACTATCTCTTCCACCACCGCGACTTGTAATGCGGTGTCTCGTGTGTGTAGGCGCGGTCATGAACTGTCGAAGTTCTGCCTTAGTAACCCCATCTGGTGTCGATTGTACTGCACACGGGACCTACCAGTTGGGGACCGGTAATGGTGACTGATAGGGGGAGGCGACCCTGCATGTGAAGACGACTGAATTTCAATGGGGCTATGATGCTCGCGGTTTGGGCTGTCCCGCTTTCGACTGGAAGTCGACGACGGACTGTCTCTCTTACGGCTTATGGCCGAGTAGGGCGGTGGTGGCGAGACCACTGAAGTTTGGATCGGGGGTGGCGGTTGTGGAGCGGGTTGGATCCGCTGTTTTTGGACATGCTGCTGCGCCGTAATTTGGTCGCGTCCATTGACCGTGTGTCGTTCTCGGCCGTCCGGATATGTGTATGTGGCGTATTCGTTTCCCTGGGTACAATGGCGTCAGCGTGACGTTCGCACACATGATGTGAAGGACGTACAGCAGCGTCTCTGCGCTTCCAAACAGACTCGGTGACGCCGTTGATTGTGCGGGTCACCCTGCTCTCAGACACCCAGCGACCATCAGGCGCAACGGCGCCACGAGAGACCTGACTGTAAACACGCGAGCGTCCATTTCCATTGTTCACCACGTCGTCGAACACGTTGCCACGGTCAAACGGGAAAGCCATGCCGACGAGTGGGTCATCAAAGAAGCCACCCTGGCTGCGATGGTGCGAATCATGGCGGCGGTCCCGACGCCACGGGTCAGGGAAAAATGGGTCAGACATGGCATGGTGCAGTTCGCCAAAGATGGACTCGAAAAGCCGGAAGGGATCTGTGAAGCCCCCATGATGGGGCCATGGAAAGTCAAAGGGATCTTCCGGGAAGGGCACATATTGCTCCCTGCTGGAGTGATGAGGGCGGCGGTGATGGCGAGACCGCTCTGGTCCAGGCGGCGGCGGCGGCCAGACCCCTGCCTTATCGTAAGACTGTTGGAACCACGGAAAGCCGAATATTAGAGGGCTATGAGAAATAACACAGGACACGACACAGCTTACGCGACGCTTAGTGGGGTCGATAAGGACTTCATATGCGTTGTTGACCTACATTACGAGTGAGCTGCACAGCGGGGGATGTTAGACAGAGGGACTGGCAAGACCTTCCGAAACTCGTCCTCTGCTGTTAATTTTTGTTCTGAGGGTACACGATCGGGGTGGGTTTGAAGCGCCCGTTTCTTGTAAGCCTTGCGGACTGCGAGACGGGTAAGAGGAGGACCAAGGGTTAGAAAGTGGGAATTGACGCACTCTGTTCCTCGGTAGCATCTCTCTGTACGCCGAGAACCTCATAAAGGTCGGTGGACATAGTGGGAGAAAAGTTGTGGTTGTGAAGCAGGGAGGGGCGCGGCACGAGGAGATGGGGTGTTTTGACGGGGTTACTTATACCTGCAGACCTCAGATTCCAGTGCGATCTAAGCAGCTAGGTTCCATCACGTGATCTCTACTCCTGACTCTCTCGCGATGCTACAACAACTGGTCATCAGTACCTCCGCTCCTGCTCCCAGCGCACAATCTGCAGGAAATGGCTCCATTTTGTTTCACGACATTCAATCTGGCGCATCCTTGGCCTCTTTCAAGCACACAAACGCTGCAAAAAACTGTACAGCGCTTATCCCCACACAGGAGGCACAGGGTGGTCTCATGCTTGCCGTACAACCGGACAAGGCCCTTCTGAATGTCTACAGCTTCCAAAAAGTGCTTCTCCTTGTACAGGGACCCCCATTTGTCATGTCTCTTATGTTCTTCATATCAAGGATCAAATCTCCCAAAAATTCGTTCTCCCGGAACGACTCTCATGCATAGCCGTAGACAGACGGGGTCAATTCTGCGCCGCCGGTACTCCCCAAGGCAGGATATACCTGTGGGAGGTCTGTCCACTTGATTCCCTCGGAAATTGACCCCATGCCGAAAACCTTCATCTGTCAAAGATTGCATCGGGGATAATGTACAACTCCTGGGAAGCCCATTATCGCCAAGTCACGGTGCTGCGCTTCACCCCCGACGGAGAAGCGCTGCTGTCAGGCAGTGAGGATTCTGGCATCAGCGTTTGGTCTGTTTTTAGGTTTGTTGGCATCCCTATTACCTCTCTGTCTAGCACTCTCCTTAATCAACGTTTCCGGCAGATTACTAGATGACGGTGTCCAAAACGAGAACCCAGAAGCCTATGCAAACTTATCTGACCATACTCTACCAATTACCGACATCGCTTGTGGGTTCGGTCCGTTCCCATCCTGCCGCGTGTTGTCGGCTTCGGCCGACCACTCTGTGAAAGTACGTCCCACTCCTACTCGTCACCCTTACCTTACGGCAATTGATTTCCCCAACAGATATGGGACCTCTCCTCAAAGTCGCTCTTAACCACTTTTCAGTTTCCTCACGCTGTCGCCTGTATTGCTTGGGATCTTACTGAGCGCCTTTTCTTTGCCGCGTCAACTGACGGCTCCATCCACCAAGTGAACCTTTTCCGAACAAGGGCCAATAATTCTGGCGGTTATGTTGCCGAAGCGGTCGGAGGTGCAGGTGTCAACGACATATTGTCGGCCGCGGATGATGACCCAAGCATAAACAAGAAGCGCCTCATATCTGTTGGGTGCGTAACCCCTTCACTTCGCTAACGCCCAACCCCCCCCACACAATCCAATCTTATCGAACACACTCCAAAGAGAACCTGTCACGGCTCTTTCTCTTTCACTCACCGGAGCGCTCTTGCTTGCTGGCACTGCATTGGGGAACGTGCACGTGTACGATGTTCCATCGCACCAGCTCCTCCGCACTATCAACGCGCATCCGGGTCCAGGGCTCGCGGTTACTCACCTGACCGCTCTCCTGAAGCCGCCAGACCTCGTCGGCCACGTGCAGCTCGGCGGGGATAAGGACGGTGGGATCCCGGTCCTCCCGATAGTGCCCTTTCAGCGCATGCGCGAGGCACGCCCACGTGAAGCGCATGAGGTTACGATGATGCTGCCGCACGCACGAAACGTGTGTTTTTTTCTTATTATCCATCGCGCCGATGTTAAGTGTCATTACTGAGCGCCTTACGACAGAGCTCACATGAGCCCGTCACGACATACTCGCACGAGGAGCTTCTTCGTGATTGGGAGTTCTTCGTCAAGCCCAGACCGACTACAACGGTAGAAAACGACGCACTTTCTGCGCCACAGCCGGATGGACGCGTGACGGAGCTCGAGGACGAGGTGGCGCGTTTGAAGTCACAGCTCGCGCGCGCCAAGGGGATCAACGACGTCATGTGGGAGACGCTCACCCAAACTGCAGCGGCGCAAGGGAAGGAGCTAGCAGCGCCGGACCAAGTCCCAGACTCGCACGAAGACGCCGCCGATGGGCGGGAACGGAAACGAGGCAAGACGAAAGCGTAAAAAAGACGCCCCGACTGTTGACACTTCATTTCCTTGTGTGTATGCGTCGCTTACGCCTTATCGAATTCATGAAGAGCCTGTTCACGGCATTCTCGTCTTTTACTTATGCACTGCTTGTGTACCCCACAACGTGAGACAATTGATGGGCTAGATTCGTCTGATGAATGAAGGACACGGGGCAGACAAACTGACAACACCCCATCAGAAAAAAAAGAGTAAATGGTAAATGAAAGATAAAGCCCATAATAGCATGGAAGGGACGTGTGGAAAAAACGGAGCGATGGATCCGAGATATGTTGGAGCGAGATGGTTGTTATCTGAATCTTCAATCCCGCTTTCGATGTCACACTAGGTTGTCGAAGAAGGCCTTCGCCCCTGCACCTTCGAACGTGTGTGCGCGGGTACAGAACTGTATCGGCCTGCCTTCGTCGTGGTCGCTCAAGCGGATCATACGTTTCACCAACCTCCGGTTTAAACGGTGTGATACCCCCCTAAAAGTCTCTCCTCAATAAGGTTCATTATCACCATCGATTAGATAGACGCGCTAGAGAGGGAGGTTTCGTGACTGCGGCGCGGCGCGATTTTCGCGGCGGGTCCCAGCGAGAGGCAACGCGACGCCCATCCGTCCAACAAGTCCGCGCCTGCTTCCTAACCGCATTCTTATAGAGATTAGTTTTGAACCCTTTAATGAAATTTCTGGAATCTCGGTGTGCTGCATAGAAACGGAGGTCTCGACGCCCAACAAAAGACCCCTCTAGACCGAAACGCGAAAACCAAGGCAGCTGAATCATGTCCGACGAGACAACCACAACTGCTATTGTGATCAGTATCAGTGGATACGTTCCGGCTGGTCTACACCCCCGGTGATCTAGGGAAATAAGATAAACGCCTGAGTGATCCAAGAGATTTTGCCGCCCAGGTAGAAAGAATGTGAGACAGGAAGGCCAACTATTACAGCTGTATGAGGCATGGTAAGCTTGTTGGGTTTGAACATGCAGGCGTCAATCTGTGACCCAGTACACTCATTGTGACCATTTGGACCCTCATAGAAGAGCGCCAAAGGAATAAATTGATGAAGGGCAAGTATGCTACAGCGCGTGATTACCGCTCACTGCTCGCTAATTTCTGAGGTGGGTTTCACACCGTACTTGGCAGGGTCAGTGCCATGGTGCGGGTGATTGACGAAGTTGAACCTAGTATGAGGTGAGTTGATTAAAGTCAAAGTCATGATCCGCATAATAAAGATTACTCACATCGGAAAAACACCTTTCAACGAAAGGGGGGTGTAAGTGTGATAGGTATATAGCTGGTCGGGTTGAGATACTCACTGAATTTGAGCTGCGAGAAGGCCGAGTTGCTATATGCGGCGCTCTGGACCCAGAGTGGCTGAGGTGACTCTCCGTACAGCGGCTTTCCTTCGCGCGCAAGTTGGCTAAGCTCGGCAAAGTCCCTCTCCTCCTCGCGCTTATTCTCTGACCATCCCCAGAAGCGGACTTTTAATGGCGAACTCGAGTGTCAGTACGACCACTATGATACAGACAGTGGGCAGACTCACAGCTTGACCGCTGGTAGGCGAGTAGGAAACCACCAATGAAACCAAAAACGCCACCGAGGCGTAAAGCGGGCCGCAAACGCGACTTCGTAGGGTCAGCCATCTCTGAGGAAGCGTTCTAGGTGAGTGCAGCACTGTGTACAGAGGCAAATCAAGTACCCCAGAAGTAAAGGGCCGAGGGAAATGCGGCTGTTGCGCTGGTCCAAACGGCATAATCTGACGGCCTCATGTAACGAACGACTCGAGAGAAATGAGGGTCTGCATCTATTAGAGGATAAGGCGACTGGACGACTTTGTCTGGCATATTGTTGTAGTGTTGTGGTAGTCGCACGCAACAGTGGCAAATGCTGTGGCGCACGTGGGAAAGAATTACACCGGGAATAGCCGAGAGGACCCAACTGAACCCGTTGACCCGTGGCGTGGCCAAGGCCAAGTCGGCTTCGCCTTGTTCGTCTCCTCCTTGTCCTTTCCCTTCCACTATCTCTCGTCTTGCAAAGATGAGCGCGACAAGGCGCAGCGATCGTCGCGCCGCAAGAAATCAGCTTTCCTCACCATACAAACGCCCCAACGCTAAACCCAAGAAATCAGTCCGTTCTCACTTCATTATTCTTCATGCTCTCAATCATCTCACATCTGCAGTAGTCCTGGTCTTTGTCAGCCTTTTTCAGCTATTTAAACCCCCTACGTCGCACAACGCCATCAGAAGAACCAAAGGACGACCTTTCTGACGAGGAAGTGCAGTATGAGGAGAAACAGTCCTCTGATGGTTCAGAATTTGGGGGATCGCGCCCCGCTGACCTTCTGTCACAACGCGGTCATGAAGTGCGTCATGATACACTTTCTTCCTTCTAACTCAAATCCGACGTGCATTTTTGTGCCTCCCAGTTAGCGCAGCAGTCACAACCACCACGACTACCTCAGTCTCCGTTGACACCTACGCGACAACCTCAGTCGGTCGCGTCGACCTTACCAGTTACAAGTCTCGTTCCGGAACCAGCTGAAATGATATCTCCCTTCAAGTCGTCTACCACATTCGAATCACCCCGGTTAAATGTCCCCACACAGTCCCCGGCCGAGAAACTCGAGTCTGTCAAGCAGTATTTGCGTGACCGCGCTGATCAGCCCTTGCACCACGTTGAATACGTCGGTTTGGTATCTCTTTTGAAGGACAGCGTACAAGGTTCGTGCATTCTCTTCGGCCGAAATCCCTTAGGTCTGACGAGCTCTCGCAGATGACGATTCACAACCTTTTCGGTTCTCCGCTAGCCCCACTCCTAGCCGCGGCACGACGCCGGCCTTTAATGTCGGATCTCCTACTCCCTCATCACGACAGACCCCTCGCAGAACGTTGACGAGAAATCCTAATGGAGTTTACAAATGGCAGGGAGCAGGGAGCGCTCGCCCACGCAACCGCCATCAGAGCCCTGCTTTCGGTCCATCACGCCCCACTCCCTCCAAAATCAAGCTCTCTGCACCAGAAGCATCACCTCACAAAACGGAAACTAAGCGGCGACGTGTAGATGCGGCCATCGAACCTACCACACCTCATGTCACCGGCGAGTCATTGCCCTTGGCCCAGCCACGTGAACAAACTCGTGCCGATTCTTCCGCATTGTCCACTTCCAGCAGCTCATCATCTCATACCGCCATGAACGACTCTAGCCCCGACAAGTCTACCGCCGTCCCCGCCACACCACTACTCCGTCTCTCGGTGCCTCCAAAACCTACTACCCCTGCAGTACCCTCTCCTCTGCGTAACACTTGGGGCGCAGGGGACTCGTCGTCGTCACATTCCTCTCCCCCTTCCAAGCCGAGTCAGCCCACTCGTGCAGCGAATTTTATGGCGGATCTCATCAAGGAAGTGACACCGCCAAAGAAGCCTGACCTTTCGAACCCCTACCAGACTGCTAGCCCAGTTAAACCAACACTGCAAAAGAAACCTGCGAAGAAGCGGAAAGCCCCGGAGGAACGCCCAACGGAACAGGAGAAGACGGATGTGAGCCTGAGTCATCAGACGATCGTCGAGGCCACGGTGCCAACGGTCAGTGTGTGTTACACGTGCCTTACTTCCATATTCTCATTGATCTTGTCATACAGGGAAGCAAGCGTTCCCGACCACCTCCTAACATCGGAAAAGCCCCCCTGAGCAAAGTAAACGGCATTTCTCATCCAGAGCCCCCTCGGCGCAGTGCGCGGCTCAAATCACCGTCTCCTCCCCGTGTCAATACAATCTATGCTGCTACCAACGGGCAGAGAAATGAAGAGCACGAGAGAGGAGACATGCCTTCCCCCAAAAGGCAGAAGGTGCCAACACCCACCGTTGAGGAAGTTGTGGACGTCGACATGCACTCGCCCACTTCTCCCACAAACATGCACCCTGGCGATGTGTTTGACTCACCGGAGTCTCAACTTGGTACTAAGAAAACAACGCCTACGACAAATGGTAATTTAGTCGGTGCGAAACCACCGTACCCGCTCAAATCGTCTGCGCCGAAGGAGCCGTCTAAACTTCGCTTTGGCTTTGCTGCTGAGAGTGATCCTGACTCTCCACCACCCGCTAAACCCGCGTTCGATCACCCTGCACCTGCACCAGCCTTTACTTCGCCGCCTGTAATAAAGCGTCGGCCATCTACCATCCCGAATCGGCTAGCTCCTGCGCCAAGCCTGGAAGTCGCTAGCCCTCCAGTACCCGGTTCGAGCATAGAATCGCAGACAGCGAAGTCAGTTCCCAAGGACGCAAAGGAGGCAGCACTTTCCCTTGATTCGGCGTCCCTACCGCCATTCTCCTTTGACGTGCCGATGGACTCTCAAATGACGTTGAAGCACGATAAGGAGCGCAGCATGGCCTCGGCCGCGGAACCGTCTTCTCTTCCTGTGTTCTCGTTCATTTTTGGAGTAAAGGTGGCACAAGGTGCCTTCAACTGGGAGGCTGCGGGGATGAAACCGCCTGCGCCGAAAGCTGCCGGTTCATGGACGTGCGGCACTTGTATGGTCAGCAACGACGCCGCCAAGGTTAAATGCGCCGCGTGTGAGGAGCCGCGACCCGATGCCACGACAAACGGCGCAGCACCCGCAGCAGCGGCAGAACCTCTCAAACCGGCTGCACCCACAGGTGGCTTCAACTGGGCAGCTGCGGGAATGAAGCTGCCGACGAAGGCTCCAGGGACATGGACGTGCAACACCTGCATGGTCGACAACGACGCCGCTCAGGTCAAATGTGCCTCCTGCGAGGAGCCAAAACCTGATCTCGCTACGAAGAGCTCCGCGCCCGCGGCGGTGCCCGAAGCCCCCAAACCGGTAGCACCGTCAGGCGGATTCAACTGGGCGGCTGCAGGGATGAAGGTGCCAGCGAAAGCTCCGGGAACATGGACTTGCAATGTCTGCATGGTCAACAACGACCCCACTAAGACTAAATGCGTTTCTTGCGAGGAGCCGAGAGCGTAGGTAGATAGGGCAGTCTTTTCCTATTGATTATCGTATGTTATCGAATCCTGCCCTGCCTCCTCTCCGCCGTTTTTTCTTTGCTATCAGGTGACCGGTGTGTCTACTTTGTTTTTTCCTCCATTATAGCTGCACTGCACGTACACATTATACTCGTAAGCTGCATAGTCTACATTTTTTTTTGCATTGTGTCCCTTTCTTTCTGTACTGGTAAGGACGCGATTAGGTGACGGACGTCTAATTGAAATCGTCCTGCAAGCGGATGATAAGCGCGCAAGCGCACTTCGCCGCCGATTCCTCCCCTCTCCTTCCTTGACGTGAGAAAAGAAAAGTTAAGCGGCCGTGAAATCAAGCTTGCGCGCGATATTGCGGGATATTTCGTGCCCGCTCAGCTTGCGCTTGAGCTTTTTGGACGGGGCGCCTGCCTTCACGCCTGGCCCGGTATTATTACTACCATTGAGGTCGACATTCCCGTCGACCTCATCGAGCGGCCGGGCGGCGGCGGTCTGTGCGACGGTTTTAGGGAGTTTGGACGGGTGTGTCGGGTACGGGAGGGCGAAGAAGTAAGGATGGGTAAGAGCCTGGATAATCCAAACAATGCCATGTGGTCAGTCCAGAGAGAAGACGACTTGACGGGGCAAGGAAAAACCCGAGGAAGAAAGAAAAGGGGAGCGAACTTCTTTGGCGCTGATCCGTTTCCGGGGCTCATAGATGATGCACTTGCTGAGCAGATTCAGGGTGTCCGCGCTTGCGGCGGTGAACAGGTCACGTAGCGGCGTCCTTGGAAATTGCCCGATCGATACGTAGTCTGGTAGTTTGGTATGGCCCTGTGGCGTTTTTCGTTAATTATTTTTACAATTCGAAAAACTGCTTTTGGGAGTGCCCTTGAGCAGCCTGCGCACACACACACATACCGGCCATTCCTCTTCGGTCGGCGTACCGAGTGCACGGAAGATGGTCTTCAGCTGGTCCATGTCACTTTCGCCGGGGAGATAAGGCGTGCGCAGCATGAGCTCCGCGAAGATGCAACCGACGGACCAGATGTCGACGGCTGAACTGTAGTAGCGGCAACCGAACAGCAGTTCGGGCGGTCGGTACCATCTGTCAGACTCGTATCAGGCACAGCTGAGTTTAGGGGCACAGAAAAGTGGGGGAGGTGGGGGGTCGAGAGCGGAGAGCGATGGAGCCGCAAGTGCGAGCGAATGCACGACGCACCGCGTGATCACCTGACAGGTCATTTTATATCCCGGGTCTGCAGCGTCCCGGGCGAGACCAAAGTCGGCGAGTTTTAACTGACCGTCCGAGGCTATGAGCAGATTGTTTGGTTTCAAATCCTGCAAGGAGTGTTAGAGGGGGAGGTGGGGGAGTGTCGTGGGAGGCGCCCACCCGATGCAGGACAAAGTTTCGATGGCAGAATTCGAGACCACGGAACGTCATGGCCATCCAGCTTTTGATGTCTGCGGGCAGAAAGACTAGCGAGCGGTCCTTGATGATCATCTCCAGGTCGGTGTCCAGGAATTCGAGGACAAGGTTCAGATTGGTCTTGGAAGAGAACACGTCCAAGAGCTTTCCAGGGACGACATGAAGCGCTGAGCAGGGAGTGGTCAGGGGATGGAGTACACGGCGTACCTACTTCGATGACATTTGGATGATGTAGTTCACGCAGGTACTTGACCTCTCGCACGGCGGACATGTCGAGACCATCTTTGAATTGCCCAACTTTGATCTTCTTTATGGCAATTTTTCGACCAGTCGCGAGCTCTCGTCCTGCAATCGCGCCCAGCTGGCATTAATACACACCACGTCATAAACGCAGAAAGCAAGGCTACGCACCCCGATAGACGACGGCATACGTTCCCTCTCCGACTTTCTGGTCTTTGACCCTGTGGATTACGTGGGTTGGGGCTACCTTGGAGATTATGGCCCGGGGGAGACGCACCACCTCTTCTGTCGTTCTGCGTTGGCCCTCTCGACAGCGTCCATGAAGCGGGGATATTTGGGAAATCCTTTCTTGGGTCGCGGAAGATCTCGAACAACCGTCGGCACGCACCGTACTAAACGACACAGGAACAAGTGGCGCACAAGGTCTCCTGTAGCCGGATGCAAATTACTCTAAGCGCCTTCTGCGGCAGATCACAATGTCCGCTAGTGGGTGTCATGACACGACCGGGGTGCAGTCGGTGGCTCAATAACAAACGAAACGAAAGAGGATAGCGACGGATTAACTGATACGGTACAATCCAATGTTGCTCTATCTAACTACTCTAGTCCCTTGTCCGTGTTCATGGATGTAAATATAGACTTTCCTGAATAACGTCTATACGCGCACTGACATCTACTTCCAACGGACGAAAGGGTGTCTCGACATTCGGGTCCTGTAGACACAAGGACCGCTCGCGAAGGATACCCCACTGTACCCACCAGTCATCCGCCGCATCGAAAGCATTGTACGCCCAGATTTTACATAGCTGTCCCCACAGGCCCAAGTACGCATCGTCGTCCCATTTTACCCGCCCCGCATGCAAAAGTTTCTGCATTTCCTCGTCCCGCGCCGTGCGTTCAGGTCCAGGGGGGAACATACTTTGCGAGATGTGGGTCAATTCAACCTGATGTAGGAACTCCGTGCGATCGCGCCGGATGGTTTCGTACGCTCTTACCAAAAGCGGAATGTGATCGAATCCGCGAACGTACGAAAAGAGTGTGCTGAAGACCGCGGCGCTCTCAACAGATAGGCTACTGCTATACGTGCTGCAAGGCTACGAAAGAATTAGTGTTTGTTCTCGACGCGTATACAGACGACCAAGCGGGTGTACGAACGATGAGCGGACGTGATGATTCTCCCACGAGAACAATGCGGCTAGATTCATCAGACCAATTCTCAATGTTGGGCCAGTCCAGGTATTTCTGCCAGCAAACTGCGTCGACCTTTTCAAACACCCTAGCCAGCCTGTTGAGTCTGATAAGCCATGAACCATACTGGATTTGGGAAGATCAGTCGCACTTGTTATCTAAAGTTGTATCAGACAACTTTAGTGAATTAGCTGGTATATTGGGAACCCAGCCTTCTGGAGCATCAGGGTCTTTTCGGTCCCAATATAGGTGGATCGCATATTCCATGCCGCGAGCCTGGAACGGGGTTCAACGTTGTCTCGATAGACATTCGCTTCTGCGTTTTCCAAGACTCACAATCGGATAACCTAGAAACGTGGTGAACGGCACGGCAACGTGGCATATAACCAACAGGTACAGATATGTCAACAAAAATTAACCCACCAAAACATACGCGACGTGGGCCGAACCAATACACCCACGAGAACGCGAACTTGTCGGCTTCGAGTACGTCATCATCCAAGAGCCTTTTCATTGGAGCACTCCCCGTGAACACGATGGTATCCGTTATTCGTGGTTCAACACGTTTTCCCTGAACGGAAGTTCGGACTGTGCTGTGCTGGCCATCTGCACCGATTATCATATCGGCGTGGAGGACGGTGCCGTCGTGTAATCGCACTGACGGCCGTCCGCCAGATGACCCCCGGGCAGGTGGCGAGACCAGACGTACGTCGGCGTTGAATATCACCTCAGCCCCTGCTCGTATCGCAGCGTCGTACAAAACTTTCTGGAGGTCACTGTACTGCAGTCGCTTGAATTAGCACGTCGTCCCAAAGTCACAGCCCGATGATTTATACGCACGCGCATCATGTAAAACTTGGCGCCACTGTCTCGTATCACAGGCTCTGCCCACTCGAGGTACCCGATCAGATTGCCGGTCTCAACTGAATAGTATATTAGCATCACAGCAACGGGGCGGGGCGAGACATTATGCGACGATGAACAACTTACAGTCCCAGAGACTTGTCCCTTCACGCACGATGGACGCCGTTTTCCTTATTTCCTCTTCGAGACCCCATTCCACGAGTATTTTTGTCACGTTTGGTGGGAGGCGTACACCACCGGCTGGTTCCCCTAACATCGCGCTTCTCTCGAGAACGCGAACTTTATGACCAGACAGAGCAAGACCAATAGCAGTCGTCAGTCCAGCGACAGCTAGGGGTTGTCTGAGTAGATATACACCCGGCACGACGCAGGACCCAAAAAAAAAAACTGACCACCACCAACGATAATGACATCCAGCTTGAATGGGGCCAACCTGGCCGTCGGTTGCAACATGCTTCACAATGGAGAGATCAGAGACACGTGGGCGAAGGAAGTGCAAGTGAATTGGGTGGGGACGTTTGGTCTGGAAGAAGGGTGGAACAGCGGAAGGGGCTCAGGAGTTATTTATGATCGAAATATTTGAAGGAACATGGCTGAGCGGCATCTGCGAACGGCCATGCGCTGTTAGGGAAAATTCAATTCATCGGCTAAGGGGCTTGTGTTCCGTCCTGGAATATAACTATGGTCGGCGAAAGTGTCTGCAGATGACACCCGCGCCGGTAACGTACAGACAATGCCGATGCCTCGAAGCGCACGGAATCCTGTCAAACGGTCGAAACTCAATTGTGCGGAATATGGGCGCAATGCGGTACAGCAGAAGTGAGATCAGAACAATACAGTTCCGCAATTCGACAAGAGATGTTTCTGGTGTCTCGACTGTACAGCTAACTCTATCTATCGTCATATGATCTTTCATCTCGATCTCGATCTCGATCTCGGGCGTGTCTCGGGCGTGATCCCTTGTCACGCGTGACTCCCCCACCTTGCACTAGTTCTGGCAACGAGGAAGGGCCTCACTCAACCTAGATGACCCTTAAGCTTAGGCTCAAACAGTCCCCATCTCCCGCACCGCTCGCCTTCGATAGCCTACCTCCTACTCCACCCCCTTCTTCACCGCCTCTGTCCTTGTCTGCGGTACCTCCACCCACATCATGGCTATCTGCGCGCGACATGAAGATCTTCGGCGCAGACCCACTCAACAGCACCTCCGAGATTGGTATCGTCCAGTGCAAGGACTGTGCGAAACCCATCTTGCGCAGTGCCGTCGTAGAACATGCAGGTGCAGTACCGTCATCGTGCTCTCCAGCTAGTCGCTTTCTGAGACATGTGCACTAGACAACTGCAAGAAGTATGACTTTGAGAAGAACGGCTCCAGGGGAAAGGCCGATGATGGTGAGTGGCCGTCAGTGCGCCTGCCCTCTATCTATCGAACCCTGATTCGTGTTCAAGCAAAGGGCAAGAAGCGAAAAGGGGACGATTTTGATCCGAACGATCCGAACGCGCCAAAATCAAAGAAGGCAAAGGCCGCAGCCAAGGTTACGAAAGGACGGTTCAAAGGTCCCTTCGATCCCGACAGACACTGTGGCGTCATCAATGACAAGAACCTCCCGTGTTCCCGCTCGCTCACGTGCAAGTCACACTCCATGGGTGCAAAACGGGCCGTCAAGGGGCGTTCGAAGGACTACGACGAACTTCTGCTCGAGTGGAACCGTGCCCATAACCCAAATTGGGTCGAACCGGTCAAGCGCGAGAGTAAGAAAGAGCGCAAGGAGAAAAAGGAGCGAGAGAAGCGCGAACGGAAACAACGGGAGCTGGAGGAACTCGCCAAGCGGAAAGGCATCGACCTCAGCAAGCCAGGTGCGGAGGCACAGCTAGAGCAACTCAAGTCGTCCACCAAGAAGAAAAAGAAGGTGGAGCACGCGGCGATCGCCACTGGAGGCGCCAGCACCCATGCCTCCGGAAACAACGCGAGGGCGGACGATGAACATGGTGCCGAGAACCTTGCTGATCTAGATTCGGAGGAAGAACTGGACTCGATGACCAAGAGCGTTCACTTAGCATCAGAAGCAAGCCTGCTTGGAGTCCCCTTAGCCATACCGTGCGATGCCGGATCCTGGTTTGTTGTACGAAGAGAGCGCCTACGGACCTGTCGAGATCTGTTTGCGGGCGCCCTAATGAAAGGCGGTGCATCGGGCATTGGTGCCGCGGGCGCCGCTGCCCGACTTGGCACCGGGGCTGGTTGAAAGCCCATATATTCTTCGCTTATGTTTGCTCGCCGCTCGTGGCGGAATTCACTTCGTTCCCGTTCCCCACCCTTCGATAAACGTGGGCCGATCTGCCACGTGGGGTTCGCATAACGGCTGCGCACTGAGACGTCAGCAACACTGGCAGCACTTGCGAGTCCCTCGCTCGGTTTGCTTTACGACCATCCTTTACCACAGTGTGTTTTAGCGCATGGCGTATGTTCTAGTAGAGTAGAGATGCGGTGGTCTAGTCATTGACATTCGATCCTGTACCACCTATCACAACGATGATTTGGGATGACCAAAATACTGCCATTGTGGGTGTCTATAAAAATCAGTCACCCCTGTCCATCTATAGGCCAGCCAACAAATCGCCCCTTTGTCCGGCCTGGATCGCTCCACCGTCTCCAATCTCTTGACAACCAAGACTGTCATTCCCGACCTCCACCAGCCAGCCGCCTCTCCACTCAATCGACCTAACCTTTCTGGGCTCCAGGCGTATGCTCTCTCCCGTGGCCCTAAACCACTCGAGCACGGGCTGCCTGGCCCATCGATCCGCCGCCCCCCCAGACTGGAACCAGCCCATGTGGCCACCTCCGCGGGTGAGAACGAGCGTGAACCACTCGTTCCGGTCGTAATCCCGCGGCGCACACTGGGCAATCGGGTCGTCGTCCGAGTTAAGCGCCAGGAAGGGTATGCGGATCGCGTCGAGCTTGTCGTGGCTCGACGAGTACGCGTAGTATGCCCATGTGTCCTTGAACGGGAATGGCGGAGAGGAGCCCCCGGAGTGCACAGTGATGAGTGAGTCGAATTGGAGCATCGTGAGGCGCTCGTGCGACATGAGAGCGGGGAGAGCTTGTGCAAAGCGAGAATCGGGGAACTGGCGGATGGAGTCGATGTGACGATTGACAAGGTTCTTGAGGTTGGTACCGAGGCCCTTGGAATACACGCGGCGGGCAAACCAGTTATCCTCCAGACTACCGCAAGAAGTGTGTCAGAAGGCTGCGGAGAGGTGGAAGGTGTTTCGAGGACGTACGCATGTGCCGTCTTGACTGTATCCCAGGGCTGAACTCGTGAATCAGCAACGAGAAGTGGGTGAAGAGTGAGTGGATACACACACAGGCGAGTGTGCACGCTGAGACAAGGCGGCACGATTCACCTTCTTCGGCGACATACCGCGTCAGTATGTTGGCACCGAGGGAGAATCCGAGTCCGAGGAGAGGCGCATGGGGATACAAGTGTGCGATATAATGGATCGCTTGTCGAAAGTCATCCGTGTGGCTGAAACTGTAGAGCTGAGGACTTGTCAAAGGTATTCCGGCGCCTAACCATAGCTATGAGACGGCATACAATCCCTAAAAAAGAAAAAGCCACGCACATCCTCGAAAATTGACAACCACAGCGCGATATCCAAGGCCACCCTCTTCTAATGGTGCCACGGCAGGGGCGATGATGTTACGAATATATGATTCGTGCGAACCTATCCTAGCTTATATTAGGAACGACTGGGCCTGCGACACCATCGAGAGTCCA
Organism: Lactarius evosmus; assembly: GCA_951394315.1. Taxonomy (NCBI): domain Eukaryota; kingdom Fungi; phylum Basidiomycota; class Agaricomycetes; order Russulales; family Russulaceae; genus Lactarius; species Lactarius evosmus. The sequence goes on along the minus strand of OX596130.1, from coordinate 3,193,574 downwards.
ATGCTTCATCAGCGCACCGCCTGTGAGACCATGCAGAGCAACGACAACGGGGGTTGTTTTGTTAAATGCGCGTCCTGCGGCGGCTGGTGGTGTGAAATCAACCCCGCTGCAGAAAAAGAAAGCTAGTTAGTCCTTTGGCAGTCCGAGAATATATGCACATACAGAGTTCCGCCATCTTTGAGTCTGAGGAGCTTCCTGTGCGCATCATTATCATTCCGTCCAAAGTAGGAACAGCATAGCGCAGTGACGAACCTATCATACACCACTGGATCTGCTTGAGCAAAGTTGCCAACGACTGCATATCCGGTCTGCAAGTGGCCACTGCACGTTTATTGAGTGAGGGGGCCCAAGGGCGACAGAGAAGACTGGGAGCGTACTTGAAAAGCCACCAGGCTGCCTTGAAGGGGGTGAGTACGCTTGGACACTGGGTCTCGATTAGCGTACGGAGCGAGATCTTCTCCGGGTCTGTATCCGTGAGGGTGCCCCGTCTCTGCACCGCAACCTGTGCGGGCTTCTGTGGCCAGGTGACTCTGGAGCGGGAACGAGAGCGGACGGGAAAGCGTGAAAGGAACGAGCCCATCGGCGTATGGGGGATGAGTGCCAAATCCGAACGCGTTTCAGACGCTCGAGTGGCGCGTCTGGCGCTAAGAAGTGATGGCCTCTGCGCCCCTTTTTCTCCGGATCCAGGCCTTTCCCAGGTTAAGTGACGTGTCAGTGCAGCGTTCGGATGGCATTGGGTTCTGAACTCACCAAGGTAATTTACTTTTTGGTCAGAAACTTGAGAGCGCCAGGGTACCGCCCCCTGGGTTGGGTGATGCCACCAGATAATGACGTCAAGGTCATCTAGCCTGCTATTGAGATGCTCTGGCTATAAGACCTAACACCTCCACTTCGACCGTTATTTCCTCCCTTCTTTCCACCCTCCTCTCGCTCACCGCCGCCATTTCCGCCGTCGGAAATGACCGCATTTAAGAGCAAATCAAAATTGGTTACTCCACATGCCCACCCCACTTTGACTATTCCTAGAAACAACCACACCCCCCATTCCTCAGCAGGCTCATCGCCTACAATCGCAAAGACACCAAAGACACCTGCGGATGAAGGCATAGACTTTTTCGAGTCATCGATAACGCACGGTGAAGCACCTGTCCGTGTGTATGAGCTACCGTTAGATCCAGATGGAGGGCCAAGCAAGAGTCGAGAGGTACTTCAGGTCGAATATATGCTCTATCATACTGATCCATTTCCGTAGTACATACGTCTCCCCCCCGCAGATGTTCCGTATATTCTCCGCGTCTCGCTGGAAGCGGGTACTCCCGCGTCAAGAAACGGTGTGTTCAAAACTAATTTCCCCCTCGACGGGGGCGTGTTTGACCGCAATAAGTTCGCTGAACGAAAGTAAGCGCATGCGGTGCTTTTCTCTCCGCTCACCGTGGAATGAAAAACGTGTTCACAGGCTTCCCACCAACGTTTCGAAACCCATCCAAATTGACCTTCCTATATCCCATGCTGGCGCCTTTGCTTATTGGGTCGAGTACGATGACGATACTCACGGCAATCGCATTACCGGCAGACAGGGTTACTTTAACATCGATCCACTCCTTCGAATCAAGGCACGCACGCCAATCCTCGGAAGTGACGCGCAGTATTTACTACCCACCGATGGCGGCGCGGTAGTAACGGATGAGATTGTTAACCTACCTCTCTCCGCTGTCTCTCTTCTTAGCACCGTCTCAAAATGGATGGGAACCGTGTCCAAGTGGCCAGACTTCTTTGCAGAGGCTAGTGACAGAGGGTATAATATGTTGCACTGGACGCCGCTGCAGGAACGCGGTGCAAGCAACTCGCCTTATTCAATCAAAGACCAGCTCCGCTATGAGCCGAGCATGTTCAGTGACCCTCAGTCCGTTGAAGATGATGGCGGCGCCGCGAAGATGGAGGAAGTGCTAGGCCTCGCCCGTGACCAACACGGTCTCCTCCACCTGACCGACGTGGTCCTCAATCATACAGCTAATAATAGTGTTTGGCTCGAGGAGCACCCAGAGGCCGGTCAGCCAGTTGTTTCGGTCGTATCTTCCTTTCCGATTCTCAAGACCTTTCCACCTCATAGGTTACAGTCCACTCCATTTCCCACACCTTGTTCCCGCTCTCGAGCTCGATAACGCCATTATTGAGTTTTCTGGTTCGCTCAAGGACCTCGGTTTACCTACTGAGGTCACGTCAATGGATGATGTAGAACTCCTCGTGGACGCCTTCCATAACTATGTCCTGCAGTTCAACTTCTGGCAATATTACGTCCTCGATGTTAAGAAAGAGAAGGAAACGGTCCAGGTGGCCCTCTCTTCTGGCGAGGTCAAGCCATGGGAAGGGCCTAACATCACAGGCAAGAGCGCGGCCGAACTTGCAACAATCATACGCGCATACCGTGACGGGGAATTCATCCAGGGGTTGTCAAAATATGCGAAACGGTTCGGCGTGACTGTAAATGGCGCCGTCGCGGCCGGTTTCGTCCTAGCTGCACGTGGGAGTGACGCGGAGCTCGTCACCGCGTGGGGCGACATTGTGGACGCGTTGAACCTTCCGCTCTACCGGGAGTCGGAAGAAGATATTAAGATTGTCCTGGAGAATATCAAGAATCGTTTAAAGTACTCCCGTCTTGACGACCACGGCCCAAAGCTAGGTGAAATTACCAGGAAGTCAGTACCTGACTCTGTCTTGCGCGATGAGAGCTAAAGCAACCATAGGTCTCCGATCATGGAGTCATATTTTGCTCGTATTCCTGGGGCCAAGAAGGAACCCCTCAAGTACTCTCTTGCTGTAAATGGTTGGTTGTGGAACGCGGACCCTCTCGCCAATTTTGCTCTCCTTCCTTCCCGGGCTTATTTTCAGCGTACGGTCATCGCTTGGACCGATTGCGTAAAACTCAACTACGGTTCATCTCCTGAGGACTCCCCGTTTCTTTGGGAACATATGACCAAATACGTGACTTCCCTGGCCCGCATCTTTACTGGTTTCCGGCTCGATAACTGCCACTCGACCCCACTGCACGTTGGCACGACTCTCCTTGACCACGCGCGTGTTGTCAATCCCAATCTTTATGTCGTCGCTGAGCTGTTCACCGGAAGTGAGGACATGGACACTCTATTCGTGAGCAGGCTTGGCATCAACAGCCTCGTTCGTGAAGCTGGAAACGCATGGGAACCTAAGGAGTTCTCTCGCATCACCTGGCGCTATGGTCTCGGGAAGCCATTCGGCTCAATGGACGACGCTTGCCTTACATCGTCCTCGTATGTTGCCCCTCCAACTGTCTCAGGGCGGGGGCCCGTCCGACCATGCGTCATCTCACCAGTCTTTGGTTCGCTACCGCATGCGCTGTTATACGACCAGACACACGACAACGAGTCAACAGCCAGCAAGCGGTCGCCGGAGGATACTCTGTCGACAGCAGCCATCGTCGCGTTCTCCTGGTGCGCGACAGGTAGTGTGAAAGGCTACGATGAGATATATCCACGGCTGCTAGAGCTCGTCCGAGAAACTAGATTATACGAGCTCGTCGGGCTTGGCGATACCAAGGGGAAACAATTTGGACGTGGGGGGATCGCAATCGCAAAGAGGCTGTTAAATAGTCTGCATCGAGAGATGGTCCTCGGGGGTTTCGAGGAAGGTCACATCCACCAAGAGAACGATGTGCGCCAGATCGTCTGTTGCTCTATGCAGACAAACCGCTGACATCTTGTTTTGTCAGTATCTTGTTATGCACCGTGTGCAGCCAGGTACTCAGAAGGGCTACCTTCTCGTGGCGCACACAGCCTTTCCTCCTTCCCGGGGTTCGAAGGACCGTGGCTCCAGTAAGTCTCTTTCGCGTACTGTTTCTTTCGTGCTCATAGCCAGGCAGTTGAACCAACCCGCCTTCGTGGATCAAGCGCTCAGTTCATTTTTGGGGCGAGTATTGAATTCACCGAAGGCGTTTCTATTCCAAACACGATCACTGGCATCCCGTCGAAGTTGGTGCACCTCCGACCCGTAACCCCGATGTGGGGACGTGACGACCAAGGCCCATATTCGGAAATTATAGTTCCTGATTACTTTCCACCCGGTAGCATAATGATTTTTGAGACACAACGTGAAGGCCTGGATCCCGCGTTGGACAAGCTTTGCGGATCCGGAGCGGATGACGCGCTACAAGATCTTGACCTTGTCGATTTGAACGTCTTCTTATACCGAGCTGATGGAGAAGAAATGGACGCTACGGGTGGCGAAATAAGCGTCTACGACGTTCCTGGTTTTGGAAAACTCAAGTACTGCGGTCTGGAGGGCTGGATGCATCCCTTAAAGCACGTTATACAGTATAACGATCTAGGGCATTCCCTCTGTGGCCATCTGCGAGAGGGGACCTGGTCGCTGGACTACATCACTAAACGGCTCTTCAGACAAGCGGATACATTTCCCAAATTGCAGAAACCCGCCGAATGGTTTAAGGAACGGTTTGACCTTATTAAAGCGACTGTACCACCTTACCTTCGGCCGAAGTACTTCGCCATCGTAGTCTCGGCGGCGTATAAAGCGGCCCGCCACGTAGCTATCGAGCAGTGTTCCGATTTTATCTCGTCTGGCCATTCATTCACTCAAGATTTGGCAATGGTGTCGTTGCAGATGCACGGGCGCGTACAGTCGGCCTCGCTAGATCCTGTCAAGAGTGTCCCTTCGCTAGCTGCGGGCCTACCCCACTTTTCTTCCGGTTGGGCAAGGTGCTGGGGCAGGGATGTATTTATCTCGCTACGTGGTCTATTTTTGACGACCGGTAATTTCGAATCTGCAAAGAGGCATATTTTGGCGTTTGCGTCAACACTGAAGCATGGTCTGATCCCGAATCTTTTAGACTCCGTTCGTAATCCGAGGTGTGTATCTCCCTTAATTAACACACTATCCCTGACTTCCATTTCCAGGTACAACTCGCGTGATTCACCATGGTGGATGCTCCAAAATATCCAGGATTATGTCCAGAAAGCCCCTGACGGTCCTGCGCTCCTTAACGAGCCTGTGAAGCGCCGCTTCCCTAAAGACGATACCTGGGTAGACTGGGATAGCCCGCGTGCTTATTCTGATACCAGTACCATTGCAGAAATTATCCAGGAGGTGCTGCAGCGGCATGCAGACGGCATTAATTTCCGCGAACACAACGCTGGTCCCAACCTTGATATGCAGATGCGCGACGAAGGATTTAACATTTACATTCACGTCGATTGGAAGACGGGCCTGATTCTAGGCGGAAGTGCGTGGAACTGTGGTACGTGGATGGACAAAATGGGCGAGTCGGCGAAGGCAGGGACAAAAGGCGTACCCGGGACCCCGCGAGATGGTGCACCTATTGAGATTACAGGGTTGTTGAAGAGCACACTGAGGTGGTTGGACGACCTATCGAGCAGTGGCAGATTCCCTTTCGAAGGAGTTGAAGCCGAAGGTGAGTCTAGACGCTACTAAAATACCGCGAGCTTTCTCTCTGAACGAGTTGGCGATACAGTGAATGGGAAACGCCGCCTAGTCACGTATCGAGAATGGAACGACTTGATTAAGGATTCATTCGAAAGGTCGTATTATGTCCCTCTGGGTCAGTCGGCGCCTTGGTCTTGCTCTCGCATAATTACTAATATGATATTTAGATCCCTCGGAAGACAAGGGGTATTCCATCAACCCGACGCTCGTTAATCGTCGTGGAATTTACAAGGATGTCGTCGGATCGGGACCTGGCCGGGAGTGGTCAGACTACCAATTCAGGCCGAACTTCCCCATTGCCATGACGGTTGCACCCGAGCTTTTCGACCCTGAGCACGCACTCGTTGCGTTGAAACTTGCAGACGAAGTTCTCCGGGGACCACTGGGAATGAAAACACTTGATCCGAGCGACTTACAATATCGCCCCTTCTACGACAACTCGAATGATTCAGAAGACCCCGCCGTTGCGAAAGGCAGAAACTATCACCAGGTTAGTGGGTCCGAAGAGTGCAATTACCCGAATTGAACGGAGTTTCAGGGTCCCGAGTGGGGGTGGCCCTTGGGGTACTTCCTGAGAGCTTATTTGTATTTCGATTCGAGATACGGAGCAGGAACGGAGGTAAGTGGGACAACCAACATGCACACCTGCTTCTGAATGCTATGCTCGTCGTCTCATCAGAACCCAACTGATACTTTGCACCACATCTACAATATTCTCCGGGCTCCTCGAGCTTACATCAGCAATGATCCTTGGGCCGGGCTTCCCGAGTTGACGAACAAGGACGGGGCGTTCTGTAATGACTCCTGTGCTACGCAGGCGTGGAGTGCAAGTACCATCTTGGATGTTCTGGAGGAAATTCACGAACAGCACTGAGTAGAGGATAGAGGAAATGTAGTAAATTGTGATTGGATTAGATTTGTATGGTCTTGTTTGGGTTGGAAGGGTTTGACATCGCGTGCGGGATGCAAGGAAAATAGATGACTCTGTCCATCTCTTATGTCTTTCTTCGGTTTTGAACAACACGATCGACTGCAACAGGAAAAGCAACGATTTTTGGAGGTAAAGGGGGAGCAGGAGGATCTCGCCGTTTACACCTGGGGTGAGGATAGTTATGATGGGCTAGGCGATGCTCTTCAGGAAGGTGGCGATGAACTGAATGACGAGACTTTTGGTGGAACTGGCGAAGTTGGCGAGTTTTTCATGTTTCATTTCATTGGTACCGCCTTCCCTTATCGTGAGCAGGCAAGGACTTCGATTTCACACAGCAGACTCTCAGGCTGCTGCTCGATCACCATCCCGGACCTGCTCCGTCTCAATCGGCCACCTTCGAGCAACCGCATGCACAGCCAGACCCGTCCAGAGACACGGCACATGCCCATGGAGCGCAGGCCTCATCTTCCTGTACGGTCGTCACAGAATTAAATCCTGTGCCCCTCTCAAATTCCTCCCCTCTGCCCTTGCAGCTCGTCCTGGCCAATCGCTTTGGGACGAAAAGTCGCCTTTCTCGGTGCTTCCTCGATCGAGCAGTGCCTCTCGCGGTCCTGCTGATTTCGTCCGCAACGGCTCCGTGCGTCTCTCGAACCTCTCGAATGGCGGCTCGGTGTCGTCATCGAGCCTCGCCTCATCCCATTCGCCCAGCGCCTCCGCCGCCCAGCTGACCCCGCAAGCCGGGGCGCGGACACTGCAGGACATCGAGGCAGAAATGAAGGTGGCTGCGGTTGCGCAGCGCGTTCAGACTTCTGCGGCGGTCACACAGCGACAGCAGTTGATGCAAGAACAGCAACATGCCCAGCAATCGCACTATTATCAGCAACAGCGATCCGCCCCTCCAAGAATGCACCCGCAGGCCCAGTCGCCGAGGTTCCATCAGCAGCTGCAGCAGCAACAGCTCCTACAACAACAGCAACTGCGGGAACAAGAATTGCAGGAGCAGCTGAAGCTGCAGCTGCAGATCCGCCAACAACAGCTGGTGGAGCAGGAGCGGGAGCGCCGCTTACAAGAGGCGCAGCAACTCCAGGAGCAATTACGCCTCGATCAGATGGAACGACAGCTCCGCTCCCAACGCTCTGATACCCGTCAGCAGCAGATCATGCAAAACCAGTATCTACATCAACGCCAACCGTCGGATCACCTGCCCGTGTTACCATCACAACAGTTCGTCCAGCGTAGGCAACAGTCTCCTGCTTTCGGCGACCCCCATATGCAGCCTCAGTACCAGCAGAAGGGCCAGTACGTACCGCAGAATATCCAGTTACAGCAGCGCCTCCTGTCTGAGACCGCCCAGGCGGAGTTCATGCGGGATATGCAGGCCGTGCTGCAGGCGGAGCAGGACGCTCTCCAGGCCGAGGCGATGCGTAGGATCATGGAGACCGAACGCATGGAGGAGAAAAGGAGGCGGAAGGCCGCTAAGATCGCTCACATGGCATGTCTGTGCACAAACATGACACTGTCTCGTGCTGATATTCCTTCAGTCCCGATATAATGATCTCATGACCCAATCCGACAAGGATTTCATCACGCGGATACAACTCTCACAACTCGTCACGCAAGATCCCTATGCCGATGATTTTTACGCACAGGTTTATGGCGCTATCATTCGATCGCGTTTAGGGCTCCAGCCTTCCGATGAACGTGTCCTAAAGTTTGGCTCGTCCGGAGGCGTTGCTCTAGGGATGAGACAAAACGGCGGCGGGAGACGACCAAGCGCTATGCAGAAAATGGAACAGCAGATCGAACGTATCGTGAATAATGCACGTCAGAGGGAGCAAGAGAAACGTGAGCTTTTCTTCTAATATTTGTGCTCAGTTTGGCCTAATCGCGAACGGCTGGCGCTAGCTGCGAGTCAGAGCTTGCAAGGCGCTCTCGGTAAGACTTCCGGGCGAAGTTACAAGGCAGCCCCGCGGCAACTGTTACAGGTGGACACTTCAAATAGCTCCACACACGCGCATATATCCAGGGAAGATGCAATACGCAAGCATGGTGAAGGCGCCGCAAAGGAAGCTGCGAAGATAGGGGTCGAGGCACTTGGTGTTACTGCAGACGTGAGATGGTACCACATGGTCGTTGTTTTGCGCTCATCAGGTTTCAGCCTGACAATACGGTTTGCAAAGACCCTTTGACGACGAAGGAGGCACTAAAAATTCTGGAGCATCTGTATGACTTGGTATTGGACATCGAACAACTAAGGCGCGAGCAGTCGAGTCTCAATGCTGAAGACCCTGAAACAGTGGAAGCCTGGTGCGCTTACTCAGAGCACTTTCTTGCGCAACTCAAGGGTTTTCTAACTCACTTATAGGAACGCACGGTATTCTGAACTCGTTCAGCAACTATGGGACAATCTCAGAGTTATGGTACCTTTGGAGACAAGGCAAGCTACTGCCGGTTGTCCTTTTACTGTTCTGACGCGAATACGTTACAGCAATCCGCATCCATTCATCTCCCTTATCGCTCCTTCCAAAGGAAAAAAGCTCCTTCCGAGAATATCTAGACATCTGTCCTCTCAGCAAATGCTCACAGTGCTAACTCTCCTAGTCGCGTGCTTTTCCCAAATGGATATCGTCATTCACGCGCGCATTCTCGATGTTCCGGAGGAAAGCGCTCACCAGCAAGATTTGGAACGACAAACACAAGCGTTCCTTGGGAGCATCGTTCAGAGCATCCTGCCGATCGTGGCCAAGGCGGGGTTACGTTTAGTTAGCGGTCTTTTGGGTCTATTACTAGAGAGGAGTGACATCGTTTCCATTACCCAAACAAGAGTTGGTACTCACCGCATCCTTTTTTATCCTGGCTGATCGCCTTTCCCTGCAGCCTGGCCTGGCCATCTTGACTTTGTTCCTTAGTCGCGTTGAGGTGATCAAACAAAGTATGTCAACAGCCGCGGATCTTTCGGAACTTCCCACACAAGAAGAAACGGAACAATGGTACGGATAAATTTTGATGCAGTAGAGTTCCCACTGACAGCGTTGCGTAGGGAGTTGATGTTCGACCATCTGTTCCAGCTTCTGCACCCGAACTTGTTATACCTCTTCCCCTCAACCCGCATTGCCGCAGCACTGGCCACCCTCCCGCCGGATTCTACCGTCCTTCCCATGCACACTGAAACTCTCGACCAGCCCGTCTGGCAGTTCCTTGCAGCCCTCGCCCTACACGCAACAAATGAGCAACAACAGGCGCTTGTCACCGCACTGCGCGAGAAGGTGCTCGAGAACGTCGCAAGTGCGAATAAAGGCTGGGTTGCTGATGAAGACGAGCGGCGTGCTAAGCTCGGGAATGTGAACCTATTTTTACACGCGCTTGGCCTGGACAGCTCGCAGATCAGCATCTGAATTTGTTTGTCGGTGACTCTGCGTTGAGCTGTAGAAGCGATTTTTTTCATTGACTTTATCCATTTTTCATATTTTGGAAACTAGAACCATTGAAAACTCTGTCCCTCGCTATGAGGGAGGCTGACTCCTTCCCATGAGTAAGAAAGAACGTGCATCGGTCCAGCCCAACTGTGGCAGTGGCAGTGGCGGCCGGTCTCGCCCTGAATATGTTCCGAGCATGATCCCAGCTCCTTGTAGTATCCCAGCGCCCAGGCACCGCATTTTCGTGTCTCCCGTAACGACGCGGTGCTGTCAGGCTGCGAGTCAGTGTAACGGTTACGTGGCTCACAGTATATGTTTCATGACAAGGTTGCAATCACAGCATGATTGCGGCGCTCTTTCCCCCCATGCTTACTTCGTTCACGGCCGAATGGCCCATTCGGGGATTCGTTTCACAATAACCAATAGCTTAAGTCTTCAGGTCCATCGAAATCTGTGGCTTCTATGATGGCTTTCCGTGATACTTTGCCCATAGGTGGTGACGTTCGGTCCACCGGGGTGTCCGTGCGCTTGGAGCATCGCAACACTAGAGCGCTGGTGGTCCGCTCGATTGTATGAAACGTTCGCGTTCTCCTTGTCTTGCCCTTTTTGGACCAAGTAACCCTTAACCATCCACACAGTGCATATCTTCCTATGTCACCCAGCATCGCAATATAACGGGCGCTATCTTAACAACCCCCCGTGTTTCGCACGCTCTCCCATCTGAGGGGTTGGCCGAATTCGTCGCGGTTCCTATCATGTTTCCTAGATCTTTATAGATGTTTCCGTCACACGCAGCGGTTCTTCTTTGGGAGGGTACTTTGACATGATGCCACAATAGCGGTGCCACAAGCAGATAAGACGCGTGACCCAACATACGTGGTCGCTCAGCCCCTCAGGCAGCGCTTGACTGAGTCGCCATGTCCGTCCACAAGTACACGTACTATCAGGATACGGCCCAGTCACCGTGGAAAACGCGCGGCCGACGGAAGTACAAGAAGTGGGACCCCAGTGTCCCTCTGAGTCCCTGACTCTGGCTCTCCCCCCCTTCCCAGACCTTAAGAGGTACTCAAAACTCGATCTCCTGCCTTCTGTTCTTTTTTTTCTCGGACATGTCATACCAAGCATGTGTCGTCATCTTTCAGCCTCGCACGGCCCTCCCACTAACATATATACTAGCCTCACCAATATGCCCGTATCCCGTTCACCCGCGGCGACGGGTACCTAGTGCGGATGTTCGGCCAACGAGATGCACCGTTCTTCATCGAATCGCTCCTCAAGACGAGCGCACGGGACGTCAATATGATCAGCAACGTCCCTGGCTGGCACAACGCGCTGATGGTCTCGCGGCCGTCCGTGCAGGGGACGCACCCGGACGCGCTCGCGAACAACGAGCACCCGCTCTGGCTCCTCGACTTCGTCCCGCCGCCCCAGGTCACCGTCGTCACGCAGAAGATCTGGAGCCCCCCGAACCAGTCCGACTGGCGCCGCTACGTCGAGCAAGCGCACCTCCGCATGCCCGTCTTCTTCGTGCAGAACAACGGCATCATCGGCCTGCCGTTGCCACGCGCCGCGGTGGGCGACACCGCGTCGCTGCGCAATGCGGACAGGGCGGCTCCCCTCGGCGGCGGACACTCCACCCAAATTCGCATTGCTGTAAGCTTTTCCTCCCCCTCCCCCCCATTTTTTACTCCCTTTACTCCTCCCCCTTCCCCCCCCTCCGTCACGCTAAGCTCCCTTTCCAGTGGCCTGGCTATGAATCATGGGAAAGGCAGATTCAGATCAGGGATCAAACGCGACACCGCAACGAGATCACGTTGGAGCGGTTCGCGAAGCTGGTCGCGGGCGTCGTTGATAGATTTCTCGCGGTGAGGCTCTGTCTATATTTTCAACGTTGCATCGTGCGCTATGCTGACGGCCTTGTGTCTGTGTAGCATGGCGCTACGGTCGCCACGCGTGATCCCACGTGGAGGGTAGGGAATGGTGCTATCACTCGCAATAACGTTATCATTGTCGGCACCGTGCAGGTCTCTGCGGGGGGGTGGATGCCCATTCTGCAGATCGTTGGTCTCAATCCTAATGGGCCCCCGAATCATTTTTATCCCAGTTAGACTCGATCGATGTATTTGTACTCATAGATCATACCCTATAATATTATGTCGTACCCATGTACGACATGGAAATTTTAAGGACGCTACATAATAATATTATTCTGCGCCGCTAGAACAGCCGGCTCGTGCTGGCTTCTCCCCCTTATTTCGAAAACGTCAACTGATCACCAGACTTGACTTTCGTAGCCAGTCGCGTGAACAATTAATTGCCTCATGTCACCTCACTGGAGTGATTGCTAATCGGTTGGCTGTGTTATTAAGGAAACTCCCTAAGAACGGCAAAAAAAACACACGAAGAACCGGAACGATGGAACAGGACAAAAAGAAAGACTTGGAAAACATGTCACTGTTGCAGGCACAACAAGGACAGCGCATCGTGCTTCCTGGGCGGGTCTGTGCACCCAAATACTTCGAGTCGGCGTTTTTCCCCCCTTTTCATTATCACCTCTTCTGAAACGATTGATCCGTGGAAATCGAGTACTGGAAGCGCATCCCATGGCGGCAGCCCACCCTCTGGCAAGTCTAGAAGTCCCGTTCCAGTGACCCCTGATGCATTCACATCCGGGAGCTGAATGAGGGGAAGGTCGAACTGAGCGCGCTTCTTATCGAAGATCGCACGTGGCAACCGCTTGACATGGGCGCCAGGTTCCAGCCGGTTCGTAGACAGCGAAGAGAAATTGGCGTAGTTGGGATAGAGCATGGTGTAGCCGCGCAAAAAAACCATTTCGATGAAGTATTTCTTCCAAGAGTGTTGCCATCTGTTCGACCGGACATTCGGAACGACCAGCGAGAGTGATAGGTCGGTTAGGCGGCTAGTCACATAGGTGTGGAACTCGCGCCAATGTTCCGGGAAGTATACGGCGCCCCAGCTGCAGGGGATTTGTGACAGGTAAGGTGTGTTTAGACCGGCGATACCGCTGCTATTGAACAGCCGACGAGCATTGAAGGGCCGCCGCCCTTCGAGATGGAGTTCGAGATTCTTTTGTTGGTACAGACTAATACCGAAAAGCTGTGGGGACTTGTTTTTTGTACCGCCGTACCTGGAGCGGTCAATACAGTCCGAGAAGCGAGACTCGTTACGAGAAAACCCTACCTGTAGCGAAGAAGAGCTAGCTTAATCCAGGCATAAAACAACGGGGAAACCTCAACATCATCTTCCAATAGTAGACCATATGAATCGTTTGATCGTGGATACCAAGACTCCACAACGGCGGTCAACAAACCCCCATGTGTGATCCTGTGATGTACAAACACGGAACCGTGCTTCCATGCAAGACTATCTGCAAGGCGCTTGGTGTCTAGATCTGCAGAGTTTTCCATGTTGAAACGAAGGTCAAGAGAGTCGCCGAAGTAGCGAGCCCTTTCCAGGGAACGGAGTAGACGCGACAGGGATTGCGACCTGTTGTTTGTAATGATACTGACTTCCACACGAGGTACATTCCAATCTATCGAAGTCAGCACACACAGAAAAGATCGAGACTGGAGAGACGTACTCCTCCACTCCACGAGAGATAGTGTGCCCATCCAATCTGAGTACAAGAGATCTGAGCGGTCAAGCCGAACTAGCACAGACGCCACAAGCGCCGCGTGGCTTCGTATAGCACGATGCAAAGAATTTGTGTACATGTCCGCTGTTGTCAAAGCGATGAACACATCAGGGGGACTAGATAGACGGGCCAACCAGGATGAAACTACTGAGTCAGCTGGACTTGAACCGGAGGAGCCCGTTTCGAAATACAAGGCACACGTATCCGTAGAGATGAAGGTTTGATCTGTATTTGCTTGCGCGTATAGTAAGATATCTATATGATATCCACTAATCACCAAGCCACATGCTGCCTGGGAGAATGCAGTGAGATCGTCGAGAGTGGGGAACAAGACGCCGAAACGACCATGGGGCGTGTAAGGGCCAATATTTGAGAACTGCGGCTCTTGGTCAAAGATACGTAAACGATCGTCGATGCCACTAAGAGTGGATATGCGCTGCCTATCAGTAGAGTTCGGAACATCCGGATGAGACGCAAAACAATTGCTCCCAGCTGATTCTCGACCAATGATGACACCGCCGATCATGTCGGGCCTCGTGCTTGAAATCCAGTGTCCAAGTGCCAACCACGAATCTAGGGTCTCATTCATAAAGGCACATTCGTCAGAAAACATGAGGCTTGGCAGTACAAAGGGGGGGACGAGAAAATCCGCGGCACGATGTGACGCTAACTGTGTGTGGCACGATTCCTTACGCTCCCCAGACTTGACAAGAGAAAAGCCCTTTGGGCCAAGGGGGAATGTCACGTCGGGAGGATTAAGGAGTAGAGAACCAGTCGCTTTATCCACTTCTTGTAGACCTGAATCCCCGAGGAATAGTGTCCAATCAGCTGATGCATGGAACGCCGCGTCAATGAGAGCTTTGGTAGAGCAAGTTGCTTGAAGGCAAGGGAGCAGAGTCAGTTGTGCGGGCAGAGCATATATATGCGAGGAAAGGATTTGGCGGAGAGACATTCGCGCTTTAGACAACAACGTTTCGGGGCAAAGGATGACGACTTCTTCGACCCTTGCGGGGTACTTGAGGATTCCGGCGAGGGTCCTTGCCAGAGTCGAAGTACTCTTTTCTGTAAGGGGGAGAGCAACGGTGATCGAAGAATTGGAGACTGTCTTTGCGGACCCAAGTTCGAGCACATACAGAGGCCCAAGTGCATCCGCCCACGGCTGATCGAGCGCACTTGGGGTGTCGAACACAGCCGGATTGACTTCCCACCCTGGGAAATAAGAATTCACGGAGAACGGATCTGCAGAATGGCTCCCATAGCGTCTGAGAAGAAATAATACAGAGAATGCCAGAGAGAAGAGGAGAAGAATAAACCACCGAGAAAGGCGGTTGAAAGAGCGCTCACGTCGAAATCGACGTTTAGCTTTGATTATGGAGGACTTGGACATATGACAGAATAAATTAAGTTGAGCGATAAAACCCGCCGTAAGATGTACAGAATCGATGACGTCATCAGATGTTATGCGCGAAACGCGAATTACCGAACGCATATAATCTGCAAAGAGGCACGATAATTACAAGAGCCTTTGGTATCATCGTGGGCTATCCTTGCTGCTGAGGCTCCTGAAAAACTCCGCGTAGGCGTGGTCTACATCAAACATCAACTGAAAGGCAATTTTTTGGCTTTTAGCATTATTCCTTCGGCTACCCGGAGCTACACCTGCCTGTCTTGATTGTTCTTCTGTGATTTCATCAGATGCCTTCATCCCGTTTAAGGTGATCAACCTGTAGAGAGGTAAGTAGAGGAGGTGCAACATTTGCGACAAACGCACCACCCAACCATTTTGCTCCGTCCTTCCCAATCCTTACTTCCCTTGAACCGCGCGTAGCTTGTGACAAGTTCCTGAAGAATTGGGTGTAGTTGATCCTTAGCACGCAAGCGTAGCTTGAGTGCGTCCATAAAAGTGATGAAGCTCTACCAAGTTACGTCGGTGTGAAGCACCAGAGATTGAAAGACAATGACAAAACCTGTGTCGTTTCTGCGACCCACTTTCCAGTCTCGGGGCCAGCTTCGCTCGAGTGCTCAACAGTTGCCGGCACTCCGACCTCGAGGCGATGAAGTGCCGCGGGGTGATCCATCTTAAATAAACATTTTGGGTCAAAGTAATTGGTCCTAGTACAATTAGTACTTACCCGATATCGACTCATGAATTGCTCGATACTTGGCACGTCGTCGCCGACCAGTTTAAGCATGGTCTTGTATTGCGATAACAATCGAGTGCATGCGGGCGAATACCTCTTAGTCTCCCGCCCTTAGTACACTACCCAAGTCAAACGATATGAGGATATGAACGACGCACTCTGCCGCCGTAACTGAGTCACGTACGTACGCACGCTCCAGATAGTCCAAGGCAACGATAATGCCATAGAGGGTTGCAAGTGACTCATATTTCTCCCGTTCAGCATTCGTTGTATAGAGACGGGCTTCTTCGTCAAGAGATAAAGGTGCAGACATAATTCGGCAATTCAAGAGCAAAAGCGATGTGAGAGTAGAGTACTAACCTTCTCACGCGTTTGCAAATGGTCACAGACTTGCAAAATCGAAAAGATTATACGATATTAGTACTTTCCGTAGGGCATTTCTTCCCAAAAAAATTAAATTATGTTAAGTAGGTTCTGTAGATATAAGATCGCATAAAAAATGAGGGATCGGGGTATATTTGTGGCCATAGGGAGATCGTATTTGTGGGGATGTCGACCAAAGTGACATGCCCACACCCCCAGATCTGGACGATCTCATGCTCAAACACAAAGATCCTTTCTCTAGTACAATAATATACATCACTAGTAACTACATAACGGATTTAAAGGGGGTGGCTTGAGCCGATTGAGTTGTAGAAAGGAACCTCACTTTGTTGCACCAAGACGTGACTGACGCGTGATGCGTTTAAGACTCCTCCAGCCGACAACACCGGCATGGTAAACAATTCCGTGTCGCATCAGACATGGCCAAAGTTGTTGCCACAATGTTGAAATTCCGCCATCCTTTTTGGCCTGCCGAATGCTGCCGTTGGTGTGACAATGCGTGACAAAATTTTGCAAAGGGGGGTGAAATCCTGCACACTGAACGTCCTTCAAAACAATTTTTTTTAAAAATAGATGCGATGGCTTAAAGACTCTTCTATTACTATGTAAAATATGAAGTGTACGCTGTGTGTTGTTGAGGCTACAAAAAATGTTTGGTAACTTTTTGCAAACAGCCGGGACGGTTAGTATAATATCCTCCGCCAAGATGTTTCTGATCGGTCAGGTCAGCTGACCTGTGCCTCGAGCAAGAGAGCGAGGGTTCTGGTTTAAACGTTCAAACCCAGCTGTCTTACCTTTACGTGGCTATAGCCCTCGGACTGTAGTACCTGGAGCATATGCCCGTCTGCCTGTCTACGTCCGTCCTTAGTCAAGTCAAGTTTCCAGGGCGCGTCCTGGAGTCCGCGTCTTGGTCGCGGATACGTGATGGGGAATAAACCGCTGACTCAAAAGTCAAAAGCATTGAAAGAAAGCCGCTATCATCTCAGAGAAGATACTGGAACCCCCCGAGCTAACTTAGCAACTACTGTACAGTGTCCACCGAAACTAATATCGTGTAGACTCTTCAGGCAGTACATGACGACTAAGTGATCATAAGAGGGATGATGGGGACAAGCAAGTGAGATGGAATATTGTCGGTATCACTGGTAACAAGATAAATAATCGAGAGTCTGATGGGTAAAGGCCATACTATAGCATGTAACGATATACTGTATTCTCACTTTGATCATTACTTTTGCTTTCAGGTTGATCAACCTCATTGTTGCATCATGCATCAGGCCTCAGGCCTCAGGTATTGATTCCATTGTTGTTGTTTGCTCTTCTGTCACTCCCACCTTGTGTTACTCTGCCTTTCTTTCAATTCCAGATAAGCCATATCGACCTGTACATCTTGCGTACCACGTCGCTTCATCGCTGTTGGGTACGTCAAAAGGTGCCAACTCTGCTAATACCAAACACCTCGTCTTCTTCGTGTGTCAGCTGAGCCTTACCGAACAGGCCGGTTTCATAATGAAACATCAACACCAGCACCACGTTGCGAATCGAAGGACTTGGGCCTAATCCATACGGGTCGCACAAGTAAACTCGATACCTTAAAAGTTTACCCGCCCTCGTCTTGTTTTCTCCCAGAGTGTGAATTGTGGGTGTTCGGGCATGCCCGCAACAACTCAATATAATTTTCTTGTCTATCTCTCATGCTCGGACCGGGTTTTTTTGTCTTTAGTGCGCCCCGTGACATACGAATGCGGACTTTTTTAATGAGCAAATTGCGGTGCCTTTCAATCCCCAATAACTCAAGAAACTACTAAACAGAAATGGACGCAGAGATTACTTGCTGTAGCTTTTGCGGGGGTAGGCAGGATTTCCACGCCGTTCCCAGGCTTGTCCCGCTAATTTTAGTCCGACTCGCACGAATCGGTTTCGCCCCAAAGTTAGCGTTAGCGGAGCACACTTCTAATGTATGGTCCAGAGCGCCGCACGTTCGGGTATGGCCCTTTAATTGCTGCCGTGTCCGCTTCTTTTTCGTTCGCTCTCTTAAAACTCGTTCTCATGATTGAACGGTGGTTCCCAAGTCCTACGCTTGCCTGCCCCTATGGCCTCTCCACGCGTATCGCAGTCCTCTCCTTCAACGGAGTCTGGGGAGAAGGGGAAAGCTTCTCAAGAGGACAACGTAATCGCCCTCAACGCGGGATTAGATGTCTCCCAAGTGGACGAGCGAAAGCTCGTGAGGAAGATCGACCTCCATCTTATCCCCTGGCTGTCGCTACTCTACCTTCTCAGTTTCTTAGATCGTACGAGCATCGGAAATGCGAAGGTATTTCTTTACCATTTTCCGTCTAATCAGAGACCTTATCTCCTTCTATAGCTCTACGGGCTTGAGAAGTCTCTCCACTTAACTGACAAGCAGTACTTGTTTGCCCTTACGATCTTCTTCTTCCCGTATGCCCTGTTTGAGGTGAGAAATTCGCTTCGTTACTCCACTAGCGTTATATTTAGCTCCAACACCCTTTAGGTGCCGTCTAATATTTTCCTCAAGCGCCTCCGACCATCACTATGGCTCTCGGGGCTCATGCTTCTTTGGGGAATTATGATGGTAAGTGATGCTATAGAAGCTCCTGATCTGAACGCCGAATAACAATGGCTGTGTGCAAGACTGTGCAAGGTCTGGTTCACGACTATGGTGGTCTTCTGGGTATGCGCTCGCCTTTCTGATTCCCGTTTTTCCGATTATTCTCACTCCACGGACAGTCATGCGCTGGATGCTCGGCATGATGGAAGCCGGTCTGTTCCCGGGTGTTACTTACTACCTCTCCTGGTACACATCCCATAACCTTTTTGGTTCAGTCCACCCACACTTGATCCATCTGATGCCATCTTGTTATCTTTTCACAGCTGGTACAAGCGCTCCGAGTACGGGGTTCGTGCCGCCATCTTTTTTTCCGCCGCCTCGGTATCCGGCGCGTTCGGCGGTCTGCTTGCAGTACGAGGTCCTATCTCTCGCGGGATATGCGGTTCCTGACATACTGTTTCTCTCGCGCGTACCAGGCGGCCATCTCGAACATGGATGGGGTAGGGGGAAAGCCCGCGTGGGCGTGGATATTCATCCTTGAGGGTTTGGCGACGATTATTGCCGGCGCCGCCTCATTCTTCATCATCCAGGATTTCCCTGATACCGCGCGCTTTTTGTCCGAAGCCGAGCGCACCGTGGTTATTCGAAGGCTGCAGGACGACGACCAGTTCTCTGCCGCCGGCGAGAAACTCAAGTTTCGAAATATCATGAGCAGTCTCAAAGACTGGAAAACGTGGCTTGGAAGTGAGCTTGGCCTCTCGGTCACCTTTTCAAATGAATGCACGACTTCCTTGGACTCACCAGTGCCACTACTCTAGTTGGTATATATATTGGCTGTGACATGCCTCTGTACGCCTTCGCGCTTTTCCTTCCGAGCATTATTCGTCAGGTGCGCCTGTCCCTGTCACTTGAAAATGTCGGGTCCGTACCTGAAACTCTACCTCATCCGTTTCATCTAGCTTGGTGAGTTCATTCCCATGATGAGATCCCCAATAGTATCGCCATTCTCACCCGGTACCCAGGGTTCCGAGCAACGGCTGCCAACCTTCTCACAGTTCCTGTGTACACTTTCGCTTGCATTGTCACCTGTCTCGTCGGCTTCTCGGCGGACAGGTTGCAACGAAGAGGCATTTTTAATATGTATGGTTATTACGCCTAGTACTCGGGCGCCCTGTACTGACATCGGGAACAGTGCTCTGTCATGCGTAAGTGGTCTGGCCTATATTATTTTGATAGTATCCAGGTCCCCTGCTTTGTCCTATGTTGCCGTATACGTGGCCACGTGGTGCGTGGGCATAGCATATGATGCTTTGGGATCTAACCTCTCTCAGTGGTATCTACCCCCTAATTCGTAAGTGGCAGTACTTTTGAAAAGGGAAATGCAGCCACCAACTCAACTCACCTTGCATGCCATGCAGCTAACACGGTGTGAGTTCTGGTCTTGTGCTCCACAATGGATGTAGTGACAACCCCCCTTCCCCCAGAGCGTGGATATCAAACAACACTGAGGGCTCCTATAAGCGTAGCGTGTCGCTTGCGATGGTCATTAGTTTGTAAGTCCACAGGACCACCGTATCTCTATTACCCGACCGAGCCTTTCTTCGTCTTACTAGCGGGAACATCAATGGTGCGGTCAGTTCGAACGTTGTACGTGCCATACTCTCTTTCCTGGATGTCCGATCCCTCGGCTCACCATCGGGCCTTGCAGTACCGCGCTTCCGATGCACCATGGTATCGCCTTGGCCATGGGCTCGTGCTTCTGTACATCGGCATCGGCATTATCTCTTCGGCCACATTCTACGTACTCTTACGCCGCGAGAATGCCGCACGTGATCGCGGAGAGCGCGACGAAGTGATCGAGGGTATTTTCAGGGAGAATGAGGGAGCCGAGGAACGTGAAGAGCGCGCGCGGAGAAACGGAAGCTTCTCGACTGTCGAAGAAGCTAAGCGAGAGAAGGGCGATCGATGGAGCGGGTACCGATACATTCTGTGAAGTTTAAACACGACGACCACATGTGCAATCATATATTCTACGAGACGGAACAACAGCTTGGAGGCTGGGGATCCCTACAATTGTAGCAGTAGCAGAGAGCAAGCGCATAATGAGTGACTGTCACAGTCACACAAAGGTAGAGTATTTTCTAAAACCAGCAAGTCAAAATGCACGGCCACAGTAGGTGGAATGCCCCATAAGAAAGTAAAGAAAAGAAAAGAAAAAAAAGGCAGATGTTAGCTATAAACCAAGCAGTCTACACAAGGAGTGGCAATATTCAGTTAACAAAGAGGTCGGGAATAGCGAACGACGATGAAGGCAAACGCAGGCACGCGCAACATTTTTGGCGGCCGTGATTCAGCCTTTTTTTTTTGTTTTTGAGACGAAGCAGGTACCCTCCGATTGGAAGTGCTTCTGCCGAAACCAGATGAAATCTGGGAGCCGCGCCGTGCCGATATTTCGCCACGCTAACGCTTCCAACAGCTCCAAGATCAATACACTGGCCATCGCGCGGGGGGCACACGCATACGGGACTGCACAGTTGGCGACTCGGGCGCGGGGTGTGTGTTAGTCGACCAGTTGTAGATGCGCGGCGATACGCTGGGAGGGGGCGAGGGCTGCAACGGCTCGCCGTTCGGGGTCATAGCGAGCATCGGGGCAGACTGCACCGGCGCAGGCGGTGGGGTGACGGGTCTCGAAGGGAGTGTGTGCTGCATCGCAGCCGAGATCGCGCCACGAGGGTGGTGGGACAGCTGGATTGGAGTGATTTCCGACGTGCGGACGCTCACGCCTGGGCGCATAGGTGCGGGGGCGTCCGTGTCGGAGTCGCTGTCGGGGACGAACGCGGGGAGATGCTGCACGACGCGCGCGCGGCTGAGTCTGCGAGCGTGGAAGCGTTCGAACGCAGCAGGAGACACGCCGAGAGACTGCGTCGTGCGGCGTCTCGGCTCGGAGGTCGAGTGACGGCGCGGGGTGGGGAGTGGGGGGAGACCGTCCAAGGCGGTAGTGTTGTCGCTGGGGGACGTGGCGTCGAGCCATCGATTGACTTCATGATCCGAGGGCAAGACCTGGCCGGGAACGGGGGGCAGCTCTGCAGGCGTGCCGCGCCCGCTGGAGGCGGAAGACGAGTCGTCGCTGCTATCAACAGGAGTCATAGGCTCCAAGGGGATAGACGAGACGACAGCCTCGTAAACTGCATCCTTGAAGAAGGCGTCGGAGTCGGGATCCCACGCATTCTCGTAGGACCAGCGGGTGTAATGGGGGTAGATCTCGTCGTGGGAGTCGCCGGGACTGATAATAACAGGAGCGGCGGTGACCGTGGAGGAAAACGTACGACCCATTCCCTTTTTTTTTTTAAAGAAAAGTAAGAGACGAGACAAGAAAGAAGAAAGAAGAAAGAGACGCTGAAAGAGAGGAAGGGAGGAGAGTCGAAGATAAACAAGAGTGGGGTGAACAAGGCACTGAGTAGTGCAATGTAAACAAAAACACAAATACAGCAGTTATCGCCGAGGGCGTTGACTCTATTGCCGCTTTTTGCCGCACACTCCCTCTTCACCCAAACCTTGTATCCCATTTCCCTATTACTTCCACCATCACCCAGCTGCCTGCTGTCTCCAATTAACACCGATACAGCTTTGATTTAGGACAACTGGCGCCACCTACAGTTCTTGCCATTGTCGGTTTTGTTGGTCATCGCCTCGTCTACACCCCCTGGGAAAAGGATCACAGACACGGTGTTTTCTCCTTCTGACCTTGGTAACCGACTCGGCGTGAGCACCGGTGCTTCCGTAGATCCGTAGATGGTGAGACCAATTAAGGGAACACTTGAGGAAGCCGCCATATGCCTAGTAGGCGTATTTTACTGAGTTCACGCCTCAGTTACAGAAGACGAGAGCGACATACATAGCAGTGTCGACGATTTTCTGCACAAACTGAGGAGTCAGGAAACCATACCATTTCATATGCGTCACATCGCCAACGGTAAAAGGGGTTGGTGTAGAATACACAGCGACATATGGATCCACTCGGTCGTTCGCTCGCAATCTGGTTTTTCTAATCAATAATCTCAATGACGATGTGTAAAGGGCTAACTATACCTCTGCGCGCCGATACTCACCATCCCGACCCACTCAAAATACGCACTCGCCCTCTCGTTCCAATCTTGCAGCGCGTCGTCATAGACATCAACCTCTGACGTAAGTTCTTCGCCCTGTGACGAGTTATGGCAACCGATATGTCTGGCCGAGGTTGGGTGGCCATGCGGACGCGGAGATAGAGTGGATGTAGGAATGCATATATTTTGGATGTGTTGAACGGCTGGCTTTACCTTGTGGAGCTGGGCGCGGGAGGCTGAAAGTGGCCCCACCCCTTTGTCTGCGATCGCACAGGTCACTTTTAGAACTACAGTAGAACGAGCGAGGAAAGTATAAACCAGGACTGGAGATATGAAACGCGAAATCCCATTGGCCTTCTCCTGATTCTTCACGGGACTTGTCCCATTGAGCGAACGAACCGAGGGTGAAGTCATGGCTTCGGACATTCGTATTCGGCGCGCTCATTGAGACATTAATGACTGCCGGAGGTGTAATCGGGTAAGAAATCGTAATCTGTAGAATATCGGACATACGGTACTGCTCTGGCGCCGCCGGCATGTATGACGAAAATTTAACGCCAGGCAGACCTAGAGCCTCGAACGTTTCCTTGCCGGCACTAAGGATGATGCTCCCCTCCCTACTGGACCATGCATCGGGGAGAAAGGCACCAGTACTGGCGACGTGTAGATCGCTTCCGCACCCTTTAATCGCACCCGCAGACAAAATTACGACTAAGCGCACCCGCACCCGGAAAGACCAGATTCTTGACTGCACGCATGGAGAGATTGGTATATCTCAGACAGTGGAGCACGCGAGGTACAGTAATCAGTTTCGAGCTCTCTGAATGCTGCATCGAGTTCGTGGTTGAAAGGAAAGACGACGTCGACCTGACTTCAACACGCCTCAACATGAGTAGCAACTAGACCTGACGATGTAGTAGACCATGCCTGGTGAACGAAGGGTCTGGAGACACCCAGTTCGAGGAGCTTGTTGGAAGGTAAGCGACCAGCAGAAATCACAGTAGTACGTTTCTCGAGCTGAGACGGGGCCATCCCTGGCCAGACGCAGCAAGATATCAGGTTGGACGGTACAAAACCGGAAGCTAATAACGATGGCGCCGAAGGAGCGGACTTCACCGCGAACCAAGTGCCTGAGCCTCAACGGTCTCAAGACCCAAAACAAGTTCCCCTCGGGGCCACAAACGACTGAAGTAGCAATGCTGTACGTTATACACTGACCGCACGCTCGTCTAGTCTATTATTACGAAACATTCTCGGTCTGAAGGGAAGAAAAGTAATTCCCCACAGGTCAACATTCGTCGAAGGACCGTGATACTCACGCGCTATGGTCATACACCTACCCCACCCTTAGTCACAGTAGTTGAGAAACTCCGAGACATTAGCCTGTTATAGTGCTCCTGTACTTCATAAAAAATCAGGGCCCTGGGCATTTGAATGCGCTACAACAAAAAACTCACACCATATTGGTTTTGCAATGACCCCGTCCGTGTCACCAAGAACGATGTTATCGATCAGCCGTGTCCGGCCAAACCACACCGCTCCACTCAGGATGACCGGAGCGCCATTGGGTCGTTGCACTTGTTCATCACCCACTTCCTGGAAGGTGTCCGAATCGTTCATTTCGACGTAATCTACCCTGATCTCGACACCGTGCTTCTCCCCTTCAACCTTGGCTACTTCTAGTTGTTCAAGTGCGCGCCGTACGGCTTCCCGTTTGCTTGCTCCGGCGGCCCACGCGCGTGCGGCTTCCTGAAGGGCCGCGTAGAATACGGGAGCTCGTTGGCGCTCGGAGGCGGTGAGGTATGCATTGCGCGAAGAAAGAGCTAGGCCATCCTTGGGGTCACGCGCGGTGGGGATGATATGCAGCCGACTAGGCGTGGGGTAAGGGATGTGCAGATCGCCAACAAGACGGCGCAGGAGGAGCGCTTGTTGGATGTCCTTCTGACCGAAGTACGCGCGTGTCGGCTGACGGCGGATGAGCACTCGTCTCCGACATTCATATCAGGTGTGCTGCGCACTTGGATGATATTAAATAGCTTGGTGACAACAGTGGCAACGCCCCTGAAAAAGGTTGGTCGGCTGCGTCCCTCCATCTGCTCCCCGTAACCCTTAACTTCGACAAATGTACCGTTTTGTTGAGAGACGTCTTGACTTATCCCTGATGGGTACATATCCTTTACTGACGGCACGAATACAGCGGAAGGCGTGCGCGATGAATAAATATCAGTGGGCTGGTATTCGAGGGTCGAAAGAAGTGAAAGGTCATTTGGAAGGGTACGCGGGTATGTCGCAAGGTCTTCGTGAGGCGCAAACTGCGCTGGGTTGACGAAAATCGATACGACGGTCAAGTCGTTCTCCGCAAGTGAGCATTTCACTGAGAAATATCAATATCGACCCGACTACGTTCTGTTATGAAATAAGCACACGTACCAAGAGACAGGTGACCGTCGTGCAGAGCCCCCATGGTAGGTACGAGTCCCACCGTTTTCTTGTCCTCAAAGGCTTTGTCCCTCCATAATCTGTAGTCTTGAATGGTATTAAAAACGGATATGTGTGTGGAGGTGGAAATGGACATCTCCCCAGCAAACCTGACCTAGTATTGGGGATCTCTGTGTCAAATAAATCTAGTTCTAGTTCACATGTAAATCCGGCTTCATCCGCTTCCTCCACTCCCGGTGCCATATCTGCCACTGGTCCTCGATACCGCTGTCTGGCCACACTGCCCAGCCATCTCGTATTCGTAACCACGTAGACACCGGATTCATCAAAAGGAATGCTCGCGCCTTCCCGAGTAAAGAGTTCGGTCTTCGGGTTGGAATTAGTTCTGTGACGGTATAAAAGCCAAAACCAAAACTGATGCCAATGGAAGCTCCCCAGAGTATTTGTGTGACGGAATGGTAAGATAGGTGATACCTCCGGAACAGGCCTGTCAGGTTGTATATGACCAACTTTGATCCCAAGATGATTCATACCTTGAGTAAGCAACCGTGATAGCCCATGCAACGATCCCAAGATATACCGAGACCCGTACGGCCTGGTCGACTATCTGATAACCACTCGGTCCAAACTTGTGTTTGGAGTGCAAATGGAGAATCAGGAAGGTTGCAAAGTACCCCATATACTGGCTGTGAGAAGAGGGAAAGCCGTAGCCGTTGCCCACACTACCTGGTAGATTAAGGTCACATCTATCCTAAAGACTCAATAAGTTCCTGGACATCACCACGTACCTGGGGGACGTCCCTCCTTCACTAGACGTTTGACCATCAAGTTGAATGCCTCGCAGCAGAACTGACCAGCCCACATGTTGATGACGGTAATCTCACGCGTGAAGATGGCAAGGCCAGCATATGAGGACTGCTTATGGCTGAACACGCGGCAACAGGTTTGATGAAACTCAACACTCACCATTAGAAGGATCGGAGAAAGAGTGATGAGAGCCATTGCGAGAGAAAAGTAAGAGGAAGGGTCGTCTACACTATCAGCCCAACGTCGTAGGGAGAAACGGGGACGCCTCACAGAGAACATGTGTAAGATCCAAGGATGCAAGAGACATCTAACCCAAATATCCCACCAAGATATCTGACGACTGCAAACTTGAGTTGGTTGCTGCCAAGAAGCGATGACACGGAAGCGATGAATTCAACATGAGAGTACGTAGTTTCCATTCTAGGAAAACTGCCCCTACCGCTTCTCTCGCAGAGCTTTACAAAGACAGTGCAAACGGTGGATGCACCATCCGGGCTTCAACCGGGTCGCCACCCGGAGCCTCTGAGTTTGGAACATGCGGAGACCTATTCCGAACTGACATTCACCTCCGTTGCCCAAGCTACCACACGCGCCGCCACGCCTCTCGTACCACCCCCATGGGCCGTGCCACGTCCTATCACAAACTGTACTCCGAACGAAAGCTGGACATAGGCTGCTAACGTTTTTACATAGGAAAGCTGCCCCGTGTTCAAACCGGAACCAGCCCCCCACAACGTGACATCCGAACGTGCTCCAGTGCGGAGGTCAAGTGCGGTGACCGCACGAGCGTCCTGGCTGGTGCCTGGCGCCCGTGACATTTTATTTAAGTGTTTCCACCAAAGCTGCCATTGGGCTGTATCCTGTATCCTGTGAAGAACGATAGTAACCTTAACAGACGACGGACCGGCGGTCTCTTACAGTACTGTAATTGGTGGGCGCCTATGTACAACCGATGTCTCAGCTGTTGTAACATCCTAGAAAATTAAATGGGAAAAAAAGACACTACAAACGCGTTGATTGAGATACGTAAACCAGCTACAGTGCATCTGAGTCAACCTTTCGCTTCGAGGGACCAGCAGACAAGTCAATTACAAACGAAAGTTTTTTTATTGTCACTTCACAAGCCCAGTTGAGGGGAGGTGGCACTAGAATTAAAAAAAAATAGAGACAATATAGCACGACGCCTTCTGAAATTGGCCTGACGGCAGTACCGCCACTTGAGGCAGTTCTGATCAGGGACAGAAGTTGAGTCACCGCGCCGCGCCTTTCAATGAGTCACTAATGGTAGTCATTCCGGACTTGTTGCTCTCCGGTCATGGCATTGCGTCCTGCCTCCTGGCTTGCGGGCATAAAAGAGGAGGTTGACAGGCCCATTTTTTTCACCCAGACTTGTTGGCTTTGGCTGTCGTAGCCATGTCCTTACTTGCTCAGCTCACGACCATTGCTCAACCTCTTCTTACGCTACTAAACAACACCGTCGAGACCACACTAGATAATGGCACATTCACGAATGCAACACAAAATGCGACGGTGTCGACCATACCTTCGCAAATGCCGACCGATCTCTCCTCACTAATGACGTTCATATACTCTATCTCCGCCCTTCGCGACTACTTCAAGCTCATCGTCCTCGGTGGCGCTCTGGAGACCCTTCGTCGTATCTATTCGGCTTCTTACTCGAGTCTCGTGGACCGGTTCTTCGTCACGGCGACCTTCGATAGTGAAGATATAGCGTTCAGTGAGCAGCTTTTCCTTCACGACTTATTCATCAGACTGACTCAGGGTTCAGGCTGGATGATGTTCTGGCTGTCTTCTCTTCCTCAGTGGCGTCGATTCCGAGACTTCTCAGTCAGCACTAATGACTTTGATCTGGGCGGAGATGCTCTAACGCTCTACGAGGATGAGGAAGATCACCAGGAACAAGGGAGAAAACGATCTGTCCGATATCTGCCCTCTTATGCAACAAGTTATGGGATGTGGTATAAGGGTAGATATATCACCATCTCTCGGGTAAAGGAGGAAAGTCGTTGGAGCATGGACAAGTCGAACCTGACCATCACGTCCGTATCTGCGGGTTATATCCGGTACCCTCTTCTCTGAAACTACTCTCACAGCATTTTCACTCGTGACCGCTCTGTCCTCGACGCCATGATCCTTGAGGCGAGGCAGAAATGGATGTCCGCGAGAAGTGACAAGATCGATATTTATGCCAGTGAGAGGTGGGTTCGGTAAATTTCAAAAGAGCTATCCGTTGATGTTGTCTGTACCAGATACGGCAATGATTGGAACCACGTTGCCTCACGACCCAAGCGTCCTTTGAACTCCATCGTGCTGGACGAAGGTATCAAGGAGTTGATTCTCGATGATGCCCGTGACTTTATGAAAAGTAAAAAATGGTATGCCGATCGGGGTACGTCTCTTGTCGTGTTTTCGGTTCCGTGACGTCTAACCAATGGATTTAGGCATCCCTTTCCGCCGTGGATATCTCCTGTATGGGGCTCCTGGGTCTGGCAAGACTTCCATCATTCACAGTCTTGCTGGAGAGCTCAGCCTTGATATATACATAATTTCCCTCTCCAAATCCGGCCTCGATGATGCCAGCCTGAACTCGCTGATTTCATCACTTCCGGAGCAGTGTATCGCGATCATGGAAGATATTGATGCGGCTTTCACGCGTGGAATTACCCGTGATATCTCCGGTACGGACCTCGAGGATCCCCGTCTCCGCGATCCATTGCGACGGGGTGACGGTGATGACCCCGAGGATAATTCCGGTGACAAGCGAGATCGGGGACGGAGTGGCAGTGGCGAGTCTGGATCCAAGATCACACTCTCGGGATTGCTCAATGCGCTCGACGGCATCTCAGCACAGGAGGGCCGCATACTGTTTGCAACTACCAATCGATACCAGACACTCGATCCCGCACTCACGCGTCCGGGCCGCATGGACCTCCATGTCGAGTTCCGTCTCGCTAGCCGCTACCAGGCCTGTGAACTGTTCAAGCGCTTCTACATTCCGAACGCCCCCGAGGGTGAAGGCGCCTCGACAGACGAGGACGAGGACGAGGAAGTGCCTAGCGACTCCGGCTATGTCACGCCAACGAAGGAGGGTCCCAGTCCCACACCAACCGTGCCGAAGAGTATTGTACTCGATGCGCCACCCAACTACAGCGGCGCTACTCACTCGACGCATACACCAAAGCTGTCAAGGAAGCGAATCGAGGACCTCGCGGAACAACTCGCGTCGCGTATACCCGAACGCGAATTATCGATGGCCAGTCTTCAAGGGTACTTGATGTCGTACAAGACACGCCCCTTCCAGGCGGTGGACGACGTTGAGCGGTGGGTCAAGGACACTCGAGAGGCACGAGACCGCAGAGCCGAGGCAAGGGCTGTTCATGCCTAGAGGTGAGAGTGGAGAAGGTCATAGATGACGCGTAACAGACACTCTTGTACTGTAGTTTTACAACACTCCAGCATATCTTGCACGAATTAATCAAACTTAATGAGAATACGATCCGTACTTCTAAGTAGTACATCAAATTCTGGAACGATACCCATTGCAGGTCCTTCATGTCTGAATGAACAACCCTTGGTACGATCAATTACAAGTCAGGTGCGCCCATTTCGCGATGACCCTGATGAGGTACGGTATGCCTGGTGCGGTACCGCACTGTACAATGTGTTCTGATAGTGATAGCGACAAGCTCGTCTTCACGTGACATGTACGACCGCTGCCAGTGAGCACATGCACATGTTCACTTGCATGCTCATGCCCAGATGGACCAGTGTATTAGTTGACCCGGAGGGGCACAGACACCAAATGCACTGCAGCTGTCTCTTCAGGCTCACACGCTTGAGCTTGAGCATCGGCAGCAATCGAGCACGCTCACACCAAAACCACCTCCGGCGAACCTGGGCTTGTGGCACCCATGATTAGCGCCCACGGAATGAACTAGTACCAGGACACCCGTTATTCGCCTGACTGCTTTGTACTAATTGATTGACAGTATCGGTGGGAAAACTTGTTGGTGAAACATAGGGAACAATATACTCACTCCTTGTCCCGGGAACTTTTAACTCCTTACCTTCGTTGAGTGCGGCAATTCTTTTGTTTAGATAACTTGACGCGAGTGGCGTGGTATCCTCTAGGCTTTCGATGCAAAATATACCTCACCGTCGAGCTCACACTCGAGGCATCATGGCTACAATGACACGTCCCATCGTCTCTACCTCCTTCCACCTGCAGATATTCCGCGTCGGAAGGTGCTAATTTATTCGCTTCTTCGGTCAGACAAGGAGAGACGCGCATATCTTGGTCACGGTCAGCCTATGTGTTGTGACGTAGCAGGGCTGGAGTCGGACACGCACCACCGCTGTCAATGGGAAAGCTTCTGGTATGTAGGACGAATGTCGGACGTTGCCAACCTCGTCTCCCTGTTCTCGGCTCGTGCCAGTGTACCGGGAAGGGTCATCGTGTTCGTTCCTTGAGCGCCTATGTTCCGCATCTGGCTTGAAACTTACCCACTAGCAGAAGTGGTGCACATGCTCGCCGGAGCTCTTCCCATCCTCGGTTTTATAAACCCCTCAACACGGATAATCTCCCGCTCGCAGCTCTATGTACCAATTCCAGGATCCTGCAGCGACAACCTCGTCTTCCAACTTCACCGACATCTTCGATAAAGCCCTCAAGGCGTACACGAAAAAGACTAAGCAAGATCTTACCACCCATCCTCTCGCCACCAGGCTACAAGCATGCAATGCTCCCACGGCTATTCTGGCCATTCTTCAAGACCAAATTGACTTGTTCAATCAATCTCGAAGCAGCGATGAGAGATTGAAAAAATGGCTGAATCCAACTATCAACGTGCTGTACGCATTTTCTACGACGCTTGGAGAAGGTATTGGCTTGGTGAATATCAATTGATCTGTCCAGGATCTTGCCCTGATACCGGTTGACAGGCATTCTCACCCGCAAAGGTGGTTTTTGCTGGCGCTGGTGTCTTCCTCTTGGTTAGTGGTCTTGATCGTTTATCCTATCCCTTGTGTGTGCTCTTGTGACATCGGGGGTATCTAGGCGGCTAGGGAAGTCTCTGCAAGCCAAGACCTCCTCGTCGATATCTTCGAGCGTATCGAAAACTTCTTTAGACGACTTGAGATTTATACTGAGGTTACACCAACTCCGGCGATGACAGACGTGATGGTGAAGATAATAGTTGAGGTGCTGGACATCCTTGCGACTGCCACTAAGGAAATGAAACAGAGTCGAGCAAGTGAGTTCATCCTTCAACCCGCCTCGCTCGGGGCTCATATGAGTTCAGAAAAATTTCTGAAGAAGGTAGCAGGAGTGAGGGATCTGGAGGATGGGATGAAGAGGCTAGACCAGCTGACAAATGACGAGGCTCGAATGGCGAATGCGATTGTCCTGAAGGTTACCCACAACATCGATGAAAATGTGACGGCGGTCGGTGACGACGTGAGGGCTATCGACAAGAACATGCAAGGTGTCGAGCGTCGAGTTCACGATGTCGACGAAAAAGTGCAAGTAATCATTGACCGTGCGCAAGCCGTGCTTAGCTAGTCACCAACACCGCCACTAACTGTTAACACTCCAGATGGAAAGGCGACAGAAAAGGAAGTGAGATTCATCGCGCAACGAATGGCGGACAACACAGACGAAATGAAGCGTTCGTGATCAGTCCTATCCTTGCTGGCCTTCGAGTATCTGACACGATCACAGGGAAGCGATTACGGGAAAGCCTCAGAAAATGGCAATTACCTTCGGATCCGTCCACAAATCATAACATCGCATGCGGTCGTCAACACGGGGGAACAACTGAGTGGTTCTGTCGTGGCAGCGTCTTTGAGGAATGTATGGTGACCGGTTCCCTGTTGTGGATCCACGGGAAACGTATGCTCCCCTTGCCCTTGATGTCTTGAGAGCGTCAGTGATCTGACGGACCATCTTTTACGTAGCTGGCTCTGGAAAGACCATTCTATGGTTCGTCGCTCCTTAATTCTTGTGATATTAGGAATCCCATGATTGTCAATCAGCTCCGCAGTTATTGAAGATATCACGGCACTGTACGAGGCTGGAATGGCTTCCATGGCGTATTTTTATTTCGATTTCCGGGATATCAGCAAGCAGACCCGCAGTGATCTACTGCGCTCATTTCTCATCCAACTTTCCGCTCGTTCCAATCCTTTTTGCGACATACTGTCCCACCTTTATCAGACACACGACGACGGCGGGCGGCAGCCTAGTGACAGCGCTCTGATGCAATGCTTAAAGGAGATGCTCACTCTTCCCGACCAACGCCCCATCTATCTTATCATGGACGCTCTTGACGAATGCCCCGACAGTTCTGGGATCCCGTCCGACCGCAAACAAGTCCTTGATCTCGTAGAGGAACTCGTCGACCTTCGGCTCCCTAATCTTCACATATGTATTACCAGTCGTCCGGAGATCGACATCGGTGATTCCCTCGATCCCCTCACGTCTCATGCGGTTTCCCTTCATGAGGAGAGTGGACAAAGGAATGACATCGATCACTACATCAGATCTGTCGTCTACTCTAGCTCGGGTAAAGTTATGAAGAGATGGAAGAATGAAGACAAAGATCTTGTTATTCAGACGCTCTCAGAAGGAGCTGATGGAATGTAAGTGCATTTGAGATGACGGTGGAAGTCGCTCACTTTGTTTAACAGGTTCCGATGGGTTTTCTGCCAACTTGAAATGTTGCAAAATTGCTTGCCACAGAACATCCGGCGTGTCCTGAAGGATTTGCCAAAATCGTTGGACGAGACGTATGAGCGTGTATTGAAGGAAATTGGGGGGGCAAACCAACGCCATGCCCATCGTCTGTTACAATGTCTCACGGTGGCGATTCGCCCGCTTCGCGTTGAGGAGCTTGCGGAAATTCTTGCTCTTGACTTCGATGGTGCCGAAGGTGGAATACCGGAACTAAACAAGGATTGGCGATGGCAGAATCAGCACGAAGCCGTGCTGTCTACATGCTCCAGCTTGGTCACCATTGTCGGCGACGGCTCTGACCGTGTGGTCCAGTTCTCACATTTTTCGGTTAAAGAATACTTGATCTCGGATCGCCCTGCCACCTCACAATCAAACATTTCACACTTCCGCGTCTCTCTCGAGCCAGCCCACATAATCGTTGTAAAGGCCTGCTTAGGAATTCTACTCCAGTTGGACAGCAACATCGACGATGATTGGGTCAACACGAGCTCTCCGCTGGTAGGATATGCCGCTCAACACCGGGTGGGTCATGCACAGTTCGAGAAGGTGTCGAGAAATGTAGAAGACGGGATGCGACGCCTTTTTGACCCGGTGAAACCATATTTTGCAGCTTGGCTCTGGTTATATGACATCGATAAGAAATGGTACCAGTTCGCAAGCAATGATGGTACGGAGGTGCTCGAAAGAGCTCCCTTATACCATGCTTCGTTGTGCGGATTCCGCGACATGGTGGCATATCTCATCACCGAACATTCACAGCGTGTAAATGCGAGGGTTGGTCTTTATCACAGCCCGCTGGTGGCAGCATTGCACAACAAGCACTTCGAGGTTGCAGAGCTTCTACGGCAGCACGGTGCAGCCGTGGATGTTACGGGCTATAATAATCGGACTCCGCTCCATGCTGCATCGGCAGAAGGGCTCGTCGACATCGCGCAATGGTTACTTGGTCACGGTGCGGAAATAGAGGTGCAAGACAACCACGGCTGAACAGCACTCCACTCTGCAGCGTACTATGGACGCCTGGAAATCGTTCGGATGCTACTGACGCACAGCATAAATATCAATTCCGTGGCGCACACATTACGGGGTGTAACCGCACTGGATAGGAAAAGATCCCTCACACCATTGCATTTAGCATTGTCTACCGTGAGTGCTAAGACTGTGGATACTAATTCGGCGCAGGGCTGATGCGGACGGACAGAGCTACTTCAGGACGTTGTCCGAAGGGAAGGCCGAATCTGCGCGGCTATTAGTTCGGCATGGGGCAGATGTCAATGCGACAGACAAGAAAAACGGGACAGCGTTACATATAGCGTCGTCATTGGGGAGTGCTCAAATTGTGCAGCTCTTGATACAGCATGGGGCAGATGTTAATACACGAAATCTGACGCTCAGCACGCCGTTGCATCTGGCATCGTCTAGGGTGAGTGCTGAGACTGTGCGGCTACTGATCCAGCACAGGGCTGATGTAAACGAACAGAGCTATTTCAGGACGGCGTCCGATGGGCAGGTCGAATCTGCGCGGCTATTGGTTCAGCACGGGGCAGATGTCAACGCGACGGATGTGAACAACCAGACAGCATTACATTTAGCGTCGTCAGAAGGGAGTACCGAAATTGTGCGGCTATTGATCCAGCATGGGGCAGATGTCAACACACGAGATCGGACACTCAGAACGCCGTTGCATCTGGCATTGTATAGTGTGAGTGCTGAGACTGCGGCTACTGACCCACCACATGGCTGATGTAAATTGACAGGGCAACACCGCGACATCGTCCGAAGGGAAGGCCGAATCTGCGCGGCTATTAGTTCAGCATGGGGCAGATGTCAACGCGACGGACGTGTACAACCAGACAGCATTACATCTGGCGTCTTCAAAGGGGAGTGCCGAAATTGTACAACTATTGATCCAGCTTGGGTCAGATGTTAACGCACGAAATCAGACACTCAGAACGCCGTTGCATCTGGCATCGTCTAGTGTGAGTGCCAATACCATGTGGCTACTGATCCAGCACTGGGCTGATGTAAACGAACAGAGCTACTTCGGGACGTCCGATGGGCAGGTCGAATCTGCGCGGCTATTGGTTCAGCACGGGGCAGATGTCAACGCGACGGACGTAAACAATAAGACAGCGTTACATCTGGCGTCGTCAAGAGGGAGTGCCGAAATTGTGCAGTTCTTGATCCAACATGGGGCAGATGTTAACACACGAAATCAGTCACTCAGAACACCGTTGCATCTGGCATCGTATACGGTGAGCGCTGAGACCATGTGGCCACTGGTCCAGCACAGGGCTGATTTAAATGGACAGGGCAGCTACAGTACATTTTCCAAAGGGAAGGCCGAATCTGCGCGGTTATTGGTTCAGCACGGGGCAGATGTCAACGTACAGGATCGGGATCATCAGACGCCTTTGAATCTGGCGTCGTCTTCGGGTAATGTCGAAATTGTGCAGCTGTTGGTACAGCACGGTGCGGTGTCCGAGAGGGGCTTAGAAGTGTATCCAGTGTTCGGCCGAATAAGCCTCTCGGATGACAGCTTGAACCCGGACGTGCCGCCGTCGAACTGCTTCATGCCCTCCTTTGGTGACAACTTGGAGGAGAGCCCGTAGGAGAACTAATTGGAGAGTGTGGAACTTGCGTAGTTGTTTATTTGAAACGGATGTCAACGTACAGGACGAAAGCCACAGTATACCGTTGCATCTGACGTCGTCCTTGCGCAGAGGAATCAGTAAAGCTATTGGTCCAGCAGTCACGGCCACACGGCTGGTGTAACTGCACGAACTAAATGGGAACCACCATACACTCGCAACATTGCACATGGCAGCACCTCGATGGTTTCCCCTGGCCGATGTCGTTGGCGTACTACTTGGTCATGGTGCAACGTAGATGCAGAGGATGGCAGGGGCCATACCACGTTTCGGGTTCAAGAAAAATTGAGCAGACCATCGCGCGAGGGGAAATTAGCATTTAGAAACTGGGATATCGTGTTCGCACTGAGCCATGTGTTTCCTACTGAACCAGAAGACATCTAGGTTGTTGATGAAACTTTTTGTAACAAGATGTGAATATTGTTACTGCAGATACTGGTGGGCAAGTTAGGAAACTCAGAAAAATGAGCCCTCAGTTGCAAGTGATACGGCATGTCCTCTCCGCGAGGGTCACCGTTGTCAATATGTATGTTATCTAGTCAACAGATAATGAGTGATCATTGGAAAGGGGGGTACAAAGGGTAAAGGTGACAACTTGGCCCACTCGGGGCTCAGCGCTCACGCATCATGGCTACAATGCTACACGTCTCACATGTCTCTACCTTCTTCCGCCTGCCAATATTCTGTGTCGGCTCTGGGCCCTCCTTTAAACGAAATGTGGCAGGCTCGCGAGAATGAGTCACAAGGACAGTTTCCCAGGACTTGTGCCTGCACTCTGAGAGCACCAGCTGCTTGCTCTTGCCTTTCGCTCGGCCATGCGCAGGAGCAGACGGTGCGGACGCTTTTGTTTTTTGTTTGACATTTGATGCTATCGCGTGCATCTCTTTGTCTCCCTTTATCCCGTCGTCCGGGTCCGAACCCATGTCCAGATCTAAACCCCCATCCTCGTCCTCGGTGTTCGTAGGTGCCCGCCTACGTGGGCCGTGGCCTCTTGCGATGTCTTTGATGACCGATTGGACCTGCTGCGCGGGAAGGGTGGTACGCGGTCTCTACGTTGTGAGACTCGGAGTAGTTTTGTAGTGCAGATGCCCCCGGTTTCCAAGGAGAAGTTTCAATTCGCGAGTGAGTGATTTCCGCCAGCCAGTCTAAAGAAAAACGAGACCAAAGAATGAAGACAGCAAATGGCTCACAGTTTTTGATGCCATAGTCGTTCTCTTCCTCGCTTATAACTCACTCGATCGCCGCAGTGGACCCCAGGATCACCCACAGATCGGTTTCTTTGTTGGGAGAAAAGAAACGGAATGCCATTCAGCGATCTGAACCTTTTTGAGCGTTTTAATGTTCGGTCTACTAACCCATCCTGTGGGGGTATCATCTTCGACTGCTCGAACGGCGTGGGGCACAAACTGTCCCGCTGGATATCCGTCGTCGATCGCGTCCCATGGCATGGAAATTCGGATGCGGCGGCGTCCCTGGTGGTAGCTGTGCAGACAGCGTCCTCGGGAGGTGGTCTTGACTTTAGCCTTGCGATTGGTGATCCGCATCTGGTTGAGCTCCGGTTAAAGTAACTTTCGAGCTTCTGGTCTCCTTTCTTCGCATAGGCGAACATTTGGTATGTGTTATGCTTATAGTCATGCTCAGCGAGAACAGCTCAACAGCCTTTGTCCATGCGTACATGCACCCACTGACACACCTTCCCCACCCACTGGCACATTCCCAAACAACCATTTTCATCACTCGAAAGAGTTCAAGGGACGATCGGAATGGCCGTGATGCCTATTCAATAGTACCGATAATAATAGATGCACAGACACGCATGACTTGGGTGACATTATCTCGTCCCACAAGCTCAATCGCGACCGGTTCGCCAGTGGTAAGTCACACAGCGGTTAACCAGCTAGGTGTGCCCTCGTGATGCTTGAGTACCGTCCACTGCGGTGACTCAGCAGCTAAAGATCAGTTAAACTGGGCAGCCGAATTATCGCCTCCCGGCGGCTTAGATACTTAGCGCTGAGGGCTGGCACAAGCTTGGGGGTACCGTTAGGTACCGTCAGAGGCGTCTGTTAGAACCTAGACATGTCCCTCAGTCAACGTAGAACGTAAGAGACTATGATTAAGTGTACCTAGACACGTCTAGGGTACAGGTTATGTTGAATGCAGCACTGACTTAGCGGTAAAAGGTTAGCGTGTAAAGGCTAAGACAAGCAAGTTAACTTCAGAGGTGAAGGGAACTCTATAGCGCATAGCTACACACCTAAGACAAGCGAGTTACTACAGAAGTTGTTAGCTATAAGGTATAGAGAATATGAGGCAGCACTTACACTTCAGAGGTGAAGGGAACTCTGAAGTGTGAAGGTGTAAACAACCACCCTTATAAACAAGAAGGGATGGTCTGTGCGCACATTGTGTTTAGCACACATGTGACACAACAATGGGTCCAAGAAGGGATATGATTGGACGAATATAAAGTGGTGCCACTATTAAGTGAGTCACCATCGGTATCTAAACAATAGAAGGAAGAATAATAAAGATAAACAAAAGGTGATCCGGTCTGTATGAAGTCCGGAATAAGTCCATATCAAGCTATTGCCCATAAGGGGCCAGATACCGTATATGTCCATGAGATGACTCAAGCATCTCCCATGAAGCATGTGACTCTTAACTTAGATCATGCTTCAACATCCCTCCATGATTGAGGCGTCTTATGTGAGCATAGATAAGATAGTGTAGATAAGTTGGATCAAGACTCTCGCAATTCTCATGA
Organism: Lactarius evosmus; assembly: GCA_951394315.1. Taxonomy (NCBI): domain Eukaryota; kingdom Fungi; phylum Basidiomycota; class Agaricomycetes; order Russulales; family Russulaceae; genus Lactarius; species Lactarius evosmus. Next base: position 3,155,464 of record OX596130.1, on the reverse strand, counting down.
GAGAAATTGGTTGCAGAGATATGAAGCTGGAAGCTCTAAAGCCCCAGAATTGAGCCTATGAGAGCCCTTATATTGGGATCATGCACGCTCAGTGGCATTTTCCAACTATCTTGTATCTTTTTACTCAAACCCTAGACCTTCGACTAGATTGTCGAACAATGCTTTTGGCAGTGACTTTGTAAGGCCGTCTGCCAGCATCTTGCCTGTGGGAGTTCGCACAAGGCCTATAGCCCCGGCTTCAACGTACTCCCTAACGGTGTGGTACTTTATGGGTATATGCTTAGACCGCCTTCCAGTGACAGGGTTTAGTGCCAAATCCATGGCACCCTTATTGTCACAGTGTAGAGGTATGGGGGAGGTGACCTCGTACCCCAGTTCCTCTAGGAACGTCCTATACCACATTGCTTGATTTGAAGCCTCTGCTAGGCTCATGTATTCGGCTTCTGTGGTAGACTGGGCAACTGTCTTCTGCTTACGCGAGCACCAAGAGATGGCTGCATTGGCAAGTAAAAAGACATAGCCCGATGTAGAGTGCGAGTCCTCTTGATCTCCCCAAGAGGAGTCGCAGTAGCCATGAAGGCCTCCGTCTCCATTCCCTCCAGCATAGCTTAATGAGTAGTCCTTTGTCGTATTGAGATATTGTAGGACATACTTAGTGAGACGCAAATGTTGAGGGGTCGGATTTGAAGCATATTGGCTAAGGCGCGCGACAGCGTAGGAGATATCAGGTCTGCTTCCAATCTGCGCATATAGCAGAGACCTGATTATCTGTTGATACCCCTTTATTTCAGAGGTAGAGGCCTGGTCTTCATTTTTGACCAAATGGACCTCCGCGCCAGAAGGCAGAGGGGTGTATACTGGGTTGGCATCTGATATGCCAAAGCACTCCACAATTCCTGAGACATAATCTGTCTGGTTAATCATCATTGTCCTGTTTTTACGGTTCCTGGTGATTTTCACACCAAGGTAGGACTCAATTTCACCGAGATCGGTCATCTCATAGCAACTTGCTAGAGATACCTTCAGATCATGTACTCTGGACTTGGAAGCCCCAAGTATAGTGATGTCATCTACATATAAGATAACAAAAAGTGGATCCCCCTCTTGGAGATGAACATATACTCCTGCATCAGAGTACGTCCGCGTGAAGCCGAGTTCAAGAAGAACTCCATGGAATTGCAAGTTCCATGCGCGGGAGGCCTGCTTCAGGCCATAGAGTGCCTTCTACAGTCTGCACACTTTGTGCGATTGTCCAGCAACAATGAAACCTTGTGGTTGCTCCATATATATTTCCTCATCCAGTTCACCATGTAGGAACGCCGACTTGACGTCCATCTGATGGATTTCCCAATCCTCTAGCATGGCTAATGCTAGTAACAGGTGGAGTGACTCAAAATGAGCAACTGGAGAGAAGGTTTCATCAAAGTCCACCCCCTCTAGTTGGGTGAACCCTTTTGCCACAAGCCGTGCATGAAAGCGACCATCCGCTTTCTTCTTAAAGACCCATTTGGACTTTACCGCCTTTCGACCTTGGGGCAGGTCTTCCAGGTGCCAGACACCAAGCTTGGTGAGGGCATCCATTTCATATTGGCATGCCTCAATCCACTGCTCAGCGTCGGCAGACTCCATTGCCTCTTTATAAGTGTATGGATCCCTGTAAGGGGCATCCGCAGCATGAAGTAGCTGTACAACACCGAGGCGGCTACTACCTGCTTCTGCATTATCCTCATTGAAGTATCGAGGATTTGCCCAATGATCCCTGCCACTGCACCTTGGCTGATTAGGCGACAAGGGCTGCTGATTGCCATGTCCCGACTGCCTTTGTTGGAATACAGGCGGAGGGATGGGCTGGATGGCACGGGGCTGTCAGCGAAGGCGCGCAGCGCAATGTCTTCCTGGCGGAGAGGTAGCAGGTATGTTGGAGGGGGGAGTCTGGTAAATGGTCTGGTCTAGAGGGGTCTGTCCCTGTGGAGAGGGAGTGCACGGCTGAGGGTCTGCAGGAGCACTAGGCTCATCCGCCTGTGGTGGGGTTGCAGCCTCTGTTTGTTGAGGCGCAGAAGGCGGAGGCGTGGCATGTGGAGCCGGTGGCATTGGAGGTGCTGGAGGCGGCTGGGATGGCGTGCCTTATATCACTGGTGGCAGCCCACTAGGAGCAACATCAATCAAAAAGGGTTGCCCCTGATTGACTGGAATGGAAAGTGAGGAGGGTGGCATCTGCTTTCCCAAGGCAGGATGGGATGGAAAGGAACCTTCATCAAATGTAACATCTCGTGAAGAGATGAAGGTCCGGGTACTGCTGTCCCACAGCTTGTACCCCTTGGAAAGGGGTTCATACCCAACAAACACGGCTTCCCTTGACTTAGGGTCTAATTTGCGCCGGTTGCCCTCTGGCACATGATAGTAGGCTTTGCAGCCAAATACTTTAAAGTAGGAAACATTGGGTATGTGCCCATTCCAACGTTCCAGCGGGGTCATCTGTTACGGTCGCACCGGCCGTCTAGTTCGACTTGAACTGGGGTTCTCAGAACGCTTGTATTGCACGTGACAACCAAGGCAAAACCACTGCAATAGTGGTTGCAACTGAGAGACAAAGGGAAAACCAAAGGGAAACGGCTCGCTAAGAAGTGGCACAACAAGACAGTGTCTAAGGGTTTGGTGAAGAAGACCAACTAAGGCCCTTAGGAAGACAGGAGGGAACTGTGATGCGGATTGTTGAAAGAATGGTACGAATTCTCCAAGAACTCAAGATGGGGAATACATGCGAAGACAAGCTAGTACTTATACTACTAGTAAATAAGGTTCAGACTCAGCACGAACCTTAAGTCCTTATCTCTAGCCAATAGCCATAAGGGCTCCGGCTCCACAAGCTGAAACATGAAGGAGAAACATGATTGGACCGGCCTATAAAGGCACCGACGTCCATCAGACACGAGGCTGCGCCCATACAGTACACGAGGCGTCCATCAGAAAGTCCATCAGTAAACAGGCACGAAGGCCTAGTCCATGTCGTCATCAACCAGGTAACCGGCTGCGGCATACCCGAGGCACACACGCTCAGGTGATGCCTCAGGTGATGAGTCACGTGACTCTGGGCTATCACGCCCGTAGAAGTGCGCGTACATGGCGCGTGCGCGAGCTTCATCTTGCTCGTAGGGGTCGTCAGCTTCTTTGTCGCTGCTCTCAACAGGAGTGCGGGACTTAGCTGGTTCGGGACGCAATGTCCACATGCTCAGGTCTCCCTTCTTCATCAAGGCCTCTCTTAATGCCTCGGAATCCAGGGTTCGCTCATAGTTGTCCAACGCGGGCTGGCTCAGGCAGCTCGGCGGCGTGCTTTCTCGGGAACTCAGAGTCTCGGCCGTAACATCATCCACTCATTAGATTGGGAAGGGGTGCGATTATAGATGTGCACTGCAGTCGCAACCGCACATTCCCAAAAGCCGAGTGATAGGCCAGCATGGTGGAGCATGCTAGTGCCTTTCTCCATTATAGTGCGATTAAATCGCTCGGCTCTCCCGTTCTGTTGAGGGGAATAGGGCATCGTGAGTTTATGCTCTATCCCAGCTTCATCCAAGATGTGTTTGAGGTCATTGTTCATGTATTCGCCACCACGATCTGAATGCAAGCACTTGATAGGGCAGTCTAGTTGTTTTTCTGCCCACGCCTTATAGTGCAAAAAGGCATGCTTGAACTGATCTTTAGATTTCATGTAGACGATAACTACTGATTTTGAGAAATCATCTAGGAAGGTGGCAAAGTATCGGTTTCCTTGAATGGAATTGCTCTGCAGTGGACCAACTAAGTCACTGTGAACGACCTCCAATGGCGCATTTGCACACTTGGCGGAAGGGGGAAATGGTAGACGAGAGCTTTTCCCAAGCTCACACCCATGACAGGGTCCTTCTTCAGAAGGGTCTGAGTTGATATTAAGACCTTTTACAGAGTCTTGAGCATATCTCTTAATCGTATCTTTGGACAGATGTCCAAAACGCTGATGCCAGGTATCCAGGCTGGCCGATGCAGAGGTGGAGGCAGAGTTAGAATTTTGATGCCCCTGAAGCCAATATAGGCTTCCAGCCTGGAATCCTTCCGCAATTGCTGTCCCATTTGCATGAATGGTGAAGCCAGAACTGTCAAATAGAACTAGAGCACCCTTTTTAGCAAGGGCGCTGGTGAACATAATGCGCGAGTGCGACTTTGGTAGATGTATGACATCTGAGAGTGTCATATCATACCCCTTGTTGGTCCTAATGGTAACAGTGCCTATTCCAGCACTTTTGATGATAGATCCATCACCAAGGACAACTTCCACACCTGAGTTTTGTGAATAGGTGGTGAAGTCTTCAATATAGGGGGTAAAGTGCGCAGATGCGCCACTGTCCATCATCCATGACGAGTTATGGTTCTCATCACTTATCGTGTAAAGGGAAATTTGAGGGGCGTCTGCCACCTCCTGAATTCGTCCCCGTCTGTTAACTACGTGGTACATGTTATTATTTATAGGGGCGGGCCCCTGTTGCTGCTGCTGCTGCGAGGTGTTCAACCTCCTTTGCCCTTCCTTGCCTTTTTGGGCGTTTTCTTGGTCCTTCTTCTTCTTGCGGCACTCATTTGCTTTGTGCCCTTTGTTGTTACAGTAGTAACATGTCACTTCTCCTGGACTATGAGAAGATGACTGCGAAGAGGTAGAGGGGGCCACATGGTGTGGCTTGCCTGAAGACTTGACTGGGGCCACCTTATTCAAGGCGGCCGAAGAAGGACCAATATTTCTTTGCTCCTCATTGATGAACCTCTGAACAAGGTCTTGAGGGGCAAGGCCTGCAGGAGGCCCAGAGGCAAGGATGGTCCCTGCAATGGTGCTGTAGGAGGGAGGGAGGGCGTCTAGTAGTATAAAGGACATTTGCATGTCCGAGACAGCCATTCCATTCTCCCCAAGGGTGTTCTGTGCATCCAGCATTTTCTGGAGCTGCGGAAGGAAGGGCGAACCTTCTTGTAGCTTGGTATTCACCAAGCCCACCCAAAGATTGAATGTGGACATAGAGCCCACGGCACCATACAGGGTCTCCAGCTGTACATATTTAGCATGGAGGGAGTCAAATACTGCGTCCAAGGAAACCTGGGAGTAAACCTCCAAGGTGACGTTGAGGAATAAGAGGCCTATGAGGACCTCTTCCTCTACGTCCCACTGCGCTTGGATATCAGCGGCAGCGGGTTGGGCGCCAGCAGGGAAAGCATGGGTGGTGTGGCGGTGACACCCATTTACCCTCATGAGGGCTGACCACGTGGCAGACCATTGCTGCCAGTTGGTTCCATCCAGCTTGGAGAAGCTGGTGGAAGGGGGAAAGGTGATGGTGAAGCGGGGAGCGGCCATTTGAGATGTTTGGGTTTCTGGTTCCGAGGAGCAGTCAGAACCAGTCCAGATCTTAGAAGTAGAGACGGGAATTCCTGCCATAGGAGCGCTATAACTCCATAACACTAGGTGTCATGCCTCAAGTTGTGTGACTTGTACTAATGCTTTAATAGTATGTAGTATTTTAAACCCTTCATATCCTTTTTATAGCCTCAGCAGGCAGCGATGTTGTCACTTGACTAAGGTTGTCTCTTGTGTATTGTTAGTGGATTTCAAACGGAGCAGTGATGTGCATTTAGGTGGTGAAGCCCCAGCAGGGATCTGTCCTAGTCCACTTCCACAACAGAGCTGCCTATGTGGCAGTTTTACGAACCATACAGTACTTGTGAATAAGATACCAGGATGTGTAAGGGTACCGTGTTAAAGAGGAGCCATGTTACATCACGGTAGGGACGTTCACCCGACGTGGGTTAAGTCGTTCTACAGAGACGCTGCACTAAGGGGTCTGGTTCTGGTTGTCAAGGGAAGTTCCGAGGAGGAACTTCAGTGAAGATGTACGAGTTGAAGAGTCAGCCTAAGCCAATAGTGGAACTTAGGATTCTTCAGTGAGAGGAGAGTTTGGTGAGATATGGAGTATTCACAGTCTTCGATTGCTCGAGTACCGTAGGATACAAAAAGTCAAGTCTAAGGCTACAAGCTACCTAGCAAGCCTGACTTTATAGTAAATAGAGATCCTAGTACTGAGTCATAACAGCGTACTAGGATCGAGTCATCCGGACAATAAGTAACTGCGGCACAGTCCGCAGTATGTATGAAATGAGTCTGAAACAAAGATGTAAGCCCCTTAACAACGGGCTAGAGTCACTATGACTCGTATGAGAAAATAAGTAAAGAGTCACTATGACTCTTATGAGAATGATCACGTGAGACAAAGGGAGACAAAGAAGAAAGAAATTGAGTCGTATCGTAACACAGCCCCCCGTTTAGGCGCAAGGTTACTCCGGACTTTGCCTTACAAGCCCATCAGGTCATCATTCCAGTAGAGGTCATAGTCGACCTCATTGTTGTCCCAATTCTCCTTCTCTTCTTCGTCACCCATCTTGGTGCACCTGTGATGCTTGATGAACCCCCAGCTGCCTGTGTGGCGACAGAAAGGGCACTGTTTGTAAAGGGGGCACTCGAGCTCACCATGGTGCGTCCCGACCTTCCCACACTTTCCGCACGACTCCGGGGTCCACTCTTCCCTATCCATCAACCCAATACGCTCCAAGAGCGTCATCTTTACTTGGCTGCTTGGTCCAACCTCCACCCGAGGTTCTGGGGTTAGGGCCTCTCTCTCCTCCCGCTTCTTCTGCTGCTTGCGCTTCTTGGGGCATTCCTGGACTTTGTGCCCGCGCTTCTTGCAGTGGTAGCACTTGGGCAATAGCTTGCCCTCTTCATCGTGGAGGATGGGCATCTCAGCCCGTCGGGAGGTGTGTGGGTCGATAGGGAGTGGTTCTGGGGAATAGCGGTAGCGGGTTGGGAGGCGGTACTCACGGTTGAACGAGGCATGGATGACACGACAGGCGTCAGCCATCTCCAACCTGGTTTTGCAAGCTTCATACTCGTGCTCCACCAAGATGAGCTCCCTCATAATCTCGCTGACCTTGTGCTGGGCGTCGCGCAACAGGCCATCTAGGGTGTTCTTCAGCTCCCGCTTTGCCCTAAAGCGGTTGACCTCCCCTGTCAGGTGGGGGTCATCGATTTCTTGGAGGGCGCGGTTCACCACGAATTCCGTCTCATGGTTCCGTGCCAACTGTCTCCAAAGGGCTTCTGTCATGAGCCCGTAGTTCTTCGCCCTCCTTCCTACCTGCACCTCTATGGTGCGCTTCTCCTGTCCCTCTCCTAGGGTCCCTGTCACCATCGTTTCGTCTGGCGAGTACATGATGAACATAGCCAAGACTATTCTTGGCTCGGTGCAGTCCAACCCAAAGCGGGGGTTGGCGACGTAGATGGGGTAAAACAAACGGGAGTGGGGGTCGTTATGGATATAACCAAGGGGCGGAGTATACTCAGCTTCCTTGACTGGAAGCTCAGGGAGCTCGGTGGCTCCGTCATCACTGTGCTCCACGATTGGAACACTCCAGATAGCCAGCTGAGGAGTAAGAGGGACAGCGCCCTCAGAGCGGGTGTCTGCGACCGATGCGGGAGGCAATGAGGTAGGGAGCTGGAGCGTTGGGACAAGGCTGGCGGGAGCAGATGTAGCAGACATAGTGTAAACAGGATGGGAGTGGTGAGGAAGAGGATTGGGTTCCTCTGTCGTTTTGGCCCATCTTATATATGTTTTACGGGCTTTTGACTTGTTTGTCCCCTTCCTAGCTTTAAACTCCGCTATCAGTTCGTCCGCATGGACATCTTCTGCTTTCTCCCACGAACTGTCACTCGTGGGATAGCCTTTCCACTTGATTAGGTAGTGGAGCTTGCGCCCTTTCCCACGTTGCTGCGCATCTAGAATCTTCTCGACTTCGTACTCGGGTTCTTCATTGATGATATCAGGTGGTGGCCGGGTGTAGTTCGGCCCGTGGAACTCTGTTTCCTTATAAGGCGTTAGAAGGTTCATATGAAACACGTTATGAATCTTCCACTGTCTTGGCAGTTCCATGTGGTACACCGCTTCTGATAGCTGTTTCATCACTTTGAAGGGCCCGTGCCGCTTCGGCCCGAGTTTAGCCACTGGGTACAGGGTCTTCAAGTTGGTTCCCTCGATCTACACTTGATCTCCCTCTTTGTACGGTTGAAACTTCTTGTTTCCTTGGTGCGCAATGGCCATCATCTTCTGCGCTTTGATGATATTTCCATGGCCGTCTGTTCGCGCCTTTTCTATGGCTGTAAGCCTTTCTTCTACTGAGGGGACTTTGCTTTTAGTCCCAAATTCAAGCCTCGGTGTGTACCCTATGAGCATTTCGTAGGGGGTCTTTCGGGTGGTGGAGTTCGGCCATTGGTTATGTGCGAATTCCACCATTGGCAGGTACTTGTGCCAATCGTCTTGCCTTTCATCGCACCAAAATCGAAGATACTGTTCGAGCCATTGGTTTGTCCTTTCTGACTGGCCATCAGTTCTTGGGTGGTATGCTGTGCTGATGTTCTGGTGTATCTTCAACGCTTCGCACAGGCCTTTGGCAAAGTGTGACGTAAATCGGGTATCTCGGTCAGAGATAATCTTCTTTGGGGCACCGAATCGGGTGTACACGTGTTTCAGGTAGAGTTCTGCTACCCCTTCCACAGTAATTGTCTCTTGGCAGGGTATAAATACCGCCGCTTTACTGCAATCATGATCCGTAACCGTGAGGATCGTGTCGTATTTGCCCGAAAGTGGCAACTTTGTGATGAAGTCCATGGCGACTGTCTCGAATGGCAAAGAGTTTTCTGGAGCGATAGGGATCATAGCTGGTTTTAGTGGCTGCGTGTTGATTTTATTTGCTTGGCATGCTGCGCATCCCTTTACGTATTGCTCCACATCTTCTTTCATCTTTGGCCACCAGAAGTCCCGTTTTGCCAGGGCGTACGTGTTTGTGATTCCTGGGTGTCCGGCTGATGGGGTATCGTGGTAAAAGCGAATTACCCCCCTCTTCAGATTGTTGTCTCCGGCAACGACGATCCGGTCTGTATCGTTTTCGATCTTCCACCAAATTCCGACTAGTTTGGTGAGAACGTAGGTGTTTGACCATTTCTTGAGCACTTCCTGGCTCCTTTTGTTCGTTTGCTGGTCCTCTTCCACCTGGTCTTGAAGGGATTGGTACTTGCGATGGTTTACCGTTGCACTATAGTGCTCCCTTTCTTTCTGGTTGCTGGGGTTATAATATTCTGACCCCATCATTCTTGTGAAGCTGAATAAGACAGGGGTAGGACCACCAATGCCTTATTATCTTCTTCGCCGTGTTCGTAGTCTGGGCGTCGTGACAACGTGTCCGCCTGACCATTCTTCTTCCCAGCTATATGAACCAATTCAAAGTCATATTCCATGAGTTCCGCATGCCATCTTGCCACCCTTCTATTGTGGTCTCCTGGGTTCTTCCAATACAATAGGTTGGTGTGATCTGTATGCACCTTTACTTTGAATGCTGGTTGGTGCAGGAAATGTCTCCAATGCCGAAACATTTCCACAAGGGCTAGAAGCTCCTTGTTGTATACGTCGTAATTTCTTTGGGCATCGTTCATGGTTTTTGAAAAGAATGCTACCGGGTGGAGCACTCCTTGTTCATTTCGTTGCATTAGGATGGCTCCCATTGCATAGTTTGATGCGTCAACTTCTACTTCGAATGGTTTCTTCTGGTCCGGTTGTATCAAAACCGGTTCTTCACATATTCGCTTCTTTAGCATTTCAAACGCGCTTTCTTCCTTTGGTCCCCAGTTCCATTGAACGCCTTTCTTCAGTTGGTTGTTCAGTGCCTTTGCAATAAAGGAAAATCCACGGATAAATCGCCTATAGAAGTTGCAGAATCCAAGGAAAGCTCGAATATCTTTTGTGGTTTTCGGCACTTTCCAATTAGCAACTCCAGCGACTTTAACTGGATCCATGGTAACAGTTCCTTTTTCTAGGATTACTCCTAGAAATTCGATGTGCTCTACTTCAAAGAGGCACTTGCTGGGCTTCAAATATAGGTCCAGCTTTTGAAGGCGTTCAAGGACTTTGCTAACCAACTTGCGGTGTTCTTCTTCATCCTTCTTTGTTGCTATAAGGATGTTGTCCATGTAGATGATTACTTGACCAGTTGCTGTTAGGTCATTAAACTGCGTATTCATCATTCGTTGGAACACTGCGGGGGCATTTTTCAGCCCAAATGGCATTACTGTTGGTTCAAACAGTCCTAGGTTCGTTTTGAAAGCGGCTTTCGGTTCGTCGCCTTCTCGGAAGCGAATATTGTTATATCCTGCTCGCACGTCCATCTTGGTGAACAACCTGGCATCCTTCACCTTATCCACTAGTTCCTGTATCAAAGGCAATGGGTATCGGTCGGGGATTGTGAAGGAGTTCAGTTTCCGGTAGTCCACTACTGGACGAAGTTTTCCATCTTTCTTTCCAACAAAGAAGAATGGTGACGAGTACTGTGATTTTGATGGACGTATATAGCCCTTGTCCAAGTTATCTTTGATATATTCGTCGAGCTTTTCTTGCTCTCCTTTAGATAACAGGTATATTTTGCAGTCTAGGGTTTTTGGGGCATCCTCTGTAAAATCAATAGCAATATCCCATGGTTGGTGTTCCGGATACCGCTTCGCCTCTTCTTCAGAAAAAACTTTCTTCCATTTGTGGTAGTGTTTCGGGACTACCTGGTCCCAGGTTTTCTCTTCTTTTGGCAGTGCTTTTACTGCCATTTCGGTTGACGTCGAGCTTCTTTTGAGGATTTCTTCATCCATTCGGTGGACAAAGTGTTCTTCCCCAGGGGTGCATAATGATGCAGCCTTCTTGATCCACGCATCTCGTATGCGGATCACTTCTGCATCCGTTGTGTATGAAAGGGTCTTGATGACAAGTGGTTGCATGCTTTCATCAAGGGTCGCGCTTCTCCAATCGATCAATGGCTGGAAGGCAGCGAGCCACGGTGTCATGGATCGGACTTGGACGCTTACTATCAGGTTCTGACTACGATAGTAAGCTTGTGATTCTTTACATTAGTCAGGGACAGTCTCTTTCACATGTTATCAGTCAGCAGTAGTATCACATGGTACTATACGCTTACTGATTACTAGGATAGCGGTACTAGGGTTCGAGCTAGATACGCTATAGGTCAACATTATTCGGGAGGCACTTTAAAGCCCTCTATCATCATGTATAAGTAGTAGTCGCAGAAGACCAAGGATCGCCATCTTGGTCTTCTTGAATCATCGGTTTCGAGTCTTCCCTCCGTCCCTTCAAGCATATCCTATGAAGGGGGAAGTGCACTGCATAAGGCTCACCTTGAAGACGCCTTCCCAGTTGCAGAGTTGTCGTCGTGTTGAGGCTAAAGGCTCCACGTTCGACTTAGTAGAATTCAGAGCTGAGTACTCACGTCTTATCATCGCCTAAAGCAAGGCACACGCTTACCGAAGCGTAACATTAAGACCAAGATCTCACCATCGTGGCGTGAGTATCTACGAGAGAACTTTGGATCCGAGAGGGATTCCGATCCTACAAAATCCCACGAAGAGGGATAAGAAACGTACCAATCCGATACCTCAAAGAAGCCAGCTGGGGGAGTATCAACGGGACAGAGGGATACCTGATCAGAGGATCACACGGACCACGACCAGTTGAGTTCAACTTCGAACGAACTTGCTGGTGCAGAGTCGATCGAGAAGACGACGAGTGGAGAGTCATCGACACTCTACCCTACAGATACAGGTGCGATATCTATGAAGAAGAAGTAGTCGCGAGGAACGACTGGGGACCCATTGATGGGGAAAATCAGAGCATCTCAGCATCATCCGAAGCCCCAGAAGCCTCCAATAGCGGATCGGACGAAGAACCCGTACAAGCATTAGAACCCTTGGAACCAGAGCTTATCGAAAGAGCTGAGCAAATCACCATTTATCCCCCAATGGCTACATTAACTGAGACACAAGAAGTAACACTCCCCATCCATCCAGAAACGGGACATGTAATGACAGCAGACGATGCCGCCCTGTTCTGAGCAATCAGACCAGACCAACCAGATCCTCCATTGGGAGGCGGAGGACCGCCACGCGGAGGGTCACCCAGAGGAGAACCACCAAGAAGAGGACCACCCAGAGGAGGACTACCCGGAGGAGGACCACCCGGAGGAGGACCACCAGGAGGAGGGGTATTTGGAGCAGGACCAATAGGAGTACCCGGAGGACACCACTCCGATAAATTCGCTGGGAACACTCCGGAAATATTCCGAGGAGATCGACACAGAACAGAGGAGTTCCTCACTCAATGGGAACTGTATTGGGGCATCAACAACAATAACCCCATCATGGCTAACGCCTATAGACGAGCTATGTTGTTCCTCACATACATCCAGGGAAAAGACGTTAACAACTGGATCATGGAGACCAGCAGGTGGCTCAACTGACAAGTCAGCGCCGGGATCGCCGACAACGACCCACGCCTATGGATCGAGGTCATTACGGCCTTCAATAGGCGATTTTCGAACACATTAGAAAAAGAGCAGGCCCAAGCAATGCTCAAAAGAGGAATTAAAATGATTGGGGGGGATATTGACGTGTATGTCACCCAATTCGAGCAGTTAGCACGCCAAGCTGACTACCGACTAGATTCACCGCTCACGATGGATCTCTTCACGGATGGACTACCCCGTGACCTATACGAGAAAGCGTACACATACGACAACCCGCAGACCTTCCAGGAGTGGAAGGAAGCGGTCATCAGAAGACAACAACAGTACATACACATGAAGGCCCGACTAGAGCAACATCGCGGACTTACAAATCCAGGGAGGCAACAAGGGAGTAGCAACAAAGGAGGATGGGGGAACACATGTGGCACCGGATGGGGACCGCCCCGTAACATTCTTAGGGACCCGAACGCCATGGACACATCCGCCAACCGGGTACAAGGAAGACTTACGGGGGCCGAAGAAATCCAAGGCAATTGGGATCGGGCTCACCCCCGGAACCCCCCTCCAAGAGGAGGATATATGGGACAAGGACGAGGGGGACGCCAGGATATGAGGGAAGTAGTCTGCTACACTTGCGGACAGAAAGGACACTTCAGCCGTAACTGCCCTCAGCACACCTACAATCAACCCAGTAACACCAGAAGGACGGACACTGGGTCCTACGAACCCGAACCAGTACAAGCGGCCAGAGCCGAAACCACACAACAACGGGCCGATGCCTGGATGAAAGGGGTAGCGGCCAAAGAAGACGAGGTCAAGGACCTCATCCTGCAGGACCTATGGAAGAGGGAGGATTTTCGAAGCGCCTGAACCCATCGGCCTGGGTAAGGGCAGTAAAATGTAATTCTGTGATCATAACTCGCTACCGTTCTATGAGAATTCCAGTATCGATTCGCACAAATTACGCCATGGCCGACATCAGAGCATTGGTGGACTCCGGAGCCACCGACAACTTCTTACGACCCGCTTTTGTAAAGCGGATGGGAATCGGAATGAAACCACTGGAAAGACCCAAAAAGATATGGAATATCGATAACACGGAGAATAAAGCTGGACTAATCACGCACTACGTAGATCTGGATGTACAAACAAAAGGAATCCACAAGGAAATGAGATTCCTTATAACCGACATAGGCAACGAAGACATTGTCTTCGGGTACCCGTGGCTGGCCACATACGAGCCTACCTTCAGTTGGCGACATGCAGTTATCAAAGAAGATGCACTACCTGTAGTGCTACGAACGGTAAACCCCCGAATCAACAGAGTACGACCTACTATCGCAGCGATCACGACAGAACAAAAGGAAGATATCGTACAACAGCTCGAAGACGAGGAATTCATACAAGGAAGGATCACATCCACCGAGTTAGCAATTCAGGCAAAACAATACACCATTAAAGCTGAGTTGCCATCTTGTTATGCTGAGTACCACCAGCTATTCAACGAAGAAGCGTCACACCAATTCCTGCCGGCGCGGGTATGGGACCACAAGATACAATTCAAGAAAGGAACCCCTGAAGCCATAGACTGCAAAGTCTACCCACTAACACAGGAGGAAGATATAGCCCTCAAGGCTTTTTTAACGGAACAACTCGGCAAAGGATACATACGACCTTCAAAATCCCCATACGCATCACCATTCTTCTTTGTCAAGAAGAAAGATGGTAAATTACGACCGGTGCAAGACTATCAACGAATCAACGCATTCACAATATGCAACCAATACCCCCTACCTCTCATATCCAACCTGATCACAGACCTCAGTAATGCCCATATTTACACCAAACTTGACGTACGATGGGGTTACAACAACATACGTATCAAGGAGGGAGACGAAGAGAAGGCCACCTTCAAAACAAGATACGGACTATTCGAACCCACAGTCATGTTCTTCGGACTAACCAACTCACCAGCGACGTTTCAGACTATGATGAACCACATATGTCGAGACGTCATAGCGAAACATGAACTACGAGGAACTACAATACGGGTATACATGGACGACATTGGTATAGCAACAAGGGTAGGACATAACATGTTAAGGCCTAGCGGGGCCTTGCTGTGCGACGTGCACCGAGGGTACGAGGGGGACAAGGGCAGGGTACAAGGACAAGGTGCTTGGTAAATAGTAACCAAGGCCGAGGGAGTTCTGAGAGACGAGGGTCCGCGAGGGACGACCAAGGAGCAAGGGTTCGAGGGGTAAGTCGATAGACTTAGTGACGAGGTACAAGGGGCTTTGGTCAGACGGCCGAAGTACGAGGGACTAAGTCGAGCGACTTAGGGTCTGTGTGTGCGCGTTGTTATAGCACAAGCGCAAAGCTTCGAAGGTGGCTCCCAACTAAGGGAAGACCAACAGTGGTGATGAGACGATGAGAAGGGAGCACACAGTTGGAGGAGTAATCAGGTCTGGTATTCGCTAGTATGATAAACGAAGACAAGACTGGGGAATAAGCGTATACATGGTCAAGCTTATATAGGTATCTACTCCAGGTCCGTCCCATGAAGGGGATACTGAAAGGGAACAAAGGGAACGCAGAAGGGGAAAGGGGGAGAAGGGGAATCAAAGGAGAACAATAGGAGACGCGAAAGGGGAAAGAGATAGAAGGAGACTCGGAGTAGGAAGGCGTACATGGTAATGAGTCAACAGGTTAGTACTCCGAGGGGAAGCAAGTATGAGTCAAGGCGATATAGTAAAGGAGAAAATAAGTCCGTGGTGAGCCGGATCACGACATAACATGACGGATGTTGCGCTTTGGTAAGCGTAGGCCTTGCTTTAGGCGGTGACAAGGCGCGAGTACTCAGCTGATATAGTGTGTAAGTCGAACGTGGGATCTCTAGTCCTAACACGTCGATGTCTTGCAACTGGGAAGGCTTCTTGGTAAGCCTTATGCAGTGCGCTTCTCCCGTCGGAACCTAGAGACCTTGCAAGGGAGAAGAGAGTTGAGAAACCGATGATTCAAGAAGACCAAGATGGCAATCCTTGGTCTTCCGCGACTACTACTTATACACAATGATGGAGGGCTTTAAAGCGCCTCCCGAACGATATTGACCTATAGCGTATCTAGCTCGAACCCTAGTATCGCTATCCTAGTTATCAGCTGCTAAAGTACCATGTGATACTACTGCTGACTGATAACACGTGAAAGATAAAGTCCCTGACTAATGTAAACAATCACGAGCTTACTACCGTAGTCAGAACCTGATAGTAAGCGTCCGAGTCCGATCCGTGACATCACCCCCTTTTCAGGAGCAACGCCCACGGAGCCCCGGGGGTCCCATCCACCCCGCCTGTACGTCTTTGATCCTCTGCATCGCTCGCGCCTGTTCCAACCTACTGATGCTCAACGCCTTGTCCATCGCCAACCTACCCCATGTCTCCTGTAGCTCCTTGATCCTCGCGTCCAGCCGTCCCAACTCCGCCCCGAGGGCCCTATACCGTCTGATCTCCGCGGCAAGGCTCACGTCCTTGCACTCGGCGATGGCCCGGTTGATGGCCCCGACGGCGTCGTACCCCACGTCGAAGAGGAACAAGTCCTCCTGCGCGTACTTGATATGGGTCTCGGGGTGCACCACATACTGTGGGGCAGCGTACAGGGGCTTTGGGAATACCCTGTCGGACTCGTCGATCAGGCCAAGCACGATGGGATCGTTGCTCATGATGACCTGGACGTATTTTGCCTGGCGCGTCACGCCGTTGGGGGTGGTGATGGGGAATGAAACAAAATCGGGTCCTCGATTGACCCGGAACCCGTGAGGCGCACGGGCGTTGGCGACGCTGGAGACGGCGTGGTCGGCGAGCTGGGGACGGATATGACCCCGGTAGAGGGGGGTCCCGTCTGTGGCGAGGGCGTGTCGTGTTGTATGAGGTGGAGCATTAGCTTCTCTCCCATAGTGAATGTGCGGGTGCTCAGCTGGGTACCGCTCATCCTCACTGTCCGTGACCTCTCCCTCTTCTCTCTCATCTCCTGCATGCGGCGTTGGGCTGTTCGTAGCTGTTCTTCCCTCCAGTCGTCAGTCACCTCCTTCCATGACTTCTTCGGTTTCGTCAGCTCCTCGTACCGCTCCCTGGCGTGCTCGGACGTCCACACTGCGGTCGAGAGCTCGCCGAAAGTCGTCGACTTCGGCGGTGGTGAAGGGGCGGTCTGCGATGGGCAGTCCGGTGTCGGCGTGGAGGATGTGCCACAGGGTGGGCTGCCCGTCGACGTCAGGCGACAGTCGTGCGCTGTTCGTTCCTTGTCCTTGAGCAGGGAACTGGGTGACGGTGCTGTTGAACTCAGCTTCGGTGATGGGTCCTTCTGACCCGGCTCTGTCTCTCTCAGCCATGACGACCTCCGTGTCGTTGGCAGGGGCGATTGATGCCCGCTCTTCCTCCAGCTCGATGGCAAAAATCCTCTCGGGGGTTCCGAGGTAATACGAAGACGGCGTGAGGGCGGCATTGGGTGTGAATGGCATAGGCAGGTTGTGGATTGCAGTGGTGGTGGTATGAAGAGAGGATGGGATGTCGTTGTGGGTCCTCCCGCTCCTTATAAGTGTTTGTCCGGCGGACCTTGAATATTGGTATTCCGCAAGGGCTTTGTCGGCGAATAGGTCCTCCTGGTTGACCCACTGGTTCTCCGAGTCAGGGTAACCCTTCCATTTGACTAGGTATTGCTTTTTACGTCCTCTGCCGAAATGCCGTTCGTCTAGAATCTTCTCGATTTCATATTCCTCTTCTCTGTCTACCAGATCGGGCGGTGGTCGTTGGTAGTTTTTCCCATGGAGTGGAGTCTCGTGATATTTGGTGAGAAGGTCCACATGGAACACTGTGTGAATTTTCCATTGTGGAGGAAGGTTGAGCCGGTAGTTGACAGGGGACATCACCTGTTCTATTGTGAAGGGTCCGTGCCTTCGGGGGGCAAGTTTCGCCATTGGTTGGTGAGTGCGGAGATGGCGTCCCTCTAACCATACGAGGTCTCCGAGTCGGAACTTTGGACCGTTCTTTGCTTTAACCCATGATTGTTGCGCTTTGACAATCAGTTCCTGGGCACGTTTCCGCGCTTCTTGGAACTGTTCCGTCCTCAGTGTCACCTGTGGGATTGGTGACGGTTTCTCCGTCCAATCAGCTTGTGGGTTGTACCCCATGAGTAGGTTGAAGGGTGACTCCCGGGTATATTCATGCGGCCAGTTATTATGCGTGAATTCTGCGAGAGGTAGGTATCCGCACCAGTTGTCCTGTCTCTCATTCGTCCAGAACCGTAGGTATTGTTCTACCCATTGGTTTGTTCGTTCCGATTGTCCGTCAGTCCGGGGGTGATATGCGGTGGATATATTTTGCTTAATATCCAATACTCTGCAAAGTTCTCTTGTGAACCTGCTGGCAAAACGAGGGTCGCGGTCACTTATAATTTTCGTGGGAAGTCCAAAGCGAACGAAGACGTGTTTGAGGTATAAGTTTGCGACTCCCTCCGCGCTAATTTCTTCATTGCACGGTATAAATATTGCTGCTTTGCTGCAGTCGTGATCCGTGATCGTCAGTATCGTGTCATGCCCTTGAGATATTGGCAACTTAGTTATAAAGTCAAGGGCTATGGTTTCGAATGGCATTGCTTCCGGTTTAGGGTATATGGGGTTGAGGGGTGCCTTGTTTCGTCCGTGTTGAACCTTGATACGTTGACATTCGGCGCATCCCTTGATGTACTCCAGGGCGTCCTTGGCTAGTCCTGGCCACCAATAGGTGCGTCCCGCCAATTGGGCGGTTCTTTTGATTCCTGGATGTCCGTGAGCGGGAAGGTCATGATGATCGTGCAATATACGTCGCTTATTGTGAATGCCTCCGGTTACTACTCGTCGTGTGTCTTTGTACCAGACTCCATTTACTTTCTTGAGATGGTGTGCATCTACCCATGGTTTCAGAATATCCTCGTTTTGTTCGTATATGGGATCTTCCAATGTGGTGTCTTCAGGGGTGAGGCGATCTTTGTTGGTTCGTATTCTTTCTACATGGGTGCCGCGTATGAAGAGTTTGTCCGGTAGTACCGTAATGTTTTCGTTATCTTCCTCTCCTTGGTCATAGTCCGGTCTTTGTGATAGTGCGTCTGCTCTGCCGTTTGCTGATCCCTTGATGTGGTGAATTTCGAAGTCATACTCCGATAGTTCTAGTACTTCCCTGGCCACCCTTCGGCTGATCTTCTGAGGGCTCCTCCAGTACTGTAGGTTCATGTGATCTGAGAAAACCTTTGTGCGATGTGGCGATCCTGCGAGTAGCGGTCGCCAGTGTCGGAAAGCCTTGACTATGGCTAGCAGTTCTAGGTCATATATGTCGTAATTTCGTTCTGCTTCATTGAGTGTGGTGGAGAAGTAGCCAATGGGGTGTCTTTTCCTGTCGTCTTTTCGTTGCAGTAGTACTGCTCCTATCGCGAATCCTGATGCATCAACTTCTAGTTCAAATGGTTTACTTAGCTGTGGGTGTGCCAGTACTGGTTCCAATGTGACGAGTCCTTTGAGTTTGTTGAACGCATCATGTTCTGTCCCCGTCCATTTCCATTCAGCACCTTTCTTGGTTAGTTGATTCAGGGGTTTTGCATGATGTGAAAAGTTTCGAATGAACGCGCGATAGAAATTGCAAAAACCTAAAAATGATCGGACATCTTTGACTTTCGTGGGGGTTGGCCAATCTTTGATACCGGAAATTTTGATGGGGTCCATGCGTGTCACCCCCTTTTCAAGGATTACCCCCAGGTAATCCATACAGGGCGCATGGAATAAGCACTTCTCTAGTTTGTAGTAGAGGTCATGCTTAGCTGATATTTCCAATACGTCTTTGACCGCCGCGATGTGGTCGTCCATACTATGTCCTATATGTGTTGCGATGCCGATGTCATCCATATATACCCTTATCGTGGTTCCTCGGAGCTCATGTTTGGCGATGATGTCTCGACAGATGTGGTTCATCATCATCTGGAATGTTGCGGGGGAGTTTGTTAGCCCGAAGAACATTACCGTTGGTTCAAATAGGCCGTATTTGGTTTTGAACGCGGCTTTTTCTTCGTCTCCTTCCTTAATCCGTATGTTGTTGTAACCCCATCGTATGTCGAGCTTGGTGTATATGTGGGCGTTACTGAGATCCGTTATGAGATCAGTGATGAGAGGTAAGGGGTATTGATTTCGTATCGTAAGCGCGTTGAGACGCCTGTAATCTTGTACCGGTCGTAATTTGCCGTCCTTCTTTTTGACAAAGAAGAATGGTGATGCGTATGGGGATTTCGATGGTCGTATATATCCTTTGCCGAGTTGTTCCATGAGAAAGGCTTGGAGGGCTTGATCTTCCTCCTGTGTGAGCGGATAGACCTTGCAGTCTATTGATTCGGGTGCTCCTTTCTTGAGTTGAATTTCGTGGTCCCATACCTGTGAGGGTGGGAATCGGTGTGATGCTTCTTCGTTAAAGAGCTGGTGGTACATGGAGTAAACGGTCGGCAACTCAGCTTTAGTAGTATACTGTTTCGCCTTGATTGCTAATTCGGTGGAAGTGGTCCTTCCTTCTACGAATTCTTCTTCTTTTAGTTGAGCTATGACCTGTTCCTTCTGTTCTTTGGTCATGGTTTTTGCGAGTGTTGACCGTGCAATCCTTGGGTTGACAGTTCTGAGGACTACTGGTAGTGCGTCCTCTTTGATCACGGCGTGTCTCCAGCTGAAGGTTGGTTCGTATGTGGCCAGCCATGGGTAGCCGAAGACAATGTCTTCGTTCCCAATATCGGTAACAAGGAACCTCATCTCTTTGTGTATTCCTTTTGTTTGTACGTCCAAGTCTACATAGTGGGTGATTAGTCCGGCTCGATTTTCGGTATTATCGATATTCCATATCTTTTTGGGCCGTTCCAGCGGCTTCATTCCAATTCCCATCCGCTTTAGGAAAGCAGGTCTTAGGAAATTGTCCGTGGCTCCTGAGTCCACTAGTGCTCTAATGTCGGCCATGGCGTAATTCGTGCGAATCGATACTGGAATTCTCATAGAACGGTAGCGAGTTATGATCACAGAATTACATTTTACTGCCCTTACCCAGGCCGATGGGTTCAGGCGCTTCGAAAATCCTCCCTCTTCCATAAATCTTGTAGTATGAGGTCTTTTACCTCATCTTCTTCAGCGGCCACTCCCTTCATCCATTGGTCAGCTCTTTGTTGCGGGGTTTCCGCCTTTGCGGCACATACGGGTTCTTCCTCTCTGTCGTCGTGGTAGGCGTCGGTTCTTTGGCTGCTACTCGGTTGGTTGTAGGTATGCTGTGGGCAGTTACGGCTGAAATGTCCTTTCTGTCCGCACGTGTAACATGTTACTTCCCGTATGTCCCGTTGACCTCCTCTTCCTCGTCCTACGAACCCCCCTCTTGGTGGTGGATTTCGAGGGTGAGCTCGGTCCCAACTGCCTTGGATTTCTTCGGCTCCCGTGAGTCTTCCTCGTACTCGGTCTGCTGATGTATCCATGGCATTTGGGTCCCGTAGTATGTTGCGGGGGGGTCCCCATCCCGTGTTCCTTGCGTTCCTCCATGTTGGGTTGCCACCCCCCTGGGGCTTTACTTGATTGCTGAGACCCAGATGTTGCTCTAATCGGGCCTTCATGTGTATGTATTGTTGTTGCCTTCTGATAACCGCTTCCTTCCACTCCTGGAAGGTTTGTGGGTTGTCGTATGTATACGCTTTCTCGTATAGGTCGCGGGGTAGTCCGTCCGTGAACAGGTCCATTGTGAGTGGCGAGTCCAATCGGTAGTTAGCCTGGCGTGCCAACTGCTCAAACTGCGTCACGTACGCATCAATATCCCCTCCTGTCATTCTGATCCCTCTTTTGAGCATGGCTTGAGCTTGCTCCTTCTCTAGTGTGTTTGAGAATCGCCTGTTGAAGGCCGTGATAACTTCAATCCACAGACGTGGATCGTTATCTGCGATTCCAGCTGAGACTTGTCGGTTGAGCCATCGGCTGGTCTCCGTGATCCAGTTGTTAACGTCCTTCCCCTGGATGTAAGTGAGAAACAACATAGCTCGTCTATAAGTGTTGGCCATGATGGGGTTGTTGTTATTGATACCCCAGTATAGTTCCCATTGCGTGAGGAACTCTTCTGTTTTGTGTCGATCTCCTTTGAATACTTCTAGGGAGTTTCCTGCGAATTTGTCGGAGTGGTGCCCCCCTGGTACCCCGATCGGTCCTGCTCCGGGTATCCCTCCTCCTGGTAGTCCTCCCCCTGGTGGTCCTCCTCCTGGTGGTCCTCCTCCTGGTGGTGGGCTTCCTCCGGGTAGTCCGGGCGGCGGCCTTCCACCGCCTGTTGGGGGGTCGGGTTGATCTGGTCCGATTGCTCGGAATAATGCAGCGTCGTCTGCCGTCATGACATGCCCGGTTTCTGGGTGGATAGGAAGCGTTACTTCCTGTTCTTCTGTTAAGGTAGCCATTGGAGGGTGAATTGTAATCTGCTCAGCTCTTTCAATGAACTCTGGTTCTAATGGTTCTAGTTTGGGAGTGGGTTCTTCTCCTGCTTCACTGTCTGATGTTCCGGAGTTTTCTGAGGGCGCCGAGATACTTTGGTTTTCTCCGTCGATGGGCCCCCAGTCGTTTCTTGCGACGACTTCTTCTTCGTAAATGTCACACCCGTATCTGTAGGGTAGAGTGTCGATGACTCTCCACTCGTCGTCTTCTCGGTCAACTCTGCACCAGCAAGTTCGTTCGAAATTGAACTCAACTGGTCGTGGTCCGTGTGCTCCTCTGATCAGATACCCTTCTACTCCGTTGATATTCCCCCAACTGGCTTCCTTGAGGTAGCGTACTGGTACGTTTCTTGTTCCCCTTCGTGGGATCTCGTAGGAGCGGAATCCCTCCTGGGTCCAAAGTTCTCTTGTGGATACTCGCGCCACGATGTTGGGATCTTGGTCTTAATGTTGCGCTTCGGTAAGCGTAGGCCTTGCTTTAGGCGGTGACAAGGCACGAGTACTCAGCTGATATAGTGTGTAAGTCGAACATGGGATCTCTAGTCCTAACACGTCGATGTCTTGCAACTGGGAAGGCTTCTTGGTAAGCCTTATGCAGTGCGCTTCTCCCGTCGGAACCTAGAGACCTTGCAAGGGAGAAGAGAGTTGAGAAACCGATGATTCAAGAAGACCAAGATGGCAATCCTTGGTCTTCCGCGACTACTACTTATACACAATGATGGAGGGCTTTAAAGCGCCTCCCGAACGATATTGACCTATAGCGTATCTAGCTCGAACCCTAGTATCGCTATCCTAGTTATCAGCTGCTAAAGTACCATGTGATACTACTGCTGACTGATAACACGTGAAAGATAAAGTCCCTGACTAATGTAAACAATCACGAGCTTACTACCGTAGTCAGAACCTGATAGTAAGCGTCCGAGTCCGATCCGTGACAACGGACCACATAGCGGCAGTCCGAGACATATTGGAGATCTCGGCGAAACACGACCTCTACTACAAATTGGAGAAGTGTCTGTTCCATGCACCTCGAATGGATTACCTGGGGGTAATCCTTGAAAAGGGGGTGACACGCATGGACCCTGTCAAAATTTCCGGCATCAAAGACTGGCCAACCCCTACAAAAGTCAAGGACGTTCGATCATTTCTGGGCTTCTGCAATTTCTATCGTGCATTCATCCAAAACTTTTCACACCACGCAAAGCCATTGAATCAATTAACCAAGAAAGGAGCCGATTGGAAATGGACAGGGACAGAACATGACGCATTCAATAAACTCAAGGGACTCGTCACCTCAGAACCAGTATTGGCACACCCACAGCTGAGTAAACCTTTCGAATTAGAAGTCGATGCATCGGGATTCGCAATCGGAGCAGTGCTACTACAACGACAAGACGACGGCAAACGACACCTGATCAGCTACTTCTCCACTACCCTCAACGAAGCTGAAAGGAATTACGATATTTACGACCTGGAACTACTAGCAATTGTGAGGGCCTTCCGACACTGGCGACCACTATTGGCAGGATCACCACACAAAACGAAAGTTTTCTCCGACCACATGAACCTACAATATTGGAGAAGTCCCCAAAAGATAAGCCGACGAGTCGCCAGGGAAGTACTCGAACTATCGGAATATGACTTCGAAATTCACCACATCAAAGGATCAGCAAACGGAAGGGCAGATGCCTTATCAAG
The DNA here is from genome assembly GCA_951394315.1 of Lactarius evosmus. Lineage (NCBI taxonomy): Eukaryota > Fungi > Basidiomycota > Agaricomycetes > Russulales > Russulaceae > Lactarius > Lactarius evosmus. The sequence goes on along the minus strand of OX596130.1, from coordinate 3,131,857 downwards.
ACGACCAGACTACGACCAAGGGGAGGAGGACAACCGGGACATCACAGTACTACCAGACAAAATGTTCGTAAGGGGCGCCCGAATCGAACAGATACAGACGAACAAGGACAACATTACACCGGACAACGCCACACTACCAGACCCAATATATGAACAGAGAGAAGTGGTCCTCACACCATGGGTAGATGCTCATCAACTCAAGAAAATAGAAGGCATATGGTACAAAGACGGACGACGAGTGGTCACTGGAGGAGTGCATGATAAGCGACATATATTCCATGATCATCATGACCTACCAGCTTATGGACATCCAGGCATTAAACGAACAACACAACTAGTAGGACGTGCTTACTGGTGGCCTGGAATGACCAAAGACGCACTAGAATACGTCAAAGGATGCGCCGAATGCCAACGCATCAAAGTACAACACGGACGCGACAAAGCCCCTCTGAATCCCATCTACCCCAAACCGGAAGCGCTACCCTTTGAAACAATATCACTCGATTTCATAACTAAGTTACCGCGTTCACAAGGGTACGACACCATACTGACCATAACGGACCACGATTGCAGCAAAGCCGTGGTGTTCATACCCTGTAACAAAGAAATCAGCGCGGAAGAGGTCGCAGCCTTGTACCTGAAACACGTCTTCACACGGTTCGGACTTCCCTCAAAAATAATAAGTGATCGAGACCCGCGATTCGCCAGCTGCTTCACCAGAGAATTGTGCAGGGTACTAGGAATCCAACAGAACATTTCCACTGCATACCACCCGCGAACGGACGGACAATCGGAAAGAATGAATCAATGGATAGAGCAATACCTTCGTTTCTGGACAAATGAGAGGCAGGATAACTGGTGCGGATATTTGCCACTCGCGGAGTTTGCACATAATAACTGGCCACACGAATACACATGGAAATCACCTTTCAACCTCCTCATGGGGTATAACCCAAGGGCTGATTGGACGGATAAACCATCACCCATTCCCCAAGTGATGCTCAGGGCAGAACAGTTCCGAGAAGCACGGAAACATGCTCAAGAACTGATTGTAAAGGCACAGCAGTCATGGGTCAAAGCTAAGAATGGTCCGAAGTTCCAACAAGGAGATCTCGTGTGGCTAGAAGGACGCCACCTACGTACTCATCAACCAACGGCAAAACTCGCTCCCCAAAGGCACGGACCCTTTATTATAGAACAGGTGATGTCTCCTGTCAACTACTGGCTCAACCTTCCCCTGCAATGGAAAATTCACACAGTGTTCCACGTGGATCTCCTCACCAAATACCACGAGACTCCGCTTCATGGGAAGAACTACCAGCGACCACCACCTGATTTGGTCGATGGGGAAGAAGAATATGAAGTCGAGAAAGTTCTAGACGAACGGCATTTCAGCAGAGGACGGAAGAAGCAATACCTAATCAAATGGAAGGGTTACCCCGACTTGGAAAATCAGTGGGTCAACCGGGAGGATCTATTTGCCGACGAAGCCCTTGCGGAGTACCAAAGTTCGAAGACCGCGTCACAAACACTTATAAGGAGTGGAAGAACCCACAACGACACTCCATTCTCTCCCACTATAACCACCACCACTACCAACCACCCTTCTATGCCTTTTACCCCCAATGCCACCCTCTCAACGTCTTCGTACTACCTCGGAACCCCCGAGAGGATTTTTGCTGCCGAGCTGGAAGAAGAGCGGGCACCAACAGCCCCCACCAACGACGCGGAGGTTGTCATGGCTGAGAGAGACAGAGCTGGGTCCGAGGGACCCATCACCCAAGCTGAGTTCCACAGCACCCTCGAGCAGTTCCCAGCTCAAGGACGAGGAGCCAACAGCGCCCGATTGTCGCCCGACATCGACGGACAGCCCGCATTGTGGCACATCCTCCACGCCGACACAGGCCTCCCCATCGCTGACCGACCCTTCACCACCGCGGAAGTCGACGACTTTCGCCGAGCTCTCGACCGCGGTGCAGATGTCCGAGCACGCCAGGGAGAGGTACGAGGCAGCCATGAAGCCCATGAAGTCGTGGAAGGAGGTGACCGACGACTGGAGGGAAGAACAGCTACGAACAGCCCAACGGCGCATGACGGAGATGAGAGAGAAGAGGGAGAGGTCACGGACAGCGAGGACGAGCGGTACCCAGCTGAGCACCCACACATTCTCTATGGTGGAGAAGCTAATGTACCACCTCATACAACCCGCCATGCCCTCGCCACCGACGGAACCCCCCTCTACCGGGGCCATATCCGTCCCCAGCTTGCCGACCGAGCGGTCGGCTCCGTCACCAACGCCCGTGCGCCTCACAGGTTCCGGGTCAATAGGGGACCCGATTTCATTCATTTCCCCATCACCACCACCGACGGCATGACGCGCTAAGCCAAATACGTCCAGGCCATTATGAGCAACGATCCCACCGTGCTCGGCCTGATCGACAAGTCCAACAGGGTGTTCCCTAAACCCCTGTATGCGGCACCCCAGTACGTGGTGCACCCCGACTCCCACCTCCGGTACGCACAAGAGGACTTGGTCCTCTTCGACGGGGGTACGACGACGCCGTGGCCATCAACCGAGCCATCCTTGAGTGCAAGGATATAAGCCTCGTCGCGGAGGTCCGGCGGTATCGGGCCCTAGGGGCAGAGATGGGGCGTCTAGAGGCGCGCATAGCGGAGTTACAGGAGACGAGGGGGCGATTGGCAACGGACAAAGCGAGGTGCGTTAGTTGGTTGGAGTGGGCAAGAGCAATGCAGAGGATAGAGGATGTGAGGGCAGGGTGGATGGGACTGCCTGGGCTCTGTGGGCGTCGCTCCTGAAAAGGGGGTGATGTCATGGATCGGACTTGGACGCTTACTATCAGGTTCTGACTACGATAGTAAGCTTGTGATTCTTTACATTAGTCAGGGACAGTCTCTTTCACATGTTATCAGTCAGCAGTAGTATCACATGGTACTATACGCTTACTGATTACTAGGATAGCGGTACTAGGGTTCGAGCTAGATACGCTATAGGTCAACATTATTCGGGAGGCACTTTAAAGCCCTCTATCATCATGTATAAGTAGTAGTCGCAGAAGACCAAGGATCGCCATCTTGGTCTTCTTGAATCATCGGTTTCGAGTCTTCCCTCCGTCCCTTCAAGCATATCCTACGAAGGGGGAAGTGCACTGCATAAGGCTCACCTTGAAGACGCCTTCCCAGTTGCAGAGTTGTCGTCGTGTTGAGGCTAAAGGCTCCACGTTCGACTTAGTAGAATTCAGAGCTGAGTACTCACATCTTATCATCGCCTAAAGCAAGGCACACGCTTACCAAAGCGTAACACACGGGTACCCTAACACCATCTTGTCATCTCCTAGATTTGTGATGAGGAATCTCATGTTCTGTTTCTTCTCCCCAGTCTGGACGTGCAGGTCAATGTAGTACTTGATGATCCCTGACTTATTCTGGGTCCCGTCAATGTTCCACACAATGCGGGGTCGTGGCAGCTTTAGTTTGCCAATCTTCATTCTTTTCAGGAGCTTGAAGTCGATAAAGTTGTCCGTGGCTCCTGAATCCACGAGAACTTTTCTTTTGGCCGTTGTGTGTGAAGTTTGTATCAGAGTTGGGATTTGGAGACTTCGATATTTACAAACAAACACATCTTTAAACTGTAACGCACGCGCCATGGCTGCCGGGTTTATGCATTTTAAAAATCCTCCCCGTGCTCTTCTGCCCAAGCCTCTTTGATTATTGCGTATTTCTCCTTGGTTGAGAGGCTTTTGATGAGGGCAGATCGCACATCAGTAGGGGTGGATCCAGTTTTGGACTCTTCTTCCGATTCTTCCTCTGCTTCGCTTTCTTCGGCCTTGGCCTTGCAAGCCTTCTGAGGTGGTTTCTTGTCCTTCTGCTTGTCTGGACAGTTGCAGGAGAGGTGTCCTGGTTTGTTGCATGTGTAGCAACGGCCTTCTTTCCTTTGGACTTCAATGTCCGGTTTCTCTTTTGCAGTGGTCGCCGCTGCTCTTCCTCGGGTTCCCTTGTTGTAATTGGAACGAGAGCGGCCGGCGCGTGTGTCCATTGCATCTGAAGCAGGGGCTGGCATCTTAATGCCCAGCATCTTCGCCAATTGGGCGGGGTTCATTTTTCCTGCTCCCTTCTTTCTTGGAGTTTCTTCGTTAATCCCCCTGATGTTTTGGACTGCGGTGTTGTCTGAGTGGTATTGGCGCACTCCATCGGCCCATCCTCTGAAATCCAGAGGGCATACCACCTTATAGACGTGGTCCATCATGTGGTAAGGAAGTTTAGACGCGAATAAGGAGAGTGTCGACTGAGCATCCAGGGGGTACGTTGCTTCTGCTGCAAGGGATTCAAACTGGGCAATAAACGCATCCACCTCATTTGGTATGAATGAGAGGTGGCGCAGTTTATCTTCTGCCCGTTCCCTTGCTCCCGTATCCTGGAATGCTTGTTCAAAGCCTTGAGACACTGCTGTCCAGTAGAATTCATCATTCGGGAGTCTTCCGTTGTTCATTTCCGCAAGGATCCAGTTAGTCCATCTTTTGACCCAGTCCTTTACGTTTGGTCCTTTTATGAAACCGAGTAGCAGGGCCGCTTGTTTCATAGGTATCGCCATTTGTTCAGCGTCCAAATTTGTGATTCGATACAGGTTGAATTCCTGCATGAATTGGTCCGCAAGCGATTGGGTACCATCAAAGTCGGTTGGGGGGTTTCCTCCAAGTTTGCCGTTTGCCACTCCTGGGCCTGGGCCGGCACCTGCCCCGCCTCCAACAGGGGCGCCACCGGGAGGGGGTCCTCCGCCTCCGGGTGCGCCTCCACCTGCTGGGGCACCTCCGCCTCCAGGTGCGCCCCCACCTCCTGGGGGGCCACCTCCTGGCAGTCCACTTCCTCCTGGTGGTCCTGGGGGCCCACCTCCGGAGGGACCACTTCCTGCTGCCATAGTGCTAGCAGGGGGGTTTCCGCTTCCTGTTCCTGTCCCCTTCGTGAAGAATGTTTGTACTGTGGATGGGGGGACAGCCGTCGTTGTTGCGGTTGCAGCTGTGGTGGTCGTCTGTGTTGCCATTGGAGAACTTTTTGTATCACGTCTCTTAGCGGTTGGCACGGTATGCTGGCCTGCCTTCAACGGTGTATCGTCTGGTGGAATCGCTGATACTGTCGTTGGTCTGATCAATCTTCTTCCCAGGTTATACAGGGAGGGGACTGGTTGAGTAGCTGTCCAACGCCTAGTCCTGCTGTCTCGCTGTATGAAGTACCACTGCTCGGTACTTTCTTTGTATTTGATGGCAAGGTATGCTGCGCTGAGTATGTCGTATACCCAATAACCTTCTTCACCGTCGATTTCCTGCCAAAGGGCTGCTCCTTTTACGTGGCCAGGAACTTCGTCTTCTGTTCTCCTCTCGATGGAAAATGGTTTGAATCCGAGGACTGATTGGGATTCAGATATTCTTCGTCCCTTAGCCAGAGTGGCTGTAGGTTCGATAGACTTGACTTAATGTTACGTCACAGTAGGGATGTTCACCCAATGTGGGTTAAGTCGTTCTACAGAGACGCTGCACTAAGGGGTCTGGTTCTGGTTGTCAAGGGAAGTTCCGAGGAGGAACTTCAGTGAAGATGTACAAGTTGAAGAGTCAGCCTAAGCCAATAGTGGAACTTAGGATTCTTCAGTGAGAGGAGAGTTTGGTGAGAGATGGAGTATTCACAGTCTTTGATTGCTCGAGTACCGTAGGATACAAAAAGTCAAGTCTAAGGCTACTACTACCTGGTGAGCCTGTATTTATAGTAAAGTAAGAGGGTATCCTAGGATAGAATGATAATGGCATCCTAGGATCTAGTCATCGAGCAATCACAATACAAACTGCGGCGCAGCCAGCAGTAATCACATGTAAGATGTGAAACAATAGATATAAGTGAAACTGATATATCCGAAACAGTAGCCCCTTCGCAATCGGGCAAGAGTCGTCATAACTCACAAGGGAAAAATCAGTAAAGAGTCACCATGACTCTTATGAGAACCAAACAATAGCAAGTCACCGTGACTCGCATGAGAATGACCACGTGATCAGAAAGTGAAAAGGGTCACATGTCCTATAGGCGAAATGAGGAAGGGGATTAAAATAGGCAGTGTCATAACATTGTATCAGAGGGAAGGACTTCTGGGTTTGACTATTAACCAGGCCTTCACACCCCTTAAAGTGACCCAGGTATTAACCGAGTATCACCCAACCATTAACCGGTCCTATAGCTGCAAGGGTCTTCCCCTCTTGGCATATGAAAGCACTTCCGGACGAAAACCGGGAAAAGAAGTTCTACTAAGTAACTGTGCACTAGAGGAACTCAAGGTCGCGTCTGCTCACTTAAGAGCTCCCTAGTGCCTCTTGCGAGAACTCCCTTAAGGAGCTAGCTAAAATGGCAGTGCTACTGAGACCAAAGTCCGTTCGCACCTTGGAAGGAAAGGGAGTGTCGATGATAGAAGTAATGCTCACATAGATGGGAAGAGTGACGACGACAAGAGGTCAAAAATGTGGCAAAGACACAAGGTAGATCTGAGGAGGAACCCAGTGGAAAGCAAGTCAGTTTGAGTTGCAGGCAGGGCCCATAACCTGTTGAACGCAGCACTGACTTAGAGGTAAAAGGTTAGCATGTAAAGGCTAAGACAAGCAAGTTAACTTCAGAGGTGAAGGGAACTCTATAGTGCATAGCTACACACCTAAGACAAGCAAGTTACTACAGAAGTTGTTAGCTATAAGGTATAGAGAATATGAGGCAGCACTTACACTTCAGAGGTGAAGGGAACTCTGAAGTGTGAAGGCATAAACAACCACCCTTATAAACAAGAAGGGATGGTCTGTGCGCACATTGTGTTTAGCACACGTGTGACACGACAATGGGTCCAAGAAGGGATATGATTGGACGAATATAAAGTGGTGCCACTATTAAGTGAGTCACCATCGGTATCTAAACAATAGAAGGAAGAATAATAAAGATAAACAAAAGGTGATCCGGTCTGTATGAAGTCCGAAATAAGTCCATATCAAGCTATTGCCCATAAGGGGCCAGATACCGTATATGTCCATGAGATGACTCAAGCATCTCCCACGAAGCATGTGACTCTTAACTTAGATCACGCTTCAACAGGTTAGTTGTGTGTAGTAGCGTAGCAAATATAAGTACGTACCCCTCAGTCAACGTAGAACGTAAGAGACTGAGGGGCATGTTCATATACCAAGGCATCGTATATACTGCATGTCATGTGTGCGTATGGCATAGCGTCGTACTGACATCAGTCCGTTTCTTACACTCCTCCTCGTCGCGTAGTCATAGTAAATGTGTAGTGCAGTGTAATCAGAAGCCAATGATCAAACCAATCGGCCATAAGCGAGACATTAACCAAGACCAAGAGCACCCAGAGGCGAAGGTGAAAAAGAAAAATATGGAAAAAGAAAAATATGGAAAAGGGATAGGGATACTCCTCCTCAGCAGAGCCATGGGGAGCGGAGGGTCAAGCGGGGGAGTGAAGGCCAAGGCCATGGTGAAGGTGTTTGAAGTCAGGCTTGGCCAGCGGTTTTGTAAGGATATCAGCAGTGTTGTCTTTAGAGCGCACATGAGATACCACGAGTTCGCCAGCCAGGACCTGCTCACAGGTGAAGTGGAATTTTATGCGGATGTGTTTCATATGGGAGTGCCAAACGTGATCCTCAGACAAGCGAGTGGCAGCGTCGTTGTCGCAGAGAATGGAGGAAGGGCTGGGAGGCAGCAAGCACAGGCCATTGAGAAGTTGGCAGAGGAAGATGGCTTCATGTGAGGTGGAATGGAGGGCCATGTACTCCGCATAGCAAGATGAGTTGGCCACAGTCTCCTGTTTGCGGGAACTCCAAGAAACCATACCAGAACCAAGGGAAAAACAATAACCACCAACAGAGTGGCTGGTGTTGACACAGTTGGCATAGTCTGAGTCAGAGAAGCCAGAGAGTGTAAGGGAGAGGGGGCTGCCAAGGATGAGAGAGTGGAGCCTGGTGCCTTTCAGGTAGCGCAAGACGCGGACAGCGGCTGCCCAGTGTTTGAGCCAGAAATCGTCAAGGAATGAGGCAAGGCGACCCACAGCATATGATACATCAGGACACATGGCAACAGCGAGGTACATGAGGGAGCCGACTAGCAAGCGGTAAGGGGTACGAGCAATCCAGTCAGCAATCTCAGAGGAAGGGGCAGACTTGTCCGGCCGTTGGAGGTGGAGGCCAGCGACCATAGGGGTATCCAAAGGGTGAGCATCGTGCAAGCCAAATTTGTCAACCAGGTGATCGATCATGGCGGTCTGAGATAGGGAAAGCGTGCAAGCAGAGCGGTCATGGTGGATGGTGATACTGAGGGTGAACTTAGGGGGACCAAGGTCAGAGATGTCCCATTCCGTCTTAAGCTATGCCTTGAACCAAGAGTTTTCAGAGGGAGACGATGCCACAGAGATGATATTGTCAATGTGTACGGCAAAAATGATAGTACCAGAAGGCGCGTTGCGGCAGTAGATGCACCATTCATAGGGGAGGCGCTCGAAACCCCACCATGTGACGGCAGTGTGGAATGTTTGATTCCAAATCCAGCTCGCCTGCTTCATACCATAGATGCTCTTCATGAGACGCATTACCCAGTCCTCTTTACCCGGCTCCTCAAAGCCAGGGGGCTGCTCCATGTACATGGTTTTGTTAGCAGGCAGGATGCCGTGGAGGAAGGTGGTCTTGATGTCGAACTGTTGGAGATCCCAATCGAAGGAAGCCGCGAGGTGGAGTATAGTGCGGAAGGATTCAAGGCGGACAGTGGGAGCGGTAGTCTTGTTGTAATCGAAGCCGTAGCGTTGGGCGAAGCCTTTAGCGACATACCGCACCTTAAAGCAAGTGACGTTGCTGGCCTCATCGTGCTTCTTCTTGCAGACCAGTTTACCTTGCAGGGGGTGATGGCCACGAGGCACGGCAGACTGGGGGACGAGGACAAAGACTTTGAGATCGGCCAAACTGCACAACTCATCATGCCCACCCGCGATCCAGTATTCGTGATCAGGAGAGGCGAGAGCAGAGGCCCAGGAGGGCTCATCGTCATCAACCTGGGAGGGCACAAGGGAGCTGTTGCTAAGAGCGGTGAGGACTGAGTTCAAGGAGTCAGGAAGGCCATCAAGGCAAAGGTCAGTGGGGATGAGATCGTGAGTATTGCGCACAGCCAAGTAATCAGACAAGAAGGCCAGGGCGAGGTCTGGCTCAGCGGGATGGCTAGAGCGCACAAGATCACGAGAAGCCAGGAGACGAGCAGAGGGAACAGGAATATGGGAGGAGCAGTGGAGAATGGGAGGAGGGGAAGATGGTGGAAGGGAGGATGAGGAGGATGGGGATGGCGCAGAGGATGTTAGTGGAGAAAGGGGAGAGGGAGGGACGCTTGAGGAGGTATCGTCGGATGGAGGGGGAGCATGCCAAAGGACGGTACTATTATCATATGATAGGCGATTAACTGTATTATTTTGCGAAGTCTGAATGACATTTTCGGTTAGATTGGGGGAGAAAGGGACATTAGGGGTATGCACAGAATTATCATTAGGTAAATGCAGGGAGGTAAAAGGAAGGTTAGGTAAAAAGGAAGGGGGATCAACGGGAAGCGAGGAAGACGACAGTGAGCCCGGAGAAGTGGCACATGCTGGGATAGGGCCAGGGCAGTCCCAAGACGGTAGGGGGGCAGGGGAAGAAGCACCCATGACCGTGCCAGGTGATAAGGGAGAAGGCTCGGATTCTAAATGTTCAGAAAAAGAAACATGGAAGGAATTAAAAATACGGGAAGAGGCAGGGTCCCACAAACGATAAGATTTGGAGTGCAGGGCATACCTGATAAGAACACAAGGGAAGGAACGGGGGTAGATCTTGGAAAGCACCAGGGTGTGGAGAGCAAAGGCACGGCAACTGATTTCCCGGAGATGGGAGAGAGAGGGGATATGGCCAAACCAAAGTTCATAAGGGGTTTTACCGTTATTGGCAGAAGCGGCAGTTAGGGTGGTGAGGTATGCAGCGGTTGCACAGAACTCATCCCAAAGGGAGGCAGGGGCATTGCAGGCAAGGTGCATTGTGTGTGCTTTACCAAGGATTGTGCAATGTAGATGCTCAGCCCTTCCATTGTGGGCAGACGTATAGGGGGCGGTCAGGTGGTGCTCGATCCCTTCAGATGCACACCAAGCGTTGACGTTGGAGGAAACAAGTTCTCCATTGTCAGAGACAAGGATGCGAAGGCAATCGCCACATTGGGTAGTGACTGCCCTGTGCCATGTCTGAAGTGCCTTAGAAGTGTCCGCTTTGCTGCATAAGGGAATGCACCAGGCATAACCAGAATAATCATCAATTAAGTGCATAGAGTAAACATGTCCACCACAAGAAGCGACGGCCATTGGCCCACACAGGTCCACAAAAACCCTCCCCAGCCACTGATCAGCCTTCTTCCCTTCCCAAGATTTAGGCACAGACGAGCGCAACTGCTTGCCAAGCATGCAATGATCACATTTTGCCGGGAGGGAAGACAAATCAATGGGCATACCTTCGGAAACCCCGCCTTTCACCATTTCAATGATGGTGCAGTTATTGCAGTGCCTGAGACGGCGGTGCCAGGTCTCGAGGTCAGGCACGCGGGAATAAAGGGCTGAGTGTGAGTGAGGTGGCAGAGCAGCAGGTGGACCACGAGGAAGGGCTGTCTGAGTGGAAAGGATATAAAGGTGTTTAGTGGACGAGACGACACCACGCACAAGCACAGTGTTGCTCTTGTTGGTCACCCAGCACCTGGAAGAGTTGAAATGGGTGGTATAGTTGCCGCTTTTATTGAGAGCGAGGATCGAAATGAGGCGGACAGAAGACTCGGGGATATAGAGGACACCCGAAAGGCGAAGCTTGTGACCTCCAGCAATGGTGATATCAACGTCGCCAACGCCGGTGGCATAGATGGCTGACCCACCCAGACCTTTGACAGGGTGACAGGGAATGCGGCTAATTGACTTGAAGTCAGACAGGACGGGCGAAATATGGCAAGTGGTGCCAGTGTCAAGGATGAAGGGAAGGTCAGGCATGTGAGGTCCAGCAGGGTAGGCAGCAGATGGAGGCCCCTGAGCCCAGTCAATGGATGTGCGTGCATCGTCCGTGGTCGCAAGCATCGCAAAGTACTCCTCCTGGTCGTAATCAGCCAGGGTAATTGCCGAAAGGGCAGAGTGATTGGCTGGTGGGGCAGAGGGAGTCTCTGAGATGAGCATGTAGCACTTGCCGTTGAAAGTGACGGTATTGCTGGGTTTGGTGGCATCCGAAGTCGCAGGAACAGAGGCATTGAGGGCTGGAGTGGGGGTGACCGGGAGGGAGGCAGTAGGATGTGCAGTGGGCAAAGGGGACTTGCCAGAGGCAGCCTGTTGCGCAGCACGAGCCTCGTTGATGGACTTGCCCACCATTTGGCCCCCCAGAGCAACGCAGAACTCCGTGCGATGAGTGGGGCGCTTGCAATTGGCACAGGGAGTCCTGGGGGGTTTGCTGGTGGTCGCTGCGAGCGTGGAGGACATCGCAGGGGCGGCGGCGGCCGTTGGGGTTTCAGTCATGATGGGGAGCCCCATTCTCTCTTGGCGAAGGAAGAGCTGTTCCTCGTGGAGGATATGAGCTTTAATGTCAGCAGAAGTGATGGTGGAATTTGATTCGAGTAGCTCATTGATAGTGGATTGGAGCTGGGGAAGGGAGTCAAGGGCATTGATGATAAGGACAATTTTCCATTTATCGTCATCAATCTTACCCATCTTGGTTGACCATTCATGAAGGCAATCAATAGTTGACAAAGTGCAGCTCATATTGAGAGGGGGTGCAACTGAGAAGCGGACATCAAGTGCCTCTTTCATGATGTGAATTTGCGCGTGGATGCCGAGGTTGACGTGATTCTTGCGAAGGCAATCGTAGACCTCATGGGAAGTATGATACTCATTTGCTATGTCGTAATCAACCTCGGATACGTGCTGGAGGATGAAGTGTAAGAAACGGACTGACGTCAGTACGACGCTATGCCATACGCACACGTGACACGCAGTATATACGATGCCTTGGTATATGAACATGCCCCTCAGTCTCTTACGTTCTATGTTGACTGAGGGGTATGTACTTATATTCACTACGCTACTACATGCGACTAACCTGTACCCTAGACGTGTCTAGGTACACTTAATCTTAGTCTCTTACGTTCTACGTTGACTGAGGGACGTGTCTAGGTTTTAACATGAAGCCCCAAAGGGTGTGGTCATTACTTGTCCAGCAGAGGGCTGCCATCAGGAAGAGTGTGTTATCTGGGCAGTGGAAAGTGCCGTTGAGGTAGGTGGCGAAGTGGCGCTGATTGCAGATCTGATTCAGCTGCCGATTCCACGCCCCCCAGTTAGATTTCGAGTGATCGAGCACCAAGTCCATGGGCCAGGTCGGATCGGGAGAGCAGTTCAGGAGATTGAGGTAATAGTCCCCTTTGACGGTAATAGGGGCCCCCATGGTTGCAATAATGGAAGGTGTCCTGCCAGTGGGTGGGATGGTCATAGCGGTGCTTCCTGGGGGGGGACCAGCAGTCGTACCGCTGGGAGGGCCGCCAGGGGCACCTGATGGAGTTCCAGTAGCTGACATCGGGGCAGTGGATGGATAAGCGCTATTAAGCGATGGGAGAGATAAGACAATGAGCCTCGGTATTCGCTGAGTGGGGTGTTTTAGTTCTAGACCTCAGGGCCCATAACCTGTTAGAACCTAGACACATCCCTCAGTCAACATAGAACGTAAGAGACTATGATTAAGTGTACCTAGACACATCTAGGGTACAGGTTAGTCGCATGTAGTAGCATAGCAAATATAAGTACATACCCCTCAGTCAACATAGAACGTAAGAGACTGAGGGGCATGTTCATATACCAAGGCATCGTATATACTGCATGTCACGTGTACGTATGGCGTAGCATCGTACTGACGTCAGTCCGTTTCTTACAGCGTCACGTAGCTCAGACATGGATTTGCATCATGCCGATCCTGACCTCTGCTCTGCCCATTTGGATTTGAGTCAGTGCCTATGGTGATGGGCAGGGATACATATCATATAGCACGAGTACATAGGCAAAATAAAGGTCATTATGTCACCGATCCCTGATTGAATCGCCACCACACAGGGTGTCGTGATCCGACTCACCACGGACTTACTTTTCTTTTTACCTTATCGCTTTCCTTATCCTCAGACTACCTCAGAGTACTAACCTGTTGACTCATTACCATGTACGCTCTCTTACTCCAATTCCCCTTCTTCCCCTTTCCCCTTTTGCGCTTCCTATTGTTCCCTGTTCTACCTCCTTCCCCATTCGCGTTGCCTTTTGTTCTCTATTATAGTATCCCCCTCATGGGACAGACACGGAGTAGCTACCTATATAAGCTTGACCACTTGTGTACTTATTCCCTAGTCTTGTCTTCGTTTATCATACTAGTGAATGCCAGACTTGTTCACTCCTCAACTGTGTGCCTCCTTCTCATCGTCTCATCACCACTGTCGGTCTTCCCTTAGTTGGGAGCCACCTCGAAGCTTTGCGCTTGTGCTATAACAACGCACACACACAGATCCTAAGTCGCTCGACTTAGTCCCTCGTACCTCGGCCGTCTGACTGAAGCCCCTTGTACCTCGTTACTAAGTCCACTGACTTACCCTTCGAACCCTTGCTCCTTGGTCGTCCCTCGTGGACCTTCGTCTCCTAGAACTCCCTCAGCCTTGGTTATCGTTTACCAAGCACCTCGTCCTCGTACCCTGTCCTTGCCTCCCTCGTACCCTCGGTGCACGTCGCACGGTAAGGCCCCGCTAGGCCTTAACACAGGGAGATCCGATCAGCCACCTCCATCACTCAAACACGTTCCGCTGCCCTAAGTCCTGCAACCTTGCGAGACCCTTGTTCAGTTGCCCTCATACATGTTCCTTGTACCACTTAGCCACTCGCTCCATCAGATCCGCCCACTCTGCCTTGTCCCCACGCTTCATGATGCCCAGCCACTTTCGCACCTCGTCTTCGCTGTGCGCCTCTATCTTCAATCACGTCAGGTGCAGGCGCTCAGTCTCTCTCACCGCCAGGGCGAGGCGGACCGTGTGCTGCGGGGTGGAATGCTGCCACCGTGGCAGCCACGATTCTGGAGGATCGTGACAAGCGCATCCTGATATGCAGCGCCTCTGCCGGGATGCATGATGCGGTGCCCGATGTGCACTGGGTTGTCGAGCACGGGGGTCGGTGGGAGGAGCGTGGGGTCAGTGAGGGCGTGCGCGACAAGTAGAGCCTGCGCAGTGTTGGATATACCATTTTTGACGAATTGGGGGAGGCTGATGAAAGCGAGCGCGCGTGGGGCATGCATCAGTGCGAGGGAGAGGACATGCTGGAAAAGCGGGCATATGTACCGCCCATTGTTTGTGAGGGGATCACAGTCATCTGGATCCGGGAGCAGTGTGGAGGAGGGAAGCATTGCGAACGGAAGAGAGGAAGGTGATGCGCAGTTCGCAGCTCGTCGCAAGGAGGGCAGTGTCGATTTGAGGGAGCGAGGTTCCGTCTGCGAATACAGGAGCATGGGGAGTGAAACACGAGACTGCGCCAACACATTCTACTCCCAGGATGTGCAGGAAGGGTATGGGGAAGTGGGAATCACTCCTTAAAGAAATGTATGTCTAAGGCCAAACAGCAAGAAAGGAGGTCGTCGGTCAGCCAAAGGCCGAAGAACACTGGCGGTGGGGGTGGGAAGGCAAATGGTACGTACCGAGTTGGCGAAACTAACAACTTGTTGTGCTATGTCTCACCCACTTGCGCCACCTCCGACTACAAGGATGTTGCAACCACGGTACACCTCGGGCTCGCGATAGAAGATAGAGTGGAGTATCTTTTGACTAGGCACCGAGGCTTCCCAAACCTGTTACCCTTGGAACCTGGGCTCATAAGGGTAGTGATTGTGTCCACTTGCAACAATGAGATTGTTATGGTCGCACCGGCCGTCTAGCTCGACTTGAGCTGGTGTTCTCAGAACGCTTGTATTGCATGCGACAACCAAGGCAAAACCACTGCAGTAGTGGTTGCAACTGAGAGACGAAGGGAAGATCAAAGGGGAACGGCTCGCTAAGAAGCGGCACAACAAGGCAACGTCTAAGGGTTTGGTAGCGGAGACCAACTAAGGCCCTTAGGAAGACAGGCAGGGATGGTACGATTCCAAAAGAACTCAAGATAGGGAATACATGCGAAGACAAGCTAGTACTTATACTACTAGTAGATAAGGTTCGGACTCAGCACGAACCTTAAGTCCTTATCTCTAGCCAATAGCCATAAGGGCTCCGGCTCCACAAGCTGAAACACAAAGGAGAAACATAATTGGACCAGCCTATAAAGGCACCGACATCCATCAGACACGAGGCTGCGCCCATACAGTACACGAGGTGTTCATCAGAAAGTCCATCAGAAATCAGGCACGAAGGCCTAGTCCATGTCGTCACCAACCGGGTAACCGGCTGCAGCATACCCGAGGCACACACGCTCAGGTGATGCCTCAGGTGATGGGTCACGTGACTCATGCCCGTAGAAGTACGCGTACATGGCGCGTGCGCGAGCTTCATCTTGCTCGTAGAGGTCATCAGCTTCTTCGTCACTGCTCTCCACGGGAGTGCGGGACTTAGCTGGTTCGGGACGCAATGTCCACATGCTCAGGTCGCCCTTTCTCATCAAGGCCTCTCTTAATGCCTTGGAATCCAGGGTTTGCTCGTAGTTGTCCAACGTGGGCCGGCTCAGGCAGCTCGGCGGCGTGCTTTCTCGAGAGCTCGGAATCTCAGCCGTGACAGAGATGATTGAATCTGGTGTGAACGGTGTGGTTGTGTGTATGATCCAATGCGGTGAGTTGCCAATGACCGGAGACATCGTCACCATGCCAGTCGGCTGTCAGAACTTCGTGGCGTAGGCATATATGCGAAGAAGGGTTCCAGCGTGAGATTTTTATTTGTGGTACTGGAGTATGGAAGTATGATTGGGAAAGAGCGCCGTGCTGGGGGGGAATGGGAAATGTGGAATAGTCACTGATAAAACATCAAGTTTTCTAAGTGGAGAGCAGCTAGGATGAGGGGTATTGGTTCTGAGACGTAGATATAGCGGTGATCCCGGGAGGTCTGGTGGGTGTGACGTATGTGGGTCCGGATACCTTTGTGTTGGGATTGAACATTGTATGATAGTGGCATGGGTATGGATATGAGTTCGCTCACCAAATACCGCCGACATCGTCACATTCAAAGAGAACAATCTCCCAGGTTCGTGCCATATCCTTGGGCAGGTCATTGACGAGTGTCTTGAGCATCACAATGCCACCCATGCCCCCGCCCACAATTGCGATAGATTTGTCAGGAACATCAGCGGTCAACGATACACCAGACAAGCAAGTGAAGGTACAATATACTAAAACTCGAAGGTTATCCCTGAGTTGTCGCGCACTCCGCGGAAATTTGACTGTGTCCCATATGGCTTTCCTGCACAAACTAGACCTCTCTCCCCCTGGCTTTCTGAATGCGTGGATGGTTTTCTGATGTCTCTTACATTCTCTCCTTTTTTTGAGACTGCAACGTGGACTGCAGTAGTGTTTGACTTTCCGCACCATTCCCACAGAACGGTCTGCTTTTGCCGTTTCTCTGCTACTCAGTTTCAAACTCTGTATTTTAAAATCTTTTTGTTTTTTATATTTTATTTCCAGAGTTAAATACTGTATTCCAAATAAAAACAAATATGACAAAAATAGATGAAAATTGTTACGTCTCGTCGGGACGCTGGTCCGACTTGGACCCTGGACAGGCGCTAGGAGGGTAAATCGGCTAAGTCGAATATGAAGGGACTTCCTTAACGTAATGACGAGGCTAGCAGCGGAGCTTCCGTGTCACGCTGGCCTAGAGTAGTGACTTGCTTCCAAACGTGAAGCACAAGTCGTCGGCTCAGAATAGCCCACAAGGAAAAGAGGAGAGAGTAGAAGATCTGACAGGAAAGAGCAATGACGATTCAAAGAAGACCAAGATAGCGAGTCTTGGTCTTCGACGACTACTACTTATACAGTTATGCGAGGGCTTTGAAGCGCCTCTTAGAATGGAACTATCCTATGGCGTATGTAGCGCGAACCCTACTACAGCGATCCTAGGAATCACTCAGCAATCACATGCGATTGCTGAGTGCTGACTGATGTACTAAGTCCGTGACTAATTACTGCTTACTACCGTAGCCACAACTGGTAAGTAAGAGTCCGAAACTCCGAATCACTACATCACTATTACACTTGATAAGTCCGGAGGGTCGTCTGTAACATCACCCCCTTTTCAGGCAGCAGCGCCACCGGAGCTGGAAGGGGCGTTGGTCCAGTTGCGATGACCCTGCCCCACGCCGATCCAGCCACCCATTCGTTCCTTGATACGGTCCATCGCGTTAGCACATTCAAGGCGGCAGACACATGCGGTACGTGCCATGGTAAGACGCCCCCACTCCTGCTCCAACTCCACCATCCGGAATTCCATCCGCTCAACAGCTCCTCCCAGGGCACGATAGCGGTGCACCTCCGCCGTTAGCGTGACGTCCTTGAGCTCATTGAGGGTGCAGTTGACACGCGCGCGCTCGTTGTAGCCTCCGTCGAGGATCATGAGATCCTCGCGGGCAAACACAGGCTTCTCCTCGCCCAGGTAGAGGCCCTGCGCCATGGCATACAAGGGCTTGGGGTAGACCTTGTCGGACTCGTCTAGGAGCCCCAGGGCGAGAGGGTCAGGTCCGAAGATGACCTGGACGTATTTTGCCTGGCGCGTCACGCCGTCTGCGGTGGTGATGGGGAAGGGAACGAAATCGGGTCCTCGATTGACCCGGAACCCATATGGACAACGGGCGCTGGCGACGGTGCTTGCCATTCTGTCGGCGAGCTGGGGACGGATATCACCTCAGTACATGGGGGTACCATCGGTGGTGAGGGCGTGCGGAGTGGTGTGACGCGGGGCGTCAGCATCTCGTCCGTAGGAAATAGAGTCGTGCTCAGCTGGATACCAGATGTCCTCGCCGTCGTCCTCAGCCTCTCCCTCCGTGTCGCCATCTCCTGCCTCCGGGCCTTCGCTTCCAACAGCTGTTGATCCCTCCATTCTGCTACTACCTCCCTCCATGGCTTCGTCGGCCCAAATTCGCGGAGGTATTGGGAGAGGTGCGGGCTCGGCCCGTGAAGCAGGGTCGCCAGCCGCTCGAAGCGCGGCTCCTGGGTCCAGTGGTCCACCGAGGAGGCGGATTTCGTTGGCGGTGATGCCGACCTCCGGGTCGGTGTCAACCTGGAGGATGTCCCACAGGGGAACACCGTCGTCGTCGGAGAGGCGGGCCGCATTTCCTGCGGTGGCTTGAGCGGGGAACTGTCGCATGACGCTGGACAACTCAGCTTCGGTAATGGGGGTCTCCCGTCCCCCTCGGTCTTCTGTAACCACGAGTCTTTGGTGGGCACCTTCTCCTCGAGCAAGTGCGCACTCTTCTTCCAGCTTGGCCGCAAAAACCCTTTCAGGGGTTCCGCGGTAGTATTTCTGGGATTGCGAGAGGGAGGCATCGGGGGTAAAAGGCATACGATGAGGGGAAGTGGATTGAGTGGAACAGGAGGGAGAGAACGGATGAGAGGACTGGCCGGTGAGGGTACACCTTATATGCGTTTTTTGGGTTTGTTCATACTCCGCTACGGCCTCGTCGGCAAAGATGTCTTCTTTGTTGATCCACTGGTTCTCCGAGTCGGGGTACCCCTTCCATGCCACGAGGTATTGCTTCTTTTGCTGCCGCCCGAATAGCCGGTGGTCTAGAATCTTCGAGACTTCGTATTCTTCCTCTCCGTCGACAAGATCTGGTGGTGGGCACTGATAGTTGGGTCCATGCGTGGGTGTCTCACGATAAGGTGTGAGAAGATCGGTGTGAAAAACGGGGTGTATCTGCCATTGCGTGGGAAGCTCAAGTCGGTAGTTGACAGGGGACATCACCTGGGTGACCCGAAAGGGGCCGTGTCTCCGTGCCGCGAGTTTCGCGGTTGGTTGGGACGTACGTAGGTGGCGTCCTTCCAGCCACACTTGATCTCCCACCTGATACTTGGGTGCTGTCTTAGCCTTGACCCATGACTGTTGGGCCTTGACGATAAGCTCTTGCGCCGTTCGCCGTGCTTCTTTCAGCTGATCAGCGCGCAGTGTGACGTGAGGGATAGGGGATGGCTTATCAGTCCAATCAGCTCGAGGGTCATATCCCATGAGTAACTTGAATGGCGTCATCTTTGTCGCTTCATGCGCCCAGTTGTTATGTGCGAATTCCGCCATAGGAAGATAAGAGCACCAATTGTCCTGCCGCTCATTGGTCCAAAACCGTAGATATTGCTCCAGCCATTGATTGGTCTGTTCCGACTGGCCGTCGGTTCGGGGGTGGTACGCTGTGGAGATATTCTGTGTGATGCCAAGGCGTTTGCATAGTTCCCATGTGAACTTGCTCACAAATCTAGGGTCTCTGTCACTGATGATAGTGGACGGGAGTCCGAAGCGGGGAAATACATATCGGGCATAGAGTCCCGCTGTTTCTTCCGACGTAATCTCTTCGTTGCACGGTATAAAGACCGCCATCTTGCTGCAGTCGTGGTCAGTTACCGTGAGGATGGAATCGTACCCCGAGGATCGAGGGAGCTTTGTGATGAAGTCCATGGCCACGGTCTCAAATGGCATGGCTTCTGGCTTGGGGTAGATGGGTTCAAGAGGTGCGCGACTCGGCCGATTATTAATCTTCATTCGTTGACATTCGGCGCAGCCCTTCACGTAGTCCAACACGTCATTCCGAAGACCTGGCCACCAGTATCGTCGTTCGACCAGCTGGGTAGTTCGTCGAATCCCTGGATGGCCGTGAACAGGGGGGTTGTGGTGAGATTGGATGATACTTCTCTTCTCGGAGGTCTCCCCCGTGATTACTCGCCGCCCTTCCTTATACCATACCCCATCAATCTTCTTCAGGCGCTGTCCGTCGACCCATGGTCGTACCATTCCCTCGTCTTGTCGGTACATAGAAGTCGTTGGTTCAGGAGTTACTGTGCTGACGACTACCTTCGCGAATACGTGATTTGGCAACACCGTGACTCCTTCATTGTCTTGCTCCCCTTGGTCATAGTCTGGTCGTCGTGAGAGGGCATCGGCTCGTCCGTTGGCGTTGCCCTTAATGTGGTGAATTTCAAAGTCGTACTCCGATAACTCAAGTACTTCCCTGGCTACATGCCGGCTGATCTTTTGTGGTGATCGCCAGTACTGCAGGTTTAGATGGTCGGAGAATACCTTGGTTCGATGTGGGGAGCCAGCAAGTAGGGGTCGCCAGTTGCGAAATGCTTTTACGATTGCCAGTAGTTCAAGGTCGTAAATGTCGTAGTTGCGTTCTGCTGCGTTGAGGGTGGACGAATAGTAGCCGATGGGGTGTCTCTTTCCATCCTCCTTGCGTTGTAGTAGGACTGCTCCTGTAGCGAAACCAGAAGCGTCCACTTCCAACTCGAAGGGTTTACTCAGCTCGGGGTGTGTCAGCACTGGCTCGGACGTGATGAGGTGCTTCAGCTTTTGAAATGCGGCTTCTTCCTCCTTTCCCCATCTCCATTCCATATCCTTCTTCGTCAGGTGGTTGAGAGGTTTGGCATGAGAGGCAAAATTGCGGATGAATGTTCGGTAAAAGTTGCAGAAACCTAGGAAGGAGCGGACATCTTTGACTTTAGTTGGTGTGGGCCAGTCCTTGATGCCCGAAATTTTGACGGGATCCATGCGTGTCACCCCCTTTTCAAGGATTACCCCCAGGTAATCCATACGGGGCGCGTGGAATAGACATTTCTCGAGTTTGTAGTAGAGGTCGTGTTCGGCGGAGAGAGCGAGAACGTCGTGAACTGCGGCAACATGGTCAGAAAGGGAATGGCCAATGTGCGTGGCGATGCCAATATCGTCCATGTAAACCCAAATGGTGGTTCCTAGAGCCGCGTGTTTAGCAATGACATCACGGCAAATGTGGTTCATCATGGTTTGGAACGTTGCCGGGGAGTTGGTGAGGCCGAAGAACATGACCGTGGGTTCGAAGAGACCATACTTGGTCTTGAACGCAGCTTTTCCTTTGTCGCCGGTACGAATTCGTACGTTATTGTACCCCCAGCGGACATCCAGCTTGGTATAGATATGGGCGTTGCTAAGGTTGGTGATCAAATCGGTAATGAGAGGGAGAGGGTACTGATTGCGAATGGTGAGGTCATTGATGCGGCGGTAATCCTGTACTGGTCGGAGTTTGCCGTCTTTCTTTTTGACGAAGAAGAAGGGTGAGGCGTAAGGAGACTTGGAGGGGCGGATATACCCCTTTGTGAGCTGTTCGTCAAGAAAAGTCTGGAGGGCGGTATCTTCGTCGTGCATTAGTGGGTAGATTTTACAGTCAAGGGCGTCTGGCGCCCCGGGTTTGAATTCAATGGCGTGGTCCCATGCGCGGGGCGGCGGGAAGCGGTGAGAAGCAACTTCGTCAAAGAGACGGCTAAACGGGGCATACACAGGTGGGAGGACAGCCTTTTCAGTGTATTGCTTGGCTTGAATGGCCAAGTCTGTAGAGGTTGTTCGTAGGACGGATGGATCGTCGTCGTATAGTTGGGTGACGATATGGTCCTTTTCTGACGTGGTGAGGGCGCGGGCGAACGTAAAATGGTGATTTCGTAGAGATGTTATAGGTCGAAGGATGATCGGAAGTGCGTTCTCGCGGATGGTGGCGTGCCGCCACGACATTTGTGGTTCATAAGTGGTGAGCCACGGGTATCCGAGCACGATATCTTCGGTTCCGATATCTGTAAGGAGGAAACGCATGGGTCGATGGACTCCTCGGGTTTGTACGTCGAGATCTACGAAATGTGTGATCAGCCCTGCGCGATTCTCGGTGTTATCGATATTCCATATCTTTTTGGGTTGCAGAAGTATTTGTAGTTTCATTCCCATCCTTTTTGCAAAGGCGGGTCTCATGAAATTGTCGGTGGCTCCGGAGTCCACTAGTGCTTTGATGTCGGCCATGGCGTAATTCGTACAGATTGAAACTGGAACTTTCATAGATCGGTAGCGTGTAATAATCGCAGAATTACATTTGACCGCCCTTACCCAGGCCGATGGGTTTAGGCGTCCCGAAAACCCTCATCTTTCCATAAGTCCTTCAATATGAGGTCCTTCACTTCATCCGGTTCCGCAGCTACCCCCGTCATCCAGTTCGTGGCGCGTTCGTGTGGGGTCTGGGCCCAGGATTCCTGTAATGGTTGCTCTTCTGGTTCGTACCGGGTGCGTCGGATGGACGATGATGGTTGGTTGTAGGAGTGCTGTGGGCAAATCCTGCTAATATGCCCTTTTCGTCCACAAGTGTAGCACGTCACCTCGGAGAAATTCCGCTTAGGTCCCTGTCGCTGCATGTACCCCCCCCGTGGCGGGTTCTGTTGGTATCGAGTGTTGTCAGCTTTGGCGGCGCGTCCGCGGATTCGGTCAGCCAAGGTGTCCATTGCATTGGGGTCCCTGGCGAGATTCCCCCCCGGCCCCCATCCTCCGCATCGCTGGGTCGTTGGCCACACCGATTGCTGACCACTGTTAAGTCCTCGGTGTTGATCGAGGTGTGCCTTCATGTGAATGTACTGCTGCTGCCTCTTCATGACCGCTACCTTCCAGTCGTCGAATGTCTGTGGGTCATCCATGGTGAAGACCTTCTCGTAAAGGTCGCGGGGTAGTCCATTGGTAAAGATGTCGATGGTGAGGGGAGAGTCTAGTCAATAGCCAGCTTGCTGTGCCAGTGTCTCGAAGGTGGTCACGTACGCGTCAATATCCCCTCTGCTCATTTGTACTCCTTTCTTCAGCGCAGCTTGTGCTTGTTCTTTCTCCAGTGTGTTGGAGAATCGTCGCGTGAAGGCCTTGATAACCTCAAGCCATAGGCGAGGGTCTGTGTCCGCAATTCCGTGCGTAACCTGCTGGTTCAACCAGCGACTTGTATGCGTGATCCATTCGTTCACGTCCTTGCCCTGTATGTAGGTCAGGAATAGCATCGATCGCCGATACGCGTTAGCCATGATGGGGTTGTTGTTGTTAATTCCCCAGTACAATTCCCATTGCGTGAGGAATTCCTCGGCCCTTTGCCTGTCCCCTTTGAATACTTCTGGGGCATTTCCTGCAAACTTGTCTGAGTGATGGGCATGTGCGGGGAAACCAGGTGGTGGTACTCCCCCGGCTCCTCCTGGTGGTGGCCCGCCTCCTGGGGACCCCCCTCCCGGGGATCCTCCTCCATAGGGTGGGCCTCCTCCAGGTAATCGGTGATAGTCTTGTCCTTCTCTGGACGGTGGGTCAGGTTGGTCGGGTCCTACGGCCCTCATGATAGCCACGTCGTCTGCAGTGAGTGGTTGCCCAGTTGCCGGATCGAGCGGCATCTGAACGTGAACTGGTATTTCTTCGGTGATCGTCGTCATAGGTGGAAGGATCTGGATAGACTCAGCTTGTTCGATAAGAGCTTCCTCTTGCTCGGTTAATGGTGTAAGAAGAGCTGGTTGAATTTCTTCTTGTTCGCTCTCGCTGGCTGTTTCGTGGGTGTTCTCCGAGTGACTGGCGTCGGGTCCTTCTTCTGCTCCATCAATGGGGCCCCAATCAGTTCTGGTTACGACTTCGTCCAAGTAGATGTCGCACTGGTGGTGTGAACGCAAGGGTTCTATCACCTGCCACTGGCCAAGAATGTAATCAACTCTGCACCAACAATGGCGATCAAAACTGAACTCAACAGGGCGTTCCCCACTTCTCGTGTTGATCACGTATCCTTCAATGTCGTTGATCTCGCTCCAGTAGGCGTTCCTCAAATACCGTATAGGTACGTTCCTGGTTCCTCGTCTTGCGTTTGAATAAGGACGGAAACCGTCAATAGCCCACGCTTCTCGTGTAGTGATCCTAGCCGCCACGATGGGATCTTGGTCTTAATGTTACGTCTCGTCGGGACGCTGGTCCGACTTGGACCCTGGACAGGCGCTAGGAGGGTAAATCGGCTAAGTCGAATATGAAGGGACTTCCTTAACGTAATGACGAGGCTAGCAGCGGAGCTTCCGTGTCATGCTGGCCTAGAGTAGTGACTTGCTTCCAAACGTGAAGCACAAGTCGTCGGCTCAGAATAGCCCACAAGGAAAAGAGGAGAGAGTAGAAGATCTGACAGGAAAGAGCAATGACGATTCAAAGAAGACCAAGATAGCGAGTCTTGGTCTTCGACGACTACTACTTATACAGTTACGCGAGGGCTTTGAAGCGCCTCTTAGAATGGAACTATCCTATGGCGTATGTAGCGCGAACCCTACTACAGCGATCCTAGGAATCACTCAGCAATCACATGCGATTGCTGAGCGCTGACTGATGTACTAAGTCCGTGACTAATTACTGCTTACTACCGTAGCCACAACTGGTAAGTAAGAGTCCGAAACTCCGAATCACTACATCACTATTACACTTGATAAGTCCGGAGGGTCGTCCGTAACAAAAATAACATGCAAATAATGCGTCCATGTATCATCAGATGCGTGGGAAGCCCTTCAATGCTGCTTCCCGCTTGCACCCCCTCCCCCGTTTTCACGCGCCGTTTGCGCTCCCCTCCTTTGCGCGCAAACAGGGCACGCAAACAGGGGTGGTGTGCAAAGGGTATTGGCACACCCCCTTGACGAATGGATGCAGCTGATTAGTCTGGCACACCAGAAGAAGCGTAAGTTTCTGGTGTATCAGTGTGTACAATGAAGATTTAAATACTACTGCAGAGTCATGAATACATGTGAATATTGTATACAAGCCCATACTGTAGTAGTAGCTCAGTAGCGTACATACTGGGGTTGACATGATCACCTCTGATTGTAACTACACTGATATTTGAAAATAAAAAGGATCTCAGTAACTAAGTAACGATATCAAAAGAGTGTGTAAGTATGAGTCCACATATCTCGACTCTACTGCCGTTACACCTCCAGGGTGTACTCTTCTCTGCACCTGAGGTGCTACCAACTCCCGACGTCGAGGCGTTAGCACACGTGAGCATACATCGCACTTCAACATCTCCCCCTGATCAGACAACCCCATAAGCCAGTCCCATGCTTTCGTTGTGCTTCAAGAGTGAGCTGTGTCCCAGTGGCTTTGTGAAACCATCTGCTAGCATATCCTCTGTACGAGTATGAACTAGAGTAATTGTAGATCATTCCACGTACTCCCGAATAACATGATGTCTGATGTCTATATGTTTGGATCGTCTGCCCGTCACCGGATTCAACGTGAGGTCAATTGCACCTTTGTTATCACCATGTAAGGGGATGGGATCGTCCACACTGTATCCCAGTTCCTCCAGGAAACTGTGATACCACGCTGCCTGATTCGCAGTGTCCATCATGGCAATATATTCCACTTCCGTGGTGTTTTGAGCCACCGTCTTCTGCTTTCGCGAAGACCAGCTAATTGCGCCATCTGCAAGCAAAAATATATAGCTGGAGGTTGAGTGTTACGCTTCGGTAAGCGTGTGCCTTGCTTTAGGCGATGATAAGACGCGAGTACTCAGCTCTGAATTCTGCTAAGTCGAACGTGGAGCCTTTAGCCTCAACATGACGACAACTCTGCAACTGGGAAGGCGTCTTCAAGGTGAGCCTTATGCAGTGCACTTCCCCCTTCGTAGGATATGCTTGAAGGGACGGAGGGAAGACTCGAAACCGATGATTCAAGAAGACCAAGATGGCGATCCTTGGTCTTCTGCGACTACTACTTATACACGATGATAGAGGGCTTTAAAGCGCCTCCCAAATGATGTTGACCTATAGCGTATCTAGCTCGAACCCTAGTACCGCTATCCTAGTAATCAGTAAGCGTATAGTACCATGTGATACTACTGCTGACTGATAACACGTGAAAGAGACTGTCCCTGACTAATGTAAAGAATCACAAGCTTACTATCGTAGTCAGAACCTGATAGTAAGTGTCCAAGTCCGATCCGTGACATTGAGTGCCTATCATCTGTCTGGTCCCCCAGACTCAAGTCACTATAACCAACTAGTCCTTCACCTGCAGCTCCATCAAAGCGAATACACATGTTCTTTGTTCCTAAGAGGTACCCTAAGACATACTGTGCAAGCCTTAAGTGCTGCGGCGAGGGATTTGCAGCATATTGCACTAAGTGCGAGACTGCGAATGAAATATCTGGACGTGTTCCTATCTGAATATATAGCAGACTCCCTATTAATGATTGGTAATGCTTAATTTCAGACAACGACGCTTGGTCCATATAATTTATTAAATGTGTCTCTGCCCCGGTGGGCAGTGGGGTAATGTGGGGATTTGCATTCATCATGCCGAAACGCTCCAGAATTTCTGTAATATAACTGGACTGATCAATCTCAAGACGCCGATCCGCCCGATTGCGCACAATGCGCACACCCAGATAAGATTCGATCTCCCCAAGATCTGACATCTCATAGCGATCACTGAGCGATCGTTTTGTGCGTTTGACACTTTCTAGCGAAGATCCCAACAATGTAATGTCATCAACATAGAGAATGATGAATAAATGACCATCCCCTCCCTGTTGGTGACACACGTAAACGCCAGCATCGGCGAACGTCTGCGTGAAGCCGAGTCCAGTAAGAACTCCGTGGAACTGGATATTCCACATGCGGGAGGCCTGCTTGAGCCCATATAACACCTTCTTCAGGTGACAGACCTGAGTCTCCTGTCCAGCTACGATAAAACCTTGCGGCTGCTCCATATATATTTCTTCCTCGAGCACGCCATTGAGAAACGCGGATTTCACGTCCATCTGATGGATGTGTAGATCCTCCAGCGCAGCCAACGCTAGAAGCAATCGCAGCGACTCAAAGCGTGCAACAGGCAAAAAGGTTTCATCAAAATCAATTCCAGGGACTTGCATAAATCCCTTTCCCACCAGCCTAGCACGGTAGCGTCCATCTGATTTCAGTTTAAATACCCATTTAGACTTAACAGATTTGCGACCAGGTGGGAGATCCACCAGATCCCACGTGCCATTCTTAGCTAATGCATCGATTTCATACTGGCACGCAGTCATCCACTCGTCTGCATCTGCAGAGGCCATTGCTTCTTTAAACGATGCCGGATCCCTACCCACATAAGCAGCTGCCAAGAGCCCAGCATGCCCTAGACACCTGCCACGCTGCACCACATTTTCAGCACCAAAGTACCAAGAATTGGGCACAGGCACACGGCTACTTCGTTGGGGCACATTCTCCATCTCATGCAACAGCTCTGCACACTGCATTTGGTCCGCATACCCATCTGGTGGGTTAGCTAGTGGCATGGGTGGTCTATTCGCAATGCGCGTCGCACTTTGGCGTGGAGGCGGTGCACTGGGCGTGGCACTAGATCGCTCAGGCGTGGTTGGCAGGGACGTCAACGCAGATGGTATAGATAGGGGAGTAGTGGGTGTAGATGGTCGCTCAGACCCAAAACATGAGTCAGTAGACTCTGAATTTGGACGCAATATATTTGAAACCTGTTCATCACTGCTCGTAGGAGAGACAGGACGAATGGGTCGCACTACTGGTAAACTAGGCTGTACCACTGGCTGAGTGGACGCAGCAGGTACTGGTGGCGCCACTGGCGGGTTAGGCACAGCAGGAGCTGGACTTTCAATTAAGGGGGCTTGCACTTCTTGAGGTGCAGTGTTATGACACAGCCTATTTTAATCCCATTTCTTATTTCGCCTTAGGACACGTGATAACCTTTTTCACTTTCTCATCACATGGTCATTCCCATATGAGTCATGACAACTCTTTTATATTTTAGTTCTCATAAGAGTCATGGTGACTCTTTACTGATTTTCCCTTGTGAGTCATAGCGACTTTTGCCCGTTGCTGAGGGGCTACTGTTTCAGGTATATCAGTTATCTATTGTTTCACATCTTACATGTGATTACTGCTGGCTGCGCCACAGTTCGTATTGTGATTGCTTGATGACTCGATCCTAGGATGCCATTATCATTCTATCCTAGGATGCCCTATTGCTTTACTATAAATACAGGCTCACCAGGTAGTAGTAGCCTTAGACTTGACTTTTTGTATCCTACGGTACTTGAGCAATCGAAGACTGTGAATACTCCATCTCTCACTGAACTCTCCTCTCACTGAAGAATCCTAAGTTCCACTATTGGCTTAGGCTGACTCTTCAACTCGTACATCCTCACTGAAGTTCCTCTTTGGAACTTCCCTTGACAACCAGACCCCTTAGTGCAGCGTCTCTGTAGATCGACTTAACCCACGTCGGGTGAACGTCCCTACCGTGACATAACATGCAGGAGATACAGGTGCATTGCACGGCTCAGTGCTCTGCAGGGACGGAAAGATGCTCTCATCGAACGTCATGTCTCAAGACAATTTAAAGGAGCGGGTATGTCTGTCCCAAAGTCGGTAGCCCTTGGAGCCCGACTCATACCCAACAAGCACGACTTCTGTCGCTTTCACATCCAATTTTCGTCGCTTGTCACCTGGTACATGCATGTACCCTTTGCACCTGAAGATGTGTAAGTGTGAGACTTCTAGAACTTGACCAGAGTTCCAGATCTCGTACGGTGTGCGCCAACTCAATGTTCTGGTCGGGGAACGATTATAGACATGTACTGCTGTGTCAACAGCACATTCCCAGAACCCAGCCGACAATCCAGCTGCATGGAGCATGGCCATAGTGTTACGTCACGGTAGGGACGTTCACCCGACGTGGGTTAAGTCGATCTACAGAGACGCTGCACTAAGGGGTCTGGTTCTGGTTGTCAAGGGAAGTTCCGAGGAGGAACTTCAGTGAAGATGTACAAGTTGAAGAGTCAGCCTAAGCCAATAGTGGAACTTAGGATTCTTCAGTGAGAGGAGAGTTTGGTGAGAGATGGAGTATTCACAGTCTTCGATTGCTCAAGTACCATAGGATACAAAAAGTCAAGTCTAAGGCTACAAGCTACCTAGCAAGCCTGACTTTATAGTAAATGGGGATCCTAGTACTGAGTCACAATGGCATACTAGGATCGAGTCATCCTGACAATAAGTAACTGCGGCGCAGTCCGCAGTATGTATGAAACGAGTCTGAAACAAAAGATGCAAGCCCCTTGACAATGGGCTAGAGTCACTATGACTCGTATGAGAACGGTAAGTAAAGAGTCACTATGACTCTTATGAGAACGGTCACGTGACATAAAGAGAGACAAAGAAAAGAAATTGAGTCGTATCATAACACATAGCCTTCTCCATTATTGTGCAATTAAATCGCTCTGCTTTGCCGTTTTGTTGAGGTGAGCCCGGCATTGTTAGATGTTTCTCAATTCCCTTCTCATTGAGTATCTTGGTTACAGTGCCAGCCATGTATTCGCCTCCTCTGTCTGAATGCAATGCACGCAATTTTTGGGATGTCTGGGTATCACCCCAGGCCAGGAACTTCCTTAGCGCGTCGACGAATGTGTCTTTCGTTTTGAGGAAATAGATCACCGCATGACGCGAGTGATCGTCTACGAATGTGGCTATGTAACTAGAACCTTCAATAGACTTGGTCTGCATAGGGCCGGCGAGATCACTATGTATGATCTCGTAAATCCGACTCATTCTTTTGCTAGACCCAGAGAAGGGACGTCGGGCTGACTTGCCCAATTCACAGCCATGACACGCATTTGGAGCGTCTCCGGCGGAATTGTCAAAGTCCATACCATTAGTGGCAGAGGGACCATGGGCTTTCAATGCCAGATGGGACATATGGCCCATGCATTGATGCCAGATGTGTAGCGAGACAGCGCTGCACCGCGTGTGAGCATTGAGGGATGCCATAGATGCGTCCAGCCAATAAAGGTTGTTCTCTAGGTATCCAGTACCAACGCTACGCTGATTAACAGTGATTTCAAAGGAGCTTTGGGCAAACATCACAGTCGCACCCTTCTGCGCAAGCGCACGCGTGGATAAGAAGCATGTCTTGAGCTGTGGGATATGCAGAACGTTGGTCAACGTTATCTGTGACCCTTGGCTCGTATTGAGAATGATAGACCCCACCCCCACCTGATCAACAGTCGATTTATCCCCAAGGCAGACTGAGCCTTTGCATGGGGTGTAGTCAGCGAAATCAGCTTCATAGGGGCTCATGTGGTGCGTCGCACCACTATCCATCATCCAGCGCGTTCAGACAGCGGAATACAAGGCAACATGAAGCTCATTATCATTTACTTCCTCAATGGAAGCAGTCGTATCGACCAGTACATGAGTGTTCGCGGCCTTACTACCACTGGCCATTCCCCCTTCCTTCTTCTCCACTTCGTCCCTCTTTTTCTTGCGACAATCCGGTTGAATATGACCCTTCTTATTGCAGTAATGACAAGTCAAATTGGAGTGGTCCTTCTTTTTCTTGCTGGATTTGATTGGTGCGCGCACCGCGTTGAGTGAGGCCGAGGGGCCGGATTTCCTGCCCTCTTCATTGAGAACACGAGTGGTAATCTCGCTATGCTTGAGGGAGGACGCCGGACCAGAAGCGAGAAGAGTCGACGCAATAATTTCGTATGACTTGGGAAGGGCATGAAGGAGGATGAGACAATACTGGATGTCTGAGACACCCATATTCACGCTGGAAAGCTTGACGTGAGTTTCATTAAGCTTCGCAAGCTGAGGGGCAAGGGGGGAACTCTCATCGAGTCGTGCCTGAGTGAGCTCTATCCAAAGATTAAAGACTACAGTGCTGCCAGTGTCGCCATACGTCTCCTGGAGGTGATCAAATTTCTTCTTGAACGTCGGGAACTCAGTGTCTGACTCCACGGTCGAATAGACGTCAGGAGTGCAATGGAGATATAGGAATGCTGTGGTCTTCCTTTGAATGGAATCCCAGTCGTCTGCATCTACTCCACTCGGACAGGTATCGTGGGTTAAAATGTCCTCGACTTCGTTCAAGCGCAGGAGTGCGCGAAGCGTTCCCGCCCAGATGGACCAATTCTGTCCAGAGAGGGATTCAAAATGAGTGCCAGAGGGCACTGTGAAGGCACTTGAGGCAGCAGCTTTGATGCGCGCAGCAGAGACTTTGCTGGGCGTCTTGGATGAGCTCCCACCTCCAGATCCAGATCCGGAGGTGCTTGTAGACACAGTTATGCTGGTGGGTCCAGTTGACATTTATTAGAGACGGTTTCTGTCGCCAAGGAGCAGTCAGCGACATCTGCGTGGACAAGATGACATAATCCAACCCAGCTTGTGTAACTGTAAAGGCCAGAACACTTATCGCATCCTGCCCCCATGTGTGCGGCTTGTATATAGCTAATAATACTATAGATTTAATACAATCCCCACAGGAGCATAAGCGCATGCTGAGTAACACCATTTTGCAATGACGAGGCATACTCAGTGCGACTTCACACTTAGAGGCAACCAGGGGTTCCACGCCAGAGAGGAGCCGCCCATCATGACCACGGAGACGCAGATTTGAAATTTCTGCCATCTGTGCTGTATGGAGGAGTCTCTGGTTAACGCATAGGGCACGTGGAAAGGAAAGGCATTAGTGAGGCATGCCTACAGGGAGCGATCCCCGCCGGCAGCGGCCACACCACTCGCTTCCTGTGTAGGTACTACTTAAACATCATAGCGCGCTGCAGTTGTAACAGAGGCAAGAGCTTCAGTGGAATGACTACCGCCTGGCCTTGACACCCCAAAACCGCTCCCAACTTAATGGGCAGCAACGGCCAACCGTTCGACGGGCCTATAGCCAGACCAAGCTCCCCCGGTCCAGCCTAATAAATCGGGACGAAAACCCGGAACTTAGAAAGTAGTACTATAATAATGCGCACAGTGATGGGGGGGTCTCCCCGCACATCTCCCCACGCCTGGGGTCCGTAGCACGGGTCGAGCAAGGCCTGTTAGGCCCCAGCACGAGCCTCAAGACGCTTGCATACCAACACGCAGAGGCACACTCGAGTTGGGGAGGATACAATGAGGTATACTCACTGTATAGAAGAGCAAGCTTGTCTTGTCTTTACAGATTAAGGCCAGGGCCCATAACCTGACGAACGGATGCAGCTGATTAGTCTGGCACACCAGAAGAAGCGTAAGTTTCTTGTATTCTGATAAGATAGTACTACTTGCCTGGCACACCAGAAGAAGCATAAGTTTCTGGTGTGTCAGTGCATACAATGAAGATTTAAATACTACTGCAGAGTCAAGAATACACGTGAATATTGTATACGAGCCCATACTGTAGTAGTAGCTCAGTAGCGTACATACTGGGGTTGACATGATCACCTCTGATTGTAACTACACTGATATTTGAAAATAAAAAGGATCTCAGTAACTAAGTAACGATATCAAAAGAGTGTGTAAGTACGAGTCCACATATCTCGACTCTACTGCCGTTACACCTCCAGGGTGTACTCTTCTCCGCACCTGAGGTGCTACCAACTCCCAACGTTGAGGCGTTAGCACGCATGAGCGTATATTGCACTTCAACACCCCTTCCCCCCATTTCCATGGCACCCCGCCTTGTGCGCGCCCCCTCTCCCTCCACTTTCCCTCCCCCCTTCCCCCCTCCCCTGCCCTGTTTACGTGCGAATAAGGGGGTGGCATGTGAAAGCACCCGAATGTGGGTCTGCATGGGATGAGGTCCCCACCCCAGCCCCTTTGCACCCCACCCCCGTTCACATGTGGACAGGGCCACGCAAGAACACCCCCCCCCCTTTTTGCCCCCAGCCCCCGTTTGTGCGCGGAGGAGGCACGGGAATGCAGGGTGCGGAAAAGGTACGCCCCCCCCCCTTTTTTTTTTTTATGCGCCCCCTGTTCACATGTGAATAGAACACACGAACGCGTGGCCACAACAGGGCACGCGTGGGACAAGCTCCCTCCCCCCTTTGCGACCTGCCCCCTTTACACAATGGGGGCACGCACGAGACAACCCCCCCCCTTTGCACCCTGCCTCTGTTTATGTGCAGGCAGGGGGGGACAGTGTGGGAAAGGGTGCCCCACACGCCCCCTTTACAAGCACCTCAGCGCAGGCGGGGGGACGGTGTGGGAAGGGGTTCACCCGCCCACCCCCCTTTGCGAACGCCCCAGCGCAGGCGCGAGCAGGGGCGTGTTGGGGGGGGCATTGCGGGAATGGGTCTGCCCCCCCCCCTTTTGTGAGCACCCCCAGCGTAGGGGGGGCGGTGCGGGAAAGGGTCCACCCACCCACCCGCCTTTACAAATGCCTCAGCGCAGGCGCGCACGGGGCGCTGGGGAGACGGTGTGGGAATGGGTCTGCCCCCCCCATTTGTGAGCACCCCAGTGCAAGCAGGGGCTGTGCGGGAAAGGGTCCGCCCACCCGCCTGTGCTGGGGTGCTCGCAAATGGGGGGGGCAGACCCGTTCCCACACCGTCTCCCCAGCGCCCCCGCTGAGGCGTTCGTAAAGGCGGGCAGGCGGGCGGGCGGACCCTTTCCTGCACCGCCCCCCGGGATGTGACTGGGAGGGCATGTGAATGCCTAGCTAGATTGACTTAGAAAAAAAAGTGTGTAAACTATATTAGCTAATAAATATAATTTCTTTTGTTACTTGAAAATTGTGTGTTTGTAAATCTGTAATATTTTATATTATCTAATAACTGTGAAATTCTGTGCTCGAGTAAGTAGTGAAAATGTGTTTTTAGGCAGAGACTCAATTTGAGGATGGGCCGGAGCGGACCGTTCTGTGGGAAAAGTACGCAACTGACTGCAGTGTATGTCCTCATGGTTTCGGAGACGAAAAACGCCACAGCGGAGTGCGGACATTACTCGGAGTTTATTCTATCACGTGGTACAACGTGACTCTGCTCTCTCTTTGGCCGACAACACAACGCCATCGTGTCCCTGCTGTCAATAGCAGCCGACCATGCAGATAAGTGGTGGTGAGCAGAGAAGAGAATGCATGAGACGATCCTCTGTTTCCCCTGAGTGTCTGTTGCAAACTAAGGCATACATGACAATGTCAAGCATCAGAAAGTTTTTTGAATGACGGCTCCACGGCGCCGTCATGAATTGCTAGTTTATCTTACGGTAGAAGCGCTGGCAGCAATTACATCCTCGTCCTCTAGGCAACTCCTCCACTTCTTGTCTACAGCTCTATGTACCGGTACCGGAATCCTGCAGCGACAACCTCGTCTTCCAACTTCACCGACATCTTCGATAAAGCTCTCAAGGCCTACGAGAAAAAGACCAAGCAAGATCTTACCGCCCATCCTCTTGCCGCCCAGCTACAAGCATGCCATTCTCCCACAGCTATTCTGACCATACTTCAAGACCAGATCGATCAGTTCAATCAATCTCGAAGCAGTGACGAGAGATTGCAAAAATGGCTGAATCCAACTATCAACGTGCTGTACGCATTTTCTGCGACGCTGGGAGAAGGTGTTGGCTTGGTAAATATCGATTGAACTGCCAAGGATCTCGCCCTCATACCGATTGACAGGCATTCTCTCCGGCAAGAGTGATTTTTGCTGGCGCCGGTGTCCTCCTCTTGGTTAGTGGTCTCGATCGTTTACCCCTTGCACGGGTCCTTGTGACATCGAGAATATCTAGGCGGCCAGGGAAGTCTCTGCAAGCCAAGACATCCATGTCGATATCTTCGAGCGTATCGAAAACTTCTTTAGGCGACTTGAGATTTATATTGAGGTCACACCAACTCCGGCGATGACAGACGTGATGGTGAAGATAATTGTTGAGGTGCTGGGCATCCTTGCGACTGCCACTAAGGAAATGAAACAGAGTCGAGCAAGTGAGTTTGTCCTTCAATGTACTTCACACGAGGCTCATATAAATTCAGTAAAATTTCTGAAGAAGGTAGCAGGTGTGACGAATCTGGAAGATGGGATGAAGAGGCTAGACAGGCTGACAAATGAAGAGGTCCGAATGGCGAATGCGATTGTGCTGAAGGTTACCCATGAGGTGGATGTAAAAGTGACAGGGGTCGGTGACGACATTAGGGCTGTCGACAAGAAGGTGCAAGGTGTCGAGACTCAACTGCACGATGTCGACGGGAAGGTCCAGGTGGTCGATGGCAAACTCCAGAGTGTCGGAGCCCAAATGGAAGATGTCAAAGGCGGAGTACATGTTGTCAACGACAGTGTCAAAGTGGTCGAAGAAAAAGTCCAAGTGATTATTGACGGTGCGCCAACGATGCTCAGCTAGCCACCAACACCGTCACTTATTTTTAACCCTCTAGACGGCAAGGTGACAGCAGAGGAAGCGAGATTGATCGCGCAACGAATGGCGGACAACACAGACGACATGAAGCGTTCGTGATCAGTCCTATCCTCGCCGATAGTCGCGTATCTGACAAGATTGCAGGGAACCAATTACAGGAAAGCCTCAGAAGATGGCAATCTCCTTCGGATCCATCCACAAACCATAACATCGCATGCGGTCGTCAACAAGGGGGAACGACTGGGTGGTTCTGTCGAGGCAGTGCCTTTGTTGAATGGGAGGTGACCGGTTCTCTGTTGTGGATCCACGGGAAACGTACGCCCCTCTTACCCTTGATGCATTGAGGGCGTCGGTGATCTGACGGACCATCTTTTGGGTAGCTGGCTCTGGAAAGACCATTCTATGGTTCGTCGCTCCTTAATTCTCGCGATATTACCCCCATGATTGTCGATCAGCTCCGCAGTTATTGAAGATATCACGACACTGTACGAGGCTGGAATGGCTTCCATGGCGTACTTTTATTTCGATTTTCGAGATATCAGCAAGCGGACCCGCCGTGATCTACTGCGCTCATTTCTCATCCAACTTTCTACTCGTTCCAATCCTTTTTTCGACATTCTCTCCCGCCTCTATAAGGCACACGACGACGGCGGGCGGCAGCCTAGTGACAGCGCTCTGATGCAATGCCTAGAAGAGATGCTCACCCTTCCCGACCAACGCCCCATCTATCTTATCATGGACGCTCTTGACGAATGCCCCGACAATTCTGGGATCCCGTCCGACCGCAAACAAGTCCTTGACTTCGTAGAGGAACTCGTCGACCTTCGGCTTCCTAGTCTTCATATATGTGTGACCAGTCGCCCGGAGGTCGACATCGGGGATTCCCTCGGGCCCCTCACGTCTCATGCGGTTTCCCTTCATGAGGAGAGTGGACAAAGGGACGATATCGACCACTACATCAGATCTGTCGTCTACTCTGACTCGGGTAGATTTATGAAGAGATGGAAGAATGAGGACAAAGATCTTGTTATTCAGACGCTCTCAGAAGGAGCTGATGGAATGTAGGTTGATCGTCGATGACGACGAACATTGCTCACATTATTTAACAGGTTCCGATGGGTTTACTGCCAGCTTGAAATGTTGCAAAATTGCTTGCCACAGAACATCCGACATGTCCTGAAAGATTTGCCGAAATCGTTGGACGAGACGTACGAGCGTGTATTGAAGGAAATTGGGGAGGCAAACCAACGCTATGCTCGTCGCCTCTTACAATGTCTCACGGTGGCGATTCGCCCGCTTCGCGTTGAGGAGCTTGCAGAAATTCTTGCTCTTGACTTCGATGGGGCCGAAGAAGGTGGAATACCGGAGCTAAACAAGGATTGGCGGTGGCAGAATCAGCACGAAGCCGTACTGTCTACATGCTCCAGCTTGGTCACCATTGTCGGCGACGGCTCTGACCGTGTGGTCCAGTTCTCACACTTTTCGGTCAAAGAATACTTGACCTCGGATCGCCTTTCCACCTCAGAACCTAATGTTTCTTACTTCCGTATCTCTCTCGAGCCGGCTCACATAATCATTGTAAAGGCCTGTTTAGGGATTCTACTCCGACCGGACAACAACGCTGATGTCAATACGAGGTCTCCTCTGGCAGAATATGCCGCTGAACACTGGGTGGACCATGCCCAATTCGAGAAGGTGTCGGCAAGTGTAGAAGACGGGATGCGACGCCTCTTTGATCCGGCGGAACCGTATTTCGAAGCTTGGCTCGGGATATATGACATCGATGAGGAATGGTTCTGGTTTACAGATGATGATGGTACGGAGGTTCTTAAAAGAGCTCCCTTATACCATGCTTCGTTGTGCGGGTTCCGTGATGTGGTGGCACATCTCATCACTGAGCATTCACAGCGTGTAAATGCGAGGGTTGGCCGTAATTACAGTCCGCTGGTGGCAGCATTGTCCAAAAAGCACTTCGAGGTCGCAGAGCTTCTACATCAGCACGGCGCAGTCGTGAATGTTATGGGCTACAATAATCGGACCCCGCTCCACGTTGCATCGAGAGGAGGGCTCGTTAACGTCGCACAATGGCTACTTGACCACGGTGCGGAAGCGGAGAAGCAAGACAACGACGGTTGGACACCACTCCATTTCGCAGTGTACGGTGGACACCTGGAAATCGTTCGGATGCTACTGACACACAGCATAAATACCAATTCCGCGGCGCACACGTTACACCCTATAATTGCACCTGGTTGGAAGGGACCCAACACGTTATTGCGTCTAGAATTGTCTCGCGTGAGTGCTTAGACCATGTGGATACTAATCCGGCACAGGGCTGATGTGAGCGGACAGGGCCACGTCTTGGCCAACAAGACAGCGTTACATCTGGCGTCATCAAATGGGAGTGCCGAAATTGTGCGGCTATTGATCAAGCATGGGGCAGATGTTAACACACAAGATGAGACACTCAGCACGGCATTGCATCTGGCGTCGTCTAGTGTGAGTGCTGATATCATGTGACTACTGATCCAGCACAAGGCTGATATATATGGACAGGGCTACTACAGGACGTTGTCCAAAGGGAAGACCGAATCTGCGCGGCTATTGATTCGGCATGGGGCAGATGTCAACATGACGGACGTGAATGACGAGACGGCATTACATCTGGCGTCGTCATGGGGGAGTCCCGAAATTGTGGAGCTATTGATCCAGCATGGGGCAGATGTTAACACACGAAATCAGTCACTCAGATCACCGTTGCATCTGGCATCGTCTCGTGTGAGTACTGATATCATGTGGTTACTGATCCAGCATAGGTCTGATGTAGACAAACAGAGTTACTCCAGTACGTTGCCCAAAGGGAAGGACGAATCTGTGCGACTATTGGTTCAGCATGGGGCAGATGTCAACGTGACGGACATGAACAACGAGACACCGTTACATGTAGCGTCGAAATGGGGGAGTGCTGGAATTGTGGAGCTATTGATCCAGCATGGGGCAGATGTTAACGCAAGAAATCAGACACGCAGCACGCCATTGCATCTGGCATCGTATAGTGTGAGTGCCGAAACCATGTGGCTACTGATCCAGCATAGGGCTAATGTGAATGAGCAGAGCTACTCCAGTACGTTGCCCAGGGGGAGGGCCGAATCTGTGCGGCTATTGGTTCGGCATGGGGCAGATGTCAACGCGATGGACATGAACAACGAGACGGCGTTGCATCTGGCGTCGTCAGGGGGAAATGCCAAAATTGTGGAGCTATTGATCCAGCATGGAGCAGATGTTAACACACAAAATCAGACACTCAGCACGCCATTGCATCTGGCATTGTCTAGTGTGAGTGCTGAGACCATGCGGCTACTGATCCAGCACAGGGCTGACGTAAACGGACAGGGCTACTCCAGTATGTTGTCCAAAGGGAAGGCCAAATCTGCGCAGCTATTGGTCCAGCACGGGGCAGATGTCAACGTACAGGATCGGGACCATTCGACGCCCTTGCAGCTGTTGGCCCAGCACGGTTTGGATGTGAACACACCAGATCGGGTGTATAAGGGGAGCTCAGAGGTTGATTCAAGGCTGGGCTCGATAGAACTCTCGGATGACAGCTCGGACTCGGATGGGAGTGTGGAGATCTGCATTATGGCGCCTTCGGATTACGGCCTGGTGGAGAGCCTGGAGGAGAGCTTATTGAAGTTGAAGAGTGTAGCAATTTCGTAGTTGTTGGTTTAAAATGGTGCGGATGTCGACGTACAGGACAAATGCCACAATTCGCCGTTACTGGTGGTTTTCGCTCCAGCGGACGCGCCTACAAGCGCTGACCGCAAAGCTTTGTTTCGGTCTTCAGGCAGCCTCTGGTCTGTTTATATCCGCGTTTGTGCTCGATTGTGTATACGTGCGTATGTGTGTGTGACTTACTGTATCAAGCGCGATCGTTCTGGGTTTCCCTTACCGTAGGACAATGATGTATTTAATGCGTCACTAGTTCACAAAGTGTCTAAATATCTTATAGTGTACTTGTACGCGTAGTTAAAAGGCTCGATAGCGGGCCCCAAACTGTAATTGCTTTTGCCCCTTCCCCTTCACGTGTTCACGAAGCGTTGCCAAAGCTGTTGCATGTGCTGTGCTCAAATTGAGCCATACACTTGTTTTTGTCATCCAAACAAATCCTCGCAGGTCATAACCACCCCAGTTGCATCTAGCATCGTAGTCCCGAAACCGTGCAGCTGTCGATCCTGCACAGAACGAACTGACCCTGTAGGACGATACCCACTTGACGCCTTTGCACCTGGTGTCGTCCTCGTGTGGAGCAGAGCTGAGTGAGGTTATTGATTCAACAGGTTTTTGATTCAGCAGTCAATGTCACGCGGTCACGGGGCTGGTGGAAACACTCGCAACATTGTACATGGCAGCACCTCGATGGTTTCCCCTAGCTGATGTCGTTGGCGTACTACTTGGCCATGGTGCAATGGATATGCAGAGGATGGCAGGGGCCACACCGCGTTTCAGGTTGCGTCGTCAAGAAAGATCGAGCAGATCACCGCGCGAGGGGAAATTAGCATTTAGAAATTGGGATATAGTGATCACACTGATCCGTGTGTTTCCTACTGAACCAGAAGAGATCTAGATCGTTGTTGAAACTTTTGTGACACAATGTGAATATGGTTTACTGCAGATACCAGTAGGCAAGTCAGGAAACCCAGAAAAATGCACCCTCAGTTGCAAGTGCTACGGGATGTCCTCTCCGCGAGGGTCATTGTTGTTAAAGTGTACGGTATCTAGTCAACAGATAATGAGTAACCAAGGGAAGTACAAGGGGTAAAGGTGACAGCTTGACCCACTCGGGGCTCACGCATCATGGTTACAATACTACAACGACACATCTCATCATCTCAACTTTCTTCCATCTGCCAATATTCCGTATCAGCCCTCTGGGCCCCCCTAGTAACGAAATGTGGCACCTTGGGAGGTTCCCACTTGGGTCCACGAGAACGAGTCGCGAGGACAGTTTCCCAGGACTTGGGCCTGCACTCTGAGAGCACGAGCTGCTTGACATTGCCTTTTCGCTCGGCCATGCGCAGGAGAAGACGGTGCGGACGCTTCTGGTTTTAGTTTGATATTTGCTGCTGTCGTCTTGTCTTCCTTGATTTCGGTGTCGCTTTCGGGGTGGATTTCTTGGGCTGCGTGTGTGGGGGGAGGGGGGGTATGTCTTTTCTCTCTCGCGTTCCCATTGCCCCTCGTGGACCTGGGGACAGGAGCCATCGCGTGCGTCTCTTTGTCTCCCTTTATCCCGTCGTCCAGGTCCTAACCTCTTGCGATGTCTTTGATAGCCGATTGGACCTGCTGTGTGGGAAGGGTGGGTACGCAGTCTTTACGTCGTGAGACTCGGAGTGGCTTTGTGGTGCAGATGCCCCCGGTTTCCAGGACGCTGAAAAGGAGAAGTTTCAATTCGCTCGTGAGTAACCTCCGCCAGCCAGTTTAAAGGAAAAACGAGACCAAAGAATGAAGACAGCGAATGGCCTACCGTTTTTGGTGCCATAGTC
The DNA here is from genome assembly GCA_951394315.1 of Lactarius evosmus. Classification (NCBI taxonomy): domain Eukaryota; kingdom Fungi; phylum Basidiomycota; class Agaricomycetes; order Russulales; family Russulaceae; genus Lactarius; species Lactarius evosmus. The sequence goes on along the minus strand of OX596130.1, from coordinate 3,091,104 downwards.
GTTCTCCTCACTGATAACTCGCTCGATCGCCACAGTGGGCCCCGGGATCACCCACCGATCGGTTTCTTTGTTGAGAGAAAAGAAACCGCATGCCATTCAGCGATCTGAACCTTTCTGAGCGTTTTAAAGTTCGGTCTGCTAACCCATCCTGGGCGAGTATCATCGTTGATTTCTCGAATGGCGTGGGCCATGAACTGCCCCGCTGGATATCCGTCGTCAATCGCGTCACATGGCATGGTAATTCAGATGCAGTGGTGTCGCCAGTGGTAGCGGCGGCAGCGACATCCTTGGAATGTGCTCTTGATTTTGGCCTTGTGATCGATGTACCGCATCTGGTTGAGCTCCGGTCAAAGTCACCCTCGGACTTCTGGTTTCCCTTCATCGCATAGGCAAACATCGGGTATGGCTTACGCTTGTAGTCATGCTTAGCGAGGACAGTGCAAGAGCCCTCGTCCACATGTACAAGCACCCACTAACACACCTTCCACGCTGGCACATCCCATAACCACCATTTTCATCACTTGAAGAATTCAAGGGACGACCCCGAACGGCCGCCACACCGATTCTATAGTATTGGTAATAATAGATGCAGACACACATGACTTGGGTGTCATTGTCTCGTTTCGACGAGTTCAATCGCAACCTGCTTGCCAGTAGTAGGCCATACAGAGGTTAACCAGCTTGGTGTGCCCTCGTGGTGCTTGAGTAACGTCCGCTTTGGCAACCCAGCAGCTAAAGACCGCTAAACCGGGTAGCTGATTTATTTCTTCATGGTGGTAAAGATACTTAGTGCCGAGGGTTGACAAAGCTTGAGGGTACTGTAAGTGTGACCGGTGATCGACCATCTACGCCTGAAAAACGCTTATCTTATCACACCCGCGCACCACCTCCCGTGTTCACCGCAGCGTACTTTGAGTATCGAGACTCTAGCCCTCGTATAAGGTAGATTTGTATATCGGGCGTAGTCTTCTTATTCGAAAGACAGTTTTAATCCGGCTCTATTCGTGCTCCTGCTGGGCATCTGTCCGATTCTCGTTATCCCGCGCGCATTCCGTCCTATCCTCTCGTTATCTTGACTTGCCTCTCGCTAATCTCCGTTTCTCGCTGACTCACCAAAAGGATCATCGTACCTAATCTTGGTTTTACTTGAACTCGCACTTGGGGTTATCGCCTCGTCACAGTACAGCCGGGTACCGCTAGAGGTGTCACGTAGCTCGGACAAGAATCTGCGTCGCGCTGATCCTGACCTCTGTTCTGCCCATCTGAATTTGGGTCCGTGTCTATGGTGATGGGCAGGGATGCATACCATTTAACATAAGTACTTGGAGTTAATAAAGGTTGTTATCTCGCCAATCCCTATTTGGATTTACACAGGGAGATCCGAACAGTCATCTCCGTCGCTCCACATCCTGCGATCCTGCGAGGCCCTTGTTCGGTTATCCCCATTCACGCTCCTTGTACCACTCGGCCAGTCGCACCATCAGATCCGCCCACTCCGCCTCGTCCCCGCGCTTCACGGTACCCAGCCACTTTCGCACCTCGTCTTCGCCGCGCGCCTCTATCTCCAACCACGCAAGGTGCAGGCGCTCAGTCTCTCTCGCCGCAAACATGCGCCAGGGCTCGGTGAACCGCGTGCCGCGGGGCGGAACGCTGCCACCGTGGCGCCCGCGATTCTGGAGGATCGAGACGAGCGCGTCCTGATATGCAGCGCCTCCGCCGGGCTCCACAATGCGGTGCCCGATGCGCGCTGGGTTGTCGAGTGCGGCCTCCTGTGCGCGGAGGTCGGCGAGGAGCGCGGGGGTCGGCGGGAGGAGCGTGGGGTCGGTGAGGGCGTGCGCGACGAGCAGTGCCTGCGCAGTGTCAGATATACCGTTTTCCACGAATTGGGGGAGGCCGATGAATGCGAGGGCGCGCGGGGCGTGCGTCGGCGCGAGGGAGAGAACATGCCGGAAGAGCGGGCGTATGTACCGGCCATTGTTTGTGAGGGCATCGCAGTCATCTGGATCCGGGAGCGGTGTGGAGAGGGAGGTGTTGCGGATGGAAGAGAGGAAGGGGACGTGCAGCTCGTAGCCCGTCGCCAGGAGGACAGTGTCTATCTGAGGGAGCGAAGTTCCGTCTTCGAACACAGGTGCGTGGGGAGTGAAACGCGAGACTGCGTCAACGCGTCCTACTCCCGGGATGTGGGGGAAGGGTATGGGGAAGCTGGAATCACTCCTTAAAGAAACGTATGTCTAGGGGCCAGCGGAAAGAAAGGAAGTCGTCGGTCAGCTGAAGGCCGAGGAACACGGGCAGCAGTGGTGGCGAGGCGAATGGTGCATACCGAATTGGCGAAACTAACAACTTGTTGTGCTATGTCTCGCCCACTTGCGCCACCTCCGACTACAAGGACGTTGCGACCGCGGTACACCTCGGGTTCGCGATAGAAGATAGAGTGGAGTATCTTTCGACTGGGCACCGAAGCTTCCCAAACCTGTTGCCCTTGGAACCTGGGCGCGTAAGGGTAGTGATTGTGTCCACTCGCAACAATGAGGTGATCGAATCTGGCGCGAACGGTGCGGTTGTGTGTATGATCCAATGCGGTGAGCTGCCAGTGACCGGTGAGGCTGTCACCGTACCAGTCAGCGGCCAGAACTTCGTGGCGTAGGCGTATATGCGAAGAAAGGCTCCAACGCGAGATTATTGATTTGTGGTATTGGAGTACGGAAGTATGATTGGGAAAGAGCGCCGTGCCGGGGGGGAACGGGAAATGTGGAATAGTCACTGTTAAACCATCAAGTCTTCTAAGGCTAATGGTAGAGGAGAGCACGCTTAACTGCTAGGATGAGGGGTATTGGTTCTGAGACGTGGATATAACGGTGATTCTGGGAGGTCTGGTGGGTGTGGCGTATGTGGGTCCGGATACCTTTACGGCGGGATTGAGCATTGCATGAAAATGGCATGGATATGAGTTCGCTCACCAGATACCGCCGACGTTGTCACGTTGTTCAAAGAGGACAATCTCCCATGTTCGTGTCATATTCTTGGGCAGGTCGTCGACGAGTGTCTTGAGCATCACAATGCCGCCCGTACCCCCGCCCACGATAGCGATACGTTTGTCGGGCACATCAGCGGTCGACGATACACCAGACAAGTGAAGGGGAACTTGAAATTGGAGAAGAGAAAGAGCAATGCGGAGCCAGTTGAGCATCGAGTATGGGATTGAGTACGGCCATCAAGCTGCAAGACAGCCCCCGGGCGAAGATTACAGAGCTGAACAACATATTCGCAATCAATGGCGCGAATTTATCCTACTGCAGAAAGCAAGCGCTGGTGGCAGTTACGAAAACGTTACGTTACATTCCCGTCAGGCAACTCCTCTACTTCTCGCTTACGGTTCTATGTACCAGTACCGGAATCCCGCGGCGACAACCTCGTCTTCCAACTTCACCGACATCTTCGATAAAGCCCTCAAGGCATACGAGAAAAAGACCAAGCAAGATCTCACTGCCCATCCTCTTGCCGCCCAGCTACAAGCATGCCATTCTCCCACAGCTATTCTAACCGTACTTCAAGACCAGATTGACAAATTCAATCAATCTCGAAGCAGTGACGAGAGATTGCAAAAATGGCTGAATCCAACTATCAACATTCTGTACGCATTTTCTGCGGCGCTTGGAGAAGGTGTTGGCTTGGTAAATATCAATTGATCTGTCCAGGATCTCGCCCTCATATCGGTTGTCAGGCATTCTCTCCCGCAAAAGCGGTTTTTGCTGGCGCTGGTGTCCTCCTCTTGGTTAGTGGTCTCGATCGTTTATCCCTTGTGCGGGCTCTTTTGACAGCGAGAGTATCTAGGCGGCTAAGGACGTTCGCGCTAGCCAAGATTTCCTGTTCGATATCTTCGAGCGTATCGAAAACTTCTTTAGGCGACTTGAGATTTATACTGAGGTCACACCAACTCCGGCGATGACAGACGTGATGGTGAAGATAATTGTTGAGGTCCTGGACATCCTTGCGACTGCCACCAAGGAAATGAAACAGAGTCGAGCAAGTGAGTTCATCCTTCACCCTACTTTACACAAGGCTCATATGAGTTCAGAAAATTTTCTGAAGAAGGTAGCAGGAGTGACGGATCTGGATGATGGGATGAAGAGACTAGACAGGCTGACAAATGAAGAGGTCCGAATGGCGAATGCGATTGTCCTAAAGGTTACCCATGAGGTGGATGAAAAAGTGATGGGGGTCAGTGATGACGTGAGGACTATCGACAAGAAGGTGCAAGGTGTCGAGACTCAACTGCACAATGTCGACGGGAAGGTCCAGGGGGTCGATGGGAAAATTCAGAGCGTCGGCGCCCAAGTGGAGGACGTCAAATGCGAAGTACAGGTTGTCAACGACAGTGTCAAAGTGGTCGAAGAAAAAGTGCAAGTAATCATTGACCGTGCGCAGACCGTGCTCAGCTAGCCACCGACAACGTCACTAACTGTTAATTCTCTAGACAGCAAGGCAACAGCAGAGGAAGCGAGATTGATCGCGCAACGAATGGCGGACAACACAGACGACATGAAGCGTTCGTGATCAGTCCTATCCTCGCTGACCGTCGAGTATCTGACACGATTGCAGGGAAACAATTACGGAAGAGTCTCAGAAAATGGCAATCTCCTTCGGATCCGTCTACAAATCATAACATCGCATGCGGTCGTCAACACGGGGGAACGACTGAGTGGTTCTGTCAAGGCAGCGTCTTTATGGAATGGAAAGTGGCCGGTTCTCTGTTGTGGATCCACGGGAAACGTATGCTCCTCTTACCCTTAATGCATTGAGAGCGTCAGTGATCTGACGGACCATCTTTTGGGTAGCTGGCTCCGGAAAGACCATACTATGGTTCATCGCTCCTTAATTCTTGTGATATTAGGATCTCCATGATCGTCGATCAGCTCCGCAGTTATTGAAGATATCACGACACTGTACGAGGCTGGAATGGCTTCCATGGCGTACTTTTATTTCGATTTTCGAGATATCAGCAAGCGGACCCGCCGTGATCTACTGCGCTCACTTCTCATCCAACTTTCTGCTCGTTCCAATCCTTTTTGCGACATACTATCCCACATCTATAAGACACACGACGGCGGTGCGCGGCAACCTAGTGACAGCGCTCTGATTCATTGCCTAAAGGAGATGCTCACCTTTCCAGACCAACGCCCCATCTATCTTATCATGGACGCTCTTGACGAATGCCCCGACAGTTCTGGGATCCCGTCCGACCGCAGACAGGTCCTTGACCTCGTAGAGGAACTCGTCGAACTTCGGCTCCCTAGTCTTCACATATGTGTTACGAGTCGCTCGGAGATCGACATCGGAGATTCTCTCGAGCGCCTTACGTCTCATGCGGTTTCCCTTCACGGGGAAAGTGGACAAAAGAACGATATCGGCCACTACATCAGATCTATTGTCTACTCTGACTCGGGTAGATTTATGAAGAGATGGAAGAATGAGGACAAAGATCTTGTTATTCAGACGCTCTCAGAAGGGGCTGATGGAATGTAGGTTGATCGTCGATGACGACGAAAATTGCTTACATTATTTAACAGGTTCCGATGGGTTTTCTGCCAGCTTGAAGTGTAGCAAAGTTGCCTACCACAGAACATCCGGCGTGTCCTGAAGGATTTGCCGAAATCGTTAGACGAGACGTATGAGCGTGTATTGAAGGAAATTGGGGAGGCAAACCAACGCCATGCTCATCGCCTCTTATAATGTCTCACGGTGGCGATTCGCCCGCTTCGCATTGAGGAGCTCGGAGAAATTCTTGCTCTTGACTTTGATGGGGCCATTGGAGGAATACCGGAGCTGAAGAAGGATTGGCGGTGGCAGAATCAGCGAGAAGCCGTGTTGTCTACACTTTCTAGCTTGGTCACAATTGTTGACTACGGCTATACCCGCGTGGTCCAGTTCTCACATTTTTCGGTCAAGGAATACTTGACCTCGGATCGCCTTTCCACCTCCGAATCATATATTTCTTACTTCCGTATCTCTCTCGAGCCAGCCCACATAATTATTGTGAAGGCCTGCTTAGGAGTTCTACTCCGGCCGGACGACAACGCTGACGATGGCGCCGTCAAAACGAGGTCTCCTCTAGCAAGATATGCTGCTCAACACTGGGTCGACCATGCCCAATTCGAGAAGGTGTCGGCAAGTGTAGAAGACGGGATGCGACGCCTTTTTGACCCGGAGAAACCATATTTCGCAGCTTGGCTCAGGTTACATGACATCGATGAGGAATGGGAGTTGTTCACAGACGATGGCGGTAAAGCGGTGCTTGAAAGAGCTCCCTTATACTATGCTTCGTTATGCGGTTTCAGCGACGTGGTGGCACATCTCATCACTGAGCATTCACAGCGTGTAAATGCGAGGGTTGGTCTTCATCACAGCCCGCTGGAAGCGGCACTGCACAACAGGCACTTCGAAGTTGCAGATCTTCTACAGCAGCATGGTGCAGCCGTGGATGTTAGGTGGTACAATAATCAGACTCCGCTCCATGTTGCATCGTCAGGAGGGCTCGTTGACGTTGCGCAATGGCTACTTGACCACGGTGCGGGAACGGAGGAACAAGACAACGACGGTTGGACACCACTCCATTTCGCAGCGTGCGGTGGACACCTGGAAGTCGTTCAGATGCTACTGGCGCACAGCATAAATATCAGCTCCGCGGTGCACGCATTACAGGGTGTAACCGCACGGAATAGGAAGAGACCTGGCACGTTATTGCATCCGGCATTGTCTAGTGTGAGTACTAATACCGTGTGGATACTAATCCAGCACTGGGCTGATGTGAATGGACAGGACCACTCCAGTACGTTACTCAAAGGGAAATCCGAATCTGCGCGACTATTGGTTCGGCATGGGGCATATGTCAACGCGATGGGCAAGAACAATGAGACAGCATTACATCTGGCGTCGTCGTCGGGGAGAGCCGAAATTGTGGAGCTATTGACCCAGCATGGGGCGGATGTTAACACACGAAATGAGACACTCAGTACGCCGTTGCATCTGGCATCATCTGGTGTGGATGCTGGGAACATGTGGCCACTGACCCAGCACCGGGCTGGTGTAGATGAACAGGACTTATTCGAGACGTTGTCCGAAGGGAAGGCCAAATCTGCGCGGCTATTGGTCCAGTATGGAGCAGATGTCAACGCGACGCGCAATTACAAAATGACACCATTACATCTGGTATCGTCAGAGCGGAGAGCCGAAATTGTGCAGCTATTGATCCAACAAGGGGTAGATGTTAACATACGAGATCAAGGTTTCATAACACCGTCGCATTTGGCATTGTCTTGTGTGAGTGGCGAGACCATGTAGCTACTGACCCAGCACAAGGTTGATGTAAATGGACAGGACTTCTTCGAGACGTCCGAAGGGAAGGCTGAATCTACGCGGCTATTGGTTCAGCATTGGGCAAATGTCAACGCGACGGACATGGACAAAAAGATAGCATTACATCTGGCGTCGTCAAAAGGGAGCGCCGAGATTGTGCAGCTAATGATCCAGCATAGGGCATATGTCGACGCGATGGACAGGGATAACGAGACAGCATTACATCCGGCGTCGTCGTGTGGGAGTGCCGAAATTGCACAGCTATTGATCCGGCATGGGGCAGATGTCAATGCAACAGACGTGCACAACAATACAGCATTACATCTGGCATTGTCAGGAGGGAGTGCCGAAATTGTGCAGCTATTGATCCAACATGGGGCAGATGTTAGCATACGAGGTCGTGGACTCAGAACACCGTTGCATCTGGTATCGTCTCATGTGAGTGCCGAGACCACGTGGCTACTGATCCAGCACAGGGCTGATGTAAATGGACAGGATTACTCCTGGACGTTGTCTAAAGGGAAGGCTAAATCGGCGCAGCTATTGGTCCGGCATGGGGCAGATGTCAATGCGACGGATGTGAACAACGAGACAGCATTACATCTGGCGTTGTCAGGAGGGAGTGCCGAAATTGTGCAGCTACTGATCCAGCATGGGGCAGATGTTAACATACGAGATCGCGGACTCAGAACACCGTTGCATCTGGCATTGTTTAGTGTAAGTGCCAAGACCATGTGGCTACTGATCCAGCACAGGGCTGATGTAAATGGACAGGGCTATTCCAGGACGTTGTCCTCCGAAGGAATGGCTGAATCTGCGCGGCTATTGGTTCAGCATGGGGCAGATGTCAACGCGACTGACAAGGACAACAACACAACATTACATCTGGCGTTGTCAGGAGGGAGTGCCAAAATTGTGCAGCTATTGATAGAGCTTGGGGCAGATGTTAACACTCGAGATCAAAGACTCTGCACGCCGTTGCATCTGGCATTGTCTTATGTGAGTGCTGAGACCATGTGGCTACTGATCCTGCACAGGGCTAATGTAAATGAATAGAACTACTCCAGGGAGTTGTCCAAAGGGAAAGCCAAATCTGCGCGGCTATTGGTTCAGCATGGTGCAGATGTCAACGCGACGGATGAGGACAAAAAGACAGCATTACATCTGGCGTTGTCAGGAAGAAGGAATGCTGAAATTGTGCGGCTATTGATCGAGTTTGGGGCAGATGTTAATGTCGGAATATACCCGCGTGAGGTCTCACGTTATTTTACTCGTATCTGATTATATCCCGTCTGCATGGAGCAAATCCGCGCTTTATATTTATACTTACATCCCAATTGCTCGAACTTTACCTTTCCTCGGGTCCTCGGATCAATGTCCCGGGCGTTTGCCCGGTCGTACCAGCACGGTGCAGACGATGAGGATGTAAACACTTCAGATCAGATATCCGATGGTGGCTCAGAGGATTCGATGCCAGGTTTAATAATAGTTTCGGATTACGGGTCTGACTCGGATGAGAACGTGGAGCCCAGCACCATGCGCCCCTCGTACGACGGCCTGGAAGAGAGCTTATTGGATAGTGTAGAAATTGCGTAGTTGTTGGTTGAAACGGCGCGGATGTCAATGTACAGGACAGAAGCCACAATACGCCGTTGCGTCTAGCGTCATCCGAGCGTAGTGGCAAAATATAAACAGTTCGCACAGATGTTAGTGTATTGCAATGAGTAGTGTTGCGCAGCCGGGAGAGCAGGAAAGAACCTGTACTCCTATTCCTAACACCGGCAGTATCCGACGGAATTTAGGGATGTCTCGGTCACACGGACAGGTGTGACCTCACGGGCGCCATTGCTCCTGGTGGCACCTCGATGATTCCCCCTGGCTGATGCCATTAGCGTACTATTTGATCTTGGTACGGTGCAGATGCAGAAGATGGCAGTTGCTACACAGCATTTCAGGTCGCACCGTCAAGAGAGGTTGAGCAGTTGTGGTCGGACCATTCTGGCATGCCAGGGAGAATTTAGCTTCTAGAAACTGGAATGTCACGTTTCTTTTTTTTTTTTTTAAAAAAAAACCATTTCTATACCGGGGCAGGTACAATGACGGACGTAGAGACCGAAGTATATACATTTACAGGTAGGTGTCTGGTGCACATACATGTAACGGGTGGGGCACCGAGGAGGGAAAAATAACCCTCCCAGGTGTACGTAGGAGACCCTCCCAGAGGGGCTCGTATGAATACAGGTCACAGAAAAGTGACTCGGTTGGATGGGTAGGCGTTGACGACACGAATGCCGCATAGCCGGAAAAAGAGATCACTTGCATGCGTTAAATACAGATGGTATTCCCTAGGGGTCAGTCACTAGTCACCACGTAGGTCAAGGAAGCGTGTAGCACAGTGTTGGAGGAGGTACAAGACATGAATGTTGGGGTGTATCTTTACAAATGGGGTGGACAAACTATGCCAGTGCGGCTCTCTACAGTCAGAGATCATATCGCCATGTGGCTCAGGTATTATGAGGTATTCCAACGCAAGCATGCCATGTCATCAAAAGCACCTAACGATACTCTTGGCTACAATTCTCTAGTGCTTGATAAAGAGCTGGTGATCGGCGATGCTCTCCATGTAGTACTCTACCCTCAACATAGCCAAAACATCCCGCTAGTCTGTCCGTGCCGTGCGATCAGACGGCGGGGACGGAATGTGTGTTGTGACGTTGCATGCCAGTGGCTTGGGCCTGGGCTCCTCCGAATGGCGACCGAACCAAATTTTGCGCCGATTCCAAGTCCTCTCTGTGGCAGCAAAATCCTTCGAAAGGGGCCGGGGTTCGTGCGAAACATCTCACAAGTGTCGCATAGGTGGCGGGATGACGCTCAATTATTCCCACCACCGCCGATCTCCAACAGAGCTTCGATACTCCGCCCCAAGTCTCCCCCGTTCGCCTCGAGTACCCATTCGATGACTTCTTGGTCGACAGTTGGGAAGATCTGAATCAGCGTCCCGCGTGCGGCGTCTGCGGCGCGCGAGTGTGCAGCGTCGATCTCGGCTTGCAGGCCCTGAATGTCCAGTCCGGCGGTAGGAGTGCCTGTTCTAGAAGTAGAATAGCTGTTCTGCGCCAGTGCCAGTGTCTGTGCCTGGGTTGAGGGTCGTTGGTGTGTGTCGTCGGGATGCGTGTGTGGTACTGGGTGTCGGCCGACTGACGGGGACGGCGATGGCGAGGCGCGCCTCACCCAGGGTTTATATGGCGCTTGCGGTACGGATGGGTCTGGGGCGGGAGACTTCAGAAGTGCAGTTGCGGGCGTTTGTGGTGGTGTGAACTGCGAAACAATAGCCTCTTCGGCACCATCCAGAGCCTCGCTGAAGATACGGCCGATGGCACTCAACGGCTTAGAAAGCGAGTCTCCCGTGCGCTGCAGGAGTCGCCGTGCGTCTATGCTTGGCAGAGCGAGCGGTGTCGCAGGTTCTTCTCCCGCGTGGAGTGATTGGCGTGGTGAGGGTGCGGGAATTGGTACTGGAATAGGGTTGGCAGGCGGACGGTTGACGATGGAGAGGTTCGGATTGACGGAAGGTGAGGAAGAACTAGAGGATGAGGACGAGGACGGTAAAAGTGGAGACTGCGAGCGGGAGGGTGGGAGTGTTTGGATGGCAGCCTCAACGTTCCTGCCACAACTGTTATAACCAAGGAGAGCAAGGGGTTGCAAACACGTACTTCTCGAATTCCTCTTGCGTAATACCGGATAACGATGTGTGGTCCATGGTTTCAATAAACGAGACTGCCCCCATCTACGGAGAACAAGTTCTGAGTTGGGGGCATTTCAGTAAAGGCGTGACTTTTTGGGACGCACCAAGCTCGATAAGTAGTAGCCGGCTTCGCTTTGCAACTTGGTGGGATTCCTAAACCTATTGATAAACCTGTAATTCTTAGCCCAAGTAGGACATTCGTAGGAGTGGTAGACCTACTCAACGTTCGATAGCAAGTGCTCGGGGTTGGCTTTGAGAACTACATAGATTAGTATAGGGACAAAAGTATCGGCACTCTCTTCAGAGTTCAAGTGCCGTATTAGACCTAGAACCGTTTGAGGTGTTAGATCTATAACGGAGTGCACCCCGGAGCAATGCAACCGACCGAAGATGACTTTGCAGCAATTCAAAATGCAGATCAACTTGTCTCGGGGGGCTTTATAGTGATTAATTTTAACTAGTTCTATCGTAAGGTCAGTTTAGAGGATAACGAAACAAGGCAGCGCGAATCAATTGACCTTGTTGTGCAAATAATAAAAAACCGTTCGAGCCTTCTGCGGTAGGAACATCAAGGTGCAAGGGTTCGATCCAGCCAAAAAGCGCGATCCGCTGCGCTAGAACGCGATCGCGCTCCAGATCATCAGTCGTTATTGGTCGTGGAGGATTTGAACGTGCGATTTGTGGTGTGAAGGTGCTGAAGCAGTCGTGACGAGACGGACGAGAGTGAGGGGACGAGCAGACATACTAGTCATACAGTCGGTTCATCACGAGCTTCTCCACGCCTTCCATCGCATTGTCAAATTCCGTATCCGAGGCAGACTTCCAGACGTCTGCCTCCCGCATCTTCTGTGAGATGAACTATAACACTCATAGGATGAGTCCGGCAAGCGGGAAATGAGAGAGCGACGCCCCACGTTGAGGAAGTCATTGATCAGTTTGACCTGGTCGACGACCGTAAAAGTCCGTTTTGCAAAGTTGCTTAAAAACCTGAAGAAAAACAAAAAAGAATATGACAGGGCCGGGTCATGAGAGATGGGAGATGCGCACGATCGCAGGTAACGAGCGACAGGTTCGGCGCTCTTGGTCTTCATCTGATCTAGGAACTTTTGGAAGTCAAACGGCGGATCCTTATCCTTGCCTCCAGGTCGCTCCTGCGATGGATCGTCATTTCTCCGCAGAGTGCTATGAACGACTTGCGTGGGGAGCGTCACGGCATCCGTCTTGGGCGATCCGCGGGTCGAGGTCTCGGCGTCCTGCTGCGCAGCAAATGACACCGGGTGTACCGGGGTCTGCACGACCGTCGCCGTGTCTAGAGACTGCGGCCGTGCTCTTGTGCCAGCGACGAGGGACATGCTCATGTTGGGAAGGGAAGGGAGTGCGAACGAGCGTGCGAACGAGGAGAAGGAGGTAAAAGTTGAAGTTGAGGTCGAAGGGTGTCCAGATTCCTGTGGCGTAGGGTCTTGCTTTGGGGGCACGGGTAAAGGGTGGCCTTCCGCACTCGCCCAAGCCTCACGAGCGCTCTGTTCCTCGTGGTGTGCTAATGGATCGAATGTATTGAGGACATCTGCGTGTACAGAAGTAGGTACCACCGCATGACCATCTTCTGCCTTGATCCCTCCTGAAACTACGTCTTCGAGCGCGTCGGGGCTCGGGGTGTGGAGAGGCTGAGGCGCTATAGGTGGAGTCATGACGCTTTCGCTCCACGGGTTGGGCACTGGTGAAGAATTTGAAGATTGTAAAGTGTCGATGGATGGGGGTTTCATGGTGACCGAATAGTCTAAGATAGAGATAGATAGTGCGAATCGCAGCTAACCGCAGCAAGCGGGCAATCTACTTGGCGGAGGGCGGAGTGTCGTTGACTCTCTAATTGGGAATGCGCCCCTTACAAAGATGGATCACGTAAAGCCTGTTATTACATTACGGCGTAGATGCAAGTCCAACGTAGGGTGGCGTAGTGTGTACATGATACAGAATCCAACTTAGTGATATAGGTAGGCTAGACATCATGGAGGCAAGAAAAAAAGTACGGTGTGGTGGTCTAGTGTGGAGTTCTTGTTCGCTGCTGCCTTCGACGTCGTACGTCCTCCAGCGCGGCTTTGATAGCCGGTTTCGGTGCACATTGGGCACGCCAAATTTCGCTTGCTCGCCTACCACCCCGCAAATGAGGAACATCACAGGTGGCGAATGGCAAGAGAAACTTACTTGGCGCGTTGGAGGAACACCACTCCCTGTGCGACGGTCCGAAGGGTCATTCGTCGTGGTTTGGGTGGCAGTCCGGGAATCGGAGAAGTGATCTTAGCGATCATGGCAAGAATGTGCTCCTCGCTATAAGGGGCAATTCACGGTCACTTGAACGCCCCTGCCGTGCATGGTTTAGCTAAAGACTCGCCTGCGCTCTCGTCGACTTAAGAGGATCAAAAGGTACCGCTTCTGGTAGCTCAGGTCCATTCTCAGCGTATTCTCCCTCGTGAACTTGGCCTTCAGATAATGTATTTGGACGATGAGGCCTTTGCTTTCGAGTTTGTGCTGGTCGCGGAGGGCCGAGAGCTGCGAGGAGTCACTGCGTTGTTCCGTGCTCAGTCAGGTTAATGTGAAGACGGTGGGGGGACTCACATGGCGCATTTATGCCCATCCCATGTTCTCTTCTCTCCTTCGAGCAGGTTGAGTTGCTCGTGCAATAGCCTCAGCTCCGCCCCTGCCTGCTTCCGTTCGCGTAGGACCGTCTCAAGCTCCTTTCTTGTACCCTCGACCTCTTTGCGAGCCCGACTTCTTTCCGCCTTGCGTTCCGCATCGCGCCTCGCGTTCTCCTCCTCTCGTCGCTTTCGCTCGCTGCGCAGGTCCCGTCCGAGACTCTCCGCACTGCGCCGTACGCGTGCAAGGTCTGCCTCGAGCGACGCCACTACGACGTCTTGCTCACGCTCCCGGGCTTGAGCGGCTGCTGCGCGAATATGCGCAGCTTCGGTGGCCTGCAGTGCGCCGGCTTGATCCGCAAGCGCCTTTTTCAGCTCTTCAATCTCGATCCTTTGCAAGTCGAGTGCATGACGTCTGCTATCGTGAGCCCTCTGAGATGCCCTGTGCTCCTCCCTGAGCTTGTCCATTTGCTGCATGGGTTGAATTTCAATACTCTCGCCTTTTGGCGTATGTGAGCGCCACTCACCTCCGAGGCGTCTTTGAAGCGTTGCTGCAGTTTCTTATGTTCCGCCACAAGGAGAGAGCGCTCGTGTCTTAGATGTTCGATTGTTTCCGCGTTTTCTTCGGCCCTCACTTCGAGAAGGCGCGCTTTCTGCTCCGCATTGGCGGTGACTGCCAATACGATGATCAGTCTATTAGGGATCGCTGAGATCCACGGTAACACATACCTCGTAATTCGCCCTCTAAATCATCTTTATCGTGCTTGACACGTTGCAGTTGATGCTTTACGTCCTCCATGTCGGACTCGGTCCTCCTTAATTGGAGCAGGACGTTCTCCTTCTCCCGCTCTGCGCGGCTTTGCTCAACTGTGAGATCCCGCAGGCGTGCGCGCTCGGCCTTGAGATCGTCCTCCAAGTCTGCAATTGTGTGCTTCGCCTGATCCAGTTCCTGTGAATTTGAATTCAAGGGCATCAATAAGATGTAAATCATATATCGCGTTGCCGAGTCACATACACCTAGAATGCCGCTTCTGGCCTTCTCGTTCCGGCGTTCCTTTTGCTCGGCTCGCTCTTTAACATCCTGTACTTGGAGGTTGAGACGGTTGGCGGCATCCTGAAGTACAGCATTGTCGCCAAGCAACTGCCGTCTTTCCTCCTGCCATTGCTCCTTCATTGAGGCAAGCTCTCTATTGACGGCTTGCACCTCGGCTCTGAGGGACTCGGAAGATTTGGCTGGTGTTGACTCGGAAGCATAACTTAACATAGAGAAGTCCATCGTGCTATTAGGTGGCACCTAATCTCAGCTGTGCTTTTCCAGTTCATTCGCATAAATGACCCCACCTTTCATCGCCATCTGCGACGCGGTTCAGCCCCCGCAGGTCCACTCTCTGGCGGCAGTGGGGACACTTTGCCTTTGACAGGCGGCGGAGTCGGCGTTCTTCTCTGCGATCAAGCCGTGCAACGTCCTCTTCTAGTGCAACGGTCCGCACGCGCTCATCATTGAGACGCATTTCGAGCTCCACGTTTCCAAACCCAGCGTGCTCAAGACGATCGAGCTTCTCATCGATGCTCTCGTTCGCCCGGCCAAGTTCCCTTTCCAAGCGCTGGATCTCAGCAACGTACGGTGCTACAGAGGCGTCAGACGGCGACGAACGCAGCCACGTCATCTAGGGATCCCAATTCAGTTGGTGCACGCGGAAAGTTGAGCAACCGGGAACAGCTCACGTCTCTCAAGGGGGCACCTGGAGTTTTGGGCGTCTTCAGCGTCATGTTGAGCACCTGACGGTGGATCGGCGAGATGCCGCTCGCATTGCCGAACTTGCTTGGGGTGTTCCATCCCACGACCTCGTGTTTCAGGTCATTGAGCCGCTCCTGCAGGTCTTCCTTTTCCTTCTCCAGGAGCTCGATCTTTGCGTCACGCACGCGGTCGAGCGCTTTGCGTGAGGGAGAGTGAGCGAGCTCGCTATTAAGGCGGCCGATTTCACGGTGTGCATCGTCGAGCTCTCGCTCCAGCGCCTCGATTTGTTCCTCGGCTTCTTCGAGATCGGCGTTGCGTTCGTCGGTGCGAGACTTCTCTGCACGGTCCCGCTCGCGCTCGAGGATCGCGGCTTTGCTTCGTAGCTCGGCAAGAACGTCGCCATCCGCACGCATTTTCTGTTCCGCGGCGTCCAACGCGTCCTCCAGCTGCTTCACGAGCTCGGCGTCGCGTTCTGCCCCGCGCTTGAGTGTTGCGGCGGCCCTGTCGTCCCCCATAGCTTTTTCGTGGGCCTCTTGAGTTTCTCGTTGCAAAGCCTCTATATGGTCCAGTGCTACGCCAGCGTCTGCCTCGAGCTCCGTGATATAGGCTTTGGCGTCCTGGAGTTCGTGCTCGCATTCTTGTAATTTGACCTCTTGTCCGGAAAGCTTGCGCTCAAGATCTTCTAATCGTGCGTCCTTGACTCCCAAGTCGTCTTGAAGCTTCCGAGCGCGCGATTGCTCGTCCTGAAGGCGGTGGTCTGCTTCAGCTACCTCATCCTCGAGTTGCTCCACGTGAGACCGCAAGTCGTGCAGCTCCGCGGTGCTTTTGGCTAGCTTCTCGTTGGCGTCGTGAAGTCTGCCCCCCAACTCGCTGTGGTCTCCGAGCACTTTCTCCGCATTCTCCGCCCTTGTCCGAGCGGACTCGGCTTCCTCCTCGGCGCGCTTCACGGCCTTTTCTAGCTCCTTGAGCAGCCGCTCCTTCTCCGTGGCATCGTGGGCGGCAGCCTCGGCCACCTCGACTTTGGTCTCTAGATCATGGATAATGCCTTCGACACCGCGCTCGACCTCGACCATGCGTTCGCGCCAGCGCTCCTTGTCTCTTGACCTTTCGGCGCGCTCAGCCTCAAGCGCCTCAAGGGCTTCGTCTCGCTCCCGTCCGCGGCCATGTAGCTCAGCACGGAGCTCACCGAGCTCTGCTTCCATTTCCAGCTTTTCCTCCATCCACCCTTCCCCACCCGCGTCCTCCTTCACATCGCCTAATGTCGATCCGATGTCGCTCAGCCTTCGCCCAGCGCTCGACCTTCGGCTGCCAGCACCGCCGGCAAACACCGGCTGTCGAAGAAGATCGATCTCCTCGAGCAGAGCCGCATTTTCCTCGGCAAGGCCGACATTCTCCTTGCGGAGCAGTCCAACTTGGCCTGCCAAGCTCTCACTTTCCTCCTGTAGGCGCCGATTGAGGCCGTGCAAATACGAGTTCAGCTTCCCAGTATTGAAACGGCCAATGGCGTGTCCGCCGGCACCCAGACCGATGACTTGGTCGAAGGAGGCGTTGGCACGCGGATGCGCAGTGAGGTCGTGTGAGGACGCGCTGCTGGCGAAAGACGCGCCCCCGGCAGCATCCTCGGTCTCGGATCCCGATGCCGTCCAGCCCCTCGCAAGCGGGTGGGAGAGACGGCCCATGGTGCGGGTCTGCTGTCGTGGGGCGGGTGTGAAACCGAGAGCCGCGTTGAAGGGCCTGACAGTGGCGACCGACGTCTGCGACTGCTCAGCGATGCTCTTCTGGCCACTGGACGGGCTAGACGGATCGGGTGAAGCAGATTCGTCCTCCTCGTCGAGCGTATCCGCGTGCGCAAGGCGTGGAGGATGCGGAGTGGGCTGTGCAAATCGCGGGCGCGCAGTCGAATTAATGACGTCTATGAGGAACGAACGACGTCGCGAATATGGAGTAGCTAGGTCCTTGTCGTCCGTGCCACCATGTTCGGATGGGGCTGCCGGCGTCGCAGGCAGGCCGGGCGCGAAGAAGCGGGGTCGAGGACGTGGCGGAAATGCAGGAGTCGGTGTAAACATGACGGATGGGCCGGGAGATGATGGTGCTACCGAGACTGTGGGAAGGGACAACGTTTCTGCGCGATCAGATGAAACGAAGACTGGAGTGGCAGATGGTGGGTAGGGATGAGGGCGAGGGCGAGGGTGAGGTGTCGGCTCCTCAGAGGAAAAGGTAGGCCCCGGATCGTCTGGTTCCAGCTCGTCAGAGTCTGCGGCGCTATTGGCCTGGGCGGTTTCTTCAGGCGTGGTATGATCATCGTTATTACCAGAGAGCGCTTGCTCCAAATCTTGTTCCAAATCCCGTGATTCAGAGGTGTCGCTCGGAAGAGGTAAATCGCCTGGAGAGGTAGGCTCGCCATCAGAGTCCTGGGGTGGTGGTGGTAACGAAAGCATGCTGAGCGACGGAGCATCGTCCGCATGTGTTGGTCCAGCAGACCTGCTAGAATGAGGTGTAGAGTTCGAGGGCGATGATGGCGATGAAAGTGTCCGTGTGAGAGACGGTGTACGTGTGCGATGTATCTGTTTACGAAAAGAGACATTTCGCATCTTGTCAAACGGGCTGGGCTATGCCACACAGTTGAATGGTAGTTTCAAGGTGAACTGAGGACGCCGCGTACCTTAGGCTCTGTTCTGAGACTAACAGAGTAGTCATACTTCACGGAGTTTGAGTGCCCATCCCTAGCCGCCTCAGGTGGAAACGGGGACCCAGTGTGACTAAGAGGTTGCAGCGCCTCTGCTAACGACAAGTCGTCGTCGAGACCAATTTCTGCCTCATCCAAGCCTACCTTGTTCGACGGTGGATATGGCGGTATTGCACTGATGTCATCAAAGCTAATGTCGGTTCTCTGGGTAGATGCAGTTGGGTGGGAGATCTTGGACGAGCTCCCCGCCGACGAGGAGAATGCCGATCCAGATCGACTGGCGCGGCTGGCGATAGACTGTGCAAAGCGCGCAGTACTGGGAGTGCTCGTCTGCAAGCGGACAGTGGAGGAAGGCACGGGAGTGGATTGAATGGGGGAGGTCGTTTCAAAATCGGAACGATGGCTTTCTTCTGAAGTGGTGGTGGCGTTTACATCGTTCGAGTCTTCGAAAGACGGAAGATCAGGAAGCGAGGGTACGTCGTTTTGCTCGTCTGCCTCGATTCTGCGCCAAATTCTGGACGGTGTCTCGACAAGAGCCATGAGTTTGATCTGATCGTTTGCTTTGCTAGCGACACTCGCACTGCGCACGCCGCACGCCCGCGACCTCTCTCTAACCATCACGTGAGCGTGTTACCGACCTACCGCCAATCCCAGTCAGGAGCTCACTGTAAATGACAACCACCACTCCTAACTCTAAATGGGTGACGCGGAATGTCCAGTATGTATAAACTCTTTCAACTTCGAGGACATGCGCTCTCTCCATTGCGGTAAGTCTCAAGACCAAGCTTTCGTTCACGACATTTCATCATCTGCAGGGCATACATATTGCTCGTCGTGCATTGAGGAGATCATCAAGACTCATCACAGAGAGGATGACGATCCCAAATGTCCCGAGTGCAGACACCTGTTTGAACCGAAACATGTCAGACGGTTATTTATTACTCCATCTACTAGCAACAAGAAATCGGTGGCACAAGCAACTCCCTCTGACCCAGTTGAGGAAGACGGCTACATCAAGCAGGCGACCCACATCGCGAATCGACTTAAAATAATAGACGCCAATACACCAGCCCAGAGCTTAAGGACCGCCGTAGATATAATGGAACATGTTGCCACCATCCAGAACAAGACAGCACAAGTACGTTCTCTTGCCACTAACTCATCCCTATGTCCCACAGAGGCTATAGGAAATCCTCTGGAACGCCGTGCGAGAGTTCTGGATCGACCTGGTCCCATTTTTTGAGCAATGGCAAGATTTCAGAGCGTTACCGGATCAGGTATCTGCCCTTAAAGAACACATAACGAAGCTAGACCAAAGATACGCTGCCCTTGAGGTAGTGGTCGAAAGCGAGCACGAAAAAATGCAACTACATTCAAAAAGTTTGCGGGCCAGAGACTGGGAGATAGCAGAGCTGAGGACGGTGCTTCGCGAAGCCAATAAAAAGATCACAGAGGAGCAGGAGCGGTGTCGTGATCTCCTCGCGCGCCACAGTGCATCCGTGCGTTCCACCACTAGCCAACTTTTTCGAGGTCCTTACCCATCAGGGAATCAACTTAGGAAACCAAATACCGTGCTCAGGTCAAGCAGCTCAAAAAAGAACTTAAATCCCGAGAGCGAGAGTCTGTCACTGGCACCTCGCAGTTAGAGGAAGAGTCTCTCATCATCGAACCTGGTATACCATACGACGAGGCAAGATCGCATCGTCTTGACATTTACAATGACTCGGAGGGCAGCCGCCACCGCAAGTGCCGCGAGGTACGCAACAAACATAATTTCCGATGACGGCCCCCGACCCATCTGTTATTTTCCGATTCCAGCCTTCGCCCGAAGAGTGTGTGCGCGCCCAAAATTCCGACGATCACTTTTCCGCAGACGACCTCGATTCTCTGTCATCGCTCCACTCGTCTACCCAGCCCGAATCACAGACGCAGGAACGAGGACGGGGACAAGCAAAGCGGTCTCACAGCGACGTAGAATCGAGCCCATCGCCCTCACTGCGACGCCCGCGATTTGGCTCGGATTGGAATCTGCCACGACTGCGCCCACGGAAGCTGGCAGAGTCGGAATCATTGCCCCTCCAATTAGACCCCCAGGGAAGGCCAAGGGGCCTGATCCAATGCGGCCCACGGGTGCGCATGAAGACAAAGTAAGCGACGTGAGCCCCCGTCGGCCCCGTTTCTTCTCTCGGTTCGGTATTTCGCTGAGTGCCGTCTCAGACATCCGTGATAACGCTGTACTAGTGTGACACCCTCAAGAGAGTTTGTACTGTATGAACGGTATGCAGAGCGCGTTCCTGACACGATGCATGATGTCAAAGGACGCGAAGAACGTGGTCATTTGAACCACTGTAACGTGTGTCATCTCAAAATGTAATCATATTATTTATATTGTGCGCGTCGGGTCCCCCGCGCATGCTGTCACTTGGCACTGCGAGGCGGGAAGAAACGCACGCCGTCTCCGTCCGATATGCTAATCAGCTGGGCCCGGCCGTTCTTGGCAAGTATCGCTATCGCACTACGCAACAGCGACTCCGGGATCCCCGAAAGCGCGGATGGCACAGGTGGATCTGAGATCTCGTAGAACGTGAGGATCGTGTTTAGTTGTCCGGTGTTTGTCACCTTGCAAGGCGCGGAAAGGAGAAAAATCGTACTCGAGTCAGAAGCAAATATAGACAAGAATCGGCGGGAGCACACACACCCATTCGTAGAGGACGTCGGCCCACTCCTCGGGCAACCGCCAGTAGAGCAGCGCCGCCCGCGTTTGCTTGGCGGGCTCGTACACGGCGAGGTCCTTGTTGACCATGACATCAAGAACGTGAGCGAGGTGATTGGGCATCAGTCTCTCTGTGTTTCAATTTTCCAATTCGTTTTTCCGTGTCATGCTTTTTTTTTTTTTTCCGTTACGTGGATTAACAAAACCCACTGTTGATTCTCGGATTTCTCAACACTTCGTCCCATTCTCCACCCGGTACTTCGGCGTCCTCGAGCCGTAAAGTGAATAAGCGGCGGTGTCGGGCGTAAGCAAGGAGTAGGCGCGTCCACTGTTCCGTAAACGCAGCCTGTGTGGTGGTGTTTGGCTGCTGGCTGTATGTAACGAGCCTCAGGGACAGAAGACATGAGAGGGTTCAGGTAACACTGACGTGAAGAAGGGCGGTGCGGAATGGATAGACGGGAGGAGGAAGCCTGGATAAGAGAGAGATAAGGACAAAAAGTTAGACACGGTTGTATGAGTGCGGGAACGCACCACTGGCAGTCTTGTATGTGGACAAGTTCATGTTCGCACTCAAATTCGGAGAAGTGCCGCAGCGCAAACCCAAGCTTGAGAGAGGGAGAGAGATAGAGACCGGACCGGAAGATCCGAGCTGACTGATGAACCAAGTTCGCCAGCTCCAGTACCAACACAGATCGAATCCAATATATCCCGATGCACCCAGGGTGCATGGGAAAAGTACACTACTGTTTGCTCGATAAATACAGTATCAACTGCTATGTATGACTGCCCCGAATAACAGACAAATTGAACGCCGAACGTAAAATCTGCCTGATTTTGCCAACACAATGATGAGTCCCCCCATGACGATAAAGAAAACTACTTGGAAAACCACGTCAACAGAAAAAGAAGAAAAGTCTAGTTATACGACGGTGTTCCCAAAATCCGTAGGTCGGAAGGATACTAGATGCGGAATCACCATCGCTGGCGTTGACGTGGTCGACTTGGTTAGATGCTCGAGATAGGGCAGGCTGTGGGATATTCTGCGTCTCTTGGAGGTCCTCTGTGGTCCAGCACCAGCCATAGACGACGCGTCCTCGGCCGGACAAAGGTGGGTCTCGCAGGGCGTAACGTCGGTGTGAACAGACGTTTCAGCTCCATTGCGCTCTTGAGGATGATACTCGGGCCAATCGCGGGAACTACCCCCCTCAGGCTCGTCTGCTAATTCGGGGTCGTATTTACTGCTCAAACAGTCAGCCGTTGCCCCCCGGACTCTGAAACCCGCTTCATTCGGAACTCACCGGTCGACATCCGATAATTTCCGTTTGAGTGCGTCATACTTCCGAGCGAGCTCGTCTCGCTCATCTCGTAGGGCCCGTGCCTGATCCCGCGCCAGACGTGCGAGTGTGCTCAGCCCTACGTGGGCAGCGACGTGTGCATTAGCGCGGGCACGCCACGCATGACAACTCTGTCTCAAAACGGCATTCTCCATGTGTAATCGTGCAGTGATCCTTTCTACCTCGTCTGCTGAGGTGCTTGATGAAGACGAGGAGGGGTCGGTGGGAGAGGGGGTAGGCGCATTCAAATATAGACGGCGGAATGGTGGTAAAACATATGGGCGTAGATGCGGCGGTACGAGGAGGGGATTTGGGGTGACTGCGTCGGGTGGATCAGGAGAGACCGAGAATACTGACAAACGAGATTGACACACCTGTCGAAACCGGTTCACGACACGTCGGGCAACAGGTGATATGTGAGGATTGACTGGCGGTGGCATTGATAGCCTCTGATATGCAGATGTGGCAGTACACATGTCCTAGGATGAAAAGTTAGCTTTGAAGGTAAAGAAGCAGGACGGGGGTACCGTACCGCAGGGGAGGGCCACAGGAGACTTAAGAGTATCGAGGCAGATGGCGCAGGTGGACATTGAAAGGTTTTGATAAACAAGTGAGACACAGGAAGACGGACAGATTCTTATATTGCGGGTGTGTGCGGCAGAAGGTAGACAAGGACAGAACCGGGAGCCCGGCGGGTGGAGACAGAGTTAGAGGAACGAGGCGAATTTTGGGTCTGGTAGGGAGGGAGAATGAAGCTTTGCTGTGTCGTACGAAGATTTGGAAAATATTTAAACATGAATTTGTTTTGGGGGGACATTGAAACCACGGGACAGGGATTTTGCGGAGGCGGCGGTGACGGTCACGGATCGGGCAAACGCGTCGATCGACCGAGATCTCGCGATTCATCAGAGCTCACCTCCGTTTGCGTCCGATGCCAAGCCTCTGACATAATCTCATTAGCTAGCCTAACCTTGATACTGGATGCTGCTCCTGGTCGCTCACTATAATGTCGTCCTCCGTCGGCCTTCGTATCACCCATCGCGGCGTAAATTATGACCTATCTGTACTCCCAGATGATACATTCTCCGTCCTTCATTCCCACCTAGAATCTCTTACAGCTATCCCTGCCTTCTCGCCAGAAGCTTCGCTACAAGAGCAAGAAGCCTTCTCACCCCCACGACCACAATTAGAGATGCCGGCTTGTCACATGGCGTAAAGGTCACCATGCCGGGCTCTACGGACCAAGAGATTGGTGCTATGGTCAAAGTGGAGAACGAGCAAAAACGCAGAGAGCAGATCATGCGAGAACGCGCGTCCA
The DNA here is from genome assembly GCA_951394315.1 of Lactarius evosmus. Lineage (NCBI taxonomy): Eukaryota > Fungi > Basidiomycota > Agaricomycetes > Russulales > Russulaceae > Lactarius > Lactarius evosmus. The sequence goes on along the minus strand of OX596130.1, from coordinate 3,067,593 downwards.
AGGATACCGTCAAGGTGTGTACTCGTATGACCGTCACATTACTCATCGCGCACAGAGCGCTCACAGCCTTCGCTAGGTCCGCTCTGTCGGTGTAGCGAGGCCCGGCAGCTCATACACCTTCCACAGATTGGAACCTCTCGCATGCTCTTACAGCGATTGTCATCTGACCCTGCAATAAAACATATCATGCTGACTCATCAATTCTCTGTCGGACTGCTGACTGAGTTGGCACCGCACGAACACCCTGACTTACTCGGCCTAAATGAGAATGCCGGACAGACTATCAAGCTCCGTCTACGAACAGACCAATACGATGACTTTAGGTCATACAATGACATTCGTCGCGTGCTTTGCCACGAGCTCACGCACAACGTGTGGGGTGACCATGACGACAACGTAAGTTCAGACAGCTTCCTCGTCCTCTTCTCGCATGTTCACGAGACGACCAGTTTAAGGAGCTGAACTCCAAGCTTAACCGGGAGGTGGGCGAGTTCGAACGGAGGACGCGCGACGGTGCACATACACTTACGAGTTACGGAAGCGTTTACGAACCCCCCACTTCGATCGAGGCGGAGGTGGAGGTAGAGGCAGGAGCACACGTTCTGGGGGGATCAGAACCCTCTCCATCTGCTAGCGAAACAATTGAAGAACGTCGGCACAGAATGCTTCATGCAACCCTGAGTCGGCTACGGGAACAGGAACAAGAGATCGAGCAGAGTTGTGGAACCACGCCAGCAAGTCAGACCCATTAGCGTTCATCAGGAAAATGGAATGTTGCTAGGCGGCACTAGCCAGCACTATCTGGGACTAGTGGCACCAGGTCTAGTGTATGCTAGGTTCCTCTAGTAACCGCAAGTCAAGTCCATTTTGCTGATGTTAGAGGGTGGCCGGCGACTTGTCAGTGATAATTCATCACCACCGCGCCGTTAATAACCATGGATTTAGAGACTTCATGATATCGTAACCATTTTCTTACAGTATATCTATATCTGTATATATATATCAGTTAGTATTGGAGCAATGTGTTCGTGTGTTCGGGTGCCGGGAAAATCAACTATGGCATAGTCGGGGAATCGCGTAAGTATTGGACTATGTCGTGACACTAGGTCAAATGCAAGGCAGGAAGGGCACTAAAGCTAAGTGAGGTGAGGCCTCCTCTCCTAAGCGGAAGAGCACGCGGTCAAGCGACAGGTCATCCCCATATCGTAGCCATTGCACTGTAACCTTTTCTGCGTGTCATAAGGCCCTATGCTGCGCTGCGGGAGCTCACGGGAACCGTATACAGGTACCCGAACCCGAACCCAGGCTATGTATCAAATTGCCAGTTCATACGACGCCACCATAAAGAGGAACATTTATGGCCCGTTTGAAATGCCCAAATGCCTACTACTTACAGCATACACCCAGCGAAGAATGTGGGGGCGCCATAAAGCGCTGTCGGAGGAGGTACAAGTGCAACCCGTGACGGACAAGACGAGAGACTGGCGTCGGTGACTAGATGAACGCCGACCGTTGTAGGTTTATCATTTGCATGTAACTTAGGGGACACTGGCACTCGTCTCGTGGTGCTAATAAAACGTGGATAACGCCTAGATTGGCACCACGACACACATTCGGCTGCCCTTTGCTTGTTTGGTAGTGGTCATGGTGGCGCCGGTAAGGCGAACGAATTCACCGTACAGTAGCTTGATCGCCTGATATGAAACGTTGCATTCCAAAGTTCTTTTTTTGTAACGTCGGCTTCAAGTTGTCCTCCGGCTCCGAGTCGGCGACCGCGATCGCTGCGCGCCCTCCAACATTGCAGATGTGACGACGTGAACAACGCCTCCGAAATTGTATTACCGAACGCAACGAAACAAGGGGGTGATACAAAGTTCGTGATCCCTAGAGTCAATCCACGCCGCGAGTCGCGGCCCTCACGCGCAGTGCCATGCACCCTCCGCCTTCCCCTCCAGTGCTTCAAGTTCGCCGTCTCCGTCGTCTATGCCTCGGCTGGCGGCCAGACCGAGGAGGCGTGCCCCTGAAGCTAATCCTGGGTGGGCCCAAGCCTGGGCCTAAGAACCCTGGGGGGCCTAGCCCACAGTCCTGTGTCGCGGACCTGCAAAAACGGAAGACAGGGACCTACAAGCGAAATTGATAATGTTGTCTGGGCGCGGCGATGGATTGGAGTGCCTCACGGAAGTGGGAAGGCTTCTCTTGAGACTCGGCCTCGCATGGCAATGCCGCAAGAGGGAGATGAGCCCCGCGGCACCCGAACTGCTGTAGTGGCGTTGCAGGAAAACAAATGGCTCATTATAATGCCCCGATATTTCATCGCCATATCAAGTAACCGGACTTGGGTCCACCTTAGCAGCAACAGGAGGCCGTTGCGCGTCGGGTGCCGCGTCGGGTGCCCTGAAAGGTTTTCCTTTAATGAACGCCGACTCGGGGTCCATGGATGTGCCAAGATTAGATTCTTTCTTTCCTATTGTGTAAATTTCGTTCGACTCTGTGAAGGTGCAAAGGAGGAACCATGACAACGCGGACGGGATGTCGATATCGTCGGCCGACAAACGTGGGCCACACTACTTCAGGTTCTAATCGAGGGGTGCCCTGCGGTACCTCCGCGCTCCGAGCCATCGCAGCCATCGCAGCCAATAGGTTCGCATAATACAGTGGCTGCTTCTCTTTCCGGCCTCGCCTCGGACATATTCGCGCACCCACCGAAATCTGACGGAGATTATGCAGTCAATGCTTCTCTCGTAACTAGGGGGTTGTCCCGGATTTCATTCCTCGAGTGAGCTCACAGTCGCTCTGCTGCGCGTCATCACCACCCATCTTTGGGGAACGGATGCGCCCAATTGGCCGCAGCAAGCTCGAACCCGTGACACGCCGTCGCGTGTAAGTCACTCAATCTGATTATCCGGACCCAGTGGGAAGTAGCACTTTTAACCGCTGTTTTCAGGTATCACAAAGAAGGATACTTGACGCCTCTCACTGGGCATCTGGAGATATCACTATCGATGCGGACTACTCGAACTTCCGTCCTCGGCGGCGAAAATCGCTGGGATCTATTATAAGAGGGGAGAGTCCGGGCTCAGTTACACGTTTCACAGTGAGCCTGAGTGCGCGTAATGCGTGTGACTCTTACTTTGAACCTGGGCTCGAACATTAGGTATCTGGCGCCAGAGACCCTATGGTTCAGCTGGCGTTGCTCGCCGCGGTTCCCCCAACCTGAAGCGATGATCTGGCAAGTGACACATCCACTGGTACGTGGGGTTTCTTATATAGCGAGGTGCGTGCGAATTCGCTATGATACCGGCGCGGTGTTACCCAAAAGAAATTCCTGGGTGTGGCGAAACGATGGATACTGTACTTGCCAAGGCGCTCGTTACCTGCGTTACCCTTTCACATTACCACTTCCAGTACTGTAACTGTTTCAACCCAAAAGACACGGCCTGCAGCGTGTGATCGCATGGATGCACGTGAGAGCTTGATGGCAAGTCAGCAGTCCCAACGAACCATGCGTTATCAGTTCGGAAAAGAACTTTTCGGACGCAGTGATGAGCTCGAAAAGAATGTCTTCGATTGACCTGCGGCGTAGAATGGCAGGTACAGTACCTCGTGTCACACGAAAGGTGAGAAATGAGCGACCCGATTCGCATCGTTTCATCCCAATATGGTTGTATCACACGGGTTCTCGCCTGGCTTTTTTTTTTTTTTATCAGTCGTCCCATCGAGTAAGCCTCGGTCTTCGTACCAATAGTGACCCGGAGTCGTGCCTTTCCCGTCTCCCGTTCCTGTAGCTTTCCGTAAGTAAGGCTGTTTGTGTGGGAGTGCCGTAGTGGCTGTGGCGTCGGGATGTTCCGACGGTGTGCTAAACACCTCGGGGGACAGGTCAGGTGGACAAGCAAGGTGACCACACATTGCCGGACGGCGATACGGAACTGTTTATACAACACATAGATAGAAGCTCGGACCAAGAAAGCAGACCCAAGTGGATAAATCGGGACAAGATAAATCTAGGCACAGATGGCCTGTTTGACCCGACGCACGTTTTCATTGGATAAGGCGAGGAGTCGATGTTCTGAAAAAGCCAAGAGGAGAATCCGGATTTACTTGCGGCAGCAGCTGACTTGGAATTATGATACAACACCAGGAAAAGGTATAGGGGTGACGGAAGACCGTTCCCAACTGGGTAGGGAGTTTTCCGTGCGTGTTTGGACTTGACTCACAAAATAATAATAATTCGCTGTAACGGTCGCTCGATACCCGAGGGTCGCACGCACGGTGCATGTATGTAGTGCACGGAAATGCGGCCGGAGCCAAAGCACAAAAAGACGCAGTGCATGTGTAAGGTGATGGGATGAGGAATGAAATTATAATTAGGGCGGGTGATAAGTTCCGAAGAATGGTGTTGGAGGAGTCATCATATGATGTGTCTGGGGAAATGGGCGCCGACATGCATGGGTTTTGACTGCGGGGTTGGTGCCCACTGTGTGGGGGTAAAGATTCCCCACGAGGGACTAGCAGCAACATGCTGTACATGTTGAAGTGGAGTGGCTGTCGTGCCCGCGGATCGCCGGGAGCGGGGAAGTTGAACCGGTCGAATTTGGTGATTGAATTATGAATTATGGGAGAATAATAATTTAATTTTTCTGGATTTCTTCAGGTGGCCCGGGACCCAACAAAAAAAAGAAGGTTCGCTTGTTTTCACTTTGCTCTGCTTTGGCCGTTTGGTGGTCGTCATCCCTCGCCTCGAGCTCGAGAGAGCCGTAAACGCCTCTGCCTTTCATCGTCTTACCATCCATCCCAAACTCGTTTCCTTTCACTCCATCCTCCCCCCCGTCTTTCCCCTTCTCCCCCTTCTTTCGTGCGAGGCGGTCCGATCAACGGTCCAACCCCGCCACCTTCCCTGCCACTCGGTAAAGGCGACACGCCGAAACTCCCTACTAAACACCGCACCCCCTTCCTCCCCTCCTCCTATACACATCTCCCACCCGTCCCCTAACCCCTTTGTCCCCCCGCTCAGGCAGTCAGCCTTTGCCAGACTAGATGGCAAATTATCTCCCCGTTCTTCTCGTTTCCGTAACTACCAACGCGATCCCCGATGACTCTTCGCTATCTACCCAACCCCGTGGTCAGGTCGATTACCTCTCACATGAATGGCGGGAAGAGGATGTTTGGCGTTCATGGCGCAATATGACGCGCCAAAAGAATGAAATTGCCAACGGTGCCCGCCTCGAAAATGCAAGCTGGAGGACTTGGTGGAAACAGAGGAATAAATTAAAAACCGTTAGTCCAGAAACGCTCAACTGGTATGTCCTGCTTCTCCACAACCCTTCTCTCCATTTTTGCATCGTGTTCTCGCTTTTGATTGGTACATGTGACGCTCATACATATGCGTTTTATTTTCCAGGCTTAAAGACTCAGATGTCACTTGGCTTTACGGTCCTCTGCACACAGCTGTCGATTGGGAGCCACTCCCTCACCCCAGGAATGACCCCCCAGCATTCGATACGCAGCCCAATGCTCAGGATCATTACGGACCTAATTCGGACACCGAGCATTCGTCTCAATTACGCTCAAAACCAATTTTGAAACACCGCAGCATAAGTGACCTCCTCACGAGTGCTCTCCCAAACTTCAATCATACCGACGATGACCTCAAGGATGTACTTGAGCTCGCTGAGGACCAAGACGATGTAATACATACCCCACCAACCCGTCCCCGTCTTTTACATACAAAAAGCGACACAAATGTCACTCGCTGGTCCCGCAAAAGTCCATTCCGTAAAGATTCTCCTCCGCGTATCATAGCCCCCGCTCGTCAACCCCGATCTCCCGAGGTTGCCAACCCTGTCGTCGTGCCAACCCTCGCAGAGCGCTCCGGTTCGAGCGACTCTGCGCGCGAGACAACGAGCAGCTCTCAGGACCTTAACGTGTGCTCGTCCGGTGGAAAGAAGAAACACATCAGCTTCAACACATTTGTGAGGCAGTGTATTGCAATTGATTCCCCGCCCAAGCCACGCCGTGGTGGTCTACCCGGAGAGACCCACGACCTGTACCATGACTCATATGATGACGGGTCAGTATCACATTGACTCAATTCGGAATACCCTAATTGTTTTCTTTCTGTTGCATAGCTACGAGGAGGACTCAGAGAATGGGTTCAATGACCCTGATGATGCCCTTGATGAGGGCGGACTATTTTCTGAAGGTCATAATGGTTCTGACTCAGATGAAGAGGGTGAAATACTCGAAATGCGCACCTCGTTGGGCCGCTCACGGTCGTCATCCTCATCACGCTCCCCAGGTGCTTCCGAGTACTCTCGTCATGCCCAAGCTCCATTTTCGTACTCCCACTCCCCTCCTCTCGTCCGCACGGGATCTTCCGATAAGGAACATGTGACTATTGCACCAATTGCGCCGACTCTTCTCAAGACAACTGGCGTCGGTAACCACTTTATTGTCACAGATCTCGGCGGGCGCGAGCGCACCTCTTTAAGCCCTCCTGTTAATCTCGTGTATGTCCCCTCCTTCGGGAACGACTACGTATCAACAAGGAAGAACTCCGGCGGCGTATCTGGCGAGGGATGTTCGAACGATGACGTTTACAGGCACAAGGGCGGTCGATTCAGCTCTAGCCCTGGCACAAGCACAAGTACCAGTGCGAGCAGCAACTCACGTAGTCCACCCCCTACGATCCCTGCTGCCGAGGCCCTTCCAATCCCACGTGTATTGAGTCCCTCGATTCTGGAGAGCCCCATAGGTTGCCACGATGACACATATGACCATTTTGGCTCGGCTGCTGCCGCACAAGTCCTCAGCGCAGATCTCCCCATCAGCCTGCGACAAGCGGACCTTGGCGCGGACTTTGGTTCTGAGACAGGTGCGCTTGGCGTTCGTTTAGGGCGGGCTGTCGATATGCCGGAGGTTGTGGTAGTGAACGACGAAACCGGAGCGATCGAAGAGCGATGTGAGGGTCGTCACCGCTCGCGGTCGCGTTCATATTCCCGATCCCATAGTCGAAGCCATTCACGGACGCCGAGCCCGGCAGAGCCAATGGCGGCAGCCACGGAATCCGACACTGCACGGTTACGCTCCACGTCTACACCTCCTCTACCATCCGATGCCACTCATCTCTCACTCCCCGATTCCTACCCTTCGCGTGGCCGCACACCACCCGGCATACCATCCCGATCACGAGCGCTCTCAAGTGATGGGCACTCCTCTGCAGAACCCGGCCGCGGTCGCTCAGTAACACGCAACTCATCCTTCTCTGACCGCGATCGTTCCTCGTCAAGAACAAGCTTGGTCGGTGGGACCGGCTCTCCACTAGGAAGTGTAAGTCCGACAGGTCCCAGAGCGGGGCCTGTCGGTGCTAGCATCTACTCTGTGTACACGCAGGGGCTCAATGGCACGCGACGAGAACGAGAAAGTGAGAGCGCGGAAAGTAGTAAAGAGCGCGGGCGCGGTCGTCCGGATCATCGGGCGGGTGTCAGCGAAACGAGCCCGAGCCCTTCAAGGAAAACGTCCCCTGACAATTGCCGAAGCCTAGATGCCACTGCCTCCCCGGTCCTTTCCCCAGCCCCAAGATCAAGTCCTGTGACACCGTCTTCCTCACTTCCCGTCGCCTCTCCAAAGGCTTCGTCGCATGCCTACCCGATCGTGCCAAAACCGACGGTAGCGAAATCGAACATTGCGTCACCGGCTGTTGAGGAGGACAAGCACCCTCGCCTACCTTTGAATACACATTCACCGTCCGTTCTGCGCCACATATCTGTTGCTGTTCCCGCACCACCAGCACAGGCGCCTGCTTCTGTGCACGCAGAGAAGCCACAGCCACCGACGCGTGCCCCATCGGCAAGGGATTCTCTAACCCCTCCGAGTAGCCCAAGCGAGCACGGTACATTCGCAGGACGTGCAGCAGAAATCGTATCGACCGCGCGGGGTCTACTAGGCGTGCTTTGGTCCGGGAGTAATAGTCATAGTCCTGGTGTTCCATGATACATCACCCGTAGGTTGCTGGACGATCTTGATTCCTTCATCCTTTGGCTGACGTCTGCTGAAGGGCTTGCTATGAGATTCGAGCCACTGTTCTTTCTTTATTCGCACATGACTGACACATTCTACGTAAATTCGCTTTCGTGCCACTCTTTTCTTGAAACCCCAGTGCTCCCTTTGTATACCTGCAATTAATTCACCCCCTTCCGGCATTTAATCTTGGAGTGCGCGCGTGCGATCACAGCATTGTTTATATCTATGCATCCTCTATTTTACCGCCTTCACTCTTACCCTCACAGTGATCACTTTTTTTTGGACACGCTCCATTATTATAATTAGTATTGCAGCACACCGAAGTGTCGTACTAACAATATTGTACTACTGGACGAAGTCGCATTACTTGATGACCGCTTCGAAGTGGATTCGACTCGCTGTCTTTTACTCGCCGAAACGTAACGTATTCGCGTCGCTCGAAGTGGTCTGTGGCTATAGGTGTGTTCATGTACATGTATGAGTACGTGTATGTACTATTACTAGTCCCTGTTCAACAAATGTATTCTCCCCCCACTCTCCAAGCGTGTCATAGGATGGCTGAGGTATGGGAATTTTCTGCCCTTGCTGGTTACGTGTCACATGTCGGATCAAGCTAACTTTCGAACCAGGAAGCCAAAGTAGGTGTTCATAAATCACTTCCGCACCTGCATGTGGACGTCTCGAAGGTGATCCCCATAGGGGAAAGGAGACGCTGCGGCGTACCATCACACAACCCTTGAAGTTTCCTCCGATTTTGTCTGTCCAACCCACGAAGTCGCTTCGCAGTTGCTCCTCTCGTGGTCACACGGGTGACCGTGGCAGCCCCCCTCGGATGGAACCACTGGCTCATTGCCCCCTCCTAGCTGCAGAAAGCGTGGCAGAAGAAGCTACTCCACGACCTTGCCAGGTGTACTACCCCCCTGTTGGTGACTGCGGGCCCCTCTTTGTCTCACGTTGTTATCCTCACACTCACAAGACCCATCTCGTGGAGGCTGTCCCTAATCTTTTTGTGTTGTACAGAAAGCTGCACTCGTCGTGCATCCTTGCATCACCGACCGCATCCACACACATCGCTTATTGTCATGGCCAAGCACCGAGTCAACATCCGGCTCAGGAAGAGATCACTTCCCCTGTTGCGTTTGGCCCGCCATTAGACGGTGCCAAGACAGATATCTGTTCTTTACGGCTCTGATAATGTCACCTTCCATGTTCGCGAAGCGGTTTTGTCCATGGCCTTCCCCCGTCTTTTGAAACCATGTCCTCACTGCTACATATTGACACCGACATCTCTCAGGGCTCACCTCCGGTATGGTTTTTGGCGAATATGCTTGCAGCGATCTATCCGCCGTCCCAATCGAACCGCGTTCCCTGAGCGATTTTTCGTGGCCGCCAAAAAGTACGAGATGGCCATTCCGCGTCACCGTCTGGATCAAGACTTTGCGTACCACAAGACGGGATTTTAAAATTACGCCCCATGGATGCACGCATGGAGTGGCGGAGGTAGCTCGTGCGGCCGCAGAAACCCCGCTTCGAACCCCGTTGACCCCGGATGCCGTCGGGGACAAGTCAGACTCCGTGAATATCTCCGCGTTTCAGTGTCTGCTGCAACGCCAACGAGCTTGTTCGGCCGCTGCCCGCACCGCGGTCCAATGCAGAAACTTCCCTTGGATCGCTATGGAACAGAGCTGGTGGCAACGGGCCCGAAGTACTGCAAGCGCAAGTTGTTCACAGTCAGCCCTAGGAATTATACTTGGTTGTGCTATCTGGTATGGTCCAGCTATATCGCACGTGCACGCGATGCGTTGCGGGAGAGTCCAGGTCGCAAAGCAGTGACTAGTAACCAGTGACTGGCCGCGACGTGGTCAGTCCGTTACTCGCCGAGGGATGTGCCAAATATCTGAGCTCTGCTGTTGAGCTATTAGAGTTTAGTGCCCGCCTGGGACGGGAAGTTGAGAAACGTGTTCTTTAAAGCGAGTGTGATCTTTTGCATTCCACTTTTGATGCTCTTTACATTTGGGTTGAAGGTTCCCTTGGAATTACTGTTTTGAAGCTGGTTGCTTATGTACTGGCAAGGGTGCTAGCCATGGTGATGCAAATTTTTCTCATTCGGTAGTGTTTGTGTAGTCCACACAATATACAAAATACTTTTTCTAACGAACGCCTTAGCGTTGTGGTGCAGCTTGCGGTCGGTGGTTGAATTTCTCGCTCCTTGCAAGAGCACCCTGGAGATCTATTTTTTGGGCTGCGTATTGGGTTTGCTTGAAGATAGAACAGCTCGCTCACTCCGAGGCATTTTGTACCACCGTTTTTGCGTCCTTCGCGCCGCGGATTTCGGTACCCCATTATTTGGGCCTAAGCGGACAGTAGACCTGAAATACCAAACCAGATCGCATTCACCTGACAAGGAATAGCTCATATGGGACACGCAGGAATACAGATCGAAGGGGTCTGCTCGGTAGCGTGATCCAACACCGGTCGATAATACGACTACTGAGGGACAGAAAGATTATATTCGAGAGGGTCCTGGCCCTCGGTGACTCCTTCCATTCGCGCTCCACTTCGCCTTAGTCCTACGTGGTAGCAACATATCGACCGCTGAGAAAATCGGCCTTTCCTGGGTGAGATAAAGGATCGCCAAGGCAGCGAGGCCGACAAGGAGTTCCGCTGGAACGACGCCAGGGTGGATACAGTAAGTCCTGATGCTAGGATTCTCCGAGGGGAATCGATAAACGCAGCCTTACACGGCAAGGGTCAATGGGCACTCACCAATAGTGACGAACTCGGCCAGCCTCTGGAGTGCGTGCTTGGACATACAACAGTCGCTGCCAGACGTGAGTCTAGATTGTGCTGCGGCAGAGGACTTAATCACGGCCTGGCCAGTCGTCTTGAGCAATCCAGGGAGAACAAGGTCGTGTGGCTAAGGTTGAGCGTAGGAGCACTGTGCTCAAGCACATGTGCGGGATGAAGTCGTAATGTTGACCTCGAGCACTTCCTACCATCCCGTCGGGTCTCTACGTAAGAAGGCCAGTAGTCGCCGCGGCGTCAGTTTTCAGCAATGCGGCGCTGCGGCGGACCTAACTCACGCTCAATCATAAGATGATGGATGATGGTTCCTGCGTTGGCCATGAGGGTGTCCAAGCGGCCAAAGTTGGCCACCATGGCAGCGACGGCGTCCTCTGTCTTCTAGATGTCACGGACATGCGCGGGAAACGTAAGCACCTATGCGGGTGAGTGCCCGCGTAGGATTGCCTCCTTCCCTGGTGCCGGGGTCTCCCAGGGTCTCCTGCTTATGGCCAACAATAGTCAATGCGCCAGCATGCATGTAATATATCACTGTCCCCAGACCAATGCCACGGGATGCGCCGGTGATCAACACAACCTTCACCACGTATATCTGGGGGTCGATGGATAAATACCGACCTCTACAAGTTCAGCTTAACGGTGACACGAAGCAGGGAAAGGGAGGCTGGCTCATCGTGGGCAGTGATCACCGGGTCCTCTTCTTGTCCAATGATGTAGGGTGTCATACCAGCTAATCAGTCTCCAGAGCTCGCAACTTGTACATACGAGCCTTCTTGGGGCCAATTCCGAATGTATTATGTACCACACTGCACTGAGCCTTCGACTCGTCACTACTGTAATAGTGCAACGTGAACTGGATTGCAAGCAACATTTGCGCCGCCTTGGAAGCCGGTGTCGGCGAGCTGCAAATAGGGTTTGGCAAGACAACTCATGAACAGGTCGGCTCGACGTTTATGGCGTTATGTACGGATCATTCACGTCGCCACCGCGATCTTCACAGAAGCCGCTTTTTTTTTGGCGCCTGGGGGTGGGGTGATTCTCATGGATTTGATAGGGACAATGGGGCCGCCTGTAGCCAGAAGAAGCTTCCTCCACTTAATTCTGTCACAATTGTGTTCTGTGGGTATCCAGTAAGTTGCTTGAGTTATGATGCCGTAGACTCGTGAGCTGCAGAACGAGGAGAAGGTACAGAAGTACTAGGTTCCGGTGAATATAAGCGATCGATTCCCGATCGCGGGGAATCAGCACATCTGTCCGACCATGCGGACCGTTGACGAACAGAGGACGGTGAAGTCCAGCGTCGCGACCTTGGTGTTACGTAATGAATGAATTGCTACAACTTGATTTGCGACAGGCGCCGCTCCTTCACACTCTGCGCCAACTTTGAAGATGACCTTTTACGCACTTTTCATTTTCAAATACAATAGTAAACGCGGGGACGCACCAAAAAAATAAATATGTATTTGGTGGCGAGTACGGTGCAATGTCCCAAAGTAGGGTCTTCGCTGACGTCTGAAAATTTTTGGCACCATGTTCCATGTGGGCCTCTACAATGCCTAGTACCTCATGATGCGCCCAGCGCTTGGATGGCTGGGACTGTATGAGATCAATCAAGGTGCAGTGACATTTTGACTTCCTGTTGCCGCCTCGTGTGAGTGTCATAGGTTTTGCGGGCTTTCATGCCATGGTGCGTTTCGGTGGCAATAAATATTTCGCCTGTGACCAATTCAAGTAGCTTACTATTCAAATTGAAATTTGGTGTTTTAAAAAAATGTGGAGGAATAAGTAAACACAGAAACCACTCTGTGGAAATCGAAATTAAGGAGTCACAAGCATTGGTTATAGGACCCCCAAAATGACAATTCCACATATATACGAAAAGCGCTGAAAGAACAGGACGAGGTCAGGCTTCCAGCCCGTGCTACAATGACGAGAGGATTTACGTATAACCCTCCTGGAAAGTATCTTTAGTGGATTCCCTGATCTGCATCATGATCTACCAAGACCCTACACGCTCGTTTCCGACGTGCGACCACGGCTTTCAATACCCGCCTCCTTCAATGGACAATGTAATTACCAATGCAAGACTCACGAAGAAGTGCAGGGATCATACCGATTTTCTGATGCCGACCGTAGTCGACTCTACGTCGTGGTAAAGTTCGCTCTGTGGGAAGTCCATTGTTGCCGAGCGACGCATAATGACTGAGACCGTGGTTCGTTTGGGTTCGGACTTGGCAGCCTCACTCAGTTGCTCTATTCGGATCGAAGAGGGGTGGAAGATGTTGTCGGTGGTCGACCGCTCACGGACGTAGTCCCGACTATTCAACCTGAAGGTGGCAGAGGTCAGCAACCGAACCCACCAGACACTAAAATGACTCACATGGCAAGGAGAGAATTCACGTAGCCTATAGGACAAACGTCATTGATTTGTCTCCCCGCCTGGTATTATTGCACACGTACATTTGCCCATTGACCAGAAAAATAGCTGCGCTAGCATAGAGGAGGTCGCCACAGAAAACTGATCATAACATTAAAGGGATCCCAAAGCGGCGAATATACGAGGGAAACCTCTTACGCTAATAAGCACTGTGGCGGTAAGGACGCTGCTTGGATTAGTGTGCGCGGCCGATTGACATAGCTTAAGATATCACCTTGTCAACAAACCCGAATTGATACTGTACGCCATCATGGTCGTGATCATGGAATCGGTTCTGTGGGCGAAACTCAGCCAGACCTGCGGCGTAAATGGGGATAAATGAACTCACTTTGCGAACCCAGTCCTCTTGTGATAGAGATACCAGCACATGGAGAGAGCGATTAAAATGTCTGCTGCAACGCCTGATCCCATTCCAAAGCAGTTCAGTGTCTGCCAAGCTGTCAGAGCAAGCAGATGAGGAAGAGGTGAAGGTCCGAGCTTACGGTCAAAGATCTATAAGAGATGAAGTCCTTGAGGATGGCCCTGACGACAGATCTCAAATTTCTGGATAATTCCAGGGAATATGCCACACATACGTTTTGATGGAGAACGCTGGTATGGGATGTTTAGGTATAAGTTCATGGACAAGGCAAAGAAATGGAAAGCAGCCAACTTACCGAGTCCAATGGCTGTAAAGGTGCGAAGGAACATAATTACAATGTACCTCCAAAGAGACTACAAGAGTGCTTACAGAAGTAAGTCAAGCCAAATACCACCTGCGAAATTGAGAAGTTGCTTTAAGGAGTCAGCTACGATAAACTTACAATGATACCCGGGATGATGACATTCTTGCCCACTAACAGAAACCAGGTTGTAGCTTGGGATTCCAGTTAAGGGCAGAGGATGATACCCACCAATGTAAACCCGTCTCGCGTAGTAGCTACACTGCATCAGGACACTCCGCAAACAAGAGACTCAATGCAAAGACGCACAGTTGAACCATGCAACCGATGAGCGCCTACAATGATCAGTAATTACGAAACAACTTATGGATGTTACAGTGGCGTACGATGAGAGCGATTTGAACCTACGGTAAACCTACTGTAAGTGGCGGGAGGTAAGACGTCATTCCGAATGCCACGTACACTCATAGGCCTTGGTCGCAAATCAGAAACGACAGTAATTTCGTCTCTTCAAAATAGGTTGACTTACCATATACTGCTGATCAGACTTACGATGTTGCCGTAATTCAGGATCAAGTACCTGTGATAATGAGCTCATGAACGATAGAATGGATGTTGCTGTCTTACCAGTACACCGAATAAACGCATAGTGTTGTGTGCAAGGTATCCAATAAACTAATGAAACAATGCAATCCGAGCGGGCTGGAATCCGAAATGTACTACCCACAATAAGATCGCGACGAATAACTTGAGAGCCTTTGGGTCTCTATTCCCATATTGCCTGGTTCTGGTGAGTTCAATTAGTATCGGCAAGTGAGTGTTAATTACCGGTAATATATCCATCTATAGGAACAAAATTTCCGAGTCAGCGCCAGAAGGAGATGGCATTCATCGAAGCTCACATCTGCATAATCGAAATACCAAAGAGCCTGGACATTCACCGGCTCAGTAGAATATCGGCAAGGAAGTGCCCCAGGGGGGCTCACAAAACACTGAAAAATAGCCCTAAGAATGCATATCCGTAGGAATTCCGGATGTCGACGATAGCTTGGCCAGGCATGTCGAGTCAATCAGGCCGAATTGTGTTTTTCAGGGCGTCCTATCTTAAAATGAGTGGATCGCGGCTAGGCTGCCTTGGTAAAAGAACAGAGAAAAGGAGAGGGAAGGAGATAAGGACAAGAAAGTAGAAACCGCCGCATTGAGTCGCCGCATTAAGAGTCTTAAGAACTCCAAAAGAACCCTGGGAGTGAGCGCTAGTGAGCGCTAGTGAGCACTTGTATGGTTATGTCATAGATGGAACACGCCGCTTAGCTAGTCCAGATAGAGAATATCTTTTCAAAAAAAAAAAAAAGATAGAGAATATCTATAGACCTTTTGAGCCGTTGCAGAGGTAACTTTCGGGCTCGGATGAATGATGAACAACTGGTAGCGCCGGTCAGAATCCGCTTAGACGCTCTGCTGACGAGACAGGTGCCTCGTTTCAACTTGAACGTACGTAGCTGCACCGAACCGAGCTAATAGCTGTTATGCCGATGGCCGAAATTGGTAGAGTCAAAAGTCATCCTGAGAAAAAGCCTGAGATATTATTGTAACCAAAGGGTACGTAGAACTGAGGGTCCATATTATCTGAGGGGGGAGGAATCTACATCAGCAAAAATAATAAAAAATTATTAGCACTTGCTGAATGCAAAATCGCTTACACGAATTATAATGTATGACAATCGCTTACAGCCAGGCCGCAATTCTCATAACCGTTTATAAGCGATCACAATACATAGATAATATTGTGATCTTATTGCAAGTGCTATCAATTAAATAATAAAAATAAGAAATCTGCTAAACATGTAAATTTGATTCCTTCGTGCCACATCCATGCTGACACAGTGGGCACATGACCACCAAATTTGGCCCTCCCGCTTGTTCAAGGGTCCCCCACCACAAGCCTGCCAGTGAGCAGCACGATATCCCGACGCCCGACCGCTTGACTCATGCCAGTGGCATCCCCACCGTATGTATCCCCCCTCCCCTATTGCAGTGCCGCTACTGAGCTCGTATTGAAACAGGTTACCCACACATCCCCAACGGCACAGCGCGTCGGGGTGCTTTTCCAGGGTGGGCTGTATGTCGCGTGCAGTAGCGCATCGTGACATGCGCTGACAACGCCACCTCCTCACACGCGCCGCCTCCCTGCACGCACCTCGCATGCGCCACCTCCCCACACGCATGCTATGCCTGCGCCACCTCCCATGTGTGCCACCTCGTAATTCCACGGCAGTACGTTGCACACCATGGGGTTGCGAAGTGATGGGAAGGTAGGCATACCAGTCATGGTATGTCCTATTCCCCTTGTTTGTGATCTTACGATCTGCTCATATGCCTCGTCTAGCAATTCCAGAAGTTCTTCTAGCATGCCCAGCCCCCAGCCCTGCTTTCCCTCACATGCACCAGCTGCCTCCCCTGCATGTGCCAAGTCGCAGCATGTGGCATAGTGGTGCACCGCCACCTCCTCATGTGTGCCACCCCTCTGCATGCCGCCCCTTTGCCCACCACCCCTCTGCCCGCCACCACCACCCCTCTGCCCACCACCCCTCTGCCCGCCATCTCCACCCCTCTGCCCGCCACCTCCACCCCTCTGCCCGCCACCTCCACCCTGCCCACCACCCCTCCTCCCACCACCTCCACCCCTCTACCTGCCACCTCCACCCCTCTACCCGCCACCCCTCCTCCTGCCACCTCCACCCCTCTGCCCGCCACCCCTCCACCTGCCACCGCCACCCCTGCCCACCACCCCTCCGCTCGTTACCGCCACCCCTCTGCCCGCCGCCCCCATGCATACCACGTTGCAACCCATGGCGATGTGTTGCATCGCCGTGGGTTGCAAGGTGAGGGAAGATAGGGTGTACCATGGCTGATACACCCTATCTTCCCTCAGCGCCACATCCCACCCCGCCCCGCACCCGCCACCTCCCCTACGCATGCCACCCCGTTCGCAGTGGCAACTGACTTGTGCACCCTGCCTCCCCCGGGCCTGCACGCCATGATTTTTGCACGCACTGCCTCCAAGTCGCTCCATAGCGTGGTGGCGCATCGCGCACTGCTTACTGTGCTGGTCTCACGTGCACGCACTCAAGGAGATATACCAAGTAGCATAGAATGTATTAGTATATTCAAAATATTAATATTTTTGTCCCAATTTATCCCAGATTGCGCATTGTACCATTCCCCCAATAGATAATCGACTTGGTACATTTTTTACTATAGTGGGCCTACCTTATAAGATACATTTCGACATATATACCTGAGGCCATGTAGCTTAGTGGTAATGCCCTTGCCAGTGCAATATATCTAGTAGTTGTGGGTTTGACTCCCCACCTGGCCGCTTTTCTTACATTACCTAACTATTTACCCATTTCCGAATCTATATGTTTAGACACTTAAGTTTAGTGCAAAAATTAAATTTACCAACATATTTAAAGTTTGAGCAAGTAATTCAACAATGAAGTCAACACCTAGCAAATTATATGATTATAGAGTATGGAAGCATGTGATGGTCATAAAACCAATTGTAAGTGGGCTAAATCCTATCAAGCAATTATATTTTCTAATGATAACCAAAAGCAATTACAAACTACTGAGACGATTATAAGCAATTACAATTCACTGAAAAGATTATGAGAATTGTGTTGATTAGTAACGAATTGCCAAATCCATGTGACTGGCTAAGCGCTTATAATTCCTGCCTATATTACAGCACTTATGGTGCTTATAAGGTATTATAAGCACTTATAATATTCTATCTTTTTTGCTGATGTAAGGGCCTGTCCAGCATGCGTGTTGCCCCGTGGCGCACCTGCCAAAAAAAGAAATTTGCCCTGACCGTTCACTGGGGGGCAACTTTGCTGTTTGGTGCACGTTGCCCCATGGGGTTGGGGAAGAGGCTCTGTGGGGCAGTCCTATCAAAATGGGGAAGCGCAAAAACCTGTTTCCCATTTTTGATTCTCTGCCCCAACTGCCTGAATCACAAATGTGACCCTGGAATTATATTTAATTTTAAAATAGATCTGTACTTATCATTGTTAGTAATTGTGCACAAGTCATGCATGTCTGTATACTCAGACAATGAGAATGACTTTATTCTGTATTTACAATGACATTGTTTTGGTATGCTACCAGGTGTGATGGCTTCTACAATGATTCTCCTTGCAGTTTTTCCAGTTGGTGTTGAAGGAATTGTGCGCATGTTTGACTTGTCTATAGAGTGGCATACATCCTAGTGAAGTCACAATTAGCCATGAAATATTCAATAACTGTTATCATCTCATTATCAGAGAGAGCATCATCCTGTTCAAGGATGGGTATCGCCCTCTCCTGAGGGTCATCTGGGAGCTTTGGAGTGGAAGGCCCTGTTGATAAGTGCTGAGTGCACTTAGTGGCTCTATGGACTACTTAGTACTTAGGATGCTGTAGATGTAGATTAATCATGGACTTATAATCTTGGACATCTAGATACAGTATCTATAATAACATCACTGTACAATGACATCATATGGACTAACCTGGACTTGTTATTGTACTACCTCTCTTATTGTTATCTTTATCTGTGATATCATTATGATTTTATTGTTCTAGGCTCTTTATTATTCTAAAATGCCTTTGTTCTTGATATGGAACTCCTCTAGTTCCCTTTATTGTCTCTATTGTACTAGTGACACCTTGTACTTAGTTACACACTGTGATGGTGTCACCCTCTATAGTAGTATAAGTAGAGAACCATGTACACTCCTAGCCTCCAGTTCTATCACTCATACTAGTGTGCTAGACAACCCTCAGATCTTCTTTAACAACACTTGCTATCTCTGCACTCTCCATTCACACTCTCAGTCTCCATCCACTCTGTGAGTACCTGTATGCTGTTCATCAGGTTATGGGCCCTGTGCCCTCTGCTCCACTGAATCAGTCCCTGTGTTGTTATGGGCACAAACTGTGTTCAGGTCTGTGCTGGGGCCTAATCAGCCTTACATGAGCCTGGGATGGACTGTTGGTGAATGGAGAACCATGGCAAGCAACCCTACCTTTGTAAGTCATGCACAATAGTCTTAGTAGTAGTCCCCATCATCCCTTGGCCCCTGTGTACACACTTGGCACAGATCTAGCAGCCCTATAATACATATCTAGGCATGCATTCCCCACTGGGGGGTGTATTGTGGAGCTTAGTGCATGCTGTCTTATGTGCTCCACACTATGCGTGGGACCTCTCCACCCATGGGAGTGTAAAACCTGGTGCAGGCTCTAGGGGGTGTTGGCCTTAGGCCTTCTGCAGCTAGACACTGACCTTAGAATGTGGCAAAGGGAAAGGGGGTGGTGAACTGCAGTATGCAGGAAGAGGCAGCCAACAGGCCAAGAAGGCTGAGGCAGATAGCCTTGGGAAATGCTACTTTTACTACACACATACCACCACCGTGCAGTGTTTAAGCCATGTCTTAGACACATCCTGGCAGGCAGCTGGCTCATATGAGCATATGGTGGGGCCAAATGCTGAGTAGATCCCTCTGCAATGAGGGCACAGCCACTGGCCTTCTCCCTAGAACCTAGATCCTTGTATTGTCCACATGCATAAGGGGCAGGACACAATAGTGTTCTGGCTATACAGTATCACAGACAGGAGTAGATAAGCCCCCCCTGTTGCTTAATCAAGAGAAGAGATCTGTCACTGACTGCTCCTCATTGACAGAACACTTAAACATCCCAAATGTCTTCCACCACATCTCCTGCTGCTGGTGCCTCCACCAGCACCACAGGAACTATATCTGCCTCCACACACATCTCCAATGCATTTAGCAATACCTTTGGCATGCCTGCAGGCATTCAGCTGCCTCTGTTTGATGGCTCAGATTGGGCTCAATGGTCTGGGATCATTAAGGCAATCCTCAGTCTTAATGAGGCTGAGGATGTTATCACCTTCAATACTATGCTAGCAGGTGGTGACATCAATGAGTGGAACTCCATCCAAAGTGTCACGGATCGGACTTGGACGCTTACTACTAGGTTCTGACTACGGTAGTAGGCTCGTGATTTCTTACATTAGTCAGGGACTTTACATTTTCACGTGTTATCAGTCAGCAGTAGTATCACATGGTACTTTAGCAGCTGATTACTAGGATAGCGATACTAGGGTTCGAGCTAGATACGCTATAGGTCAATACTGTTCGGGAGGCGCTTTAAAGCCCTCCATCATCGTGTATAAGTAGTAGTCGCGGAAGACCAAGGATCGCCATCTTGGTCTTCTTGAATCATCGGTTTCTCGACTTCTCCTCTCCTCTACTGAAGTGTCTACGACTCAGAGGACGGAGTGCACTGCATAAGGCTTACCAAGAGGCCTTCCCAGTTGCAAGACGATCGATGTGTTAGGATCCCACGTTTGACTTATACGCCGAAGCTGAGTACTCGTGTCTCATTATCGCCTCAAGCAAGGCCTGCGCTTACCGAAGCGTAACATTAAGACCAAGATCTATCATCGTGGCGCGAGTATCCACAAGAGAACTTTGGATCCAAGACGGATTCCGCTCATACGAAATCCCAAGAAGGGGAAACAGAAACGTACCAGTCCGATATCTCAAGGCAGCCAGTTGGGGCAGTATCAACGGGATCAAGGGATACTTAATCAGAGGGGCACATGGACCACGACCAGTTGAGTTCAATTTCGAACGAACTTGCTGGTGCAGAGTCGACCGAGAAGACGAGGAGTGGAGAGTCATTGATACTCTACCCTACAGATACGGGTGCGACATCTACGAAGAAGAAGTAGTTGCAAGAAACGACTGGGGACCCATCGACGGAGAAAGCCAAAGCATTTTGGCACCCTCAGAAAACTCTGAAACACCAGACAGTGAATCAGAAGAAGAACCTACGCAAGAACTGGAACCACTAGAACCAGGACTCATCGAAAGAGCTGAGCAAATTACGATTCACCCACCAATGGCTACCTTGACAGAAACACAGGAAGTAACACTTCCTATCCACCCAGAAACCGGACATGTTATGACGGCAGATGACGCCGCACTATTCCGAGCAATCGGACCAGATCAGCCCGACCCTCCGACTGGCGGTGGAGGACCGCCGCATGGATTACCTGGAGGGAGCCCTCCACCGGGGGGAGGACCACCAGGAGGAGGACTGCCCGGAGGAGGACCACCAGGAGGAGGAATACCTGGAGCAGGACCAATCGGAGTACCAGGGGGGCACCACTCTGATAAATTCGCAGGAAACGTCCCAGAAGTATTCAAAGGGGACCGACACAAAACAGAAGAGTTCCTCACGCAGTGGGAACTGTACTGGGGCATCAACAACAACAACCCCATCATGTCCAATGCCTATAGACGAGCTATGTTGTTCCTCACTTACATCCAAGGGAAGGACGTTAACAACTGGATCACGGAGACCAGCCGGTGGCTCAACCGACAGGTCACGGCTGGAATCGCAGACAACGATCCGCGTCTGTGGATTGAAGTCATTACAGCCTTCAACAGGCGGTTCTCCAACACACTAGAAAAAGAACAAGCCCAGGCCATGCTCAAAAGAGGGATCAGAATGACGGGAGGAGACATTGACGCGTATGTGACACAGTTCGAGCAGTTAGCACGCCAAGCTAACTACCGACTGGACTCACCCCTCACAATGGACTTGTTCACGGATGGACTACCCCGCGACCTGTACGAGAAAGTGTACACATACGACAACCCACAAACCTTCCAGGAATGGAAGGAGGCGGTTATTAGAAGGCAACAGCAATACATACACATGAAGGCTCGACTCGAGCAGCATCGAGGTCTCAGTAACCAAGTAAAGCCACCGGGAGGTGGTAATCAAACATGGAGGAACGCAAGGAACACTGGATGGGGACCTCCCCGCAACATACTACGGGACCCAAACGCCATGGACACATCAGCAGACCGAGTACGAGGAAGACTCACGGGAGCCGAAGAGATCCAAGGCAGTTGGGACCGAGCTAACCCCCGAAACCCACCAAGGGGAGGGTTCATGGGACGGGGACGGGGAGGCCGACGCAACATAAGGGAAGTAACATGCTACACGTGTGGACAGAAAGGACACTTCAGTCGTAACTGCCCACAGCACACCTACAACCAACCAAGCAGCAGCCGAAGAACCGACGCCTACCACGACGACAGAGAGGAAGAACCCGTGCGCGCGGCAAAGGCGGAAACCCCGCAACAAAGAGCCGACCAATGGATGAAGGGAGTGGCCGCCGAAGAAGATGAGGTAAAAGACCTCATACTACAGGATCTATGGAAAAGGGAGGATTTTCGAAGCACCTGAACCCATCGGCCTGGGTAAGGGCAGTAAAGTGTAATTCTGTGATCATAACTCGCTACCGTTCTATGAGAATTCCAGTATCGATTCGCACGAATTACGCCATGGCCGACATTAGAGCATTAGTGGACTCAGGAGCCACGGACAACTTCCTAAGACCCGCTTTTATAAAGCGGATGGGAATTGGAATGAAGCCGCTGGAACGGCCCAAAAAGATATGGAATATCGATAATACCGAAAACCGAGCCGGACTAATCACCCACTATGTAGACCTGGACGTCCAAACAAAGGGGATCCACAAGGAAATGAGATTCCTTGTCACCGACATCGGAAATGAAGACGTTGTCTTTGGATACCCGTGGCTGGCCACATACGAACCAACCTTCAGCTGGAGACATGCCGTGATCAAAGAAGACGCACTACCCGTAGTCCTCAGGACCGTCAATCCAAGGATTACACGATCAATACTCGCGAAAACCATGACCGAA
The DNA here is from genome assembly GCA_951394315.1 of Lactarius evosmus. Taxonomy (NCBI): domain Eukaryota; kingdom Fungi; phylum Basidiomycota; class Agaricomycetes; order Russulales; family Russulaceae; genus Lactarius; species Lactarius evosmus. Next base: position 3,044,857 of record OX596130.1, on the reverse strand, counting down.
GAACAGAAGGAACAAGTCGTAGCCCAACTAGAGAAGGAAGAATTCGTAGAAGGAAGGACCACTTCTACTGAACTAGCAATCAAGGCGAAACAATATACTACCAAAGCTGAGTTGCCAACCGTCTACTCCACATACCACCGACTCTTTGACGAAGAGGCATCACACCGATTCCCACCCTCACGGGTATGGGACCATGAAATGCAACTCAAGAAAGGAGCACCCGAGGCATTAGACTGCAAGGTCTATCTGCTCACACAGGAGGAAGACCAGGCCCTCCAAGCCTTTCTCACGAAACAACTCGGCAAAGGATACATACGACCATCGAAATCTCCATATGCATCGCCATTCTTCTTTGTCAAAAAGAAGGACGGCAAATTACGACCGGTACAAGACTACAGACGTCTCAACGCGCTTACGATACGAAACCAGTACCCTCTACCCCTCATCACTGACCTCATAACGGACCTCAGCAACGCCCATATATACACCAAACTCGACGTACGATGGGGTTACAACAACATACAGATTAAAGAAGGGGACGAAGAAAAGGCCGCGTTCAAAACCAAATACGGCCTATTTGAACCAACGGTAATGTTCTTCGGACTGACAAATTCCCCCGCAACATTCCAGACGATGATGAACCACATCTGTCGGGACATCATCGCCAAACACGAACTCCGAGGAACCACGATAAGGGTATATATGGACGATATCGGCATCGCAACACACACGGGGTATAACATGGACAACCACATCGCAGCGGTCAGAGACGTATTGGAAATATCAGCTAAGCACGACCTCTACTACAAACTGGAGAAATGCTTATTCCATGCGCCCCGTATGGATTACCTGGGGGTAATCCTTGAAAAGGGGGTGACACGCATGGACCCTGTCAAAATCTCCGGCATCAAAGACTGGCCGACACCTACTAAAGTCAAAGATGTCCGATCATTTTTAGGTTTTTGCAATTTCTATCGCGCATTTATCCGAAACTTTTCACATTATGCAAAACCCCTAAACCAACTAACCAAGAAAGGTGCCGAATGGAAATGGACGGGGACAGAACACGACACGTTCAACAAACTCAAAGGACTCATCACATCGGAACCAGTATTGGCACACCCACAGCTGAGTAAACCATTTGAACTCGAAGTTGATGCGTCAGGATTCGCAATAGGAGCAGTACTACTACAACGGAAAGACGACGGGAAAAGACACCCCATTGGCTACTTCTCCACCACGCTCAACGAAGCAGAACGAAACTACGACATATACGACCTAGAACTGTTAGCTATAGTCAAAGCCTTCCGACACTGGCGACCGCTACTCGCGGGATCGCCACATCGCACCAAAGTTTTCTCAGATCACATGAACCTACAATACTGGAGAAGCCCCCAGAAGATCAGCCGAAGGGTGGCAAGGGAAGTACTAGAGCTATCGGAATACGACTTCGAAATTCACCACATCAAAGGATCAGCAAATGGTAGGGCGGACGCACTGTCACGAAGACCAGACTACGACCAAGGGGAAGAAGATAACGAAAACATTACGGTACTGCCGGACAAACTCTTTATACGCGGTACCCATGTAGAAAGAATACGGACTAACAAAGATCGCCTCACCTCGGAGGACACCACACTGGAGGATCCCGTGTACGAACAAAACGAAGATATTCTGAAACCATGGGTAGATGCACACCGTCTCAAAAAGGTGAACGGAGTCTGGTACAAGGACGCACGACGAGTAGTGACCGGAGGCATTCACGATAAGCGATGTATACTGCACGATCATCATGACCTCCCTGCTCACGGACATCCAGGAATTAAAAGAACCGCCCAATTGGCGGGACGCACCTATTGGTGGCCAGGATTGGTTAAAGACGCCTTGGAATACGTCAAAGGATGTGCCGAATGTCAACATATCAAGGTTCAACATGGACGGAACAAGGCACCCCTCAACCCCATATACCCGAAACCGGAAGCAATGCCATTCGAAACTATAGCCCTTGACTTCATAACTAAGTTACCAGTGTCTCAGGGGCACGACATGATACTGACGATCACGGATCACGACTGCAGTAAAGCGGCGATATTTATACCATGCAACGAAGAAATTAGCGCAGAAGGGGTCGCCCACTTGTACCTCAAACACGTCTTTGTTCGCTTCGGACTTCCCACGAAAATTATAAGTGACCGCGACCCTCGTTTTGCCAGCAGGTTTACAAGAGAACTTTGCAGAGTATTGGACATTAAGCAAAATATATCCACTGCGTATCACCCCCGAACTGATGGACAATCAGAGCGAACGAACCAATGGGTAGAACAATATCTACGGTTCTGGACGAACGAGAGACAGGATAATTGGTGCGAATACCTACCTCTCGCAGAATTCGCGCATAATAACTGGCCGCATGAATATACCCGGGAGTCACCCTTCAACCTCCTCATGGGGTACAACCCACGGGCTGATTGGACGGAGAAGCTGTCACCAATCCCACAAGTGACACTAAGAACGGAACAGTTCCAAGAAGCGCGGAGACGCGCCCAGGAACTGATTGTTAAGGCGCAACAATCATGGGTTAAAGCAAAGAACGGCCCAAAATTCCGACTCGGAGACCTCGTGTGGCTAGAGGGACGCCATCTCCGCACTCACCAACCAACGGCGAAACTCGCTCCCCGAAGGCACGGACCCTTCACAATAGAACAGGTGATGTCCCCTGTCAACTATCGGCTCAATCTTCCCCCGCAATGGAAAATTCACACAGTGTTCCATGTGGACCTTCTCACCAAATATCACGAGACTCCACTCCATGGGAAAAACTACCAGCGACCACCACCCGATCTGGTAGACGGAGAGGAGGAATACGAAATCGAGAAGATTCTAGACGAACGGCACTTCGGCAGAGGACGTAAGAAGCAATACCTGGTCAAATGGAAGGGGTACCCCGACTCGGAGAATCAGTGGGTCAACCGGGAAGACCTATTCGCCGACAAAGCCCTTGCGGAATACCAAAATTCAAGGACCGCCGGACGAACGCTTATAAGAAGCGGGAAGACCCACGACGACATCTCATCCTCTCCTCACACCAACACCACTACTGCTCACAACCCCTCCATGCCATTTACACCCAATGCCGCCCTCACGCCGTCTTCGTACTACCTCGGAACCCCCGAGAGGGTTTTTGCAGTCGAGTTGGAGGAAGAGCGGGCATCAAACGCCCCTGCCAACGACACGGAGGTCGTCATGGCTGAGAGAGACAGAGCTGGGTCAGAGGGACCCATTACCGAAGCTGAGTTCAACAGCACCATCGACCAGTTCCCCGCTCAAGGACGAGGAACGCGCAGCGCCCGACTATCCCCCGACGTGGACGGACAGCCCACTCTGTGGCACATCCTCCACGCCGACACCGGACTGCCCATCGCAGACCGCCCTTTCACCACCGTGGAAGTCGACGACTTTCGACACGCTCTCGACCGCGGTGCAGACGTCCGAGCACGCCAGGCAGAAATACGAAAAACTGGTGAGGCCGAAGAAGTCGTGGAAGGAGGTGACCGACGACTGGAGGGAAGAACAGCTACGAACAGCCCAACGCCGCATGCAGGAGATGAGAGAGAGGAGGGAGAAATCACGGACAGTGAGGACGAGCGGTACCCAGCTGAGCACCCACACATTCACTATGGGAGAGAAGCTAATGCTCCACCTCATACAACACGACACGCCCTCGCCACGGACGGGACCCCCCTCTACCGGGGTCATATCCATCCCCAGCTCGCCGATCGCGCCGCCTCCAGCATCGCCAACGCCCATGCGCCTCACGGGTTCCGGGTCAATCGAGGACCCGATTTCATTTCCTTCCCCATCACCACCCCCGATGGCGTGATGCGCCAGGCAAAATACGTCCAGGCCATCATGAGCAACGACCCTATCGTGCTCGGCCTGATCGACGAGTCCGACAGGGTGTTTCCGAAACCCCTGTACGCCGCCCCACAGTACGTGGTGCACCCCGACACCCACATCAAATACGCGCAAGAGGACTTGTTCCTCTTCGACGCAGGGTATGACGCCGCCGGGGCCATCAACAGGGCTATCGCCGAGTGCAAGGACGTGAGCCTCGCCGCAGAGGTCAGGCGGTATCAGGCACTCGGGGCGGAGCTGGGACGACTCGACGCAAGAATCAAGGAGCTGCAGGAGACATGGGGGCGGCTGGCAACAGACAAGGCGTTGACCATTAGTCGGTTAGAGCAGGCACGGGCAATGCAGAGGATTGAGGAGGTACAGGCGGGATGGATGGGACCCCCGGGGCTCCGTGGGCGTCGCTCCTGAAGAGGGGGTGATGTCACGGATCGGACTTGGACGCTTACTACTAGGTTCTGACTACGGTAGTAGGCTCGTGATTTCTTACATTAGTCAGGGACTTTACATTTTCACGTGTTATCAGTCAGCAGTAGTATCACATGGTACTTTAGCAGCTGATTACTAGGATAGCGATACTAGGGTTCGAGCTAGATATGCTATAGGTCAATACTGTTCGGGAGGCGCTTTAAAGCCCTCCATCATCGTGTATAAGTAGTAGTCGCGGAAGACCAAGGATCGCCATCTTGGTCTTCTTGAATCATCGGTTTCTCGACTTCTCCTCTCCTCTACTGAAGTGTCTACGACTCAGAGGACGGAGTGCACTGCATAAGGCTTACCAAGAGGCCTTCCCAGTTGCAAGACGATCGACGTGTTAGGATCCCACGTTCGACTTATACACCGAAGCTGAGTACTCGCGTCTCATTATCGCCTCAAGCAAGGCCCGCGCTTACCGAAGCGTAACACAAAGGAGGGCCAAAGTGTCACGAACTCTTTGCTATGTACTCTTTTTCCTTTTCTTTTATCTTATCTTATCTCGATCTCATCTTCATCTTATCCTAAGCCCTTATCAGAGCGGACTTATGTTTATCTCTTGTTCCCATGACACATCTTCTCTTTCACGTGCTGTCATTTCCTTCCATCACCTTCTGTGATGTTCCTTTACTTATCCACCAATGGCCTTAAGCCCTCTGGTGCATGGACCATATACGCATGGACCAACTAGTCGAGTATATTAGCTTGTACCCTTAGGCCTTAGCTCCCTAGCTTTGGCTTTGTCAATCCACAGCTTGTTGAACTTGTCTTATCTGTGTGATCCTCTCCTTGCCTTCATTGGCCCATTTACTGCTCACCTTGTTAGGGAGCCCTTTGAAGCTTTGTGACTTGTGCTATAACAAGGTCACCATGGATCTTAGGTGTTGTTGCACTCAGTGCTGAACTGACTCAGGTGCCCTTAGTCTTAGGCTGGGACTTGTTACAGAACGTTAGAGACCACGCTCCGCTGTAGCATGACACAAAGCATACCTGCACTTGTACTACAAGCAGGATGTTTACTCATTGATTGTGGACAATATGTCCCTCCCAACCTTCAAGCACAAGTTTGATAACCTGAAGGCTACATTTGGTGGTGCCTTAGGCAGCACCACCATCTTTAACAACTGGATACAGTTAACACAACCCCACCTTGATGACTCCACACCTATGGCCCCTCAGCTCACAAAGCTGAATGAGGCCCACATTGCCCTTGCCAATACCTCTATGGGTGTCGGTGACACCCAATATTGTCTAATTCTTCTACATGCACTTTCAGCCTCCTATGAGGTTCTAGCCTTCACCATCCTGGCAAGCAGGCCCCCATCCACCCTTCAACACACTGAGATCATTGCTTGGATTGTGAATGAAGAGGGGTACCACACTGGTCCAGGAGGATCATCCCTCAACGCCACATGAGCAGCCCCAATCAAGGCATCTGGTGGTCATATGTTATGTCACAGTAGGGATGTTCACCCGACATGGGTTAAGTCGATCTAATAAGATGCTGCACTAAGGGTCTGGTTCTAGTTGTCAAGGGAAGTTCTGAGGAGGAACTTCAGTAAAGATGTACAAGTTGAAGCAACGTCTAAGCCAATAGTAGAACTTAGAGTTCTTCAATGAGAGGAGAGGTTCTTCAGTGAGAGATGGAGTATTCAATGGTCTTTTATTGCTCGAGTACTATAGAGTACAAAAAGTCAAGTCTAAGGCTACAAGCTACCTAGCAAGCCTAACTTTATAGTAAATAGGAATCCTAGGATTGAGTTACAATAGCATCCTAGGATCAAGTCAGAGACAATAAGTAACTGTGGAGCACAGTCCACAGTAATCACAAGCCAAGTCTTGAAACAAAAGATATAAGCCCCTTAGCAACAGGCTAGAGTCACTATGACTTATATGAGAATATGGTAAGAAGGAAGAGAAAATGAGTTGTATTGTAACATAGCCCCCCTTTCAGGTGCAAAGTTGCCTCGACTTTGCCTACATCTTGATGTTACCTTTGTCAGCATTAGACCAGTATAGGTCATAGTCCACTTCATTTATGTCCCAGTTCTCCTTTTCTTCTTCATTGCCCATCTTGATACAATTGTTACACTTTGGTAAGCATGGGCCTTGCTTTAGGTGAGATAAAGGCGTGAATACTCAGCTCAATAATATCTGCTAAGTCAAACGTAGAGCCATGGCACTCAATATGAAGACTGCAACTGGGAAGACCTCTGCTTGGTCAGAGTCTTATGCAGTGCAACACCTGAAAAGTTATGCTGATTGAGAGAAGAGACAACTGATGATTCAAGAAGACCAAGATGGCGACCCTTGATCTTCATCGACTACTACTTATACACAATGGTAGAGGGCTTTAAAGTGCCTCTCAAATGATGTTGGCCTATAGCATATCTAGCTCAAACCCTAGTATCGCTATCCTGGTAATCAGTAAGCATATAGTAACATGTGATACTACCGCTAACTGATAACATGTGAAAGAATAAGTCCCTGACTAATATACCGAAATCACAAGCCCACTATTGTAGTCAGAACCTGATAGTAAGCATGAAAGTCCGTACCATGACATCACCCCCTTTTCAGGAGCGACGCCCACGGAGCCTGGGCAGTCCCATCCACCTGGCTTGCACATCCTCGATCCTCTGCATCGCTCGTGCCTGCTCCAACCTACTGATGCACTTTGCCTTGTCTGTCGCCAACCGGCCCCACGTCTCCTGTAACTCCCTTACCCTCACTTCTAGTCGCCCCAGCTCCGCCCCAAGGGCCCTATATCTCCTGATCTCCGCGGCGAGGCTTACATCCTTGCACTCGCTCACCGCCTGATTGATGGCACTTGCATTGTCGTACCCTGCATCAAAGAGGAACAAGTCCTCCTGAGTGTATTTGATGTGGGTCTCAGGGTGTACCACGTAGTGTGGTGCGGTGTACAGGGGTTTTGGGAACACCCTGTTGGACTTGTCGATCAGGCCAAGCACGATGGGGTCGTTGCTCATGATGGCCTGGATGTATCTGGCCTGGCGTGTCACGCTGTTGGAGGTGGTGATGGGGAAGGAAATGAAATCGGGTCCTTGATTGACCCGGAACCCGTGTGGCGCCCTGGCGTTTGCGACGGAGGACACTGCTCGGTCGGCGAGCTGGGGATGGATATGACCCTGGTAGAGGGGGGTCCCATCTGTGGTGAGTCTGTGACGGGTTGTATGAGGTGGAGCATTAGCTTCTCTGCCATAGAGAATGTGTGGGTGCTCAGCTGGGTACCGCTCGTCCTCACTGTCCATGATTTCTCCCTCTTCTCTCTCATCTCCCTCATTCGGTGTTGGGCTGTTTGTAGCTGTTCTTCCCTCCAGTCATTGGTCACCTCCTTCCATGACTTCTTCGGCTTCATTGCTGCCTCGTACCTCTCCCTGGCGTGCTCACACCTCTGCACCGCGGTTGAGAGCTTGGCGAGAGTCATCGACTTCTTCAGTGGTGAAGGGGCGGTCGGAGATGGGCTCCCCGGTGGCGGCATGGAGAATGTGCCAGAGGGCTGGCTGTCTGTCAATGTCTGGTGACAGACGTGCACTGTTGGCTCCTTGTCCTTGAGCGGGGAACTGGGTGACGACACTGTCGAACTCAGCTTAGGTGATGGGTCCCTCGGACCCGGCTTGCTCTCCCTCAGCCACGATGACTTCTGTGGTATCACCAATGGTTGCTGATGCGCATTCTTCCTCCAACTTGGCAGCATAAATCCTCTCAGGGGTTCTGAGGTAATATGAAGACGTCGAGAGGGCTGTTACGGTCGACCCTTTGGACTTGTACATATAATAGTGATGTCGTGATTCGGAGCTTCGGACTCTTACTTACCGGTTGTGGCTACGGTAGTAAGTAGTAATTAGTCACGGACTTGTAGTCTCAGTCAGCACTCAGCGATCGCATGTGATTGCTGAGTGATTCCTAGGATCGGTGTAGTAGGGTTCGAGCTACTTACGCCATAGGATAGTTCCGTTTAAGAGGCGCTTTAAAGCCCTCGCGTACCTGTATAAGTAGTAGTCGGTGAAGACCAAGAAACACCATCTTGGTCTTCTTCAATTGCCATTGATCTCTCACATCGCATCTTCTACTCCCTCCTCTTCTCTCTCAGCATTGTGTGCAGTTGTCACCTTGTCCGGCACGTGCACCGGCAGGTTGAAGTTTATTTGGGCCAACGTGACTCAGAAGATCCGTTGCTAGCCCCGTCGTCGTATTGAGGAAGTCGCCTCTACGTTCGACTCATCTTACGTTCACTGCTCTCTCGCCTAGAAAACCCGTTCAAGTCGAACGAACGCTACGGCAAGGCGTAACATTAAGACCAAGATCCTTCCACCGTGGCGAGAGTAACAACCCGAGAACAGTGGGAAATCGACGGATTTCATCCGTACAACCTATTACAACGAGGCAGTCGTAACGTTCCAATCCGATACTTGAGGAACGCCTATTGGAGCAACCCCAGCGGCGTAGAAGGATACGTCATCGAAACACGAAGGGGAGAACGCCCAGTTGAGTTCAGCTTCGACCGTTTGTGCTGGTGCGCAGTCGACTACATTCTAGACCGGTGGCAGGTTATTGCCCCACTACAGCCCCATCACCGCTGTGATATATACGCCGACGAAGTAGTCCCACGATCAGATTGGGGACCTATTGACGGAGAAGAAAACACAAGTCACTCCGAGAACACTCACGAAGTATCAGAAGACGCCTCTGATAACGAATTACCCCGAGCTCCCTCACCATTGAACCAAGCAGAGGTCAACCTTATCGAACAAGCTGAGTCTATTAACATCCTACCACCCATGGCCACGATGACTGAAGAACCCCGGAGCCTAGTACAAATGCCTACGAACCCGGTCACTGGGGAACCCTTAACCGCCGACGACGCAGCTATCATGCGAGCTATAGGACCGGACCATCCAGACCCGCCCGGAGGAGGAAGCCCGGGAGGAGGGGGACCACCCGGGGGAGGACCACCCGGAGAGGGGCTACCAGGCGGAGGACCGCCGTTCGGGGGAGTACCACCAGTCGGATCTCCTCATGGACGGGGCCACTCTGACAAATTCGCAGGAAATGCACCCGAAGTATTCAAGGGTGATCGACACAAATCAGAAGAGTTCCTCACGCAGTGGGAACTATATTGGGGAATCAACAACAACAACCCCATCATGGCTAACGCTTACAGACGTTCTATGCTCTTCCTCACGTATATTCAGGGGAAAGACGTCAACGAGTGGATTACCCACACGAGCCGATGGCTCAATAGACAAGTCACTGGAGGAATCAATGACTCCGACCCGCGCCTTTGGCACGAGGTCATCAGCGCTTTCACAAGGCGTTTCTCCAACACCCTTGAACGGGAGCAGGCCCAAGCAGCACTAAAGAAAGGAATACGGATGACCGCAGGGGACATTGACACGTATGTGACCAGCTTCGAGACCTTGGCACGACAAGCTGGCTATCGCCTAGATTCCCCGTTAACACTCGATATCTTCACAAACGGGTTGCCACGCGACCTCTATGAAAAGGTCTTCACCATGGACGACCCTCAAACATTTGATGACTGGAAGACTGCGGTCATGAAGAGGCAGCAGCAGTACATCCATATGAGGGCCCACCTCGAACAGCATCGAGGGACGGTAGGGGGATCGACCCCGAACCGCAGCAATCAACCACGACGAGGAGGCGGAGGAGGAGGGCCCGGATGGAACCTTCCAAGAGATCCTAATGCCATGGACACCTCCGCAGACCACATCCGAGGACGCCTCGCCGATGCAGAAGAAATACTTGAGCAATACCGCGCCAAACAACGGCCGCGTGGAGGGTTTATGGATCGTCGGGGAGGACGGAGGGACTTTTCCCAAGTTACGTGTTATACTTGTGGAAAGAAAGGTCATATCAGCAGGCAATGCCCACAGCACACCTACAACCGACGTACCGAAGCCGACCGGTACGAGCCAGAAGAACGACCCATTCAGGCTTCTCGGGCTCAAACTCCGCGCGAACGGGCCACCAATTGGATGACAGGAGTAGCGGCGGAACCTGACAAAGTAAAGGACATGATCCTAAAGGATCTCTGGAAACAAGAGGGTTTTCAGGACGCCTGAACCCATCGGCCTGGGTGAGGGCAGTCAATTGTAATTTGGTTATTATCACGTGCTATCGTTCTATGAGAATCCCAGTTTCGATCCGCACGAATTACGCTATGGCCGACATAAAAGCATTGGTGGACTCTGGAGCCACCGATAACTTCATACGTCCCGCATTTGCCAAACGAATGCGCTTGGGCATACAAGCCCTTGAACGACCAAAAAAGATATGGAACATTGACAATACGGAGAATAAAGCGGGACTCATTACCCACTTTATAGATCTAGACGTCCAAACAAGAGGCATACGCCGGACCCTTCAATTCCTCCTCACCAATATCGGAAATGAAGATATCGTACTAGGGTATCCTTGGCTCGCCACCTACGAACCTCAAATGTCATGGAGGTTCGCTACCATCAAAGAAGACGCACTCCCCATCATCCTCCGATCAATTAAACCACCAGAACCCGCCATGATACAAACGGCATTTACCACGGCGGAGAAGGAAGCAGCAGTTCAGCAACTTGAAGAAGAAGGACCGGTCGCGCTTCGCACCACGTCCACCGACTTGGCCATCAAGGCGCAACAATACACCACGAAAGCGGTGTTACCACCCGAATACACATCCTTCATGAAACTTTTTAATGAAGAAGCCTCCCATCGATTTCCTCCTGCACGAGCCTGGGATCATGCCATCGACTTCAAACCCACAGCACCAGACGCCCTCGATTGCAAAGTCTATCCACTTACGCAGGACGAAGATAAGGCATTACAAGCCTTCCTCACCGAGCAGCTGCAAAAAGGGTACATCCGTCCCTCCAAATCGCAGTACGCATCTCCTTTCTTCTTCGTTAAAAAGAAGGACGGAAAACTACGCCCCGTGCAGGACTACCGACGCATCAATAACTTCACGATCCGCAACCAATACCCCCTTCCACTCATTACCGACCTCATCACGGAACTAAGCAACGCCCATATCTATACCAAACTCGACGTACGATGGGGCTACAACAACATCCGGATCAAGGAAGGGGATGAAGGGAAGGCAGCCTTCAAGACAAAATATGGCCTCTTCGAACCCACGGTCATGTTTTTCGGCCTCACCAACTCACCGGCCACCTTCCAAACCATGATGAATCATATCTGCCGGGACGTCATTGCAAAACATGAGCGGTTGGGCACCACGATACGTGTTTACATGGACGATATTGGCATTGCCACTCACATCGGCCATAGTCTCACGGACCATATTGCCGCCGTCATAGATATCCTTACCCTCTCCGCTGAACACGACCTCTACTACAAACTGGAGAAATGCCTTTTCCATGCGCCCCATATGGATTACCTGGGGGTCATCCTTGAAAAGGGGGTGACACGCATGGACCCTGTCAAAATTGCGGGGATCAAAGACTGGCCAACGCCCACCAAAGTCAAGGACGTCCGCTCCTTCCTCGGCTTCTGCAATTTTTACCAAACATTCATCCGCAATTTTGCCTCCCACGCCAAACCACTTAATCACCTAACGAAGAAAGACACTAAGTGGCGATGGGGAACAGACGAAGACAAGGCCTTTCAAACGCTCAAAGACCTCGTAACATCGGAACCAGTACTAGCACACCCCGAGTTGAGTAAACCTTTTGAACTCGAGGTTGACGCTTCAGGATTTGCAACAGGAGCTGTGCTCCTGCAACGAAAGGAGGACAACAAAAAACATCCCATCGGTTACTACTCATCCACGCTCAACACCGCCGAACGAAACTATGACATATACAACTTAGAACTACTCGCCATCGTCAAAGCCTTTCGACACTGGCACCCCCTACTCGCAGGATCCCCTCACCGTACTAAAGTTTTCTCAGACCACCTAAACCTGCAGTATTGGCGATCGCCGCAAAAGATCAGTCGGCGAGTAGCGAGGGAAGTGTTGGAGCTCTCCGAGTATGACTTCGAAATTCATCACATCAAAGGAAAGGCAAATGGGAGAGCCGATGCCCTGTCACGACGACTGGACTACGACCAAGGAGAATCAGACAATGAAGGCATCACAGTCCTACCCGACAGGGTCTTCGCACGAGCCTTGACGACATTGCAAATCACCAACGCGGGGCAACGGGACCATCAGGATGAAGCCACGCTCTGACCATGGGTAGACGGGCACAACCTTAAAAAGGTGTCGGGAACCTGGTACAAGGACGGACGGCAGCAGGTAGTCACCGGCGGGTTGGAAGATAAGAGAAGTGTCATTCGCACCTATCACGACTCTCCTATTCACGGACACCCAGGGATACGACGAACGAGCCACCTAGTGGAACGGCAATACTGGTGGCCAGGACTGTGAAGGGACGTCATGGACTATGTGAAGGGATGTGCAGAATGCCAATGGATTAAAGTCAACACCCGACCTACGCGGGCCCCCCTTCAACCTATATACCCCAAAATTGACGCCCTTCCGTTCAAGACCGTCGCCATAGACTTCATTACTAAACTCCCCTTATCACAGGGATATGATTCGATACTGACAATCACCGACCACGACTGCAGCAAGGCGACGATATTCATACCTTGCGTGGAGGAAATCACGTCTGAAGAAACCGCGGGACTATATGCCAGATACGTATTCCCTCGATTCGGACTGCCCACTACCATCATCAGCGACAGAGACCCTCGGTTTGCGAGTAAATTCACAAGAGAATTGTGCAAAACCCTGGGGATCACCCAGAACATCTCAACGGCCTATCACCCACGAACAGATGGGCAGTCCGAACAGACCAACCAATGGCTGGAGCAGTATCTACACTTCTGGGCGAATGAGCAGCAAGATAACTGGTACCATTATTTGCCAATGGCAGAATTCGCGCACAATAATTGGCCCCACAAAGCCACGAAAATGACACCTTTCGAACTCCTTATGGGATACCATCCGCGGGCTGATTGGACCGATAAGCCATCCTCCCTTCCACACGTAATGTCTCGCGCTAATCAACTAAAAGACGCGCGACAACGGACACGGGACCTTATTGTAAAAGCGCAGCAGTCATGGGTGCGTGCCAAGACAGCGCCCAAGTATCAGGTGGGGGATCAGGTGTGGTTGGAAGGACGTCATCTCCGGACCCACCAGCCAACAGCGAAATTGGCCGCAAGGCGCCACGGACCATTCTGCGTCATAAAGGTGATGTTACCTGTGAACTATCAGCTGGAACTTCCCACACAGTGGCAGATACATCCCGTATTTCACACCGACCTTCTCACGCCTTATCGCGAGACACCCACGCACGGACCCAATTACATACGACCACCACCGGACTTGGTCGAGGGAGAAGAAGAATACGAGGTCTCGAAGATTCTAGACCACCGGCACCACGGCAGAAGACGAAAACTGCAGTACCTCGTGGCCTGGAAGGGATATCCGGACTCCGACAATCAGTGGGTTGACAAGGAAGACGTATTTGCCGAAGAAGCCGTAGCGGAGTATGAACAGGAACAACGGAAGGATAAAAGGCCCCTCCAACGCGGCGAGTCCTCCCATCTCCCTTCCTCTCGAATACTGTCTACCTACACTCAAACCCCATCCTATATGCCATTCACACCCGATGCCTCCCTCTCGCAGCTCAACCAATACTACCACGGCACCCCCGAGAGGATTTTTGCCGTCGAGCTGGAAGAAGAGCACGCACAAGGCGCCCGAGAAAATACCGACCAAGCCGTCATGGCTACAGAAGACCGAGGGGGACGTGAAACCCCTATCACCCGAGCTGAGTTCACAGCCACTATCGAACGATTCCCCGCTCAAGCCACCACAGCCAACGCTGCCCATCTGTCAGACGACGATGGAGGTCCCCTCTGGGACATCCTCGACGCCGACGGTCTTCCCACCTCTCCGGTCCCTTTCACTACCCGCGAAATCCAACTTCTCGGGGATGCGCTGGACCGAGGAGCCAAGGTTCGCGCAGCTCGTGACGGTGATGGACGGGCCGAGTCCCCACCTCTCCCAATACCTCCGAGGATTGGGACCGACCAGGCCTTGGCAAGAAGTAGTAGCCGACTGGCGGGATCAACAGTTGTTGGAGGCGAAGGCCCGATGACAGGAGATGACGGCGAGGAGGGAGAGATTGAGAGCGACGACGAGGTCGAGTGGTACTCAGATGCGCACGACCACATTTCCTACGGACGAGATGCTGACGCCCCATCCAACACCACATGCCACGCCCTCACCACCGCCGGCGACCCCGTCTACCGCGGGGATATTCGCCCACAGCTCGACGACAGGGCCGTCTCCACCGTCCGTGCCACTCACTGCCCACACGGGTTCAGGGTCAATCGAGGACCCGATTATGTTCACTTCCCCATCACCACCTCCGACGGCGTGACGCGCCCTGCAAAATACGTCCAGGTCATCTCCGGACCTAACCCCATCGTCCTCGGGCTCATCGACGAGTCCGACCGTGTCTTCCCCAAACCTCTGTACGCGCGTCCCTACCGCTTCGGCCCCCACGAAGAACGCCCCTCTTACTCGCGCGAGGATCTCATGATCCTTGACGCTGGATACGACGAGGCCACGCGGGTCAACCGCGCCCTTCGCGAGTGCAAGAACGTCTCGCTTACAGCGGAGGTCCAGCGGTACCGCGTGATTCGGTCCGCGATCACGAGGGTTGAGCAACGCATGGGGGAGTTAGAGCAGGAGTGGGGCCAGCTAAGTACCGAAGAGTTGGGGGCCATACATCGCATGGAGAATGCTAACCTGATGGACGAAGTTGAGAAGCGCATGGGCGGATGGATTGGGTTGGGCCAAGGTACGAGGAACTGGCCACGGTCGACTTAGCTGCAATGTGGGCGTTGCCCCTTGAAAAGGGGGTGATGTTACGGTTGACCCTTCGGACTTGTACATATAATAGTGATGTCGTGATTCGGAGCTTCGGACTCTTACTTACCGGTTGTGGCTACGGTAGTAAGTAGTAATTAGTCACGGACTTGTAGTCTCAGTCAGCACTCAGCGATCGCATGTGATTGCTGAGTGATTCCTAGGATCGGTGTAGTAGGGTTCGAGCTACTTACGCCATAGGATAGTTCCGTTTAAGAGGCGCTTTAAAGCCCTTGCGTACCTGTATAAGTAGTAGTCGGTGAAGACCAAGAAACACCATCTTGGTCTTCTTCAATTGCCATTGATCTCTCACATCGCATCTTCTACTCCCTCCTCTTCTCTCTCAGCATTGTGTGCAGTTGTCACCTTGTCCAGCACGTGCACTGGCAGGTTGAAGTTTATTTGGGCCAACGTGACTCAGAAGATCCATTGCTAGCCCCGTCATCGTATTGAGGAAGTCGCCTCTACGTTCGACTCATCTTACGTTCACTGCTCTCTCGCCTAGAAAACCCGTTCAAGTCGAACAAACGCTACGGCAAGGCGTAACAAGGGCGGCATTGGGAGTGAAAGGCATATATGGGTTGTTGAGAGGCAATGAGGTGGTAGTGGGAGAGAATGAGATGTCGTCCTCAATTTTCCCGCTCCTTATAAGCGTCTGCAAAGTGGCCTTTGAACGTTGGTACTCCGCAAGGGCTTCCTCAGCGAATAGGTCATCCCAGTTGACCCACTGGTTTTCTGAGTCAGGGTAGCCCTTCCATTTGATCAGGTACTGCTTTTTACGTCCTCTGCTGAAGTGCCGCTCATCTAGAATCTTCTCAACCTTGTATTCCTCTTCTCCATCCACCAAATTGGGTGGTGGGCATTGGTAGTTCTTCCCATGGAGTGGAGTCTCGTGATATTTGGTGAGGAGATCCACATGGGACATAGTGTGAATTTTCCATTGCGGGGGGAGGTTGAGCCAATAATTGGCAGGGGACATCACCTGTACAATTTCAAAGGGGCCGTGTCTCCATGGCACGAGTTTCACCATTGGTTGGTGAGTGCATAAGTGGCGTCCTTCCAGCCACACAAGGTCACCTTGTTGGAACCTGGGCCCTGTCTTGTTTGTGACCCATGATTGCTGCGCTTTCTTGATAAGCTCCTGGGCCTGTCTCCGTGCTTCTTGGAATTGTTTGGTCCTAAGTGCTACCTGTGGAATGGGTGACGGCTTATCCATCCAATCAGTGCGCGGGTTATACCCCATGAGGAGGTTGAAAGGCGACTCCCGTATGTATTTGTGTGGCCAGTTGTTGTGGGCGAACTCCGCAAGGGGTAGGTATCCACACCAATTGTCCTGCTGTTCATTGGCCCAGAAACGGAGATACTGTTCTACCCATTGATTTGTTCGTTCCAACTGCCCATCGGTTCACGGATGGTATGTGGTGGAGATGTTCTGCTTGATGTCTAGTATTCTGCAGAGTTCCCTTGTAAATCTGCTGGCAAAATGAGGGTCTTGGTCACTTATGATTTTTGTGGGAAGCCCGAAATGGGTGAAGACATGTTTCAGATAGAGGTTGGCAACCCCTTCTGCACTAACTTCTTCGTTACAGGGTATGAAGATTGCTGCCTTACTGCAGTCATGGTCTGTTATCATCAGTATGGTGTCGTACCCCTGAGATTGGGGTAGCTTGGTTATGAAGTTGAGGGCTATAGTCTCGAATGGCATAGCTTCTGGTTTGGGATATATGGGGTTAAGGGGCGCCTTGTTTCGTCCGTGCTGGACTTTGATGCGTTGACATTCGGCACACCCCTTAACGTATTCCAAGGTGTCCTTGGCCAGGCCTGGCCACCAATATGCATGCCCATTGAGTTGGGCAGTCCTCTTAATTCCTGGGTGTCTGTGAGCAGGGAGGTTGTGATGATCGTGTAGAATATGTCACTTATCATGAATGCCTCCAGTTACTACCCATCGTGCATCTTTATACCAGATGCCATTGATCTTCTTGAGTTGGTGTGTGTCCACCCAGGGTTTCAGAATGGCTTCATTTTGCTCATATACAGGGTCTTCTGGAGTAATGTCCTCAGGAGTGAGGTGGTCTTTGCCGGTTGGTATTCCTTCTATCCTGGCACTGCGCACAAAGACTTTGTCCAGTAGTACTATAATGTTGTCGTTATCCCCTTCTCCCTGGTCATAGTCTGGTCTTTGTGATAATGTGTCCGCTCGACTGTTCACCGATCCTTTGATGTGGTGGATTTCGAAGTCATATTCCGATAGTTCAAGTACTTCCCTTGCTACCCTCCGGCTGATCTTCTGAGGGCTTCTCCAGTATTGTAGGTTCATGTGGTCAGAGAAGACTTTCGTTCGATGTGGCGATCCCGTGAGCAGTGGTCGCCAATGTTGGAATGCCTTGACTATTGCCAGTAGCTCTAGGTCATAGATGTCATAGTTTCATTCAGCCTCGTTGAGCGTAGTCAAAAAGTAACCGATTGGATGTCGTTTCCTATCATCCTTTCATTGTAACGACACTGCTCCTATTGCGAATCCTGAAGCATCAACCTCTAGTTCGAATGGTTTACTCAGCTGTGGGTGTGCCAGTACTGGTTCTGAGGTAATGAGTCCCTTTAATTTGTTGAATGCATCGTGCTCCGTTCCTGTCCATTTCCAGTCAGCTCCTTTCTTCATCAGTTGGTTCAGTGGTTTTGCATGATGTGAAAAGTTTTGAATAAATGTGTGATAGAAATTGCAAAACCCTAAGAATGACTGGACATCTTTAACCTTTGTAGGGGTCGGCCAGTCCTTGATACCGGAAATTTTGATGGGGTCCATGCATGTCACCCCCTTTTCAAGGATTACCCCCAGGTAATCCATATGAAGCACATGGAATAAGCATTTCTCTAGCTTGTAATAGAGGTCATGCTTAGCTGATATTTCCAGTATGTCTTTGACTGCTGCAATGTGATTGTCCATATTTTTCCCTATATGTGTTGCAATCCCGATGTCGTCCATGTATACCCTGATGGTCATTCCTCTGATTCGTGTTTAGCAATAATATCCCAACATATGTGATTCATCATAGTCTGGAATGTCGCTGGAGAGTTTGTTAATCCAAAGAACATTACTGTTGGTTCGAATAGGCCATATTTTGTTTTAAACACGGCCTTCTCCTTGTCACCTTCCTTGATCCGTATGTTGTTATAGCCCCATCGTACATCAAGCTTGGTGTATATGTGGGCGTTACTGAGGTCTGTTATGAGGTTGGTAATGAGGGGTAGTGGGTACTGGTTGCGTATTGTGAATGAGTTGAGCCGTTGGTAGTCCTGTACTGGTTGTAGTTTACCATCCTTTTTCTTAACGAAGAAGAATGGTGATGTGTAAGGGGATTTAGATGGTCGTATATATCCTTTACCGAGTTGTTCTGTTAGAAATGCTTGGAGGGCTTGATCTTCCTCCTGTGTAAGTGGATAGACCTTGCAGTCTATTGCTTCCGGTGCCCCTTTCTTGAGCTGGATTTCATTATCCCACACTTGTGAGGGTGGGAATCGGTGCGATGCTTCTTCGTTGAATAGTTGGTGGTATGTGGAATAGCAAAGTGGTAACTCAGCTTTGGTGGTATACTGTTTCACTTGAATTGCTAGTTCAGTGGACATGGTCTTTCCTTCCACGAATCCTTCTTCTTCTAACTGGGTGACAATGTGATTTTTCTGAGCCTCTGTTATGGCTGCTGCGATTGTCGGTCGCAGGATTCTTGGGTTAACTGTTCTGAGGATGACCGGTAGTGCATCCTCCTTGATTACTGCATGTCTCCAACTGAAGGTTGGTTTGTATGTGGCCAGCCAGGGGTATCCAAATACGATATCTTCACTGCCGATGTCTGTGATAAGGAACCTCATCTCCTTGTGGATTCCTTTAGTTTGCACATCCAGATCTACGTAGTGTGTGATTAGTCCTGCTCAGTTTTCAGTGTTATCGATATTCCATATCTTTTTTGGCCGTTCCAGTGGTTTCATCCCAATCCCCATCCGCTTTACGAAAGCGGGTTGTAGGAAGTTGTCAGTGGCTCCTGAGTCCACTAATGCTCTAATGTCAGCCATGGCATAATTTGTGCGAATCGATACTGGAATTCTCATAGAATGGTAGCGAGTTATAATCACAGAATTACATTTTACTGCCCTTACCCAGGCCGATGGGTTCAGGTGCTTCAAAAATCCTCCCTCTTCCACAAGTCTTGTAATATGAGGTCTTTCACCTCATCTTCTTTGGCTGCCACCCCTTTCATCCATTGGTCTGCTCGTTGCTGGGGAGTCTTGGCTTTTGCTGCTCTTACAGGTTCTTCTCCCAGTCCTTCATAGTATGTGTCGGTCCTTCGGCTATTGCTAGGTTGGTTGTAGGTGTGCTGTAGGCAGTTACGACTGAAGTGTCCTTTCTGTCTACAAGTGTAACAAGTGACTTCCCTCATGTTGCATTGCCCTTGTCCTTGTCCTCGTCCCATGGCTCCTCCTCTTGGTGGTGGGTTTCTGGGATGACTTTGGTCCCAATTACCTTGAATTTCTTCGGCCCCTGTAAGCCATCCTCGTACCCAGTCTGCTGAGGTGTCCATGGTGTTTGGGTCTCTGAGAATGTTGCGAGGGGGGCCCCATCCCATACCACATGTGTTTCTCCATGTTCCTCCGCTGTTGTTCTGCTGTCTTCCTTGATTTGTGAGGCCCCGATGTTGTTCCAATCGGGCCTTCATGTGTATGTACTGCTGTTGCCTTCTGATGACTGCTTCTTTCCATTCCTGGAAGGTCTGGGGGTTATCATAAGTGTAGGCCTTCTTGTATAAGTCGCGGGGTAGGCCATCTGTAAATAGATCCATCATAAGAGGTGAATCCAATCAGTAGTTAGCTTGTCTTGCTAACTGTTCAAACTGCGTGATGTACGCATTGATATCTCCTCCTGTCATCTTGATTCCTCTTTTGAGCATCGCCTGGGCTTGCTCCTTCTCCAACGTGTTTGAAAACCGCTGGTTGAAGGCTGTGATGACTTCAACCCATAGGTGTGGGTCGTTATCTGTGATTCCGGCGATGACTTGTCAGTTGAGCCATCTACTGGTCTCTGTGATCCAATTGTTAACGTCCCTTCCTTGGATATACGTGAGAAACAACATAGCTCATCAGTAGGCATTGGCCATGATGGGGTTGTTGTTATTGATGCCCCAGTATATTTCCCATTGAGTAAGGAATTCTTCGGTCTTATGTCAATCTCCTTTGAATACCTCAGGTGCATTTCCTGCAAATTTGTCAGAGTGGTGTCCCCCTCCTGGTATTCCTCCCCCGATTGGTGCTCCCCCAGGTACTCCTCCTCCGGGTGGTCCTCCTCCGGGCATCCCTCCTCCTGGTGGTCCTCCTCCGGGTATTCCTCCTCCTGGTGGCCCTCCTCCTCCTATGGGCAGGTCGGGGTGGTCTGGTCCGATTGCTCAGAATAATGTGGTGTCATCCGCTGTCATGACATGTCCTGTTTCGGGGTGAATGGGGAGTGTTACCTCCTGTGTTTTGGTTAATGTAGCCATGGGAGGGTAAATCGTAATCTGTTCAGCTCTCTCAATGAGTCCTTGTTCCAGCAGTTCTAGTGCTTGCATTGGTTCGTCGTTGTCTGACTCAGATTCTGAGGCGTTAGTATGTTCGGAGGGTGCGGAGGCACTTTGATTGTCCTCTCCGTCAATGGGTCCCCACTCGTTTCTTGCGACTACCTCTTCTTCGTAGATATCGCACCCGTATCTGTAGGGAAGAGTATCAATGACTCTCCACTCATTGTCTTCTCAGTTGACTCTGCACCAACAAGTACATTCAAAATTGAACTCAACTGGCCTGGGTCCATGTGCCCCTCTGATGATGTATCCTTCTAATCCGTTGATGCTACCCCAATAAGCTTCTTTGAGATATCGAGTTGGTACGTTTCTAATTCCTCTTTGTGGTATTTCATAGGAACAGAATCCCTCCCAAGTCCAGAGTTCTCTTGTGGATACTCACGCCACGATGGGGATCTTGGTCTTAATGTTATGCTTTGGTAAGCATGGGCCTTGCTTTAGGTGATAGTAAGGCACGAATACTCAGCTCTGGACGTATCAATATTGCTAAGTCGAATGTGGAGTGCTTGAACTCAACACAGCGACGATCCGCAACTGGGAAGGCTTCTTGGTATGCCTTATGCAGTGCACTCCTCTGCCTAAGAAGTCTTCAGACGAAAGACAAGAGAGGAGTCTAGAAACCAATGATTCAAGAAGACCAAGATGGCGATCCTTGGTCTTCATCAACTACTACTTATACATGATGGTAGAGGGCTTTAAAGCGCCTCTCAAATGATGTTGGCCTATAGCATATCTAGCTCGAACCCTAGTATCGCTATCCTGGTAATCAGTAAGCATATAGTAACATGTGATACTACCGCTGACTGATAACACATGAAAGAATAAGTCCCTGACTAATATACTGAAATCACGAGCCCACTATCGTAGTCAGAACCTGATAGTAAGCATGAAAGTCCATACCATGACACAGATAATGTCTATGGGGATGGCACCCCCTCCAAGATCTCTCGTGACATTGAGCAGACACGTACTTGGCGACAATTGGTAGAGGACCAACCAGGTAGCTCCTGGCAGCGTTTATCCCAAGATCAGCCAGTTCCAGGGGGTATTCCTGATGAAGCCAAGCTAGATCCTCCAAGCACACAGAGTGAGAATCCACATGATTCTGAGGACGAAGTAGACCAGTTGGTCTTTGCCCGCCTTGCTCAGGAAGGGGGAGTTAGATTCCTGGATCACCTGCTTGCCAAAGCAGTTCCACCCACTGATCTAGGATCACCTGACACCTCAAATATATGTGAATGGACCTATAGGGACATTCTAAAGATGCCTAACAAGCAACAGGAGGAGTGGCGTAATGCATGCCATGAAGAGTTAGAGTCACTTCACAAGCACAATGTCTTTGAGCTAGTAAACCCTCCCAAGGGGAGAAAAATAATCAAAAACAGATGGGTATTTGATGTAAAACCCAATGGCCATAAGAGAGCCAGGCTAGTCGCCAAAGGCTTCTCACAGGTTGAAGGCATAGATTATGATGAGACATTCTCACCAGTGGTATGGTTTGAGACTGTCCAGATGATGCTTGTGCTTGCAGCGCTGAAAGATTGGCACATCTCCGAACTGGATGTCAAAACTGCCTTCCTATATGGAGAGCTCAATGAAGAGCTTTACATGGAACAACCTGAAGGGTTTAAAATCCCTGGCCAACAAAACAAAGTACTGCACCTTAAACACGCCATATATGGACTTAAACAAGCTGCCTTAGCCTGGTGGAGAGTGCTTGATAAATCCATGGCTGCTATAGGCTGCACATGCCTCTTAACAGATTCCAGAATATTCGTCAATAAAAATAAAACCATAATCATCATTGTATATGTTGACGACATATTATTCCTGGGATCTGATAAGCCTGCAATCAATTCCTTGAAGCAACACTTCATGAAACTCTGGGAATGTAGGGATCTAGGGGATACACAGGAGTTTCTCTGCATGCGCATAATCAAATCAGATGGTCAGATTAAGATTGACCAAGTAGATTATCTACAGAAAGTGCTGCAGTGGTTTAATCTCCAGAATGCGAAAGCAGTCCCCACTCCACTGCCAGAAGGCTATCACCCTACTCCAAATAAAGGTCCCACAGACTCAGAGCTTTGCTCGCAATACCAGCAAGTGATAGGATCACTCCTATACATTATGCTTGGAACGTGACCAGACATAGCCTTTGCCGTGACAAAAATGTCACAATACACTGCAGACCCCACAAAGGATCACCTGAGTCGAGCACTATATATTTGCCACTACTTAGCAGGTACCTCAGATTATGCCATAATATATGATGGTAAATCAGATGGTGGTCTTATCACATATGCAGACTCTGATTGGGCATCAGATCCTTATACAAGGAAGTCCACAACAGGCTATCTAGTGAAACTAGCTAGTGGGGTATTCAGCTGGAATTCAAGAGCACAGAAATCAATTGCAATGTCTTCCACAGAAGCTGAGTACATGTCGCTCTCTGATACGATGTCATGGAACGGACTTATACGCTTACTACTAGGTTCTGACTATGGTAGTAGGCATGTGATTGTTACATTAGTCAGGGACAGTCTCTTTCACGTGTTATCAGTCAGCAGTAGTATCACATGGTACTGTAGCTTACTGATTACTAGGATAGCGATACTAGGGTTCGAGCTAGATACACTATAGGTCAATATTGTTTGGGAGGTGCTTTAAAGCCCTCCATCATCATGTATAAATAGTGGTGCAAGAAGACCAAGGATCTCTATCTTGGTCTTCTTGAAACATTGGTTTCCCTTTCCATCTTACTTTCCCTTAAAACAATCAACCTCCATCAAGAGGGGAGCTTGCACTGCATAAGACTTCTCAATGGAGTAGAAGCCTTCCCAGTTGCTGTCACCATGTCAAGCACTGTGGCTCCACGTTTGACTTAGTACAATTCATGAAGCTGAGTATTCGTGCCTCCATCTTGCCTAAAGCAAGGCACACACTTACCAAAGCGTAACATATGAGCAAACAATTGGTCTGGATAAGAACTCTTCTCAAAGAGTTAGGAATAAGCATTGGGCCAATCCCACTATGCGGGGATAATCAAGGATCTATATTCCTTGCATCTAGTCCTGCTCAGGAGAAGCAGATAAAACATATTAATCTATGCTACCACTACATACATGAGGTCATCCACCAGAAGCAGATAGAGCTCCTCTTCATTGAAGGAGCTGAAAACCCCACTGACCTATTCACTAAGAACCTGGGTCACATAAAGTTCCAGAAGTTCAGGGAACAGCTAGGCCTGGTGTTCTACGACACCAGATAGCTACTATGACATCACTCAGAGCACCTAGATGGCTGCACTAAGCAAGGGGGAGTGTTGGAAATAGATAAGAGATAAGGGTGTAAGGACCTTATCTATAGCTAGTTACATAGTACAGATATGATACAGAGTAAGTAGTAATACTGTACAAATCAGATATCCCTTTTAGGATGTCTAGACACCCACAGGTGTTCTGCAATACAGCGCAAGTGAGATCACGATATAGTGGACACCTTTAGTCATCACTTTACATGTAACAGACATGGGTGCCCTGTAGAGACTATAAATACTCCTATAGGGAGAGTGCAATAGACACACTTGAGTACCCACTCATCTCTTACATTCTCTGCATGATACACTCTCCTAAACCACCTTACTACAAGGTGAGTTTCATATCCTATATGCTGTGCTCTATGCTGCGCAATAACTTCTTACACCCCACTTGGGCTATGCATGGTGCTATTGTGACCAGTGATTGGCGGGAACCAGGCTTTTGGGCCGGAAGCCGGCATAAGCCGGCCATCTGAGGCCGGTCCCGTCAGACGGAATCCCGGCACCGGAATGTGCAGCCTGCACTCGCCCATAAGCCGGGCTCACTGTGCATTCCGGCAATCACATCTGCTCAAACGCACACACTGGGGCATTTACGACCCATAGGGATCATAATAGCACTTGTTGCTCATCTTCAATATTCGGTAGCAATTGCCCACTCCCGGCGCCAAGTATCACAGCACAGAACTGCCCTCGCCATCAGGCTCTCCCTGGTGCGTCTATTGCTAGTGCCTTTGTTCACTTGCTATAATGTACCGCTAATCTTCGTACAGACCTGCAACATGATCGACATTCTCCCAGGCGGTGTCCTCCTGGATATATTTAACCATTATCGAATGGATGATCTTACCGCGTCAAGTCCCCTTCCATGGAAATGGCACGGACTAGCGCACGTGTGCAGAACATGGAGAGACATCATATTTGCATCCTCACGTCGTCTCAATCTGGAACTCCTCTGCACACACGGGACACCTGTCAGGAAGACCCTAGGATACCTCCCAACCCTTCCCATTGTTATTTACTTTCCCAACTGTTTAGACCGTGATGAAGATAACATCCTTGCGGCACTGGAGCATCCCGATCGTGTGCGCGTTCTCGTCCTTCGTGTGCCACACTCACTGTTGGAAAAGTTGGCCACAGTGGTGCAGGGGCCATTTCCGGTGTTGACGCACCTCTGGCTTCGACCAAGCCAAGATGGGCTCATGCCGGTCATTCCTGACACATTCCTGGGCGGACGAGCCCCACGTTTACAGGAAATCAAATTAGAAGGCATTCCCTTTCCGGCGGCACCCACACTTCTTTTGTCAGCCTGTGATCTCATCGATGTCAATCTTCGCTATGAGACCGATGACGGGTACATTTCACCAGAGGCGATGGTGGCAGGTCTGGCGGTGTTGCCCAAGCTGAAATATCTTACCTTTGCATTCGCATGGGAGCTTTCCTCTGATCAATTACGTCTGCCTCCCATCGCACGGAGTGTCCTTCCCACTCTCATCCGCTTCCACTTCGATGGTCTTATCGAATATTTCGAGGATTTCGTAGCACAGATCGACGCTCCTCAGCTCACCGGGTTAGATATACATTACTTGGATGAAGGTGAAGGCATTAATTATCAAATTCCCGAGCTTTGCAAGTTCATCGGTCGGTCAGAAAAGTTCAAGCCGTCCCAGTTTACGCACGCGAGCCTAAGCAGGATTCCCAGCACCGCCGCCATCGAACTTGGGGGTCACTCACGGTTTGCACTTTCCACCCAGGGTGATGGGATGACTCGTGTGCTCAGCCAAATTTCTGGTATCCTTTCCAATGTGGACCACCTCGGGATTGGGGTGTACATGGATTATGGACTACATCACTACGGCGCGCATTGGCTGGAACGCATCCGCCCATTCACCGCCGTGAAGACGTTGGGTGTTCATGAATTCACTGCGTCATCTTTTCGTCTTTTTCTCAACAATCTCACCGAGGAGAGCGTCGCGGAAGTGTTGCCGGCCCTTGGGTTTCTTTGCTTAGTGGGCGAGCCGGTAGCATCTGTGGGGAAGTTCATCGCTGCTCGTCGGAACGTGGGTCGCCCTGTATTCTTCTCAAATTAGGAGAGGAAGTTGCAGGAAATACTCGATCCCAGTGCCACAGACCCGGAATAGGAGAATGTATCATGTTGGTGCCCACTCTTTTGTCACTTATACAATGTACTGAGCCAACCCAACGCCCGACTGTTATAGCATGTACGAAGAAAGAAAGCAAAAGAAAGTATATTTGCTTCAGATGACACACATAGCAATAGGTAGTACTACATTCTTACTGATTAAACAATGGATTTACCATCTTGAACCGCGGTGTCGAGTACGGGGGAGCGGGCTATCGACTCATGCTGCCCCTACGACCTTGTGAGCACTGAGCAGCGTGTGCCGATGAACAAGAGATGAGGGCGTCGAGACATACTTCTTACACCCCACTCGAGCCATGTGGGATGCTATTGTGACCCGCCTGCTGATTAGCGCCGACAGGTGCTGACTAGTGACCTCTCATCCAAAACTTGGTGAAGGTGCATGAGCACTGGCAGGGGGAGTCAAGGACGACATCGAACGAAACAGAAGACCAGGCCGCCGAGGACATCATTTATGCCAGGGGTCGTGTTCTGTCTCTCAGTCCCCAGTCCTCTCTGCTTGATCACCTTGGCGGGAAAGTAGGAGACTAATTTGTCTTTATGCCGCGTACATAACAACACCTATTATATCGTTCTAATTTTCCAACACGTTTGTCAACGTACTTTGTTGCGTCTCTTGGATCCAGAATCCTACAGACAGGGCATGGACCGCGACCAACAGCAGCATGGCGCAATAGACTCGACACGCGAACGTTCAGGAAGAATCTCCAAAATGTTGTAGTACGACGACTGAAAAGTAAGTGTGTATATGTGTGGTCCTTTAGGAGATGGACCCACACTCCATCGTTCACCGTTCTTGTTACGTTGCCATATACCGCACCCACGCACTGGCATTCTGAGAACTTCCCCCTGCAGTCGCCAGCTGCTTAACGTTGCTGTAACGTGGGTCGCTGGTGGCCCCGTGGCGAGCACACAGGAGACCCGGGTCAATCACTACTGTGACTTGCGACCGCACAATTACACGCTTAGCCCATGGCTAACTTTATCCAATCTGCTGAGTGCCGAATCCGCTCGCCTACAACATCAGAATATCCTCCCAATCATCCTCCCAATCCCAAGATAAGGTCTATGGCTAACCACTAGACTATTATGCATTTGTGTCTATGCTATATACATGTGAGTTGTAAATAAGTTGTCTATAAATAGGTGCGACTTATGTACCAGCCAAAGGGTATATATAACCCACGAAGTACGTGAATGTCTATTTTTTGAATTTTTTTTTTCCTCTCTCTTTCTTTCAGGTGTTGCTATCCAATTCCAGCACAGCTTCCGAAGTACGGTCCCTCACGCCCTTCAAGAACCGAATCAAGTTCGTCCCTCCCGTCCCGCGCAGCTGCGCTGGATCCGACCCCGACCCCATTCCGTTCGCGAGGTCGACCTTCACCGCACCCGCGGCCCCCTTCGCTTGCATAGCAAGGGCAGGTGCAGGGGAAGCGGGAGGCGCACGGCGCGACGGGCCGACGATGTACAGCGTGACGACACACAGGTGCGCATCGCGGAAGCGGCGAAGCGCAGCGAGCGCGGCGTTGTACGCGTCCGTGAGTGCCGCGTCGTCCGTGCGTTCCACGGCCGTGCGCAGCGGCCGTGGCGCCGCCGCGAGGTGGTGCAGGAAGTTGCGGTGGTGGCGCGGCATGTAGGCGCGCATTCGCGCAAGGAACGGCGCTTTCAGCGGGACGTGAGCAGATCCTACCGCGCCGCCGGCGGGGGCGGGCTCTAAGGTAGGGGACGAGGAAGGGGTACGGACGTGGTCGACGCCGAGGAACGTGTCGATTGCGTGTATGAGCGAGCTCTGCGCTGCGCTCGGGCCGGAGAGCTCATCGGGGAGGACGAGCTCTGGGTGCGCGTCGAGACCATCGAAGAACCACCTGCGCTTGCCCGAGTCGGCGCCGTTGAACCAGGGGCGGATGGAGTGGTAGAAGACGTCGGGGTCGCAGCCATCACGCACGGAAAGGAGGATGCGCCCGAGGTCGTCCAGGACGTGCGCGAGGCCGTGGAGATAACGCGTGATGCGGCGAGTGGCGAGCGTGTCGCCGACGAAGAGCTCATCCATCGTCATGCGCATGATATCGAGCGCATCAACGCCGCGCAACTCGATGCGCGTGCTGGTGAGATAGAATTCTTCCTCGTCACTCGTGCCCGTGAACAATGTGAGTGAGCGCAAGTTGTCGAGGGCCGGCCTTGGCTCCGTCGACGGAACTTTGAGGGTCCAATTGTAGAGTACGTCGTCTGAGTAGGTGATCACGGGGGGGAGCTGCAGTTGTGCACTAACTTCCAGAAGAGGGACAGTGATAGACGCGGGAACCCGGATCTCGGCGTCAGGTGGCAATGAGTGTATATAGAAGTGCATAATCCACGCCAGTACGTGGTGAGCACGACGCAGTAGCAGCTCTGACGAGCGCAACTCGGTTGTTGGGAGAGTGGGAGACTAAGGATGGCGGATACGCGTTTGTCGTCAGCGAAGCTTCTCAAGTCATAGAGACGGATACGTACTTGTCGGACGCAAGCTCGCCATGATTCGGACTGGACCATTTCCTCGTATGTGATGTCATTTTTGCTGCCAAGTTGTAGACGATGCACCTGCGCATCATCAAGTGACTG
The DNA here is from genome assembly GCA_951394315.1 of Lactarius evosmus. NCBI lineage: Eukaryota > Fungi > Basidiomycota > Agaricomycetes > Russulales > Russulaceae > Lactarius > Lactarius evosmus. The sequence goes on along the minus strand of OX596130.1, from coordinate 3,015,836 downwards.
TTCCCAAGACTCCCATGGTGTAGGAAGTCGAACTAGTGGAGGGTCGGGCGGCATGAATCCCGTGCGAGTATCGACATCAAAGTCATGCGCAGCAAGGGTGGTGGTATCGACAAGGCCTGCAGGTAGGTCTAAGAGGACATTGGGACGAGGTAGCGCGAGGAAGTGGTTAGGAGGAAGGAGGGCCATCGAGGCAACGGTGGTAGTAATAAAATGACAAACAAGGACGAGAATATATACGATAGAAATGTGGAGAACGAGGACGTAGAGCAAAGGGAAAACGGTGGAGCTGAGAAAGCGAAAGCGACGAATAGACCATGTCGGAGAGTTTTGGAACTGGACTGGCAGCTGAGGCCTTTCTGAGGACTGGGGACTTAATCCCGGCCCTCGGGTTGCCGGGCGGACCAACTCGTGATCACATCTTTGGTTTAATCCATGACCGATTGGCGGGATCAATTCTGCAAAGGGCTGGCTATTCTGTGGCCGAGTAAGATATTGGGGTCTGACAAATTCGTTGCTATGCCTTGCAGCCTCTACTACCCCCGCTTGACATGGCCGCCTAAAAATCGCGAGGTCAGAGCAACATACCTTATCTTTTCTTGGATTGGTATCTATGGACAGCGGGTAGTCCCAACTTTCCAACAAGACTGCGTCGGGATTAACTAAATTGGAGATTTGTCTGTTGCTACTCAAAACTGATATGCAATTAGCGTACTTCTCGCTCACGAATTCTAACCGAGGAGCTTTACTTTATAAAAAGGCGAGCCCGTTGTGGTTACACGGCACAAATCAAGCATCGGCGACACGAAGGGTAAGTTCCGTCCCCTCGCACCGCCGATAAATTCTCCCCGGGGGTTGTGGGTAATTCAGTACATCAATTTCTGTGCACTTTCCTATAGTCAAAGTAGCAAGAGGCCGAGCGCACGGAAGAGACGGGCAGCATACCTTCCCCTCACTAACGTGCTATAACCCATCTGCGACACTCGCAAGCCCCAGTGGCCGGATCAGCGCTGGGTTTGGACAGGGGTCAGCATTGGCTACTGGCCTCGAGAGCAATTGCACCAACTTGCGCACAGTTTTTGTTTAACTCGGGTGATGCGGTGAGATGCTGCGCGGCCAATCGTGATCCCATACGGTGTAGCAACAAGTCAGTTATTTAAATTGTCGATGTCAGTGTGTACACGCACCCTCCCGGTGCAGTTAAGGGTGACAATCGACAAGGTTCTGACGCCCTCCATGGGACCTGGACACAAGGTGATTTGCGGAATTGTTCCTGGGGCCTTTGCCATTGAGGAAAGAAGCGACGATCCTGGCTTCCGAGTATGGTACGGTTTCTCGGACCTGCTTCGCTCCTGGCCACCGCCACCAGGTGATTTACATCGCCGCGCTGATCCACCTGCTTTTATACTTATGGCTTACGCCCTTTTTAAGAAACTTTTCAAGTGCGTTCGACCTACCTATATTTACGCACTGTACGTCTTCCGGCGATCAATTGGCACAGCGGACGGTCACCCGTCGTCAACACGCGGATAGCGTCTTCCACCCACATGTTCGTTGTTAGGAAAGATAGCCACAGTGATGCAGTGACCGTTTCCGGCATTGACACACCTTTCGCTTAAATCGCAAAAAGGTGAGAACATGCCCGTCCTTCATGGTGCATTCTTCGGTGGAGGTGTCTCACGTTTACAGATACCATTCCCTTTCCGGTGGCACCGACACTTCTTTTGTTGGCTCGTGGCCTCGTTGACGTCGATCTTCGCGATTATCTTACCTTTGGAATCCGATCGGGGACTTCCTATCCTGATCGTCACGTGGACTGTCCTTCCTTCTCTCAACACCTTTTTTGTTCGACGGTCTTATCGAGGGGGTTTCGGGGATTTCGTGGCGCGGTCGACGAGGATGAAGGCACCGATTTTCAAATTCCCCAACTTTGCAATCGACCGACCAGAAGATTTAAGGCTATCCCGGTTTGGGTACGCGAAACTAGGCATTGACTGAGTCCTGCACTGTCGTTATCGAACTTGACCCAAGACGTAGGGATAATCAGGTGCAAACGCGGCTCGCCTCTTTATTATTTCGTGGTGGGAGATGAGCCAGGCGACGGTACCCGACGGCTAGAACTCTTCCACCCATTCACCGTTGTGAAGGCGCTGAGTGTACAGGACGAGCTGTCGCGGCGCGTTGCTTGCTCTTGCGCCCAGAAGGATCACTGGGGAGAGGGCCGCTAAAGTGCCGCCAGCCCTTGAGTTGCTTTGCTTAGAGAACCAGCCGCCGACATGCGTGAAGAAGTTCGTCCGCTGCTCGGCAGAACGTCGATCGCCCTGTAACTGTCATCAACAAGGAAACGGATTTCCAAGAAAGACCCAGGTCCGATGCCAGCGAATAGGAGAATGCCCCATGTCGGTTGCCTGCTCTTTTACAACTGGCACAATGTACTGAACCGACCCAGCACCTAACTCTCGTAAAATTAGGAGACGAAAATACATGTAGACGAAAAAAAGAAAGATCTATTTGCTTAAGGCCACAGACATAGCAATAGGTGGTGCATGTCGTGTCGATTTCACAAGTCTCACCGTCTTGAATTGTGGTGTCGACGTTCGGTCCTGGAAGCTGGAAGGCCTGAACTCCGACTTATGTGGCGTCTGTGACTTTGTAAGCAGTGTGTCGACGACCCGCAGAGTTGAACACGGTGAGGTCGAGCTCAGGAAGTGCACATTTACTTCGAGAAGGGGAGTAGAAGACGACGACGAACTCGACAGAAGACCAGGTCCCGATCGAACCTGATCACCAGCACATACGTATCACGCATGTTCTTCCCACCATCCTCTCTGGTCGGGCCTCCCCTTCTCGCAGTCAACTCTTGGCTCAAAGGCGTTCATTAACGTAGCCATATGCATACTAGCTATTCGACCGCCGAATAGGATCTTATGGTCTAATAAATACGTTGTTATGTAGTCGGTGTTACAGTTGCTGCTATATTCGCTTCACTTGACCCCGGTGGCCTAAAGTCGCACGATCCGAACTACATACCTTTGGCTTAGTGGTCCCGGCCTCGCAAAGAGACTCAGGTTCAGCGCCCACCTAAATCGACGCATACGCAGAAATATATTCGTCTTGTCTGCTTCTGCTCAAAATGTTATATACTTAGCTACCGTCTGCTCATAAAAGATTTCCCGAGGAGCTTGTCTTTACTGTCACGGATGCATCACACAAAGGCCTGTGACACGAAGCACACGTCCTACCACCTCGCACCGCCGGTAAATCACCTTTACTCCTTGGGAGTATCGGCAATTCGGTATATCAGCTTCTGTGCACTGACCTAAAGCCACGTCACTAAAAGTCGAACGCACGGGTAGAGGCGTGCACCATACCTTTCCCTCGCTCATGTACTGGAACCCGTCTACAACACTCGCAAGCCCCAGTGGCTGGACCAACGGCGGGTTTGGGCGGATATTGGTCTTAGCTATTATTTGCGAGAGTAACCGCACCAACTTGCGCCCAGCTTCTGTCAACTCAGGCGACGCGGTGAAAGTCATCGGCCAAGCGTAATCCTATACGGTGTGACAATAAAGTCAGCTGTTTAACGCATCGAAGGGGGGTGGATAGGGGGGCAGAAGAACCACGAAGTGTATGCGCGCACCTTCCCGATGACGTCAAAGATGATGGTCAACACAGTTCTGACACCCTCCACGGAAATCGGGTGCAAAGTGATTTGTGCAATGGTCCCTTTGCCATTGAGGGAAGCAGCGACGAATGAGGCGTCCTCCCCTACGCAGTCAAATACGTGTTCCAAGTTTGGTGCGGCTTCTCGGATCTGCTTCGCCGCAGCTACCGGATCAGTGTAGTTAACCACGACGTCGGCGCCAAGGGAGCGAACGAGGTCGAAGTTTCGTTGCGAGGCCGTGGCGACGACATACAAACCCGAGAGCTTCGCGAATTGGATTGCGTACAACCCAACCGAGGTCGCGCCACCAAAGATAAGGACGGGGATTTGGACGCGAGACACGGAGGTCGCGTGGGGCTCAGGAAGCTTGAGCACATCGTACAGCACCCGGAGTGCCGTGAGTGGCGCAATACCTAATTGTGCGGCATCCTCGAATGACCAAGCGTCCGGGACGTGGACAACAAAGTCCGCGCTCGTGACGACGTATTCGGCAAAGGCGCCGTGATGGTGATGCGTGCCTGTGGGAGAGGCTTCTCGGTGAGACCGACGCTGGTACGTTGGGACAGAGTGACTGGCCTCCCTGGACCATGCCGGCGACACGCTCGCCCACGAAACGAAGGCCCTGCGGAACGTTTGCCCCTATTTCCTCGACGATTCCCGAGAAGTCGCACCCGGAGACCGCTCCGGCGAGCTTTCCGTACTGTGCTGTCTTCCCTGGAAAACCGGTCGGGGTGAAACAGTCAGAAGAATTCCGCTCCCGTGATCGGAAGTGGCCCCACTCACAGTCAGTGGGATTTTGCGCAGCAGCAACGACTTTGACTAGGATGTCGTCCGGGCCAGGTTTGGGTACGGCGATCTCGCGTAATGCAACTGAGCCGTCCTGCTGGACGACAATGGCCCTATGTAAGGCGGGTGCCATGGCAGATACTCGTCTGTGGTGAATAGAAAGTGAGCTGTGGGCGGGAACTAGTCACTCTGGTGGTGTTTCCTAGATGACTGGGCACGAAGCCGCAGCACGTTAAGAACCACACTACATTGGAGAATCACCGCTCTTAACTTCTGCTGAGTAGCGGCGCTTGGTCATGGGTATTTGACGCGCATGACAAAGTAATCGGACTACCACGGAGGCATAGCTGACGCAGCAAGCGCAGGAGAGCACAGTAGCCATGTGGTGCTGATCGCTCGGTGCCATATTTGGCAGTATGGCTGCAATGTGGAGCCATGTCGTTGCCATAAGACTAACATACTGTTGAGGTTTATTGATGCTGACTGAGATGGTGTGAACTTCACGTTCTTTATTCCGTGGGTGCAATGGGTCGCCAAACTTCTGGGATAAGGTAGACAAAAAGACGAACTTGATCCATGAGAAAGCAAATGCCAAGTACCCCCATAACCCCAGGAAGGCAAGGCAGGAGGTTCACATGTGCGTGGGCATTAATCCATGCCATATTCCATATCAGCCCGATCTCAGCACATTCAGGGCGATGAAGTCCCTGAGGGTGATTATGCACTGTTAGACTCTTATGACTGTAGGCAACACCCAGCCTATTTCGAGGATGATCATGGCAACAGGCCAGTCCAACAAGCAATGAGTAATCAACAGTGTCGCAGCTACACACACTGGTGAGAATTTGCGTCATAAGGCCATGTGTATTCGTCGATGTGGGGCCACCTATTCATTGGTCCATAACTGCTCTGGTTGAAACAGCCACTCGCATCAAGACCGATCACATGCCTCCGTTGGGTATCGCAGGCACTAGTCAAAATAAACTAGCGGGCTTGACCTACTGCGCAGGGTCACCTCATCGAGGGAAGCTGCGAGGCGGTTGGAACTTTTCGTGGAGCAGCCTCTGAGGTGTCAGCCCGACCTCGAAGCTGCTAGCCGCAGTAGTGGGATGCGAAGTGAGCAGGAGCAGCAAACTGAATGGCGGAAATATATTCGATATCAATTCGACTATCCAACTGCAACCCAGAAACAAGCAACTCGATCCACTCACACAGCTCCATCTGCCCAGTGTTCATAGTCCATGAGCTGTTCGTAGACAACATCCATCCCGCAGATCCTACAAGTCATTTCCGTGAATATCTGAACGAAATGCACAGCCAATACGCAGCCCAATATGTAGCAAGTTAGTACAACAAATGAACTCGGAGTCCAGTCCGAACCACGTAATAAGTCCTAGCAAATAAAAATCGTCAAGTGAGAATGACAAGGCATTCGTCACGACGCCCACGAAGCGCGCAACGTCTGGGAATCGACCTTAATTCCCGCCTCGCGCTGCGCCTTGATCTATACCACGACAAACGAAACTCAGTATACGTCTGGCGTGAATCCGCAGAAGAGATTACCTCCTGAAGCCTCTGCTTGCGTTCTACCCACCCTGGGCTGAGGCGGTATAATTCTTGCAGCATGGCGTCGACCAGTGCTTCATAATCTTCAGGATGCGAGTAAGGTGGCGCGGGCAGGTCAGAAAATGCGCTGGTGACACTAGCCATAGACATCCGATTTGAGTAGTTGCTCACTGCCTTCGACCGCGCAGAGACAGAAGTGAGCGCTGTGGCGGACGAGTTGGAGCTGAAGATGGACGAGGCCTCATGAAGAGAGAGGGCAGTAACGGTGGAAATAGAGTTGGATCTGGATACGCTGGTGGGTTGAGAGGCGGCCACAGTAGAATTGGATCTGGAGACAGGTTGAACGATGGCCGTCGAGGCCGAGTTAGACCTAGAAACAGACGCAGGTGCGTCGAGAATAGTTTGGGGCTTTTCCGACGCGCTGCGTGCTGTGGAGGAAATCGAGACGGACGAACGGACGGTGGCGGCGGAATTTGCACGGGAGACAGATGGTAGTGCAGGCGGTGCAGGATCACTTGGGGCAGATGGAGTCTTTGATAGAATAGAATCATTTCTAGTTACTGAAGGGGACGGCGGTGCACCCCGAACAATAGCAGAAGAGCTGGAGCGCGATACTTTATCTTTATCCTGGTCGTCGGGTGTACTAGCGGACGAATTGGCTCGGGATATTGACGATGGAACGCCATTGGCGCTACCAGAGGACGAGATTGTGTTTTTTCTGGTCGCCGTTTGAGGTGTAGTCACAGTGGAATTAGCTCTAGACACGGCACTAACAGGCGTAGCAGCGGTGTGCACGGTCTTCATGGAATCTGTTCGGGATACAGAGGGGATTGTGTCACCGGATGGTTTAGATGGCTTAGAAGCCGAGCGGGCAGATGCAGAGGAGACCATGGAGGAAGTCCTGGCAACGTTCGCAGGTCCCGTAGTGCGAACGGTGGCAACCGAGTTCGTTCTAGACATAGAAACGGTGGAAGCCTTCGGGCTGAAGGCGGATTTGACGCTCGGGTCAGGAAGTTCCCGGTAATGGATATCATATTCCTACAAAGGAACTTGTAAGAGTGACATAACATCGAACAAAAGTAGATCGCACTCGACGTCTGTCGGGATCTCCTAGTATCTCCGAGGCCTCGTGCACCTATGGGCCACCAGTTCAGAAAGGGTAATGGCCGAATTTTTGAAAGCATACTTTGCTGAACTGCTCGTGAGCGACTTCTTTCTCCTCTTCGGTCGAGTCGGGGGGTAGTTTGTCTGGATGGGTTTCCAATGACTTTTGCTTGTATGCGCGGCGCACTATCACAAGTTCAACGTGAGCGGTATAGGTTGAAGTTGAGTTGAGAGTGTCACAAACCGTCTTCAGAAGAAGCGTCTTTTGAAAGACCGAGGATTCTGTAGTAATCAAAGGCGGGCGCGCTCATCGCTGGTCACGAATCCGAACGAACGAACCAGACGTGGAACCGTGCTGGGTACCAAGTTAATGAGCCAACATCAGATCACGTGGTCGCGTCCATCGGCACCGGGCCGGGAAGATCCGGCCATTAAATTATTGACTCAGCCTTGACTTTGACTTTGACTTGACGAGTGATAACGATGTTGGCCGTACAACAACCAACAAGCATCCCAGATAACGCTCCTGAGCATTGTCCAGTAAGTGTTATCGTTCGCCCCACTATCCGAATAGCACTTACAGTTCCCCAGGGCACCGAGTCCGAGCTAGCAGGCAAGTCTGAAGCATGTGCGGGCTGTCCCAACCAGGACGTATGTGCGTCGGGAGTTGCAAAGGGCCCAGACCCGGCGTTACCGCTCGTGCGCGAGCGCATGACACAAGTGAAGCGCAAGGTCCTTGTTCTCTCGGGTAAAGGGGGCGTCGGCAAGTCAACCTTCGCCGCGCAGCTTGGTTGGGCATTTGCGTCCGATCCAGACGTGCAGGTACGCATTTCCTTTCCCTCCCGGCTCATGGTTTCGCACTGAAGAACACAAGACTGGTATACTGGACGTCGACATCTGTGGGCCTTCAATCCCTACCATCCTTGGCATTGCATCCGAGCAGGTCCACACTTCTGCTATCGGTTGGTCGCCCGTCTATGTCCAGGACAACCTTGGTGCCATGTCCGTAGGATTCATGCTTCCCTCCTCAAAGGATGCCGTTATGTGGCGTGGCCCGAAGAAGAACGGGCTTATAGCACAGTTCCTCAAGGATGTGGACTGGGGCATACTCGACTACCTCGTCGTCGACACACCTCCAGGAACATCCGATGAACACCTCAGCATTGTTCAACTACTGAAGGAGAGCGGGATCGATGGGGCCGTGCTTATAACCACTCCACAGGAAGTTGCACTCCAGGATGTTGCGCGCGAGATTGACTTTTGTCGTAAGGTTGGCATACGCGTTCTCGGACTTGTAGAGAACATGGCCGGCTTCGTCTGCCCTAACTGCAAGGGAGAGTCTCAAATTTTCCTGCCCACGACCGGTGGGGCCGCCCGACTCGCGAAGGAAACGGGTGTCGAACTTCTTGGCTCAGTGCCACTCGATCCACGGATAGGAAAGAGTGCGGACTACGGCGTAAGCTTCTTAGAAGAATACCCCGATAGCCCCGGTACAACAGCCTATCTTAGCATAATAGAGCGTACGTGTCCACATTTCCCGCCCCACTTGAGTCGCGTCTTGGTGTTAACCCCTCTCTAGGTCTGAAGGAACTTCTCGGAGACGATTAGACACAGCATTTACTCATCTGTATCTCTTAGGAGCTCGGCGCTTGTCTATATATCTATCTATCTGAGAGTCCTTGCAGATGCAGAATGGTCTATGGCAACTCGTACTTTCAAGTACCACCGTCCTTCCCTCCCCACTCGGATCCCTCACCTCCGATCTCCTTAGGCATCTCGCTCGGCGGGGCATCTGCGGCAGTCTCCTTTGCCCTAATCAACCTCGCGACCTCCGCACCTAAACCCGCACCCGCGTCCACCGCCTCGTGTATCGACACCGTAGACAAAGTGCGCAGTAATCGAGAACCGACGGCGCCTGGCCCACCCATGCTGGCAGTGCGTTGTCGTGCGGGTACGACGTAACCTTCCGGTGGGCCGATACTTGGGAATGGGAAAGCGTTCACTTCAGGACCCGTCGGAGGTAGCCCTGCGTCCTCTCCTGCGAACGACGACGTACGCGTCATGGTGACTGGGAGGCCGTCCGGCTCCCCGAAGACGATAGAATCTCGGTCAAGTGCCGAGTATACGCTTGTCCTGCGTGCATACGAAACAACAGGGTCACGCGTGCGGGGGCGTGCACGTCCGTCCATACTGTCTCGACGCTCGTTCAGGGGGCTGCCGCTCGTAGATTGTCTCCTCGACCGTGCCACCTCTGGGCTTAGGTTTTCTTTTTGCGGAGACAGAGGTGCCTCTGACGGGGTGCTGAGACTGCGTGCTGGCAGCTCGGATGGCAGCGCTGAGGGTTGTTCATCCGCCTCGGCGCCAACAGCACGCACTTCGCGGCGGAAGTCATTTATCTCGGCCCAAAGAGCCGCGCGGAATTGCTCGATACTTTCCAGTCCTTCGATCTCGCGCCAGCGGTCAAACTTCTCGGGACAGGAGGGTTCGTCATTCACGTCGTGGTAGGCTGCGAGCCAAGGATGCGCGAGTGCCTGAGTGACGGTAATGCGAGAGGTGGGATCGAAACTGAGCATTTTCTCTAGGAGGTCAAGAGCTACATGGGGCAGGTCGTTACTCGAATGTGAAGCAGATATGAATGGAAGCGCTACCTTGTGGATCGGCTTGTGGAATGAGCTTCTTGAATGAAATTTTTCTTCGGACAGGTAACGAGCGAACATAGGCTTGGGCCTATAACAACCCCTGCAGCGGTCGTCTGGGCTACAAGGAAGAGCACGCACCCTTTCGCTTGCCACACGTCTTAGGATTTCATTACTAGGAGTACCTGCGTTCATTTTTATTGAGGGTCAATTGGGGTTTATTTGCAATAGTTAACTTACCAAGTACTTCTAAGATTTTGTTTAGCTGGTCCACTGATGGTCACGGTAAGCGACCGGCCTTTGTGACACGCACGGAAACGCACCATAACTAAACACGGAAAGGTAATATTAGACCAAATGCAGTACTGCAGATTTGTTACGCTCACTCCTTGCCCTTGAACAAAGGGCGCCCGAGGAGAAGTTCCGCAAGTATGCAACCTATTGACCAGACGTCGACTAGAGTAGACAGATGGGCTCAATGCGATGATGTGTCGTCGGACTGCCACATACTTGCTGTTCCATACCGCCTGTGAAGGATGTCAAGATGTCTTCAAGAGTTGAGCAGCGGAGAACAAAGACCTGAGAGCCAGCATGATCTCGGGCGCACGATACCAACGCGTGGCGACGTATTCGGTCATCTGTGATGTGCCCTCCTCAGGAGAGGAGTCAAAGCCTCGACTCAAGCCAAAGTCGCATATTTTGAGCTCACAGTCTGAGTTGACGAGCAGATTTCCGGGCTTGAGGTCCCGGTGTACCACGGAGGCCGAGTGTACATACTTCATGCCTGCGTACGAGCAGAGAGGTAAATCGCAAATTGGAGAAAGAACAACCTGATGGGTGCTTATACCTCGCAGAATCTGATACGTAAAATACTGCACGTGCTCGTTGGTCAACATCTGCCCTGATTTGATGATCTGGTGCAAGTCCGCTTTACGATTGCCCAGGAGTGAGCGGAACATTAGGAATAAGTCTGGATGCATGGGGCCGTACCTTCCATAGGCTGTTCCAGAGGCTCAGAATCAGAGTGTGGCTGGACTACATGCACCTACAACGGCTCACCTCCATGAAGATGTACCTAGAAGAAGAATTTTCAGAGGCAGGTAGCGGGCCTCATAAATTATAACGCTCACATTTCATTGAAGCTTTCCGCGATGCCATCAACGTCAATAAGCCCGGTGATGTTTTCGTGGTTGCTGAAGTGCCGAAGAAGAGTGAGCTCGCGCAGCGCGCGTTTCGCCAGCGATATCTTTGCGAAGACCCGCGTGACCATCTTTATCGCAACGGTCTCTCCAGAGATCTCGTCTGCAGCTGAGCTGACAATCTCGCGTGTTGGTTATCACAGTAAAAAAAAGGTTGGGCGAACGGAGAAAGGATGCGCACTGACATTACGACACCGTACGCTCCAGAGCCCATTTCGCGCACAAGCTTCCATCGCTTTTCCAGGCGGAACGTCTGGTCGAACGATTTGATACTGTGGTAGCCACTGTTTTGTTTGACGTGCGATAATAAAAAAAGTGTCCGCTCAAACGAAGCGCCAAAATGCAGAATATATCTCGGGATGCGCACCGCTTGCGTAGGTTCTCCTCCGAGAAGGGGTCTGCGTCACTAGAGATATTCCTGATCCTCGACCTACCGCGTGCCATGATGAGCGAAGATGGCGAACCCTCGGAAGAGCGAGGAGATGTGGGCGGTCCGTGGGCTCTGGCTAGATATCCACCGTTCTCGTCAGCGTGTTCGGTAGGCATGGGTGGACTCGTGATCAGGCGCTTTGCCTGTGGCTGACTACTACAGGCAGATGAAGGTTGTAAAGCAAAGGAGGAGCCGCAGGCACAAGCGACTGAGACTGTCTGGGATGTCTCTGAACGGAACCTTTCCTCGACTTCGGCCCATACGTTTGGCGCAGAGGGATCCAGCAATGTTCATTGGACAGGAACAAAAATTTACATCTATGCGAAAGATAACATCTGGCAACAGTGCTACGAAGGCATTGGCTCGGCCGTAGCGGCCGTAGTAATTGATGGTACAGTTGGCGGTGGTGTCTCAGGTGTTGTTGCTCCCCCTGCCTGCGGCTCGTCTTCGCCAATTATCTCCAAGTAGACGGCGGCCCGTGCAGGATTGCCACCTTTTTTCTGGACAAAATCGCGTAGTGGACCCCGCAAGCTTGGTTGTTTCACCACTAGCTCCCGTAATTGCTCTTTCGGGAGCTGCAACAGCACCAAAAAGCTTGCTGGCGCGACAATCTGTGCACAACGGATGAAACCTTCCCAGAGCAAGGGGGTTGTCCATATCTTTTTTGTGATCAGCCGTGATAGTAGCGTCGTGGAAACGAAGCCTGTCAGCGACTTGTATGTTTTGACAGCTTGGATCACCTTAATTGTATGTGTGAGCGTGGTACTTCGTGGGAAGGAACATGGGGACGTCACGACTCACTGTGCGCATGAACAAAGTTGGTAGGACCGGCTCATCGAGGATCTGTTGCATGACTACTGCAAGGATCTCCGAGCGGAAGACGTCCGTCATCGAGAAACAGATTCCGATGGCTGCAGGTGAGGTAAGCGCAGAGTCGGAGACGAGAACAATCCGGCAGCAACGACACTGACCCTCAATTGCGCTTTTGATTCCGATCTCCTTTTCCGTGTCGTGGAGCAGCACCATCAGTTCCGCGGGTGTGAGTAGCTCGCTTTGCCGCACACGTGGCAGATTGCTAGTCACACTTCCGAACGTTTGTGGAGGTGTCGTAACGACTGCACCAAATACACTCCGTACGAGTTCCTTCATTTCCTGTGTACCATTCAGGATCGAAACGATGCGTGGGAGGTGCTTCATGATATCTGGCTTGTCCATCTCGGCGATGATCGGGATAAGGAAACGAGCGTCGAGGTCCCGTTCAGCGATCAACCCCCTAACAAGAGCGACGAGCTGTGCATTTGGCCGCCCGTGTTCCGTGAAGATGTTCAGGATGCGCAGTGCCAGCGTCTCTGCACCAGGAGGGAACGTGCGCATTAAAGTAAGGAGTTTCCCGTGCCCAGGCCCGAGTGATCGTATGAGAGCGGTGATTAGCTCCTGGATGGCTTCTTGGACGCTGGTGTGCATCTCCCCATACGCTACGAATATCCTGCCACGGCACACAGTCAGAATCTCGACGCATACAGGGAAACAGAACGATGTACTCGTCTAGGAATTCTGGGGCCTTTGAAGATAGTGCAAATAATAGTTCCACATGCTGCACCACTTGGAGCTTCTGGGTGGGGAGCTCCAAGCGCTCTGGCAAATATGGCGTTTGCAGCAGATCATCTGACGGCAGTTGTCCGTCTTCCATATTTTCGTTGCCCGCAGTTGCCGCGGCATCTCCTATTGGTGGCTTCTCGACCGGACGGGGTGTCTGAAGTCGGCGGAGCAGTTGCAAAGCGAAATCACGTATCATGCCGTCCGTCATTTGGAATTCTCCCATACAACGCTTCACAGTCAAGATTGCCGCATTACGCGTGACCTTTTCTAGAAAAGGGTGCCGCCTTGATCAGTGCGTTCCCGATGCCGCTGATCAGCGGATACCCGCACCTGGATGTGTCGTCAGCTCCAAAAGGATGTTCGTTGCTTCCCCGCGGAGTGTTGGTCTCTGAGTAACAAAATCCCGTAAGGTTTGGAACCCGATTTGCATCCTGAAGAGTGCCGAATAATTTGAATGACGAAGTAGGCAACGTTAAATGATTGCCGCGGCATACCTCTCTGGTTCAGTGCACAAATCCCGAAGGAGGGTAAACACGTCCGAAGGAACGGAAGGCAGATCAAGGAGAAACCGCGCAAACATCCGATCCTTCCGATCAAGGCGTGACTGGTACTCAGCCACAATTTGATTCAGCCAGACCTCGTAATTGGGGCGCTGATACAATGTCAATGCAGCCCATGAGAGACAACGGGAACACCTACCCAGTCATTGTCCGATAAGAGCCTTACTTGATCATTGTACCACTCCTCGTTCATCCAAGTCGTCGCGAGTCGTATCCTGAGTCCCAGTTAGATATAGTAAAACACATAGAAAATCGAAATTCACCGCCCAGAAAAATCGGCCATTATGTAGTCGCACAACACCCTCCTTAGCCGGTCCTGCCGCTCGTACAGTTCCACCATTTCTTCGTCCATCTCCGTGTCTGCATCCGAGTTCTTGTTGCCTTCACTTTCGCCCTCGGCCTTAGCTTTGCCTCTGTTGTCCTTTGGATCGACTACACGCGTGATCATTCGCACAAGGAGTAGCATCCACATGTCCCGCCCGCCATTATGCGGTCCAATTGCGAGATCGCCGGAGCTTTGCCATATCCGCGTGGCAGCAGATTTGACGGCTGTCTCCCGCTCCGCTTCGCTGAGAACGGATGGCGATGGAAGCTGGAAGTCTAGCGGAATTAATTGACTGGAGTCGATCCCAGCCGCAGCGAGCGCATCGTCATCTTCCTGCATGGGTTCCAGCTACAACAGACGGGGCCATGAGCTACAAGCAGGGGAAACGTCGACAAACGAGGGCGTACCTCAAGGTTTAGACTGTCCGGCTCGTACTCAATATCCTCGTCTATGTCCATCTGCAGCGGGTCCATGGGCTCTTCCTTGACTCTACTAGATGAGCTGGGTTCATCTAATTGGGCTGACGACCCCTGCGCCAAAGTTCGCTCCCTTGCCCTATCCGCTGCTGGCATCGTCGGTGGCGTTCTTGCTGACGTTGTAGCCTCCGATGTCACAGAGTTTTCGAGAATTGCTGCAGATACAGGTGCTGCGGCCGCAGACACGGGTGCAGGGGCAGCGATACTTGCTGGCGCGGGACGGCGGTACGCGTTGATACGCGCCTGAAAAGCCTCATCGGAGAACGCCTGCATGTTCGCCACGATGAGCTCCGTGATGAGCGCAACGGGGAGCGTTGTAAAGTCAAACGTTGCCAACAGCGCCGTCGCGTCCGCATTCGGGTCAGCCTCGACCCTCGGGCGCTTCGATTCTTCTTCGCCTGGGGTCGCAGTGGCCGGCGGACGCTTGCGGGCATCTGCCTGGGCTTGCGTTGCAAGGGCCTTACGTGTTCGCTCATCCGCCACGGCTTGTTCCATGCGTTGAGACTGCTTGTTGAGAGCTTCGTTGATCTCACGTGCAAAGTTTGTGCCAGCTGGTGAGCTGCGCAAAGAAGTCGTGGTCCAGTAAGTGTTGAAGCAAACGATATTTTCGGAGGCGCGCACCGTGATATGTGCGTCAAAAGAATGCGCACAGACTTTTCAACACTTTTGATGACGGAGAAGGGCAGGCCCAGCAGCGGGGCAGGCGTCCATAATGTGAGGGAAGAAACTACAATCTGAACGAAGCCTGGCCGCAGCTTGACAAGGTTTGACCAGCTGTTCAGGATAGCAGAGATGAGCTCTGGGTTTCTAGAGACAAATCAGGAGCTAGTCCGTGTGCTGAACTCGTTATTACAACGCACTGTTTTGTATACAGATCGGTGATGAGACGTTGCAGAAGAGTTACACCTTCGGTTTCGAGAGCAGAGGCGTTGATGAACGGATGGTCTCCCGGGACGATTGCAAGATTTGGATCGTTTTTGTTTTGCAGCTTCAGCGAACGAGACGCTCTGCCAGGGTGTACGTGGAACAACAAAAGAACTACTTACCCTTGGGTCCGCAATACCCCGCGACTGTACTAGGATAACCTTTTGCAGGAACTTGACGGCGGCAAACTGCACACCGGTATGCGTATTGGGTGACCACATGAGCTCGATGATCCTGCTCTTCGCTCGCGAGAGCGTGTCCCATTGCGGTCGTTCGTTTCTGTTTGTGCATCTGTGCGCAAGAGATGCGAAACTATTAGCGCCGACGACCCCGAAGCGTATCAAAAGTTTGAAACGCACAGCCAACGAAAGAGGAGCGGGTATGCTCCTGCGAATGTCTGCACCGCGACTTTGACGGTCCAAGGGCTGGTGTCGTTAAGAAGCCCGGCAAGTATGTCCAGAGATCGCGATGCGACTAACGGGGATAATATAAAACACGACGTGGGAGCCCACCTATACGTCAGTCATGTGTCGACAGAAGAGGGTTATGTGGGACTAGTAAAAGAGGCACGCACGTTGTGTACGCGTATCGACCGCCAGGGGTGCTCGTGCGATACCAAAATGCAACAGCTCCAGCACCCAGCGTCTGAGCAACGAATCGTTTGAGCCAGCCGCGGTCTTGAGCAGCGTGCTGCAGAGAATTGGAATTGGGTGGGGTTGAGCCTCCAGAGTCTCGCGGAGCGCCGCAAGCAAGTCGGACTGCTCCTTCGAGTCTGCGGGAACGCTCAGGGCGGCAGTGAGAGCCTGAAGCGGGTCCATCGACGCCATTCTAGAAACCGAGTCTGCACTGAGAACCGGGCTTCTGTTTGATTTCGTAGGAGCAGGTCGATGGAAGCCTTTTGTTCAATGCGGCAAGGGAGGTCCAGGTTCGGTGCACTGCGCGCGGCGCTGTCTTGTCTGCTCTCACTGAGGCGACTGGCGACACTGCACTGCCGGCACTGCGCTCATGAGCGGCCCGGAGTTTCAATCTCACTTTGCTTCAGACTATGGTGATGTACACGCTCATCTCACCTCCTCGGTATACTAACATATTTTACAGGCTGCGCAACAATCACAGGGTATCCAGACTCTCCTCGAGGCAGAGAAGGAAGCAGCCAAAGTGGTGCAACAGGCCCGCCAATGTGCGTTGGTCGCTTGCTGCGATGATCACTCGTTTAGTCGTCCTAATTCTAACATCTCCCGCAGATAGAGTACAAAGGCTGAAGGATGCGCGCACGGAGGCCACCAAAGAAATCGAGGAGTATCGTAGAGTAAAGGAACAAGAATTTACCGCCTTTCAGAGTTCCGTGAGTCCCTTTCGTCTATTTCTTACTTCGCCATTTGTCAATTAACATCTTATTCCAGCACGCTGGGAGCACACAGGATGCACAATTTATCGTTGATAAGGAGACAGAGGAGAAGCTATGCACCATCACAGACGCATATGACACGCATAAAGACGAAGTACTTGGGAGGCTCTTGGACCGCGTCGTTCTCGTCCAGCCAGAGCTCCATCGTAATTTGAAGAAGGTAATTTGAAGAAGTAATCACACCTTGTACTTTCACACCACTGCCTGTCCTGATATCGATTGTGTTAACCCACGATGAAACCGGCTGAATTGCAGAGTGAACTAATAAGGTACACATCACGCGCTACTGCGAAACGAGATAGATGAAACCAGATAACCCGCCCTCTACATTAATGGCAAATAGCCATAAATTGGTCGCAAAGGCACCAAATGCAATCAAGATAACACGTCGACAATACTAGCAGAGAACAGGATGGATTGGACTGAGATAGCGCCGAGACCACGGTAAAATGTCCCACAACCTCATTGCTCGTGCGCAAGCCAGTCCAATCCCACTGGCATCGTCGATTTTGTGCCACGCGACGATGTAGATGGTGACCCATTGGTCTCCGATGGGCCTACGGTAGAGTCTTTAGGGGAGGTAGTTGCAATTCGTAGTACCATCCACGGAGGAGGGGGTGAAGTTGGGGGTTCTGACATACCAGTGGCGTCTGGGAGCTGCTGGGATGGTGTTTGAGGGTGATGCGTCCACGATTCCAGTAACCCACATGATTTTAATGACGGCAGCGATGGCGCCGACCCCGGGACAGGAGAGCGGGTTGGTTCAGGGTTAGTGATTCGCAACTTGTTGTACGAACTGCGCAGTGAGCTAAAATATGTCCCGGAAGAGCCGGCACTAGATGCGTCACTTCGATCTTCAAGACGATTCGCACTTGCCGCGCAGACAAGCGATGGGGGAAGAAGTAGTGGATGAGTAGGCCGTGTTGTGTGCTTTGCGGAAGCCAAGGCTTCTGCGATCGGCATCGGTCTCCCGGTGGGTTTTGTGGGGGGTTCCATTCCGCACGCCTCAGTATACTCTCTCGTCCATGCCACAACCTGCGGATGGTCACTCATGCCAAACCTTTTCAGCGCCTGGTTGAATATGATCGTCAGCTGAAGAGCTGGGGCCGGCCCCGGGCGGACTTACTTTCAGAACCGCGACAACTACAAGAAGCCAAGGACAAGTCAGGCACGCACACAATCATAAGGCTAAGAAACACATACGCAGAACGCTATTCTTTGCTCTGCTCCCGAGCTTTGTTCCGATTAGCAAGAGCCTGTCACGAGCCCAATCGAAGCTACCGTTTGCCACGTTGCCCAATCCGCATGTTTTTGCCTTAGTAGATTGTATTAGCGAGAGAGATAAGCGAAACACGCGTGAACAAGACGCACCTCCGAGAGTGTGAGGATACACCACGCATATACTGTGTGCATCATGAAGTAGCACCACGCGCCTGCATTCGAGCTTGTCTCGAACATCGCCAGATGAAGCGCTGCACCTTCCTCGCTAAAGCGGACGTGATCAGCGAGTGAAGACTCCCACGCCTATCAGGGTGGCCATGTGTTGCAGGGCACAATTTAAAGAGGCCAGAATGGTGACGCAAATAGATACGATCAACTTTATCGTCATCAAGCCTCCAAGGAAGGCACGCACCGAAATCTCCTTTTCAGTTTCTTCTACAACCGCCTTTGCTGCGTCTTGCGTGTTGGGCCGAACTGTGGCTTGCGCCAAATCAAGTGCATGAGAACAAGCTCGACGTGGGCATAGGAAGTAAAAATAGATTTACTATCTGTGGTATACAATGACGCCTCGAGATGAGCATGCACAGAGGCGATACGGAGAAGATGTCCATATTCGGAAGCATATTGCGTACGCGGCGCCGGTAGGTGTAGGTACTCTGGTGGCGTCAGGACAGAGGTCTTGGTATGTGATACCAGGAGTGGGAATAGGCCAACGAACCTGATTGAGAGTTGTGCGCGCCAAACTCAAAGCTCGCTTCATCCACAGGAAGGCACAGGGTCTTCAAGTCCAGCGCAATAGGAGGCGCTGGTATATGATAGTAGGCAAAGGTGGTCAGATGCATCAGTTTGATGTACCAGAACGCGCGGCGGGAGCACTCGCGACCAATGGCATCAAGCACGAAGCTAGTCGTGGGAGCCGGAGCCAAACCAGAGGGGTGTTCATCCTGAACACGAAGGTCCTCTTTCAAGATACTCAGGGCGAGTTCTGGGATACGACAAACGTAAATGACGACGTCATGTGATGGCCGAGATCTCAAACTTTCCTAGATACTCACGGTGATGTGTACTAGGGGAGGGCCAAGGCCACGATAAGAGAGACTGGTGGGACTCGAGAAGACAAAGTGCCTGTGCCGTCATGAGGTTTCTATCCACACTTAGACGACCGTGCGTATCGAACATCTGTTCTTCCGCTGCCTTGGAGTACGCCAAGCCATCCGTACGAGGGTTATCCGTCCGCACGGCAGGGCGCTTGGAAAAAGGGGCGGCGAGAGCGCATAATGCATATAGAAGGTAGGAAGGTACACGGCCCAGGCTGACATCGGCCATGAAAGTGGGCTGATGGATAAAGAGACGATGGGGATGACAGTGAGCAAAAAAGACTAAGTCCAGAAAGGTTAGCAGAGAACCGGAGAACCGGGCCAGGGGAAATGAACTACATACGGTTCACAAGCTCACGAACGACGGGAACTTCAAAACGAGTAGCTGCGATGCTTGAGCGAGGCGCGAGAGGAACGGGTCCCTGAGATTCTGGGGTTGGAAAGGAGGATGTGGAGTCCACTCGGGGTCGCTTCGAGGTCTCAGCGTAATCGTCACGGGTGTCCGAAGGAGTTTGGAGTGACGTCAAAGGCTCTACGAGTGGAGACGACGGGCTATTTGTGGACACAGAAGCAGGCGGTTCCAAATAAGAATCTTTTTGAGAACGCCGGCGGGGTTGACTTGGACCAGCCCGCGGAGGCTTGTCAGTTTTTGATGCCAAAGGCGCGGGTACAGGTCGTCCGGAGGAGTCTGTGTAGGTGCAATCCTTGCCGGCAAAGAAACTTGTGTGTGCAATCAGATAAAAGGAGATACGTTCGACATCAAAGTCAAAGTATATACCAGTTACTGCAAGGCGCTTGAAGCACAATCAGGGCGGGAGCAAGCAAGACAAACAATGGCAACCCTCACCAGTACCATCACATCGCCGTTTGCTTTTGTGACAGGCATCGCAAGCCTGTTGGATATAGAATGGGTTGACAAGGCAATCAACGAACAAGAGCACCGACTGTATGCTGAGATACGGACCTTTGCCAAGCGTTTGCGCTTCGGACCTTTGAGGAAAGATATTTTGAATGGGTCAGGTTCATCAGAAGTCCTAAATGAAGTCTGAGAAGCAGGAGGCATCGTCGGTTGTGTCGACGAAGAGAAAGGGGACATGGACAAGGAATCGGAAGGGAAACGGTCCATGGGCAAGCGGTCCATTGGAGAGCGTAAAAGTAAAGGGGGAGGGCAGAACGGGCAACTCGGTCGTCACGGAGCAGGACTATATGCGGTTCTAAGCGGCAAGTTAGGCGGGCGCGGGTCCTGTCAACGTCATGTCCAAAGCACCGGTAAATAGATCGACTGCCACATTCTCCCGATCTAGATCTTCCATATTTCTTTTTAGATATGAAAAATTAAAAACTAACCCATGACCAAGGTTTGCGTCCTTCCTCCGCCGTTCGCGCCGAGGTGATGGGGAAAAAAAAAAAAGTGACCGCCAAGCTCCCCCAAGACTACGCCTTAATCGGGTGTCTCGCCGTTTCGCCGCCGGCTTTACGCAATGCGGAAGCAAATGTGAGTTCCGCGGCTACCGATCCCTTGGGTCTTCCCCACTCGCACCTCGCAGGGTGAGAACCGGAAGGGGCGTGGGTGTCAGTACATGTCAGTGATCATGCGCGCAAGGTCAGGCGCGTCGATATCGTCAACCACTCCGATACCGCACGCCTTCCGCGCCTCTTCTAGATAAGAACCGGCGGTTCTTGCAACACACTCTCCGCGGCTGGCCATCAGCCGCCGGCCAATACTGATGGTTAAATCTGCACCGCAGCGCATTATCAGCCGCTATTGTTTTTATGACTTTCCTTGATCCTCGCCGGATCCATCACTTCGATCAAGTAGTACGTGAGTTATGGATCATCGCTTGCTGTGCGTTGCATCGCGACATTCATTCGGCTCAACTCGACGGCGTTTCACCCCCATTCCTTCTTTGTTCACGTCCGGAGATATGCAGCGGTGTGCCGAGGACAACCTTGAATGCCTCAACCCAATGGCCCTTCGGGTGGCAGGCGTAATACGACCTGAGCCCAAACACGTAGCTGTCTGCCCTCTGACCGGATCTGACCCCTGGTGTCAACAACGCCCCTCGCTTCGGTGCATTGCCATTGTCAGAATGACGGGGCATCCCACCCCAAAGGGTAGCACAGGCCCAGTGCTCGAATACGGTACCGGCGTTATTTTCCTTTCTTTTCGGAAAGTAGCCGCCGTAATTTCGCCCTTGACGCCTTCCAGTCGCAACAGTGGCGTTGCGAGGGACGCACTGCCGAGCTCACACATTCTGTGTTCCTCTCCTTTACCCCCCTTGGTCAAATTAATTGTTCACAACCCCTACATTCAGTCTTCACCAGTTCACCAGTCTCCGCTTGTGGTCGTTGGTTGTGCAAAATTCTCGCTGCTTTCTTGATGTTACGTTTTCAGACTCAATACACACTAAATAGCAAACCACACGGTAATCTGCGACCATCCTACGTGAGTTCGGCAGCACGAAGAGACCTTGATGGATATGCGCCACGTTCTCCCCGAGGATTGGAATGAGGCCTGACAAATGTGTGACAGCATAATTAAACATGTGTTTACGCCCCTGCACGAGTTGAGAAAGAGGAACGTTTGTAGGGTTTGCAGACAAGCGTCATCATGTGCATGAGGCGACCCTTCGGTCCGGCACCGTCAAGGGATAATACCGATGTTTATGATAAACACTGTACGCACCCAAACCAAAAAAAAAACGCTCGCGGCGGCCGTCCCGAGCACGACGTTCCACTGACTTACGGCGTCAAAGTCAAAGCCAAAGCACACACAGGAACCAAGTTACAACATACGATGAAAAACGGGCCTGAATGCCGAATAGGCTTTCGTCCCCCGGCGCTTGTCAGTGCGAACGTTCGACAATGTGTAGTCGCCTCCCTGATAACCCCTACATGCGCATAACCCATACCTTTTTGGGGTAAATAACCCCTGGGCGCTTGATGCCCCAAAGTCGACTAAATTAGGAGATTATGACCCGCGCGGACGTAGTGTGTAGCGAAAATGAATGTTATTAGAGCGCACGCAACGACTTGGGCGACGAGAGGTAATACGCGTAAAATGAAAGGGCAAAATCAGTTACATTTCCAGGCTCGCTTTCAAACCTTTTAACTACGGACACAAGTACGCTACTTTGTAAAGTAAGCCATAATATGTGACGCAAATACAGCGTCATTCTGCTACAGTAAGGAGATCTGAGGTGGTTGAACTTGATACAGTAGGTAATACACATGTACACATACCGGGACACAGCGCGAACACACGCGAAGACGATAATAAACAATAAACATACCTACGGCAAACGCCTCGAAGACCAGGAACTGGGATTATCTTAGCGGCCACTGCCCGAAGGCGTGCCCGCGTTCGCCTCCGGCGGAATTAATTCCGCCATAAAAAGTGCGCATGTGTTGCATGTACCTGTCACTGTCACACACTAGTGACGAATCAAATGGTCTCAATTCTATATACAGTTCTAGAGCGTGCACTACCTCAGGCTGCTGTTGTCGAAGCACAGAACGACCTCTATCCTCACTCGTTGTCCTCACTCGTTTCTGGTAGAAATGACACCTATCGATGGCCTAAAGCAACTTGAAGATTTACATGGGGGACGAGAGGAGATGGTCCCGGCTGAGTTGAAGGCAAAGAGTACCATCCCCGAGACCAACCAGGTTTGGCTGGACGGTGCAGCCAATTTGGTGGATGAAGCGTGCCTCATGGATGCCCTGGGGAACGCCGCTGACTAGGAAGGTAGTGTACATGCATTGAACACAAGTGGCCAAGAGGTCGTAGATGAGCTAATGAAGCAATTGACAACTACGAGTCTGGGGTAACACCTTCTGAGATATACGCCATCTATCGACTCGAAGCTATGCGCCTTACCTAAAGCGCTTGGCTGGAAGTAGACACTTCTACAATCCGGCATTGCCGGCAAAAGGCTGGCATTCTACCAGAGATGGGCGCATGCGGCGCCGCTCACCCAACCACCGCAGCCCGTTTCTTCGTCGTTCCACCCTCGCAAGGACCCTATTTCAGTTGCTGAGGATCTTGTCGTCACGGCGTTAGACGAACTGGAGAGTGCCAGCGCACTGCAGCGCTCAGCCAGAATGGACCTCTCAGAGTTCCTGAACCCAATAGACGAGGCTTGCTTTCTCAGCGCGACAACAGACGAAGACATCTTCAATGCTGTCATGGAAGCCAGACAGGCACGGTGAGGGGTCTCAGAATGACCCGGGTAACATTGACGAGGACACTCTAGCCCTGGTCCCATCTCGCACTGAGGTACTCCGTGCGGCATTGACTCTTGAAAAAGCAGAAAACTGGCGGTGGGGTATCAAAAGTGCGTGTCATCGGCTCGTATCCATGATTATTAAGTGTCGGATCTTTCCCAGTACATAGTGGACAAGGATGACCCGTTCTATCGGAAAGCCGACAGGCGCTAGTGGAACTTAGGCGGCGGGCACGGCGGGCATGCAAACTTGACATGGAACATGAAGGAGACCAAAATAACATCTTATTTTAATCAGTAAACACGACGTACCTAGAGTAGGCAAATTAAGTCTTTTTCAAAAACATACACTTCAATAACCGGTTATCAGGGAGGCGACTGTATTCCGCAGCAGAGAATTCGACATCAAGTTATTTCAACTCGTCTAAGTGCCGGTCAATGTGCATCGGAAAAACGAGACGCAGGCACTGGGATTATTACACCGGTACAGCCGTAACCTAATCGAACAAACCGAAGCCCATATCATCGTCGGACTCTTCCTGCATAGGGGGAAAAAGGGATCAGATGGGGAACCATGGGCGGAGGTGTGCGTGCGGACCTTCTCTTCCTTCTTCTCTTCCTCCTTGGCCTCTGCGGCAGCGGGAGCAGCACCACCGCCAGAAGTTGGCGCTGCGGCAGCGCCCCCACCACCAGATGGCACCTGTATGAAAGCGAGATTGATTAGGTCACCTACGAGTGAACCAACAGCCAGAGGTGAATGCGTACAGAAGCTAACTTGCTAGAACCCTCGGCGATAAGCTACAGGAATTACATTGGTCTTGGAACAGAGACGGAGGGAGATGGGAAACGCACAGCATTGACGTCTTTGCCAGCAAGCTCTGAAAGTAGTGAACTGAGACGGTCCTCTTCAACTTCAATGCCGACAGATTTGATGACCTTCGCAATGTCACCGGCTGTCGGTGAGTCATTGCCGGCAATTTTCAAAAGGAGGTACGCAGCGATATAGCGCATCTGTCGATGCTATATCAGCCCGTGCTGGATGACACATGAGAATAAAGTATAGAGACTTTTGGGCGGTTTTAGTTTTGTCAAAAGAGGAGAGGTGGGTAGCCACAAATCACTGGTAGATCATGTCCAGAGTCAGAAGGAGTGAACTCTCAAAAGCTCAAGCATGAACCGTCACGTTTAATCCGCGATGGGAGGACCTGTGGATTCTATCCGTCGTGTGTGTTGATGCAAGTACACTTTTCTGGGATTCCCTGGGTTTGTCTACTGTACAGTACCATTTTAGAGTTTGCGCCACCGAATCGCTGATTGGGACTCCGACTGAACTCAACTCGATCCACCACTCCATCGACTCAAGATCAGACTATTCAGCACATCACCATGGTGCGTATCATTACCGTAGCGCGACGCGCCTGACAAACCTGTAAATTCAGGCAGATTCAACCGTCACCGACCCGCAAGTTGCTGCCGATCTTAAGAAGAAGCGTACCTTCCGTACGTTTTCATACCGCGGTATCGAGCTCGACAAACTCTTGGATCTCACCAATGAGGAGGTATGCTGACTATCACCTGTGGCCATACCTCTACTCATTGCCTTGATTTCGTAGTTCGTTGAGGTATACACTCATAGCTGGCAAAGGGATATCTGGTAGATGATGACCCGGTGTTCTCTCTAGATCGTCCACGCTCGCGCACGCCGTCGGTTCCAACGTGGCCTGAAACGCCGGCCCATGGGACTCATCAAAAAACTGCGTAAGGCGAAAAAGGAGGCGCCACCGAATGAGAAGCCTGTTGTTGTGAAGACCCATCTTCGTGACATGATCATTGTTCCCGAGATGATCGGTTCTGTTGTTGGAATCTACAACGGAAAGGTGTGTCCCCGCCCTTTGTCTAGTGGCAGGGGTATGATTCTCAGCGTCTGTGTTCCGCAGGTCTTCAACTCTGTCGAAATTAAGCCAGAGATGGTTGGCCACTACCTTGGAGAATTTTCTGTTTCTTACAAGCCTGTTAAGCACGGTCGCCCTGGTGTACGTCTTTTCAACTCTTCGTCCTTCAACGACTGACATTCGTGAACCAGATTGGTGCAACACACTGTAAGTTATCTACTGCGCGCATCGTTATCGGCAATACTCACCACTCTTTTCTCCCGGCCTTACATAGCATCTCGCTTGTGCGTTGTCTTGTCTCTTTCGTATGAACCTTCGAGCTTACATGTCCTCCTTTTTAAGTATCCCCCTCAAGTAATTACATGCATTGTATTGATCTTTACTATCGTGTCCCGAATTGCACCAAAAATATGTTCAGGGCTGTACTTACTGAGTTCGGATTCGTTGGTGTGGAGTCGACCTCCCTCTTCTACCATGCGATAAGGGATGCATGCTTCTCGAGCGATCAGCACGGCAGTAGTGGTAGCGTCGACCTGCGGCAACTAGTTTTCACCGAACGTTAATAGCATATCAGTACATGAAAAGGCTTCAGAAACATGAAATAAACACCATCATGTTATGTACTTATAGGGTTGGCAACCTTCGTCTCACGTGCTGGAGTTATACGGAAAAGGATATTCCTACTGCGATTGCTGTTGGTATACAGCTAACTCCTGACGCACATCATTGCGGTAGCCGTTCGGCATGCGCCAGGGTGATCACTTGTTATTTCATGCGGCTACACGGCAGCCGGAGAGGGTGCAGGGGGATACAATCGGGGTATGGCGAGGGTATCATGAATAATTGCCGAGAAGAGAGAAAAGATAGAAAGGGGGGAAAAAAGGAAAGAGAGAGCGAGGAAGGGTGGGGAGAAAAGTTCTTTGTCCATCTTCGTAAGTGAGTAAACAAAGAGTGGTGGGTTGGAAGCGAAGCCAGGTGTTAGGACAAAAAAGAAAAGAAAAGAAAAGAAAAGGGACGTGGGGTTACAGATATAGTGACGCAGGAGAACAGGTAAAAACAGAAAAAAAAAAAAAAAAAAAGATAGACGCAATGTGGCAATGACGACCCTAGGGTGAGCCTTTACCCTCTCCACGCGCACGCGTTGAGATAGTTCGGCCCGAATATAATAAAAGACCAACCGACTACGTCCGCTGCCGCAATTGTACGGGTGTCGGTGGTCCATGCACGTTTGGCGAATAGTTGGGCGCTGATGGCGGCGGCGGCGTTTCGCCACTGGGCCGCGTGAGGGTTGCCGAGCTCGGGCGCGACGTCAACAGGGTCGGCGGTGGACGCTGTGCGTTCGCCCATTCCACGTCGGACTGCTGTTGCTGCTGCTGCTGGTCGATCAGGGGGGGCCTCGGCTGAGGCGTCTGGATCATCAGGGCGCTCTGCGAAAACGACGCCGAGGCCGAGCCCGGAGGCGGATACGAGGAGGCGGAGTAAGACGCGCCAGGTTGGGGGGACTGTTGCCGCGATTGGAAGCCGTTTCGGATGTGGTTCTCGGACTGGGCGGCAGGCAAGTTCCCAGGCCTGTCATTTCGGGATGACGACGGTCCTGCGCTGCACAAGGCCGTAAGTACGTCGGTAATGTGGCAGGAAAGATTCAATGCCGACGAGTGACCCACCGTGAGTCCAGCAAATCTCCAGATCTGTTTAGATGGGCTAGGTTGGCATTATTAGAGCTAAACGGCGAAGAGCCGGAAACGGGTGACATCAATGATCCCGCGCCGCGGCCACTAGATCTTTGACGCATGTACACCTCGCACTTCTTCATGAAGTCCTTGCTGGGCAACTCCATACTATGAGCAAAATATTCTTGATCGTGAATGAGCGGCAAAAAGTCCTCCGGAACGGTGAAAAACTCGTCCTGGTTTTCCAATAACTCCGTCACCACCCGGATAACGCCAAAGCTCGATTCGAATGCAGGGTCCCGCCCAGCCGAGAAGAGAATGCTTGGACCAATGACAGTCGCGAGATTCGGAAGGTCCATCTTGCTGCCAGTATCGTCGAGGCTGTGGGCGAACGACGCCACCCATTTGAGGAAGACGAGGAGGACTTCTAGTGTGTCTCGGTGACTCTTCGGCAGTATGAGTGTCAGCATATGTAGCAGCCGCTTGCGGTCCTCGTCATTTTGCAGACCTGAAGCCAGACATGAGGTCACTGATAGGGAATCTACAGTGAGCGTCCTTCAAACGCACCAGCTGACGCAAGCAACAGGCGATGTAGCTTGAATGTCAAGAGGGGATCAGGAAGGTCACGGAAGAATTGCTTCAGCAAAGCAGCAATCTGAACTGGGTGCTCCGTACTCCAGTCTACAGAGGACGAGTCACGGTCGAGTGCGACTATGAGCTCCTTCCGCCGCCGGATATTGCCTGTCTTCCTGAAAATACCCTCGACCGACATATCTACAATGTAAGATGTGCGCATAAGCACGCCGAGTCAGTACGTACAAGCGGCGTGAGGACCCACCCATCTGCCGCATTGCCGAGATCACATCATCAATAAAGCTTGGCACACTGAGTGTGGCTCTTGACGCGCCATGTAATGAGTCGGCACCTTCACGCTCGACAAGTAGTTCCAACGGCACCCCAAAGAGGCCTTTGGCCACACAGATCATCGTCAGCCCTATCGCGATGGGAGAAAAACCTAACGACGTAACAACGTACCTTTCTTTTTGATGTTCTTCTTATCATTTCCTTTGAACAGCTTTCCCCAGAACCCCTGCTTTTTCGCCTCGACCATCTCCAGAATTTCGTCCAAATCCACCTGATCACGCAACGGTGAGCGGTACAATACCACCACAGCGGCGTGCCGCACGATCGCGAGTTCGAGTGGAGTCAGCTCTGCGATGTAAGGCACCAAGCTCTGGCGCGGTAGGGAGCGACGTTGCTCCATTGCCTGCGCGGCCTCAGCAAGTTGCGGGATGTCAGCAAGCGTGATCCCTTCGAGCATCGGTCCAGGCGGTGGTCCATTGCCAAACGGACTACCATCAGGCGGTACGGCACTAGAAGGTGAAGATGGCGCAGGCTCATCGACAATCTTGACTTCTGTAATCTTGCGCAAGAAGTTCGGTCGGGATTCGGGGGCGGAAGATGTAGGGTTTAGGGGAGGGCGGGGAGGGCGGATTTGTGGGGTTTGCTGTTGTGGTTGTGGTGACTGCTGCTGCTGTCCTGGTGCCTGAGCAGGTCGCTGCGTGCGTACAGAGCTTGCGCCAGCGCCAGCGCCCGGAATGCTCTGCTGATTAGCAGGACGCTGCCCTTGAGCAGCGAGTATTGAATCAGCCTGCTGTGATTGCGACTGTGGCTGCGTGCGCCCGTTGCCTTGTCCTGATGACGTAAACGCGTCGCTCGGATGTGCAATCTTGCCGCTGGGGCTCTCGACGATGGTGGAGCGCTTTGGTACATGTGCCGTTGCGGAAAGCTTCCTGTCAAGATGGACGCTCTTCATACGCATTATGTCTTGGGAATTACGATACGGGTCGTGCTCGGCCTCGCCGGGAGACGCGGTCGGTGCTGCGGGTGGGGAATAGGGAAGATGAGTGTCGCACGCTGTGATGGAAAGAAAAAAACACATACTAGGCGTCAGTGGAATGACTTTGCGCTTCTTGAGGAGTAGATACAACCTCCTTAGGGCTACGTTCAACAAAAACGCATACTGCTCGAGGCGTGACACAGCCTGGAAACCTGCACGGCAGCCCTGATGCGCATGGTCTGTGCAATAGATGGTGGTTGGCACAGCACCGAACGACTGCGTATCTACCACGCTGTCCAGCTGGTAAGCGAAGAAATCCACGTTAGCTGGAGGCCTGCGTGCGGTCGTAATCCTTGGGGTGGCCCCCCCATCCTCGGCCTTCTCCTTCTCTTTCTCCTTGGCTTTGTCGTCTGCGGGCGGAGGCGCTGCTGGTGCTGCAACTTTACCGCACATATTGCACTGCACGCAGTGCGAATGCCAGCGTTGGTAGGTGCCAAGGCGTACACAATCCTCCTCGACCGTGAGGTTGCACTTAACACACAGGTCACTTGGGGGATTCACAACTGGCACGCCACTTAACCCAGGGTCGCGTGGCGTGCCAAGGAATGGGGATTCGCCAGCGTTTTCTGGAGCGAGGCTTCGGAAGCCATACGTGACCCCATTGGTGCCTGCGTTGCCTGAAGTCGAACGCTGGGAAGGAAAGACCTCGCCCTTTGCACCTTTCATCATCCGGCGCGCAGAAGGATTACCACCTTGAACGGCAAGCAAGTGGAGTTTGTCGAGGAAGGATTGCATCGCTTCGCGTACACCATGCTCACGTTCTAGCTTGAGTGCGCCCGTGAGCGCAATGCGGATGAGGATCTTAAGATAGTGGGCGAGTCCTGTGACCAGGGCCAATAGTTCTTGGGTCATGCCCATCCGGCGTGCGCCTGTCTCCTGAGTGTGCGACAAGAGTGTGAACAAATCTACCGTTTTTCGGCATAGCATTCGCGCTTCTCTGACATGTGACATGCCTGGGAAACCGAATGAAAAATTGGTCGTCAGGGACGCTTCGCAACGTACCTTTCATGCTCAGCTGAGCAAACTGCCACTCAAGGTCATCAATTGTTGCGAAAAGCACTTCCACGTGGAGGATAAATTTCTCTGCCATTCGGATGGCTTCCAGGTATTGTCCGCTGCTCACGTGTCGTAGCATGTCCGAAATGCACGCTGCACTTGACTCTTCGAATGCTGAGAGCACGCTGACACGGGCGTTAGAATTCTCATAAAGGAGGTAAGTAAAAACTCCGCTGAGAAAACTTACGTCCAGATGCGATAAACCTGTTGTTCCATCCTGATTTGCTTTTCCTTCAATGACGTATGTGTCTCCCTCCGCTCTTCCTCCACGTAAAGAGGTTCTGTTATATCAGGAGGCGCCTCTGTGAGGCTTGTTGGTCGGCGGGAAACGACTTTGACGTTCCAGAACTTCAGATAGGAACCGATCGTCATCAGCAACGGGAAGTGTGCCGTGGCCGAGGGTAACCACAGACCTTGTTAATCATGTAACACTCTGGGTGCCAGCACTCATCACGCATGTTTCTATTGATCTCCACAAACTGCTTGAGAATGGCGGTATTGCAACCTGCGCACTTGGTGGCAAAGCGCGTAGAGTAATGGTAATGACAGTATACGTCATTGTCGTGTTCATAATATGAGTCTTGTGGTCCAAAAAGTGTTGGACATATAGAGCACGTGAAATGCTCGACGTGGAACTTCCTGTCTGCCGGGGAGTGAGACGGATCTGGTGTGTCACGAATCAAGTATGCGACGTACTACACGCCGTGATATAGCTCCCTCTTAGCGCCATACCGCATTTCGCGCAAATAAGATTGAGCCGCCGGAAATAGTCCCTTTCGCATAGCGGTTGCTGCTTGCCATCGGCACCATCGATGGGGAAAAATTTGGAAGCGACAACGTCCCCGCAGTCCTACAAAGAGGTGACTGAGAACCTCGAGGTAGAGAACGTGAGAACACGTACAATGCACTTGAAACACTGGAGATGGAAGACCGTTCCAAGGGCTCGAACGAACGCGCCATGCATAGGGAGTCCACAAGAGGAGCATAATCTGAGGTGGCAGCAAGGATTTCTTCTGTTAGAGGAGACAGCAACGAGCAGAGAGAAAGGAAGGGCGTGTGTGTGCATGTGTGAAAGCCGTCACTCACGAGACCAAGGTAGCGCTACTGGAAGAGAGGACAGAGGGAGCTAGACGGTTATCTGCAAGATTCGAAGAAGGTGGTGAGGACATAGATGCTCCGCTCAGTCTCATAGCAGATTTACCCGAGTGTTCAGACGAGGAAGCTTGATTACGGTCGTGGGTGCCGCTGCCCGGGGTGCCTGGGCGACTAGAGGAGAGGAAGGCCGGGGATGGAGAGGCGAAGGCAGAGGAATGGTTTAAGTCCTCGCTTCGAGAGTGTTTTGGCAAGGAAGGGTCGGACTGGGACTTGATATGATCAAGCTCGTTAGCCGTACCAAGAGTGGACGCGCGGGTGGGTAGAGAAGGTCTGTCTGGGCCGTTGAGGAAGGACGGAGTTGGGAGAGATGAGGGCCCTTCATGAGCTGGGGAGAGTCTGTGAGGGGATTGGAGAGGGGAGTCGTGACGGTTTGGAGAGAGAGGGATGGGGAACGGATTGGTGTTCAGTGAAGGGACGGCGGGTTGATCTTGTGAGTAGGCCATGGTCATGAGAGATGAGGATAGCAAGTGTACGCGACGGTCTGCTCAGCTCAGCTAGCTCGGAATCGGCTTGCTCGGTCGTCTCTCTTCGTTCTTCGCACCCGGGCGAGCGCTTCCTTCGTTGCGTCACAAAAATCATTTCATCCGTTACTGTCACTACGTCACACTCTTGTCACCCTCATCCGTCACCCCTTCCTTCCAACCGCCGCTAAAATATCGCCCAGAAGATCTTCCATTCGTTTCTGCCTCTTCTCGATCGAATCCAATCGTCTTGCCCACTCAAAATTTCCTAACGTCGATTCCTTCTCCTGCGTCTCTTCAGCCGTTTCCGGCTCCCATAATATCCCTGACCGCTCCCCTGGGCTTGACACGTTCTCGTTCTCGTTTTCTCTGTTCGTTGGATAATTTGGATTGATTTTATGTAGAAGCGTCCCCGATGACAGCCGCCGGCGGGTCGCGGGTCCATAGCTCACTCCGTCCCGCGTTCCCACTTGCGGATATGCATCTTCCGGAATTGCCTCGTCCACGATCAGTGGCTGGAACAACTGCGCTAGCGGGCTTGCCTGCGCCATAGTCTCCACTGGCCTATTCAAGACCGAACCAACGCGATGTCGCGCTTGACGTCCAGGAGAACCGTCTGGCTTTATCGACGACAGTGATGGCTTTCGCGAGTAACGATTGCTCCCAACCGATTCTCGAGGCTGCCTGAGAGACCCAGTTCGTTCACGTCCTCTCGGTAGTGGTGCGCCAGAGTCATGTGTATCTAATGCACTGTCGAGCTGTTCCTCGAGTTCGAATATCTAAGAAAGCTAGATTTCAATGTTTTGATTCCGGCGGATCACCAAGCACACCAACCGCATCAATATCTGATCCTCCGCCGGGGAGAAAGTTTTCGACCAACGCTGTAACATATCTTTGTCTGCCACAGTACACTGAATGTGCAAAGCAACCTACTCCATCGCCTCATATTCCTTGGTAGTGTTTCTATAAAGCGTTCCGTCGTTGCAATGAGCGTCTCTCCGACACCTATCGATCCCGTCTTCTTGGCTTGGCGCTCATAGAACGCGATAGTAAGCAATATCGGGAAGTTCGTTAATCTGAGGAGACCTGTCAGCCCGGAAGCATAGTCCTGTCAGGTTTGACGACAAGAACCTGATTAAGAACACGTTGACCTGATATTGGTTAATTTAAGTTCGTAGCATACATCAATGAAATGACAGAGGGCAGACTTTATGGAACCAGCGCGGCGTTAGCGTGTAGCTTGCAGGAAGGAGGATCCAGAGAGCAAAGAGGTTGATCGGAGGCTGGTATGAAAACAAAGAATCTGCCTTAACGCTGCCAAATGAGGAGATGGTGAGATCACGTAGCGCCTTGTGAGCGCTAGAACCAACCCTTCAATTGTGGACACGGCGCGCCTAAACATTGCCTGGGGTAACGGTGAGTACAATGGCATAATACACAGCTAAAAAGAATCAACCTCTGCGGCTGCGTCCTCTGATATCGTGGAGAACGTATGAGAAAGGATCTACCATTATTTAGTCGGATAGTGTTCTCAAGTTTTAGGTGGGTGGACGTACTGAGACCATGACTATCAACCAAGCCTGCGCATTAGCAAGCACTGTTTTGTCACATAGTAGCAACATACCTGTGAGAAGTAAGGTATTGCTCAGGCAGGCGTAGGTCACCATCAAAATTGGGCCAAACGTCTTGTCGAATTCGGCTGCCAAGGGGTAAGGAATGGAAGCAGGTCTCGGGTGCCTACTCACGAGCTTTTTCGAAACCAGCTGCATCAAGGCCGAACCATATGTCGACCATCCACCACGAGATTTGACTGGAACAGGCCATAAGCAAATTCTAGTCAACACAATTGGAGACGATGAACAAGTATTACCCTATGGAATACCTATTGGAAAGGTTCGGTTCAGTGGAGTGGTGACGGTACAACAGCGTACTCGCACCTAGTTCTCGCTTTGCTTAGTCTGGACAATAATCAGACTGTATGGCTCCAGGTTAAAATGTTGTTGGCTTACGTCCAGAGTGCATACAAGAAGCCGGCAAAGCAGAAAACGGCGATGAGCATCAAGAACACAAATTGACTGATCATGGCCCTCAAGGATAATACCATCAAGTTGTTCTTCAATGTTACGAAGGCCAAGCTAGAGGGTGATGAATCGCCTGTCCAATAAAGCCTTGAACGCACGTGTGCACGAGACTCACCGAGGGAAGAGAAGGCACGCGATAAGCGCGAGGCTGTCAACGCCAACGGTTCTTGCCCAAGAGCCAGCTCACACATCTTGGTCATCCTGCGTACTGTTACCAGGGAAAGTAAAGCTTACTTGGATGATATATCCCATAGATACGGAGGATCGCATAAGTGCAAAATATGGGTACTGTAGGGTAGCAGATTAAAATGGGACCAATAATTCCTTGTCTTTGGGAACTTACTGAATGCAAGATCAAATCCGTTCTATGCACTCTATGAACGCTGGGAACATCACAGAGATTCACAACGTACCCAGGTACCCGTGAAGAAAACTATCGACGCCTTGAGCGGGTGGTACGTGGTTGAAAACTCAGAGAACGTCACCTCTCATGCCATGTTCTTGCATCGCGGCTACTTTCTCCAAAGAGAAGCCAAGCGAATATATCATGAACGCGATCTCCCATGCGTTCAACCGATCAACCTCGTTTAGTTCAACCGCGATTATGAAAAGTAGAAATAGAATCAGAAAGCTGCAATTTTCGATTTCAGGACTTGATCGGTAAGCTAACAACGAATTGCGCACTTGAAGTACTCTAGAACGGAGCGAATTGCAGGCACTTTGAGGCTGTGACACCCGTCAGCAAAACAAAGTGCCATTTGGCAAGGCAGACACGGACCGGTAGTGATCAAGCAATGGGGCAGTGTGTGGATTATAGAAGTGGATAGGTGTCTGTTTATACGTCTACAGGGAAGAGTAACATGAGACAGGTTTGAGGAGAATGGTCTTTGGTGATAAAGGACATACGTCGGAAAGGATCGAATGGCTACTATCTGCTTGATAGACACATTTGCCGCTGAGGAAACATCCTTTATGAAAGGAGTGTGCTAGGGAGAGTTTGAATTTACCTCCAGATAGCGTTGATGACCTTTTGACATGGTGTACTTTTAATGAAACGCTTGGCCCTGCTGATGATTGCCATTTCGATAGCATTTCCCACTCTATCATCTAGATCGTCGTCCTCTTGTTGAACTAAATTCAGTATCACCGGATCGGCGCCAGAATAGACGGGCCAACTGGTAACAGCGACAACAGCTAGGTCAAGGAGGTTATCCCCATACTCGCGTAGACATCTCATAGCCAATATTTCGCATAGATAGGCCCGAGTCCGTGAGAGAGCGGTCGTTGCAAGGTTGTCATCACGGAAGAAATGCACGCGGTTCAGGAGAAGGCAGAATACAATAGCCTTGTTACCCTGATGCTGAAGGTCTCGGTATTTCTCCGCCAACGGGCGAACGAGCGTATATGTTAGGTCAGGCGCCGACAGCTGAAACAAGCGTCAGATGTTTAGGGCGCTCCGCATGCTGAAGGGACGACGGACCGCCTCATAGGTTAATGGAGTATCTGCTGCAGTTAGCCACGACTAAACGTAGGCACGACCTGACATACCTATGAAATGCTAATGACGGTAAACGGGATGTTTAGTCAGTAAAAGGGCGTGCGGGAACGGCACATATCGACCACACGCACTGTGACATCCTAGTGAGGAGTCCATTCTGTCTCAGTGAAATGGTAGTGCGTGAGAAATACGACGGACGCACGGCTCTAATCATGTGAATAATGGGAAAGACAGGTGTAGAGTCCATGTCCTCTTGCAACAAAAGCGGTTGTGACTGTGATGGATCAGGCATCACTATTAGAGGGTGGAATATATGCGGTCGCAGGGTGTGTATTTCGTGAGGCGAGTAATTTGGTCAGGCGCGTGCCTTGAAACTCCGCAAGCACGCGTCGCGTTCCATACAGCGGTCGCATCGTATCAGAGCTCTCGCCCACGCTGTCCTTTCTGTAACAGGCAGATGCAGGCCCAGCCCACCGTGCAACAGCCACAACCCGTCAAGATATACAATGCTGTGTACTCTTCGGTCCAGGTATGCCTCTGACTCCCCTTTCTTTCTTTCCACGTCGCGTCACGCGTTTGTCAGGTGTATGAATGCATGGTTCGGGGTATCGCCGTTATGCGCCGTCGCGCCGACTCCTACGTCAATGCCACTCAGATCTTAAAGGTTGCCGGCGTGGACAAAGGGAGGAGGACCAAGATCCTCGAGAAAGAAATACTTCCCGGTAAGCATGAAATTGTCCAAGGCGGCTACGGAAAGTATCAGGGCACATGGTTCGTCAATCATTTAACGGCGTTTCCACTTGATCAGTCGCGGTATCTAACCTGAATCACCTCTGCTTAAAGGATACCGCTCGAGAGAGGACGAGATATCGCTCTCCAATTTGGTGTCGCCAGTCTTCTTGCCCCATTATTTGATTTCATACCAAGTTCAAACTCACTCAGCTCACTCCCGACTGCAATGCAGGCAGGCAGTGGTAAGCACGACGATTATTTCTTGGACTTGCTTCCATATATGCTTTAGGTGCACCAGCGAATTATTTGCCTTCTACTCTTCCCTCGGCGCCTATTATGCCTGGGTCTGCTTTGCGTCTTTTAAACCAAGGACGTGCACAAGGCCTCTTCACCCCTTCGACATCACAACATCAGGGGATTGTATACCCTCCCCCACCCGGGATTGTTTATCCTGGCTCTCCAGTGCCTTTTGTTCAGGGGGTTTCCCCCACACCTCCCCCAATGCAACCACTCAAAAGGACGCGTTCCGACATGGATTCGGGTTCTTCTGGCCCCCCCGACACAATCCAATCGCTCATAACTGCCCAAGGTTTCGTGTCCCAACCTGTGCAATCTTCGATTTCCTTGCCTGGTATTGGTGCGGCAGACCTCGCCAGACCATCTTCTGCTGCATCGGCCCCACAGGCCACTACTGACGACAACCCGTCCCCCTTGAAGCGGGCCCGTACTGAGCCGCCTCTTGCTGGTGAAACGCACCTAGCATCCGACCATACACAATCGCAACCTCCTTTGCCCCAACTGCCCTCCTCCCATCCCGGATCCCGTGACGAAACACCCCAACTTATCAATGGAACCATCACCTCCGACGACGGACTGACCATCTCCGCAAGTGGTCCATACGCAAATGGAACAGCTGAGGTAGAAGACCACAGAACACGCTTCGCATCTAGACCCGCCATACCTCGCAATATGGATCCCACCGCGCCATTGAAAGACCACCGACGTGCTACCATCATCACCGCTATTCTTCAGCACGATGACCCGAATGTAATCCTCGATCTCATTCGCGACATCCCACCTGAAAACGCTGCCATGGGTCCCAACGTGGATTGCATTCTCGATGAGCTTGGCCACACCGCGCTACACATATCCGCTTCACTGGGCCGACTCAAAGTTGCAGGGGGGCTCATTGCAAGTGGCGCAGACATTTACCGAGGAAATTACAACGGCGAGACGCCCCTGGTTCGTGCCTGCTTGTTGTCAAACAACTTCGATCAACAGTCATTCGGGACGCTAGTTTCCTTGCTTCATCCATCACTCCGGACGCTCGATACTGCGCGCAAATCCGTGCTACACCATGTCGTCGCGCTCGCCGGCGTACGCAATCGCGCCATTATTGCGTCTTATTACCTAGAGCAGATTTTTCTCTGGATTGCTCAGAGGCAGGACGGTGATTTCCGCTCGGTCGTGGACCTGCAAGACGAACACGGAGATACCGCACTCAATATCGCAGCACGCGTAGGCAATCGCGGTCTCGTACGGTCGTTCCTGGATGTAGGTGCCAATCGCATACTGCCAAACAAGCTCGGGTTACGCCCAGGTGACTTCGGCGTCGAGAATGAAGTGGGTTGAAGACGGCAGACATTAAGGGCTTAGCTAATCAATCACTCGTGAGCAGGAGCTTGGCGGTGGCCCTCGCGTCGAGGACCTCATTGCGTCTTTACGGTCCGGCCCTTCGGCGCCGGTGCAGAAGAGCCAAGACGTGATAGCAGGTGCGCCTTTCTTTCCCGGCCTCAGTCCTTGGACTTATGCCATCGTCACAGATATGACGGCTATGATTCAAGGTCTCAGTGCCGACTTTGCTGCCGAGATCAAAACAAAGCAGGACAACCTGGACGTCACACAGGCACACCTGCGCGCAGCCACGCGCGAGCTCTCTGAACAGCGCAAACAGATCCAAGTATGGCAGGGGCGCTGCAGCGAGCTTGACCAGGTGACACAGCGAATCCGCAACGTTGAACGCGCACTGGCAGACGAGGAAAAATTCGACTGGACGGGGCGTACCGATCTCGACGGGGACGACGCGTTCGAGAGCGCGGGCCCTGCGTTCCGCTGGCGTGGGCAGAACTCGACCATGGCGGGCCTCGGCGCGCTCGTGGACGTGTCATTCAACTTCGATGCAGAGCCAATGTTCCCGGCGGGCGACTCGGTCGCCAGTTTGATTCGGCTGAGGCGACTGAAGATGTGGCATGTGCGAATGGAGGCCCTTATTCACCAGCGGCTGGAGAGCTTGCGCGGCGCGAGCGCTGAACGTGAATTCCAATGCAAGAAGATCGTCGCTCTTTGCACGGGTGCGCCCGTAGATAAAGTCGAAGGGGTTTGTCACCTCAAAACGCCGTTGCCGTGCATAGCTGACATCTAGTCAGATGCTCGATGACTTGGTGGTTGCTGTGGAAAGTGAGACACAAGTCGTTGATATCGGGCGAGTCTCCGGTTTCATGCAGAAGGTCAGTCGAGACCGCCTTTCTTTGCGTCGCGCACCACGTCTAAGTCCAATTGCAGGTTCGTGACGGTGTAATTTAGTGATGCCTTGCCTCGGAATGAATCATGGTAGATGGCATTCGTTGTCGGGAACACACACTGTATTTCATAGCTTGGTGCATCTGTTGTCTCATGTTATAACCTTAACACGCTATCGTCGACAATGACAAGTCAGTCACATTCCGCTCTCACTCGCGAACAGCTGGAAGTTCCTATTATACGTGCCCGACACCAGCAGCTTCGAGTCTGTAGACAGATCGACCGACATGACCTTGCTCCCATCGGTTTGCAAGGTCGTGAGCAGCTGCCAATCGTCCGCACTCCATAGTTTGACCAGACCATCATAGCCTGCGCTGGCCAAGTACAACCCTGGGCGGTATCGCCATTCCTGTGCAAGCGCCTCTTCCTTCTGCTCTGCAGTCAAAGGTGGGGGCGCCGAGTCCTCCTTCCCTTCGTCGCCGTTGGGCTGCTCGGGGTCTTCGTCCATAACATCGGCATCGGCAGGACCGTTGGGCTGCCGCTGCGCGATGTGCGCGGGAATAGTACCATCCGAGCGGAAGAAGCGCACGTCGGACACATTGCTGAGGTGGGCAGGGATAGTATACTGCGCTTTCAGCGAGCGCAGGTCCCATATTCGGATAGTGTCGTCCGATGCGCCAGTCGCAATCTGGTACCTGTGGAGGTCATTAGCAAAAGTAGAGGCAAACAATGGGTGCGTACCCATTAGGAGAGAACGCCATCGTTAGTATGCCTTCGACGTGGCCGTCAAGGACCATCGCCGTTCGGCCCGTTCGCAGGTCCCAGACACGCCCAATGGCATCAAGACCACTGTCAATGTCCGTGAACACAAGACCCCGAAGACCAACAAATTGCTTACGCAGAGGCAACGAGAGCGCCGTCGTCTTGAAATTCAACAGTGTAGACCTCTCGAGAGTGACCCTCCTGAAGTAGAAGTTCTTTGGATGTATTTATGTCCCAGAGTCGCCATGTCGTGTCAAAGCTAGCACTAGCGACGTAGTTTCCAGAGGGGTGAAAGGCCACCCGACAAATGCGATCTTGATGACCCTTCATGACAGAGATCGGTGTTTCACTATATGAAATCGGTGAGCCAAGAGAATGACGAGATGCCGCAGGACGAGCAAACCTGTTAAGCGACCAGACATTAAGACACATGTCACCAGCCCCACTGACTAAATTGACCGAATCAACACTCTGGGATAAGGTTGCTTGTGGATGCCAAGCAACGCCACCAACTCGATCGCTGTGTCCTAGCCATCAAGTTGAGAGATAATCACAGTACAAGGGACGATAAAGCTCACCTCTGAGAGTACGGATGGGGGTGCAGGCTGGGACATTCCATAACTTGACAGAACCTGACCAGCTTCCTGTGGCCAAGAGCTCGCCATTCGGCGCGATCCTTACAAGAGAGATTGGCCGCTCATCTCCAATTTGTGAGCCGAGGTTGGAGAATGTCTACAAGACGAATGAGCGAACGAGAATAAGCGGGTCACAGGTCAGGGATACCTTCACGTCAGCGAAGACGCGTTTCCGGATGTCAATGATTCGAGTTAAGGGGAGCTTGCTGTCCAATTTCTGTTGAGCGACGCGCTTTTGTGCTCTGTAAGGGAATACAACAAAAGTAGAACGAGGTAAGCACCTTGATAGCGGCCTAAACAGTAGCAGGAAGGCCCAACCTAGGAAGAGAGAACTCTGCTATGCGCCGGCGCGCTTCCAGGAGCTCCAATGAACCCGGAGAGAAGAATTCCTCTGCCTATGCAATCGTCAGGTCAGAGAGCTGGAAACGTGGCGAACACGCACCTCCTCTTCGCTCTCGGATTCTGATTTCGCGTCTACATCAATAGCGTCTTCTCCTCGCGCCGCGTTGATTTGAGAAAGTACATAGATCAAACGATCACGCCTGTCTGCAGCCTAGAGTAGTAGCATCTAT
Organism: Lactarius evosmus; assembly: GCA_951394315.1. Taxonomy (NCBI): domain Eukaryota; kingdom Fungi; phylum Basidiomycota; class Agaricomycetes; order Russulales; family Russulaceae; genus Lactarius; species Lactarius evosmus. The sequence continues at coordinate 2,975,684 of OX596130.1, read as the reverse complement.
ACTCCGTTAGGCCAGTGGTATGTGCCAGACGTACCCGCTCTCCAAAGAGTGTGATCGGTTCACCAATCTCCCGCAAACGCGCTTTTACGCGGTTGTCGTCTGTGGGGACGGCCATAGCTCTGGCCTTCTTTTTTCTTTCGAGCTCGTCGAGAATGACCTTGTTCTCGATCCGAGCTCTTTCTGAACCCAAGTAATTTCCATCGTCGACGAGGTTGTCGAAAGTGAGGTCGGGCATGTTGTGTGCAATGCAGGTGCCAGTGCAGTGGAAGTTAGGGATGACAATAATGAATTACATAATCAAAGCTGAAACATTGGCTGGTCTTAGTCGCAGGTGAGGCACTTGCACAGGGGGACGACAATCCACCCCTTGACGACCATCTTGTCCTCGTCCTCGACATTCGCTCTAATCTCTCAATATGGCGGTCTTATCACTGCCACTCTCTTTCTCCAACTCTTTTTGGACCCAGGACTACCGGAAAGGCCTTGAGGTCCTCTACGACAAACTCGAGCAGGTACATGCGAGCATACACGTGTATTGGCGCCGTAATTCTCAATAACCTAACTCCCTTTAGGGCGCGTCCGAGAACACCGAGATCATTGCTTTCATTCGGGTGAGGACCAACTCCAAGCGATAACGCCTTGTCGACCTATAGCTCTTTTTACAGGCCCGAGCCCAGGCTGAGGATGATATTGGTGTCGCTCTAGCGAGCACGATTAGGACTGCCTCTGGTATGTTCTTCTACCTTTTTGCGTTGGGCAGTATCTGAACCATTCTGCCGCAGGTACCGCCTTCGGCGCAGACGATGGTGCAACGCTACTTATGGCTTTCCGTGGACTACAGGCAGAGACTGCGCAACAAGGTGGAGTCCACCAGGCAATTGCACGCGAGCTCCATCAACTCGTTGCAAACCCCTTCGAGAAGTGGGCCAAAGACTACCACGTGGGTCACATCAAATTTCGTCCATCTTCCTATCGTCATCCAATGACTTTTTATAGGAGAGGATTCAAGCCAACAGGGCTACTATTATTGATGGTTACGTTAAGAAATACGAGCTGTCCCAAGCAGAGGTAAAGCAAACCTGATTGGCCCCGGCCATTCGTCGTGTTGAGCCATTTTGGTGTAGGTTGCCAAACTGAAAAACACGTATCTTTCGAAAGTTCGCAAGGCGGATGAGGCTGAGGAGGAGTGAGTACATGAACCTTTCGCCTGGCCCTTCGGCTGAGACGTACTTTCCATTGCAGTGCTAAGTTCGCACCAAACAGCGAGCTGAGTGACAAATACACGACTTCCCCACGTCTCCATCCTCGCGAAAGGCCAGTCAGAACTTCCACTATTTCGGAACGTCTTGCACAGAAGTTCAAGGACATCCAAAGGAAGGCTTCTGACCTTGCCGAAGGCTCACCTAGTGAAGAAAAGTCGCAAGTGCTCTTCAGCGACGACAAGGAGGGATCCAAGGTTGATAAGGGGAAGGGAAAGGCAGTTGAGGAGCCCTCTGGCTCTGTAGTCAGCTCCTCGCCTCCTCCCCTATCGCCCCAGCTTCCCCCGACGAGCTTGGGCATCAAAGCTTCATCGCCAACGGCCCCCCCTGAGCCTATGCTCTTGGCAGGACTTTCTCTATCGCCGGCGGCCGTATCTGACCTTCTCTCGCGTGCGTCCACCGAGCTGAAGCTACAGTCTATAAGCTTCCCGATCGTTGGAGAATATCAATGCTTCACAGGCGAGGACTTTGTTGCCTGGCTCAATGTGAACGTTGAAGGTTTTAACGGGAGTTCTGAGCGTGCCGAGGAGGCTGCACGGGAACTCACAGAACGTGACGGCCTCTTACGGCGTATTGGAGATATCGGGAATGCCTTTGATCCTGTAGACGATGCTTTCTACCAGTTCCGACCAAAGGCGTTTGAACTCGGCAAACAGGACGCTCCGCACTCACCGACGAAGTTCACTCCTGTTGCAGGCAATTTGATCAAACGTTCGAATAACTTTCTCAACGTTGTCTCCAAGGCAATTGCGGCCAACGTAAATACCGAACCCCCGCTTGTGCGCACTCGACTTGATGCCGATGCAGCAGACCGCGAGTATCGTATCTCGGTGCGTAAACTCGACAGACAGCGTCTTGGTCTCGAGGAGCGTATCGAAGATACGCTGAAGTTACTTCAACGTTGGGAGATGGAACGTCTTTATGCCGTTAAGGCGGTGCTGTTGCAGTTCCACGGCACGCTCGCGAACCTCCCTCGCGCTCTTGATTCGCCGCTTGAGCGCTCCGCATCCCATATCGCCGCATATTTACCGGACTCCGACCTATCCGCGCTCATTGAACGCTATCGGACTGGCCCATTCCGTCCTCAACCCCAGGTGTATGAAAGTGTGGCACACGATGAGTCAGATGTGTTATTTGGCATCGACTTGAGGAGATGGTCCGAGGGCGGATGGAATACACTGCATGGAGAAGCTCAAGACAAGCCCCTAATCCCCCCGGTATTGACCGCACTTCTGGATGGTTTGCGACAAGTATATCCCAAGTTACCGAACGACGATGGTAAGTCATATTTGCTGTACTTTCAACGGGATGGGGCTAAACGTTATTTGATGGCACAGAGAGACGCAAGGCTTGGATCTATGAAGTCCCTCTTACTTCGGTCCATCACCTCCGCGAAAGTCTCAATGCCGTTCCTCCTGAGCAGCCCATCCCAGCTGAAATCATGACCAATTACGATCCTCCGGTCCTGGCAAGCGCAGTCAAATTATGGTTGCTCGAACTAGACCCGCCAATTGCCCTCTGGGAAGGGTGGGAAGATCTACGTCGCTTGTATCCCAACGGTTCGTAAAGTATCTATCTTCTCAGTTTGCTTTAATGACAACGGTCTCAGTCGGTTCCGCCATCAAGTCAGAGAAAGGATTCACTGACGAAGATGAACACCTCGAAGCTCTCAAGATGGCATTGCTTCGCCTGCCAAAGATCCACTTATACGTCCTCGACGCACTCGTACTCCATCTCAGGACGTTAGTCCTCCCACCAATATCTCTAGTACACATACTGATCATGGAAATGGAATCAGGCTCATCGAGAGCACCGACGTAGAGGAGACCGATGAAGTTTACGTGACGAAGCTTGCTTTATCCTTTGGCCGCAGTGAGTTACTATTGTTGTCCGTTTGCCGTTGGCTGAAAGTTGCCTAGCTATTCTGCGTCCAAAGTTTGAAACCAGCGTCTCAGTGCAGGATCGTCACCCAACCCCGTTCTTTGTTGATCTTGTCAAGCACTATGGGGACGTCCTGCCCCCCACAATTGCCAAGAAAAAAGCCGATACAGAACGCAAAGTGCCCCTCCGCAAGCGGACTGCTCCCGTCGACATGCGCATGAGCAGAACTAGGCTCTCTGCAGGAACCGAAGCCAAGGACTGGCTTACGAAAGAGAGGGCACAGGGCAATATTCCGCCTCCCGTCCCGCCCGTGACTTCAATTTCCCGACCAGAACCTGCCCCTGCTGCCCCTGTACCACCAGCACCGCCAGCCATTCAGTCGATTCCCCCACCGCCTCCTTTGAAACCTACGGTTGCGCCGGAGCCCCCACGGGTAGTTGCCCCCGTTCCAGTACCTGCGGCACGGGTGGCAAATCCGGACGTTCCAGCACGGCCCGCCTTTAAATCACCCCCTCCTGAAGACGACGACATCCCCCCTCGGCCCGCTTTTACCTCTCCACCACCAGATTCCGATCGCGAGTCGCCCGTGCCCCCACCCGCACCCGCGGTCGCGTCCACACCCGCCCCCGCCCCCACGGCTGCATCCGTTAAGGTCTCACCCCCAACGCCCGGGCGACGCAACAGTGGCTCTCCGCGCCCCAATCCCATGCGCACTGGAAGCCCACGCGTACGCTCGCCGTCGAACTCCGCCTCGCCACTGGCCGGCGGCGCCGGGCGTAGCCCCTCGCCCGCCGTCTCTCAGAGCGAGGACGCGCCGCTGAACCCCAGCAGGGCGTCGCTCTCGCGCACCACTTCGACCGAGGCATCCCGCGCGCGCCAGCTTGCGCCTCGTGGCTCGCGCCCCCCGCGCGGCGGCGGTGGAGGGAGCGTCAGTTCGATCGTGTCCAATTTCAATCGCAGCTCGGTCGCATCTGATCCGCGGACGTCGCCGCCGCCGTCGGCGGGACTGCAGCGGGGTGGTCGTGGACGCCCGTCGTCTGGTATCATTGATGACAGGCGACGCAGCCTGACGGGGCTGGCGAGAAGGACGATGGATAGCGACGCGGAGGAAGGCGTAGTTGGCTGAGGAACGGTGGTGAAACCTGGTGTCATCTATTGGAGATTATGGACTCGGCGCGCGACGGTATCGGCAGTTTGTGTCCAGAGACTTTGCATCACTCATGCTTGCCTCTCAAGATCTGTATCTAAGATTTTGTTTTTGTTCTCCTCACGCTTGATATGCTCATTGGCGTGCTGGCTAGCTAGTTGCTTGAATACTTACTCGCTTATTTATATGATCTTTCACAGAAATGGACCGCAAATCTCCTACACCGTTCCGAGGAGCTTTTAAACCTTTACATAGGGTAGACCCCGGCTCGCGGGGTTTTTTTGGAGGGAATAAACGAGAAAGCTTAACACTACGTAACCGAATCCATGTATATTTAACAAAGTCCGTGCTCGCTGGTAGCAGATTTGGTTAAGATATTGTCAACGCGTCCACGATCGGGCTGGGTGGCGTCACTGATCGTACGAGTAGTCCTGCGTGACCATACGCACTTGTCCGTGTGCGCGATGGAACTGTGCTCGTCGTTCAGCTCGCGATTGATCTCTCATGCCGCACACGCAAGAAAGTGGGTGGCGGTGCGAGTTCGACTGCTTGGAGGTAGGTGGTTCGAGAGCGGGTGCGATAGCGAGGGACGAAGACATCCACGTCCCCTTCGCCATCGGACTCGTCCGAGTCGCTGCTGCTGCTGCTGGCCGTCGCGTAGCGAGTGGCGCGGGTGCGCATAGGCGTGGTAGCACTGGGACCGCTGTGTGCGAGCGCCGACGACCTGTTTGTAGCTGATGCGACGTGCGTGGGTGCAGACGCGGGCGCGGGCGCGGACGACGACAACGACAACGACAATGACGACGAGGACGGGGATGACGAACGCGAGGAGAAGGAAGCGCTGGCGCGGACGGCTTCCGTGTCAGCGAATCGGAGCGTAGTGGGCGCGGGCGGTTTCTGAGCCGTTGGCGCTGCCGTCGTCGTCGGTTGGAGTCTCGCGCGCTTGGGCATGGGCTTGACGGGGCGCCCGTTGGAGTAGATCTTGGCTTTCCTTGGCGAGGAATTGGGGCTGTCGATCGACGTGGAAGAGTCGAGCGCGGCTTGGCCACTCTTGCGCTTGGTGTCTGGGGGACAATCCGAATGTCTGGTAAGGCCCGTTGGTCGGTATCAGTTGGCCCCGCCCGCGGCCTAGTAGGGAAAAATGAGACTGGTGGTATGGTGCTTACATGGACTCGAGAGAGTAGTACACGGCCTTGAGGTCCTCAAAGCTCTGATTCGCGAAGCGCGCATCTTCCTTCGCCTTAATAAGCTCGAGACGCGCGGTGCGCTCGTCGGACGTAAGGCGTGAGACGGCGCTTTGAGCAGCCTCGCAGCGGTCCATAAGGAGATCCTTATCACGCTTCAGCGTGCCAACCCGAGCTTTGAGAAGGGCAATCTCCGTGTTGAGACCGTCGATGAGTGCGCGGCTGGTGTCCTCCCCGCCACCTAAATAGACGCGACGCAGTGAGGGAGAAATGAAGACGTGATATTTCTTTGGTATCATGGTCATGTCGGGGGTAACTGGTACCATCGGCATTCAGACTCGGAAAACGGGACGACGTACTGGCGCAACGTACCAATGGGAAAAGGAGCGCGACAAGTGGGGCACGTAGCCTCGTAAGGGTCTCGAGAAGCACGGACATGTGTTCCCATGCAGGCCCCGCAGCTGAGGTGGCCTACATGACGTTCGATGAAGACAAGGTTTTTACAGTAGTTAGACTGGGCGCGCCCGACGACGTAGGGAGGGTCCGCGGCTTACCACAAGGAGTAACCACAGGATCACGGAACCTATCGAGACAAATTGGGCACTCTTGGACGACGGAGGCAGCCATGATGGGTGGACACTGCTCTGCAGTCTGAAAGAAACAGATGCGGGGACAATAAAAGGGGAGACCAACCTATAAAGAGCGAGGTAGCGGTGGCATTGAGGGTGCATTGACCACAAAGGCACAAGCGTCTAGCCGCGGCGATGAGAGACGACCGGAAGCTTAACGCCAAGTCGAGGGCAACGGCGAATTGTCGTGTTGCATGCATCATCCGACTCATCATCACCACTCGAGTACGCTGTCCGCTGGCATCTCGCTAACTTCCCCGTCGAGACCCTCATCATCGGCGTCAAACCGTTCGACCCGCGCGAGAAGCCCTTCCCTATCACTAGATGATCCAGGTAACCATCACTTGGGTTGGGGTCCCACTGCTCCTCGCTGACCCCGACCAACAGTCTCTGTCCGACATCATATGTCCGCATTAAAGCACACTATCCGTCACCAACAGGCTCAGTTGCAGAACCTCGGGAATATCCTCCAACGCACCCCTCGCCTCTCTCTCTCCATCACTACCAACTCCCCACCTCCACCCTCGTCCCCTCCCCCCGACCTTTCTCCTTCCGACTTACCCCCGACCACCCCGAACGGCAAGATCAAGCGACGTTCCAGCTTCGACGTTCTCCAAAGTCTCGCCGGTCCCGATTCCAACCTCCCCCTCCCCCGACGCGAACCCGGTTCGCTCAGCCAGGACGGCATCCGCGAAGGCATTCCAATGGACTTTGGAGCCGGCCCGTCTAGTCAAACGTACAAGCGCCAGTCCAGTCCTACCCGAACACTCAGCCGTGCGTACCAATTGCCGCTTCCAACTTCCCTTCTCTCTTGCACGTCACTGACACATCCCTTGATCCCCGCGTCCAGGCATACCCGTTTCATCCGTAGGTTCGTATATATCGCTTCGCCCTGCTTTCCATCAACTCCTAACCATGTCATCTTCAGGAAATGCGCGTGCTCTCGCAGATGACGGTGCCCTCAGTACTCCCCCGCGCCCAACTGCGGCGTCAAGCACCACGGACACACCACCCAACTCCGGTACCCTCCAACCACCATCACCGAGCCTCGACGGTAACCGTCGATTGTCACTTACACCTGGCGGTACAACCAAGGTGCTCGCGGATTTGCAAACTGGCGTGATCAACGCCCGAAACGCCCTTGAGAATACCAAGGCGCAACTGCGTCTGTCTCAACGGAGTGTCGCCCAACTCACTCGTCAGACAGAGGACTTGAAGGAGGTTCGGGAACGACTACGCCTCGAGAACGAGGGGTTAAACAATGTTGTCGCCAGGAAGGAGCGACTACTCCAAGAGGTGTGTTTCTCTACTCTCACTGACATTGATTAGACTCCCTTGACTGGTTGATGAATTCAGGTTCTCGAGCGTGCACGGAAAGCAGAAACAGAGGCAGTTGCACTGAAAGCCCAATTAAAGGCAGAGACGACCAGCTCGAAGAAATCCCTCCGTGAGATGGAGGCTGCTCTGGCGGAATCCACTGCTCTCTCTTCCAAGAGTGAACGCGAATACATTACCTTGCGCGACTCCCTCAAGGGAATGAAGACCGCCTGGCGCGCAGACGTCGAGAGTCTTCGCGAAGACATGCACAAACGAGAGGAACGCTGGAGGAGCGAGGCAGAGATGACCGGAAAGAAATACGGCAAGCTGCTCGAGGAGAGTAAGATGCGTAAGGCCGACGTGGTGAGCGTCCAGCAACTGCGCGAGGAGGACGTGCGGATACGACAGGAAGTGGAAGAGGAATTCCGTGAGCAGATTCGTACGTTGAAAGAGCAGGTACGGAGTTCGTCGGCCGCAAGCGAGCGAGCCGAGAAAACTGCCGAGTGCGTTCTCCTGACTTTTTATATGGAAACTCCTGCTCTCTGGCTGAGCCGTGTCCATTTTCACATAGGCATCTAGCGGGTGAGCTGGCTCGTCTGCGAAGACTCATGCGGTCTGCAAGTCAACCAGCACCCGAAAGTTCACCCACGTAAAGCCTAAGTAGCGTCAGAGATGGACGATGGTTAAGAGAACGCGACATGCCGTATTTACGAGTGCTTCATCTTGCATATACTCATTACACATATTTAATCACATAAAATGGACTGCCCGTCCGGGGTAGTCGTGATCGACCGACTCGTATACGCCCATGTGATATTGCAGTCCGGGGGCGCGGGGTAGCCGGATCATAACTGTATTCGAATATTTAATCTGAACCGGAACACCAATACTGCTACCTCAGACTCTTTCCCTTTCAAACTATTGCGACTCCAAGGCTCGCCATTCAGAATGTCCGCCATCTCCACGCCTATCACCGAGTTGTTTGGTATCAAACACCCCATCCTTCTCGCAGGTGCGTCTGTGACGCAACGTGAATATGACCACTCACACCTTTTGCAGGGATGAACGTCGCAGCAGGTCCTGAGCTCGCAGCTGCTGTCACCAATGCAGGTGGCCTCGGTGTGATTGGGGGAGTCGGCTACACTCCCAAGATTCTGCGACAACAGGTGGGCACAGCCAGAGCTTCTCTTTAATCGTGCAACCCGAGAGTGTATTCGGGCGCTAACGAGATATTTAATTTTCGCGACTACGACATTACAGATTAAAGCCCTGAAGAAGGACCTGAAGGACCCAAATGCCCCTTTCGGCGTTGACCTGCTTCTGCCTCAGGTTGGTGGCAGCGCACGCAAGACCAATGTACGTCACTTGGCCTCGGCCTCGTCTCGTCTCATCTCGTCTCTAAACGCTAACCACGCTTGACGTCAGCACGATTACACACATGGTCAGCTCCCTGAGCTCATTGACGTTATCGTCGAGGAGAAGACGCGCCTGTTCGTTTCCGCCGTTGGTGTGCCACCAAGGGAAGTCGTCGACAAACTCCACAAAGCTGGCATCCTCGTCATGAACGTCAGTCTCACTCACATTCATTCACTTTGAACTCTAACTGACGAATGAACAGATGATTGGCCACCCAAAGCACGTTGACAAGGCACTCGACGCCGGCGTCGACATCATCTGTGCCCAGGCAGGCGAGGGCGGTGGCCACACAGGAGACATCTCCGCGTCCATCCTCATCCCTTCCGTAGTCGACGCCGTCAAGGGCCGCACCTCGCCACTGACCGGCCAGCCGATTTGGGTCATCGGCGCTGGTGCAGTGTACGACGGGCGTGGGCTCGCGGCGAATCTGGTCTACGGCGCGCAGGCCGTGTGGGTCGGCACGCGGTTCGTCGCATCGGAGGAGGCGGGTGCGAGCAAAGCGCACAAGCAGGCTCTTCTCAGCGCGGGTCACGCCGACGTTGTCCGCACGATCATCTACACCGGCCGCCCTTTGCGCGTGCGCCGGACGCCGTACGTCGACGACTGGGAGAGGAATCGCCAGGCAGAGATCAAGGAACTCACATCAAAGGGCATCATCCCGAATCAGCACGAACTAGAGAAGCACCCCGAGAAGTCCATCCAAGCGGTCACGTTCCTCATGGGCAACGTCGCCGCAGTTATCAACGATGTCTTGCCTGCACAGACCATCGTGGATAACATGGTCAACGATGCGGCGAGGATTCTGCAAGATAGGAGCAAGCTGGTGAGCGTCAGGGCAAGGCTATAGGGCTGCTCGTATTGCTGCGTCCCGTCATTCGCCCCCTGCGTTTATTGTGGTTGGAGGTACAATATCATCCTCATACCATAGTTGGTGTAAAGCATTTCATTTATTCGTCTACTATCGCACATACCATCGATTTGATGAATACGACTTGGTCAGTGTAATATCTGAGGTACCGCCTTGGGTGCGGCAACCATAATTGTGAGCTACGTGTTATGATACAGTGGTAGACGGCGCGGTTAGGATTTTTGAGCGGTAGCACCTTTGAACATGTTTCATATGTGCGCGCGCTTGCCGTCAAGCTGTCATCACCTCGGAAACATGGATGACTCCATGTGACTGACGTAGTGCTCGAATTGAACCTGCCAAGCGGAAGCACATCGTCAGTCTGAGCACGTTGATCCTTCAAAAGCAAAGTAAAGCGCGCTCGCGTCGCCGCTCTCACCTCCTCCTCGATTTCCACCTCGAGCATCTCCACCAGATTCGTGTGCGCCAGAACCAGCGCCGACGCGGCAGAGCCCCGACAGCGAGCACACAATTTTGATGCCAACGACTCCCACTCGTCCGCGCACGCGCCCATAGCAGCCGTAGCGGACATCGCTGGCCGCTGTCTGAGCTTTTCCCCGAGCGCCTCCATATACCTCTGCCACCACTCGAGCGTCGAGCGTCTCGGCCATGGCACCCTGAGATTCCCGAACTGGCACCGGGAGTCCTTGCACATGCGCGGTGCGTTCGGGGCGCGCACGAGGAGTGCGGGGAGGAACACCTCCACAAAGCCGTCCTCGTCCGCCTTGAGCCGCGCAAAGTCGCGCGCGGCCTCGCCGCACGCGCGGTGGTACTCGACGAGGTGCCGCACCGCGATGAACGGCACCAGGTCCACGTGCCGCCCGAGCGCGTCCAGCGTCAGCGGCGCCAGCGCCAGCGTGCGCGCCGCCGCCGCGCGCAGCAGCGTCTGCGAGCGCAGGTAGTACGCGACGCCGAACAACCGCAGCGGCTGTCGCGCCATCAGTGCGTGCGTCTGCAGCCGCGCCGTCAGCGCGTCGCGGAGCCCGCCGACCTCGTATTTGTCCGCTGCGAGCCAGGCATCCGTCAGGGTGTCCAGCGCGCCGTCGTCCTGCCCCCCACGGCCCTGTGCGGCGTATGGCGGCGGGGCGTGGGACGGCGAGACGGGGTAGATGGCGTACAGGAGCATCGACAGCGTCATGCTGCTCTCTGGGAGCCGGACCAGGGGGAGGCCGTCCTTGTGGTCGTCGTCATTGTCATCGTCGTCGTGTTTCAAGTTGCCGCAAGGACCCGGGTGGGGGAAAGTAAACATATCTCTGAACACGGGGGATGCTTTCGACAAGATAACCCTGTAAACATGGAAGTCGAGGTTATCTACGGACCGCAGGATGGTGTCTGCATCTGCGTCGTCAAATGGAGGTCCAAAATCGCGAGTCTTGCTTCCGCCCATGTACAGTAGCGACTTGATATCGATGCTGGTGTGGGGAAGCCGCCTATTGGCGCACTATCAGACTAAAATGAGTCTGCCTCGTGGCCATAAACATATTCGCGCCCAAGACCGGAGTTCACAATACTCAAGTCAGATGTGATTTAAAGAGCTGTTCTCACTGGTGTCTGAAATAAGAATCTCGATAGCTACGACAACAAAGATCAACTCTCTGCTTGTATTCATACATGGATTGTCAGACAACTAGAGAACGGGGAGCGCCCATACAAAACGAACACGATACACTACTGGAACCCATATTTCTGTGACGTCTTGACATTTGCAGCTTCAGAGCGGCTTGATTCGAGTGATTGCACATAGGTGAATAATCCACAGAAGGTCAAAATGGCAACTCTAGATCAACCTTCGGTAGCGGTCATCGAATGATGTATAGACGAAATATGCAAAAAAATGCCTTACCATCGAAACACGTCTTTCGACCTCTTTTCCCAAGAGGCGACTAAACTCTGGCAAGCCAAACAAGCTGCGCCGACATGTTTGGCACCCACCCTCGTAAGAGGGTAGAAGAACGGAGTGGTGGACCACTGCCTCACTACAAGGACGCTCCAGCAAGACCTCGCCCGCGCGTGTTATGTAATTGCGCCACTGGGCGGTGGCATCCCAGGACTCCTGGGATCGTGGGGAATTCATGGTGTAGTAATCCTTGGGACATTTGCATCCCCATGCCTCAGTATGACTTGCGAAGTCCCACCAGGTGTTGTGTGACTTGGTGATCCAGGTAAGATGCGCGCCGGAGACGGCTGCAGCGGCGGTATCGGAACAAGCACGGTGATCATAATTGATGGAGAGCAGGTCCGTTTATGTACTGCAACTTGTCTCCGATGCTATCCAGGTTCATTCGATGCTTGAGTGATGCCTTCGCGGCTACACGAGCCATCTCTCCTAATTCGTGGGAGTACGCGGCACAGAAGGCCTCTATGGGGCTGTCTTGTAGATATTTCGACTCCGCAAACCTTTGACCGAGACGTTGAGACACGATGGCCATATCGTACTTTCTGGCTGCCATAAAAGCGTCCATCACGTCGTCAGGTGATATGGCCATAGACGCAACCGGGTAGATAAGTGTCAATAGAACCGCGATGGTCCTGCTATTCTCTGTCAAATTGATGACAGGACTTTGCTTCTCTGAGACGCTAGCGTCTGGTTGCGGTAGCGAAAACATCGACTTGAAGAAAGGGGATGATTTGGATAATATGTTCCTATATACACGGAAGTCGACCTGGTCGGAACTTCGAAGAATAATATCTGCGTCAGCATCGTCGAATGGTGGGCCGAAGGCATCAAATGTCGTTCTTTTTAGACCCTTTGAATTGCACTCGGCCATTTGAGAAAGGATAATTGCGAGAACCAACCAACATGGTTGTGACCTCAGCTATCATGATGTAAATAGGGGTGGGCGGAAGTGTACCTACCGCCGTCCTGCTACGAGCTCAAGGAGAGGTCACATAGGTCAGAAAGAGCGGCCCTCACGCCCTCTCTCTTTCGTCGCTGGCCTTTCCTTCCCGTCTTCTTTTCGTAGCACACCTTCCCCAACCACACTCCCCCTTTCCTCTCCTGTGCGTGTCGCATTTTTGAGACAAGAGCGTGGTGAGACGAGCTTGAACTTCTCTTTTGGCCTACACATCACAGCGGACCTGAAAGGGAACTCCATCGCACGCAGTTTGTCCCGGACAATCCCTACTGCTTTTCCTTGCCCACAGTTGCTCTCGAGCGATGCAGCAGCTTCCCACCTCAATGTTTCCTTCCGTGTCGCTCTCTGTGTTCTCCGTCCGCAGTTCATAATAGCGGACCTTCAGAACTTCCTGCGCACGTAATGAACGTCTTGTGGTGACTGGGGCATTTCACCACTTTCCATCTGTGCCATATCCACTCTCAACACTGCATACACTCGATGTGAAATGAACATTTCCGTCTACCCCTTTCTTCGTTTTCAATTACCTCTTCCACACTCTGCAAGTGTATTCCTGCACTCCACTGCAATTGCTACCCACTCCACCCGCAGAGAGCAAGAGAAGAAAAAAAAGTCTCCTATTTCTCTACACCATTTGCAGCAACACCATCATTCTCACCTCAGCTGACCGAGGATGTCTGTCAGGCGACCCGGAACTGCATACCCGTGCATTGCTTGAACATCTACGCACCACACTTTCCGCTATTGCTTTGGTTTTGCCGACAGCCACACTCTACTGATATCCCTCGCGCGTGCTCTCTCTTTCGGCAGGTCTTTCCACGCACACTTTCCCCGACCTCTGTCCTCCTTGCCTTTGCTGTGCATGTCAGACTTTGGTGACAACAGCACAGCTATGTCTCCTGTGCGTCTGACAGTACATCATTGATGTGCAACCGATCATCGTCACATTATTTCTCTGCCCCCAATTGGCCTCGAACGATGTGGTCATATTTGTTGCACACATGCTGCGGCTTTTCGCATGGATGTTTCCTTCTGCGTGGCTGCCCCATGCCTACTTATATACACAACAAAAAAACGTTTTTCCCTATACGAACAGTAGCTCGTAAACTGTCCCTTCGAAATCCATGAGCACGCTCGAGAACAGACCAGGAAGGGGGCCCTAAACCCCTATAGACAGCAACACATATGCACCAGAGGGGTTCCACAACCTCTAATTGTGATGAAACCATTATGACTTCCTTAGCTCTTGTAAACAAATAAGATTCTTGCGGATGACTGGCAAATAATATTTGCCAGTTCTTTTCTGGAGGTGGATTTACACACGTATACGAAGATCGCATGACACACACTCTGTAACGTGCTACATAGGGTTCTGCACCCGTAGGCGCACGATATAATGGATTTAAAAAAAAAAAAAAATTTGCCAGTCCTCTCATTAGTCATTCCAGTCCGTTCGGTATCAGGACAAAATGCCGATGCATAACCCCGCCTAGTGAGCGCCTAGTGAGTCCCGATCGGTGCCAAAATCCGATACGCCGTCTCCATTAGATTCCTCCCTCCTCAGATAATATGGACCCTCAGGTGTTCTACATACCCTTTGCTTACAGTGATATCTCATGCTTATTCTCAGGATGACATTTGACTCTACCAAATTTCGGCCATCAGCGTATTGGCTATTAGCTCGGTTCGGTGCAGCTACGTACGTTCAAGTTGAAACGAGGCACCTGTCTCATTAGCAGAGCGTCTAAGTGGATCCCAACCGGCACTACCAGTTACCCATCATTCATCCGAGCCCGAAAGTTAACTCGGCAACGGCTCAAAGGTTCCATAGATATTCTCTATCTGGACTAGCTAAGCGGCATGTTCTATATATGACATGGCTCACTAGCGCTCACTCCTTGGGTTATTTCGGTGTTCTTAAGACTCTCAATGCGGCGGTTTCTACTTCCTTGTCCTCATCTCCCTCCCTCTCATTTTCTCTGTTCTTTTGCCGAGGCAGCCTAGCCGCGATCCACTCATTTTAAGACAGGACGCCCTGAAAAACACAACCTGGCCTGATTGACTCGACATGGCTGGCCAAGCTATCATCGACCTCCGGAATACCTACGGATATTCATTCTTAGGGATAGTTCTCAGTGTTATGTGAGCCCCCTTGAGACCCTTCCTTACCGATATTCCACTGAGCTGGTGAATGTCCAGGCTCTTTGGTATAGTGATTATTCAGACGTGAGCTCCGATGAATGCCGTCTCCTTTCCCGCGCTGACTCGGAAATTTTGTTCCTATAGATGGATATATTACCGGTAATTAACACTCACTTCCCGATACTAATTGAACTCACCAGAACCAGGCAATATGGGAATAGAGACCCAAAGGCTCTCAAGTTATTCATTGCGATCTTATTGTGGGTAGTACATTCCAGATTCCAGCCCGCCTGGATTGCATTGTTTCATTAGTTTATTGGAAATCTTGCACACAACTCTAAACGTTTATTCGGTGTACTGGTAAGACAGCAACATCCATTCTATCGTTCATGAGCTCATTATCACAGGTACTTGATCCTGAATTTCGGCAACATCGTAGTTCTGATCAGCAGTATATGGTAGGTCATCCTACTTTGAGGAGACGAAGTCACTGTCGTTTCTGATTTACACCCAAGGCCTATTAATGTACGTGACATTTTGAATGGCGTCTTAGCTCCTGCCACCTACGGTACGTTCACCGTAGGTTCAAACCGCCCTCACCGTACGCCACTGTAACATCTATAAGCTGGTTTCATACTTACTGATCATCGTAGCCGTTCATTGGTTGCATGGTTCAACTGTGCGCCTTTTGAGTCTTTTGTTTGCGGAGTGTCCTGATGCAGCGTAGCTACTACGCAAGACGGGTCTACATTGGTGGGTATCATCCTCTGCCCTTAACTGGAACACCAAGCTACAACCTGGTTCCGTTAGTGGGCAAGAATATCATCATCCCGGTCATCATTGTAAGTTTATCGTACCTGACTCCTTGAAGCACTTCTCAACGTGCTTTCGCAGGTGGTATTTGGCTTGGCTTCCTTCTGTAAGCACTCTTGTAGTCTCTTTGGAGGTACATTGTAATTATGTTCCTTCGCACCTTTACAGTCCTTGGACTCGGTAAGTTGGCTGCTTTCCATTTCTTTGTCTCATCAATGAACTATACCTAAACATCGTATACTAGCTTTCTCCGTCAAAGCGTATGTGTGGCCTATTCCCTGGAATTATCCAGAAATTTGAGATCTGTCGTCAGGGCCATCCTCAAGGACTACATCTCTTTTAGATCTTTGACCGTAAGCTCGGACCTTCACCTCTTCCGCATCTGCTTGCTCTGACAGCTTGGCAGACACTGAACTGCATTGGAATGGGGTCAGGCGTTGCAGCAGACATTTTAATCGCTCTCTCCATGTGCTGGTATCTCTATCACAAGAAGACTGGGTTCGCAAAGTGAGTTCATTTATCCCCATTTACGCCGCAGGTTTGGCCGAGTTTCGCCCCCAGAACCGATTCCATGATCACGACCATAATGGCGTACAGTATCAACTCGGCTTTGTTGACAAGGTGAGATCTTGAGCTATGTCAATCGGCCGCGTACACTAATCCGAGCAGCGTCTTTAACGCCGCAGTGTTTATCAACGTAAGAGGTATCCCTCGTATGCTTGCCGCTTTGGGATCCCTTTTATGTTATCAGTTTTCTGTGACACCATCCCCTACGCTAACGCAGCTATTTTTCTGGTCAACGAGCAAATGTACGTGTGCAAAAATACCAGGCGGGGAGACAAATCAACTAACGTTTGTCCTATAGTATACGTGAACTCTCTCCTTGCCATGTGAGGAGTCAATTTAGTGTGTCTGGTGGGCTCGACAGCTGATCTCTGCCACCTTCAGGTTGAATAGTCGTGACTACGTCCGTGAGCGGGTGGCCACCGACAACGCCTTCAATCCGTCTTCGATCCGAATCGAGAAAGTGAGCGAGGCTGACAAGTTCGAACCCAAACGAACCGCGGTCTCAGTCATTATGCGTCGCTCGGCGACAACGGACCTCCCACAGGGCGAACTTAACCACGACGTAGAGTCGACTACGGTCGGCATCAGAAAATCGGTATGATACCTGCACTTCTTCGTGGCTCTTGCATTGGTAATTACCTTGTCCATTGAAGGAGGCGAATATTCCCCTTGAAAGCCGTGGTCGCACCTCGGAATCGAGCGTGTAGGGTCTTGGTACGATCATGATGCAGATCAGGGAATCCACTGAAGATACTTTCCAGGAGGGTTATCCGTAAATCCTCTCGTCATCGTAGCACGGACCAGCTGCCCTGACCTCGCCCTGTTTTTTCAGCGCTTTTCATATATATGTGGAATTGTCATTTTTTGGGCCATAACCAATGCTAGTGACTGTTCTTAATTTCGATTTACACAGAGTGATTTCTATGTTTACTTATCCCTCCACTTTTTTTTAAAACATCAAATTTCAAATCGAATAGTAAGCTACTTGAATTGGTTCACAGGCGAAAGATTTATTGCCACTGAAAGGCACCATGGCATGAAATGATGAACTTGCACAGGCTATGGAAGGTCTGGCACACCTGGCACACCCTGAAGGCTTGTAAGCAACTAGGGCACCAGGTGTGTACACTGAGACTAAATATGTTGTAGGGAATGTAACTACTGGTGAGATTATAACCTGTGTAAGTGTAATGGAATGAATAAACAAGAAGTTTTGAGCACATGCAAGGCCTTGAGTGATGAAAGGTTAATGAAGTGGCAAAATTGATTACATTCTTAAGACTCACTTTCAAGTCTTTTAACTACAGATACAAGTACATTACTAAGTAAAGTAAGCCATAGACTAGTGATGCTAGTACAGCATCATTTTGCTATAGTAAGAAAACCCAAGGTGGTTGAGCTTGGTATAGTAAGTTACATACACATCAGCATAAATATAAAAAAATTTCGGAGCTTGCCAAGTTCATAATTACTTATACAAATCACCTTGCTTTAGCAAGGTCATATGGGAGGTCATAAATCCTGCACATCAGGTCTGCAGATTGTAAATATAACCAAATAAGATTGGAAACATCAGCACAATACATCTTTGCCCATCTTATCATGCTCTATGTCTGCTGGCCCCTCTTACTCAGCAGTGCTTTAATTGAATTGCATTTTGAATTGCACCACTATCTGATTCGTACAAAATTGCAAGACTCCTTCAATGTTACGGTTGAGAATTTGAGCTCCCATGAAAGCATGCCACCAAGCTGTCCAAGCCAGCCCACATTGGATAACTACGAGTGAACCCTGGATACTGATGCCTTGAGAGAGGCAATAATGAGAAAAGGTGACCTAAGCATGTGGGCATTACACCCTAGACCAGCTAAGTCCTACTCCCCTGCTAAGAGCAGTGACGATGAAGCTCATGACCCCTATGAGTAAGATGAAGCTCGTGCATGCAAAATGTATGCACACTTCTATGGGCAGATTGGCCTAGAGTCACATGACACATCACATGAGGCATCATCTGAGCATGTGTGCCTTGGGTATGCTGCAGCCAGGTTCCCAGTTGATGATGACATGGACTAGGCCTTTGTGCCTTGTTTCTGATGGACTTTCTGATGGATGCCTCATGTACTGTATAGGCGCTGCTTCGTGTCTGATGGATGTCGGTGCCTTGATAGGCCAGTCCAATTATGTTTCTCCTTTGTGTTTCAGCTTGTGGAGCCAGAGCCCTTATGGCTATTGGCTAGAGATAAGGACTTAAGGTTTGTGCTGAGTCCAAACCTTATCTACTAGTAGTATAAGTACTAGCTTGTCTTTGCATGTATTCTGTCACGAACTCTTTGCTGCGTACTCTTTTTCTTTTATCTTATCTTATCTTTGATCTCATCTTCATCTAATCCTAAGCCCTTATCAGAGCGGACTTATGCTTATCTATTACTCACATGGCACATCTTCTCTTTCATGTGCTGTTATTTCCTTCCATCACCTTCTGTGATGTTCTTTACTTATCCACCAATGGCCTTAAGCCCTCTGGTGCATGGACCACATATGCATGGACCACCTAGTCGAGTATATTAGCTTGTACCCATAGGCCTTAGTTCCTTAGCTTTGGCTTTGTCAATCCACAGCTTGTTGAACTCATCCTATCCATGTGATCCTCTCCTTGCCTTCATTGGCCCATTTACTGCTCACCTTGTTAGGGAGCCCTTCGAAGCTTTGAGACTTGTGCTATAACAAGGTCTCCACGGATCTTAGGTGTCGTTGCATGCAGTGCTGAACTGACTCAAGTGCCCTTAGTCTTAGGCTGGGACTTGTTACAGAACGCTCTAGAGACCACACTCTACTGTAGCATGACATATTCTCTATCTTGAGATTTCCTGAATCATATCCTAGTCTCCTCTCTGCTTTCCTAAGGGCCTTAGTTGGTCTTCTATACTGTACCAAACCCTTAGACGTTGCCTTGTTGTGCCACTTTCTAGCGAACCATTTCCCTTGGTTTTCCCTTTCTTCTCAGTTGCAACCACTATTGCAGTGGTTTTGCCTTGGTTGTTATGTACAATACAAGCATTCTGAGAACCCCCAGCACAAGTCGTGCTAGACATTCAGTGCAAATGTAACATTCAATGCTGACATAGTGCAAATTATTGTCTTGCAATGAGCAGAACCCTGTCCTGTCTCCCCTTACAAAAGAAAAAATGTGCAAGATGGCCCAATCCAAATACACCCTAGCACACCTCCACCACTGAAGGAAAAGCCTGTCAAGGGCACCTTCCCATAATGCATGAAGAATCTGTAATGTTTTAAAAAATTTGTACTTGTACCAGAACATTGCTTCTTTTAAAGTGCCCTATACAATTTTCTGTATCAATTGAGTCTTTCTCCTTATCAACAGCACACATCACCTACCAACCCCTAACAAAGCAAGGTCTTTGCCAACAAAGTCAACACCTTGTTATAAGTAATGATAGTTTGAGAATAATTGCTTGCAACTGGGCTGTAATTGGTAAGGGTCAATCTCAGTCCAGAATAAGTATTAGCATCCATTTACAAGCAATTATAACATCTATATATTAATTGTAGTCCTATTGCAAGTGCTTATAATTTGGGTTCATTCTTATGCCCAGTTTGTAAGCACTTTCAATTTGTGGGTAATACTTATGGCCCAGTTACATGCTCTTATAAGCACCTTTAATTATTAGAAGCATATTGAAAGTACATATAATTTTGAAGTGAATAAAAATATATTATATTTACAGTGCTGCAAACCTGGCTACATTAACAATGTCCACTTCATTTATGGTCCCTAAGTGCAGATTACCTATGTGATCTTCATCTACTTCATCCTCAGTCTCACTATTGCTATCCTAATCTATAGTGGGTTTAGGCAATGTATTGCCAGTGTCTTGTGGCTCCACCAGTAATGTGTGCTTATCTACAAATAGGGTCTTGTTGCACTGGTGGGTTGCCAAATGACCTACCCCCCTACCATAATATTGCATGAAGAGATCCCTGTCAGAAAACCTAGCATAGGGATAAGTAATATATATTATGAAGTGATTGACATATACATTGCGACATAATAAAAGGGGTACTCCCCATCTGGGTGGGGAGTCTGATCTGCAATAGATTTCCTAGACAATAGACCCCTAGTATACATGGAAGAGAAGTCAGGGATTAGGTGGACCATTTGGATCACTACACTTGGATCTAGAAACCCAAATGCAGGCCCATATATATTAGTATCTGGGAGAAAACCAACTTTGTGCATTTGCTGTGCACCCCAACCACACTGTCCATTAGGTGAGTCAAATTCAAACCACCAGATGAAGAGGACATCCATCCATGAAGGAGTGCTAAGTCCTACCCTCCCTTTAATCCTCTCCTGCACTATAAAATGATATATACCAATGATTCTTGCATGCCAGTATGGAAATGGTGGCTGATCTTCACTGCCATCCTCATATGGCAAGACAATAATGTCTGCATGGGTGTGGGGGTTAGCAGACTCCTCCATCCTGCATGCATTATATGTTGTGGACCTAAACCGGATAGTTCTATGCTCATAGATTTGGTTTTGATCAATAAGAAGGTTGTCATGTTCCAGACTTGTGAAGTTGTGTTCATCCCTAGTATATGGCTGCCCCTTGATGTGCACTAGCAGGTGATCAAGGAGCTAGGGCCAAAAGTCCTAATTATAACATGAGTCTATCTGTGAGGATAGTTAAGGGATGTACCCTCACCTATAGAGCATGGTCACCCTGGTTTTTATAAAGCCACTATGTAAAGTCTCTCCTAGTTGCACTGGACTTGGACATCCAATAGTGTTCAGTAAATTTAGTCTCTCTATCCTTGGTGTGTGTCTCTGTGTAGCCACTTGTTTTGGGAGTTGCTGATGAGGACAGATTCTGTCCATTGGCCAACCCCTCTAATATAGAAGTGTAGAACCACATGCAGCTCTCCTTGTTGGTCATCTGGTGGATAAAGTTGTGATTCTTATTTGATGACCTATACCACATCTTGGACAGTTGATGTGCAAGCTCACTCTGTACCAATCAGTTGTGCTCAGTAACCAAATGATAACACTAGAACCAGCTTACTATTTGTGTGCTGTAGGAGTCTGTTGTCCCATAGCTCCATATTGCAGCTGGATAATCAGGTATGCAGTGGATCTTATATGTGGACATATTGAAATGCTTGCCCTTTGTTGTGTTGCCTGTTCTTTGGTTTGCTTGTTATGTTCACACCAAATGTCTAGCACGACTTGTGCTGGGGTACTCTGAATGCTTGTATTGCACATGTACAACCAAGGCAAAACCACTGCAATAGTGGTTGCAACAGAGAATGAAGGGGAAAACCAAAGGGAACAGCTTACTAAGAAGCAGCACAACAAGACAATGTCTAAGGGTTTGGTGAAGAAGACCAACTAAGGCCCTTAGATGTTGTCTTGTTGTGCTGCTTCTTAGTGAGCCATTCCCTTTGGTTTTCCCCTTCATTCTCTGTTGCAACCACTATTGTAGTGGTTTTGCCTTGGTTGTACATATGTAATACAAGCATTCAGAGTACCCCAGCACAAGTCATGCTAGATGTTTGATGTGAATGTAACATTATCTCAAGATCCTTTTCTCTCACTCTCTTCATTTGTATTACACAATCAATGGCTGCTGGTATGTCTTAAACTACCAAGGATCATTATGTTGGCTAGGAACCTGTGGTGTTCACTGGAGATAGAACCCAAGCTGAGTTGTTCATCACCTCTTGGGAAGTATTTGCAAGTGTCAATAACTTTTGATGCCAGTTCTCACCCTATTAGAGGGCCATGTTTATAATACTCAGCGGTGTTATCAGCTCGACATGAGCTCAAGACTTGTTTCTATGACTAAGTCGAAGGTCACGTGATTGTCAGGATCACAATTTGGAAGGTCAGAGGTTCATGGGATCTTTCACCCAGAAGGGAAGTCAGTGATTAGCTAAGCACGAGTGAAAGTGTTCACACTTAAGGCCAACTAGAGAGGACAAGGAACAAAGGCTGAGATTTAGAAGAGCTCAGACTTAGGGTCTTTGCTCCTATACATGCGGGTTTTTATACGTATCAGATAGCTACTGTGACTCATACTAAGTTGAGTTAGTATGAGTTGTGAATATGACTTGAGTTAGTTATGTGACTCCTACTACGTTATATGACATCATACTACTACTACGTCACCTATGATGTTATGGCTATTCGTACAGTACTAGATCCTACGTCACTAATTGATAATTAAACTCCAGAATGTTACAATGTTATTCTTGTCTTACATCCAAGGACCCCTTGTTAGTGAGTGGGTAAAGCTTCAAATACGGCACCTGAAATGGGTGCAGGTGCATGGTCAAGAGCACCAGAAGATAATGGCCGTCACTATTGGCCAAGCTTTTCAGCTGGCATTTCAAGACACAATGGAGAAGGAGCACACTCAACAGGAGCTGCATGATGGCATTCATATGAATGGCCTTGATATAGATGAGTACTGTGCCAGCTTCGAGTGATTAATGAGGCTCACAGAATACACAGAAGAGAGCCCCCTTGGCATTGATTTGTTCACCAATGGGATACTGTGCAACCTTTATGAGGTCTGCTTTGAGTTGGATGGCCCTGGCATATACCTAGGATGGACGATTGCCCTAGAAAAGAGGGTCAAGATGAAGATGTGCATGGAAGTGCACCACCCTAAGCTAAGTTGTGATAACTATGTGGTGAGTCCTGCGCCCTCACTGTCTGTTGATGAGCAGCAGGATTTAGAGGCACCTGTGAAGGTTGTTGAGAGTGACTCCAGCTCCTCCTATGATGCATAAGAATCAGAATGGTGGGCTGATATGATGGCCTCACTATATCTATTAAGGCCTAGCGGGGCCTTACTGTGCAATGTGCACCGAGGGTACGAGGGGACAGGGACAGAGTTTGAGGACAAGGTACTCGTTAAAAGCAACAAGGACCGAGAGGGGTGTTTGAAGTGACGAAGGTCCACAAGGACAACAGAGGGGCAAGGTTTCAAGGTGTTATGACACTGCCTATTTTACTCCTTTTCTTTAACCGCCTTAGGACATGTGACACCTCTTTTACTTTCACATCACGTGGTCGTTCACATGCGAGTCATGGTGACTTGCTACTCGTTTGGTTCTCATAAGAGTCATGGTGACTCTTTACTTATTTTCCCTTGTGAGTCATGATGACTCTTGCCCGTTGCTAAGGGGCTACTGTTTCAGATATATCAGTTTCACTTATATCTATTGTTTCACATCTTACATGTGATTACTGCTGGCTGTGCCGCAGTTCGTATTGTGATTGCTCGATGACTTGATCCTAGGATGCCATTATCATTCTATCCTAGGATGCCCTATTACTTTACTATAAATACAGGCTCACCAGGTAGTAGTAGCCTTAGACTTGACTTTTTGTACTCTACAGTACTCGAGCAATCGAAGACCAGTGAATACTCCATCTCTCACAAACCCTCTCCTCTCATTGAAGAATCCTAAGTTCCACTATTGGCTTAGGCTGACTCTTCAACTCGTACATCTTCACTGAAGTTCCTCTTTGGAACTTCCCTTGACAACCAGAACCAGACCCCTTAGTGCAGCGTCTCAGTAGATCGACTTAACCCACGTCGGGTGAACGTCCCTACCGTGACGTAACACAAGGGGGCTGAGTCGAGAGACTTAGTGACGAGGTGCAAGGGGTTCGGTCAGAAGGCCGAAGTACGAGGGACTAAGTCGAATCGACTTAGGGTCTGTGTGTGCGCGTTGTTATAGCACAAGCGCAAAGCTTCGAGGTGGCTCCCAATTAAGGGAAGACCGATAGTGGTGATGAGATGATGAGAAGGAGGCACACAGAGGGGAGTCGACAAGTCTGGTATTCGCTAGTATATAAATGAAGACAAGACTGAGGAATCATTGTAAAGTGGAGAGACTTATATAGGTAGCTACTCTGTGTCCGTCCCATGAAGGGGTACTAAAAGGGAACAAAAGGAAATGCAAAAGGGGAAAGGATAGAAGGGGAATCGGAGTAGGAAGGTGTACATGGTAATGAGTCAACAAGTTAGTACTCCGAGGAAGTCCGAGTGTATGTCAAAGCGAAGTAGTAAAAGAAAAAGAAAGTCTGAGGTGAGCCGGATCACGACAATATCAAGAGGACAAAGAAGAACTGCCTGCTGAGGCGAGAGAAGAATATGTGTGAGTTAAAGATGATGAAGAAGATGAATGGGCTGAGTGAGCTTTGTTCCCCAGCACCAAAGCTGAGCCACCTACAGAGTGGAGTTTGCCTTTCATAGCACCTAGAAGAGTTCTGCCAGCCATGGTGAGAAAAGAATACAAGAAGAGCATATAGGAGTCCTGTTACGCTTCGGTAAGTGTGGGCCTTGCTTTAGGCGGAAGTATGGCACAAGTACTCAGCTTCATGACTTTAGAGTCAAACGTGGGATCCTAAGTCCTAACACGTTGACGTTCTTGCAACTGGGAAGGTACTCTTGGTAAACCTTATGCAGTGCACCCTTCTTGGTAGTCCTCTAAAGTGGAAGAAAAGACAAGACGAGATGAAGAGAGAACCGATGATTCAAGAAGACCAAGATGACGATCCTTGGTCTTCTGCGACTACTACTTATACACAATGATAGAGGGCTTTAAAGCACCTCCCGAATGATGTTGACCTATAGCGTATCTAGCTCGAACCCTAGTACCGCTATCCTAGTAATCAGTAAGCTGTAAGTAACATGTGATACTACTGCTGACTGATAACACGTGAAAGAGAATGTCCCTGACTAATGTAAACAATCACAAGCCTACTACCGTAGTCAGAACCTAGTAGTAAGCGTTCGATAAGTCCGATCCGTAACATCACCCCCTTTTCAGGAGCGACGCCCATGGAGCCCGGGCGGTCCTATCCAACCCGCCTGTACATCCTCTATCCTCTGCATGGCCCGCGCCTGTTCCAACCTACTGATGCACAACACCTTGTCCGTTGCCAATCGCCCCCACATTTCCTGCAACTCCCGTATCCTCTGCTCTAAGCGTCCCAGCTCCGCTCCGAGGGCCCGGTACCGCCTGATTTCTGCGGCAAGGTTCACGTCCTTGCACTCTGCGATGGCCCTGTTGATGGCCCCGACGGCGTCGTACCCGTTGTTGAAGAGGAACAAGTCCTCTTGGGCATACTTGATGTGGGTGTCGGGGTGCACCACGTACTGGGGTGCTGTAACGCTTCGGTAAGCATGCGCCTGGCTTTAGGCAATGATGAGGCGCGAGTACTTAGCTCTTGGTTTGACTAAGTCGAACGTGGGATTCTCGGGTCCAACACGACGACAATCTCTGCAACTGGGAAGGTGCCGTCAAGCGAACCTTATGCAGTGCACTCCCTTCTTGACTAGACGCGATAAAGAGACGAAAGGGAGACTTGGAAACCGATGATTCAAGAAGACCAAGATAGCGACTCTTGGTCTTCCCGTACTACTATTTATACACGATGACGGAGGGCTTTGAAGCGCCTCCCAAATAACTATTGACCTATAGCGATATGAGCTCGAACCCTAGTACCGCTATCTAGTTATCAGCTGCTAAAGTACCATGTGATACTACTGATAACACGTGAAATGTAAAGTCCCTGACTAATGTACCGAATCACAAGCTTACTACCGTAGTCAGAACCTGATAGTAAGCGTCCAAGTCCGATCCGTGACAGGTGCGGCGTACAGGGGCTTCGGGAAGACCCTGTCGGACTCGTTGATCAGGCCGAGCATGATGGGATCGTTGCTCATGATGGCCTGGACATATCTGGCCTGGCGCGTCACGCCGTCGGGGGTGGTGATGGGGAATGAAATGAAATCGGGTCCTCGATTGACCCGGAACCCGTGAGGCGCACGGGCATTGGCGACGCTGGAGACGGCGCGGTTGGCGAGCTGGGGACAGATATGACCCCGGTAGAGGGGGGTCCCGTCGGTGGCGAGGGCATGTCGGGTTGTATGAGGTGGAGCATTAGCTTCTCGGCCATAGTGAATGTGCGGGTGCTCAGCTGGGTATCGCTCATCCTCGCTGTCCGTGACCTCCCCCTCCTCTCCCTCATTTCCCTCATGCGGCATTGGGCTGTTTGTAGCTGTTCTTCCCTCCAGTCTTCGGTCACCTCCTTCCATGACTTCTTCGGCTTCATCGCCGCTTCGTATTGCTCCCTGGTGTGCGCGGACGTCTTCACCGCGGTCGAGAGCTTGCCGAAAGTCGTCGACTTCGGCGGTGGTGAAAGGGCGGTCGGAGATGGGTTCTCCGGTGGCGGCGTGGAGGATGTGCCAGAGGGTAGGCTGGCCGTCGAGGTCGGGTGATAGTCGAGCGCTGGTGGCTCCACGTCCTTGAGTGGGGAATCGTTCGATGGTGCTGTTGAACTCAGCTTCGGTAATGGGTCCCTCGGACCTGGCTCTGTCTCCCGTAGCCATGACGACCTCCTCGTTGGCGGCAGGGGTTGTTGATGCCTGCTCTTCCTCCAGCTCACAGGCAAAAATCCTCTCGGGGGTTCCGAGGTAGTACGAAGTCGTTGTGAGGGCGGCATTTGGGGTGAATGGCATTGACGAGTGGGGAGGAGTGATGATGGAGGTATGTGGGGAGAATGAGGTATTGTCGCTGGTCCTCCCACTCCTTATAAGCGTCGCTGATGCGGCCCTTGAATGTTGATATTCCGCGAGCGCTTCATCGGCGAATAGATCCTCCCGGTTGACCCACTGATTCTCCGAGTCGGGGTAACCCTTCCATTTGACTAGGTATTGCTTCTTCCGTTTCCTACCGAGATGCCGTTCGTCTAGAACCTTCTCGACTTCGTATTCTTCTTCTCCATCTACCAAATTGGGTGGTGGCCGCTGGTAGTTTTTCCCATGGAGTGAGGTCTCGTGGTACTTGGTGAGAAGGTCCACATGGAACACTGTGTGAATTTTCCATTGCGGGGGTAGGTTGAGCCGGTAGTTGACAGGGGACATCACCTGTTCAATTGTGAAGGGTCCGTGCCTTCAGGGCGCGAGTTTCGCCGTTGGTTGGTGCGTACGCAAGTGACGTCCTTCTAACCATACGAGGTCTCCGACTCGGAATTTTGGCCCATTCTTGGCCTTGACCCATGACTGCTGCGCTTTGATAATCAATTCCTGAGCGCGTTTCCGCGCTTCTTGGAACTGTTCGGTCCTGAGTGTTACTTGTGGTATCGGTGATGGCTTGTCCGTCCAATCAGCGTGTGGGTTATACCCCATGAGGAGATTGAAGGGTGACTCCCGTGTATATTCGTGCGGCCAGTTATTATGGGCAAACTCCGCGAGGGGTAAATATCCGCACCAATTATCCTGTTGTTCATTTGCCCAGAAGCGTAGGTACTGTTCTACCCATTGATTTGTTCGTTCTGATTGTCCGTCGGTTCGGGGGTGGTATGCCGTAGAGATGTTTTGTTTGATGTCTAGTACCTTACAGAGTTCCCTCGTGAATCTGCTAGCGAACCGAGGATCTCTGTCACTTATGATTTTCGTGGGGAGTCTGAAACGGACGAAAACGTGTTTCAGGTACAGGTTGGCGACTCCTTCTGCGCTTATTTCTTCATTGCATGGTATGAAGATTGCCGCTTTACTGCAATCGTGGTCCGTGATTGTTAGTATGGTGTCGTATCCTTGAGATATGGGCAACTTAGTTATGAAATCGAGGGCTATTGTTTTGAACGGCATTGCTTCTGGTTTGGGGTATATGGGGTTGAGAGGCGCTTTGTTTCGTCCATGTTGAACTTTGATACGTTGACATTCAGCGCATCCTTTGACGTATTCCAGTGCATCCTTCGCCAATCCCGGCCACCAGTAGGCACACCCTGTCAATTGGGCGGTTCTTTTGATTCCTGGATGTCCGTGAGCGGGAAGATCATGATGGTCATGTAATATACATCGCTTATCGTGTATTCCCCCGGTTACTACTCGTCGTGCATCCTTGTACCAGATCCCATCTATCTTTTTAAGATGGTGGGCGTCTATCCATGGTTTCAGGATGGTTTTGTTTTGCTCATACACGGGGTCGTCTAATGTTATGTCCTGGGGGTTGAGGTGATCTTTGGCAGTCCGGATCCTTTCCACGTGGGCGCCCCGTACAAAGATCTTGTCCGGTAGTACTGTGATATTGCTATTGTCCTCTTCTCCCTGGTCGTAGTCTGGTCTTCGTGATAGCGCATCCGCTCTGCCGTTGGCCGATCCCTTGATGTGGTGAATTTCGAAGTCATATTCCGATAATTCGAGTACTTCCCGTGCTACCCTGCGACTGATCTTTTGCGGGCTTCTCCAATATTGTAGATTCATGTGGTCCGAGAAGACCTTCGTTCGATGTGGTGATCCTGCGAGTAGCGGTCGCCAATGTCGGAAGGCCTTGACAATTGCTAGTAGTTCCAGGTCGTAGATGTCGTAGTTCCGTTCTGCTTCGTTGAGGGTAGTTGAGAAGTAGCTGATGGGGTGCCGCTTCCCATTGTCTTTCCGTTGTAGTAGTACTGCCCCTATTGCGAATCCTGATGCGTCAACTTCTAGTTCGAATGGTTTACTCAGCTGTGGGTGCGCCAGTACTGGTTCCGAGGTGACGAGTCCTTTGAGTTTATTGAATGCGTCGTGTTCCGTCTTCATCCATTTCCAGTCGGCTCCTTTCTTTGTCAATTGGTTCAGTGGCTTTGCATGGTGTGAAAAGTTTTGGATGAATGCGCGATAGAAATTGCAGAAGCCCAGAAATGATCGAATGTCCTTGACTTTTGTAGGGGTTGGCCAGTCTTTGATGCCGGAAATTTTGACGGGGTCCATGCGTGTCACCCCCTTTTCAAGGATTACCCCCAGGTAATCCATATGAGGCGCATGGAATAAGCATTTCTCTAGCTTATAATAGAGGTCGTGCTTAGCTGATATTTCCAGTATGTCTTTGACTGCCACTATATGGTCCTCCATACTTTTCCCTATGTGTGTTGCAATACCGATGTCGTCCATGTATACCCTGATGGTTGTCCCTCGAAGTTCGTGTTTGGCGATGATGTCCCGACATATGTGGTTCATCATTGTCTGAAAGGTTGCGGGGGAGTTTGTCAGTCCGAAGAACATTACCGTAGGTTCAAACAGGCCATATTTGGTTTTAAATGCCGCTTTTTCCTCGTCCCCCTCCCGGATGCGTATGTTGTTGTAGCCCCATCTTACGTCGAGTTTGGTGTAGATGTGGGCGTTACTGAGGTCTGTGATGAGATCCGTAATGAGGGGTAAGGGGTATTGGTTGCGTATCGTAAATGAGTTGAGGCGTCTGTAATCTTGCACCGGTCGTAACTTCCCATCCTTCTTTTTGATGAAGAAGAATGGTGACGCGTATGGGGATTTAGATGGTCGTATGTATCCTTTGCCGAGTTGTTCCATTAGAAAGGCTTGGAGGGCCTGGTCTTCCTCTTGTGTGAGCGGGTAGACTTTGCAGTCTATCGCTTCGGGTGCTCCTTTCTTGAGTTGTATTTCGTGATCCCAGACCCGTGAGGGTGGGAATCGATGTGATGCTTTTTCGTTGAAAAGTTGGTGGTATGCTGCATAGTGGGATGGTAACTCAGCTTTCGTGGTATACTGCTTTGCTTGGATTGCCAATTCCATGGAAGTGGTCCTTCCTTCCACGAATTCCTCCTCCTCCAGTTGTGCGATGATTTGCTTCTTTTGGTTTTCGGTGATTGCTGCTGCGATAGTAGGTCGTATGATTCTGGGGTTGACAGTTCGAAGGACGACCGGTAGTGCGTCTTCCTTGATTACTGCGTGCCTCCAGCTGAAGGTTGGTTCGTACGTGGCCAGCCAGGGATACCCAAGTACAATATCTTCATTGCCGATGTCCGTGATGAGGAATCTCATCTCTTTGTGGATTCCTTTTGTCTGTACGTCCAGATCTACGTAATGAGTGATTAGTCCTGCTTTATTTTCGGTATTGTCGATATTCCATATCTTTTTGGGCCGGTCCAGCGGCTTCATTCCGATTTTCATCCGCTTGACAAAGGCGGGTCATAGAAAGTTGTCGGTGGCTCCTGAGTCCACCAATGCTCTGATGTCGGCCATGGCGTAATTTGTGCGAATCGATACTGGAATTCTCATAGAACGGTAGCGAGTTATGATCACAGAATTACATTTTACTGCCCTTACCCAGGCCGATGGGTTCAGGCGCTTCGAAAATCCTCCCTCTTCCACAAGTCCTGTAGTATGAGGTCTTTTACCTCGTCTTCTTCTGCGGCCACTCCTTTCATCCACTGGTCGGCGCGTTGCTGCGGGGTTTCTGCCTTGGCTGCCCTGACGGGCTCTTCCTCCCTTTCGTCGTGGTAAGCGTCTGTCCTTTGGCTACTGCTGGCCTGGTTGTAGGTGTGCTGTGGGCAATTCCGACTGAAGTGTCCCTTTTGTCCGCATGTATAACAGGTTACTTCCCTTATGTCATGTCGGCCGCCTCGTCCCCTTCCTACAAATCCTCCTCTTGGTGGTGGATTTCGGGGATGAGCTCGATCCCAATTGCCCTGAATTTCTTCGGCCCCCGTGAGCCTTCCTCGTACTCGGTCTGCCGATGTATCCATGGCATTTGGATCTCTGAGGATGTTGTGGGGTGGTCCCCATCCAGTACCTCTCGTGTTCCTCCAGGTTGTGTTACTTCCTCCTTGGGGTTTTGTTTGGTTCGCAAGACCTCGGTGTTGCTCGAGTCGGGCCTTCATATGTATATACTGTTGCTGCCTCCTGATGACCGCTTCTTTCCATTCCTGGAAGGTCTGCGGGTTGTCGTATGTGTATGCTTTTTCGTATAGGTCACGGGGCAGTCCATCCGTGAATAGATCCATCGTGAGCGGTGAATCCAGTCGATAGTTAGCTTGTCTTGCTAACTGTTCGAATTGTGTGACGTACACGTCTATATCTCCACCTATCATTCTAATCCCTCTCTTCAGCATGGCCTGCGCTTGTTCTTTCTCGAGCGTGTTCGAGAATCGCCTATTGAAGGCGATGATGACCTCGGTCCACAGTCGTGGGTCGGTGTCGTTGATCCCGGCGGTGACTTGCCAGTTGAGCCATCTGCTAGTCTCCGTGATCCAGTTGTTAACGTCCTTTCCCTGGATGTAAGTGAGAAATAACATAGCTCGTCAGTATGCGTTGGCCATGATGGGATTGTTGTTATTGATGCCCCAGTACAGCTCCCACTGGGTGAGGAATTCCTCCGTTTTGTGTCTGTCTCCCTTGAATACTTCTGGGGTGTTTCCGGCGAATTTATCAGAGTGATGTCCTCCATGTATACCGACTGGTCCCATTCCGGGTACTCCTATGCCTGGGGGTCCTCCTCCTCCTGGAGGTCCTCCTCCTCCTCCTGGAGGTCCTCCGTGTGGGGATCCTCCTCCGCGTGGTAATCTTCCTAGGAGCTCTCCATTTCCTGTTGGTGGGTCGGGTTGATCAGGTCCGATTGCTCAGAATAGTGCGGCATCATCTGCCATCATAACGTGTCCTGTTTCGGGATGTATGGGGAGTGTTACTTCCTGAGTTTCGGTTATCGTAGCCATTGGGGGATGAATTGTGATCTGCTCAGCTCTTTCGATGAGTTCTGGTTCTAGTGGCTCTAATGCCCGTTCGGGTTCTCTGTCCGATTCGTTATCTGATGTACTGGGTGCTTCTGAAGGTGCGGAAGCGCTTTGTGCTTCTCCGTCGATGGGTCCCCAGTCGTTTCTTGCAACTACTTCTTCTTCGTAAATGTCGCACCCGTATCTGTAAGGTAGAGTGTCGATAACTCTCCACTCCTCGTCTTCTCGGTCGACTCTGCACCAGCAAGTTCGTTCGAAATTGAACTCAACTGGTCATGGTCCGTGTGCTCCTCTGATTAGGTACCCTTCGACTCCGTTGATACTACCCCAGCTAGCTTCCTTGAGATATCGGATTGGTACGTTCCTGTTTCCCCTTCTTGGGATTTCGTAAGAGCGGAACCCTTCTCGGATCCAAAGTTCTCTTGTGGATACTCGTGCCACGATGGTAAGATCTTGGTCTTAATGTTACACTTCGGTAAGTGTGGGCCTTGCTTTAGGCGGAAGTATGGCACAAGTACTCAGCTTCGTGACTTTAGAGTCAAACGTGGGATCCTAAGTCCTAACACGTTGACGTTCTTGCAACTGGGAAGGTACTCTTGGTAAACCTTATGCAGTGCACCCTTCTTGGTAGTCCTCTAAAGTGGAAGAAAAGACAAGACGAGATGAAGAGAGAACCGATGATTCAAGAAGACCAAGATGACGATCCTTGGTCTTCTGCGACTACTACTTATACACAATGATAGAGGGCTTTAAAGCGCCTCCCGAATGATGTTGACCTATAGCGTATCTAGCTCGAACCCTAGTACCGCTATCCTAGTAATCAGTAAGCTGTAAGTAACATGTGATACTACTGCTGACTGATAACACGTGAAAGAGAATGTCCCTGACTAATGTAAACAATCACAAGCCTACTACCGTAGTCAGAACCTAGTAGTAAGCGTTTGATAAGTCCGATCCGTAACAAGTCCCCTCCTTTTTCATATCTAATGCAAAGGACTCAAAGACATTTCCCCAAGAAGTGGGTCATCAATGATCCACCTGAGGAGGTGTGGCAAGAATACCCAAAGACCAAGAAGAAGGTCCACTTCCCTACTAAAGCTGCAATGATTATCAATGAGTTGGCCTTTGTGCCACAAGATCTTGAAGTCCCTCTGTGGGCACAATACTGGGACCACCTGGATGCTATGGACCTATCCCATACCTGTGTATGGTCAGGAAGAGTCAAGTCACTGCCTCTGAGCAGTAAGGTGTGTTATCATTGCCAAGAGACAGGACATATTCACACTTGCTGCCCTTACAGGGTAGTTCCCTATTATGACTCACCACCCCTAGGCCACATGGTTTTGATTCATGGCCAGTATTGCAGCAGCAGCAAGTTGTTCTCCCCAGGATGAGAAGTTGCTCTCCTAAAGACCATGCCTTCAAAATGCTTAAAGAAGATCCTGAGCTTTATGAAGAACTTGACAAGCAGGGTGCCATTGGGCTGGCCCTAGAGAAGATAATTGCAGCAAGACCCTGGGAGCTTAGGGCCCTAGACACCTTTATTACTAGCTATACCACTGTGGGTAAATCAGCTCTTGTGGACTCTGGTGCCATGCAGTGCTTTATTAGCATGGACTTTGCATTGTTATGGTTGAGCACGTGAGCTCCTGAGAAAGCACACCACCAAGCTGCCTGAGCTGGCCCGCATTGGACAACTATGAGAGAACCCTTGATAGCGATGCCTTGTGAGAGGCAATAATGAGAAAGGGTGACCTAAGCATGTGGGCATTGCACCCTGAACCAGCTAAGTCCTGCACTCCTGCTGAGAGCAGCGACAAAGAAGCTGATGACCCTTACGAGCAAGATGAAGCTTGTGTGCACAAGATGTATGCGCACTTCTACAGGCATATTGGCCCAGAGTCACATGACGCATCATGTGAAGCATCACCTGAGCGTGTGTGCCTCGGGTATGCTGCAGCCAGTTACCTGGTTGGTGATGGCATGGACTAGACTGTCGTACCTTGATTCTGATGGACTTTCTGATAGACGCCTCATGTACTGTATGGGCACTGCCTCGTGTCTGATGGATGTTGGTGCCTTGATAGGCCAGTCCAATCATGTTTCTTCCTTAGTGTTTTAGCTTGTGGAGCCAGAGCCCTTATGGCTATTGGCTAGAGATAAGGACTTAAGGTTTGTGCTGAGTCTGAACCTTATATACTAGTAGTATAAGTACTAGCTTGTCTTCACATGTATTCTCTATCTTGAGATTCTTAGAATCGTACCACCTTTCTAGTCTCCCCACTATCTTCCTAAGGGCCTTAGTTGGTCTCCTATACCAAACCCTTAGATGTCATCTTGTTGTGCTGCTTCTTAGCGAGCCATTCCCTCACTCTTCAAGTCTTGTTGCTGCCACTACTGCAGTGGTATTGCCTTGAGTCCCATGCAACTTCAAGTGTTCAAGACTTCCCTTGGTTTTCCACTTCATTCTTCAGTTGCAACTGCTATTGCAGTGGTTTTGCCTTGGTTGTTGTGTGCAATACAAGCGTTCTAAGAACCCCCAGCACAAGCCATACTAGATGTCTGGTGCAAATGTAACACATGACAAGTGGGTCTTGGGATGCAGCCACTGGCAGACCCCAAGCCCATCTACAACATTGATGGCTCTCTCAACCATAAGGGAGGTGCTGAATATTTTATAGATTTGACAGTGAACGCTAACAATTGTGAACACATCATCCACTTCCTTGTTATGGAAGCTTGTGACAAGGACATCATCCTCAGATACCCCTGGCTTGTGGCCTTTGAGCCTGCCATTGACTGGGCCACTGCAAGTGTTGGCTATGATTGGATGCCTATCACCATCTAGACCATTGCTCTGTATCATTAGACTGTGATGTGCCATGTGCACCTTTCCCCCAACCACCTTCAACAGGTGAAGAGCAATATTGTGGAAGTGGCTAAAGGCCCTCATAAGAACAAGAACAAGATGCCTGCAGCAGCAGCTGAAGGCCTATGCAGAGGTACAATGTTGGCAGACAAAGAAGTAATGTCACTAATAGTAGCAGAAGAATGTCACACTGGGAAGAAGTGCAAAGAGTTATATTTTGAGCCTGCAGCATGTGGTGTCATGGCCGCATCAGTCGCTACATTTTATTTCATATTTTTATCTATTTTATACGATTTTATACAACGCCATATGGGCATCTCGGGCATAAGAGCCCAGTTATTTTCGCTAAGTCGTGCGGTCATGTGCACGACATGCGCCGAGTCATGTGCAGGAAGTCACATGAGCTCCAAGAGTCACGTTGTGCAGACACGTCATAGGATTATGAGAAGATCCTTCTATTTATGTCCGTTACGATACACGAACAATACGATTGGTTAGAATAGTGTAGAACATCATAGAATATTCAGGTAAAGTACATTACGTGCTAGAAAGTACCATTACTCAGCGACGCGTCATCCTCTGAGTCAGAGAGGATTACAGTGCATCAGTCAGCACAATAGCAACGCGTCATCACCTGAGTCATAGGCCTTACTCAGTAGTTAGTAAGCGCAGCACTTATGACTCCGCACGGACCAAGTACTATAGTATATAGGCCTGTATTAGATAGCGCTACAATCTAACTTGTCCTCTTTGGATTTCCCTCTCAACCTACCTCCGCATGATCCCTGCTCTGGTTCCCTGCAAAGGGAACATCTTGTCTTTGCTTTACTCCGCGTTGTTTTGTAGGTTAGCACATGATTTATCTCCGTGTTACGCTGATAGTGTGAAACAGGCAGTTCACCCTTTTACCTCTTGACTTCAGCGTTCTGAGTCGACCCCTCTGTCAACGTAGCCAGAAGTCATCTGCTACATGTGGCTCCTCTATTTCACCCCCACCTATTACTGGCAATGAGTTGGCAGATCTCCCCTTGGACCAGTGTGGTTACTGTCCTAGAAAAGAGGGTGATGTTACAATTGAGCTTTTGAGCTCCTGAGAAAGCACACTGCTGAGCTATTTGAGCTGGTGTCATGGAATGGACTTTCATTGCTTACTATCAGGTTCTGACTACAATAGTAAGCTTGTGATTTCGTACATTAGTCAGGGACTTTCACTTTCACATGTTATCAGTCAGCAGTAGTATCACATGTTACTATACGCTTACTGATTACTAGGATGGTAGTATTAGGGTTCAAGCTAGTATTGCCATAGGTCAATAGTGTTTCAGGAGGTGCTTTAAAGCCCTCCTCTCTCATGTATAAATAGTGGCACAAGAAGACCAAGGATGTTACGTCACGGTAGGGATGTTCACCTGACGTGGGTTAAGTCGTTCTACTGAGACGCTGCACTAAGGGTCTGGTTCTGGTTGTCAAGGGAAGTTCCGAAGAGGAACTTCAGTGAAGATGTACAAGTTGAAGAGTCAGCCTAAGCCAATAGTGGAACTTAGGATTCTTCAGTGAGAGGAGAGTTCGGTGAGAGATGGAGTATTCACAGTCTTTGATTGCTTGAGTACCGTAGGATACAAAAAGTCAAGTCTAAGGCTACAAGCTACCTAGCAAGCCTGACTTTATAGTAAATAGGGATCCTAGTACTGAGTCACAATAGCGTACTAGGATCGAGTCATCCGAACCATAAGTAACTGCGGTGCAGTCCGCAGTAGGTATGAAACGAGTCCTGAAACAAAAGATATAAGCCCCTTGACAACGGGCTAGAGTCACTATGACTCGTATGAGAAATAAGTAAAGAGTCACTATGACTCTTGTGAGATCGGTCACGTGAGACAAATAGAGAGAAACAAATAAAGAAATTGAGTCGTATCGTAACACAGCCCCCGTTTAGGCGCAAAGTTACTCCGGACTTTGCCTTACAAGCCCATCGGGTCGTCATTCCAGTAGAGGTCATAGTCGACCTCGTTGTTGTCCCAATTTTCCTTCTCTTCCTTGTCACCCATCTTGGTGCACCTGTGACGCTTGACGAACCCCCAGCTGCCCGTGTGGTGACAAAAGGGGCATTGTTCGTAGAGGGGGCACTCGAGCTCACCATGGTGCGTCCCAACCTTTCCACATTTCCCACATGACTCCGGGGTCCACTCCTCCCTATCCAACAGGCCGATACGCTCCAAGAGCGTCATCTTCTTCTGGCTGCTGGGTCCGACTTTGACACGGGGCTCCAGGGTCTGTTCCCTTTCGTCCGATTCGCGCTGGACAGTGGAGGTGGTGATCCTGATGCAACAGGCATCAGCCATTTCCAACCTGGTCTTGCAAGCCTCGTACTCGCGTTCCACCAAGACTAGCTCCCTCATGATCTCGCTGACCTTATGCTGGGCGTCGTGCAACAGGCCATCTAGGGTGTTCTTCAGCTCCCACTTTGCCCTAAAGCGGTTGATCTCCCCGGTCAGGTGGGGGTCATCGATTTCTTGGAGGGCGCGGTTCACCACAAACTCCGTCTCATGGTTCTGCGCCAACTGCCTCCAAAGGGCCTCTGTCATGAGCCCGTAGTTCTTCGCTCTCCTCCCTACCTGCACCTCTATGGTGCGTTTCTCCTGCCCTTCTCCAAGGGTCCCTGTCACCATTGTTTCATCTGGCGAGTACGTGATGAATGTAGCCAAGACTATTCTTGGCTCGGTGCGGTCCAACCCAAAGCGGGGGTTGGCGACATAGATGGGGTAAAATAGACGGGAGTGGGGGTCATTATGGATGTAACCAAGGGGCGGAGTATACTCAGCTTCCTTGACTGGAAGCTCAGGGAGCTCAGTGGCTCCGTCATCACTGTGCTCCACAATTGGAACACTCCGGATAGCCAACTGAGGAGTAGGAGGGATGGCGCCCTCAGAGCGGGTGTCTGCGACCGATGCGGGAGGCGATGAGGCAGGGAGTTGGAGTGTTGGGACAAGGCTGGCAGGAGCAGAAGTAGCGGACATCGTATAGAGATTGGGAGTGGAATGAGGAAGGGAATGGGGTTCCTCTGTCGTTTTAGCCCATCTTATATATGTTTTACGGGCTTTTGACTTGTTTGTCCCCTTCCTAGCTTCAAACTCCGCTATCAGTTTGTCTGCGTGGACATCTTCTGCTTTCTCCCATGAACTGTCACTCATGGGATAGCCTTTCCACTTAATTAGGTAGTAGAGCTTGCGCCCTTTTCCTCGTTGCTGCACATCTAGAATCTTCTCGACCTCATACTCGGGTTCTTCATTGATGATATCAGGTGGCGGCTGGGTATAGTTCAGCCCGTGGAACTCCGTTTCCTTATAAGGTGTTAGAAGGTTCGCGTGAAACACGTTATGAATCTTCCACTGTCTTGGCAGTTCCACGCAGTACACTGCTTCTGATAACTGTTTCATCACTTTGAAGGGTCCGTGTCGCTTCGGCCCGAGTTTAGCCGCTGGGTACAGGGTCTTCAAGTTGGTTCCCTCAATCCACACTTGATCTCCCTCTTTGTACGGTTGGAATTTCTTGTTCCCTTGGTGCGCAATGGCCATCATCTTCTGCGCTTTGATGATATTTTTGTGGCCGTCTGTTCGCGCCTTTTCTATGGCTGTGAGTGTTACGCCTTGCCGTGGTGTTCGTTCGACTTGAACGGATTTCTAGACAAGAGGACAGTAAACGTGACGCAAGTCGAACGTAGAGGCGACTTCCTCAATACGACAACGGGGCTAGCAACGGATCTTCTAAGTCACGTTGGCCCAAATAGACTCTAACCTGCCGGTGTATATGCCAGACAAGGTGACAACTGCACACAACGCTGAGGGAGATGAGAAGGGAGTAGAGTGTGCAATGCAAGAGATCAATGGCAATTTGAAGAAGACCAAGATGGTGTTTCTTGGTCTTCCACAGCTACTACTTATACAGATACATGAGGGCTTTAAAGTGCCTCTTGAATGGAACTATCCTATGGCGTAAGTAGCTCGAACCCTACTACACCAATCCTAGGAATCACTCAGCAATCACATGCGATCGCTGAGGTGCTGACTGAGAATACAAGTCCGTGACTAATTACTACTTACTACCGTAGCCACAACTGGTAAGTAAGAGTCCGAGACTCCAAACCACGACATCACTATGACACTTATAAGTCCGAAGGGTCGACCGTAACAGTGAGCCTTTCTTCTACTGAGGGGACCTTGCTTTTAGTCCCAAATTCAAGCCTCGGTGTATACCCTATGAGCATTTCATAGGGGGTCTTTCGGGTGGTGGAGTTCGGCCATTGATTATCCATGAATTCCGCCATTGGCAAGTACTTGTGCCAATCGTCTTGCCTTTCATCGCACCAGAATCGAAGATACTGTTCGAGCCATTGGTTTGTCCTTTCTGACTGGCCATCAGTTCTTGGGTGGTATGCTGTGCTGATGTTCTGGTGTATCTTCAACGCTTCACACAGGCCTTTGGTGAAGTGTGACGTAAATCGGGTATCTCGGTCAGAGATAATCTTCTTCGGAGCACCGAATTGAGTGTACACATGTTTCAGGTAGAGCTCTGCTACCCCTTCCGCAGTAATTGTCTCTTGGCAGGGTATA
Source organism: Lactarius evosmus (assembly GCA_951394315.1). Lineage (NCBI taxonomy): Eukaryota > Fungi > Basidiomycota > Agaricomycetes > Russulales > Russulaceae > Lactarius > Lactarius evosmus. The sequence goes on along the minus strand of OX596130.1, from coordinate 2,936,538 downwards.
AATACCGCTGCTTTACTGCAATCGTGATCCGTAACTGTGAGGATCGTGTCATATTTGCCCAAAAGTGGCAACTTCGTGATGAAATCCATGGCGACTGTTTCAAATGGCAAAGAGTTTTCTGGAGTGATAGGGATCATTGCTGGTTTTAGTGGCTGCATGTTGATTTTGTTTGCTTGGCACGCTGCGCATCCCTTTACGTATTGCTCCACATCTTCTTTCATCTTTGGCCACCAGAAGTCCCGTTTTGCTAGGGCGTACGTGTTCGTGATTCCTGGGTGTCCAGCTGATGGGGTGTCATGGTAAAAGTAAATTACCCCCCTCTTCAGATCGTTGTCTCCAGCAACGACGATCCGGTCTGTGTCATTTTCGATCTTCCACCAAATCCCGACTAATTTGGTGAGAACGTAGGTGTTTGACCATTTCTTGAGCACTTCCTGGCTCCTTTTGTTTGTCTGTTGGTCCTCTTCCACCTGGTCTTGAAGGGATTGGTATTTGCGATGGTTTACCATTGCACTATAGTGCTCCCTTTCCTTCTGGTTGCTGGGGTTATAATATTCTGACCCCATCATTTGTGCGAAGCTAAACAAGCTAGGTGGTAGGACCACCAACACCTTGTTATCTTCCTCACCTTGTTCGTAGTCCAGGCGTCGTGACATCGTGTCCGCCCGTCCATTCTTCTTCCCGGCTATGTGAACCAATTCGAAGTCATATTCCATGAGTTCCGCATGCCATCTTGCCACCCGTCTATTGTGGTCTCCTGGATTCTTCCAGTACAATAGGTTGGCGTGATCTGTATGCACCTTTACTTTGAACGCTGGTTGGTGCAGGAAATGTCTCCAATGCCGAAACATTTCCACAAGGGCTAGAAGCTCCTTGTTATATACATCGTAATTTCTTTGGGCATCGTTCATGGTTTTTGAAAAGAATGCTACCGGGTGGAGCACTCCTTGTTCGTTTCATTGCATTAGGATGGCTCCCATTGCATAGTTTGACGCATCTACTTCGACTTCGAATGGTTTTTTCTGGTCCGGTTGTATCAAAACCGGTTCTTCGCATATTTGCTTCTTTAGTGTTTCAAAAGCACTTTCTTCCTCTGGTCCCCAGTTCCATTGAACGCCTTTCTTCAGTTGGTTATTTAATGCCTTTGCAATAAAGGAAAATCCACGGATAAATCACCTATAGAAGTTGCAGAATCCAAGGAAAGCCCGAATATCTTTTGTGGTTTTCGGTGTTTTCCATTCAGCAACTCCAGCGACTTTAACTGGATCCATGGTGATGGTTCCTTTTTCCAGGATTACTCCTAGAAATTCAATGCATTCTACTTCGAAAAGGCACTTGCTGGGTTTCAAGTAGAGGTCTAATTTCTGAAGGCGTTCGAGGACCTTATTAACCAACTTGCGGTGTTCTTCTTCATCCTTCTTTGTTGCGATAAGGATATCGTTCATGTAGATGATTACTCGACTGGTTGCTGTAAGGTCATTAAATTGCGTATTCATCATTCGTTGGAACACTGCGGGGGCATTTTTCAGCCCGAACGGCATTACTGTTGGTTCGAACAGTCCTAAGTTTGTTTTGAAAGCGGCTTTTGGTTCATCGCCTTCTCGGAAGCGAATATTGTTATATCCTGCTCGCACGTCCATCTTGGTGAACAACCTGGCATCCTTTACTTTATCCACTAGTTCTTGTATTAGCGGCAGTGGATATCGGTCTGGGATTGTGAAGGAGTTCAGTTTTCGGTAGTCCACTACTGGATGAAGTTTTCCATCCTTCTTTCCGACAAAGAAGAATGGTGACGAGTATTGTGATTTTGATGGACGAATATAGCCCTTGTCCAAGTTATCTTTGATGTATTCGTCGAGCTTTTCCTGCTCGCCTTTAGACAACGGGTATATTTTGCAATCTAGGGTTTTTGGGGCATCCTCAGTAAAATCAATAGCAATATCCCAGGGTTGGTGTTCCGAATACCACTTCGCCTCTTCTTCGGAAAAGACTTTCTTCCATTTGTGGTAGTGTTTAGGGACTACCTGATCCCAGGTTTTCTCTTCTTTTGGCAGCGCCTTTACTGCCATTTTGGTTGACGTCGAGCTTCTTTTGAGGATTTCTTCATCCATTCGGTGGATAAAGAGTTCTTCCCCAGGGGTGCATAATGATGCAGCCTTCTTGATCCACGCATCTCGTATGCAGATCACTTCTGCGTCCATTGTATATGAAAGGGTCTTGATGACAAGTGGTTGCATGCTTTCATCAAGGGTCGCGCTTCTCCAATCGATCAATGGCTGGAAGGCAGCGAGCCACAGGTACCCTAACACCATCTCGTCATCTCCAAGATTTGTGACAAGGAATCTCATGTTCTGTTTCTTCTCCCCAGTCCGGACTTGCAGGTCAATGTAGTACTTGATGATTCCTGACTTATTCTGGGTCCCGTCAATGTTCCACACAATGCGGGGTCGTGGCAGCTTTAGTTTGCCAATCTTCATTCTTTTCAGGAGCTTGAAGTCGATAAAGTTGTCCATGGCTCCTGAATCCACGAGAACTTTTCTTTCGGCTGTTGTGTGTGAAGTTTGTATCAGAGTTGGGATTTGGAGACTTCGATATTTACAAACAAACACATCTTTAAACTGTAACGCATGCGCCATGGCCGCCAGGTTTGTGCGTTTTAAAAATCCTCCCCGTGCTCTTCTGCCTAAGCCTCTTTGATCATTGCATATTTCTCCTTGGTTGAGAGGCTTTTAATGAGGGATGATCGCACATCGGTAGGGGTGGATCCAGTTTCAGACTCTTCTTCCGATTCTTCCTCTGCTTCGCTTTCTTCGGCCTTAGCCTTGCAAGCTTTCTGAGGTGGTTTTTTGTCCTTCTGTTTGTCTGGACAGTTGCGGGAGAGGTGTCCTTGTTTGTTGCACGTGTAGCAACGGCCTTCTTTCTTCTGGACTTCAATGTCCGGTTTCTCTTTTGCAGTGGTCGCCGCTGCTCTTCCTCGGGTTCCTTTGTTGTAGTTGGAACGAGAGCAGTCGGCGCGTGTGTCCATTGCATCTGAAGCAGGGGCTGGCATCTTAATGCCCAGCATCTTTGCCAATTGGGCGGGATTCATTTTTCCTGCTCCCTTCTTCCTTGGAGTTTCTTCATTAATCCCCCGAATATTCTGGACTGTGGTGTTGTCTGAGTGGTACTGGCGCACTCCATCGGCCCATCCTCTGAAATCCAGAGGGCGTACCACCTTATAGACATGGTCCATCATGCGGTAAGGAAGTTTAGACGCAAATAAGGAGAGTGTCGACTGAGCATCCAGGGGGTACGTTGCTTCTGCTGCAAGGGATTCAAACTGGGCGATAAACGCATCCACCTCATTTGGTATGAATGAGAGGTGGCGCAGTTTATCTTCTGCCCATTCCCTTGCTCCCATATCCTGGAATGCTTGTTCAAAGCCTTGAGACACTGCTGTCCAATAGAATTCATCATTCGGGAGTCTTCCATTGTTCATTTCCGCAAGGATCCAGTTGGTCCATCTCTTGACCCAGTCCTTTACGTTTGGTCCTTTTATGAAACCAAGTAGCAGAGCCGCTCGCTTCATAGGTATCGCCATTTGTTCAGCGTCCAAATTCATGATGCGATACAGGTTGAATTCCTGCATGAATTGGTCCACAAGCGATCGGGTACCATCAAAGTCGGTTGGGGGGTTTCCTCCAAGTTTGCCGTTTGCCGCTCCTGGGCCTGGGCTGGCACCTGCCCCGCCTCCAACAGGGGCGCCACCAGGAGGGGGTCCTCCGCCTCCAGGTGCGCCTCCGCCTGCTGGGGCACCTCCGCCTCCAGGTGCACCCCCACCTACTGGGGGGCCACCTCCTGGTGGTCCGCTTCCTCCTGGTGGTCCTGGGGGCCCACCTCCGGAGGGACCACTTCCTGCTGCTGTAGTGCTAGCAGGGGGGTTTCTGCTTCCTGTTCCTGTCCCCTTCATGAAGAATGTTTGTACTGTGGATGGGGGGACAGCTGTCGTTGTTGCGGTTGCAGCTGTGGTGGTCGTCTATGTTGCCATTGGAGAACTTTTTGTATCACGTCTCTTAGCGGTTGGCACGGTATGCTGGCCTGCCTTCAACGGTGTATCGTCTGGTGGAATCGCTGATACTGTCATTGGTCTGATCGATCTTCTTCCCAGGTTATACAGGGAGGGGACTGGTTGAGTAGCTGTCCAACGCCTAGTCCTGCTGTCTCGCTGTATGAAGTACCACTGCTCGGTACTTTCTTCGTATTCAATGGCGAGGTATGCTGCACTGAGTATATCGTATACCCAATAACCTTCTTCGCCTTCAATTTCCTGCCAAAGGGCTGCTCCTTTTATGTGGCCAGGAACTTCGTCTTCTGTTCTCCTCTCGATGGGAAATGGTTTGAATCCGAGGATTGATCAGGATTCAGAAATTCTTCGTCCCTTAGCCAGAGTGGCAATAGGTTCGATAGACTTGACTTAATGTTACGTCACGGTAGGGACATTCACCCGACGTGGGTTAAGTCGTTCTACTGAGACGCTGCACTAAGGGTCTGGTTCTGGTTGTCAAGGGAAGTTCTGAAGAGGAACTTCAGTGAAGATGTACAAGTTGAAGAGTCAGCCTAAGCCAATAGTGGAACTTAGGATTCTTCAGTGAGAGGAGAGTTCGGTGAGAGATGGAGTATTTACAGTCTTTGATTGCTCGAGTACTGTAGGATACAAAAAGTCAAGTCTAAGGCTACAAGCTACCTATGTTACGCCTTGCCGCGGTGTTCGTTCGACTTGAACGGTTTTCTAGGTGAGAGAGAGTAAACGTGACGCAAGTCGAACGTAGAGGCAACTTCCTCAATACGACGACGGGGCTAGCAACGGATCTTCGAAGTCACGTTGGCCCAAATAGACTTCAACCTGTCGGCATATGTACCAGACAAGGGAGCGACTGCACACGATGAGAAGGGAGAAGAGGAGCGAGTAGAGAATTCGATGTGGAAGGTCAATGGCAATTGAAGAAGACCAAGATGGCGTTTCTTGGTCTTCCGCAGCTACTACTTATACAAATACACGAGGGCTTTAAAGCGCCTCTTTAATGGAACTATCCTATGGCATATGTAGCTCGAACCCTACTACGCTGATCCTAGGAATCACTCAGCAATCACATGCGATTGCTGAGTCGCTGACTGATACGACTAGTCCGTGACTAATTACTACTTACTACCGTAGCCACAACCGGTAAGTAAGAGTCCGAGACTCCGAATCACGATATCACTATTACACGACTAAGTCCGAGGGCTGACCGTAACAACCTAGCAAGCCTGACTTTATAGTAAATAGGGATCCTAGTACTGAGTCACAATAGCATACTAGGATCGAGTCATCCGAACCATAAGTAACTGCGGCGCAGTCCGCAGTAGGTATGAAACGAGTCCTGAAACAAAAGATATAAGCCCCTTGACAATGGGCTAGAGTCACTATGACTCGTATGAGAAATAAGTAAAGAGTCACTATGACTCTTGCGAGATCGGTCACGTGAGACAAATAGAGAGAAACAAATAAAGAAATTGAGTCATATCGTAACAAAGGATCACCATCTTGGTCTTCTTGAATCATTGGTTTCCACTCCTCTTTCGATCGGATCAACTTCAAGTCTCGCACTGCATAAGACTCCAACTTGCGGAGGTCTTCCCAGTTGCTGTCGACGTATTGAGTACTACAACTCTATGTTCAACTTAGTATTTTCATCAAGCTGAGTATTTGTGCTTTTTCTTCTGCCTAAAGCAAGGCCCATGCTTACTGAAGCATAACAGCTGGCCCATGTTGGACAACTATGAGAGAGCCCTCAATTTGGATGCCTTGAGAGAGGCTTTATTGAGGAAAGGTGATCTAAGCCTGTGGGCATTACACCCTGAACCCCAACCAGCTAAGTCCTTCTTACCTTCTGAGGATGATGAGAGTGATGATGAAGCACACATGAATAGGATGTACACTCATTACTATGAGCATGGCACTCCATCATGTGACGCATCATGTGAGGGATCACCTGAGTGTGTGTGCCTTGGGTATGCTACAGCCAGTTATCTGGTTGGTGACAACATGGACTAGGCCATTGTGTGCCTGTATTCTGATGGACTTCTGATGGACACCTCATGTACTGTATGGGTGCTACCTCGTGTCTAATGGATGTCAGTGCCTTGATAGGCCAGTCCAATTATGTTTCTTCTTTGTGTTTCACATTATGGAGCCAGAGCCCTTATAGCTATTGGCTAGAGATAAGGACTTAAGGTTCATGCTGAATTCAAACCTTATATACTAGTAGTATAAGTACTAGCTTGTCTTTGCATGTATTCTCTATCTTGAGATTTTGTATCTTTCCAGAATTACATCCTAGTCTCCTCTTTGCTTTCCTAAGGGCCTTAGTTGGTCTTCTTCACTAAACCCTTAGATGTTATCTTGTTATGCCACTTCTTAGTAAGCTGTTCCCTTTGGTTTTCCCCTTTGTTCTCTGTTGCAACCACTATTGCAGTGGCTTTGCCTTGGTTGTACATGTGCAATACAAGTGTTCAGAGTACCTTAGCATAAGTTGTGCTAGACATTCAGTGCGAATGTAACACTAGGCCCATTCAAGACTGTTAGCAGCATCTCTGAGGGGGAGTGCTGGGCCCATTTGAGACCATAGGCAGTGTATCTCAGGGACAATGCTGGGCCCATTCAAGACCATCAGTAGTATTTCTCATATACAATATTTGTTAAGGCCTAGTGTGTTACGCCTTGCTGTGGCGTTCGTTCGACTTGAACGGGTTTCTAAGCGAGCGACAGTAAACGCGGTATAGGTCAAACGTAGAGGTGACTTCCTCAATACGATGACGGGGCTAGCAACAGATTTCCCAAGTCACGTTGGCCCAAATGGAGTTCTACTTGCCGGTGTATATACCGGACAAGGTGACAGCAACACAGCACAATGAGAGAGAAGAGGAGCGAATATAAGATGCAAGTCTGCAAGTCAATGGCAATTGAAGAAGACCAAGATGGCGTGTCTTGGTCTTCACCGACTACTACTTATACAGATACGCGAGGGCTTTGAAGCGCCTCTTGGAATACTACTGTCCTATGGTGTAAGTAGCTCGAACCCTACTACACCGATCCTAGCAATCACTCAGCAATCACATGCGATCGCTGAGTGCTGACTGATACAACTAGTCCGTGACTAATTACTACTTACTACCGTAGCCACAACTGGTAAGTAAGAGTCCGAAACTCCGAATCACGTCACCACTATTACATTTGACAAGTCCGAGGGCCAACCGTAACATCACCCCCTTTTCAAGGGGCAACGCCCACGTTGCAGCTAAGTCGACCGGGGCCAATTCCTCGTACCCTGGCCCAACCCGATCCATCCGCCCATGCGCTTCTCCACTTCGTCCATCAAGTTAGCATTCTCCATCCAATGTATGACCCCCAGTTCCTCGGTACTCAGCCGTCCCCACTCCTGCTCCAACTCTCCCATGCGTTGCTCAACCCTGGTGATCGCGGAGCGAACCGCGCGGTATCGTTGGACCTCTGCCACGAGCGAAACGTTCTTGCATTCGCGAAGGGCGCGGTTGATATGGTGAACCTCGTCGTATCCGCCGTCAAGGATCATGAGATCCTCACGCGAGTAGGAGGGTCGCTCTTCGTGAGGCCCGAAGCGGTAGGGGCGTGCGTACAGCGGTCTGGGGAAGACGCGGTCGGACTTGTCGATGAGCCCGAGGACGATGGGGTTAGGTCCGAAGATGACCTGGACGTATTTAGCTGGGCGCGTCACGCCGTCGGAGGTGGTGATGGGGAAGTGAACGTAATCGGGTCCTCGATTGACCCTGAACCCATGTGGGCAGTGAGTGGCTCGGACGGTGGACACGGCCCTGTCGTCGAGTGGAGGGCGGATGTCTCCCCGGTAGACGGGGTCGCCGGCGGTGGTGAGGGCGTGTGGCGTGGTGTTGGATGGGGCGTCAGCATCTCGTCCGTAGGAAATGTGGTCATGCGCATCTGAGTACCACTCGTCATCGCTCTCAATCTCTCCCTCCTCGCCATCATCTCCTGCCTCCTGGCCTTCGCTTCCAGCAACTGTTGATCCCTCCATTCGGCTACTACCTCCTGCCAGGGCCTGGTCGGTCCCAACCCTCAGAGGTATAGGGAGAGGTGGGGACTCGGCCCGTCCATGATTGTCGCGAGCTGCGCGAATCGTGGCTCCTCGGTCCAGTGCGTCCCCGAGAAGTTGGATCTCGCGGGTAGTGAAAGGGACCGGAGAGGTGGGAAGACCGTCGGCGTCGAGGATGTCCCAGAGGGGACCTCCGTCGTCATCGGACAGTCGGGCAGCGTTGGCTGAGGTGGCTTGAGCGGGGAATCGCTCGACGACGGCTGTGAACTCAGCTGGGGTAATGGGGGTATCACGTCCCCCTCGGTCTCTTGGAGCCATGACGGCTTGGTCGGTACTGTCTCGGGCGCCCTGTGCGCGCTCTTCTTCCAGCTCGACGGCAAAAATCCTTTCGGGGGTGCCGTGGTAGTACTTGCTTGTCAACGAGAGGGAGGCATTGGGTGTGAAGGGCATGAAAAGGGGTTTATAAGTGTGTGTGGACTGTGTTTGGGAAGAGAGGAGATGGGAGGACTTGCCGCGTTGGATGGGCCTTTTATCCCTTTGTCGTCCTCGTTCGTACTCCGCCACGGCTTCATCCGCAAATACGTCTTCCTTATCGACCCATTGATTGTCGGAGTCAGGGTAGCCCTTCCAGGCCACGAGATACTGTAATTTCCGTCTTCTGCCGTGGAGCCGATGGTCTAGAATCTTTGAGACCTCGTACTCCTCTTCCCCATCGATCAAGTCCGGTGGGGGTCGTGGGTAGTTAGGTCCGTGCGTGGGTGTCTCGCGATAAGGCGTGAGAAGGTCGGTATGAAACACGGGGTGTATCTGCCACTGTGTAGGAAGTTCCAATTGATAATTCACCGGTGACATCACCTTTGTGATGCGGAATGGTCCGTGGCGTCTTGCCGCTAATTTTGTGGTTGGCTGATGAGTCCGAAGGTGACGTCCTTCTAGCCACACCTGATCCCCCACTTGATACCTGGGCGCTGTCTTGGCGTGGACCCATGATTGCTGCGCCTTCACGATAAGGTCTCGTGTCCGTTGTCGCGCTTCTTTTAGTTGATTAGCGCGGGTCATTACGTGTGGGATAGGAGAAGTCTTATCGGCCCAATCAGCCCGTGGATGGTACCCCATAAGGAGTTCGAACGGTGTCATCTTCGTGGCCTCGTGGGGCCAGTTGTTATGCGCGAATTCCGCCATTGGCAGATAATGGTACCAGTTATCCTGTTGTTCGTTAGCCCAGAAGCGTAAGTACTGCTCCAGCCATTGATTGGTTCGTTCGGACTGTCCATCCGTCCGTGGGTGATAGGCTGTGGAGATGTTTTGAGCAATCCCCAGAGTCTTGCATAGTTCTCTTGTGAATTTACTTGCGAACCGAGGGTCTCTGTCACTGATGATAGTAGTGGGTAGTCCGAAACGCGGGAATACGTATCGGGCATATAATCCGGCGGTTTCTTCGGACGTAATTTCTTCCACGCAGGGTATGAATATTGCAGCTTTGCTGCAGTCGTGGTCGGTGATGGTCAGTATCGAATCATATCCCTGCGATAAGGGGAGCTTAGTAATAAAGTCCATAGCCACGGTCTCGAACGGAAGAGCGTCAATCTTTGGGTATATAGGTTGGAGGGGGGCTCGTGTAGGTCGGGTGTTGACTTTGATTCTTTGGCATTCCGCGCATCCCTTGACGTAGTCCATGACATCCCTCCGTAGCCCTGGCCACCAGTATTGTCGTTCCACTAGATGGCCTGTCCGTCGTATCCCTGGGTGTCCGTGAACGGGCGAGTCGTGAAAGGTATGAATGATACTCCTCTTGTCGTTTAGCCCACCAGTGACTACCTGTCGTCGTCCGTCCTTGTACCAGATCCCCGAGATTTTCTTAAGGTTATGTCCATCCACCCATGGCCGGAGTGTTACTTCATGCTGATGGCTCTCTTGTTCCCCATTGGTGACTTGCAGCGTCGTTAGGGCCCGTGCGAAGACTTTGTTGGGTAGGACTATGACACCTTCATTGTCGGACTCTCCTTGGTTGTAGTCCGGTCTTCGTGAGAGGGCGTCGGCCCTCCCGTTCGCTTTTCCTTTGATATGGTGAATCTCAAAGTTGTATTCGGAGAGCTCTAGTACTTCCCTTGCTACCCGCCGGCTTATCTTTTGCGGCGATCGCCAATATTGCAGGTTGAGATGGTCTGAGAAGACCTTGGTATGATGAGGGGATCCTGCGAGTAGGGGTCTCCAATGTCGGAACGCCTTGACGATGGCGAGTAGTTCGAGATCATATATGTCGTAATTTCGTTCGGCCGTGTTGAGTGTGGACGAATAGTAACCGATAGGGTGCCTTTTGTTGTCTTCTTTTCGTTGTAGGAGCATGGCCCCTGTTGCGAATCCAGAAGCGTCAACTTCTAGTTCGAAGGGTTTACTCAGCTCGGGGTGTGCTAGTACTGGTTCCGACGTTACGAGGGTTTTGAGCGTTTGAAACGCTTTTTCTTCATTTGGTCCCCATTGCCATTCGGTATCTTTCTTCGTTAGATGGTTGAGAGGTTTGGCGTGAGAGGCAAAGTTGCGAATAAATGTGCGGTAAAAGTTGCAGAAGCCGAGGAAGGAGCGAACGTCCTTGACTTTGGTAGGTGTTGGCCAGTCCTTGATACCTGCAATTTTGACAGGGTCCATGCGTGTCACCCCCTTTTCAAGGATTACCCCCAGGTAATCCATGCGCGGCGCATGGAAAAGGCATTTCTCTAGTTTGTAGTAAAGATCGTGTTCGGCGGAGATGGTGAGGATATCCGTGATAGCGGCAATGTGGTCTGCGAGATTATGGCCGATGTGAGTGGCAATGCCGATGTCATCCATGTAAACACGTATCGTCGTGCCCAACTGTTCGTGTTTTGCGATAACATCTCAGCAGATATGATTCATCATAGTTTGGAACGTGGCGGGTGAATTGGTGAGGCCAAAGAACATGACCGTGGGCTCGAATAGCCCGTACTTCGTTTTGAAGGCCACCTTTCCTTCGTCTCCTTCCTTGATTCGGACGTTGTTGTAGCCCCACCGTACGTCGAGTTTGGTGTAGATATGGGCATTGCTTAGGTCCGTAATGAGGTCGGTGATAAGTGGGAGAGGGTACTGGTTGCGAATTGTGAAATCGTTGATGCGTCGGTAGTCCTGTACCGGACGCAGCTTTCCGTCCTTCTTTTTAACGAAGAAGAAGGGGGATGCGTACTGAGACTTAGAGGGTCGGATATATCCCTTCTGTAATTGTTCCGTAAGGAATGCCTGTAACGCCTTGTCTTCTTCGTGCGTGAGTGGGTACACTTTGCAGTCAACGGCGTCTGGTGCCGTGGGCTTGAAGTCGATGGCGTGATCCCAGGCTCGTACGGGAGGGAATCGATGAGAGGCTTCCTCGTTAAAGAGTTTTATGAAGGATGCGTACTCGGGTGGCAATACCGCTTTAGTGGTGTACTGCTGTGCCTTGATGGCCAGGTCGGTGGATGTGGTCCGGAGTGCAATTGGTCCTTCATTTTCGAGTTGCTGGACAGCCTCTTCCTTTTCTTCCATGGTGATTGTTGCCCGTAAAGTGGAAGGTGTCCGCGGTGGTTGGATTGAGCGTAGTATGATGGGGAGTGCGTCTTCTTTGATGGTGGCGAACCTCCATGACATCTGAGGTTCGTAGGTGGCAAGCCAGGGGTATCCTAGCACGATGTCTTCGTTTCCGATGTTGGTAAGGAGGAATCGGAGGGTTCGGTGTATTCCCTTTGTCTGAACATCTAGGTCTATAAAATGGGTGATGAGTCCCGCTTTATTTTCCGTATTGTCGATGTTCCATATCTTTTTTGGTCGTTCAAGGGCTTGTATGCCCAGGCGCATTCGCTTGGCGAATGCGGGACGTATAAAGTTGTCGGTGGCTCCTGAGTCCACTAGTGCTCTTATGTCGGCCATGGCGTAATTCGTGCGAATCGAAACTGGAATTTTCATAGAACGATAGCGTGTGATGATAACCGAATTACAATTGACTGCCCTCACCCAGGCCGATGGGTTCAGGCGTCCTGAAAACCCTCTCGTTTCCAGAGATCCTTCAAGATCATGTCCTTCACTTCGTCGGGCTCTGCCGCCACCCTTGCCATCCAGTTTGTTGCTCGCTCTTGAGGGGTTTGCGCTCGAGAGGCCTGGATCGGTTGTTCTTCTGGCTCGTATCAGTCTGCCTCGGTTCGTCGATTGTAGGTGTGCTGCGGGCATTGCCTGCTAATATGACCTTTCTTTCCACAAGTGTAACACGTAACTTGTGAAAAGTCCCTTCGTCCCCCTCGCCGGTCTATGAACCCCCCGCGCGGCCGTTGTTTGGCGCGGTACTGCTCGAGTATCTCTTCTGCATCGGCTAGTCGTCCTCGGATGCGGTCTGCTGAGGTATCCATGGCGTTGGGGTCTCTTGGGAGGTTCCATCCTGGGCCTCCTCCTCCGCCTCCTCGTCGTGGTTGATTTCCGCAATTTGTGGTTGATCCTCCCGCCGGTCCCCTGTGCTGTTCGAGTCGGGCCCTCATGTGGATATATTGCTGCTGTCTTTTCATGACGGCAGTCTTCCAATCTTCGAATGTTTGCGGGTCGTCCATGGTGAAGACCTTTTCGTAGAGGTCTCGTGGTAGTCCGTTTGTGAAGATGTCGAGTGTTAACGGGGAGTCTAGGCGATAGCCAGCTTGTCGTGCCAGAGTCTCGAAGTTGGTCACGTACGTGTCGATATCTCCTGCGGTCATTCGTATCCCCTTTTTCAGTGCCGCTTGGGCTTGTTCTCGCTCGAGGGTGTTGGAAAAACGTCTTGTGAAAGCACTGATGACTTCATGCCACAGACGGGGGTCTGAATCATTTATTCCCCCGGTGACCTGCCTGTTGAGCCAGCGACTGGTGTGAGTAATCCACTCATTGACATCTTTCCCTTGGATGTAAGTGAGGAAGAGCATGGATCGCCTGTACGCGTTAGCCATGATGGGGTTGTTGTTGTTGATCCCCCAGTACAGTTCCCATTGCGTAAGGAACTCCTCCGATTTGTGACGATCTCCCTTGAATACCTCGGGTGCGTTTCCTGCGAATTTGTCAGAGTGGCCTCCCCCGCGAGGAGATCCAACTGGTGGTACTCCCCCGAATGGTGGTCCTCCTCCTGGTAGTCCTCCTTCTGGAGGTCCTCCTCCTGGTGGTCCTCCTCCTCCCGGGTTACCGCTTCCGGGTGGGTCTGGGTGGTCCGGTCCTATGGCCCTCATAATGGCTGCATCGTCAGCGGTCAAGGGTTCTCCAGTGACGGGATTTATAGGCATCTGCGTCTGGCTCATGGGTTCTTCAGTGATAGTGGCCATTGGTGGTAAGATGGTGATGGACTCAGCCTGTTCAATTAGGCGGGTTTCTTCTTGATTCAGTGGTGACGGGGATCGAGATGGTTCTTCGTTGGATGCGTTTTCCGAGACTTCGTGCGTGTTTTCGGAGTGACTTGTGTTTTCTTCTCCGTCAAGGGGTCCCCAGTCCGATCGTGGGACTATTTCGTCGTTGTATATATCACAGCGGTGATGGGCTCGCAATGGGGCGATAACTTGCCACCGGTCTAGGATGTAGTCGACCGCGCACCAACACAGACGATCGAAGCTAAACTCAACTGGGCGTTCTCCCCTCCGCGTCTGGATGACGTATCCTTCTACTCCACCGGGGGTGCTCCAGTAGGCGTTTTTCAGATATCGGATTGGAACGTTGCGACTGCCTCGTCGTAATAAGTTGTACGGATGGAAACCGTCGATTTCCCACTGTTCTCGGGTCGTTACTCTTGCCACGATGGAAAGATCTTGGTCTTAATGTTACGCCTTGCCGTGGCGTTCGTTCGACTTGAACGGGTTTCTAAGCGAGCGACAGTAAACGCGGTATAGGTCAAACGTAGAGGCGACTTCCTCAATACGATGACGGGGCTAGCAACGGATTTCCCAAGTCACGTTGGCCCAAATGGAGTTCTACTTGCCGGTGTATATACCGGACAAGGTGACAGCAACACAGCACAATGAGAGAGAAGAGGAGCGAATATAAGATGCAAGTCTGCAAGTCAATGGCAATTGAAGAAGACCAAGATGGCGTGTCTTGGTCTTCACCGACTACTACTTATACAGATACGTGAGGGCTTTGAAGCGCCTCTTGGAATACTACTGTCCTATGGCGTAAGTAGCTCGAACCCTACTACACCGATCCTAGCAATCACTCAGCAATCACATGCGATCGCTGAGTGCTGACTGATACAACTAGTCCGTGACTAATTACTACTTACTACCGTAGCCACAACTGGTAAGTAAGAGTCCGAAACTCCGAATCACGTCACCACTATTACATTTGACAAGTCCGAGGGCCAACCGTAACATAGTGGGGCCTTACAGTGCGACGTGCACCGAGGGTACGAGGGGGACAAGGACAGGGTACAAGGACGAGGTGCCTGGTAAATGGTAACCAAGACCGAGGGAGTTCTAGGAGACAAAGGTCCACGAGGGACGACCAAGGAGCAAGGGTTCAAGGGTAAGTCGATGGACTTAGTGACGAGGTACAAGGGACTTCGGTCAGATGGCCGAAGTACGAGGGGCTAAGTCGAGCAACTTAGGGTCTGTGTGTGCGTGTTGTTATAGCACAAGCGCAAAGCTTCGAGGTGGCTCCCAACTAAGGGAAGACCGACAGTGGTGATGAGACAACGAGAAGGGAGCACACAGTGGAGGAGTAAACAAGTCTGGTATTCGCTAGTATAATAAACGAAGACAAGACTAGGGAATAAGCACACAAGTGGTCGAGCTTATATAGGTAGCTACTCCATGTCCATCCCATGAGGGGGGATACTATAATAGAGAACAAGGGGCAATGCAAATGGGGAAGAAGGTAGAACAGGGAACAATAGGAAGCGCAAAAGGGGAAAGGGGAAGAAGGGGAATCGGAGTAAGAGAGCGTACATGGTAATGAGTCAACAGGTTAGTACTCCGAGGTAGTCCGAGGGTAAGGAAAGCGATAAGGTAAAAAAGGAAAGTAAGTCTGTGGTGAGCCGGATCACGACATCACCCCTGCTCTTGGTAGATGCTTCCACGCATCAATCACCTCGGTCCTCCGCCTCCCAATTGACGTCGTCGTAGGCGTCATAGTCGTTATCGTGAGTGTCATTCCCATAGAAGGACTGCCACGACTTGAAGTACCACTCACAACCACCGTTGAAGCGTTTGTGCTTGGGGGGGACGTGGCACCTCTCTCCATCGAAGCACCTGGAGTGGGGGTAGAAGCACTTGTACGCAGGATGGCCTACGTTGTTGCAGTAAAAGCATCACTGCCACATGGGGCAGTTCTTGGTGGAGTGGGTAATGTTGGGGACGCGGCACTTGGTGCACTTGAGGACGGAGGGGCGGACGGGCTGAGGATTGGGAAGGGGGGGCTTCTGGGAAGCATGGGACTCACGACCCTGGGTCAGGATCCAGCAGGACACGCCTGGCTTCTCTTCATCGTGAAGCCACGGCATGGGGAAGCGGGTGTAACGCTCCCCTCCTGGGTGTTGGGCTTCCAAGTACTCCCTGTGATGTGACCAGCCTCTGCCGGATGACCCCTGACCTCCTCCTCCAGTCGTTCCAAGCATCTGCCAGGTCCCTTTCTCTTTCTAGCAAGACGCAGTGCTCCTCCTCCAAGAAGCGGTACCTATCGATATCAGCATTAACTCCCACGTCGTTGAGGACTCTCAGGCCTGTTTCAACAGCCTCTTTGTCAGGGTGGTCAGTGTGGAAGGGGGAGAGGTCGTTGTTATCAGGAAAGGAAGGGGGAGGTCCGTGGAAAGGAGCTGCTACAAGTGGGGCTCCATAGTCTTGGTAGAGGCCTGTGTCCCTACGGCGTTCGAGGATGTAGTGGTTGTGTCCTTCGCGGTCCCACTCATAGCGAATGTAGTGGGGACGCTTGGGGGTGCCATCCAGCCCAGTGATGAGGAAAGAGTAACGAGCATGGTTGGCTCGTCGTGCATCATAGATTTTGAAGCTGGCAGGGGGGTCGTCATCGGACCTGTCATTGCCCAGGTCAATAGAAGAGGCAGGCGATGGAGAGTGGGAGAACGGTGTGAGGGGGCGACGAGGCTCAGGGGTGTGGAGACGGAGGTAGGCAGGGGAGTTGGTGCGAGGGGGGACAGGGAGAGGCTCAGGGGATGGAACAGGGGACTGGATACATTCAGCTAGCGGAAGGGGGTTGCCTAGAGGAGACCCAGGAGCACCGAAGGTTCCCTCAGAAGGGATAGGGGATGCAGCACGTGAGCCGATGCGGTCAGCAAGAGAGCGGTCATTGGTGGTAGCAGGGGAGGCAGACATAGTGGCAGTAGTGGCAGTAGTGGGGGATAGAATGATGGAACGGATGATGAGCGGAGTGGGGGAAAAGGCAGGGTTTAAATATGGAGTTACTCTGTGTCCGTCCCAGAGGGAGCGGATGGAGCTAGGGTTTTGCCGACGGAAGTTGGTAACAAGTTGGTCAGCATGAATGTGAGCCGAGGGTTCCCATGAGTCATGGGCCTCAGAGAAGCCCTTCCATCTGACCAAATACTGCAGTTGGTTGCGCCTGCGTCGCGACCCTAGAATTTGCTCCACTTCCCACTCTGGTTCCCCATCAATCAGGTCAGGGGAAGGTTCCGTAAAGTTCGGACCATGCTCGGGTGTTTCCTTGAAAGGGGTGAGAAGGGAAGCATGGAAGACGTTATGTATCTTCCATTGCGGAGGGAGCTTAAGATGGTAAGAGGTATGTGAAATGGCAGCGGTGACTAGGAAGGGGCCATAACACCGTGGAGATAGTTTGGCAGATGGATGGGTGGTGTGAAGGTTCTGGGCTTCGAGCCAAACTCTATCTCCGACACAGTAGGGGGTGAAACGAGTGTGTGACCTAGTCATGAGGTCCTGCGAGCGCTTGATAGCATCTTGTGCCTGCTGGTGTGCTTCCTTTATCTGCTGCATACGCTGGTCAACAGAGGGGACGGTGGAGAAGCGGAAGGTTTGGTGAACGC
This sequence comes from Lactarius evosmus, assembly GCA_951394315.1. Classification (NCBI taxonomy): domain Eukaryota; kingdom Fungi; phylum Basidiomycota; class Agaricomycetes; order Russulales; family Russulaceae; genus Lactarius; species Lactarius evosmus. The sequence goes on along the minus strand of OX596130.1, from coordinate 2,919,444 downwards.
GTGGGGTGTGTCCCATAAGGAGGTCAAAAGGGGTCTTCTTGGTGGTGGAGCTGGGCCAGGAGTTGTGTGCGAATTGTGCAAGGGGGAGCCAGGACGCCCAGTCGTCCTGTTTGTAATTGGTAAAGATGCAGAGATACTGTTCCAGCCATTGGTTAGTGCGTTCTGATTGGCCGTCAGTTTGGGGGTGGTAAGCGGTACTAATGTTCTGATCGATGTGAAGTAATTTGCAAAGTTCTTTGGTAAATGCGGAAGTAAAACGAGGGTCTCTGTCCGAAATGATGCGTTTGGGAAGTCCATAATGGGGGAGTACGTAAGTAGCGTAAAGTAATGCTGTTTTCTCAGCGTCTATGGTTTCGTTGCAGGGGATGAATATGGAGGCTTTGGAGCAGTCGTGGTCCGTAATTGTAAGTATAGTATCGTAGTTGGAGGATAGGGGGAGCTTTGTAATGAAGTCCAAGGCAATGGTTTCGAAAGGGAGGGAATGGGGGTCTGTGGCAATGGGGTAGAGCGGTGGCTTTGGGTTGGTAGGGTTATTTTTGCGTGATTGACAGGTGGCGCAGCCCTTGATGTAGTTGGTGACGGAGATTTTCATGTTTGGCCACCAGTAATCGTGTGAGATAGCCCAAAGGGTCTTGGAAATTCCAGGGTGTCCGGCTGTGAGAGAGTCGTGATATAGGGAAATTACCCCCCTCCTTAGATTGTTATTTTCCACGATGACAAGGCGTGAGCCGTTCCAGAGAAAGCCCTCCTTCTGAGTGAGGTTGTGAGAGAGCGTCCATCTAGAGAGAAGGTCCGGCTGTTTGAGTTGGTGGGCTCGTGCACGATCATCGAGGGAGGAGGAGAGGGCAGCATTGACAAAGAGCAAAGGGGGAAGGACAGTGACCTGGTTATTGTCCGCTGAGCCATCATAGAAGTCGGGGCATCTGGAAAGAGCGTCGGCCTTATTGAAGGCTCCAGGTTGGTGAACGAGTGTGAAATGGTAATCTGCCAGTTTGGGGAGGTATCTGGCGACGCGACGATTAATGCGTTGGGGGTTATGGTAGTATTGGAGGTTCTTGTGATCAGTGAGGACGGTGATAGGATGGGGAGATCCTGCTAGGAGGTGACACCAGTTTTCCAGGCCACGAACGACGGCCAGGAGTTCTCTGTCATGGATATCATAGTTCCGTTCTGCCTCAGTGAACGTCTTTGAGTGGAAGCCGATGGCGCGGGATTTCCCCCTATGGTCCTTCTGAGAAAGGATCGCCCCAGTGGCGAATGCGGAGGCGTCGACTTCTAGTTGGAAGGGTTTAGACATATCTGGTTGGGAAAGGGCAGGATCGGAGAGTACGTGGGAGATGAGGGCGTCGAGGGTGTGGTGACATTCGGGAGTCCATCGGAATGGGGTCTCCTTCTTCAGGAGTGCGGTAATGGGGCGGGCGATGTTGGCAAAGTTTGGGATGAAGGGGCATTGGTATCCTAAGACACCCAATGTGCTTCTGACCTCTTTGAGGGTTTTGAGGTCACGTGGCCAGTCACGGAGGCCATCTGCTTTGACAGGGTCAATCTTGATCTGGTCACCATCTATGATGATGCCGAGGTATTCAATGCGGGGTTGTTCGAAGGTGCACTTGGAGGGTTTGAGGAAGTAAGATTCAACTTCTAGGAGGTCAAGGACTTCATGGACAATGGTGCGGTGGCGTGATAGGTCGTCATGAGTAGCGATGAGGATGTCATCCATGTAGATGAAGAGTTCCTTGGGGTATTTGTCCTTGAGGTGGTGGAACATACGGTTCATGGTGCGGGAAAAGGTAGCGGGGGAATTGGTGAGGCCGAAGAACATGACACGAGGTTGAAAGAGGCCGAAGGGTGTTTTGAATGCGGCCTTCCACTGATCTTCTTCTTTGATGCGGATATTGTTATAGCCCCAGCAGATATCGAACTTGGTGAAGATCTTCTTCCCTTGGAGCTGTTCAAGGATGGTGTTGATCAGTGGGAGAGGGTACATGTCGTGGATGGTCCATGAGTTAAGGGGTTTGTAGTCTTGAGTGGAGCGTAGTTTGCCATCCTTCTTTTTCACGAAGAAGAAGGAGGAGGCATAGGGGGAGTTAGATTCAACGATGTAGCCTTTCTCCAAGTGTTCCTTAATGAACTCCTTGGTGACTTCTTCGACCGGGGTGAGGGGGTATACCTTGCAATTGATGGTGGCGGGAGCGTCTGGCTTGAGGGTGATGGCATGGTCATCTTCTCTGGCAGGGGGGAAGCGTTGTGCAGCTTTCTCGGAGAAGACTGTGGCATGGCACTGGTATTTGGAGGGAATGTCGGTTACTGGTGGGGTTTTAGAGGCGATAGCCTTCTCAGCCCATTTCTGAGCAATGCTGTTGATCTGGGGGTGGACGCGTTTGTGATAAGAGACGGAGTGGAGTGTAAGGTCCCCTCCTTCGAGGGTGTTGGTGGTCCAGTCGATTCTGGGGTTGAATCGTTTAAACCATGGGTGACCTAGGATGAGGTGGTCGCATCCGAGGTTGGCGATGTATAAGGGCATTCTTACTGCTTGTGCCCCTTGGTTGATGACGAGGTAGGTGAGGTGGGTAATGGAGCCCGCTTGGTTGAGGGTTCCATCCACGTTGTGGACGAGGCGGGGGGTGCGTAGTTCTTGTGTCCCAAGGTGTAACTTTGAGACAGTGCGAGTGTCGATGAAATTGTTGGTTGCCCCACTATCAAGGAGGACTTCGACTTCAGCCTTTCCGTGCCACATGTAAATTTGAACGGGGATTGTCATTGAATCGTTCTTCGTACTATACATGGTGCTAATGGTTGCCTTGCTCTCGGCTGTTAGAGTTCGGCATCGTGAAAATCCTGGTCATCCAGGTATTCTCCTCGCTCTTCTTCAGTCATGCTGGCTATGATAGCCGCAATCTGTTGAGCCTTGGTTTTCTTGGGGGCGCTGGTGGAGGGAGTGGTGGAAGCGGTGGTGGAGGGTACAGTGGTGGACGACGTGGAGGTGGTGCGAGCACTGGAGGTGCTCTGGCGCTGGGGGCATTCGCGGGACATGTGTCCCTGACGACGACAATGGAAGCAGCGTCCTTCTTTTGCTAGCTTCTTGCGTTCTTCTGGGGTGAGCTTCTTGAGCTTTTGGGGGGTACTGGTGGTGGCATCTACGTCCATGGGGACGACGCCGTGGTTGTGGGACTGGGTGTGACGGGGCTGTGTGGTGTGCGAAGTGGACTGGAACGGGGTTCTTTTTTTGCTAAGGAGGAGATTGGAGTTGCGCAGCTCGCGCGTTCGCTCTACTTCCCTTCGTGCTGCATTCTTCCACTCGTCCATGGTGACAGGCCAGGTATCCCTATAGAGGACACGACGGTGGATGGACTCTTTGAGTCCGGCTTTGAACTGGGCGATGGTGCCCTTGGCAGTGGGTTCCCATTCAGCAGCGGTGGTGAGCCACTCGAAGGTGGCGATATAAGTGTCAATGTCGAGGTCCTTCATGTGAAGATTCATAAGTTTCTGGTAGGCCGATTGGGCATGGGTGGAGTCGGCCCAGGCACTTTTGAAGTCAGCCTCAAAGGTGTCCCATAGAGCTTCGTCAGTGCGAGCAATGGGGGTGGTAGAGTGTTTGACTTTAGCGATGAGGCCTTTTTCTTGGGCCTCCACCCAATCAGCGACGAGGGGTCCCTGGATGTAAGACAGGGCAGTGAGGACGCGCAGGTAAGGTTGCGCCATGATGTCGATATTATCATTGAGGGCCCAATAACGATGGAACTGGCTGAGGAAGGTGCCGCTGAGGGTGCGGTCACCTGTGAAGGTGTTTGGAGCGACTGATCGGAGCGCCCCTGATGTGATGGTGCGGGTGGTCATGGTGGTAGGAACTGCGACTGGTGCGGTGGTTACAGGTGGTGCTGTGGTAGGGGGTGCTATGACAGGAGTGGGGACATGTGGGATAGAAGGAAGAGCTGGTGGTTCAATGGCGGGAGTGCGTTGTCTGGGTTATTAGGGTCGGTGGGTAAATACCAACCAAGTCCTAGGTCGTGTTCTGCTGGGTCTGCTGGGACAGCGTGTGCTGGAGAGGCGAAGAAGTTTGTGCCTTCTCTGGTGAGTGGGTACCAATGGTGGTTGATGAATTCAACCGGAACTGCTTTTCCGTCGTGATTAAGGTAATATCCTCCTTGTGGATCGCTAGGGAAGGTAGACCAGTAGGCGGAGCCAACAATGTGGGCCGGGAGATCTGCTTTGAGGCGACGGGGTACTCGGGTGGGGTGAACGGGATTTAAGGTGATGAATAGACTAGCCACGGTGTTTTCAGGGTGCTGTGGGTCGATGGGTACAAAGGAGCAGCAAGCGGAGTTGCTGAAACAAGGTAGAAGAGTCTTGTCTTATGTTAAGGCCTAGCGGGGCCTTACAGTGCGACATGCACTGAGGGTACGAGGGGGACAAGGACAGGGTACAAGGACGAGGTGCCTGGTAAATGGTAACCAAGACCGAGGGAGTTCTAGGAGACGAAGGTCCACGAGGGACGACCAAGGAGCAAGGGTTCAAGGGTAAGTCGATGGACTTAGTGACGAGGTACAAGGGACTTCGGTCAGATGGCTGAAGTACGAGGGGCTAAGTTGAGCAACTTAGGGTCTGTGTGTGCGCGTTGTTATAGCACAAGCGCAAAGCTTCGAGGTGGCTCCCAACTAAGGGAAGACCGACAGTGGTGATGAGACGACGAGAAGGGAGCACACAGTGGAGGAGTAAACAAGTCTGGTATTCGCTAGTATAATAAACGAAGACAAGACTAGGGAATAAGCACACAAGTGGTCGAGCTTATATAGGTAGCTACTCCGTGTCCATCCCATGAGGGGGGATACTATAATAGAGAACAAGGGGCAACGCAAATGGGGAAGAAGGTAGAACAGGGAACAATAGGAAGCGCAAAAGGGGAAAGGGGAAGAAGGGGAATCGGAGTAAGAGAGCGTACATGGTAATGAGTCAACAGGTTAGTACTCCGAGGTAGTCCGAGGGTAAGGAAAGCGATAAGGTAAAAAAGGAAAGTAAGTCTGTGGTGAGCCGGATCACGACAATATTGGGCCCATTTGAGGCAATTGGCAGCTCCTCCTGAGAGTACCACTAGGTCCATCTGAGGCAACCAGCAGTATCTACCTAATACTTGTTGGGCCCATCCCTTTATCAAGGTATTGTATCTCACACTGATGGCATTGGCCCCACCTAAGAAATTTGGCACTTTACAAAATGGGCCCATTTATAATATATGTCTACTATTGTTTGATGGGCCCACATGGGTTTTACTGATGTATTAGGTCTTATTGCACATGGGTTTTTATATATACATGGTCAATTTGTTGTAACATTATATGGTCATATACCCAATAACCTTCTTTGCCGTCAATTTCCTGCCAAAGGGCTGCTCCTTTTATGTGGCCAGGAATGTTGTCATCTATTCTCCTCTTGATGCTAAACAGTTTGAATCCAAGGGTTGAATGGGATTTAGAGATTCTTCATCCCTTAGCCAGAGTGGCAGTAGGTTCAATAGACTTAACTTAATGTTATGTCACAGTAAGGATGTTCACCCAATGTGGGTTAAGTCAATCTACTGAGACACTGCACTAAGGGTCTTCTGTTGGAGTCTGGTTTCAAGGGAAGTTCTGAGGAGGAACTTCAGTAAAAGATGAATGAGTTGAAGCAACATCTAAGCCAATAGTGGCTCTTAGAGTTCTTCAGTGAGAGGAGAGGTTCTTTGGTGTGAGAGATGGAGTATTCAATAGTCTTCAATTGCTCAAGTACTGTAGAGTACAAAAAGTTAAGTCTAAGGCTACAAGCTACCTAGCAAGCCTGACTTTATAGTAAACGGGGATCCTAGGATTGAGTCACAATAGCATCCTAGGATCGAGTCAAGATAATAAGTAACTGCAGAGTGCAGTCTGCAGTAATTATGATCCAAGTCCTGAAACAAAAGATATAAGCCCCTTAACAATGGGTTAGAGTCACTATGACTTGTATAAGAATAACTGGGAAATGGAGAAAATGAGTTGTATTATAACACTCACCCTTAACTTCTTTTACTTTTCAAGTTGTTGTAGCTGGATAAGTCATCCACTACATTTGAACCCTTGTACCTTGTACCCTTGGTACACATCACACAGAGTAGCCCTGCTAATCTATAACAACAGAACTTGAGATTTAAAGTGCCATGCTTGCACTTGCAGCTGTAGAAATGCACTTTGACCAGTGGAGTGGCCTATAATATAGACTGGTGCTGTGGTGGGAGCACACAATGTGCTGTAAATGCCATAGCCAATTTTTTCCCTTGAAGTCTGATTCATACAGACATCTCCCTTGACTGTTTGAAAATAACAGATATCCTTCATGTGTTATCAGATTTACTGGATTATGAATATGTATCAAGTGCAAGTGCCCTAAGCCCAAAGTCACAAGGGTGACACACCAATCTTACCTACTCACTATCATCTCAGTTGTGTCTCATGAACTTCAGCTTCAGCATTGATTTCTTCAAATGTAGGGTCTGATGACCCATTGGCTTTGTGTTGGAAGGTTTAGGCAACAAGGGTAGATCCAGCTAGAGCTGCTGGTCAGAAAGTGAATCCATGAGGCCAGTTTGGTTGGCAAATGAGAATGTGCAAAGTCAAAAGGGGGTAGAGAGCAAGCTGAGGGAGTTTTTGGCACATGAGAGATTTGAGAACAGGATGCTTTTTATACATTTTATGCTACATTTTTAGGAATAATAGAAATAAAGAAAGGAAAGCTAAATCATACAAAAGATGATGCTATTGGTGACAAGTTAACAAGTACAAGGGTTAGCCCCTAGATGAGAGGCGGTGTTAAGGAATGGTGTGAAGAGGGGTGCATGAAGCCCCTTACAGCAGAGAAGTTGAGTACAGTGCACTGAAACATAAATGTATTTGGAAATAAAGGTAAAATGGAATAAGAGAATAATGAATTGTACAGATCATCTGAATTGAGACTCCAAAGGGTGGCTGCAAATGTACGTGGCAGTAAATTCTTGTCTAGGTGCGTTCCAGCAACTTCTAAGTCACACTGCACCTCATCAAGTCAGCCAGGTCAAGTGTGCCAAAAATGCAACACTTTGTATGTTATCTCAGTTTGTACCTTTTTCCTTAGCTCCTTCACAATGTGTTCATATTACAACTCATTACCAGAAATATACTGTACTTTCTCAAATGTTCTTGTACTTACAATCTATGGTACCCCAAGTAGTATAAAATGTACTTGGTATTGAACTCTAAATTGTCATTGAATTGTGTACTGTTATGCTTCGGTAAGTGTGGGCCTTGCTTTAGGCAGTGGTAAGACGCGAGTACTCAGCTTCATATGGCCCATAGCCTTGTCCCTTGATCTGACTTGATAATGTGACAGGACTCTTGTGTAATACAGCAACTGGGAAAGCCTCTTGGTGGCTTTATGCAGTGTGCTTCCTTGCTCTGGAGATTTCTGCAAGAGATTGAGACAAGAAGTGGAAACTGATGATTCAAGAAGACCAAGATGGCAATCCTTGGTCTTCTGTGACTACTACTTATACATTGTGGTAGAGGGCTTTAAAGCACCTCTCAAATGCTGTTGGCCTATAGCATATCTAGCTTGAACCCTAGTACCACTATCCTAGTAATCAGTAAGTGTATAGTAACATGTGATACTACTGCTGACTGATAACATGTGAAAGAGAATGTCCCTTGTTGACAGGTTCAGGCAACCAGGGTGGATCTGGCTAGAGCTGCCAGTCAGAAGGTGAATCTGTGAGGCCGGTTTGGTTGGCAAACGAGAATGCATGAAGTCGAAAGGGGGTTGAGAGCGAGATGAGGAAGTTTTTGGCACAAGAGAGATTCGAGAACTGGATGATTTTGTTTGGTACAATAGAGCGCTTTTTATACATTTTATGCTACATCTTTGGGGATAATAGAAGTAAAGAAAAGAAAACTAAACCATACAGACAATGATGCTATCGGTGACGGAACGATAGTCACTAGACGAAAAGGCAGTGTCGAGAAATGGATTGATGAGGGGTGCGCGAAGCCCCTTACAGTGGAGAACTCGGATACAGTGCGCTGAAACATAAATGTATTTGGAAGTGAAAGTAAAATGGAATAAGAGAGCAATAAATCATACGGATCATATGAGTCAAGACTTTTCAAGGGGTGGCCGCGAATGTATGTGGCAATAGGCTCTTGTCTGGGTGCATTCCAGCGACTTCTGAGTCGCACTGCACCTCATCAAGTTGGCTGGGTCGAGCATGCTGAAAATGCAACATCCCTGACTAATGTACACAATCACAATGTTACACCTTGCCGTGGCGTTCGTTCGACTTGAACGGATTTCTAGGCGAGAGGACAGTAAACGTAACGCAAGTCGAACGTAGAGGCGACTTCCTCAATACGACGACGGGGCTAGCAATGGATCTTCTAAGTCACGTTGGCCCAAATAGACTCTAACCTGCCAGTGTATGTGCCAGACAAGGTGACAACTGCACACAACGCTGAGGGAGATGAGAAGGGAGTAGAGTGTGCAATGCAAGAGATCAATGGCAATTTGAAGAAGACCAAGATGGCGTTTCTTGGTCTTCCGCAGCTACTACTTATACAGATACATGAGGGCTTTAAAGCGCCTCTTGAATGGAACTATCCTATGGCGTAAGTAGCTCGAACCCTACTACACCAATCCTAGGAATCACTCAGCAATCACATGCGATCGCTGAGGTGCTGACTGAGAATACAAGTCCGTGACTAATTACTACTTACTACCGTAGCCACAACTGGTAAGTAAGAGTCCGAGACTCCAAATCACGACATCACTATGACACTTATAAGTCCGAAGGGTCGACCGTAACACACAAGCTTACTACTGTAGTCAGAACCTGGTAGTAAGCATTCATGAAGTCTGAACCATGACATGTACCCTCCAAAATCCTCTCCATTCACATACAAATCTCTTATTTCCTGCTCTAACTTGACTTCACTGTATTCTCCAGCCCAGGTCACACAAACTACTCACATCATATGGAATCTCATCACAACCAAGTCACAAAGTCACTAGTAGCCACTTCTGTAAGTTTTTTTTATCATTTTTTTCCATGTTATTTATTTGGAACATAATTTATTATTTGATAGATCCACTTGTCCCTTAACAACTACAGCACTGAAATCTGCAGGAAGACAGAATTCAATGCTAATATGTATAAAGACATATACCTTAGCCATATGAGGTTTCTTTCACACATTCAGGAAGGAAGCATTGGAAAGTATCACCAGATGATGGCCGATCTATAAGTAGACCATAGAAGTCGCTAGACAGTAAACTCAGATTGTAATACGCCGAAGAGGCGAGACGATAGAGCAGTGGGGCGACCGTGTACAAGATGAACACCACTGCAGTACAAATAAATGCCATGCTGTCCATGTAGCCACGAAAATGCGCACCAGCTGTATAAGCCACCAGAAGTCCAACTGGAAAGTCCGCTGTCAGTTTAACACCCTGAAATGAAGGCGGAGAAGGCACCACTCCATGTCACCTTCCATTTATTGTGTTTGAGGCTGAGCGCTTGGATGCTACTGATGATCGTCCCCCACATGCCGAGCTGACCCACGACCTCATACAACGGTCGTTTACGCACTAAAAATTCCTCAGTCGCATTGGCTACAAGATTTCCGTCAGTCTCATGAACCAGCATCATCGTACAAGACGCACTGAAGCCGTATAGCGAAGCTCCGACAATCGTGAAGATGTCCCCTTTGCCTTTGTTGAGCGCCAGCCAAGCCTTGTCCGTGTTATGGTCAGCTACCACGAGAAGGCCTAAGCCCGCCACGCAGATCATGACGCCCTAAAAAGGCTGTGAGTGGTCGTGTTTGGGGCACAAGTGAGAAACATACGAGAATTTGGGTCCAATGGAAGCGCGTGCGCATGTACACATATGAAAAGAACATGCATACGGTGATGGCCCATTTGAAGGAGGTGAATATCGGGATCACGCAAACTCCAAGTAAAAAAATCAACTCACGCGTCAAGCAGCATACACGAGAGGAGGTTCGTGTATTGGTAGGCCTATAGTTGTGTGTCAGCACCAGGAGAATGGTTGTGGGAAGTGGGCCGACCTTTACGACCAAGAAGTTCCCCTCCACATCGCAGGCGGCCAATATTATGTCTGCGGTGCGTGAGCGACAATCTCAGAGCGAGATATTAGGAATAACGAATACACACATTTCCGCCCGCCCTTGTAAAGGACTTTGAATCGGCCACCAAACTTATCTGTGGCTTAGCGTCAAAAGCACGTTCCTAGATTATGCCCAGGATGGGAAGCATACACTGGTAGATCGTGTAAGACGTGTAGATCACAAATAGAGAGAAGCTTTGCTGATGCATCTTATCGAACTTCAGCTTGGGTGTTTTTTTTTGTCGAAGAGAAAGATGGTCCTCGGTCTCCCTTTCCTCCGATTCGGTACTGGGGCCGTCTTGTTGTCTTCTTTTAACTTGCGTCCTAGCAAGTGGCGATGACTAATAATGCGACCAAGTGCAGGTGAATAACATCCCGAGTGCGACTAGGATTCTCTTAGCACCCCCTCTCCACTTGTTGGTGTCACATATATCGTGTTGTGGTTCTTGCTTACGTTCGCCGAAATCAAGTTCTAGAACCTGGTTGAGCCGTGCTGTCATTGATAGCTAACAAGATTCTTGGTCTAAGACTAATCACAAAAAGCCTAGTGTTGGATTCATGTAGATGTATGTATTGTGACAATGTAGTCTAAAGCAATATAGATATACATTCGTCTGCGTGCGTGGTCGTCCCCTAAATGTGAAAGATAGGTGATTAGAACGTTGGATCGTAGAACGGCCATAGAGTACGCAACCAAGTATGGAATATTTTCTTATTCGCTGGTGTAGGACTCAAGTCTTTCATCAAACTCCGTTTCTGTGTCGATGACGGCTACAGGGCGACCAGAGAGCTGCCGGATGGCGACGAATTTTTCAATAGACGACGCGGGTTGGCCCACTAAGTAGATCAAGTCAAGGGATGGCAACATTTCGGTGACCATCTCGGTGATATCCTCCAGTGCAAGAGCGATGTGCCCTGCGAGCTCCTGAGACACATGCAGCGTCTTCACAGTGGAGATTTGGCGGAGGAGGTGTAACCATTCAGCGTCGTCCGCACCCTCTAATTGGTGACCGTCCTCGGGGTCGGCCAGGAGCTTGAGATGGACGACATTGGAGAGTGTAGCGGAAATGTGGCTGAGCACTTGGGCCATGTGGGAAACTTGCCAATCAATCCCTTCGCACGAGACGATAGTCCTAGCAGGGCGCCAATCCCAGTCTAGACTGTTTGCATAACGATCCACGTCGAAGGTGACATGGTCACTGGAAAAAGTAACTTCCGCATGCCTGAATAGGGTTAATTCGGGGCCCACGGAGCGATCGATGAACCTTTTGAGTTGAGCAACCTGAAGGTCAACGAACTGATTCAGGTAATCTACGAAGATCCAATTCAGTTGAGGGCCATCGATTCGGGCCACAAGGTCCTCCAGATACTCGCTAGCACCGTGGAACTCAAAGGAGGTGAGAGCAGGAAGGACAGACCGCACTACGGAGGGCGGGCGTATTCGGTCAGGGCGGGGAGTAGCCGATTGGAATTCGATGTTAAAGGTGTGAAGCCTGGGCAATGCGGCCAAACATGCAACCATCACCTCAGGTGGAATGTAACCAGTCGGGGGTAATTTGAAAATATGGATCTCGACGAGGTCACTGGTGGACAAAAGAAGCGTTGGCAATGCCGGAAATGGAATGCCGTATAAAAAGATGGTCTGTAAACATGGCGCAGATCCTCCCAAGAATTCGGCGGGAAGGGTCGGTACATTTCTACCCTCCGAGAAAATATTGAGATACGTCAGCGCCGGAAACGGCTTCTGCATCACCGTGGACATCTTTTCCAATTGTGAGCCCGTTATGTCAAGCCCGAGATGACATACACGATCGGGGTGCTCAAGTGCAGCAATGACATTATCTTCATCGTTGGGCGCAATGCCGCTCTCGGAACTTCCATAGTCAATAACGATGGGAATGGCTGGCCAGATACTGATGTTCTTCCTGACAGAAGTTCTGTGTGTGCAGAGAATTTGGAGGTTGAGGCGCTGTGGTGACGCAAATACGATTTGTCGCCATCTTTGACATATGTGCACCAGTAAGTGCCAATCCCATCCAAGGTGAAAGTGGTGGGAGACGTAGTCGTGATTCATTCGATAGAAGTCAAATACTTCAAGCAAGACATTGTCTGGGAGCACGCAGATTGTTGTTGCGCGCCTGTAACTCTCATCTGTGACACAAAAAGTAAGTACTCGCTGTAGTCACCACGGGAGGTGCTGAAGAATGCACCTTGAGTAAGTACGTTATTTTGTTTCTCGCGATTACCTTGAGCAGTCTTTCTGACATGTGAGGTGGCACTAGAGGGCGAATCACTCGGTAGGGAGAGCGGAGGAACGCTAATTGAAGATCAGCAGTGAGTACCCAGCCAATTGGTAGTCTATCCTGGACACACCTAGGAGCACCGATCGATTGAAGCGGTTCAGCAAAAACCGGCAGGGAGACTGGACAATGGCTGATTGGAGAGTAGCGGTGAGAATTCGATCAGGTAAGTCAGTGATAGGGTAAACGAAGGTTGGACAAACCTAGGAGTATCCATTAATAATGCTGATAGAGTAAAAGTAAACTCAGTGGACGAAGGAGTCACTCTTATGCTAGTATCAGCTCTATGAGTCGTAGTCCTGTTCAGCCGCTGCGGAATGGGGAATAGGTGTATTTGCCCCGTGCCCTGGGAATCAGAGAACGTGCCTATAACACCGCCACACTCAGGCTAGAGACTAGAGACTTGGCTAGGGACACGGATTCGTTCGTGAATATGAAGCGCGCTGGACACATTGTTGCCCGTAGGGTAATACGTCGCTTTTAGGGTAATGGAACACCACCTTCCCAGACAAGGTCGCGTTATAAACTTGCCCGGCAGATTTATCCCACCTACCAAAGCTCAACTAAAAAGGCCGAATAGACCGGATAAGACCGAACACGACCGAGATGACCGAATGATCCACGTATTCGATAGCCGCGCGTAACACTGCATGCCAGCTCCTTTGGTGGGGACAGGCGTTGACTTTTCGCAAGCTGTCACGCTCCCAAAAAGGCAGGTTTGAAACGTAAGCATTCGACGCGTCGGGTTTTCCCCCTCAATATTATAACTCAGAATGTAGTAGTTTTAGTAAGCAATAAAAAATACTTGTTTTCTGTATCTAGGGTATTTCCTTAATCGGCGCTGACTAAATTCCTAAAGCGGCCAATGAATTTAACACAATAATTCCTAAGAGCTTACTAATCATCTAAACCTCTGAGTAAGAAATTATTCTATAAACGCGTTTTCTAAGTAATAACTAAAATAAGCTACTATTAATATTAAATACTATTCACTGCAAGCCCTGGCCCTCTGAGGCAGCCAGGAAACGGAAGCGTGCATTTGCAGATGCGGAGAGGGCATCTGCCATTTATTCAGCATAAGAAACTTATATTTTGAAGGGATGCAGACTTAGGCGAAATTCGGGATGCAGACTTAGGGGTGAATTTCGCCTTGTGAATTTTCTTCTTATCATGATAACAACTATCTTACATTTTCGTTGTCTATTACATCAGCAGAGCCTGTGTCCACAAATGGAAGTAGACTTTTCCAGCACTTTCCCAGTCCCAGCCGGCAGGCTCCGCTGAGGTAATAGACAAGTGAAAACAATTGACATTTCGATAAGTCAAATGCAGAGAAAATATCAGTGGGCTCTGCTCCAAGGTGGGCTTTCCTCCCATGCTGCATCTCAAGGCCGCACTCCGACAAAATATATAAATAAAGATCTATAAATAAAGATCTATAATAAAAATCCACTTATTGTTAGAAATTTGAACAGAGAGGCTGCCTGCTGCACTCAAATAAATCTAACATTTTTTGACTTAGTTTGACAGCATTTACTTAACTTATCGTTTAACTACAATTGGGTAAGCGGGCTAAGGCAGATGCCCTCTCTGCATCTGCAAATGCACACTTCCGTTTCCTGGCTGCCTCAGAGGGCCAGGGCTTGCAGTGAATAGAATTTAATATTAATAGTAGCTTATTTTAGCTATTACTTAGAAAACGCGTTTATAGAATAATTTCTTACTTAGAGGTTTAGATGATTAGTAAGCTCTTAGGAATTATTGTGTTAAATTCATTGGCCGCTTTAGGAATTTAGTCAGCGCCGATTAAGGAAATACCCTAGATACAGAAAACAAGTATTTTTTATTGCTTACTAAAACTACTACATTCTGAGTTATAATATTGAGGGGGAAAACCCGACGCGTCGAATGCTTACGTTTCAAACCTACCTTTTTGGGAGCGTGACAGCTTGCGAAAAGTCAATGCCTGGCGGGGACTGGGGAGGGAAGTCTCTATTTAAACTTTTTTTTTAAGAACTCAAACTTTTTTTTCTAGGGTTTTCCGGAAAAATAAACTTTGATAAGTGGTTAACACTCCTACAGAGGTTTTATTTGCATGAAAACTCTGCTTTGCATGCAGTGTAAGTTACAGTGTATGCCATGATGGAGATGGCGCGCTCACGAAGTTCTTGGGCGACGTGCAGGCTTGTGTGGAGGCTAAGGCCATCAGTTCTTAACCGGGAACCCCGCTAACGTTCATCTACCGTTAACAGAGCCCGGTTGGCATACTTCTGCACATCTCGGACGGGTATAGTCCTAAGGTCTCAAACGACATCACGTCTGGCTCGGACTCGGGCTGCAAATACTGATGGGTTCTCCGCTATCCCCGGATGAGATCCTGTGCTCACTGCCGGACTCGTGTCCCTTCATTTTCGACATTGGCTGACACAGGTCTCGGGGCGCCGGCCGTTGATGAAAGGTAGCGCTTACATTCCCCAAACCCAACAGGACCAGTGCGGTTCGTGGCAATACGACCAGGTGCCGATGAAGCCGAGCAGGGATCGGTCATTCGGAAGCAGGTACTCGTTCAGCAGCGAGATCGCGCCTGCCGTGCCGGTCGGAGGGTGGACAGTGCCAAGAGGAGGGAGGGAAAAAGACGCACGGGCGCCGAGCAGCTCGTGCTGTGGATGACCTCGAGGCTCCCGTAGAGGATCATTACGAACTTGCGCGCCTGCACAGCGATACCAGGGAACGCCGTCGTTAATTCCACGTCACGGCTGTGAGTATTGAAGGGGACTACCGTACTTTTCTTCCAGTAAACACGACCCGACCGCCCAGAAGTGCAATGCAACTGATGCACGGCGCAGAGAGGACGGTATGAAACCGTTCCTCTGAACCTTAGCTGCCAACTTCAGACACCTGGATCCGACTCGAGCGCCATGTCTATTCAGACGTTTCAGTGGGTGGACCGTACAGTACAAGAGAAATCTATCATTTTTGAGTAGTCACAAAATGCGATCATAGACGTATCGATCCAACAAACTACCATCCACCGTCCAATTACGCGTACAAGTCATCATCTTGCGTGTCATCGGCAAAGGCTGCATTCCCGCCGGGTGCCGCACCGGAAGCACCTTCTGGTGCTCCCGAGCTTTCTGGGAACTTGAAAGAAGTACCGAAAGACCGCGACTGCTGTAAGTTCTGTAAAAGGGAATGAATCGGCGTCAGTGTCGAACCTAAACCTTCTGGAGAGGCCAGGAGCGTACCTGTGCAAACATCTCATACCGCCGGATATCCCCATCCGAGACAGAACGACGCGCGTATTGCATCGCTTCCTCAAAGTGCTCCCTTGTGATAACGGACACAGGGTCCTCCTCGTCTTCCTCCATGTTGGCGTCATCGGCGTCCTCCTTGTCCTTCCGCTCGCGAGCCTTGCGGATGTCTGCCTCAATGCTCTCGCGGATAGCCAATTTAGCTGCACGTTGACAT
Organism: Lactarius evosmus; assembly: GCA_951394315.1. Lineage (NCBI taxonomy): Eukaryota > Fungi > Basidiomycota > Agaricomycetes > Russulales > Russulaceae > Lactarius > Lactarius evosmus. Next base: position 2,903,517 of record OX596130.1, on the reverse strand, counting down.
ATTTCCGTCAAGTCTGCACCAGAGAAACCATGGGTCTTCGTTGATAAGAAGGGGAGGTCAACGTCAAGTGCCACAGGCGATTTTCGAAGTGCAGCCCTCAAGATGGACAGCCGCGACTTCTCATCTGGCAGAGGAATGTAGATGAGCTGGTCCAGGCGTCCTGGACGTAACAGCGCAGGGTCGATCTGGTCTGGACGATTCGTCGCGCCGATGATGAATACGTTTTTCTTTGCATTCATGCCGTCCATTTCCGTGAGTATTTGGTTCAGGACACGATCACCGGCACCGCCAGCGTCGCCGGACGAGCCACCACGTGCCTTGGCAATCGAGTCGAGCTCGTCAAAGAACATGACACAGGGCGCCGCAGCGCGTGCCTTGTCAAAGACGTCGCGGACATTCGCCTCGGATTCACCAAACCACATTGTTAGCAATTCAGGTCCCTGAATCGCGTGTCAGTCATCGTCGCACACAGTGGATGGCCGAGTCGGACCTTAATCGAGATGAAGTTCGCCTGTGTTTCGCTCGCGATGGCCTTGGCAAGCATGGTCTTACCAGTACCAGGAGGACCATAGAACAAGACACCTTTCGAAGGTTGCATACCATACTTGAGGAATTTGTCCGGGTGCTCGACTGGGTACTGTACTGTCTCCTGGAGCTCCTGCTTGACTTTCTCGAGACCACCAATGTCGTCCCACGAGACTTGGGGGATCTCAACAACGGTCTCTCGGAGGGCAGAAGGATTGGATGCGCCAAGTGCGAAGCGGAAGTTATCCATAGTAATGCCGAGCGAGTCGAGCACCTCCGCGTCAATGGTGTCCTCATCCAAGTCGATTAGATCCATTTTCTCTCGGATCTGCTGCATGGCAGCCTCCGAGCAAAGAGAAGCGACATCGGAGCCAACGTAGCCGTGCGTGTCGGCTGCGATCTATGGGAACTAGATAAACAATGCTCCTTACTTCAAGATATCACACCATACCTGTTCGAGGTCGACGTCATCTGAAAGCTTCATATTTTTCGTATGAATGCGAAGGATCTCCAGACGGCCAGTTGGATCAGGGATGCCGATGTCGACTTCGCGGTCGAAGCGTCCAAACCGACGGAGAGCAGGATCAATAGAATTAGGTCGGTTGGTCGCGGCCATCACCACAACATTTGAGCGCGCCTTGAGACCGTCCATCAATGTCAATAGTTGTGAAACAACACGACGTTCGACTTCGCCATTGGTCTATCAGTAAAATGTTAGTGACACCAAGGGATAGTGGGCTGCAAAAGGTGACCTTTTCACGTTTGGGCGCAATGGAGTCAATTTCATCAATGAAAATGATCGCAGGCGAATTCTTTTCAGCCTCTTCAAACGCCTTTCGAAGGTTGCTTTCAGACTCGCCGGCCATTTTGGACATGATCTCGGGACCGTTGATGAGGAAGAAGAATGCGCCGGTTTCATTTGCCACGGCGCGGGCCATAAGTGTTTTTCCTGTACCAGGAGGGCCATACATGAGAACACCACGAGGAGGCTTGATTCCGATAGATTTGAAGAGTTGTGGATGGCGTAGAGGAAGCTCAACCAGTTCGCGAATCTGGGCCATTTGTTTGCGCACACCACCAATGTCGTCGTAACCAACTTCGTTGAGATTAGACTCCTCGTCCTCCCGCTTAACGGGATCACCCTCTGAACTTGCTATGAGAAAAGTCGAGAATGTACGCCTCAGAAATGCTTACCAGTGAAGATGACGGTGTCTTGTGCGACTATACAATATTCCGCTGGATCTGTTTCCATCACCTTGAATTCGACCGACCGCATGCCACCACGGACGAGGAAGGTGTCGCCTTTGCGAACAGGACGATAGGCTACGGAATAGCATGATAAGAACGCAAATACAGCCATTATGCGGATATAAATGCGCACCCTCAAGGAAATAAGGCTTGATATACACATCGAAAATATTGCCACTCAAACCCTCAACAGAGTCGTCGAATGGCAGGATGTGTATGCGCTTTCCATATTTAATGTCAAGACATTGGTGGACATTGACAAGGTCGCCAAGCTTGACGCGAAGATTGTTGCGCGCAACCTTGTTCACCTGTATGCGACCTTCTTCGACATCGTCGGAGCTCAAGCAGATAAGAACGGTATCCCGTCGCTTCTTGCCACTGAAGCAATACGTAAGGCCTCAAATGGTATACATAAGGGACTCATCGACGGACCGGACAATGATAGTGTCCCCGCGAAACAGCTGAAGTGTTTCCATTGTAGCGGGGTTGAGTGTGGCGACTACAAACCTGTTAGAAAGTACAACAGCAAATACACCAGAAAAATGCATACCGGAGTTGTCGTCGGACGTAGCTTCATCGACGATCAAACGATTGGGCCTACGCCGTGGGGTTAGACGTACGTAGTATGACGCGTCCAATAGGTGACTCTTACGATTTCTTCGGCCGGAGGATAGCGGTAGAAGTATCATTGGGACCTGGGCCAGGAGGATCACCACTTGGATTGGCCATGGAGAACGATAAAGCGAAGAAAAGATCGGAAAAGCAAAGATGAGATTGTTGCACAAGTTGACTTTATAGTCGGTGAACAAAGGGGGACGCGCGGCTCTGAGCAGCGAGCGTCGTCTATTGACCGTGAGAATTATGGTATATGTCACTGGGATGTTCTCGACTGTTCTTCGTGATTGTGTTTGTAAACATCGCTACATCTCCTCGTCTGCGAACGGGTCCTCGACCGCAAAATCACCCACTCTTACCTTGTCCGGTCGCACAAATACACCAAATTTGGGTGCACATGTAAAGTATCGCTTCCCCAAAACCGACCCGTCATTCTTCCCCATCGGTTCATCGTACTCGACACCAACCCATGCTCCCCCAGCACCTCCAAAGTCTGTTGGACCAACAAAGCGCACAGTACCGCGCTTGTGTAAACCCGGTTCGGTAGACTCAACCTCGCATCGTGACCCGATCGGGATGTTGACATTGATAGCGGGAGAAGGAGCCAGGTCAGTCTTCTCTGCGAAGCGACCCACCTTGTGACGTTGCTTGTAGGCGAGGACAGAGTCTATGTGAACCGACATTGAGACATTTGAAGTGGTCTAATTCTGATAACACACCTTGTCGAAGCGCATACTGTTCTTCGGAAAGCTCGAACTTTTCAACCCCGCTGAGATCTGTTAGTTGACCAGTAAAAGACGCCGATGGATTGGTGTCCACTACCTAGATATAAAAATATTAGAACTCTTGCAGAGACCAGACACTGTGCTCTCACTTTGAGTACCTGAAAATCGGTGGGACTGTAAAAGCCAAGCAGTCGTTGATCATCATCGAGGACTCTCGTGGGTTGGACGTCCGCATCACTATTGTAGATCGCCAACTGCTGATTTCCTACGGGAATGCCGGTGATAAGCTCGAGTTTACCCTGCAAGAAAGAACATTAGACTCGTAGCATCTGTTTTTCACGATCATATCCAAAACCTTCAGCTGGGAGATGGGGAGTTGGAGATCAAACCGACGCTCTGATCGAGTGTCGGGGGATGAGACGAAAAGAGTGACCGGACTCGACATGATTTGCGGGTGTGAGTTCGGGTTCGGCCACACCCACTGGGACCATTGTGCCCTTTTGCAAGCGAGGGTGACGTCATTAGAATTAGTGGACTGGTACTCAGGCGAGTGGCCCTCTCGCTGACCCAGGAATGCCTAGTTTTCAACAACTTGTCACGGTAAACCGAATTGGCGGATGAGGCGGAATATTTTGTATTCTACATTTGACTCAGAGGTGTAGCGTTTGCTTTGTAGGGTAGGCCTCCACTGGCTTTACCGTTGATCCGTAGTCCGAAGTTACCGTCATGTCGCTGTTATTACGCACACTTTCACAGTGTAACTAAGGGGCCTATGGGATATCCCACCCGCCAAGCAACTTCACGGCCAACGCCAAAAGAGTAGCCGGGTCTGTGATTTGCGCATCCCCGCCGGAAGGCCGACCGGACACACACGGGAAACTTGGTGCGATCGACTGAACCCGATACTGCTGCAACTGCAACAACCATCACCACTGCAGCTGCCCCAACCAACTCACCCATGGAGGAGCGTCCAGTCTTCACCCATTCCAATCGCACTCTTTCCGCTTCCCTGCTCAAGGACCGTCTCTCGAAGCTGTCAGTCGCGCCGTTACGACCCGTGGCTGCGCTTCAAGCACGTGTGGAGTGCGTCCATTCCTGCATGTCATGGCGGCCTTTCCCTACCGTCACTCACCGCTGAACCGAACGGTTCTCTCCCTGCGTGCAGTTTTGTCCCAGCGAGCATTCCTCGAGTGCGCAGGCTGCAAACAGTCGCAGTGGCGCTATGGACCAGCATGATACCGATATGTTTTTCTTTCACGCTCTTCCTCCTGTACGCACTTTTCCACCTTTACCACGGAGATCGACCGCAGTTGATATTCGTCGGTGGCGGTGGCGGCGGCGGCGGCATACAGCTCCTACCCACCCCTGTGGCCCTTGTTGGCTGTTTACATGGTATGGATCCACATCGACTCGGCACCTGAGCGCGGAGGGCGAATGTCACCGTGGTTCCGAAGCATTCGCTTTTGGAAGTTTTTCGCTGAGTACTATCCTGCATCGTATGTTTCTTTCACCCTCCTTCTGGTTCATTGAGCTTGATCCTCCCCTTCCCATGAACTAAGGTATAAGAAGGCAAGTATAGCGTTTCCATCCACTTGTATGCAAGTTTTGAGCGTTCTTCAGGAGTGCGATCTCCCGGCAGATAGGTCGTACTTGTTTGGTTATCACCCTCATGGTGTGTCTTCGTCTTGATGGCGCACATATTTTCTCACTGACTAGGTGCCTGTCTCTATCGCCAGGCATCATCAGCATGTAAACTTCTTTCCGTTTTCGTTTACCCGATTTTGCTGAGCCGACTCCGCGAAGGGGCGCAATGTGCAACTTTGCCAGCGACTCGACCAGCTTCTCGAGCGGCTTCCCTGGCGTGCGCCCGCACCTCCTTACGCTAACGTCCAACTTTACGATCCCCTTCTATCGCGAGATCCTACTCCTCATGGGCGTATGCTCTGTATCAAAGCGTTCTTGCGAGAGGATCCTGCGAAAAGGGAACGGCTCGGCGATTACGATTGTCGTCGGTGGTGCAGCGGAGAGTTTGAGCGCACATCCGGGAACAGCGGACTTGACGCTGAGGAGAAGGTACGCTTTATGCTCGGTACTAGTCGTAGCAGGGCAGACTGTGTGTTCTCAGATTGGGGTTCATCAAGCTCGCAATCCGGGAAGGGTGTGTCTCTCACCTCGTCGCGCGCGTGTTCTATACTAATGTTGACATACGTAGCGCGGATCTCGTACCGGTGTTTTCATTTGGCGAAAACGATGTGCGTCCACTGCCCCGCCACTGACTTCGGTACGCCTGACATGGAACGATACTAGATCTACCAGCAAATGCCCAATGAAAAGGGTACTACTTTATACACAATCCAGAAAAAATTCCAAAATGTTTTTGGTTTCACCCTCCCACTATTTCATGGTCGCGGAATACTCAATTGCGAGTCATTGAAGTCATCTCACCGCATCCTACTGATCTGACACCATTACAGATAATTGGGGCTTGCTTCCGTACCGCAGGCGAATCATCGCCGTTAGTAAGTTGCAGATCGCTTTTATGCTGTATGTCAAAGGAAAGGAGTGCTGATGTCGACCGGTAGTCGGTCGCCCGGTCCATGTTCAAAAGACGAACAATCCAACAGTTGAACAGATCAGGGAGGTGCAGGAAGCTTACATAGCGGAGCTTATGCGGTGCGTAACGTCCGCCTTCTCATTTGAAGAGAGATCCTGATAGCGTGGTGCTCGAAGGATCTGGAACACGTACAAGGACGAATTTGCACGCACGCGGCGCAGGGAGCTGAGCATCATCGACTGAAGCGAGCCCAGCGATGCGTACGCTGCCTTTCACGAACACCTGCGGGTTTTATTTTTCACGCGCTGTACTTTCTTTGTTCGATCACCCCATTTTCCCACTCCAATCATTTGGCCACGTTGTAAATGCTGTGGTAGAGTTAGCGTACTGTACGAACAAGCAATAGGCGTGAAGGCCGGCAAGAAAGTAAAAACACGACCATCGAGAAAATATATCATGCTATTGGGGCATTTCTATCTTTTACTTCATGCGTGCGACAATGGGAGCCCAGTTCTCGTCGCCAGGGTCGCACTTGGCGAGTTTGTCGTAGTCGTACCACGTCAACACGCTCTTCAAGTCTGCAACGACCGCGCGCTGCTCGTAGGAATAGGCGCTGGCAAACAGCTGGAACTGTGTGCGCGATTTCTTGGGGTCAGGTTCCGGTACAGGCTTGCTAGCGATCAATAGCTGCTCCCATCAGTGACTCCCCGGGCAGAAAGGCGAGGGAATTGGGGCTCACGGTATCGGGGAAACATACGGGTCGGCGGTAATTGATCTCCATGGACTTTAGAATGAAAGCTATTCCCTGCGGCCTGAGAAACGATTCTGCTTGGGGAGGCCCGCCAATATCGTGGCCCACGGACATTACCCAGCGTATGCGGCTAGATTCGAAGAAGCGAACTGCCAAGGCTCAGGCGGGGCCAACGAGGTCTGGAATAGAAATAAATGCGCACGGTATTTGACATTGTTGACGTGTCTAGATAGAGGTGGTTGGGTTGAGCAAGAGGGATGGTAGGCCTGGGGGAGTCACCTACTGAAACGCGTCATGGTCTCCCCAAGATATCGGCTGTTCCCAGAAGCTAGCAGGATCAAACCCACGGTCTACGAGGTATCTGCGAGCCTCTTCCGCTGCGGATAGCGCTGTCGTGGGTTGCTCGTCTGGAGAGGCAGGTCCTTGGGAACCTTTTTCAATGTAGAACGGAGACGTGGGGTCACGGAAGGCCGCCTGTAGATGCTGAGAAAGTGTCAAGGGAGGCAAAGAGGGCGAAGTGGTGTTAACCTGCACGTATCGATGACAGTCTCCTTTGGGGATAGAGGAGAGTCTTCTGGGCTGACCTCGCCACCCTCGCCACCTTCTGGGTCGACAACATCATTAGCAACTGGGCTGGATTACGTGAAAGGTGCGAAGCTGACAAAACGGCGGGTTTAGATTCCACGAGTTGACTTACTTTCCCTTCCAACCACTATAGTCCAGGTGACTTGTTGTATCTACCACACTTTCTACTAGCGACCGGTTCGCTCTTTGTTTTAACTTTGTTCCATTCTTTAGGCTTTCGTTCTGCTTTCTGTTGTTTTGGCTTTTTCTTGTCTTTCTCGCTTGCCACTCGCTCAGTCATGGTTGTGCTCTCGCCCAGGTTCACTTTCTTGGCTACGCTCTGTACCCTCACCGCCATCTCTATGGCTCCTCTCTCCGAAGCGGCGGTCTTGCAGCTGCGTATATCACATCCCCCCTCGATGGACGTGACATCGACCGTCGTCCACGCCCGCCCCAGAGCTGCTACTTCGCACGATCACTACACTTTGTCTCGTGATCGAGAAGAGGATAAGATATATGCTCCTCTTCTTTCTATGCCGAAAACCGCCGATGATCTTCCGAAGAACAAGACGGACTCAAGTGAAGGCTCCGGTAGCTTGGGCAGTAAAAGCGACTCCCATGGGGAAGAAGATGTCCCGGAAGGTGGCAAAAGCAGGCACGCCTCACATAGTGATAAGGGTTCAGTTTCTGAGAAGGAAAAAGCGGGGGACAAAGTAGGGTATTCCTTAGCCTCGGCGTGCACTACCCTTATTGCCTGAACAGGGCCGTCGCTGGAACTTATTGTATCCTATGAAACAACTCAAGGACTTGCTCGGTGACAAAATGTTGGGTGGTAAGCACAACATGCAATCCAGACTTTGCCATCATTTGCAGACGTCTGTCGTACAGATAATCATGTTCACAATGTCCGCTCGCCCCACCACCACCACCATCATCATCATCATCACCATGATCGCCGTCGTCGCGGCCTTCATGTTGGACGTTCGCTACACTATTCCCGCCACCATCGCCACCACCACCACGGACACGAGAAAGTGATTGTTTCGGGCGACAATGACCACGTTGTTGTTTCCCGCTCGCCCCATCATCATCACCACCACCAAGACGGAAGAATTGTTGTTTCTGGGAATGATGACCATGTTCACATCCATCGGTCTGTGTTTATTGCTGGGGAGCAGGGTCAATCGTACATAGTGCCCCATGTAGCAAAGCGCGCCACTGCGCAAGAGTCGTTTAGTCTTCCATCACTTGGCAGGCGGAATGGCGAAATAGATGGCGCTCCCGGACGCATCGATATAATGGTGCGTGCAGCTGTTGACGGGATATGACTTTTTTAACTGTCTATACTCCTTGTAGAGCCCCGTCGCTGATTCCACCGAGGGAAAACGTGTCGCCTCCCTCGTTCTCGCGTCGTCCAATTCTACGTCGGACAACCCCACCACCCAAAGCTCGAAATTCGTTCTCAACGCTTCGGAGACGAATAGCACCCAGATGTTCCTCCTCCCGACGTCCGACTCGACCTCCAAGTTCAACTCCACGTTCGCCTCCGATGAGATGCCTGTGACGATTCGATTGGCAATGTTTGATATGGGCTCAGCGAGCATCTCTCCGTACTGTGCTACCTTCAACCCCAACCCACCTGCACCCGAGCCGCTTACAGCAGAGGAGTGTGCCGACGACCCAGTTGGCGAACACCGGAGTCAGATGTTCGCATTCAACAGGGCTACTGGAGTCGTGAGGCCGATGTGGTTCAATGGCCAAAATGATGGGACGGAGCCAGAGAAAGGTGATTGTTCTGGCGACGCACCCGCGACCCCTCAAGATGCGTCCCTGGCGGGCGCGACCAAAGTGGACACCAATAACGTGACCTCGACTCCGAGTGCTGCCCCGACCACGACAGGCAACTCGACTGTTCTCTCAGCGGATACTCCCCAGGCAGCTCCTTCAAACTCGTCTAGAAGTGGTATCTCAGGTGTACAGAAAGTGGCTTTGGTGTTTGTGGCCACCGACCCAGAGGTACTAGGCACTCCAGCGGTTGTCGCGAACACAACTAATTCCGTTCTGGCAACTTCGACCGGAGCAGGGGCTAGTCCCAACGCCATTTCCACGACAGATAGTCCTTCTATGTCTATGACGGCAAGCTCTTCCCCTGGCTCTTTGGCTGCGGCTTCTCCGACTGTGCTGGCGTCTGCTTCTAGCTCGAGCCCTGTGTTGGCCCCGGCTCTCCCTTCTGCTGGTTCTAATGCTGCAACCTCTGCGTCAGTCTCAAGTAGCACGCCCGGATCTGTTCCTTCCTCGGCAGCGGCAGCCTCTGGATCGAATCCGACTCCCACGACAGTGCTAGGGGTGCAAGTTGTTCCTACGACGGAAGGCAATACTCCTTCGACGACAGGCGCGAGCGTGACACCCGTCATGACGCCAGTCAGCACGCAGCCGTATGAGTGGATGTTCAAACCTAATTCGCGATCATGAGTAGCAAGTAACATTTCCAGTTGTTCAAGCCCCTTCCATCGCCTCAGTGTGAGGCTTTCTTTCTTTGTTTGGCATGTCTGGGACATAGTTGCGTCTTGTCTAGGTTAGGTCCAACTGCATGTCATGTGTGCAGCGTTAAGATGTCATATCAATGTGTATATTTGTTCCTTCCATTCCCGATTTTCGTGCGTGAACGGTACACATTTCTCGGCTACACCGACTTCGGACACTGGAGGTCTAATTCTTAGAACATAAGCAAGAACTCGAAAGCTAGATCTAGATTCGAGAAAATGTAACTCAGTCCAGCAGCCGCGATCGATGTTCGCTAAGAGGATGACTCGGCCCCCACATACAGGGGGTTGTAATACGTCACCTGTGAATTGGGGTGTTTTAATAAACGGTTAGGACCCTTTAAATGCTTCTAAACACCTCATAGATTTACTGATGTGACAGTGATTGAATATGTTAGGTTAGTGGGCAGCACCGCGGATGATTTTGAGATGGTAAGATCTTCCTTTTTTGAACCAGCACTGATGGTAAGATCATCACTCTCTAAGGCCAGCAGCTTTGGTTGGCGGGACATTTGGGCAGGCCGCGTCCTCGTTGCACAACTTGTGAGGTTCACCGTCGGGACCCCGAAGGACTGTAGCCGTAAAGGTAGTACCTAGGTCTGCGAATCTGCTGGCTACTGGGAAGTCAAACGAAAGGCATTGCACTTGGATGTCCGGAATATATGATGAGATGATGAGAGAATATCTTGAAGAGCTGGTTCAACCGTCGAATGTTTAATTGTGTAACCAGTCGCGACATTCCGGGGTCCCAGGGTGGTGATCCTCACGCAGCCACGCCGCAGCAGTTCTGCGGAGACGAACGGGCGTCTAACGATACACGATCTAAGCGGGCATGGTAAATCCGTTCCCCAAGTGGTCTTGACTGCAAACCGCACGCTATATCTCAAGGCCTCCAGTCGTACAACCCCCCAACACCTCTCTATTCCGTCGTCTCTGTATTCAAACCATCTATTTCTGCTCTCAAGTATACCTACCTGTGCCCTCTGTCACAAAATTGACACACTTTACAATATACCATGCAAGCAAAGATGCAGCCATCCCAGACTGGGGTCCCCTCCACACGCGAGTATGGCACTTCTGGCAGGCCCGTCAAGGTCATCGCAAATACCTTTGCCATCAGAACGCTCCCCACACAGACCATTTTCCACTACGACGGTGAGTTTTCCCGCTCGGGCCGGTTCGAGGTCTGGCTCAGTAACTCGGATGCGTCACTCTGGTCACAGTTGGTACGTCTCGTTGCGATTTTTATTTTATCTTGATCTGTACTGTGCACTTAACATCGCGGTGCAGTCATCACTCCTGTTTCTGAACGCAGCTCTGGCGGCGATGCCGATCTCCCTAGTCGTCGCTGCCACGAGATTGTCCACCAGCTGCAGACTATGACTGCCCCATCGGTGTTCAATCCCCGCGCATTTTTCGATGGCAAGAAAAACTTGTTCTCAGTTGGGTCGCTGAAGATACAAGGGACTGCGGCAGAGGTGAGAGAGATCCTTGCGCCTGATTATGTGTAACAAGACACGAGGGAGCTCACGCGACTCGCTTCACACAAAGTTCGTAGTCAGCATGAGCGACAGGCCCCAGCCGCCTGGGAGCACACGTGGCCAATTCCGCGTCAGGCTGACGAAAGTGAATGACATGTAAGATCTATGCGGACGTTTTTGTGTACTCCGTGCCGTGCCGACCGAGTTGTTCTTGTGTATTTCAGAAACATCAGTCGTCGCGCCAACGACATTCTTACAGTTGGCTCGGATGTCAGCCAGATTGCCGTGACGTTTCTTCAGATCGTGATGCGTCAGGCTCCGATGCTGTGAGGGCATTACGGTCTGCCGTTCACACACCTTCCTCCTAACTTTGCACTTTGTGGCCAGGAAAACGGACACGTACAATAGCCGTTCAGTGTTCACTCCGGAGAGGAAAAAGCCACTGAGCGGCGGTTTCAACTTATGGAACGGCTTCTTCCAGTAAGATCCCCAGTCTTCCCTCTTGTCGTTTCTCACGAATATTCTTCCACGTTACAGGAGTGTGCGACCCACTGTACACGGGCTCGTCGTCAATGTTGACGTCTCACATGCAGTTATGTACGACTCTTCCTACCCTTTGTTCGTATCTCAACGCTTCCCTGATTAGCTACGAGGAGATGCCAGTTCATGAATGGGCATGCGCGTTCCTCTCCAAATTCTCACCCCGTCGCCAAAGATTCCAACCTCGTGACTTGGAGCGCCTGAGTCAAGACGACCTCAAACTTCTTAAGACCTATCTTAAAGGTGTTCGTGTCACGGTTACCGTGCCTCCCGGCGGTCGTCGTGCGCGTCCGATCAAGGATCTTTGGCCCGATGCCGGGAGTTATGCTTTCATGAAGGGCGACGAAGAAACTACAATCAATGTTTGTTCCGTTTACCAGGTTAAAGAAACTACTGATGACACACTTCCAGAATTACTACAATGAGAAATACGGCTTCAGACTTCGGTTCCCGAGACTGTTTGGCATCGTCGTCAACGTCCAACAGAAAACGATTATCCCCGCAGAGATCTGCACGATTGTTGGCGGGCAGATGTTCAAGAAGGTGCTCTTGCCGGATCAAATGTCGGAGGTCTTGCAACACGTTACCAAAAATCCGCGTGAGCGGATCGAAGCGATCGAGCGAGGCGTCCAAGGCGATGTAAGCTTTCGCACCATCAGCTTCTTTAGAATTCAGTCCCGACGACCCGCTGCCGCGTAGTTCCTCGACTACAAAAGCTCGCCCTTTTTCTCCCAGATCGGCATGCAAGTTGACGTGCGTCCGATGGAAACCGCCGCTCGCCTGCTTCCGCCCCCCGATATACAGTACCAAGGTTCCATAGCAGACCTCTCTGTGCAAGCGGAGAAGGTGAGCCTCAGTTAAGACCATCGATGCCTTAGTTGTCTGACTAAAACATAGCAAACGGGGACTCACGGTACTTGGAACGTAGTAAGACGACACTTCTTCAAGCCTGCTCTTAAAAGCTATTGGTCGGTAGTTTCATTCGCCACGCAGAGTTTCCCCTTGGGAGACGTCGAGCGGTCTGTCATGAAACTCAAGCAATGCTGCGAGAGGCTGGGTGAGCAACTACTAGACTCGTCGTTCCGAGTATACGTCTGACGTCGTTACCAGGGATAGGTAAGCATGAATTTGTCCAGGGCTCTTCTTATCAACGTTAATTTCTTTAAGTTGCTGACGTTGTTGGCGGTCGAGTGGCATCCGCAGCCGGCGGTGTTGAGAGGGTGGGCATTCTCTGATATGGTATGCATTATGCTGAAGTGCTGCCCATTGATAGGCCTTGGAGGAAGCCTGGGCACAACTGGGTGAAAAAATCAGACATAGTGGTCACAATCAAACGCCCCCGTGTCTCGTTCTCGTTGTCCTTCCTGATAGTGCTGCCGCTCAAAGGAAGGCCGTCAAAGCCTGGGGCGATGTCACTAGACAGGTGGCCACCCAATGTGTAGTAAGTGTCGGTCCTCCCGCATGGGTGACGCATCTGAAAAGTGTTTAGAGAACCATGAAGTTTAGAAATCCCAATGATCAATACTGTAACAATGTTGCCTTGAAGTGGGGGTTTTCTACTCGAATCAATGGAGTTATTGACAATATGATACAGGATCAATGTAAAACTAGGTGGCATCAACTCTTATCCTGTCAGCCAGATATATAATGGTCTGAGCCTTAAGCCTACTATGGTAGTGGGTGAGTAGTTAATCTACAATCTGAGGTATCTACTGACGAGTCGTTATTAGGTGCCGACGTCACTCACCCAGGCCCAGGCGTAAGAGATCGGCCATCCATTGCAAGCCTCGTCTCCTCCTTCGACAACACCTTCAGCCGTTATGCGGCATTTACTAAAGTACAGGCTCCTCGTTTGGAGGTGATTGCGGAGCTGGAAGACATGTTCTTGGTCAGTAAATGTTAACTCTTTGAATTTCTGAGGGCTCCTTATCGTTTTAACTAGAATGCACTGGGTCATTTCCTACAAGTCAACCGTCGTAGCCCCCAACGAGTGATCTTCTACCGTGATGGCGTATCTGAGGGAGAGTTTCAGACAGTCGAGGATGTTGAGATCAAAGCTCTCTCAAGTAAGGAGTTAATTAATTATCTGAAATATCCATGATCCAAATGATGCACTTTTTAGACGCATGGGATAGGTTTGCAGAGCGCCCTGAGGCCAGTATCCCTAAAGGCTATCCTGTGCCTCTACTTTTCATTGTCGTGGGAAAAAGGTGAAATCACAATTTACGTCTTGGCTACGACTCACAGTAAAATTAGACATCATCTGAGATTCTTCCAAGGAGCTGGGCCAAAGTGATGTTTTACCTTTTTTGTGTTGTGTGGTCTGACACCATCTCCAGTATCAAAGACAAAACAGGAAATATATTTGGCGGCCTCGTAGTTGACAAGGACGTCGCAAACCCCCACAAGACGGATTTCTATTTGCAGAGCCACCCCGGTCTCAAAGGAAGTATGTGTGTTAGGCTTCAGTATCACGGGCTCTTAACTTTGTGCCCCAACAGCAAGTCGGCCAAGCCACTACGTAGTGCTTTACAATCAACTCGGATTCGGCATCGACATGTGAGTTCGTATCGTAATTTGCCGCCCGTCTCACTCTCATTGGGCGGCGCAGCATACAGCAGATCAGTTATTTCCTGTGCTATGCATATGCAAGGTGCACGAGATCTGTATCCATCCCCGCCCCGGTTTATTGTAGGCCTTTTTTTAACCAAGATCTATGTACTGATATGGCGCTGAATTCTGTCATTTTCAGATGCTGATGTAAGGAGCTCATATTACCCGACGCTCGCATTAACCCCCCTTAATCAGATCGTCTGCTCTCGCGCCGGGTTTTACCTTGATGAGAGTTTGGGGTACTCCGATTTTGGGGGAAGTGGTCCCGGTTTTGACCTTGCGATGTGGCAGAAGGGCTATAATGCACCTGGCCCTCACAACATGTATTTTGTCTAAAGCAAGGTCTAAAGGTAGGTGGAGAAGCGGGGTGGTAGGCAGTCGGTGCGTCGCTCGCCCGAAAGATGGCTGCCCGAAGGGGTGTAGGTTTGGCACGTCGAATCTTGAACTATTTATTGAAGGGGTTGTTGTACTCAATTACGCCGAGAACGCCGCTAGATGTCAAGGAAACACTGAGTCGGAGCGTCACTGCGTCACCGCCGGTGATGCTTCCGGGAACGCACGGGCCGGAGTGTAGTAAAAACCAGTGTGGTGAGATGCCCGACCGCCCTCACCTTTGATCGATTTTTCAAAGTCATAAAGTTGCAAGACATGGCAGGCCAGCCCATTCTCCCCCCTGTGTCAGAAATATTTGCATCCAGAGACACCTCTCAGGATGGCCCCTTGGCCCTAGCGTTTGCTACGCTCTTTGAACCGTCGTCCGCTCTCTTCGAGTTCCTCGTACCCTCTGTTGTTGCCACCATCGCGAACCCCGGGAGTCCGACTCCGCGCCACTCCTACAATGCGCTCATAGACACCGCGATATGCGAGCTCGAAGGATGGCCGCACGACCAGAAAGCGAGCTTCCTCGGCGGACATCCACGAATCGGGGAAATCAAGGGGCTATCAGCGCTGAGCGCGAGCGAGCAGGCCGCTCACGCGACCCCACCCGAGGTCTTGGCACGCCTCTTGGTGCTCAACGAAGAATACGAGCGCAGATATCCAGGCCTGCGGTACATCACCTTCGTAAACGGGCGGAGCAGGAAGGCGATCATGCTGGAGATGGAGGAGAAGCTTGGGATAGACGAGTCGTGGGTGGCGGGGGAGAGCAAGGAGGTGCACGAGCTTGGGAGCGGGGAGTGGGCGTCGGAGGTCAGGAGGGCATTGCAGGATGTTGGGGACATAGCCAAAAGCAGGCTAGTGGCTCTGAGGGTCGACGGGGATCAGGAAATGGAGGACTAAATGTAGACGAGCGTTGGCCGCCGCCGCGGTCGGGCGTACATGTACGGTACATTGGCGTGAGTGGCACGTCCCAGCTCAGCACTCAGGTCGCGGCTCAGGTCTGGCTCCGGTATAGGCCAGGTCCGTACCCGGAGGAGCGGTAGATTGATTACGAGTTACGGAATCGATGTGACAACCACATGCGCCACACAGCCACAGCTCGCCCTGAGTTTCAACAAGTGTAACAGAGGCGATGGTCCAAGGTCTCCAGGAGGACAGATTTCTGTGGGATTCGCGAGATGCGAGACACTTGAGCCAGGGAGACTCCTTGAGACGTGGGGGAGTGAGAAGGTGAGTGCCAGTGAGCGATCAGTGAGTCGGACTTGGGTAGGTTGGTGCCTGATATGCATTGTCGTTCACACGTGCCATCTTATCGAACGTCGGCTTGAATGTTTTTTTTTCCACGTCGAAGAGAAAGATGGACCTCGATATCCCCTTCCTCCGATTTCGGTATTGGGGTCGTCTTGTCCTCTTTTAACTTGCGTCCTAGCAAGTGACGATGACTACTTTCCCGCCTCCCGTGCAGCCAATGTCTCCCTTCATTCCTGACGACAAAAAGTCGGCCACCGAGGAGTCTGTTTCCCCTCTTGCCGGTGATCAAGTCGCCGCTCGCCCGGAGATCGACTATTCTTCCGTCGAAGCCTTCTTCAGCAGCTCCTGGAAGCGTTTCGCGAGCATATGGACGAGACGTTTCGTTTTGTCTCTGTTGGCTGGCCAGGTCGTCTCGCTATGCATTACGTGCACTAACGTCACCACCACTGAGCTGACCATGCGGAACTGGGCCGTGCCTACCACGCAGACCTTCTTCTTGTATTATCACTCCCTCTCCTCTAGCGTGTTGATCCTCTCCCTCTGACGGGGTCTGGCTCTGTACAGATACTTCTCCCTATTCGCGATCTACACGCCTTACACAATCTACCAGTGTACGCTTCCCGTCCTGGGTATGGTCCAGGAACGTGCTTCTGACGCTAAGCCACAGATGGGTTTGGTGGCTGGTTCAAGGTCCTTTACAAGGACGGGTGGAAATGTGTGTATTCGTTATTCCTAATATCTCGCCCTGAGATTGTCGCTCACGCACCGCAGACATAATTTTGGCTGCCTGTGATGTCGAGGGGAACTTCTTGGTCGTAAAGGTCGGCCCACTTCCCACAACCATTCTCCTGGTGCTGACACACAACTATAGGCCTACCAATACACGAACCTCCTCTCGTGTATGCTGCTTGACGCGTGAGTTGATTTTTTTACTTAGAGTTTGCGTGATCCCGAAATTCACCTCCTTTAGTTGGGCCATCCCCGTATGCATGTTCTTTTCGTACGTGTACATGCGCACGCGCTTCCATTGGACCCAAATTCTCGTATGTATCTCACCTGTGCCCCAAACACGATCACTCACAGCCCCCTCAGGGCGTCATGATCTGCGTTGCAGGCTTGGGCCTTCTCGTGGTAGCTGACCGTAACACGGACAAGGATTGGACGGCGCTCAACAAAGGCAAAGGGGACGCCTTCATGATTGTCGGAGCTTCGCTATACGGCTTCAGTGCGTCTTGTACGATGATGCTCGTTCATGAGACTGACGGAAATCTTGTAGCCAATGCGACTGAGGAATTTTTAGTGCGTAAACGACCGTTGTATGAGGTCGTGGGTCAGCTCGGCATGTGGGGGACGATCATCAGTAGCATCCAAGCGTCCAGCCTCGAACACAACAAATGGAAGGAGGCGACATGGAGCGGTGCCAATAGTCTGTTTCTCCACCTTCGTTTCAGGGTGTTAGGCTGACAGCGGACTTTCCAGTTGGACTCCTGGTGGCTTATACAGCTGGTGCGCATTTTCGTGGCTACGCGGATATCACGTTATTAATTCATACTGCAGCGATGTTCATCTTGTACACGGTCGCCCCACTGCTCTATCGTCTCGCCTCTTCGGCGTATTACAATCTGAGTTTACTGTCCAGCGACTTCTACGGTCTACTCTTTGGTACGCGCCCGATTGTTGATTCACTGCTAGATTGTGCCTGATCCGCATCAATAGGGCTTTTCCTCTTCGTATGTTCACCTGCTATTTTTTTCTCTTCACCCTTATCCTGAGTTCGTTCCAGCACTACGAACCGTACTGGCTCTACTTCCCTTCTTTCGTAGTGGTCATCTTGGGACTCATAGTCTACTTCTGGCATTCCACACGTATGTCCCTCATGATAGCCATTCTTATTCCTCCTGACGGCGTTTGTAGCCGAACAACAAGGCAAGACGGACATCCGCGTCCCAGTTTACGTCACACAGCGTGGAGGAGCGGTGTCAGGGGATGTATAATGGAAAGTCACGAACGACAGTAATTATGAGCTACGTATCTACAGGCGCTATTCTTATGTGTTGGAAGCTTTGCCTATCAGTATACCCTGTAAAGGGGAAATGACTACGAGTACATCAACAAGTTGGGGTTAGATCAGGGAAATAGATAAAACGAAGCGAGAACTGTGAAAACACTACGTTGGCTTAGACCCGGTGACGGGGATGAGGCGGCTCTTCTGGTGGGGTAGCCAATGGTTTTTGGGAGTCTTGCAACTGTTGGCCGCGACGTTCAGCCAGCCGCTATACGTGCCGTGATCACAGTCAACACCCTACGGCAAACTGGGGGGGAGGGGATACTAGTGACCTACCTCTTTCAAACGTTGCAGGCCTCCCATCATACTGTCTATAGTAGCCTCAGACATCCCGCTGATCTGTTTCCCGCCCCCACCCAAAATAATTGTCAGTTATATCTCCTGCATCCGAACGCGACAAAAAAAACAAAACTTACCGTCTCTTCGGCATTGCGACCCATCTCGCGGAGGCGGTAGAGCTCTCGGTCTGTGGAGGACCTCCCGCTGGCTTCTGCCGCTACTGGTGGTGGCGGTTCGCGCCACCCACCGCCATTCGCATCAGAGCGGGGATCATCGTTCGGCACCTCGGCGCCTCGGCGTGGCCCCCACTGCTGCTGCTGCTGCTGCTGCTGTTCGTCAAAGCGGGGGCCGCCGCTCCGCCCCCAGCCCTGGAAACGACCCGCCCCGCGCTCCCACTGGCCATGGCCATGGCCACGGCGACCGTTGTCATCGTCGTCGTCATACCCGATCCGGGCGGTGGGGCGGAAGTCGCACTTCCTGAAGGATTGCATCAAGGCGAAGGTCGCGAGGGAGCCGATGGAGAACCAGATGAAGCGGGTCGGCCTGCAGAACATCGGGCTGTAGGATCCGTAGTGTCCGTGCCAGTGCGGGGACATGAGAGAAAATAAAAGAAGGATTAAGAATAAAGGTTAAGATACAGTCGGGGTGTTGTTTAATGAGTTGGTGGGTTGATAACTGCTGAGTGAGGTAGGGAGCGCGATGTGCGTTAGGCACTGTTGGGGCATCACGGCGATGGTGTCTCTATTTATTTAGGAGAGCTGCTGCGGCAGGCCGCGAGGAGGCGTCATCCTTAGAGGAATGTGTCCCGAAGTGAGGTCGTTATCACGTTGGCCGGGAGTACACGCAACTGATGTCGGCACATCATCGTCATCGTCCTGAGTGTGCCAGTGCCGATGCCAAAAAAGGGAATCTAAGTGGAGACTCAATTTGAGTTCGACGGTCGAGCGGACCAGGCAGTGTGCGACCGACTGTTTTGCCCACACATTAGGGGCTTCCAGACCTCCTTGCTGAATTTTACCAACCATCCACCCCTAGTAACGACCCCTACACCTTTATTTCTATGGCCATGAGCACTACCCACCAAATGGAATGGTCAGATCTTGTATGATGTTGTTCAAGATTTCAAGCGGATTAGACCTTTTTTTATCCGCTCTGATGCTTCCGATGCGGATCTGGAACAAGGGGCACCCCTCCTTTGGCTTGCCGTCGATAACGCCTTCTCGAAAATTGACGGCCTGAAGGAACTCATCACCCCCATGGAGGCTTTTGAAAAGGACGTTCAGCTCCAAGGCGAAGCATTCTATGAGCTATTGAGAGATGTAGCGAAAAAAGAAGACTGGCATGGTCTCTTAAAAAATCGTATGTCTCTCGATTCTGTCGTGCTGACAAAACTCATCTCGAGTCTAGGCATATTTTTCAACAAGTCACTTTCGACTCCTGCAACGTTGCAGGGAGCCCTTTCTTGGACACAGTCTCAATAAAGGGTATGAATCCTTTCCAGGTTCTTCAAGGTATTGTAATGAGTAATAGTCTTAATGTCGACCCAAGGAGAAGTGTAGACAGTATGAGATAGGATAAGAAGAAAGGAAACACACAGAACAGAGATGGAGATGAAAAGGCAGATGGTGATACAGGTGTAGTGATTTCCTGGCCCAGCTTGGCCTGAAAGCTGGGTCAACCACCTGGCTTTTTGTGGCTTCCAGCCTGAAAATCTGAGGCTAGGGCTGCCAACCATGGCCTACCTCAGCTTAGGTTTCCTATGGCCTGCAAGGCTGTGTGGCTTTAGGCAAATTTGGTATTCTCATGCTGTATTCTCATCTAAATAGGGAAGTTGTATTTCCGTGAGCAATCATGTGCTCTGTGACCATTGTGTGACCATTTTCATATATGATGTGATCAATTAGTTTTGTTGATCACTATACTCAAACCCCACCTTCCCTCTGACTGGGTCCCTCATGCCAGCCAATCCCACAGCAGCTCAATGGACCTGATCTGATGAGAAACTACTAGTTGATTTTTGTAGCAGATGACTCCTAGCTATGATGACGAGGGTGACTCAGAAACACTGAAGTCAAAGAAGATGGAGTGAACTGTCTGTTTCACACAGTCAGCATTGTAACGCCAGCTCAGGTGCTGGGCTTGAAACTTGATACACATTGCCACCCTATTCCTGTCTCGCTTTGCCCTGGCACCTCCCTTACATTAGCTACTTGTCCCCTTTGTATTTAAAACTACCCTTTAACCTTCAGAATAGAGGAGCACTGTATTGCCACCCTTTGTTACCCCTTCTTGCATTTGTGTGATCTTGGCATGAGTCAGGCCCAATCGAGGGCACTTGCACTGAATCCACTTGCTATCATCTCCTTTGTTCTCACACTCTCTTAGGTTCTTCTCCATCCCCTCCCTTATTCCCTATCCACCCTCTGCCTATGACTACTCACACATGAGCTTTTGAGCCCATATAATGTAATGCAGAGATAAATCATGTGCTAACCTACAAAGCAGCATGGAGGAGAGCAAAGACAAGTGTTCCCTTTGCAGGGAACCAGAGCAGGGGTCATGTGGAGGTAGGTTAAGAGGGGAATCCAAAGAGGACAAGTTAGATTATAAGTGCATCTAGACACAGGCTTATATAGTGCTACTGTTAGTTTGTGTGAGGGTCTAAGTGCTGTGCTTACTAACTACTGGGTAAGGCCTATGACTCAGGTGATGACACATCCTGTGTGCTGACTGATGCACTTGTAATCCTCTCTAACTCAGAGGATGACATGTTGCTGAGTAATGGTACTTTTAGCATGTAATCTATCTTACCTGAATATTCTATGATGTTTTACACTATTCTAACCAATTGTAATGCACATGTTGTACTAGCTATTGTAAAGGACATAAATAGAAGGATCCTCCCAGGATCCTGTGACATGTCCCTAACAACATGACTTCCTGGGCTCATGTGACTTCCTGCACATGACCCAATGCATCTTAGCATTTGCTGGTGCTTTGTTACGTCACGGTAGGGACGTTCACCCGACATGGGTTAAGTTGATCTACTGAGATGCTGCACTAAGGGTCTGGTTCTGGTTCGTCAAGGGAAGTTCCAAAGAGGAACTTCAGTGAAGATGTATGAGTTGAAGAGTCAGCCTAAGCCAATAGTGGAACTTAGAATTCTTCAGTGAGAGGAGAGGGTTCGTGAGAGATGGAGTATCAAAAGGTCTTTGGATTGCTCTGAGTACTGTAAGATACAAGAAGTCAAGTCTAAGGCTACATGTTACGGCCGAGATCCCGAGATCCCGCGAAAGCACACCACCGAGCTGCCTGAGCCGACCTGCGTTGGACAACTACGAGCAAGACCTCGATACGGAGGCATTAAGGGAAGCCTTGATGAGAAAGGGCGACCTGAGCATGTGGACATTGCGTCCCGAACCAGCTAAGTCCCGCACTCCCGTTGAGAGCAGCGATGAAGAAGCTGATGATCCTTACGAGCAAGATGAAGCTCGTGCGCGTGCCATGTATGCGCACTTCTACGGGCGTGATAGCCCAGAGTCACGTGACTCATCACGTGAGGCATCACCTGAGCGTGTGTGCCTCAGGTATGCCACAGCCGGTTACCTGGTTGATGACGACATGGACTAGGCCTTCGTGCCTGCCTTCTGATGGACTTTCTGATGGACGCCTCGTGTACTGTACGGGCGCAGCCTCGTGTCTGATGGATGTCGGTGCCTTTATAGGCCGGTCCAATTATGTTTCTCCTTTGTGTTTCAGCTTGTGGAGCCGGAGCCCTTATGGCTATTGGCTAGAGATAAGGACTTAAGGTTTGTGCTGAGTCCGAACCTTACCTACTAGTAGTATAAGTACTAGCTTGTCTTTGCATGTATTCCCCATCTTGAGTTCTTTAACAATCCGCATCACAGTTCCCTCCTGCTTTCCTAAGGGCCTTAGTTGGTCTTCTCTACCAAACCCTTAGACGTCCTCTTGTTGTGCCACTTCTCAGCGAGCCGTTTCCCCTTGGTTTTCCCTTCGTCTCTCAGTTGCAACCACTATTGCAGTGGTTTTGCCTTGGTTGTCGCGTGCAATACAAGCGTTCTGAGAACCCCAGTTCAAGTCGAACTAGACGGCCGGTGCGACCGTAACACTACAAGCTACTTAGCAAGTCTGACTTTATAGTATCTACAAGGGATCCTAGGATGGAGTCACAATAGTATCCTAGGATCAAGTCATTATGTCTCCAAGACAATGAAATGAATAAGTAACTGTGGCGCAGTCCACAGTAATCACAAGCTAAGGTATGAAACAAAAGATATAAGCTCCTTAGCAACAGGTTAGAGTCACCATAACTCTTATGAGAACGATCACATGAAGGAAGGAAAAGGTGTCACATGTCCTAAGGCATTTAAAGAAAAAGGAATTAAATAGGCAGTGTCATAACATGCTTCCAGCATTGTATAAATTTGTATAAAATACATAAAAATACAAAATAAAATATAGTGACTGATATGGCTATGACAATTTTCTTCATGAGCACTGTGCTACCACTAGGGATGGAGGCAACTTTAAGATGGTCACCTTTTGGGCAGCTGCTACTATTGTTGAGGCCAAGTGCACATGCACAATTGGTGGCCTGAAAACTGTAAAGGCCTGCCAAAACAAGTGGGCTGCTGTATGTCCTTTATCTTCTATTTCTGGATCTATTCTTATAGCTTTTCCTAGTTCTGTTGTATATTTCATGCCATTTAGGCCATTATCAACCACATAGGATGGAGTTGGTGTGACAAAAAGGGTGCAAATATCCAGCCTGACCAAGTTATGGCCTGGTCATCCTTCTGTGATACCCACAAGGAGGTGAAGCCCTTCTGAAACTGGGGCTGGGTTCATCTTGAAAGAGTGTCTGAGATTTTGCCAGCAACTGTTTATGATGTGAACATTTTCTGCCCCTCCCAAGGTCTTACAAGCCTCAACTAGGGATACCACTATAACAACACTCCTGAAGGCTTCTCAAGAAGGGTTGGCCACCTAAGGTGCTACTACAGAGGCATATGGGAATGACATTGTAGAGGAGACCTCAGACAATTTGATGTCACAGGTGAGTGGTGCCATTTTACTTATGTTCAATATACTTATCTTCTGTTTAGCCTATCCTCACTACCCCTGCCCTACTCCTTTAGGCTACTTACCCTATTTCATGCAAGTGCAAGCATGCCTTATCTCAAACCCCTTCACCTTTCTTAAAGAAAATCAAGACCACTGGTGCAGATGTGATCAAAGGTTTAACCTAGTCAATAAGTCACTTTGGTGACAACATCTGCTGGGTTTTAGCCATAGACCCCTTATTGCAAACACCCCACCACAGGAAGGAAGCTCTGAAGCTTACTTAATAGGAGGAGTGGCTCTTAAAGGGTGATTGGCTAGTATTCTATAGTGTTCTAGAGAGGGACATAAATTGTTGTGATCCAGCTCACCTTGGACTTTCTTTTTCTTTTACCTTATCGCTTTTATTTGTCCTCAGACCATCTCAGAGTACTAACTTGTTGACTCATTACCATGAATGCTTCCCTACTCTGATTCCCCTTTTATCCTTTCCCCTTCTGCATTTCCTTTTGTTCCCCTTCGGTACTCTTTCATGGGACAGACACAGAGTAGCTACCTATATAAGCCTAATCATCTGTACACTTATTCTCCAGTCTTGTCTTTGTCTTTACTACTAGCAAATATAAGCCTTGTCCTCCTCTATCTGTGTGCCCCCTTCTTGTCATCTCACCACCACTGTCAGTCCTCCCTTCATTGGGAACCACCTCAAAGCTTTGCACCTTGTGCTATAACAATGCACACACACAGACCATTGACTCTAAGTTGACTCCCACCAAACCTCGTCCCTAAGTCTTTGACTTAGTCACTCACACCCTGTTGTCCTTACCAGACCCTTGTCACCTTGTTGTTAAGACCTTCATCCTCTTGGATCCTCGTCGCCTTGTGCCCCATCATCCTCAGTCCCTCGTCCCCTTGCACCTTGTCCTCACCCCTTGTCCTTGTACCACCGGCGCACGTCATGCAGAAAGGCCCCGCTAGGCCTTAACATAAATGCTGTTGATGTCATGATCCAGCTCACCTTGGACTTTCTTTTTCTTTACTCTATTACTTTGACTTATTGCCTCCCTTCTTACTCACCAACCTGTTGTGTTATGCCCTAGCAGGGGTGTGTTCTGAGGTACAAAGTTCAAGGGTTCATACTAGTAATGAAGTAAAGACATCTACTGTCTATGCTATAACACAACTAGGTATAAGAAGAGGGTTAAGCTCTTGAGCTTGATGACTTGGTAATGAAGGACCTTAGGTCCAAGGTGAGACACCTCTCTATATCTGATCTTACTGATACACCAAGTTCAACAGAGTATGGCATTGTTGTAGTACAACTGCAAAGACTTTGAAGGGAGGTTTGGCTGGGTTAGAGCTGGAGGAAGGTGGTTTACAAGTAGAGGAAAGCATTCACGCTCAAGGGGTGGAGGCAAAGTTGCTAGGTTGGAAACTAAGCCAAGTCTGGCTTGCTATGAAGTACAAGAGGGGTTTATATACACAAGGGGAAGTAAAGTCATGAACATAAGGCAAGACAAAGAGATGAAACCCAAGAAAGTATAGTACCAGAGTCAGAACTAATTTGGTGAGAGTGTAGGTGTTTGACCATTTTCTGAGCTGTTTTTGGCTGTTTTTGTTCTTTTGCTGGTCTTCCTCCACCTGGTTCTGAAGGGATTGATACTTGCACTAGTTTATCATTGTGCTATAGAGTTCCCTTTCTTCCTGGTTGCTGGGGTTGTAGTAATCTGACACTATCATTCTTGTGAAGCTAAACAAGATAGGTGTTACGGTCGCACCGGCCGTCTAGTTCGACTTGAACTGGGGTTCTCAGAACGCTTGTATTGCACGCGACAACCAAGGCAAAACCACTGCAATAGTGGTTGCAACTGAGAGACGAAGGGAAAACCAAGGGGAAATGGCTCGCTAAGAAGCGGCACAACAAGAGGACATCTAAGGGTTTGGTAGAGAAGACCAACTAAGGCCCTTAGGAAAGCAGGAGGGAACTGTGATGCGGATTGTTAAAGAACTCAAGATGGGGAATACATGCAAAGACAAGCTAGTACTTATACTACTAGTAGGTAAGGTTCGGACTCAGCACAAACCTTAAGTCCTTATCTCTAGCCAATAGCCATAAGGGCTCCGGCTCCACAAGCTGAAACACAAAGGAGAAACATAATTGGACCGGCCTATAAAGGCACCGACATCCATCAGACACGAGGCTGCGCCCGTACAGTACACGAGGCGTCCATCAGAAAGTCCATCAGAAGGCAGGCACGAAGGCCTAGTCCATGTCGTCATCAACCAGGTAACCGGCTGTGGCATACCCGAGGCACACACGCTCAGGTGATGCCTCACGTGATGAGTCACGTGACTCTGGGCTATCACGCCCGTAGAAGTGCGCGTACATGGCACGCGCACGAGCTTCATCTTGCTCGTAAGGATCATCAGCTTCTTCATCGCTGCTCTCAACGGGAGTGCGGGACTTAGCTGGTTCGGGACGCAATGTCCACATGCTCAGGTCGCCCTTTCTCATCAAGGCTTCCCTCAATGCCTCCGTATCGAGGTCTTGCTCGTAGTTGTCCAACGCAGGTCGGCTCGGGCAGCTCGGCGGCGTGCTTTCGCGGGAACTTGGGATCTCGGCCGTAACAATAGGGGGTAGGACCACCAAAGCCTTGTTATCTTCTTCTTGTTTATAGTCAGGGCATTGTGATAGTGTGTCTGCCTGTCCATTCTTCTTCCTAGCTATGTGAACCAATTCAAAGTTGTATTCTATAGGTTCTGCATGCCATCTCACCACCCTCCTGTTGTAGTCTCCTGGATTCTTCCAGTACAATATGTTGGCATGATCTATGTGCACCTTCACCTTAAGGGCTGGTTGGTGTAGGAAGTGTCTTCAGTGTCAGAACATTTCCACAAGGGCTAGGAGCTCCTTATTATACACATCATAATTTCTTTAGGCATCATTCATGGTTTTTGAGAAAAATGCTACCAGGTGGAGCACTCCTCCTTCATTGCGTTGCATTAGGACAGCTCCTACTGCATAATTTAACACATCAACTTCAACTTTGAATGGTTTCTTCTGGTCTGGTTGTATCAAAACCAGTTCTTCACATATTCACTTCTTTAATTCTTCAAATGCACTTTCTTCTCTTAGTCCCCAATTCCATTGAACACCTTTCTTCAACTGGTCATTTAGTGGCTTTATAATAAAGGAAAATCCTCAGATAAATCGACAGTAAAAGTTGCAGAATCCAAGGAAAACCTGAATATCTTTGGTGGTCTTCAGTGTTTTCCATTCTGTGACTCCAGTGACTTTAACTGGGTCCATGGTGATGGTTCCTTTTTCTAAGATAACTTCTAGAAATTTGATACGTTCCACTTCAAAAAGGCATTTGCTGTGTTTTAGATAGAGGTCCAGCTTTTGAAGGTGTTTGAGAACCTTGTTGACTAGTCTATAGTGTTCTTCTCCATCCTTCTTTGTGGTGATAAGGATGTTATCCATATAGATGATTACTTGACCCATTGCTGTTAGGTCATTGAACTGTGTATTCATCATTCTTTGAAAAATTGCTGGGGTGTTCTTTAGCCTGAATGGCATTACTGTAGGCTTGAATAATCCTAGGTTTGTTTTGAAGGTGGCTTTCAGTTCGTCACCTTCTTGGAAGTGAATATTATTGTATCCTGCCTATACATCCATCTTGGTAAACAACCTGGCATCCTTCACTTTGTCTACAAGCTTATTATGGCCTAGTAGGGCCACTCTATGCAACGTGCACTCAAGGGGACAGGGTATAAGGGTTTGATAAGCAAGCAGCAAAGCAGCAAGTGTCATGAACTCTTTGCTGCATACTCCTTTTTATCTTATCTTATCTTAGATCTTATCTTTATCTTATCCCAAAGCCCTTATCAAAGCGGACTTATGTTTATCCATTATTTGCATGGCATGTCTTCTCTTTCATGTGCTGTCATTTCCTTCCATCACCTTCTGTGATGTTCTTTTACTTATCTACCAATGGCCTTAAGCCCTCTGGTGCATGGACCATGTACGCATGGACCACCTATATTAGCTTGTACCCTTAGGCCTTGGCTCCTTAGCTTTGGCTTCATCAATTCATAGCTTGTTGAACTTATCTCTCTCTGAATCCTCTCCTTGCCTTTATTGGCCCATTTATTGCTCACCTTGTTAGGGAGCCCTTTGAAGCTTTGTGACTTGTGCTATAACAAGGCCATCAGAGACCTTAGGTGTTATTGCATGCAGTGCTGAACTGACTTAGCTGCTGTCAGCCTTAGGCTCAGGGCCATTACAGAATGTACTCAGGACCACACTCTGCTGTAGTGTAACAACAAGGTAACAAGGATCCACAAGGGGACAACAGAGTATGAGGGATTAAGATGAGAGCTTAGGGATGAGGTATAGAGTGCTTGGTAATGCAACCAAGGGTACAATGGGAAAGGACTAAGTTATGCAAGGTGTGTGACTTAGGATCAGAGGTACTGTGTGTGTACATGTTATGATACGACTCATTCTTGCCTATTTTTACTTACATTCTCATATGAGTCATAGTGACTCTAGCCCGTTGTTAAGGGGCTTATATCTTGTGTTTCAGGACTCAGCTCATGATTACTCCGGACTGCGCTCCGCAGTTACTTATCATCTCTGACTCAATCCTAGGATGCTATTATGACTCAATCCTAGGATCCCCATTTACTATAAAGTCAAGCTTGCTAGGTAGTATGTAGCCTTAGACTTGACTTTTTGTACTCTACGGTACTCGAGCAATCAAAGACTGTCGAATACTCCATATCTTACTGAATGAACCCTCTCCTCTCACTGAAGAATCCTAAGTTCCACTATTGGCTTAGGCTGACTCTTCAACTCGTACATCTTCACTAAAGTTCCTCTTTGGAACTTCCCTTGACAATTAGAACCAGACCCTTAGTGCAGCGTCTCAGTAGATTGACTTAACCCACGTTGGGTGAACATCCCTACTGTGATGTAACATTAAGTCAAGTCTATCGAACCTATTGCCACACTGGCTAAGGGACGAAGAATTTCTGAATCCAGATCTGTTGCTGGATTCAAACCGTTTCCCATCGAGAGGAGAACAGACAATGACATTCCCGCCCACGTAAAAGGAGCAGCCATTTGGCAGGAAATAGATGGCGAAGAAGGTTTCTGGGTATATGACATACTCAGCACAGCATACCTTGCCATCGAATACAAAGAAAGTACCAAGCAGTGGTACTTTATACAACGAGACAGCAGGACTAGAAAGTGGATCGCAATCCAACCAGTCCCCTCCTTGTATAACCTGGGAAGAAGATCGATCAGACCAACGACAGTAACAGCAATTCCACCAGATGACACTCCATTGAAGGCAGGCTAGCATACCGTGCCAACTGCTAAGAGACATGATACAAAAAGTTCTCCAATGGCAACACAGACAACCACTACAACCGTGGCAACAGCAACCACGATGGCCGTTCCACCATCCACAGTACAAACATTCTTCACAAAGACAGGAACGGGAACAGGAGGAAGCGGAAACCCCCCTGCTACAACAGCAGGAAGTGGTCCCTCCAGAGGTGGGCCCCCAGGACCACCAGGAGGAAGCGGACCGCCAGGAGGTGGCCCCCCAGCAGGTGGGGGCGCACCTGGAGGCGGAGGTCCCGCCACAGGCAGGGGTGCACCTGGAGGAGGTCTTCCAGGGGGTGGTGTTCCTGCAGGTAGGGGCGCAGGTGCTGGTGCAGGCCCCAGAGGGGCAAACGGCAAACTTGGAGGAAATCCCCCAACCGACTTTGATGGTACTCAATCGCTTGTGGACCAATTCATGCAGGAATTCAACCTGTATCATATCACGAATTTGGACGCTGAACAAATGGCGATACCTATAAAACGGGCGGCCCTGCTACTCGGATTCATTAAAGGACCAAACATAAAGGACTGGGTCAAGCAATGGACCAACTGGATCTTAGGCGAAATGAACAATGTAAGACTCCCACACGATGAATATTACTGGACAGCAGTGTCTCATGGCTTTGAACAAGTGTTCCAGGATACTGGAGCAAGAGAAAGAGCTGAAGATAAATTGCGTCACTTGGCCTTTATACCAAATGAAGTAGACGCATTTATCGCTCAATTTGAATCTCTTGCAGCCAAAGCAATATATCCTCTAGATTCTCAGTTGACACTCTCCTTATTCGCGTCAAAACTTCCCTATTGCATGATGGATCACATCTACAAGGTGGTACGCCCCCTCGATTTCAGAGGATGGGCCGATGGAGTACGACAATACCACTCGGACAACACTGCAGTCCAGAACATTTGGGGGATTTATGAAGAAACTCCAAGAAAGAAGGGCACAGGTAAGATGAACCCTGCACAATTGGCAAAGATGCTAGGCGTCAAAATGCCAGCCCTGGCTTCAGACGCAATGGATACTCGGGCAGACCACTCTCATTCCAACTTTAATCATAAAGGAACAAAAGGGAGAGCAGCTGCAACCACTGTGGACAAGCCAGATGTTGAAGTCCAGAAGAAAGAAGGCTGTTGTTTCAACTGTAACAAGCAAGGACACCTCTCGCACAATCGTCTGGACAAAGTAAAGGACAAGAAACCTCCTCAGAAGGCTCGCAAGGCTAAAGCCAAAGAAAGCGAACACGAGGAAGAATTGGAAGAGGAACAGTCTAAAACTGAATCCACCCCTACTGATATGCAATCTTCCCTTATTAAAAGCCTTTCGATGAAGGAAAAATATGAAATGTTGAAGCAGGCTTGGGATGCTGAGCATGGGAAGGATTTTTAAAATGCACAACCCCTCCGGTCTGGGGGCGTGCATTACAGTTTAACGATGTGTTTGTTTGTAAATATCAAAGTCTCCAAATCCCAACTCTGATACAAACTGCACACACAATGGCCAAAAGAAAAGTTCTCGTGGATTCAGGAGCCACGGACAATTTTATAGACTTCAAGCTCCTGAAAAGAATGAAGATTGGCAAACTAAAGCTGCTGCGACCCCGCATTGTATGGAACATTGACGGGACCCAGAACAAGTCAGGAATCATCAAGTACTACATTGACCTGCAAGTCCAAACTGGGGAAAAGAAACAGAATATGCAATTCTTCATCACCAATCTAGGAGATGACGAGATGGTGTTAGGGTACCCTTGGCTCGTGGCCTTCCAGCCATTGATCGATTGGAGAAGTGCGACCCTTGATGAAAGCATGCAACCACTTGTCATCAAGACCCTTTCATATACAATGGACACAGAAGTGGTACACATATGAGATGCGTGGACCAAAAAGGCTGCATCATTATGCACCCCTGGGGAAGAACTCTTTATTCACTGAATGGATGAAGAAAGCCTCAAAAGAAACTCGACATCAACCAAAATGGCAGTAAAGGCGCTGCCAAAAAGAAGAGAAAACCTGGGATCAGATAGTCCCAAAACACTACCACAAATGGAAGAAGGTCTTTTCTGAAGAAGAGGCGAAGCGATATCCAGTACACCAACCATGGGATATTGCTATTGATTTTACAGAGGACGCCCCAAAAACTCTAGACTGCAAAATATACCCATTATCTAAAGGCGAGCAAGAAAAGCTCAATGAATACATCAAAGATAACTTGGAAAAGGGTTATATTCGTCTGTCAAAATCACAATACTCGTCACCCTTCTTTGTTGGAAAGAAAGATGGAAAACTTTGTCCAGTGGTGGACTACTGAAAATTAAACTCCTTCACAATCCCCAACCAATACCTGTTGCCTCTAATACAGGAACTAGTCGACAAGGTGAAGAGTGCCAGGTTGTTCACAAAGATGGATGTACGAGCAGGATACAACAATATTCGCTTCCGAGAAGGTGATGAACCGAAAGCTGCCTTCAAAATGAACTTAGGACTTTTTGAACCAACAGTAATGCCATTTGGGCTGAAAAATGCCCCTGCAGTTTTCCAGCGGATGATGAATACACAATTTACTGACCTTACAGCAACAGGTCAAGTAATCATCTACATGGACAACATCCTTATAGCAACAAAGAAGGATGAAGAAGAACACCACAAATTGGTTAACAAAGTCCTTGAACGTCTTCAAAAGCTAGATCTCTACCTAAAGCCCAGCAAATGCCTCTTTGAGGTAGAACACATCAAATTTCTAGGAGTAATCCTGGAAAAAGGGACTGTCACCATGGATCCAGTTAAGGTCACTGGAGTGGCAGAATGGAAAACACCAAAAACCACTAAAGACATTCGGGCCTTCCTAGGATTCTGCAACTTCTACAGGCGATTTATCTGTGGATTTTCCTTCATTGCAAAGGCATTGAATGACCAACTAAAGAAAGGTGTTCAATGGAACTGGGGGCCAAGAGAACAAAGCATTTTTGAAACACTGAAAAAGCAAATATGCGAAGAACTGGTCTTGATACAACCAGACCAAGAAAAACCGTTTGAGGTCAAAGTTGATGCCTCAAACTATGCAATGGGAGCCGTCCTAATGCAACGAAATGAACAAGGAGTGCTCCACCCGGTAGCATTCTTTTCAAAAACCATGAACGATGCCCAAAGAAACTACGATGTATATAACAAGGAGCTCTTGGCCCTTGTGGAAATGTTCAGACATTGGAGACATTTCCTGCACCAACCAGCGTTCAAAGTAAAGGTGCATACAGATCACGCCAATCTATTGTACTGGAAGAATCCAGGCGACCACAATAGAAGAGTGGCAAGATGGCATGCGGAACTCATGGAATATGACTTCGAATTAGTCCACATAGCCGGGAAGAAGAATGGTCAGGCGGACACATTGTCACAACGCCCAGACTACGAACAAGGTGAAGAAGATAATAAAGCATTGGTGGTCCTACCCCCTGCTTTGTTCAGCTTCGCAAGAATGATGGGGTCAGAATATTATAACCCCAGCAACCAGAAGGAAAGGGAGCACTATAGTGCAATGGTAAACCATCGCAAATACCAATCCCTTCAAGACCAGGTGGAAAAGGACCAGCAGATGAACAAAAGGAGCCAGGAAGTGCTCAAGAAATGGTCAAACACCTATGTTCTCACCAAACTAGTTGGAATTTGGTGGAAGATTGAAAATGATACAGACCGGATTGTCATTGCCAGAGACAACGATCTGAAGAGGGGGGTAAATCACTTTTACCACGATACCCCATCAGCCAGACACCCAGGAATCACAAACACATACGCCCTGGCAAAATGGGACTTCTGGTGGCCAAAGATGAAAGAAGATGTGGAGCAATACGTAAAGGGATGTGCAGCGTGCCAAGCAAACAAAATCAACACACAGCCACTAAAACCAGCTATGATCCCTATCACTCCAGAAAACTCTTTGCCATTCGAGACAGTCACCATGGACTTCATCACAAAGTTGCCACTTTCGGGCAAATACGACACGATCCTCACAGTTACGGATCATGATTGCAGTAAAGCAGCGGTATTTATACCCTGCCAAGAGACAATTACTGTGGAAGGGGTAGCAGAACTCTACCTGAAACATGTGTACATCCGATTCGGTGCCCCGAAGAAGATTATCTCTGACCGAGATACCTGATTTACGTCACACTTCGCCAAAGGCCTGTGCGAAGCGTTGAAGATACACCAGAACATCAGCATGGCATACCACCCAAGAACTGATGGCCAGTCAGAAAGGACAAACCAATGGCTCAAACAGTATCTTCGATTCTGGTGCGATGAAAGGCAAGACGATTGGCACAAGTACCTGCCAATGGCGGAATTTGCGCATAACCAATGGCCGAACTCCACCACCCGAAAGACCCCCTACGAAATGCTCATAGTGTCGTGATCCGGCTCACCATGGACTTATTTTTCTTTTACTATATCGCTTTGACTCACACTTGCTTCCCCTCGGAGTACTAACCTGTTGACTCACTACCATGTACGATTCCTTACTCCGAGTCCCCTTCCTAACCCTTCCCCTTCTGTGCTTCCCCTTGTTCCCTTTCCTTCTCCTTCCCCATTCGCGCTTTCTATTGTTCTCCTTTAGTATCCCCTCATGGGACGGACACGGAGTAGCTACCTATATAAGCTCGACCACTTGTGTGCTTATTCCCTAGTCTTGTCTTCGTTTATCATACTAGCGAATACCAGACCAGTTTACTCTTCCACTGTGTGCTCCCTTCTCGTCGTCTCATCACCACTGTCGGTCTTCCCTTAGTTGGGAGCCACCTCGAAGCTTTGCGCTTGTGCTATAACAACGCGCACACACAGACCCTAAGTCACTCGACTTAGTCCCTCGTACTTCGGCCGTCTGACCGAAGCCCCCTGTACCTCGTTACTAAGTCCATCGACTTACCCTCGAACCCTTGCTCCTTGGTCGTCCCTCGCAGACCTTAGTCTCTTAGAACTCCCTCGGCCTTGGTTACCATTTGCCAAGCACCTCGTCCTTGTACCCTGTCCTTGTCCCCTCATACCCTTGGTGCACGTCGCACAGTAAGGCCCCGCTAGGCCTTAACACATGGACGTAGATGCCACCACCAGCACCCCCCAAAAGCTCAAGAAGCTCACCCCCGAAGAACGTGAGAAGCTAGCAAAAGAAGGACACTGCTTCTGTTGTCGTCATCAGGGACATATGTCCTGCGAATGCCCCCAGTGCCAGAGCACCTCCAGTGCTCGCACCACCTCCATGTCGTCCACCACTGCACCCTCCACCACCGCTTCCACCACTCCCTCTACCAGTGTCCCCAAGAAAACCAAGGCTCAACAGATTGTGGCTATCATAGCCAGCATGACTGAAGAAGAGCAAGGAGAATACCTGGATGACCAGGATTTTCATGATGCCGAACTCTAACAGCCGAGAGCAAGGCAACCATTAGCACCATGTATAGTATGAAGAACGATTCAATGACAATCCCCGTTCAAATTTACATGTGGCACGGAAAGGCTGAAGTAGAAGTCCTCCTTGATAGTGGGGCAACCAACAATTTCATCGACACTCGCACCGTCTCAAAGTTACACCTTGGGACACAAGAACTACGCACCCCCCGCCTCGTCCACAACGTAGACGGAACCCTCAACCAAGCGGGCTCCATTACCCACCTCACCTACCTTGTCATCAACCAAGGGGCACAAGCAGTAAGAATGCCCTTATACATCACCAACCTCGGACATGACCGCCTCATCCTGGGTCACCCATGGTTTAAACGATTCAACCCCAGAATCGACTGGACTACCAACACCCTTGAAGGAGGGGACCTCGCACTCCACTCCGTCTCTTATCACAAATGCGTCCACCCCCAGATCAACAGTGTTACAGCCGAGATCCCGAGTTCCCGCGAAAGCACACCGCCGAGCTGCCCGAGCCGACCTGCGTTAGACAACTACGAGCAAGACCTCGATACGGAGGCATTGAGGGAAGCCTTGATGAGAAAGGGCGACCTGAGCATGTGGACATTGCATCCCGAACCAGCTAAGTCCCGCACTCCCGTTGAGAGCAGCGATGAAGAAGCTGATGATCCTTACGAGCAAGATGAAGCTCGTGCGCGTGCCATGTACGCGCACTTCTATGGGCATGATAGCCCAGAGTCACGTGACTCATCACGTGAGGCATCACCTGAGCGTGTGTGCCTCGGGTATGCCGCAGCCGGTTACCCGGTTGATGACGACATGGACTAGGCCTTCGTGCCTGCCTTCTGATGGACTTTCTGATGGACGCCTCGTGTACTGTACGGGCGCAGCCTCGTGTCTGATGGATGTCGGTGCCTTTATAGGCTGGTCCAATTATGTTTCTCCTTTGTGTTTCAGCTTGTGGAGCCGGAGCCCTTATGGCTATTGGCTAGAGATAAGGACTTAAGGTTTGTGCTGAGTCCGAACCTTACCTACTAGTAGTATAAGTACTAGCTTGTCTTTGCATGTATTCCCCATCTTGAGTTCTTTAACAATCCGCATCACAGTTCCCTCCTGCTTTCCTAAGGGCCTTAGTTGGTCTTCTCTACCAAACCCTTAGACGTCCTCTTGTTGTGCCACTTCTTAGCGAGCCGTTTCCCCTTGGTTTTCCCTTCGTCTCTCAGTTGCAACCACTATTGCAGTGGTTTTGCCTTGGTTGTCGCGTGCAATACAAGCGTTCTGAGAACCCCAGTTCAAGTCGAACTAGATGGCCGGTGCGACCATAACAAACAGCATCGCTCAGAAATGGGCTGAGAAGGCTATCGCCTCTAAAACCCCACCAGTAACCGACATCCCCTCCGAATACCAGCGCCATGCCACAGTCTTCTCTGAGAAAGCTGCACAACGCTTCCCCCCTGCCAGAGAAGATGACCATGCCATCACCCTCAAACCAGACGCTCCCGCCACCATCAATTGCAAGGTATACCCCCTCACCCCGGTCGAAGAAGAAGTCACCAAGAAGTTCATTAAGGAACACTTAGAGAAAGGTTACATCGTTGAATCTAACTCCCCCTATGCCTCCTCCTTCTTCGTGAAAAAGAAGGATGGCAAGCTACGCCCCACTCAAGACTACAAACCCCTTAACTCATGGACCATCCGCGACACGTACCCTCTCCCACTGATCAACACCATCCTCGAACAGCTCCAGGGGAAGAAGATCTTCACCAAGTTCGATATCCGCTGGGGCTATAACAATATCCACATCAAAGAAGAAGATCAGTGGAAGGCCGCATTCAAAACACCCTTTGGCCTCTTCCAACCTCGTGTCATGTTCTTCGGCCTCACCAATTCCCCTGCTACCTTTTCCCGCACCATGAACCGCATGTTCCACCACCTCAAGGACAAATACCCCAAGGAACTCTTCATCTACATGGATGACATCCTCATCGCTACTCATGACGACCTATCACGCCACCGCACCATTGTCCATGAAGTCCTTGACCTCCTAGAAGTTGAATCTTACTTCCTCAAACCCTCCAAGTGCGCCTTCGAACAACCCCGCATCGAATACCTTGGCATCATCGTAGATGGTGACCAGATCAAGATTGACCCTGTCAAAGCAGATGGCCTCCGTGACTGGCCACGCGACCTCAAAACCCTCAAAGAGGTCAGAAGCACATTGGGTGTCTTAGGATACCAACGCCCCTTCATCCCGAACTTTGCCAACATCACCCGCCCCATTACCGCACTCCTGAAGAAGGAGACCCCATTCCGATGGACTCCTGAATGTCACCACGCCCTCGACGCCCTCATCTCCCACGTACTCTCCGATCCTGCCCTTTCCCAGCCAGATATGTCTAAACCCTTCCAACTAGAAGTCGACGCCTCTGCATTCGCCACTGGGGCGATCCTTTCTCAGAAGGACCATAGGGGGAAATCCCGCACCATCGGCTTCCACTCAAAGATGTTCACTGAGGCAGAACGGAACTATGATATCCATGACAGAGAACTCCTGGCCGTCGTTCGTGGCCTGGAGAACTGGTGTCACCTCCTAGCAGGATCCCCCCATCCCATCACCGTCCTCACTGATCACAAGAACCTCCAATACTACCATAACCCCCAACGCATTAATCGTCGTGTCACCAGATACCTCCCCAAACTGGCAGATTACCATTTCACACTCGTTCACCAACCTGGAGCCTCCAATAAGGCCGACGCTCTTTCCAGGTGCCCCGACTTCTATGATGGCTCAGCAGACAATGACCAGGTCACTGTCCTCCCCCCTTCGCTCTTTGTCAATGCTGCCCTCTCCTCCTCCCTCGATGATCGTGCACAAGCCCACCAACTCAAACAGCCGGACCTTCTCTCTAGATGGACGCTCTCTCACAACCTCACTCAGAAGGAGGGCTTTCTCTGGAACAGCTCACGCCTTGTCATCGTGGAAAATGACAATCTAAGGAGGGGGGTAATTTCCCTATATCACGACTCTCTCACAGCCGGACACCCTGGAATTTCCAAGACCCTTTGGGCTATCTCACATGATTACTGGTGGCCAAACATGAAAATCTCCGTCACCAACTACATCAAGGGCTGCACCACCTGTCAATCACGCAAAAATAACCCTACCAACCCAAAGCCACCACTCTACCCCATTGCCACAGACCCCCATTCCCTTCCTTTCGAAACCATTGCCTTGGACTTCATTACAAAGCTCCCCCTATCCTCCAACTACGATACTATACTTACAATTACGGACCACAACTGCTCCAAAGCCTCCATATTCATCCCCTGCAACGAAACCATAGATGCCGAGAAAACAGCATTACTTTACGCTACTTATGTACTTCCCCATTATGGACTTCCCAAACGCATCATTTCGGACAGAGACCCTCGTTTTACTTCCGCATTTACCAAAGAACTTTGCAAATTACTTCACATCGATCAGAACATTAGTACTGCTTACCACCCCCAAACTGACGGCCAATTGGAACGCACTAACCAATGGCTGGAACAGTATCTCCACATCTTCACCAATTACAAACAGGACAACTGGGCATCCTGGCTCCCCCTTGCACAATTCGCACACAACTCCTGGCCCAGCTCCACCACCAAGAAGACCCCTTTTGACCTCCTTATGGGACACACCCCACGCGTTCACCAAACCTTCCGCTTCTCCACCGTCCCCTCTGTTGACCAGCGCATGCAGCAGATAAAGGAAGCACGCCAGCAGGCACAAGATGCTATCAAGCGCTCACAGGACCTCATGACTAGGTCACACACTCGTTTCACCCCCTACTGTGTCGGAGATAGAGTTTGGCTCGAAGCCCGGAACCTTCACACCACCCATCCATCTGCCAAACTATCTCCACGGCGTTATGGCCCCTTCCTAGTCACCGCTGCCATTTCACATACCTCTTACCGTCTTAAGCTCCCTCCGCAATGGAAGATACATAACGTCTTCCATGCTTCCCTTCTCACCCCTTTCAAGGAAACACCTGAGCATGGTCCGAACTTCACAGAACCTTCCCCTGACCTGATTGATGGGGAACCGGAGTGGGAAGTGGAGCAAATTCTAGGGTCACGATGCAGGCGCAACCAACTGCAGTATTTGGTCAGATGGAAGGGCTTCTCCGAGGCCCATGACTCATGGGAACCCTCGGCTCACATTCATGCCAACCAACTTGTCACCAACTTCCATCAGCAAAATCCTAGCTCCATCCGCTCCCTCTGGGATGGACCCGGAGTAGCTCCATACTTAAACCCTGCCTTCTCCCCCACTCCGCTCATCATCCGTTCTATCACTCTGTCACCCACCACTACTTGTCCTGCCACTATGTCTACCTCCCCTGCTACCACCAACGACCGCTCTCTTGCTGACCGCATCGGCTCGCGTGCCACATCCCCTGTCCCTTCTGAGGGAACCTTTGGTGCTCCTGGGTCTCCTCTAGGCAACCCCCTTCTGCTGGCCGACCGTATCCAGTCTCCTGTTCCATCCCCTGAACCTCTCCCTGTCCCCCCTTGCACCAACTCCCCTGCCTACCTCCGTCTCCACACCCCTGAGCCTCGTCGCCCCCTCACACCATTCTCCCACCCCCCATTGCCCACCTCTTCTATTGACCTGGGCAATGACAGGTCCAATGACGACCCCCCTGCCGGCTTCAAAATCTATGACGCACGATGAGCCAACCACGCTCGTTACTCTTTCCTCGTTACTGGGCTGGATGGCACCCCCAAACGTCCCCACTACATTCGATATGAGTGGGACCGCGAAGGACACAACCACTACATCCTAGAACGCCGTAGGGACACAGGCCTCTACCAAGACTACGGAGCCCCACTGGTAGCAGCTCCTTTCCACGGACCTCCCCCTTCCTTTCCTGATAACAACGACCTCTCCCCCTTCCACACCAACCACCCTGACAAAGAGGCCGTTGAAACGGGCCTGAGAGTCCTCAATGACGTTGGGGTTAATGCTGATATCGATAGGTACCGCTTCTTGGAGGAGGAGCACCGCGTCTTGCTAGAAAGAGAAAGGGACCTGGCAGATGCTTGGAACGACTGGAGGAGGAGGTCAGGGGTCATCCGGCAGAGGCTGGTCACATCACAGGCGCGCACGCGCCTTCATCCTTATCTTATGGGGAACGCTTACATTCCTCACCCACGCTATACCGACGACGCAATGGCATCCTCTGGCATTCCCATTAGGGAGTACCTGGAAGCCCAACACCCAGGAGGGGAGCGTTACACCCGCTTCCCCATGCCATGGCTTCACGATGAAGAGAAGCCAGGCGTATCCCGCTGGATCCTGACCCAGGGTCGCGAGTCCCATGCCTCCCAGAAGGCCCCCCTTCCCAATCCTCAGCCCATCCGCCCCTCCGTCCTCAAGTGCACCAAGTGCCGCGTCCCCAACGTCACCCACTCCTCCAAGAACTGCCCCATGTGGCAGCGCTGCTTTTACTGCGACAACGTAGGCCATCCTGCATACAAGTGCTTCTACCCCCACTCCAGGTGCTTCGATGGAGAGAGGTGCCGCGTCCCTCCCAA
Organism: Lactarius evosmus; assembly: GCA_951394315.1. Lineage (NCBI taxonomy): Eukaryota > Fungi > Basidiomycota > Agaricomycetes > Russulales > Russulaceae > Lactarius > Lactarius evosmus. The sequence goes on along the minus strand of OX596130.1, from coordinate 2,863,913 downwards.
GCACAAACGCTTCAACGGCGGTTGTGAGTGGTACTTTAAGTCGTGGCAGTCCTTCTATGGGAACGACACTCATGATAACGACTACGACGCCTACGACGACGTCAATTGGGAGGCGGAGGACCGAGGAGATTGATGCGTGGAAGCATCTACCAAGAGCAGGGGTGATGTCGTGATCCGGCTCACCATGGACTTATTTTTCTTTTACTATATCGCTTTGACTCACACTTGCTTCCCCTCGGAGTACTAACCTGTTGACTCACTACCATGTACGATTCCTTACTCCGAGTCCCCTTCCTAACCCTTCCCCTTCTGTGCTTCCCCTTGTTCCCTTTCCTTCTCCTTCCCCATTCGCGCTTTCTATTGTTCTCCTTTAGTATCCCCTCATGGGACGGACACGGAGTAGCTACCTATATAAGCTCGACCACTTGTGTGCTTATTCCCTAGTCTTGTCTTCGTTTATCATACTAGCGAATACCAGACCAGTTTACTCTTCCACTGTGTGCTCCCTTCTCGTCGTCTCATCACCACTGTCGGTCTTCCCTTAGTTGGGAGCCACCTCGAAGCTTTGCGCTTGTGCTATAACAACGTGCACACACAGACCCTAAGTCACTCGACTTAGTCCCTCGTACTTCGGCCATCTGACCGAAGTCCCTTGTACCTCGTCACTAAGTCCATCGACTTACCCTTCGAACCCTTGCTCCTTGGTCGTCCCTCGCGGACCTTCATCTCTTAGAACTCCCTCGGCCTTGGTTACCGTTTACCAAGCACCTCGTCCTTGTACCCTATCCTTATCCCCCTCGTACCCTCGGTGCATATCACACTGTAAGGCCCTGCTAGGCCTTAACACATAGGGTACACACCGAGACTTGAATTCGGAACCAAAAGCAAGGTTCCCTTGGTTGAAGAACGGCTTACAGCTATAGAAAAGGTGTGAACAGATGGCCACGAAAATATCATCAAAGCGCAAAAGATGATGGCCATTGCGCACCAAGGGAACAAGAAGTTCCAACCGTACAAGGAGGGAGATCAAGTGTGGATCGAGGGAACCAACTTGAAGACCCTGTACCCAGTGGCTAAACTTGGGCCGAAGCGGCATGGACCCTTCAAAGTGATGAAACAGCTATCAGAAGTGGTGTACCGCGTGGAACTGCCAATACAGTGGAAGATTCATAACGTGTTTCATGCGAACCTTCTAACACCTTATAAGGAAATGGAGTTCCACGGGTTGAACTATACCCAGCCGCCACCTGATATCATCAATAAAGAACCCAAGTACGAAGTCGAGAAGATTCTAGATGCGCAGCAACGTGGGAAAGGGTGCAAGCTTCACTACCTAATCAAGTGGAAAGGCTATCCTATGAGTGACAGTTCGTGGGAGAAAGCAGAAGATGTCCACATGGACAAACTGATAGCGGAGTTTAAAGCTAGGAAGGGAACAAACAAGTCAAAAGCCCGTAAAATGTATATAAGATGGGCCAAAACGACAGAGGAACCCCATCCTCTTCCTCACCCTGCTACCAATCTCTATACGCTATCCACTACATCTGCTCCTGCCAGCACTGTACCAACACTCCCTGCCGCATCACCTCCAATTATAGCTCCTCCATCTCATCCCAGTCATATGCCATGCACTCTTTTCCAATCCCCAGCTATGACTTGCGTCTCTACTCAGAAGCCCTCAAAGACGAAGAGGCACCCACCTGTCATCGTACCTTGGCTGTCGTGATCCGGCTCCCCACGGACTTATTTTCTCTTTACTATATCGCTTTGACTCATTCCTGCTTCCCCTCGGAGTACTAACCTGTTGACTCATTACTATGTACGCCCTCTTACTCTGATTCCCCTTCTTCCCTCTTCCCCTTTTGCATTTCCTATTGTTCCCTATTCTACCCTCTTCCCCATTCGCGTTGTCTTTGTTCTCTATTATAGTATCCCCTTCACGGGACAGACACAGAGTAGCTACATATATAAGCTCGACCACTTGTGTGCTTATTCCCCAGTCTTGTCTTCGTTTATTATACTAGCGAATACCAAGGCTTGTTTACTCCTCCACTGTGTGCTCCCTTCTCGTCGTCTCATCACCACTGTTGGTCTTCCCTTAGTTGGGAGCCACCTCGAAGCTTTGTGCTTGTGCTATAACAACGTGCACACACAGACCCTAAGTCACTCGACTTAGTCCCTCGTACTTCGGCCGTCTGACCGAAGCCCCTTGTACCTCGTCACTAAGTCCATCGACTTACCCTTCGAACCCTTGCTCCTTGGTCGTCCCTTGCGGACCTTCGTCTCTTAGAACCCCCCTCGGCCTTGGTTACCATCCCCAAGTACCTCGTCCTTGTACCCTGTCCTTGTCCCCCTCGTACCCTCGGTGCACGTCGCACTGTAAGGCCCTGCTAGGCCTTAACATTGGCATGACACGCATATTCGATCACAGGCTGTCCACCCTACAGCACAAACAAAATTCACAACCCCACCTTTGAACGACTCAGGAATGGAGCCAGGCATTCACTTAAGAAGGCTGCCATTGCCGCTGGTCACAAGCACTGTAACTGGTGTGGGCGCGAATTTCCAGACCACATATGCTGGAGGATGGGACAACAAGAAGAGTGGGAGATGTGTTACTGTTGAAGACAGTAACATAGGAGAGGGACGACCAGCCTCACAACACAAGAACCAAGACACTAATAGCCGCAGCAAAGAGAGGTGCTACCCATCAGCTAGCCTATTAGTGGAAGGAAGCAAACGTATCTGCTCCCTTCACCCCTTCGCCAACAGATCCTGGAGACAGGCACCCCAAATAGAGATTTGGGTCACCACAGAAGTCAAACAGGAAGAGGGAGGGGGACCACCCACCAAAACCAGAATAGAGGCTGGGACGATGACAACAGGGGGGGAGATGATGAAGAAAGAAAATGCCAAGGAAGGCAAGAAGAAGAAGAGACTCAGGAAGGAGTCGAAGACCCTCAATTGGATCAAGGGGGCTCTCAGTTTGGCAAAGCCAAGGCGACTTTGCGCTTAAAAGGGGGGCTGTGTTATAACACTGCCTATTTTAATTCCTTTTCTCTAACCGCCTTAGGACATGTGACAACCTTTTCACTTTCTCATCACGTGGTCATTCTCATGCAAGTCATGGTGACTTGCTATTTGTTTGGTTCTCATAAGAGTCATGGTGACTCTTTACTTATTTTCCCTTGTGAGTCATGATGACTCTTGCCTGTTGCTAAGGGGCTACTGTTTCGGATATATCAGTTTCACATATATCTATTGTTTCATATCCTACATGTGATTACTGCTGGCTGCGCCACAGTTCGTATTGTGATTGCTTGATGACTCAATCCTAGGATGCCATTATCATTCTATCCTAGGATGCCCTCTTACTTTACTATAAATACAGGCTCACCAGGTAGTAGTAGCCTTAGACTTGACTTTTTGTACTCTACGGTACTTGAGCAATCGAAGACTGTGAATACTCCATCTCTCACGAACCCTCTCCTCTCACTGAAGAATCCTAAGTACCACTATTGGCTTAGGCGGACTCTTCAACTCGTACATCTTCACTGAAGTTCCTCTTCGGAACTTCCCTTAACACCAGAACCAGACCCCTTAGTGCAGCGTCTCAGTAGATCGACTTAACCCACGTCGGGTGAACGTCCCTACCATGACGTAACATTCTGGTTGTTAAGGGAAGTTCCGAAGAGGAACTTCAGTGAAGATGTACGAGTTGAAGAGTCCGCCCAAGCCAATAGTGGTACTTAGGATTCTTCAGTGAGAGGAGGGTTTGTGAGAGATGGAGTATCAAAGGTCTTCGGATTGCTCTGAGTACTGTAGGATACAAGAAGTCAAGTCTAAGGCTACAAGCTACCTAGCAAGCCTGACTTTATAGTAAATAGGGATCCTAGTACTGAGTCATAATGGCGTACTAGGATCGAGTCATCCGGACAATAAGTAACTGCGGCGCAGTCCGCAGTATGTATGAAACAAGTCTGAAACAAAAGATGTAAGCCCCTTGACAACGGGCTAGAGTCACTATGACTCGTATGAGAAAATAAGTAAAGAGTCATTATGACTCTTGTGAGAACAATCACGTGAGACAAAGAGAGACAAAAGAAAAGAAATTGAGTCGTATCGTAACACCCAGCAGGCGGAGGCATGCCCAGAGGTGGAGGACCCCCTCCCGGTGGTGCCCCTGCTGGAGGTGGGGCAGGTGCCGGCCCAGGCCCAGGAGCGGCAAATGGCAAACTTGGAGGAAACCCCCCAACTGACTTTGATGGTACCCAATCACTTGCGGACCAATTCATGCAGGAATTCAACTTGTATTGCATCACAAATTTGGACGCTGAACAAATGGCGATACCTATGAAGCAAGCGGCCCTGCTGCTCAGTTTCATAAAAGGACCAAATGTAAAAGACTGGGTCAAGAGGTGGACCAACTGGATCCTTGCAGAAATAAACAATGGAAGACTCCCAAATGATGAATTCTATTGGACAGCAGTGTCTCAAGGCTTTGAACAAGCATTCCAGGATACGGGAGCAAGAGAACAGGCAGAAGATAAATTGCACCACCTCTCATTCATACCAAATGAGGTGGATGCGTTTATCGCCCAGTTTGAATCTCTTGCTGCAGAAGCAATGTATCCATTGGATGCTCAGTCGACACTCTCCTTATTCACATTGAAGCTTCCTTATTGCATGATGGATCACGTCTATAAAGTGGTACATCCCCTTGACTTCAGGGGATGGGCCGATGGAGTGCGCCAATACCACTCAGACAACACCGCAGTCCAGAACATTAGGGGGATTTACGAAGAAACTTCAAGGAAGAATGGAGCAGGAAAAATGAACCCCGCCCAATTGGCAAAAATGCTGGGCATTAAAATGCCAGCCCCTGCTTCAGATGCAATGGACACTTGCGCCGACCGCTCGCGTTCCAACTTTAACAGGAACAAAGGAACCAGAGGAAGAGCAGTGGCGACCACTGCAAAAGAAAAACCAGACATTGAAGTCCAGAAGAAAGAAGGCCATTGCTACAATTGCAACAAACAAGGACACCTCTCACGCAACTGTCCAGACAAGCAAAAGGACAAGAAACCCCCTCAAAAGGCTCACAAGGCCAAGGCTGAAGAAAGTGAACCTGAGGAAGAATCTGAAGAGGAACAGTCCGAAACTGAATCCACCCCTACCAATGTGTGATCTTCCCTCATCAAAAGCCTCTCAACCAAAGAAAAATATGCAATGATTAAAGAGGCTTGGGTAGAAGAGCATGGGAAGGATTTTTAAAATGCACAAACCTGGCGGCCATGGTGCATGCGTCACAGTTTAAAGATGTGTTTGTTTGTAAATATCGAAGTCTCCAAATCCCAACTCTGATACAAACTTCACATACAATGGCTGAAAGAAAAGTTCTTGTGGATTCAGGAGCCACAGACAACTTTATCGACTTCAAGCTTCTGAAAAGAATGAAGATTGGTAAACTAAAGCTGCCACGACCCCGCATTGTGTGGAACATTGACGGGACCCAGAATAAGTCAGGAATCATCAAGTACTATGTTGACCTGCAAGTCTGAACTGGGGAGAAGAAACAGAATATGTGATTCCTCATCACCAATCTAGGAGATGACAAGATGGTGTTAGGGTACCCGTGGCTTGCTGCCTTCCAGCCATTGATCGATTGGAGAAGCGCGACCCTTGATGAAAGCATGCAACCACTTGTCATCAAGACCCTCTCATATACAACGGATGCAGAAGTGATCCGCATACAAGATGCATGGATCAAGAAGGCTGCATCGATATGCACCCCTGGGGAAGAACTCTTTGTTCATCGAATGGATGAAGAAAGCCTCAAAAGAAGCTCAATGTCAACCAAAATGGCAGTAAAGGCGCTGCCAAAAGAAGAGAAAACCTGGGACCAGGTAGTCCCGAAACACTACCACAAGTGGAAGAAGGTCTTTTCCAAAGAAGAGGCGAAGCGGTATCTGGAACACCAACTTTGGGATATTGCTATTGATTTTACAGAGGACGCCCCAAAAACGCTAGATTGCAAAATATACCCATTATCTAAAGGCGAGCAAGAAAAGCTTGATGAATACATCAAAGATAACTTGAACAAGGGCTATATTTGTCCATCAAAATCACAATACTCGTCACCATTCTTTTTCGTCGGAAAGAAAGACGGAAAACTTTGTCCAGTAATGGACTACTGGAAACTGAACTCCTTCACAATCCCCGACTGATACCCGTTGCCTCTAATACAGGAACTAGTAGATAAGGTGAAGGATGCCAGGTTATTCACCAAAATGGATGTACAAGCAGGATACAACAATATTTGCTTCTGAGAAGGCGATGAGCTGAAAGCCGCCTTCAAAATGAACCTAGGACTTTTTGAACCAACAGTAATGCCATTTGGGCTGAAAAATGCCCCTGCAGTGTTCCAACAAATGATGAATACACAGTTTAATGACCTTACAGCAACTGGTCAAGTAATCATCTACATGGACAACATCCTTATTGCAACAAAGAAGGATGAAGAAGAACACCGCAAGTTGGTTAGCAAAGTTCTCAAGCGTCTTTGAAAGCTAGACCTCTACTTAAAGCCCAGCAAGTGCCTCTTTGAAGTAGAACGCATCAAATTCCTAGGAGTGATCCTAGAAAAAGGGACCGTCACCATGGATCCAGTTAAAGTCACTGGAGCTGCCGAATGGAAAACACCGAAAACCACAAAAGATATTTAGGCTTTCCTTGGATTCTGCAACTTCTATAGGCGATTTATCTGTGGATTTTCCTTTATTGCAAAGGCACTGAATGACCAACTAAAGAAAGGTGTTCAATGGAACTAGGGGCCAAAGGAAGAAAGCACTTTTGAAACACTAAAGAAGCGAATATGTGAAGAACTGGTATTGATACAACTGGACCAGAAGAAACCATTCAAAGTCGAAGTTGGCGCGTCAAATTATGCAATGGGAGCCGTCCTAATGCAACAAAATGAACAAGGAGTGCTCCACCCAGTAGCATTCTTTTCAAAAACCATGAACAATGCCCAAAGAAACTATGACGTATATAACAAGGAGCTCCTAGCCCTTGTGGAAATGTTCCAACATTGGAGACATTTCCTGCACCAACCAGCGTTCAAAGTAAAGGTACATATGGATCACGCCAATCTATTATACTGGAAGAATCCAGGCGACCACAATAGAAGAGTGGCAAGATGGCATGTGGAACTCATGGAATATGACTTCAAATTGGTTCATATAGCTGGGAAGAAGAACGGTCGAGTGGACACATTATCACAATGTCCGGACTACGAACAAGGCAAGGAAGATAACAAGGCATTGGTGGTTCTACCCCCTATCTTGTTCAGCTTTGCACGAATGATGGGGTCAGAGTATTATAACCCCAGCAATCAAAAAGAAAGGGAGCACTATAGTGCAATGATAGACCAGCGCAAGTACCAGTCCCTTCAGGATCAGGTGGAAGAAGACCAACAGATGAACAAAAAGAGCCAGGAAGTGCTCAAGAAATGGGCAAACACCTACACGATCACCAAATGAGTCGGAATTTGGTGGAAGATCAAAAACAATACAGACCAGATCATCGTTGCCGGAGACAATGATCTGAAGAGGGGGGTAATTTGCATTTACCACGATACCCCATCAGCCGGACACCCAGGAATCACAAACACGTACACCCTGGCAAAACGGGACTTCTGGTGGCCAAAGATGAAAGAAGATGTGGAGCAATACATAAAGGGATGCGCAGCGTGCCAAGCAAACAAAATCAACACATAGCCACTTAAACCAGCTATAATCCCTATCACTCCAGAAAATTCCTTGCCATTCGAGACAGTCGCCATGGACTTCGTCATGAAGTTGCCACTTTTGGGCAAATATGACACGATCCTTACAGTTATGGATCATGATTGCAGTAAAGCGGTGGTATTCATACCCTGCCAAGAGACAATTACTGTGGAAGGGGTAGCAGAACTCTACCTGAAACACGTGTATACATGATTCGGTGCCCCGAAGAAAATTATATCTGACCGAGATACCCGATTTATGTCACACTTCGCCAAAGGCCTGTGCAAAGTGTTGAAGATACACCAGAATATCAGCACAGCATACCACCCAAGAACTGATGGCCAGTCAGAAAGGACAAACCAATGGCTTGAACAATACCTTCGATTCTGGTGCGACGAAAGGCAAGATGATTGGCACAAGTATCTGCCAATGGCTGAATTTGCGCATAACCAATGGCCGAATTCCACCACCCAAAAGACCCCTTACAAAATGCTCATAGGGTATACACCAAGGATAGAAATTATGACCAAAAGCAAGGTCCCCTTGGTTGAAGAAAGGCTTACAGCCATAGAAAAGGCGCGAATGGATGGCCACGAAAATATCATCAAGGCTCAGAAGATGATGGCCATTGTGCATAAAGGGAACAAGAAGTTCCAACTGTACAAAGAGGGGGATCAAGTGTGGATCGAGGGGACCAACCTGAAGACCCTGTACCCAGCGGCTAAACTCAGGCCAAAATGGCATGGACCCTTCAAAGTGATGAAACAGTTATCAGAAGCAGTGTACCGCATGGAGCTGCCAAGACAGTGGAAGATTCATAACATGTTTCACATGAACCTTCTAACACCCTATAAGGAAACAGAGTTCCACGGGCCAAACTATACCCAACCGCCACCAGATATCATCAACAAAGAACCCAAGTACGAAGTTAAAAAGATTCTAGATGCTCAGCAATGTGGGAAAGGGCGCAAGCTCCACTACCTAATCAAGTGGAAAGGCTATCCCACGAGTGACAGTTCGTGGGAGAAGGCAGAAGATGTCCATGTGGACCAGTTGATAGTGGAGTTTAAAGCAAGGGGAAGACCAAACAAGTCAAAAGCCTGCAAAATGTATATAAGATGGGCAAAAACGACAGAGGGACCTCACCCTTCCCATCCTGCTTCACATCTATACGCTATGTCTACTACATCTGCTCCCACCAGCCTTGTTCCAACGCTCCAGCTCCCTACCTCATCGCCTCCTGCATCGGTCACCAACTCCCACAGTGAGGGTGCCATCCCTCTTACTCCTCAGCTGGCTATCCGGAGTGTTCCAATCATGGAGCACAGTGATGATGGAGCCACCGAGCTCCCTGAACTTCCAGTCAAGGAAGCTGAGTATACTCTGCCCCTTGGCTACATCCATAACAACCCCCACTCCTGCCTGTTTTATCCCGTCTATGTCGCCAACCCCCGCTTTGGGCTGGACCGCACCGAGCCAAGAATAGTCTTGGCTACGTTCATCACGTACTCGCCAGACGAAACAATGGTAACAGGGACCCTTGGAGAAGGACAGGAGAAGCACACCATAGAGGTGCAGATAGGGAGGAGGGCGAAGAACTACAGGCTCATGACAGAAGCCCTTTGGAGGCAGTTGGTGTGGAACCATGAGACGGAATTCGTGGTGAACTGCGCCCTCCAAGAAATTGATGACCCCCACCTGACCAGGGAGATTAACCGTTTTAGGGCAAAGCGGGAGTTGAAGAACACCTTGGATGGCCTGTTGTGTGATGCCCAGCACAAGGTCAGTGAGATCATGAGGGAAGTAGTGCTGGTGGAGCACAAGTATGAAGCCTGCAAGATCAGGCTGTAGATGGCAGATGCATGTCGCATCATCCATAACTCTTTCAACCGTGAGTACCGCCTCCCAACCCACTTCCATTACTCCCCCGAGCCACTCCCTGTTGACCCATGCACCTCCCACCAGGCTGAGATGCCCATCCTCCACGACGAAGAGGGCAAGCCGTTGCCCAAGTGTTACCACTGCAAGAAGCGTGGGCACAAAGTTCAGGAGTGCCCCAAGAAGTGCAAGCAACAGAAGAAGAGGGAGGAGAGAGGGGCCCTCCGCATTCGTATCACCACCTCCACTGTCCAATAAGAATCGGACAAGAGAGAGGAGACCCCGGAGCCCTGGGTCGAAGTTGGATCAAGTAGCCAGAAGAAGATGACGCTCTTGGAGCATATTGGGCTATTGGACAGGGAGGAGTGGACCCCAGAGTCATGCAGGAAGTGTGGGAAGGTCGGGACGCACCACAGTGAGCTCGAATGCCCTCTCTATAAACAATGCCCCGCTTGCTGCCACACGGGCAGTTGGGGGTTCATCAAGCATCACAGGTGCACCAAAATGGATAATGAAGAAGAGAAGGAGAATTGGGACAATAATGAGGTCGACTATGACCTCTACTGGAATGATGACCCAATGGGCTTGTAAGGCAAAGTCCAGAGTAACTTTGCACCTAAACGGGGGGCTGTGTTACAATATGACTCAATTTCTTTTCTTTCTTTATTTATTTATGTCCCTTTGTGTCTCACATGACCATTCTCATAAGAGTCATAGTGACTCTAGCCCATTGTCAAGGGGCTTATATCTTTTGTTTCAGACTCGTTTCATACATACTGTGGACTGCGCTGCAGTTACTTATTGTTACAATGACTTGATCCTAGTACGCCGCTATGACTCAGTACTAGGATCCTCATTTACTATAAAGTCAGGCTTGCTAGGTAGCTTGTAGCCTTAGACTTGACTTCTTGTATCTTATGGTACTTAGAGCAATCCGAAGACCTTTTTGATACTCCATCTCTCACAAACCCTCTCCTCTCACTGAAGAATCCTAAGTTCCACTATTGGCTTAGGCAAACTCTTCAACTCATACATCCTCACTGAAGTTCCGAGGAGGAACTTCCCTTAACAACCAGAACCAGACCCCTTAGTGCAGCATCTCAGTAGATCGACTTAACCCACATCGGGTGAACGTCCCTACCATGACGTAACATCGATCTACTGAGATGCTGCACTAAGGGGTCTGGTTCTGGTTGTTAAGGGAAGTTCCTCCTTGGAACTTCAGTGAGGATGTATGAGTTGAAGAGTTTGCCTAAGCCAATAGTGGAACTTAGGATTCTTCAGTGAGAGGAGAGGGTTTGTGAGAGATGGAGTATCAAAAAGGTCTTCGGATTGCTCTAAGTACCATAAGATACAAGAAGTCAAGTCTAAGGCTACAAGCTACCTAGCAAGCTTGACTTTATAGTAGAATGGGGATCCTAGGATTGAGTCACAATAGCATCCTAGGATCGAGTCAGAGTTGATAAGTAACTGCAGAGTGCAGTCCGCAGTAATCACAAGCCAAGTCTTGAAACAAAAGATATAAGCCCCTTAGCAATGGGCTAGAGTCACTATGACTCGTATGAGAATGTAGGTAAATGAAAGCAAAAATGAGTTGTATCGTAACATAACCCCCCTTTTAGGTGCAAAGTTGCCTCGACTTTGCCTACATGTCAATGTTACCCTCATCTGTGTTAGACCAGTAAAGGTCATAGTCCACCTCATTTACGTCCCAGTTCTCCTTTTCTTCATCATCGCCCATCTTGGTGCAGTGGTGGTGGCGTACGAAACCCCAACTGCCCGTGTGGCGGCAGAATGGGCATTGCTCATACAGGGGGCACTCCAGTTCCAAGTGCTTAGCGTTAACCTTCCCACATTTGTTACACACCTCTAGGGTCCACTCCTCCCTGTCCAACAGCAAGATACGCTCTAGGAGCGTCATCTTGACCTTGCTGCTAGGCCCCACTTTGACTCTAGGGGCAACTTCCTCTTCGGTGTCTGCTGGGGGGCTGGGGGTGGCTGACCACTTGCCTCCCTTCTTCTTCTTCTTTGGGCACTCCTGTACCTTGTGACCATACTTGCGGCAGTGGTAACACTTTACTGGCCTCTTGGTCTCCATATCTTGGAGGATAGGCATCTCCACATGGCAGGATAAGTAGGGGTTGACAGGAAGGGGGTTGGGGGAAGGAACGGGGAGTGAGGTGAACCCATACAACCTGTTAAAGGCCCGGTGAATCTCTCCATATGCATCTGCCATCTGCAATCTGGTGTGGCATGCCTCGTACTCCTGGTTAGTAACCATGAGCTCCTTCATGATTTCGTCAACCTTCTTCTGTGCGTCACGCAGAAGGCTTTCCAGGGTGCCCTTCAGTTCCCTCTTTCCACGGAACCTATTAACTTCAGCGTGGAGTTGGGGGTCACCTATCTCATTAAGGGCCCTGTTGACGACAAACTCGTTCTGGTGGTGCCGCGACAGTTGCTTCCACATTTCTTCGGTAATGTGGGCATAGGTTCTTGCCCTTCTTCCTACATGCACCTCAATGGTGCGCTTCTCTTGCCCTATCCCCAATGTGCCCGTGACCATGGTGTAATCAGGAGTGTACGTGATAAATTTTGCCAAGACTATTCTTAGCTCCGTCCGGTCCAGTCCAAACCTAGGGTTGGCGACATAGATAGGGTAAAACAGCTGGGAGTGGGGGTCATTATGGATGTAGCTAGCGGGTGGAAGATAGTTCTCTTCCTTGGCCTCAGATCCAGGACGCTCGGTGGTTGCGTCATCACCGTGCTCCACGATTGGAACACTCTGGATAGCCAACTGAGGAGTAGGTGTGCCAATGGGCTCACTGTGAGTCTCAGCAATTGATACAGGAGCCAGTGAGGAAGGGAGCTGGAGCGTTGGTGTTACGATACGACTCAATTTCTTTCTTTCTTTGTCTCTATTTATCTCATGTGACCAATATCACAAGAGTCATAGCGACTCTTTACTTATTTCTCATACGAGTCATAGTGACTTTAGCCCGTTGTCAAGGGGCTTGCATCTTTTGTTTCAGACTTGTTTCATACATACTTGTCACGGCTGAGACTCTGAGCTCCCGAGAAAGCACGCCGCCGAGCTGCCCGAGCCAGCCCACGTTGGACAACTATGAAGTAGCCCTGGATTCCGAGGCGTTAAGGGAGGCCTTGATGAGAAAAGGCGACTTGAGCATGTGGACATTGCGTCCCAAACCAGCTAAGTCCCGCACTCCTGTTGAGAGCAGCGACGAAGAAGCTAACAACCCCTATGAGCAAGATGAAGCTCGCGCACGCGCCATGTACGTGCACCTCTACGGGCGTGATAGCCCAGAGTCACGTGATGAGTCACGTGAAGCATCACCTGAGCGTGTATGCCTCGGGTATGCTGCAGCCGGATACCCGGTTGGTGACAGCATGGACTAGGCCATGGTGCCTGCCGTCTGATGGACTTTCTGATGGACGCCTCGTGTACTGTACGGGCGCAGCCTCGTGTCTGATGGATGTCGGTGCCTTTATAGGCCGGTCCAATTATGTTTCTCCTTTGTGTTTCAGCTTGTGGAGCCGGAGCCCTTATGGCTATTGGCTAGAGATAAGGACTTAAGGTTCGTGCTAAGTCCGAACCTTATCTACTAGTAGTATAAGTACTAGCTTGTCTTTGCATGTATTCGCTATCTTGAGTTCTTCAGGAATTCGTACCATTGTTCCCTCCTGCTTTCCTAAGGGCCTTAGTTGGTCTTCCTCACCAAACCCTTAGACGTTGTCTTGTTGTGCCGCTTCTTAGCGAGCCGTTCCCCTTTGGTTTTCCCTTCGTCTCTCAGTTGCAACCGCTATTGCAGTGGTTTTGCCTTGGTTGTCACGTGCAATACAAGCGTTCTGAGAAACCCAGCTCAAGTCAAGCTAGACGGCCGGTGCGACCATAACAATACTGCAGACTGCGCCACAGTTACTTATTGTCTGGATGACTCGATCCTAGTATGCCATTGTGACTCAGTACTAGGATCCCCATTTACTATAAAGTCAGGCTTGCTAGGTAGCTTGTAGCCTTAGACTTGACTTTTTGTACTCTACGGTACTCGAGCAATCGAAGACTGTGAATACTCCATATCTCACCGAACTCTCCTCTCACTGAAGAATCCTAAGTTCCACTATTGGCTTAGGCTGACTCTTCAACTTGTACATCTTCACTGAAGTTCCTCTTCGGAACTTCCCTTGACAACCAGAACCAGACCCCTTAGTGCAGCGTCTCAGTAGATCGACTTAACCCACATTGGGTGAACGTCCCTACTGTGATGTAACAGCGCTGCTCAAGCGTTTTAGTGGTCTGGATTGTTGAAGTAACATCCAGATGCTCCACGAGTGTAAGTGCCTTGTTTAGAGTGTTGTAGGGTCCTGGAGTCCTAGGCTTGGGCTCTGGGACCCATATGACCCTCTCGGTGGTGGACAACAATCTAATGTGCATGATGGTGGACAAGGTTGGCACTGGAAGAGCAGCTGTGTCAGCAATGTGGGAATGCCCTTGTGGGCCATCGTGACCCTTTCCTTTGTTGGAGTTACCTCCACGCCCCTTTCCCCTAGAACCGTGCTGCCTACACTGCTGCTGGTTCAAGGAGTCCGAGGGAGACTGCTGCTGTGGTTTAGAGCCACGCTGCTGAGAGGACGAGGGCTGTTGCCCTTGCTGCTGGCTAAAGCCAGGGTCGTTGTGCTTCCACTTCACAGTGGAGTGCTTGTTGATGGAGTGCTTCCTCCCTTTCTCCAACTCCCAGAGATTGACCAGGGGCTCCTAGATCTTCTCTATGTTAAACGATGCTATTTCACCAGCGGCGATGGTGATGTTAGTGATGGAGTTGTATTTAAGCGGAAGGGAGTTCAATAGGAGCATCCCTTTAATAAAGTCGGGCACCTCCTGCTTGTTAGCATCCAAGCACCTATAGGCTGCATAGAGACGCTGAAGCTGAGGTGTGGGGTGCAAGTTGGGATCAAGGCGGAAATTGACCGCCTCCTTGAAGTCCTTGTAAATGGTAGCCGGAGATAGCTTACCGTAGACATCCTTCAAGTGTTTCCATGCTTCTTCCACTGTTTTGCCATCAATAATCAGCTGAATAGAGGGTGAGAGGCGAAGCACGATAGACCCTAGGGCCTTATCATTGTCAATGTCCCAATCATTCTTGTCCTGCTTCTCCTCAGCCGTAATGTTGTCCTTGTCAGCAGGGATGGGCATAGGCCAGGTGGAAATAACCTGCCAGAGGTTGACAGTCTTCAAGAAAGCCTCCATGAGGCGAGCCCATTTGATGTAGTTGTTGCCCTCAAGGATGGGAACAATAGAGGTGAGTTGAGACGACATAGTTTCTTTAGAAAGGTCATCATCAGTACTATGTTTCAAATGTATGATACCGAGTGAGAGAAAAGAAACCAGCATAGCCCCTCCTTGTGGAAGGAACTGCTCCGACACAGACATGCCAAGTCTGAGCAACCCATCAAGGGTGCTATAATGCTGGGTTGCCAAGGGTGTCACCTAGAATGCTTGCCTAGAGAAGTTATAGGCATTTGTCCTAGTGTGCTCATTGAAGAGCACAGCGAACACGCCCTTGTGGCAGGGCCCATAACCTATTGCATAGCATAGAGTGCAGCATATAGGATATGAAACTCACCTTTAGAAAGGTGGTTTGGGAGAGTGTATCACGCAGAGAATGTATGAGATAAGTGGGTACTCAAGTGTGTCTATTGTGCTCTCCCTATAGGAGTATTTATAGTCTCTACAGGGCACCCATGTCCATTACATGTAAAGTGATGACTAAAGGTGTCCACTATATCGCGATCTTACTTGCGCTGTATCGCGGAACACCGTGTGGGTGTCTAGACATCCTAAAAGGGATATCTGACATGTACAGTATTACTACTTACTCTGTATTGTATCTGTACTATCATAACTAGCTATAGATAAGGTCCTTATGCCCTTATCTCTTATCTATTTCCAACAATCAGTACAAATACGATAAGTGTATTTAGGACTTTAATGTCATGACTCTTGACTTCAAGAGTCATTGAGTCATGATGTCACAACATCAGGTGTCGCACTGAATGTATTTCCAGTAAAATTCTCGAAAATATGTGAATAATTTTGTGAATAATTTTCACAATATATTTTGGATGTGTGCTTTGAGTTCATTATGAGTGACTTTGATAAGCACATGCAAAATATGTGACTAGATACATTATAAATGTAATCAGTATGTATTGGGCATTGTCACCCTTGATTTATTGTAGACAATATTGTGAATGGGATTACAATGTATTGTGCACCCATTTTCAAAGCTCTTTTGAAATATTATTTCCATTAAATTAGCATAAAAAATGGCCTGACATCACAAAATGCCCACAGTGTATATGGTGTGATTCAGTGACTGGGCAATTAGTATAGTAAGGGGGCATTTGGTTTGTTCTGACAGGAGTGTGATGGTGGTGTTATACAATGTTCAGCATCAGCATCAGTCACATTTGTAGGTTGGGAGGGTCAAGGTGGGGTTGTTCCTATAAGTGTGGCTTTAGGTATTTGCTTCTGTATCTCTGGAGCATTGGGGTCTGTTTGTTGTTTAGCTTTCTTTGAGGGGGTGTCTATGTTGCCTTGGGTGGTCACCAGAGAGGTTCTTTTGCCTAGCTTAGGGTGTGGCTTTACTGTAGCTTGGTAGTTTAGAAGGGGGGAGGTATGCCATTATGGCCATTTGTGGTGTGTTGCATTTGGTGGGTTCTTACAGGGGGGTTGTCTCCAGTTCTTAGCTTTAATACTTGTGTATACAGATGATATATTTTTATTCCAGAGAAACAAGGCTAACATTGTTCAAGGAACAGGGAGGAGTGTATGACTATCATTATAGCCTTCATTCATCTTCACTGTTCCATCCTTGCCCCAGTTGTAAACTGTGGGAAACCACTCCATGGTGGTGGTAGCAGTTCAAGGAGCCTCCTCTGGTGGTTTGAGTTCAAGGTTCCCCCCAAAAAAAGCCTTTGACTTTCCACGTGTTTTCCACACACCGGTCCACTTTTGCCATTTTTCTGCCACTCATATTCAAACTCCGCTTTTTTAAATCTTTTTGTCTTTCATATTTTATTTCCGCAGTTAAATACTATATTCCAAAATAAAAACAAATATGATGAAAATAGATGAAAATAATGCATAAACAATGCACATGTATCATTGGATGTGTGGGAAGCCCTTTGGCACCCTTCCCGTTTGCACCCCCCCTCCCTTTGTCTCGGCGCCCTGCCTTTGCATGCCCCCCTCCGTTGGTGCGCCCTGCCCCCTTGTCCGCCCCCCCGTTTACCCGCGCCCCCTCCCCTCTACTTTCCTTCCCCCTTGCCCCGTTTACGTGCGAACAAGGGAGCGGCACTGGAGGCACCCGAACGTGGGTCCGCGTGGGACGAGGCCCCCACCCCTTTGCGCCCCACCCCCATTCATGCACGAACAGGGGGCCATGCAAGAACAGCACGCCCCCCCTTTTGCACCCCAGCTGTCACCGTCGTGACTCTTAGACTTCTCGATGATTGGGAAAAGGATTTATTGATGAAGAGATTCTCAATACCGGTCGTAGTACTACTAGTTCCTCCTTATATCCTACATGCCAGCAGTAGTACTATGTGTCACTTCTGAAGATTCCTCCTTATCTTCTTGTCTATTTATAACGGCTCCCCTCTTTCTGAGTGCTTCTACTTCTACTCTGAGCTGGCGCTATGTCATCACCCTCCTGTTAGATGGGACGCCGGCCTGGTCGTCTGACGCGGGAGGCTCCAGGTGCTGGGACGCGTGTTGGGCTAGCAGTCGGAGCATACAAGAGTAAGTTGGCAATGTGAGCGACGTGTTGAGAGGCGTATGCATTCTCGAGATGGATGCGACTAAAGAGCAGTTGCTGCTCATAGGCATCGAGTTCTTGACAGAGTTGTAGGATGCGTGTATTGAGGCTAACGATGTGAACGTTGAGGCGTTGGTATCTCCCCACTTCTGCACACAACCCCCAATCTCCGGTCTGTCGAATGGCAGTACACACGAACTTAGCCACATCAGCTGTACTACTAAGGGCCTTGATGAACCAGGCGTCAAGGGGTTGGGTGGTTTCATTCGGGTCACTGTATCCTTGTGCAAACAACTCGTATGCGTAGATCTTGTCGTATTGTCCACCTTGCGTTCTGTATGCGGTGCTACTATCGACGCCCCCGAGCTGTATGAATGGTGGCTTGATGTGTTGGCCGTCATGATCTTCGTCAGGGATGAGGAATCCCTCGCACTGGCCAGTGTTCGCAATAAACCCGTTGGGAATGGGTACTTCTCGAAGTTGCTGCTCGAGTTCCATCCGTTTGCTTCGCTCGACAAGAGCAATACGGATCTGATTGTCGTAACGCCTTTGGTACCGCTTCGCGGTGACGGCCAAGCCTCGTGCGACTCGTATCGTGAGGGTGGCGTCGATTGGCCCACGTGCTGAGTCAAGAGCCGCAAGAGTGCTGGAGGGGGATAGGTAGCTGTCATCACCGAGCGCCAAGTCTTCGAGTCAGGCCTGCGAGATGGCGTCCATGAATTGCTGGGGAACGAAGGGGTAAGGGGTCCCTGCACACATGGGAGCGGGTGCTGGGGGGACGTTCTCCTTGTTACTGTCCACATTGCTCCCAGCTGGGACAACCTCGCAATCTGAGTTGCATTCAGCGTCGTGCTCACTCCTGGGTACCGACACCCTCGGTTCTGGCTGAGGTGACGAGGTAGAGGAAACGTCAATGAGATCGCGAACGATCTCGGGTGCAAGTTGGTCGAGAATGGCAGAATCCATGAAGCGGTACTGATGGTGTTCTTTTGTGTTCGATTCTTCCTTTTATATGTTGATGGTGTGGTTAAGGGGTGTTTTCGATGATATCATGCAACAAGCAGAGGTGCGAATACCTGCTTTGCGGGCTCCCAACTATCATCCGCACGAGAGTAACCCTTCCAGCGAATCAGATACTGAAGCGTCTTATTGCGTCCGTGATAACAATGTCCAATGACTTCTTGAACTTCAAGTTCTTCTTGTCCCTGCACAATGTCGGGTGGTGGCCTCGCGTCATCTTGATGTGGTCCGTACCCTTTTGTCACCATGTGCGGAGATAATAAGGTGGCATGGAAGATGTCATGTATAGTCCACGCCGTTGGTAGCTTCAATCGATACACCACAGGTGAAATACATTGGACGATTTCGAAAGGACCGTACCGCCAGGGGCTTAACTTCTTGCTATGGGTCAGCAACGTGACGTGCGTCCCTTCTAACCACACCTTGTCTCCAATATTGAATTGATGAGGGGGTGGAGCTTTGGCTGCTGTGTTCAAGGCAGCGATTGCTTGTCGTCAAACTTCCTGAATATGTTGCAACCTTTCTTCGACGCATGGGACTGGCAACTTGAATGCTCTAATCAGGGAGATGGTTGGTGTGAAGCCAAAGAGCAGCTCGCTTGGTGAATAACCTATAGTGGCATTAAAGCATCCATTATGTATGTTAGTAGCGAGTGGTAACCAATTGGCCCAGTCGTCTTGCGTGAGGCTAACAACAGTCCGCAAGTACTGCTTGATCCATTGGTTCTTGCGCTCTGTAAGTCCATCAGTTCGTGGATGAAAGGCAGTGGATATATTCTGAGAAATGTGTAATCGTTTGCAGAGTGCACGACTGAAAGCCGAGGTAAAGCATGGATCATGATCGGAGATGATTTTTCAGGGAAAACCAAACCATCGCATCACATGCGTATAGTACAGTTGTGCGACTTCTTCTCCTGTGATGGTTGTGGCACATGGGATGAATATAGCGGTGTGGGAGCATCCATGATCGATGATAGTCAATATGGCGTCATACCTTCCGTGGCAAGGGAGTTGCGTGATTAGATCCAACGCGATAGTTTCGAATGGCAGTGTGCCCTCTTTGGACGGGATGCGATATAATGGTACCTTAATCTGATAGGTTAGTACTTTGTTTTGTTGACACACTGGACAGCCTTTGATGTAATCTTCGATATAGGTCACACTGCCCGGCCACCAGTAGATGGCTCCCACTTGTCATTTGGTCTCGTCTTGTCCTGGATGTCCCATCATTGGCGAGTCGTGGTATTCCTTCAGAATGGTCTTCTTGACGACATCGTTGTCAGGTACTACCAACTTCCCAGTTTGCGTCTCCCAGTGGGGGAAGCCTTCCCTCATGTAGGTTAGATTATACTTAACGGCTATTGCTTGGATGTCTTGGTTTCGTCTGAGCTGTAACTGCATCACAAATTGGTATAGATTGTCCACGGGATCCATAATGTTGAGGAACACGTCTTTAGGGAGGAGTATGAGATTGGCGTTATCTTGTTCTCCCTTGTCCTCTTGAGGTGGGCGCAATAGTAAATCTGCTACCGTATTGACTTTTCTGGGTACTTGTACTATCTTGAGATGATAATCTTGGAGTTCTCCGAACCATCGTGCGACTCTTCAATTGACTTTGCGTGGTGATTTCCAGTACTGTAAGTTGGCGTGATCGGTAAATATCGTGACTGGATGAGATGCGCCACTCAAGTGCATTCTCCAATGAGTCAGAGCTTTGAGTACCACCAACAATTCTCTTTTGTAGATATCGTAATTGTGTTCCGCAGGTATGAAGGTGGCTGAGTAGAATGCAATTGGGTGTAAAAACAGTCGTTTTGATCATGGGTTGGGCAAATCACCCTCCTGTGAGAGTACGGCTCCCATGCCGTACACCGAGGCGTCCATGGAGACAAAAAATGGTTTCTTGTAATCAGGTTGATGGAGAATGGGTTTGGAGCATACGCGTTGCTTTAGCTCTCAGAATGCCTGTTCTTGTTTGTTCTTCCAGGCGAATGGGGTATCCTTCTGCATGAGCATGATTAATGGTCATGCTATCATTGAATAGTTTTGGATAAAGTAGCAATAAAAGCCCATGAATCCGAGGAATGTGTGGATGTCCCAGACGGTGCGTGGGGTCCCCCATTCATATACTCCTTTGATCTTGGCTTCGTCCATGTGAATGGTGCCTCCTTTTAATACGACTCCCAAGAACTCGATTTCTTTTCGCTCAAATTGACACTTCTCGGGCTTCAGAAAGAGATCGTGTGCCTCTAGTTTCGTTAATATTTTGTGGATTCGTTTGTGGTGGTTTGCAACATCTGCGGATGTATGGATCAGAATGTCGTCCATGTAGATTGTAAGCCATCCGGTGTCGATTTCTGATCTAAAGATCGCATTCATCATCATCTGGAAGGTAGCCGGTGAATTGGTTAGACCAAAAAACATGACATGTGGTTCGTAAAGTCCTTCGTTGGTGATGAAGGCTGCTTTCCACTCGTCCCCCTTCTTGATTCGCACATTATTGTATCCCCAGCAAATATCGAATTTTGAGAACAATTGTGCGTTCTTGATGTGTGAAATGAGTTCCGGAATCAGTGGCAAAGGGTATTGATTTCGGACTGTCCATTCGTTAAGCTTCCTATAGTCTTGTACTGGTCGCAATTTACCATCCTTCTTTTTGATAAAAAAGAAAGGTGCAGCATAAGGACTCTTAGATGGTCGTATGTATCCCTTCTGCAGTTGTTCTCGGAGGAATTCTTTAAGGGCCGTCTGTTCGTTTGGTGATAACGGGTAAATCTTTCCAGGCATCGCCATTGGTGCCCCCTTTTTTAATTCGATCGCATGATCCCATTGCTTCTTGGTCGGGAATCGTTGCACTTCGATATCGCTGAAGACCTTTTGATGTCACGTGTAATGTTCGGGAATTTCCGTTCTCCCTTTATGTGATCTGGCTTCTTCGGCAAGCTTGGATGCTAAAGTTTGACCGCTATGCAGATAGAGGGCTCCTTCATCTGGGTTTCGATTAGATAACACTAATGGTAGTTGTTCTGACATGATCCAACCGTGGCCCCAGTCTATCTGCAGCTGAAAGGCGGCGAACCAGGGGTACCCGAGAATGACCTCATTAGTTCCTAGATCCGTAAGGAAGAATCGCATTCGCAATAGTTTGCTGCCGACACGGGTGTAGAGATCCACATAGTGAGTTATTGAACCATGTCAGTTGAGCATTCCGTCAACGTTATAGATCTTTTGTGGAGATGCTAGCGCTCGCGCGTTGATGTTCAGTTTCTTGGCCATGTTGGCATGAATAAAATTTTTGGTAGCTCCCAAATCGAGTAGAGCGGTGAGCTCGGCCCTCTTAGAGTCAATAGCGAGAAAGACCTTTAGTGTCATTGACTGTCTATTAGCTAGGTACATTCGTGTTGACTCATGAGACCTAATCCAGGCCATACGGATTAGGCCATCGTAAAACCCTCGGCATTCTCATACATGGTGGCAAGTGCTTTCATTTCTTCCTTAGGCATCATGGAGATGGCATTTTTGATGTCCTGGGCCATAAATCTTCCTTCTTGAGGCTCTTCTTCGGTTGTTTCGGTTCCTCTAGCCCTGGCATTTTTATGAGTGAGGCAGTTTTGGGCAATGTGACCGGCTTTCCTACAAGCAAAACACGGTCCCATTTATTGTGGAGGTTCTTCGGCCTGCGTAGTTTGGGCCCATCCCTGATTTCGCAACGCTCACCCTCTCCCAACATCCATAGGAACGGGTACGTTGTTAAACACGCGAGGTGTGTTACTGGAGTTATACGCGGGTCATTGAGTTGATGTGTTAGTTTGATTGTGTTGTCCTGGGGGGGGTCCTTTCAGAGGTTGCCACACATTATTCAGTCGTGCATTATTAACGCATCCGTTCCTTCACTCCATAATTGATTTCATCAACTGGTGAGACCTAGTTGATTCGATGACACGCTGCTTCAATTTGGGGTAGGTGTATACATATGGTGGACAGAGAGTGTCTTCTAGGACAGTCTTGGGTAGCCCATTAAGGAAGTGCTGTATCGTCGCGGGGTGAGTAAGCGCATAATCGGCCTCTCTAGCTAGCTGTTTGAAATTGGAGGCGTATGTGTCCACATTCGGCCACTGCATGCATAAGTCTTCCAACTTCATGCGTGCCTTCTCGGATTTCTGGGTATCCTAGAATCATTCCCGGAATCATGCGAGAAATTGTACCCATGTCTGTAACTCATCTTGTGCTGGGGCAAGGGTATCAATCCAGGTTCCTTGGTCGTGTGCCCATCCATTTACTTGTTCACCTTGAATGAGCGTAAGCACAAATGCAATACGCGTGAAGTACGATTGGAAAAACAGGTTCTGATGATTCAAACGAAAATAAGTTTGCACGGTGTCGATGAAAGCTTCGGCTTGGTCTCTTTCTCCAGTAAATACCGCTGGTAGTGCTCCCAACGTCTTTTCAGTTAATCCGAGTCCTCTGCCTGCTCCAGGTCCTCCGCCAGGTCCTCCTCCAGGTCCTTCTCCAGGTCCTCCTCCAGGTCCTCCTCCAGGTCCTCCAGGTCTTCCAGGCCAGCTGCTTCCTCTGTCCGGGTCTCCGCTTGGGCTTCCATTGTTTAGGTTTCCTTCTACAGGATTGTCAGTGGTCTGGCCTAAGTAATGTCCTCCCGAGAGGAATCCTGCAACAGAGTTAGTAGGGAATGAGGTCTTCTCTTGCTCCTCCATCTGTGTGATGGTGTGGGCTATGGCAGTGGTCATGTCGGGTAATATAGGGGAAGTGCGAAGGCGTAATGGAATGGGGTGTGTTCAATACAAATCTTGTTCCGGCGTATTCAAGCAGGGTGAAGTATTCGTGGATAAGACGGAGAACTGGTTGTTGCAGTCAAGAGTGACTACGTTGCTCTCATCAAAGGCCTCAATATCAGGTCGATGCACGCCTCGGTACGTGGGGCAGATAGTGTCATTTTCGTCAATTACTACTTCATACAACTTTCCTTCATCATTGAACAAGTGCACCGGAGTACTCGAGATGTCATCCGGTTGAGGGTCGAAAACTAGATGCGGCGTTGGTATATGCCTGTACTGGCCTTCAGAGGCTAAGTAAACGTGTGGGTTTCGAGGTCGGTCAATGTTGACCCCAAAGTCATAAATGTAAAAGCAATCAGTTGTCGTTGTGAAAGTGAAAAAGATTGAGAATCTAGTGTCACTGTCATGACTCTTAGACTTCTCGATGATTGGGAAAAGGATTTATTGACGAAGAGATTCTCAATACCGGTCATAGTACTACTAGTTCCTCCTTATATCCTACATGCCAGCAGTAGTACTACGTGTCACTTCCGAAGATTCCTCCTTATCTTCTTGTCTATTTATAACGGCTCCCCTCTTTCTGGGTGCTTCTACTTCTACTCTGAGCTGGCGCCGTGTCACCAGCCCCCATTTGTGCACAAAGTGGGCACGGGAATGCAGGGTGCCGGAAAGGTATGCCCCCTGCCCCCCCCTTTTTTGCGCCCCCCTGTTCACATGTGAATAGGACACCTGAGCATGGGGCCACGTGAGGCAATGCACCCCCCTCTGCCCCACCGCGCTTGTCAACGCGCAAACTGGAGGGTGGCACAGGAAGAGGCACACCCACCCCCCGTTCAAGCTGCAATGGGGCACACGCGGGACAAGCCCCCTCCCACCCTTTGTGCCCCACCCCCATTTACATGCAGGTGGTGGGAGGGGGGAGGGTGCAGGAAAGGGCGTGTGCCCCCCTTTGTGCCACGATGGGGCATGCACGGGGCAAGCGCCCTTCCCCTTTGTGCCCCCCCCCTCCCCTTGCTCACACCAAACGCGAACGCGGGTCTGCGCAGGACAAGCCCCCCCTCCCCTTTTGCATCCCCTGCTCCCGTTTACGTGCGAGCGGTGCCCCCTCCCCTAGCTAGATTGACTTAGAAAAAAAAGTGTAAATTATATTAGCTAATAAATATATTTTCTTTTGTTAAGTACAAACTTAAAAATTGTGTGTTTGTGAATTTGTAAATTTCTATATTAGCTAATAGTCATGAAATTCTTTGCTCGAGTAAGCAGTAAAAATTATGTTTGGGGCGGAGACCGAACATTAATGTCGGTCCAGAGCGGACCGGGGCGTGGAAAACACGCGGAAAGTACGCACCTCCCAAAAAATGACGACTTTAGTCGGAGACTCAATTTGAGTCCAACGGAGCGGACCGGCACGTGTTGAAGCGTGGGAAATGCGCGATTAAAACGCACCTGTCTGTGACCGACTGTTTTGCCACACATTAGGGGCTTCCAGACCTCCCTACTGAATTTTACCAACCAACCACCCCTAGTAACGACCCCTACACCTTTATCATCTATGGCCACAAGCACTACCCACCAAATGGAATTGCCAGATCCTGTTATCCCGGATGATGTTGTTCGAAATTGCAAGGTGTTTAGGAGATTTATCCACTCTGATGATTCCGATGCGGATCTGGAAGAAGTGCTACCCACCATTTGGGACACCGTCAATAATGCCTTCTCGAAAAGTGAAGGCCTGAAGGGGCTCATCACGCCCAACGAGGATTTCATAAAAGACGCTCGGCTCCAAGGCGAAGCGTTCTATGAGCTATTGAGAGATGTAGCGAAAAGACAAGACTGGAAGGATCTCTTGAAAAATCGTATGTCTCTCGATTCTGTCGTGCTGACAAAACTCATCTCGAGTCTAGGCATATTTTTCAAGAAATCGCTTTCGACTCCTACGACGTCGGAGGGAACCCCCTTCTTGGACACAGTCTCAAGAAAAGGTACGAATCCTTTCCTGGTTCTTCAACGTATTCTCAATCACATCCAATGATAGCTGCGCTAAGTTCGTGGGGCGCAAAATTCCGTGGCGACGCTGCAGAGGTCCTGCTCAAGACCATCTCTACTCATCTCGACAAGCGGAGAATTGTTTACGCTCGGTGCACGAGTATTGCAAATTCTTCAGGTACGGGGAAATCCCGGATGATAGATCAAGTCGCGATGAAAATTATTACAATACCTATGTGCCTACGTGGTGAGGGAACCAAAGGTCTGACGTCCCGTACTAGTTCGCTTTCGTGCATACTAATACTGATATTCCTGTCCTTGAAAGGCTTTCCTCCTGTTGATGCGGTACTGCATACTTGGCTGTCTACCACATTTAAGGGTTTGGACAAAGATATGGTCGTAAGGAAGCTCCATGGATTTCTTTTCTCGCTACTCTTTGTCACCAGCGACCGCCTGAAACAATTACCCGACGTGGAAGAAATGTCCGAGCTGTCAAAACTGTCCGTGGAGGACGTTCGCAAGTTGTCCGACACCAAGCGAAAAAGAATTGTTTTACTTACTGCGAGTCGTCAAGAGAAACTAGCGATGGCTTTCCGTCACCACATGACCCACGGGCAATCGTTCGAAGCTCCGAACAAATATCGGCAAGAGTTCTTTCAAGAGGTAG
This sequence comes from Lactarius evosmus, assembly GCA_951394315.1. Lineage (NCBI taxonomy): Eukaryota > Fungi > Basidiomycota > Agaricomycetes > Russulales > Russulaceae > Lactarius > Lactarius evosmus. The sequence goes on along the minus strand of OX596130.1, from coordinate 2,837,951 downwards.
TTAACAGTGCTGACGAGGTGAGCTTCTGAGGGTCCCAAGTCTGTGAGAATGACCAACGATTTCAAGTTCATGAAAAATAGTCAGGTGGTTCCGGGGAGGGGTGTGGCCAGCCCTATATACAAGCTACAGGGCTCCAGCGTTATAGAAATAGCAATGGAGCTCACTCGATTCGTCGACCCTGCAGGAATACTGGACTCAGACGCTGGGCCACGGCGACCGCTCGTTATACTCGCTTTTGATGAGAGCCATATGCTGACCAATCATCTGGCGGGAGGATGGTCACTGTTCTCAGAATTGCGTCGTGTTTTACGCGCTATTGTCCAAATTCCGATATTCTCTCTGTTTCTCTCAACAGCCGCAAAGTTTCGTTTATTCTCGCCGGAGATAGGATCAGACCCTTCGCGTCGGGTGGTGGATCACGAGCTTCCATTGATTCACCCAATATCAGAAATTAGCTTTGACGACCTCGCGTTCCCCGCAATAGAGAATACAGTTACGCTGGGTCGAGTGACCGAGAACCAATGGATATCGCACCTAGGCCGGCCACTGTACGAGTGTTTCGCATTTCCTTCTGAGTATCACTAATTCACTGCCTTTAAAAGGTTCGGCTCTCATTACGACGCCTTGGTGGGGAGGCGGGAAGATGATGGCTACAGTATAGACGACCTTATGAAGTTCGCCAAGGCGAAGCTACTCGATGGCCCCATCGAATTGAAGGATGCAAGAGGACCGGGCTCGCTGGCTTGCCTCTCCGTACGATTCGCCCTCGATATTGACCTCGCATACGGATATGGTCAGGAAGTGGCGCACACCCAGATTGAGCGTCACATGCGACTTTGTGTCGCAGCAACCACCGGTTTCGAAAAGTTGATCACAATCGCTGGGTCGGAGCCGCTCCTAGCCGAGGCCGCTCGTGAGCTTATGTCGCCTGTTGGAGCCGCGCGATACCTGGCAGAGAATTCGAGCTTGAGCTGCATTGATCGTGGGCAGCGTGGGGAACTGGTTGCGGCGCTAATCATCATGCACGCACGTGATCGATCTGCTACAAGAGTGGTCTCTGTTAACAACTTCATGAGGGCGTTGCTTCCAGGGTCGGCGTACGAGAAGTTGAAAATCGCCAAGCCGCAACTTTGTTATAATTCCAGCGAGGACAGGCCGTTTCATGAAGCCTTCGAGGGCTACAGCACTTGGTTCAACCACGTCATCAAGATCCAAAAATCCGACATGATCTCGACAGAACATCTGTGGAAATTCATCACGCGAGGCGCGATGGTCATGTGCGCGGACAACCAACGTGGCATCGATATTGTCCTTCCGATTTGCTTGGGCACAAAGAAGCTGTCGCGGCACACGGTGTCAGCAATACTCATTCAAGTCAAGAATGATAAAAAATTCAAGGCTAGAATCGACAAAACGCTGTTCGACGGTATGGATCCGTTCAGTGTCGGCCTTTTCCCTGAGGACGAATCTGTATCGTTGCCACCGGTAATCCGATTGGTCTTCGCGCTCGCGTCTGACGAAGCTGTGGTGAAGTTTCCGCCCGTGCCAGAACGCAAAAACCACGACGCTAAGTTTACAGGATATGATATCTGGTGTGCGGGGCTGTCATCAGACACATTTCCGGTTATAGGAGACGATTTAGAGTGGTACAGGTTACTGTTGACGCGATCTCAGCAGCCGCATGATGCGTTCGACTTGAAAGAGGTCGAGGACAAGTTTCGGGACGAAGAGACGGCTATTGCGAGAGGAACACAGAGGCGAAAGATGGCAGCACTATCAGACCCGGTTGAGGCCCACAACCACATTCACGAGTCGATAAACTTCCCAGATTCTGAGGACGCGATGGACCAAGGGGAATAGGAACCGGGTGGACAAGCGAATTTGCAATGTGGGTATAGGCGGTGACGGGACAGACAACGGGAGGTCAGAATACTGTAGTGTTGTAAATGAGAACGATGTGTAGAACTGTTTTGTGGAACCATGTATCAGTAGTGGCCAAGAGTCAAAAGCGAAATGGATCTTTTCATGGTGTCATTGACATGCGCTCAGTGTGTCTCTCAGAGGTATGTGGCGAGTTTGTGGATGGGCTGGGGGACAGTACCCCGCCTTCAGCCACCCTTGCTCAACGCGATGAGACCCCAACCCAACAATGCCTGAAAAACGTGCTCAGGTGCTGTCGCTAAGCATCCTATCCTCATTCCTACAGCACACAGAGCAGGCGAAGTTGGCTTACTTTCCCATCCAGATGACATAATTTTCACACGTCAGAAAAGGAAATTTCCAGTAAGTTGGCTTCGCCCTCGGCAGACTCCTTAGTGAAAAATATTACTTTGGTACTCAGCTCAGAACACTTAAAATAGGGTTTTTATAAAAAGTAGTTTATTCTGTTATCAAGGCACAATTAAAGTACATTGAAAAAATTAAAGTAATTAAGTAATCTACTGGCTGCAGCGACGCGGGAACAACGGCCCTTACAACAGAGTGGGGGGCGGGAACATGAGTGTCGGGGTGGGCGGGAACAAGTGATTAGGAGCTGGCATGAGTGGGAACATGGGTATGAAGGCGGTTCCCGGAATGGGCTGGGACGCTGGAGGGAGCTGCGCCACAAGCGCTGAGGGAAACGCGGGGGACGGAGTCGGCTGGGAAGCTGGAGGGAGAGGGGCTGCAAATGCTAAGGGGAACGCGTAGGCCGGAGTCGGCTGGGAAGCCAGACATAATGCACAGGTGTTACGCCTTGCCGCAGCGTTCGTTCGACTTGAACGGGTTTTCTAGGCGAGAGAACGGTGAACGTAACATGGGTCAAACGTAGAGGCGACTTCCTCAATATGACGACGGGGCTAGCAACGGATCTCCTAAGTCACGTTGGCCCAAGTGGACTTCAACCTGCCGGTGTATGTGCCGGACAAGGTGACAACTGCACACGACACTAAGGGAGATGAGGAGAGAGTAGAAGACGCGATGTGAGAGATCAATGGCAATTGAAGAAGACCAAGATGGCGTTTCTTGGTCTTCACCGACTACTACTTATACAGGTACTTGAGGGCTTTAAAGTGCCTCTCGAATGATGACTATCCTATGGCGTATGTAGCTCGAACCCTACTACGCCGATCCTAGGAATCACTCAGCAATCACATGCGATCGCTGAGTGCTGACTGAGACACAAGTCCGTGACTAATTACTACTTACTACCGTAGCCACAACTGGTAAGTAAGAGTCCGCAACTCCAAATCACGACATTACTATTACATCAACAAGTCTGAAGGGTCGACCGTAACAACAGGAGCGCTGTTGAACGCAGCACTGACTTAGCAGGGAAGGTTAGCGTGAAATGGCTAGAACAAGACAAATAACTTCAGAGGTTGAAGGAACTCTAATAGCATTACAGCTACACACCTAGAACAAGACAAGTACTATGGAAGAGTTAGTCTAGTAGGTAAAGAAGAAGCGATAGACGCACTTACACTTCAGAGATTGAAGGAACTCTGAAGTGTGAAGGCGTAAACAACCATCCTTATAAATAAGAAGGAATGGTCTGTGCGCACATTGTGTTTAGCACACATGTGACACGACAATGGGTCCAAGAAGGGATATGTGTTAAGGCCTAGTGGGGCCTTACAGTGCGACGTGCACCGAGGGTACGAGGGGGACAAGGACAGGGTACAAGATGAGGTGCTTGGTAAATGGTAACCAAGGCCGAGGGAGTTCTAAGAGACGAAGGTCCACGAGGGATGACCAAGGAGCAAGGGTTCGAAGGGTAAGTTGATGGACTTAGTGACGAGGTACAAGGGGCTTCGGTCAGATGGCCGAAGTACGAGGGACTAAGTCAAGCGACTTAGGGTCTGTGTGTGCGCGTTGTTATAGCACAAGCGCAAAGCTTCGAGGTGGCTCCCAACTAAGGGAAGACCGACAGTGGTGATGAGACGACGAGAAGGGAGCACACAGTGGAGGAGTAAGCAAGTCTGGTATTTGCTAGTATAATAAACGAAGACAAGACTGGAGAGTGAGCGTACAAAGTGGCTAGGTTTATATAGGTCGCTACTCCATGTCCGTCTCATGAGGGGATACCAAAGGAGAACAATAGACAACGCGAATGGGGAAGGAGAAGAAAAGGGAACAAGGGGAAGCACAGAAGGGGAAGGGTTAGGAAGGGGGACTTGGAGTAAGGAAGCGTACATGGTAGTGAGTCAACAGGTTAGTACTCCGAGGGGAAGCAAGTATGAGTCAAAGTGATATAGTAAAAGGAAAATAAAGTCCGTGGTGAGCCGGATCACGACATCACCCCCGCTCTTGGTAGATGCTTCCACGCATCAATCACCTCGGTCCTCTGCCTCCCAATTGATGTCGTCGTAGACGTCGTAGTCGTTGTCATGAGTGTCATGCCCATAGAAGGACTGCCAGGCCTTGAAATACCACTCACAACCACCGTTGAAGTGTTTGTGCTTTGGAGAAACGTGGCACCTCTCTCCATCGAAGCATCTAGAGTGTGGGTAGAAGCACTTGTATGCAGGGTGACCGACGTTGTCGCAGTAGAAACAGCGCTGCCACATGGGGCAGTTCTTGGAGGAGTGGGTGACGTTGGGGACGCGGCACTTGGTGCACTTGAGGGCAGAGGGGCGGACGGGCTGAGGATTGGGAAGGGGGGCCTTCTGGGAGGCGTGGGACTCATGACCCTGGGTCAGGATCCAGCGGGACACGCCTGGCTTCTCTTCATCATGAAGCCATGGCATGGGGAAGCGGGTGTAACGCTCCCCTCCTGGGTGTTGGTCCTCCAGATACTCCCTGATGGGAATACCAGAGGATGCCATTGCGTTGTCGGTGTAACGTGGGTGAGGAATGTAAGCGTTCCCCATAAGATAAGGATGAAGGCGCGTGCACGCCTGTGATGTGACCAGCCTCTGCCGGATAACTCCTGATCTCCTCCTCCAGTCGTTCCAGGCATCCGCCAAGTCCCTCTCCCACTCCAGTAGGACGCGGTGTTCCTCTTCCAGGAATCGGTACCTGTCTATGTCAGCATTGACCCCAACATCGTTGAGGACCCTGAGGCCAGTTTCAACGGCCTCCTTGTCAGGGTGGTTGGTGTGGAAGGGGGAGAGGTTGGCGTTATCAGGGTAGGCAGGGGGGGGTCCGTGGAAGGGGGCAGCGGTGAGGGGAGCTCCATAGTCCTGGTAGCGGCCGGTGTCCCTGCGGTGTTCTAAGACGTAGTGGTTGTGGCCCTCGCAGTCCCATTCATAGCGAATGTAATGGGGACGCTTAGGGGTGCCATCCAGCCTGGTGATTGAGAAGGAATAACGAGCGTGGTTGGCTCGTCGTGAGTCGTAGATCATGAAACCGGCAGGGGGGTCGTCATCGGACCTGTCATTGCCCAGGTCAATAGAAGAGGCGGGTGATGGTGAGTGGGAGAATGGCGTGAGGGGGCGGCGAGGCTCGGGGGTATGGAGACGGAGATAGGCAGGGGAGTTGATGCGAGGAGGGACAGGGAGAGGTTCAGGGTATGGAACAGGAGACTGGATACGGTCGGCCAGCGGAAGGGGGTTGCCTAGAGGAGACCCAGGAGCACCAAAGGTTCCCTCAGAAGGGACAGGGGATGTGGCACGCGAGCCGATGCGGTCAGCAAGAGAGCGGTCGTTGGTGGTAGCAGGGGAGGTAGACATAGTGGCAGGACAAGTAGTGGTGGGTGACAGAGTGATAGAACGGATGATGAGCGGAGTGGGGGAGAAGGCAGGGTTTAAGTATGAAGCTACTCTGGGTCCCTCCCAGAGGGAGCGGATGGAGCTAGGATTTTGCCGATGGAAGTTGGTGACAAGTTGGTCGGCATGAATGTGAACCGAGGGTTCCCATGAGTCATGGGCCTCGGAGAAGCCCTTCCATCTGACCAAATACTGCAGTTGGTTGCGCCTATGTCGTGACCCTAGAATTTGCTCCACTTCCCACTCCGGTTCCCCATCAATCAGGTCAGGGGAGGGTTTCATAAAGTTCGGACCATGCTCGGGTGTTTCCTTGAAAGGGGTGAGAAGGGAAGCATGGAAGACATTATGTATCTTCCATTGCGGAGGGAGCTTGAGACGGTAAGAGGTATGTGAAATGGCAGCGGTGACTAGGAAGGGGCCATAGCGCCGTGGGGATAGCTTGGCAGATGGATGGGTGGTGTGAAGGTTCCTGGCTTCAAGCCAGACTCTATCTCCAACACAATAAGGGGTGAAACGAGTGTGTGACCTAGTCATGAGGTCCTGTGAGCGCCTGATAGCGTCTTGTGCCTGCTGGCGTGCTTCCTTTATCTGTTGCATGCGCTGGTCAACAGAGGGAACAGTGGAGAAGCGGAAGGTTTGGTGAACGCGTGGGGTGTGTCCCATGAGGAGGTCAAAAGGGGTCTTCTTGGTGGTGGAGCTGGGCCAGGAGTTGTGTGCGAATTGTGCAAGGGGGAGCCAGGACGCCCAGTTGTCCTGTTTGTAATTGGTGAAGATGCAGAGATACTGTTCCAGCCATTGGTTAGTACGTTCCGATTGGCCGTCAGTTTGGGGGTGGTAAGCGGTACTAATGTTCTGATCGATGTGAAGTAATCTGCAAAGTTCTTTGGTAAATGCAGAAGTGAAACGAGGGTCTCTGTCCAAAATGATGCATTTTGGAAGTCCGTAATGGGGAAGTACATAGGTAGCGTAAAGTAATGCCGTTTTCTCGGCGTCTATGGTTTCGTTGCAGGGGATGAAGATGGAGGCTTTAGAGCAGTCGTGGTCTGTGATTGTAAGTATAGTATCGTAATTGGATGATAGGGGGAGTTTTGTAATGAAGTCCAAGGCAATGGTTTCGAAAGGAAGGGAATGGGGGTCTGTGGTAATGGGGTAGAGTGGTGGCTTTGGGTTGGTAGGGTTATTTTTGCGTGATTGACAGGTGACGCAGCCCTTGATGTAGTTGGTGATGGAGATTTTCATGTTTGGCCACCAGTAATCGTGTGAGATAGCCCAAAGGGTCTTGGAAATTCCGGGGTGTCCGGCTGTGAGAGAGTCGTGATATAGGGAAATTACCCCCCTCCTTAGATTGTCATTTTCCACGATGACAAGGCGTGAGCCGTTCCAGAGAAAGCCCTCCTTCTGAGTAAGGTTGTGAGAGAGCGTCCATCTAGAGAGAAGGTCTGGCTGTTTGAGTTGGTGGGCTCGTGCACGATCATCAAGGGAGGAGGAGAGGGCAGCATTGACAAAGAGCGAAGGGGGGAGGACAGTGACCTGGTCATTGTCCGCTGAGCCGTCATAGAAGTCGGGGCGCCTGGAAAGAGCGTCGGCCTTATTGGAGGCTCCAGGTTGGTGAACGAGTGTGAAATGGTAATCCGCCAGTTTGGGGAGGTATCTGGCGACGCGACGATTAATGCGTTGGGGGTTATGGTAGTATTGGAGGTTCTTGTGATCAGTGAGGACGGTGATGGGATGGGGGGATCCTGCTAGGAGGTGACGCCAGTTCTCCAGGCCACGAACGACGGCCAGGAGTTCTCTGTCATGGATATCATAGTTCCGTTCTGCCTCAGTGAACATCTTTGAGTGGAAGCCGATGGCGCGGGATTTCCCCCTATGGTCCTTCTGAGAAAGGATCGCCCCAGTGGTGAATGCGGAGGCGTCAACTTCTAGTTGGAAGGGTTTAGACATATCTGGCTGGGAAAGGGCAGGATCGGAGAGTACGTGGGAGATGAGGGTGTCGAGGGCGTGGTGACATTCGGGAGTCCATCGGAATGGGGTCTCCTTCTTCAGGAGTGCGGTAATGGGGCAGGCGATGTTGGCAAAGTTCGGGATGAAGGGGCGTTGGTATCCTAAGACACCCAATGTGCTTCTAACCTCTTTGAGGGTTTTGAGGTCGCGTGGCCAGTCACGGAGGCCGTCTGCTTTGACAGGGTCAATCTTGATCTGGTCACCATCTACGATGATGCCGAGGTATTCGATGCGGGGTTGTTCGAAGGTGCACTTGAAGGGTTTGAGGAAATAGGATTCGACCTCTAGGAGGTCAAGGACTTCATGGACAATGGTGCAGTGGCGTGATAGGTCGTCATGAGTAGCGATGAGGATGTCATCCATGTAGATGAAGAGTTCCTTGGGGTATTTATCCTTGAGGTGGCGGAACATACGGTTCATGGTGCGGGAAAAGGTAGCGGGGGAATTGGTGAGGCCGAAGAACATGACACGAGGTTGGAAGAGGCCGAAGGGTGTTTTGAATGTGGCCTTCCACTGATCTTCTTCTTTGATGCGGATATTGTTATAGCCCCAGCGGATATCGAACTTAGTGAAGATCTTCTTCCCCTGGAGCTGTTCGAGGATGGTGTTAATCAGTGGGAGAGGGTATGTGTCACGGATGGTCCATGAGTTGAGGGGTTTGTAGTCTTGAGTGGGGCGTAGCTTGCCATCCTTCTTTTTCACGAAGAAGAAGGAGGAGGCATAGGGGGAGTTAGATTTGAGGATGTAACCTTTCTCCAAGTGTTCCTTAATGAACTCCTTGGTGACTTCTTCTTCGACCGGGGTGAGGGGGTATACCTTGCAATTGATAGTGGTGGGAGCGTCTGGTTTGAGGGTGATGGCATGGTCATCTTCTCTGGCAGGGGGGAAGCGTTGTGCAGCTTTCTCGGAGAAGACTGTGGCATGGCGCTGGTATTCAGAGGGAATGTCGGTTACTGGTGGGGTTTTAGAAGTGATAGCCTTCTCAGCCCATTTCTGAGCGATGCTGTTGATCTGGGGGTGGACGCGTTTGTGATAAGAGACGGAGTGGAGTGCAAGGTCCCCTCCTTCGAGGGTGTTGGTGGTCCAGTCGATTCTGGGGTTGAATCGTTTAAACCATGGGTGACCTAGGATGAGGCGGTCGTGTCCGAGGTTGGCGATGTATAAGGGCATTCTTACTGCTTGTGCCCCTTGGTTGATAACGAGGTAGGTGAGGTGGGTAATGGAGCCCGCTTGGTTGAGGGTTCCGTCCACGTTGTGGACAAGGTGGGGGGTGCATAGTTCTTGTGTCCTAAGGTGTAATTTTGAGACGGTGCGAGTGTCGATGAAATTGTTGGTTGCCCCACTATCAAGGAGGACTTCTACTTCAGCCTTTCCGTGCCACATGTAAACTTGAACAGGGATTGTCATTGAATCGTTCTTCGTACTATACATGGTGCTTGTTACGGTCGACCTCTCGGACTTATCGAAGTAATAGCAATGTCGTGATTCGGAGTTTCGGACTCTTACTTACCAGTTGTGGCTACGGTAGTAAGTAGTAATTAGTCACGGACTTAGTCGTATCAGTCAGCGACTCAGCAATCGCATGTGATTGCTGAGTGATTCCTAGGATCATTGTAGTAGGGTTCGCGCTACATACGCCATAGGATAGTTCCGTTCAAGAGGCGCTTTAAAGCCCTCGTGTACCTGTATAAGTAGTAGTCGTTGAAGACCAAGGATCGCTATCTTGGTCTTCTTCAATTGCCATTGATCTTCCACACCGCATATTCCATTCTCTTCTCATCTCTCTTATTGTGGTGTGCAGTTGTCACCTTGTCCGGCACATACACCGGAAGGTTGAAGTCTACTTGGGCCAACGTGACTTAGCAGATCCGTTGCTAGCCCCGTCATCGTATTGAGGAAGTTGCCTCTACGTTTGACCCGCGCCGCGTTCACTGTCTTCTCGCCCAGAAATCCGTTCAAGTCGAACAAGCGCCAAGGCAAGGCATAACATTAAGACCAAGATCCTACCATCGTGGCGAGAGTAACAACCCGAGAACAGTGGGAAATCGACGGATTCCATCCGTATAACCTATTACGACTGTTACGGTCGACCCTCCAGACTTATCAGACGTAATAGTGATGTAGTGATTTGGAGTTTCGGACTCTTACTTACCGGTTGTGGCTACGGTAGTAAGTAGTAATTAGTCACGGACTTACAGTATCAGTCAGCACTCAGCAGTCGCATGTGATTGCTGAGTGACTCCTAGGATAGCGGTACTAGGGTTCGAGGTAGTATCGCTATAGGTCAACATATCAGAGAGGCACTTTAAAGCCCTCGTGTAAATGTATAAGTAGTAGCTGTGGAAGACCAAGACTCGCTATCTTGGTCTTCTTTGAATCGTCATTACTCGCCTCTACAAATTCTTTTACTCTCTTCTCTTCGCCTTGTGGGCTATTCTGAGCCGACAACTTGTGCTTCATATCTGGAAGCAAGTCTCTACTTTAGGCCAGCGTGACACGGAAGCTCCGCTGATAGCCTCGTCGTTACGTTAAGGAAGTCCCTTCGTATTCGACTTCGCCGATTTACCCTCCTAGCGCCTATCCAGGGTCCAAGTCGGACCAGCGTCCAGACGAGACGTAACAACGACGAGGCAGTCGTAACGTCCCAACCCGATATCTGAAGAATGCCTACTGGAGCAGTCCTAGCGGAGTAGAAGGATACGTCATCGAGACACGAAGGGGAGAACGCCCAGTTGAGTTTAGCTTCGATCGTCTGTGTTGGTGCGCGGTCGACTACATCCTAGACCGGTGGCAGGTTATCGCCCCATTACGACCCCATCACTGCTGTGATATATACACCGACGAAGTAGTCCCACGATCGGACTGGGGACCCCTTGACGGAGAAGAAAACACAAGCCACTCCGAAAATACTCACGAAGTATCAGAAGACGCGTCCGACGCCGGACCATCTCGATCCCCGTCACCATTAAATCAAGCAGAAACCAGTCTTATTGAACAAGCTGAGTCTATCACCATCCTGCCACCAATGGCCACTATCACTGAAGAACCCATGAGCCGCGTACAAATGCCCATGAACCCCGTTACTGGAGAACCCCTGACTGCCGACGATGCAGCCATTATGAGGGCCATAGGACCAGACCATCCAGACCCACCCGGGGAAGGAAGCCCGGGAGGAGGAGGACCGCCCGGGGGAGGACTGCCCGGGGGAGGACCGCCCGGAGGAGGACTACCAGGCGGAGGACCACCATTTGGGGGAGTACCACCAGTTGGATCCCCTAGACGAGGTCACTCTGACAAATTCGCAGGAAACGCGCCCAAAGTATTCAAAGGAGACCGACACAAATCAGAAGAATTCCTCACGCAGTGGGAGCTGTACTGGGGAATCAACAACAACAACCCCATTATGGCTAACGCCTACAGACGTTCCATGCTCTTCCTTACCTACATCCAAGGGAAGGATGTTAACGAGTGGATTACTCACACCAGCCGTTGGCTCAACAGGCAGGTCACTGGAGGAATAAATGATTCCGACCCACGTTTGTGGCACGAAGTCATTAGTGCCTTTACAAGACGTTTCTCCAACACCCTCGAACGAGAACAGGCCCAGGCGGCACTAAAGAAAGGAATACGGATGACCGCTGGAGATATTGACACGTACGTGACCAACTTCGAAACCTTGGCACGACAAGCTGGCTATCGCCTAGACTCCCCATTAACCCTCGACATCTTCACCAACAGGTTACCACGAGACCTTTACGAAAAGGTCTTCACCATGGACGACCCACAAACATTTGAAGATTGGAAGACTGCGGTCATGAAGAGACAACAGCAATATATCCATATGAGGGCCCGCCTCGAGCAACATCGAGGACCAGCAGGAGGGTCGGCCCCGAACCGCGGTAACCAATCACGATGAGGAGGCGGAGGAGGAGGTCCAGGGTGGAATCTCCCAAGGGACCCCAACGCCATGGACACCTCCGCAGACCACATCCGAGGACGCCTCGCCGACGCAGATGAAATACTCGAACAGTACCGCGCCAAACAACGGCCGCGGGGAGGGTTTATGGAACGCTGAGGAGGGCGTAGAGACTTTTCCCAAGTTACGTGTTATACTTGTGGAAAGAAAGGTCATATCAGCAGGCAATGCCCACAGCACACCTACAATCGACGGACCGAAGCAGACCGTTACGAACCAGAGGAACAACCCATCCAGGCCTCTCGAGCCCAAACCCCGCGAGAGCGGGCTACAAACTGGATGGCAGGAGTGGCGGCGGAACCCGACGAAGTAAAGGACATGATCTTAAAGGATCTCTGGAAACAAGAGGGTTTTCAGGACGCCTGAACCCATTGGCCTGGGTGAGGGCAGTCAATTGTAATTCGGTTATCATCACGCGCTATCGTTCTATGAAAATTCCAGTTTCGATTCGCACGAATTACGCTATGGCCGACATAAGAGCATTGGTGGACTCGGGAGCCACTGACAACTTCATACGTCCTGCATTCGCCAAACGAATGCGCTTGGGTATACAACCCCTTGAACAACCAAAAAAGATATGGAACATTGACAATACAGAGAACAAAGCGGGACTCATTACCCACTTCATAGATCTGGACGTCCAAACAAAAGGAGTACACCGGACCCTTCGATTCCTCCTCACCAATATCGGAAACGAAGATATCGTGCTAGGGTACCCCTGGCTTGCCACCTACGAACCTCAAATGTCATGGAGGTTTGCCACAATCAAAGAAGACGCACTTCCTATCATATTGCGGTCCATCAAACCACCGCAAAAATTCCCTGTCGTACATGCGGCAATCACCACGAAAGAAAAAGAGGAAGCCGTCCAGCAACTCGAAGAGGAGGTGCCAGCTGCGCTACGAACCACATCCACCGACCTGGCCATTAAAGCACAGCAATATACTACAAAGGCCGTATTGCCACCTGAGTACGCATCATTTACGAAACTCTTCAACGAGGAAGCTTCTCACCGATTTCCCCCGGCACGAGCTTGGGATCACGCCATCGATTTCAAACCCACAGCACCAGACGCCCTTGATTGTAAAATCTACCCACTTATGCAGGAAGAGGACAAGGCGTTGCAGGCATTTCTCACGGAGCAACTGCAGAAAGGATATATCCGTCCTTCTAAATCCCAGTATGCATCCCCCTTCTTCTTCGTCAAAAAGAAGGACGGAAAGCTACGCCCCGTACAGGATTACCGACGCATCAACAATTTCACAATTCGCAACCAATATCCCCTTCCACTCATCACAGACCTCATCACAGACCTGAGCAATGCCCATATTTATACCAAACTCGACGTACGCTGGGGCTACAACAACGTCCGGATCAAGGAAGGGGACGAAGGAAAAGCGGCTTTCAAGATGAAATACGGGCTCTTTGAACCCACGGTGATGTTCTTTGGCCTCACCAACTCACCCGCCACCTTCCAAACCATGATGAATCACATCTGTCGAGACGTCATTGCGAAACACGAACGATTGGGCACTACAATACGTGTTTATATGGACGATATTGGCATTGCCACTCACATCGGACACGATCTAGCAGACCATATCGCCGCCGTTACAGACATCCTTACCCTCTCCACTGAACACGACCTCTACTACAAACTCGAGAAGTGCCTCTTCCATGCGCCTCGTATGGATTACCTGGGGGTTATCCTTGAAAAGGGGGTGACACGCATGGACCCAGTCAAAATCGCAGGCATCAAGGACTGGCCAACACCCACCAAAGTCAAGGATGTCCGCTCCTTCCTTGGCTTCTGCAATTTTTACCGCACCTTTATCCGCAATTTTGCCTCTCACGCCAAACCTCTCAATCACCTCACAAAGAAAGACTCCGAATAGCAATGGGGACCAAACGAAGACAGGGCGTTTCAGACGCTCAAAACCCTCGTAACATCAGAACCAGTACTCGCACACCCCGAGCTGAGTAAACCCTTTGAATTGGAAGTTGACGCCTCCGGATTTGCAACAGGAGCCGTACTCCTGCAACGAAAGGCAGACAACAAAAGACACCCCATCGGTTACCATTCATCTACACTCAACGCTGCCGAACGAAACTATGACATATACGACCTGGAACTACTCGCTATCGTCAAGGCCTTCCGACATTGGAGACCCCTGCTCGCGGGGTCCCCTCACCGCACCAAGGACTTCTCAGACCACCTGAACCTGCAATATTGGCGGTCACCACAGAAAATCAGCCGACGAGTAGCAAGGGAAGTGTTAGAACTCTCCGAATACGACTTTGAGATTCACCATATCAAGGGGAAGGCTAATGGAAGAGCCGATGCCCTCTCACGACGACCAGACTACGACCAGGGGGAGTCAGACAACGAAGGCATTATAGTCCTACCCGACAAAGTCTTCATGCGGGCCCTAACAACGTTGCAAGTCACTAACGGAGAACAAAAGGACCATCAGGATGAAGAAACGCTACGACCATGGGTGAATGGACACAACCTTAAGAAGATCGCGGGGACCTGGTACAAGGACGGGCGACGACAAGTCGTCACTGGTGGATTGGACAACAAGAGAAGTATTATTCGCACCTTCCATGACTTGCCTGTTCACGGACACCCAGGAATACGACGAACTAGCCATTTGTTGGAACGACAGTACTGGTGGCCGGGACTGCGGAGGGATGTTATGGACTACGTCAAGGGATGTGCGGAATGTCAACGGATCAAAGTCAACACCCGACCTACACGGGCCCCCCTCCAACCTATATACCCCAAAATTGACGCCCTTCCATTCGAGACCGTAGCCATGGACTTCATTACCAAACTTCCCTTATCGCAGGGATATGATTCGATACTGACCATCACCGATCACGACTGCAGCAAGGCCACAATATTCATACCCTGTGTGGAGGAGATCACATCCGAAGAAACCGCCGGATTATATGCCAGATACGTGTTTCCACGTTTCGGATTGCCCACTACTATCATCAGCGATAGGGATCCTCAGTTTGCAAGCAAATTCACGAGAGAATTGTGCAAGACTCTAGGGATCACCCAAAACATTTCAACAGCCTATCACCCACAAACGGACGGACAGTCCGAGCGAACCAATCAATGGCTGGAACAATACCTACGCTTCTGGGCTAACAAACAACAGGACAACTGGTACCACTATCTGCCAATGGCGGAATTCGCGCACAACAACTGGCCTCATGAGGCAACAAAAATGACACCTTTCGAACTCCTTATGGGGTACCACCCGCGGGCTGATTGGACCGATAAGCCCTCATCCATTCCCCATGTGATGACCCGCGCTAATCAACTAAAAGAAGCACGACAACGGACACGGGACCTTATCGCAAGGGCGCAGCAGTCATGGGTTCGCGCCAAGACAGTGCCCAGATATCAAGTGGGAGACCAGGTGTAGCTAGAGGGACGTCATCTCCGAACTCATCAGCCAACCGCAAAATTAGCCGCAAGGCGCCATGGGCCATTCCGCATCATAAAGGTGATGTCACCCGTAAACTATCAACTGGAGCTTCCCACGCAGTGGCAGGTGCACTCCGTATTCCATACCGACCTTCTCACGCCTTATCGTGAAACACCCACGCACGGACCCAATTACCCACGTCCTCCACCGGACTTGATCGACGGGGAAGAGGAATACGAGGTCTCGAAGATTCTAGACCACCGGCTCCACAGAAGAAGACAAAAATTGCAATACCTTGTGGCCTGGAAGGGGTATCCTGACTCCGACAATCAATGGGTTGATAAGGAGGATATATTTGCCGAAGAAGCCGTGGCGGAGTACGAACAAGGACGGCGAAAGGATAAAAGGCCCATCCAACGTGGCGAGTCCTCCCATCTCCCTTCCTCTCGAATATCATCCACCCACATCTCTCAATCACCTTACATGCCCTTTACACCTGATGCCTCCCTCTCGCAGCTCAACCAATACTACCACGGCACCCCCGAAAGGATTTTTGCCATCGAGCTGGAAGAAGAGCGCGCACAAGGCGCCAGAAGTGATACCAACCAAGCCGTCGTGGCTGAGGAAGACCGAGGGGGACGTGATACCCCCATTACCCGAGCTGAGTTCACAGCCGTCGTTGAGCAATTCCCCGCTCAAGCAACCCCAGCCAACGCTGCCAGACTGTCAGACGACGATGGAGGTCCCCTCTGGGACATCCTCGACGCCGACGGCCTTCCCACCTCTCCGGTCCCTTTCACTACCCGAGAGATCCAACTTCTCGGGGATGCACTGGACCGAGGGGCCGAGATTCGTGCAGCTCGCGACGATAATGGACGGGCCGAGTCCCCACCTCTCCCGATACCTCCGAGGATTGGGACCAACCAGGCCCTGGCAGGAGGTAGTAGCCGACTGGAGGGATCAACAGCTGCTGGAAGCGAAGGCCCGGAGGCAGGAGATGATGGCGAGGAGGGAGAAGTTGAGAGCGATGACGAGTGGTATTCAGATGCGCATGACTACATTTCCTACGGACGAGATGCTGACGCCCCATCCAACACCACTCCACACGCCCTCACCACCGCCGGCGACGCTGTCTACTGGGGAGACATTCGCCCCCAGCTCGACGACAGGGCCGTCTCCACCGTCCGAGCCACTCATTGCCCACACGGGTTCAGGGTCAATCGAGGACCCGATTATGTTCACTTCCCCATCACCACCTCCGACGGCGTGACGCGCCCTGCCAAATACGTCCAGGTCATCTTCGGACCTAACCCCATCGTCCTCGGGCTCATCGACGAGTCCGACCACGTCTTCCCTAAACCGTTGTACGCGCGCCCCCATCGCTTCGGACCTCACGAGGAGCGACCCTCCTACTCGCGCGAGGATCTTATGATCCTCGACGGCGGATACGACGAGGTCCACCGCATCAACCGCGCCCTTCGCGAATGCAAGAACATTTCGCTCGTGGCGGAGGTCCAACACTACCGCGCGGTTCGCTCCGCGGTCACCAGGATCGAGCAGCGCATGGGGGAGTTGGAGCAGGAGTGGGGACGGCTCAACACCGAGGAACTGGGGGTAATACATCGGATGGAGAACGCTAATCTGATGGACGAGGTAGAGAGACGCATGGGAGGATGGATTGGACTGGGCCAAGGCATGAGGAACTGGCCTCGGTCGACTTAGCTGCAACGTGGGCGTTGCCCCTTGAAAAAGGGGTGATGTTACAGTCGACCTCTCGGACTTATCGAAGTAATAGCAATGTCGTGATTCGGAGTTTCGGACTCTTACTTACCAGTTGTGGCTACGGTAGTAAGTAGTAATTAGTCACGGACTTAGTCGTATCAGTCAGCGACTCAGCAATCGCATGTGATTGCTGAGTGATTCCTAGGATCATTGTAGTAGGGTTCGCGCTACATACGCCATAGGATAGTTCCGTTCAAGAGGCGCTTTAAAGCCCTCGTGTACCTGTATAAGTAGTAGTCGTTGAAGACCAAGGATCGCTATCTTGGTCTTCTTCAATTGCCATTGATCTTCCACACTGCATATTCCATTCTCTTCTCATCTCTCTTATTGTGGTGTGCAGTTGTCACCTTGTCCGGCACATACACCGGAAGGTTGAAGTCTACTTGGGCCAACATGACTTAGCAGATCCGTTGCTAGCCCCGTCATCGTATTGAGGAAGTTGCCTCTACGTTTGACCCGCGCCGCGTTCACTGTCTTCTCGCCCAGAAATCCGTTCAAGTCGAACAAGCGCCAAGGCAAGGCGTAACAGTGCTAATGGTTGCCTTGCTCTCGGCTGTTAGAGTTCGGCATCGTGAAAATCCTGGTCATCCAGGTATTCTCCTCGCTCTTCTTCGGTCATGCTGGCTATAATAGCCGCAATCTGTTGAGCCTTGGTTTTCTTGGGGACACTGGTAGAGGGAGTGGTGGAAGCGGTGGTGGAGGGTACAGTGGTGGACGAGGTGGAGGTGGTGCGAGCACTGGGGGTGCTCTGACGCTGGGGGCATTCACGGGACATGTGTCCCTGGCGACGACAGCGGAAACAGTGTCCTTCTTTTGCTAGCTTCTCACGTTCTTCTGGGGTGAGCTTCTTGAGCTTTTGGGGGGTGCTGGTGGTGGCATCTATGTCCATGGGGACGACGCCGTGGTTGTGGGACTGGGTGTGACAGGGCTGTGTGGTGTGCAAGGTGGACTGGAACGGGATTCTTTTTTTGCTAAGGAGGAGATTGGAGTTGCGCAGCTCGCGCGTTCGCTCTACTTCCCTTCGTGCGGCATTCTTCCACTCGTCCATAGTGACAGGCCAGGTATCCCTATAGAGGACACAACGGTGGATGGACTCTTCGAGTCCGGCTTTGAACTGGGCGATGGTGCCCTTGGCGGTGGGTTCCCATTCAGCAGCGGTGGTGAGCCGCTCGAAGGTGGCGATATAAGTGTCAATGTCGAGGTCCTTCATGCGAAGGTTCATAAGTTTCTGGTAGGCCGATTGGGCGCGGGTGGAGTCAGCCCAGGCACTTTTGAAGTCGGCCTCAAAGGTGTCCCATAGAACTTCGTCAGTGCGGGCAATGGGGGTGGTAGAGTGTTTGACTTTAGCGATGAGGCCTTTTTCTTGGGCCTCCACCCAATCAGCGACGAGGGGTCCCTGTGTTACGCTTCGGTAAGCATGGGCCTTGCTTTAGGCGATAGCGAGGCACGAGTACTTAGCTCGGAATTCTACTAAGTCGAATGTGGAGCTTTTCTGGGTCTCAACACGTTGAACGACTCTGCAACTGGGAAGGCGTCTTCAAGATAAGCCTTATGCAGTGCTCTTCCTCCGTCATGAGGCAGACTTGTGAAGACTTGGAAACCGATGATTCAAGAAGACCAAGATGGCGATCCTTGGTCTTCCGCGACTACTATTTATACACGATGATGGAGGGTGTTACGGTCGCACCGGCCGTCTAGTTCGACTTGAACTGGGGTTCTCAGAACGCTTGTATTGCATGTGACAACCAAGGCAAAACCACTGCAATAGTGGTTGCAACTGAGAGACGAAGGGAAAACCAAGGGGAAACGGCTCGCTAAGAAGCGGCACAACAAGAGGACGTCTAAGGGTTTGGTAGAGAAGACCAACTAAGGCCCTTAGGAAAGCAGGAGGGAACTGTGATGCGGATTGTTAAAGAACTCAAGATGGGGAATACATGCAAAGACAAGCTAGTACTTATACTACTAGTAGGTAAGGTTCGGACTCAGCACGAACCTTAAGTCCTTATCTCTAGCCAATAGCCATAAGGGCTCCGGCTCCACAAGCTGAAACACAAAGGAGAAACATAATTGGACCGGCCTATAAAGGCACCGACATCCATCAGACACGAGGCTGCGCCCGTACAGTACACGAGGCATCCATCAGAAAGTCCATCAGAAGGCAGGCACGAAGGCCTAGTCCATGTCGTCATCAACCGGGTAACCGGCTGCGGCATACCCGAGGCACACACGCTCAGGTGATGCCTCACGTGATGAGTCACGTGACTCTGGGCTATCACACCCGTAGAAGTGCGCGTACATGGCACGCGTGCGAGCTTCATCTTGCTCGTAAGGATCATCAGCTTCTTCATCGCTGCTCTCAACGGGAGTGCGGGACTTAGCTGGTTCGGGACGCAATGTCCACATGCTCAGGTCGCCCTTTCTCATCAAGGCTTCCCTCAATGCCTCCGTATCGAGGTCTTGCTCGTAGTTGTCCAACGCAGGTCGGCTCGGGCAGCTCGGCGGCGTGCTTTCGCGGGAACTCGGGATCTCGGCCATAACAGAGGGCTTTTAAAGCGCCTCCCGAACAATGTTGGCCTATAGTGTATCTAGCTCGAACCCTAGTACCGCTATCCTAGTGATCAGTAAGCTGTAAGTAACATGTGATACTACTGCTGACTGATAACACGTGAAAGAGATTGTCCCTGACTAATGTAAGAATCACGAGCCTACTACTGTAGTCAGAACCTAGTAGTAAGCGTAAAGTCCGATCCGTGACATCACCCCCTTTTCAGGAGCGACGCCCACGGAGCCCGGGCGGTCCCATCCATCCTGCTCGTACGTCTTCGATCCTCTGCATCGCCCTTGCCCATTCCAACCTACTGATGCACCTTGCCTTGTCCGTCGCTAACCGTCCCCTCGTATCCTGCAGTTCCGCTATCCGTGCCTCTAAACGCCCCATCTCCGCCCCTAATGCCCGGTATCGTCTGATCTCGGCGACGAGACTTACGTCCTTGCACTCAAGGACAGCTCGATTGACAGCCGCGGTGTCGTCGTACCCCCCGTCAAAGATGATCAGGTCTTCTTGGGCGTACCTGAGGTGAGAGGAGGGGTGCACCACGTACTGAGGTGCCACATACAGGGGTTTCGGGAACACCCTGTCGGACTCGTCGATCAGGCCGAGCACGATAGGATCGTTGCTCATGATGGCCTGGACGTATTTGGCTGGGCGCGTCACGCCGTCGGGGGTGGTGATGGGGAAGTGAATGTAATCGGATCCCCTATTGATCCGGAACCCGTGTGGTGCTCGGGCATTGGCAATGGAGCCGACGGCTCGGTCAGCGAGTTGGGGACGGATGTGACCCCGGTACAGAGGGGTTCCGTCGGTGGCGAGGGCGTGTCGGGTTGTATGAGGTGGTACATTAGTTTCTCGGCCATAGTGAATGTGGGGGTGCTCAGCGGGGTAGCTCTCATCCTCGCTGTCCGTGACCTCTCCCGCTTCTCTCTCATTTCCCTCATCCGGCGTTGGGCTGTTCGTAGCTGTTCGTCCCTCCAGTCGTCGGTCACCTCTTTCCATGACTTCTTCGGCTTCATCGCCGCTTTGTACCGCTGCTTGGCGAGCTCTGACGTCTTCACCGCGGTCGAGAGCTCAGCGAAAGTCGTCGACTTCCGCGGTGGTGAAGGGTCGGTCGGCGATGGGGAGTCCAGTGTCGGCGTGGAGGATGTGCCACAGGGCTGGCTGTCCGTCGACGTTGGGTGACAGTCGAGCGCTGTTGGTACTCCTTCCTTGAGCGGGGAACTGGGCGAGGGTGCTATGGAACTCAGCTTGGATGATGGGCCCCTCGGGCCCGGCTCCGTCTCCTTCAACCACGATGACCTCCGTCCCATCGACAGGGGCTGTTGATGCTCGCTCTTCCTCCAGCTCGACGGCAAAAATCCTCTCGGGGGTTCCGAGGTAATACGAAGACGTCGATAGGGCGGCATTGGGAGTGAATGGCATAGAGTTGTTGGGAGCTGTGGTGGTGGTTGTAATGGGAGAAGGTGATGGGTTATTTTCGCAGACTCTCCCACTCCTTATAACTGTTTGTGGGACGGTCTTCGAATTTTGATACTCCGCCAGAGCTTCATCGGCGAATAGGTCTTCCCGGTTGACCCACTGGTTCTCCAAGTCAGGGTAACCCTTCCATTTGACTAGGTATTGCTTCTTCCGTCCTCTGCCGAATTGCCGTTCGTCTAGAACCTTCTCAATTTCGTATTCTTCTTCACCGTCTATCAAATCGGGTGGTGGCCGTTGATAATTTTTCCCATGAAGTGGGGTCTCGTGGTATTTGGTGAGCAGATCCACGTGGAACACTGTGTGAATTTTCCATTGCGGGGGAAGGTTGAGCCGGTAATTGACAGGGGACATCACCTGTTCTATCGTAAAGGGGCCGTGTCTTCGAGGCGCGAGTTTCGCCATTGGTTGATGGGTGCGTAGGTGGCGTCCTTCTAACCACACAAGGTCTCCCGTCTGGAACTTTGGACCATTCTTGGCTCTGACCCATGACTGCTGTGCCTTAAGAATTAGTTCCTGAGCATGTTTCCGTGCTTCTCGGAACTGTTCCGCCCTGAGGGTGACTTGGGGAATGGGTGATGGTTTATCCATCCAGTCAGCCCGCGGGTTATACCCCATGAGGAGGTTAAAAGGGGATTTTCGCGTGTATTCATGTGGCCAGTTATTATGAGCGAATTCTGCGAGTGGCAAGTATCCGCACCAATTGTCTTGCCTCTCGTTGGTCCAGAAACGGAGGTATTGTTCCACCCACTGGTTCGTCCTTTCAGACTGGCCATCCGTTCGTGGGTGATATGCAGTGGAAATATTTTGTCTGATGCCCAATACTTTGCATAATTCCCTGGTGAATCAACTTGCGAATCGTGGGTCCCGATCGCTTATGATCTTTGAGGGGAGTCCAAACCGTGTGAAGACGTGCTTTAGATAGAGGGCTGTAACTTCTTCTGCGCTAATCTCTTCATTACAGGGTATGAACACCACCGCTTTACTGCAATCGTGGTCCGTTATGGTCAGTATAGTGTCGTATCCTTGTGAACGTGGTAACTTAGTTATGAAATCGAGTGCTATGGTTTCGAATGGTAGCGCTTCTGGTTTTGGGTAGATAGGATGGAGAGGGGCTTTGTCACGCTTGTGTTGCACTTTGATGCGTTGGCATTCGGCGCATCCTTTAACGTACTCCAATGCATCTTTGGCTATTCCGGGCCACCAGTAAGCGCGTCCTACGAGTTGTGCTGTTCGTTTGATTCCTGGATGTCCGTGAGCTGGTAAATCGTGATAATCATGGAGTATGCGTCGCTTATCGTGGACTCCTCCGGTGACTACCCATCGTCCGTCTTTATACCAGGTGCCTTCTATTTTCTTGAGCTGGTGCGCATCTACCCAAGGCATGAGAATGGATTCCCTTTGTTCGTATATTGGGTCCGGCAGTGCGGTGTCGTCGTGCGTGAGGCTATCTTCATTTGTTTGTATATGTTCTATTCGAGCCCCTCGTATGAACATTTTGTCTGGTAACACCGTGACGTCCCGGTTGTCTTCCTCTCCTTGGTCGTAGTCTGGTCGTCTTGACAGGGTGTCCGCCCTTCCATTTGCGGTTCCTTTGATGTGATGAATTTCAAAGTCGTATTCCGATAGTTCGAGTACTTCCCTAGCGACCCTTCGGCTTATTTTTTGAGGGCTTCTCCAGTACTGCAGGTTCATATGGTTGGAGAAAACTTTCATTTTGTGCGGTGATCCTGCTAGTAAGGGTCGCCAGTGTCGGAACACTCTTACGATTGCCAGTAGCTCCAGGTCGTAAATGTCATAATTCCTTTCAGCTTCGTTGAGGGTGGTGGAGAAGTAGCTGATTGGGTGTCGTTTACCGTCGTCTTGTCGTTGTAGTAGTACCGCTCCTATTGCGAATCCTGAAGCATCAACTTCCAGTTTGAATGGTTTACTTAACTGCGGGTGAGCCAGTACCGGGTCTGATGTGACGAGCTTCTTGAGGTTGTTGAATGCGTCGTGTTCCGTTCCCGTCCATCTCCAGTCGGCTCCCTTCTTCGTCAATTGGTTCAGTGGTTTTGCGTGGTGTGAGAAGTTTCGAATGAATGCGTGATAAAAGTTGCAGAAGCCCAGGAATGATCGGACGTCTTTGACCTTTGTAGGGGTTGGCCAATCTTTGATACCGGAAATTTTGACGGGGTCCATGCGTGTCACCCCCTTTTCAAGGATTACCCCCAGGTAATCCATTTGAGGTGCATGGAACAAACACTTCTCCAGTTTGTAGTAGAGGTCGTGTTTTGCCGAAATCTCCAATATGTCTTGGACTGCCGCTATGTGATCTGCCATATCGTGTCCTACCCGTGTCGCTATTCCAATGTCGTCCATGTATACCTGTATTGTGGTCCCCTGTAGTTCATGTTTGGCTATTACATCTCAACATATGTGATTCATCATCGTCTGAAACGTTGCAGGTGAGTTGGTCAGTCCGAAAAACATAACCGTGGGTTCAAATAATCCGTATCTTGTTTTGAAAGCCGCTTTTTCTTCGTCTCCCTCCTTGATGCGTATATTGTTGTAGCCCCATCTAACGTCGAGTTTGGTGTATATGTGGGCATTACTGAGATCCGTGATTAGATCGGATATGAGGGGTAGAGGATACTGGTTGCGTATGGTGTAGGCGTTAATCCGTCGATAATCCTGTACGGGGCGTAGTTTTCCATCCTTCTTCTTGACAAAGAAGAATGGTGATGCGTAGGGGGACTTTGAGGGCCATATGTATCCTTTGTCGAGTTGTTCCATTAGGAAGGCTTTGAGGGCTGTGTCTTCTTCCTGTGTTAATGGATAGACCTTGCAGTCTATGGCTTCGGGGGTTCCTTTCTTGAACTGTATCTCGTGGTCCCATACCTGAGTTGGTGGGAATCGGTGTGACGCTTCTTCGTTAAAGAGTCGGTTATAGTGGTTGTAGCAGGGTGGTAACTCAGCTTTGGTAGTATATTGCTTTGCTTTGATCGCTAATTCGGTGGACGTGATCCTCCCCTGTACGGACCCTTCGTCCTCGAGCTGTTGTACGATGTCTTCTTTTTCTTCGGTCGTGATGGTTGCGATGGTAGGTCGCATTCTGTTGATCCGAGGGTTGACCGTTCATAGTACTACCGGTAGTGCGTCTTCTTTAATAACTGCGTGTCTCCAGCTGAAGGTTGGTTCGTATATGGCCAGCCATGGATAGCCAAAGACAATATCTTCGTTGCCTATGTCGGTTATGAGGAATCTCATTTCTTTGTGGATTCCTCTTGTTTGTACGTCCAAATCTACATAGTGAGTGATGAGTCCTGCTCTATTCTCAGTGTTGTCAATGTTCCATATCTTTTTGGGTTTTCCCAGTGGTTTCATCCCAATTCCCATCTGCTTTACAAAAGCGGGATGTAGGAAGTTGTCAGTGGCTCCGGAGTCCACTAATGCTCTGATGTCGGCCATGGCGTAATTCGTGCAAATCAATACTGGAATTCTCATAGAACGGTAGCGAGTTATGATCACAGAATTACATTTTACTGCCCTTACCCAGGCCGATGGGTTCAGGCGCTTCGAAAATCCTCCCTCTTCCACAGGTCTTGTAGTATGAGGTCCTTGACCTCATCTTCTTCGGCTGCTACCCCTTTCATCCAAGTGTCCGCTCGTTGTTGCGCGGTTTCCGCCCTTGCCACTTGTACTTGTTCAGGTTCGTACGGCCCAGTGTCCGTCCTTCGGGTATTGCTGGGCTGGTTGTAGGTGTGCTGTGGGCAGTTACGACTGAAATGCCCCTTCTGTCCACAGGTGTAGCAAGTGACTTCCCTCATGTCGCGCTGCCCCCCTCGTCCCCGTCCTATGAACCCCCCTCTTGGTGGGTTTCGGGGGTGCGCTCGGTCCCAATTTCCTTGTATTTCTTCGGCGCCCGTGAGCCTCCCTCGTACTCGGTCGGCTGATGTATCCATTGCGTTTGGATCTCTGAGGATGTTGCGGGGTGGTCCCCATCCGGTGTTGCGGGTATTTCCCCATCCGCCTCTGTTGGTGTTCACTTGTTGCCTTCCTGGGTTCGTGAGTGTTACGGCCAAGATCCCGAGTTCCCGAGAAAGCACGCCGCCGAGCTGCCCAAGCCGGCCCGCGTTGGACAACTACGAACAAGACCTCGATACTGAGGCACTGAGAGAGGCTTTACTGAGGAAAGGCGACCTAAGCATGTGGACATTGCGTCCCGGACCAGCTAAGTCCCACTCTCCTATTGAGAGCAGCGACGAAGAAGCTGACGACCCTTACGAGCAAGATGAAGCTCGCGCGCGCGCCATGTACGCGCACTTCTACGGGCAGGACGACCCAGAGTCACGTGACTCATCACGTGAGGCATCACCTGAGCGTGTGTGCCTCGGGTACGCTGCAGCCGGCTACCTGGTTGATGACGACATGGACTAGGCCTTGGTGCCTGTTTACTGATGGACTTTCTGATGGACGCCTCATGTACTGTATGGGCGCTGCCTCGTGTCTGATGGATGTCGGTGCCTTTATAGGCCGGTCCAATTATGTTTCTCCTTTGTGTTTCAGCTTGTGGAGCCGGAGCCCTTATGGCTATTGGCTAGAGATAAGGACTTAAGGTTCGTACTGAGTCCGAACCTTATCTACTAGTAGTATAAGTACTAGCTTGTCTTCGCATGTATTCCCTATCTTGAGTTCTTGGAGAATCCGCATCACAGTTCCCTCCTGCTTTCCTAAGGGCCTTAGTTGGTCTTCTTCACCAAAACCCTTAGACGTTGTCTTGTTGTGCTGCTTCTTAGCGAGCCGTTTCCCTTGGTTTTCCCTTCGTCTCTCAGTTGCAACCACTATTGCAGTGGTTTTGCCTTGGTTGTCGCGTGCAATACAAGCGTTCTGAGAACCCCAGTTCAAGTCGAACTAGACGGCCGGTGCGACCGTAACATTAACTCAAGATCCTTTTTACTCTCACTTCGTTCGTATTGCACGAATGGCTGCCCGTATGTCTCAAACTACGGAGGATGGCTTTATCGGCCAGGAACCAGAAGTGTTCAATGGAGATAGGACCCAAGCTGAGTTGTTCATCACCTCTTGGGAGCTGTTCGCTAGCGTCAATATGCTCCGACAGCAGTTTTCGCCCTACCAGAGGGGCATGATCTTTCTCTCATATATTCAAGGACCCCTCGTCAATGAGTGGGTGAAACTTCAAGTGCGCCGTCTCAAGTGGGCGCAGGTGCATGGACAAGAGCACGACGAGATAACGGCCGTCGCCGTTGGCCAAGCATTTCAGCTGGCATTCCAAGACACTATGGAGAAGGAGCGCGCACAACTAGAGTTGCGCGAAGGCATTCATATGAATGGCCTCGATATAGATGAGTACTGCAACCGCTTCGAGCGACTTATGAGGCTCGCGGAGTACACGCAGGATAGCCCCCTTGGTCTGGATATATTCACCAATGGGTTGCCGCGCGACCTTTATGAGGTCTGCTTTGAACTGGATGGCCCTGGCACGTACCTAGGATGGACGATTGCCTTAGAAAAGAGGATCAAGATGAAGATGCGCATGGAAGTGCACCGCCCCGAGCTAAGTAATCGCGACCGTGTGGCGAGTCCTGCGCCCTCACTGTCTGTCGACGAGCAGCAGGAATTAGAGGCACCCGCTGAGGCCGTTGAGAGCGACTCCGGCTCTCCCTCCTACGATGCACAACAATCCGACTGGTGGGCCGATATGATGGCTTCACTATATGAAGAGAAAGAAGAAGAACCGCCTGCCGAGGCGAGAGAAGAATACGTGAGAGTTAAAGAAGACGAAGATGACTGGACCGAGTGGGCGTCGTTCCCCTCCGTCAAAGTTGAGCCGCCTTCAGAGCGGAGTTTGCCTTTCACGGCACCACGGAGAGTACCGCCTGCCGAGGCGAGAGAAAAATACGAGTCTATTTGGGAGTCCTCCCCTTATTCTCATCCGATGCAGAGGACTAAGCGACGTTTCCCTAAGAAAAGGGTCGTCAACGAACCACCTGAGGAGGTGTGGCAAGAATACCCCGAGAAGACGAAGAAGGTCCGCTTCCCTGATGAAGCAGCAACAATTATCAACGAGGCGGCGTTTATACCGCAAGACTTAGAAGTTCCCCTCTGGCAACAATACCGGTCGCATCCGGAAGCCATGGACCTCTCCCGTATCCGCGTACGGACGGGACAAGTGAAGTCACCGCCCTTGAGCGGTAAGGTGTGTTATTACTGTCGTCAGCCCGGACATATCCGCGCTCGCTGCCCTTCTAGGGCCTCGCATTCGCAACGGGGTAGCCCCACTCTGGCTAGGACCCCCTACATTCCCGACTCGCCGCCCTTGGGGCCGTGTGGTTTTGATTCGCGGCCGGTATCGCTGCAGGAACAGATCATACTCCCCAGGATGAGAAGTCGCTCTCCTGAGGACCGCGCCTCGCGGTATCTGAAGATGCTCGAAGAAGATCCCGAGCTTTATGAAGAACTAGACAAGAAGGGCGCCATTGGGCCTGCCCTGGAGAAGATGATCGCAGCACGACCCCGGGAGCTTAGGGCCCCGGTCACTTTCATCACCAGCCGTACCACAGTGGGTAAATCGGCTCTCGTGGACTCTGGTGCCACGCAGTGTTTTGTCAGTTTGGACTTTGCAAGACGGCTAGGCCTTGGGATGAGGCCTTTGGACGCCCCCAAGCCCGTCTATAACATCGATGGCTCTCTCAATCACAAGGGAGGTGCCAAAAACTTTATAGATTTGACGGTGAACGCTAACAATCGCGAACACGTCATCCGCTTCCTTGTCATGGAAGCATGCGACGAGGACGTTATCCTCGGTTATCCTTGGCTTGTGGCGTTCGAGCCCGCCATCGACTGGGCCACTGCGAGTGTTGGCCGCGACTGGATTCCTATCACCATCCGGAGTATTGCTCCACGTCGGACTGCTATGCGCCGAGTGCGCCTGTCCCCCGACCGCCTTCAAGAGGCGAAGAACAACATTGCGGAAGCGGCTAAAGGCCCTCGCAAGAGCAAGAACAAGATGCCCGCGGCAGCGGCTGAAGGCCCGCGCAGAGGATTGGCCCCGGCCGACGAAGAAGTCATGTCGCCGGAGGTAGCAGAAGAACGCCGCGCTGGGAAGAAGCGCGATGCGTCTTATTTTGAGCCCGCTGTACGTGGCTCCTCCATCTCACCCCCGCCTGATACTGGCGACGATCTCCCAGATCTCCTGCCGACCCTTTGTGAGCCGCGTGGTCGCGCTCCTAGAAAAGAGGGTAATGTTACGGCCGAGATCCCGAGTTCCCGAGAAAGCACGCCGCCGAGCTGCCCAAGCCGGCCCGCGTTGGACAACTACGAACAAGACCTCGATACTGAGGCACTGAGAGAGGCTTTACTGAGGAAAGGCGACCTAAGCATGTGGACATTGCGTCCCGGACCAGCTAAGTCCTACTCTCCTATCGAGAGCAGCGACGAAGAAGCTGACGACCCTTACGAGCAAGATGAAGCTCGCGCGCGCGCCATGTACGCGCACTTCTACGGGCAGGACGACCCAGAGTCACGTGACTCATCACGTGAGGCATCACCTGAGCGTGTGTGCCTCGGGTACGCTGCAGCCGGCTACCCGGTTGATGATGACATGGACTAGGCCTTGGTGCCTGTTTACTGATGGACTTTCTGATGGACGCCTCATGTACTGTATGGGCGCTGCCTCGTGTCTGATGGATGTCGGTGCCTTTATAGGCCGGTCCAATTATGTTTCTCCTTTGTGTTTCAGCTTGTGGAGCCGGAGCCCTTATGGCTATTGGCTAGAGATAAGGACTTAAGGTTCGTACTGAGTCCGAACCTTATCTACTAGTAGTATAAGTACTAGCTTGTCTTCGCATGTATTCCCTATCTTGAGTTCTTGGAGAATCCGCATCACAGTTCCCTCCTGCTTTCCTAAGGGCCTTAGTTGGTCTTCTTCACCAAAACCCTTAGACGTTGTCTTGTTGTGCCGCTTCTTAGCGAGCCGTTTCCCTTGGTTTTCCCTTCGTCTCTCAGTTGCAACCACTATTGCAGTGGTTTTGCCTTGGTTGTCGCATGCAATACAAGCGTTCTGAGAACCCCAGTTCAAGTCGAACTAGACGGCCGGTGCGACCGTAACAGTGAGGCCTCGATGTTGCTCCAGTCGAGCCTTCATGTGTATGTATTGTTGTTGCCTTCTGATAACCGCTTCTTTCCATTCTTGGAAAGTCTGCGGGTTGTCGTAGGTGTACGCTTTTTCGTACAGATCTCGGGGTAGGCCGTCCGTGAACAGATCCATTGTGAGTGGAGAGTCCAGTCGGTAATCAGCTTGTCGCGCCAATTGCTCGAACTGGGTGACGTACGCGTCGATGTCTCCTCCGGTCATCTTGATTCCTCTTTTGAGCATTGCTTGGGCTTGCTCCTTTTCCAATGTGTTTGAGAACCGCCTGTTAAAGGCTGTTATTATCTCGATCTATAGACGTGGATTGTTATCAGCGATCCCGGCGCTGACTTGTCGGTTGAGCCATCTGCTGA
This sequence comes from Lactarius evosmus, assembly GCA_951394315.1. NCBI lineage: Eukaryota > Fungi > Basidiomycota > Agaricomycetes > Russulales > Russulaceae > Lactarius > Lactarius evosmus. The sequence continues at coordinate 2,808,524 of OX596130.1, read as the reverse complement.
TCTCCGTGATCCAATTGTTAACATCTTTGCCTTGGATGTACGTGAGAAATAACATAGCTCTGCGGTAGGCGTTGGCCATGATGGGGTTGTTATTGTTGATTCCCCAATATAGTTCCCACTGCGTGAGGAACTCTTCGGTCCTATGCCGATCTCCTCTGAATATTTCTGGGGCATTCCCTGTGAATTTGTCGGAGTGGTGTCCCCCCGGTATTCTGACTGGTCCTGCTCCGAATACTCCTCCTCCTGGTAGTCCTCCTCCCGGTGGTCCTCCTCCTGGTGGTCCTCCTCCTGGTGGTCCTCCTCCTGGTGGTCCTCCTCCTGGTGGCCCTCCGGCCGGTCCCGGGGATCCTCCGCCTCCCGTTGGGGGATCTGGTTGGTCTGGTCCGATTGCTCGGAATAGAGCGGCATCATCCGCTGTCATTACATGTCCCGTTTCTGGGTTGATGGGGAGCGTAACTTCCCGTGTTTCTGTTAGTGTGGCCATTGGAGGGTGAATGGTGATTTGCTCAGCTCTTTCTATGAACTCTGGTTCCAATGGCTCTAGTGCTTGAACCGGTTCTTCGTCTGATTCGCTATCCGATGTCGCCGGACTTTCCGAGGGTGCGGAGAAGCTTTGATTTTCTCCGTCAATAGGTCCCCAGTCGTTTCTTGCTACTACTTCTTCCTCGTGGATGTCGCACCCGTATCTAGAGGGTAGAGTGTCGATGACCCTCCACTCGTCGTCTTCTCGGTCGACTCTGCACCAGCAAGTTCGTTCAAAATTGAACTCAACTGGTCGTGGTCCGTGTATTCCTCTGATCAGGTATCCTTCTATTCCGTTGATACTCCCCCAGCTGGCTTGTTTGAGATATCGGACTGGTACGTTTCTGATTCCTCTTCGTGGAATCTCGTAGGATCGGAATCCCTCTTGGATCCAAAGTTCTCTTGTGGATACTCGCGCCACGATGGTGAGATCTTGGTCTTAATGTTACGCTTCGGTAAGCGTGGGCCTTGCTTTAGGCGATAGCGAGGCGCGAGTACTTAGCTCGGAATTCTACTAAGTCGAACGTGGAGCTTTTCTGGGTCTCAACACGTTGAACGACTCTGCAACTGGGAAGGCGTCTTCAAGATAAGCCTTATGCAGTGCTCTTCCTCCGTCGTGAGGCAGACTTGTGAAGACTTGGAAACCGATGATTCAAGAAGACCAAGATGGCGATCCTTGGTCTTCTGCAACTACTATTTATACACGATGATGGAGGGCTTTTAAAGCGCCTCCCGAACAATGTTGGCCTATAGTGTATCTAGCTCGAACCCTAGTACCGCTATCCTAGTGATCAGTAAGCTGTAAGTAACATGTGATACTACTGCTGACTGATAACACGTGAAAGAGATTGTCCCTGACTAATGTAAGAATCACGAGCCTACTACTGTAGTCAGAACCTAGTAGTAAGCGTAAAGTCCGATCCGTGACACCCTGGATGTAAGACAGGGCAGTGAGAATGCGCAGGTAAGGTTGCGCTATGATGTCGATGTTGTCATTGAGGGCCCAGTAGCGATGGAACTGGCTGAGGAAGGTGCTGCTGAGGGTGCGGTCACCAGTGAAGGTGTTTGGAGCGACTGATCGGAGGGCTCCCGATGTGATGGTGCGAGTGGTCATGGTGGCAGGGACTGTGACTGGTGCGGTGGTTATGGGTGGTACAGGTGGAGCGGTGGTAGTGGGTGCTGTGACAGGAGTGGGGACGCGTGGAATAGAGGGAAGAGCCGGTGGTTCGATGGTGGGGAGTGCGTTGTCTGGGTTATTGGGGTCGGTGGGTAAATACCAACCAAGTCCTAGGTCGTGTTCTGTTGGGTCTGCTGGGACAGCGTGTGCTGGAGAGGCAAAGAAATTTGCGCCTTCTCTAGTGAGTGGGTACCAATGATGGTTGATGAATTCAACCGGAACTGCTTTTCTGTCGTGATTAAGGTAATATCCTCCTTGTGGATCGCTAGGGAAAGTAGACCAGTAGGCGGAGCCAACGATGTGGGCAGGGAGATCTGCCTTGAGGCGACAGGGTACTCGGGTGGGGTGGACGGGATTTAAGGAGATGAATAGACTAGCCACGGTGTTTTCGGGGTGCTGTGGGTCGATGGGTACGAAGGAGCAGCAAGCGGAGTTACTGCAACAGGGTAGAAGAGTCTTGTCTTATGTTAAGGCCTAGCGGGGCCTTACAGTGCAACGTGCACCGAGGGTACAAGGGGGACAAGGACAGGGTACAAGACGAGGTGCTTGGTAAATGGTAACCAAGGCCAAGGGAGTTCTAAGAGACGAAGGTCCGCGAGGGACGACCAAGGAGCAAGGGTTCGAAGGGTAAGTTGATGGACTTAGTGACGAGGTACAAGGGGCTTCGGTCAGATGGCCGAAGTACGAGGGACTAAGTCAAGCGACTTAGGGTCTGTGTGTGCATGTTGTTATAGCACAAGCGCAAAGCTTCGAGGTGGCTCCCAACTAAGGGAAGACCGACAGTGGTGATGAGACGACGAGAAGGGAGCACACAGTGGAGGAGTAAGCAAGTCTGGTATTCGCTAGTATAATAAATGAAGACAAGACTGGAGAGTGAGTGTACAAAGTGGCTAGGTTTATATAGGTCGCTACTCCATGTCCGTCTCATGAGGGGATACCAAAGGAGAACAATAGACAACGCGAATGGGGAAGGAGAAGAAAAGGGAACAAGGGGAAGCACAGAAGGGGAAGGGTTAGGAAGGGGGACTTGGAGTAAGGAAGCGTACATGGTAGTGAGTCAACAGGTTAGTACTCCGAGGGGAAGCAAGTATGAGTCAAAGTGATATAGTAAAAGGAAAATAAAGTCCGTGGTGAGCCGGATCACGACAATATGATTGGATGAATATAAAGTGGTGCCACTATTAAGTGAGTCACCATCGGTATCTAAACAATAGAAGGAAGAATAATAAAGATAAACAAAAGGTGATCTGGTCCATATGAAGTCCGGAATAAGTCTATATCAAGCTATTGCCCATAAGGGGCCAGATACCATATATGTCCATGAGATGACTCAAGCATCTCCCACTAAGCATGTGACTCTTAACTCAGATCATGCTTCAACATCCCTCCATGATTGAGGTGTCTTATGTGAGCATAGATAAGATAGTGTAGATAAGTTGGATCAAAAACTCTCGCAATTATCATGAGAGAAATTGGTTGCAGAGAGATGAAGCTGGAAGCTCTAGAGCCCCAGAATTGAGCCCATGAGAGCCCTTGTATTGGGATCATGGACACTCAATGGCATTTTCCAACTATCTTGTATCTTTTTTTACTCAAACCCTAGACCTTCGACTAAGTTGTCAAATGATGCTTTTGGCAGTGACTTTGTAAGGCCATCTGCCAGCATCTCGCCTGTGGGAGTTTGCACAAGGCCTATAGCCCCGGCTTCAATGTACTCCCTAACGGCGTGGTACTTTATGGGTATATGCTTAGACTGCCTTCCAGTGACGGGGTTTAATGCCAAATCTACGGCACCCTTATTGTCACAGTGTAGAGGTATGGGGGAGGTTACCTCATACCCCAGTTCCTCTAGGAACATCCTGTACCACATTGCCTGATTTGAAGCCTCTGCTAGGCTCATGTATTCGGCTTCTGTGGTTGACTGGGCGACTGTCTTCTGCTTACGCGAGCACCAGGAGATGGCGGTGTTAGCAAGTAGAAAGACATAGCCCAACGTTGAGTGCGAGTCCTCTTGATCTCCCCAAGAGGAGTCACAGTAGCCATGAAGGCCTGTGTCTCCATTCCCTCCAGCGTAGCTTAACAAGTAGTCCTTTGTCATATTGAGATATTGTAGGACATACTTAGCAAGACGCAAATGTTGAGGGGTAGGATTTGAAGCATATTGGCTAAGGCGCATGACAGCGTAGGAGATATCAGGTCTGCTTCCAATCTGCACATATAGCAGAGACCCAATTATCTGTTGATACCCCTTTATTTCAGAGGTAGAGGCCTGGTCTTCATTTTTGACCAAATGGACCTCCGTGCCAGATGGTAGAGGGGTGTATACTGGGTTGGCATCTGACATGCCAAAGCATTCCACAATGCCTGAGACATAATCTATCTGGTTGATCATCATTGTCCTGTTTTTACGATTCCTGGTGATTTTCACACCAAGATAGTGTTGAAGCGTGATCTGAGTTAAGAGTCACATGCTTCATGGGAGATGCTTGAGTCATCTCATGGACATATATGGTATCTGGCCCCTTATGGGCAATAGCTTGATATGGACTTATTCCGGACTTCATACAGACCGGATCGCCTTTTGTTCATCTTTATTATTCTTCCTTCTATTGTTTAGATACCGATGGTGACTCACTTAATAGTGGCACCACTTTATATTCATCCAATCATATCCCTTCTTGGACCCATTGTCGTGTCACACATGTGCTAAACACAATGTGCGCACAGACCATTCCTTCTTATTTATAAGGATGGTTGTTTACGCCTTCACACTTCAGAGTTCCTTCAACCTCTGAAGTGTAAGTGCGTCTATCACTTCTTCTTTACCTACTAGACTAACTCTTTCATAGTACTTGTCTTGTTCTAGGTGTGTAGCTGTAATGCTATCAGAGTTCCTTCAACCTCTGAAGTTACTTGTCTTGTTCTATGTTAAGGCCTAGCGGGGCCTTACAGTGCGACGTGCACCGAGGGTACGAGGGGACAAGGACAGGGTACAAGGATGAGGTGCTTGGTAAACAGTAACCAAGGCCGAGGGAGTTCTAAGAGACTCAGGTCCGCGAGGGACGACCAAGGAGCAAGGGTTCGAGGGGTAAGTCGACGGACTTAGTGATGAGGTACAAGGGGCTTCGGTCAGACGGCCGAAGTACGAGGGGCTAAGTCGGGCGACTTAGGGTCTGTGTGTGCACGTTGTTATAGCACAAGCGCAAAGCTTCGAGGTGGCTCCCAACTAAGGGAAGACCGACAGTGGTGATGAGACGACGAGAAAGGAGCACACAGTAGGAGGAGTAAGCAAGTCTGGTATTTCGCTAGTATGATAAACGAAGACAAGACTAGAGAATAAGCGTATACATGGTCAGGCTTATATAGGTCTCTACTCCGGGTCTGTCCCATAAAGGGGATACTAAAAGGGAAACAAAAGGAGACGCGAATGGGGAAGAGGGTAGAATAGGGAACAATAGGAAGTGCGAAAAGGGGAAGGGGAAGAAGGGGGAATCGGAGTAAGAGGGCGTACATGGTAACGAGTCAACAGGTTAGTACTCCGAGGGGGAGCAAGAATGAGTCAAAGTGATATAGTAAAAAGGAAAATAAGTCCGTGGTGAGCCGGATCACGACATTCTAGCATTATCACACTAACCTTTTCCGCTAAGTCAGTGCTGCATTCAACAGATAGGACTCGATTTCACCAAGATCGGTCATCTCATAGCGACTTGCTAGAGATACCTTCAGATCTTGTACTCTGGACTTGGAAGCCCCAAGTATAGTAATGTCATCTACATATAAGATAACGAAAAGTGGATCCCCCTCTTGGAGATGAACATATACTCCTGCATCAGAGTATGTCCGCATGAAGCCAAGTTCAAGGAGAACTCCATGGAATTGCAAGTTCCATGTGCAGGAGGCCTGCTTCAGGCCATAGAGTGCCTTCTGCAGTCTGCACACTTTGTGCAATTGTCCAGCAACGACGAAACCTTGTGGTTGCTCCATATAAATTTCCTCATCCAGTTTGCCATGTAGGAATGCCGACTTGACGTCCATTTGATGGATTTCCCAATCCTCTAACATGGCTAATGCTAATAACAGGCGGAGTGACTCAAAACGAGCAACTGGAGAGAAGGTTTCATCAAAGTCCACCCCCTCTAGTTGGGTGAACCCTTTTGCCACAAGCCGTGCACAAAAGCGACCATCCACTTTCTTCTTAAAGACCCATTTGGACTTTACCGCCTTTCGACCTTGGGGCAGGTCTTCCAGGCGCCAGACACCAAGCTTGGCGAGGGCATCCATTTCATATTGGCATGCCTCAATCCATTGCTCAGCGTCGGCAGACTCCATTGCCTCTTTATAGGTGTATGGATCCCTGTAAGGGGCATCCGCAGCATGAAGTAGCTGTACGACACCGAGGTGACTGCTTCCTGCTTCTGCATTATCCTCATTGAAATATCGAGGATTTGCCCAACGATCCTGGCCACTGCGCCTTGGCTGATTGGGCGACAAGGGCTGCTGATTGCCACGTCTAGACTGCCTTTGTTGAAATACAGGCGGTGGGATTGGCTGGATGGCACGGGGCTGTCGGCGGAGGCACGCAGTGCGATGCCTTCCTGGTGGAGAGGTAGCAGGTATGTTGGAAGGGGGAGTCTGGTAAATTGTCTGGTCTAATGGGGTCTGTCCCTGTGGAGAGGGAGTGCGCAGCTGAGGGTCCGCAGGAGCACTAGGCTCATCTGCCTGAGGTGGGGATGCAGCCTCTGTTTGGTGAGGCACAGGAGGCGGAGGTGTGGCTTGCGGAGCCGGTGGCATAGGAGGTGCTGGAGGCGGCTGGGACGGTGTGCCTTGTATCACTGGTGGCAGCCCACCAGGAGCAACATCAATCAAAAAGGGTTGTCCCTCATTGACTGGAATGGAAAGTGAGGATGGTGGCATCTGCTTTCCCAAGGCAGGACAGGACGGAAAGGAACCTTCATCAAATGTAACATCTCGTGAAGAGATGAAGGTTCGGGTACTGCTGTCCCACAGCTTGTACCCCTTGGAAAGGGGTTCATACCTGACAAACACGGCTTCCCTTGACTTAGGGTCTAATTTACGTCGGTTGCCCTCTGGCACATGGTAGTAGGCTTTGCAGCCAAATACTTTAAAGTAGGAAACATCGGGTATGTGCCCATTCCAACGTTCCAGCGGGGTCATCCACTCATTAGATTGGGAAGGGGTGCGATTATAGATGTGCACTGCGGTCGTGACCGCACATTCCCAAAAGCCAAGTGATAGGCCAGCATGGTGAAGCATGCTAGTGCCTTTCTCCATTATAGTGCGATTAAATCGCTCGGCTCTCCCGTTCTGTTGAGGGGAATAGGGCATCGTGAGTTTATTGTTACGCTTCGGTAAGCGTGGGCCTTGCTTTAGGCAGTGGCAAGACGCGAGTACTCAGCTCTATGATGTTTAAGTCGAGCGTGGGACTTCGTCAAGTCCTAACACGCTGATATCTTGCAACTGGGAAGGCTTCTTGGTTAGCCTTATGCAGTGCGCCTCTCCTGATGTCTTAGTACTGTCACGAAGGAAGAGGAGACGAGGAACCAATGATTCAAGAAGACCAAGATGGCGATCCTTGGTCTTCTGCGACTACTACTTATACAAGATGATAGAGGGCTTTAAAGTGCCTCTCGAATGATGTTGCCCTATAGCGTATCTAGCTTGAACCCTAGTACTGCTATCCTAGTTATCAGCTGCTAAAGTACCATGTGATACTACTGATAACATGTGAATGATAAAGTCCCTGACTAATGTAAACAATCACGAGCCTACTACCGTAGTCAGAACCTAGTAGTAAGCGTTCAAGTCCGGTCCGTGACATCACCCCCTTCTCAGGAGCGACGCCCACGGAGCCCCAGGGGTCCCATCCACCCCGCCTGCACGTCTTCGATTCTCTGCATCACCCTTGCTTGCTCTAACCTACTGATGCACAAGGCCTTGTCCGTTGCCAACCGCCCCCATGTTTCCTGCAGCTCCCTTACCCTGGCTTCTAGTCGTCCCAGTTCCGCCCCGAGGGCCCTGTACCGCCTGATCTCCATGGCAAGACTGACGTCCTTGCATTTGGCGACGGCCCAGTTGATGGCCCCTACAGTGTTGTACCCCACGTCAAAGAGGAACAAGTCCTCTTGCGCGTATTTGATGTGGGTCTCGGGGTGCACCACGTACTGTGGTGCAGCGTACAGGGGTTTTGGAAACACCCTGTCGGACTCATCGATCAGGCCGAGCACGATGGGATCGTTGCTCATAATGGCCTGGATGTATTTTGCTTGGCGCGTCACACCATCGGGGGTGGTGATGGGGAAGGAAATGAAATTGGGTCCTCAATTGACCTGGAACCCGTGAGGCGCACGGGCGTTGGCGACGCTGGAGACGGCTCAGTCGGAGAGCTGGGGACGGATATGACCCCGGTAGAGGGGGGTCCCATCGGTGGTGAGGGCGTGTCGGGTTGTATGAGGTGGAGCATCAGTTTCTCTGCCATAGAGAATGTGCGGGCGCTCAGCTGGATACCGCTCGTCCTCGCTATCCGTGACTTCTCCCTCTTCTCTCTCATCTCCTTCATGCGGCGTTGGGCTGTTCGTAGCTGTTCTTCCCTCCAATCGTCGGTCACCTCCTTCCATGACTTCTTCAGCCTCGTCAGCTCTTCGTACCGCTCCCTGGCGTGCGCGGATGTCTGCACCGTGGTCGAGAGCTCGCTGAAAGTCGTCGACTTCCGCGGTGGTGAAGGGCCGGTCTGCGATTGGCAGTCCGGTGTCAGCGTGGAGGATGTGCCACAGGGTGGGCTGTCCGTCGACGTCGGGGGACAGTCGGGCACTGCCTGCTCCACGTCCTTGAGCTGGGAACTGGGCGACTGTACTGTTGAACTCAGCTTCGGTAATGGGTCCCTTGGACCCAGTTCTGTCTCTCTCAGCCATGACGACCTCCTCGGTGTCGGCAGAGCTTGTTGGTGCCCGCTCTTCCTCCAGCTCGCAGGCAAAAATCCTTTCGGGGGTTCCAAGGTAGTACGAAGACGATGTGAGGGTGGCATTGGATGTGGATGGCATAAGGTGGTTGTTGTGGGTAGTGGTAGTGGTGTGAGGAGAGGATGAGATGTCATTGTGGGTCCTTCCGCTCCTTATAACTGTCTGTATGGCGGTCTTCGAATGTTGGTACTCCGCAAGGGCTTCGTCGGCGAATAGGTCTTCCCGGTTGACCCACTGGTTTTCTGAGTTGGAGTAGCCCTTCCATTTGACCAGGTACTGCTTCTTACATCCTCTGCCGAAATGCCTCTCATCTAGAACCTTCTCAATTTCATATTCTTCTTCTCCGTCTACCAAATCGGGTGGTGGCCGTTGGTAGTTTTTCCCATGGAGTGGAGTCTTGTGGTACTTGGTGAGAAGATCCACATGGAACACTGTGCGAATTTTCCATTGTGGAGGAAGGTTGAGCCGGTAATTGACAGGGGACATCACCTGTTCTATTGTGAAGGGTCTGTGCCTTCGAGGGGCGAGTTTCGCCATTGGTTGGTGAGTGTGAAGGTGGCGTCCCTCTAGCCACACGAGGTCTCCGGATTGGAATTTTGGGCCATCTTTAGCTTTAACCCATGATTGCTGCACTTTGATGATCAGTTCCTGGGCGTGTTTCCGCGCTTCTCGGAATTGCTCTGTCCTTAACGTCACTTGTGGGATCGGTGATGGTTTCTCCGTCCAATCAGCTCGTGGGTTGTACCCCATGAGGAGGTTGAAGGGTGATACCTGGGTATATTCATGTGGCCAGTTATTATGCGTGAATTCTGCAAGAGGTAGATAGCCGCACCAATTGTCCTGTCTTTCGTTCGCCCAGAACCGTAGATATTGTTCCACCCATTGGTTCGTTTGTTCCAATTGCCCGTCAGTCCGGGGGTGATATACAGTGGATATATTTTGCTTAATGTCTAATACTCTGCAAAGTTCCCTTGTGAATCTGCTAGCAAAGCGGGGGTCGCGGTCGCTTATGATCTTCATGGGGAGTCTGAAGCGGATGAAGACGTGTTTTAGGTATAGGTTGGCGACCCCTTCTACGCTGATTTCTTCGTTACAGGGTATGAATATCGCAGCCTTACTGCAGTCGTGGTCCATGATTGTCAGTATCGTGTCGTATCCCTGAGATGTGGGTAACTTAGTTATGAAATCGAGGGCTATGGTTTTGAATGGCATTGCTTCCGGTCTGGGATATATGGGGTTGAGGGGTGCTCTGTTTCGTCCGTGCTGGACTTTGATGCGTTGGCATTCAGCACATCCCTTGACGTATTCCAAAGCATCCTTGACCAGCCCCAGCCACCAGTAGGCACGTCCCACTAGTTGAGCGGTCCGTTTAATTCCTGGATGTCCATGAGCAGGGAGATCATGGTGATTGTGCAATATACGTCGCTTATCGTGGATACCCCCAGTTACCACCCATCGTGTGTCTTTGTACCAGATCCCATTTACCTTTTTGAGGCAGTGTGCGTCTACCCATGGTTTCAGAGTGTTTTCGTTTTGTTCGTATACAGGGTCTTCCAGTGTGGTGTCTTCAGGATTGAGGTGCTCTTTGCTGGTCTATATCTTTTCTATGTGGGTACCACGTATGAAGACTTTGTCCAGTAATACTGTGATGTTTTCGTTGTCTTCTTCCCCTTGGTCGTAGTCTGGCCTCCGTGACAATGTGTCTGCTCTGCCATTTGCTGATCCTTTGATGTGGTGAATTTCGAAGTCATACTCCGATAGTTCTAGTACTTCCCTTGCCACCCTTCGGCTGATCTTCTGGGGACTCCTCCAATACTGCAGGTTCATGTGATCCGAGAAGACTTTCGTGCGATGTGGTGATCCTGCGAGCAGTGGTCGCCAGTGTCGGAATGCCTTGACTATAGCCAGTAGTTCCAGGTCGTAGATGTCATAATTTCGTTCTGCTTCGTTAAGTGTGGTGGAAAAGTAGCCAATGGGGTGTCTTTTCCCATCATCTTTCCGTTGTAGTAATACCGCTCCTATTGCAAACCCTGAGGCATCAACTTCCAGTTTGAATGGTTTACTCAGCTGTGGGTGTGCCAATACTGGTTCCGACGTAATGAGTCCTTTGAGCTTGTTGAACGCGTCGTGTTCTGTTCCCGTCCACTTCCACTCAGCTCCTTTTTTGGTTAGTTGGTTCAGGGGTTTCACGTGATGTGAAAAGTTTCAAATGAACACGCGATAGAAGTTGCAAAAACCCAAGAATGATCGGACGTCTTTGACTTTAGTGGGTGTCGGCCAGTCCTTGATGCCAGAAATTTTAACGGGGTCCATGCGTGTCACCCCCTTTTCAAGGATTACCCCCAGGTAATCCATACGAGGAGCATGGAATAAGCATTTTTCCAGTTTGTAGTAGAGGTTGTGCTTAGCTGATATTTCCAGCATGTCCTTGACTGCCACGATGTGGTCGTCCATGCTCTTTCCAATGTGTGTTGTGATGCCAATGTCGTCCATATACACCCTGATGGTTGTTCCTCGAAGTTCGTGTTTCGCAATGATGTCCCGGCATATGTGGTTCATCATTGTTTGGAATGTCACAGGGGAGTTCGTTAGTCCGAAGAACATTACCGTTGGTTCGAACAGGCCATATTTAGTTTTGAATGCGGCCTTTTCTTCGTCTCCTTCCTTGATCCATATGTTGTTGTAGCCCCACCGTACATCGAGTTTGGTGTATATATGGGCATTACTGAGGTCCGTTATGAGGTCGGTGATGAGGGGTAATGGGTATTGGTTTCGTATCGTGAGCGTGTTGAGGCGTCTGTAATCCTGTACCGGTCGCAATTTGCCATCCTTTTTCTTGACAAAGAAGAATGGCGATGCGTATGGGGATTTGGATGGTCGTATGTATCCTTTGCCAAGTTGTTCTGTTAGAAAGGCCTGGAGAGCTTGATCTTCCTCCTGCATAAGCGGGTAGACCTTGCAATCTATCGCTTTGGGTGCTCCTTTCTTAAGTTGAATTTCGTGATCCCACACCCGTGAAGGTGGGAATCGGTGTGATGCTTCTTCGTTAAAGAGTTGGTGATACCCGGAATAGACGGATGGTAACTCAGCTTTCGTAGTGTATTGTTTCGCCTTAATTGCCAGTTCTGTAGAAGTGGTTCTTCCTTCTATGAATTCTTCTTCCTCTAGTTGAGCAATGATGTGCTCCTTCTGACTTCTGGTTATCGCCTTTGCGATTGTTGGTCGTGTGATCCTGGGGTTGACGGTTCTGAGGACCACTGGTAATGCATCCTCTTTGATTACCGCGTGCCTCCAGCTGAAGGTTGGTTCGTATGTGGCCAGCCACGGGTAGCCAAAGACGATGTTTTTGCTTCCTATGTCGGTGATAAGGAATCTCATTTCTTTGTGGATCCCCTTTGTCTGTATGTCCAAATCTACATAATGGGTGATTAGTCCTGCCCGATTTTCGGTGTTATCGATATTCCATATCTTTTTTGGCCATTCCAGCGGCTTCATCCCAATTCCCATCCGCTTTACGAAAGCGGGTCGTAGAAAGTTGTCTGTGGCTCCTGAGTCCACTAATGCTCTGATGTCGGCCATGGCGTAATTCGTGCAAATCAATACTGGAATTCTCATAGAACGGTAGCGAGTTATGATCACAGAATTACATTTTACTGCCCTTACCCAGGCCAATGGGTTCAGGCGCTTCGAAAATCCTCCCTCTTCCATAGATCCTGTAGTATGAGGTCTTTTACCTCATCTTCTTCGGCTGCTACTCCCTTCATCCATTGATCGGCCCACTGTTGCAGGGTTTCTGCCTTGGCTGCGCGGGCAGGTTCTTCTTCTCTTTCATCGTGGTAGGTGTCGGTCCTTCGGCTGCTGCTTGGTTGATTGTAGGTGTGCTGCGAGCAATTGCGACTGAAGTGTCCTTTCTGTCCGCAAGTGTAACAGGTCACTTCCCTTATGTCCCATCAACCCCCTCGCCCTCATCCCATAAATCCTCCTCTCGGTGGCAGATTCCAAGGGTGGGCTCGGTCCCAATTCCCTTGGATTTCTTCGGCTCCTGTGAGTCTTCCTCGTACTTGGTCTGCCGACATGTCCATGGTGTTTGGGTCTCATAGTATGTTACAAGGGGGTCCCCATCCTGTACCCCTTGTGTTCTTCCAGGTCGTGTTACCACCTCCTTGTGGTCTTGTTTGGTTGGTGAGGCCTCGGTGTTGCTCTAGCCGGGCCTTCATGTGTATGTACTGCTGCTGCCTTCTGATGACCGCTTCCTTCCATTCCTGGAAGGTTTGTGGGTTGTCGTATGTGTACACTTTCTCGTACAGATCGTGGGGTAATCCGTCTGTGAATAGATCCATCGTGAGCAGTGAATCCAGTCGATAGTTAGCCTGGCGTGCCAACTGTTCGAATTGTGTAACATACGCGTCGATGTCACCTCCTATCATCCTGATCCCTCTTTTGAGCATCACTTGGGCTTGCTCTTTTTCCAACGTGTTTGAGAATCGCCTATTGAAGGCCATAATGACTTCAATCCATAGGCGTGGGTCGTTGTCTGCGATTCCAGCAGAGACTTGCCAGTTGAGCCATCTGCTGGTCTCTGTGATCCAGTTGTTAACATCCTTCCCCTGAATGTATGTGAGGAATAACATAGCTCGTCTGTAGGCGTTGGCCATGATGGGGTTATTGTTGTTGATGCCCCAGTATAGTTCCCACTGAGTGAGGAACTCCTCTGTCTTGTGTCGATCTCCTTTGAACACTTCGGGGGCGTTTCCCGCAAACTTGTTGGAATGATGCCCTCCCGGTACCCTGATTGGTCCTGCTCCGGGTATTCCTCCTCCCGGTGGTCCTCCTCCCGGTGGTCCTCCTCCCGGTGGTCCTCCTCCCGGTGGTCCTCCTCCCGGTGGTCCTCCTCCCGGTGGTCCTCCTCCCGGTGGTCCTCCTCCTGGTGGTGGACTTCCCCCCGGTAGTCTTCTGCCTGTTGGGGGATCAGGTTGGTCTGGTCCGATTGCTCAGAATAGCGCCGCGTCGTCTGCTGTCATGACATGTCCGGTTTCTGGGTGGATGGGAAGCGTAACTTCCTGCGTTTCTGTTAAGGTAGTCATTGGGGGGTAAATTGTGATCTGCTCAGCTCGTTCAATAAATTCTGGCTCCAGCGGTTCTAGTGCCTGGGTGTGTTCTTCTTCTGATTCGCTATCTGATGCTGGGCTTTCTGAGGGTGCCGAGATGCTTTGATTTTCTCCGTCAATGGGTCCCCAGTCATTTCTTGCGACTACTTCTTCTTCGTAGATATCGCACCCGTATCTGTAAGGTAGAGTGTCGATAACCCTCCACTCGTTGTCCTCTTGGTCGACTCTGCACCAACAAGTTCGTTCAAAGTTGAACTCAACTGGTCGGGGTCCGTGTACTCCTCTGATCAGATACCCTTCTATTCCGTTGATGTTTCCCCAACTGGCTTCCTTGAGATAGCGGGTTGGTATGTTTCTTATTCCCCTTCGTGGGATCTCGTAGGAACGAAATCCCTCTCGGACCCAAAGTTCTCTTGTGGATACTCGCGCCACGATGTTAGGATCTTGGTCTTAATGTTGCACTTCGGTAAGCGTGGGCCTTGCTTTAGGCAGTGGCAAGACGCGAGTACTCAGCTCTACGATGTTTAAGTCGAGCATGGGACTTCATCAAGTCCTAACACGCCAATATCTTGCAACTAGGAAGGCTTCTTGGTTAGCCTTATGCAGTGTGCCTCTCCTGATGTCTTAGTACTGTCACGAAGGAAGAGGAGATGAGGAACCAATGATTCAAGAAGACCAAGATGGCGATCCTTGGTCTTCTGCGACTACTACTTATACAAGATGATAGAGGGCTTTAAAGTGCCTCTCGAATGATGTTGCCCTATAGCGTATCTAGCTCGAACCCTAGTACTGCTATCCTAGTTATCAGCTGCTAAAGTACCATGTGATACTACTGATAACATGTGAATGATAAAGTCCCTGACTAATGTAAACAATCACGAGCCTACTACCGTAGTCAGAACCTAGTAGTAAGTGTTCAAGTCCGGTCCGTGACATTATGCTCTATCCCTGCTTCCTCCAAGATGCGCTTGAGGTCATTGTTCACATATTTGCCACCACGATCTGAATGCAAGCACTTGATGGGGCAGTTTAGTTGTTTTTCTGCCCATACCTTATAGTGCAGAAAGGCATGCTTGAATTGATCTTTAGTTTTTATGTAGATGATAACTACTGATTTTGAGAAATCGTCTAGAAAAGTGGCGAAGTATTGGTTTCCTTGAATGGAATTGCTCTGCAGCGGACCAACTAAATCACTGTGAACGACCTCTAATGGCGTGTTTGCATGTTTGGAGGAAGGGGGAAATGGTAGACGAGAGCTTTTCCCAAGCTCACACCCATGACAGGGTCCTTCTTTAGAAGGGTCTGAGTTGATATTAAGACCCTTTACAGAGTCTTGAGCATATCTCTTAATCGTGTCTTTGGACAGATGTCCAAAACGCTGATGCCAGGTATCCAGGCTGGCCGATGCAGAGGTAGAGGCAGAGTTAGAATTTTGATGCCCCTGAAGCCAATATAGGCTTCCAGCCTGGAATCCTTCCGCAATTGCTGTCCCATTTGCACGAATGGTGAAGCCAGAACTGTCAAATAAAACTAGAGCACCCTTTTTAGCAAGGGCGCTGGTGGACATAATGCGCGAGTGCGACTTTGGTAGATGTATGACATCTGAGAGTGTCATATTATACCCCTTGTTAGTTCTGATGGTAACAGTGCCTATTCCAGCACTTTTGATGATAGATCCATCACCAAGGACAACTTCCACACCTGAGTTTTGTGAATAGGTGGTGAAGTCTTCAATGTAGGGGGTAAAGTGCGCAGATGCGCCACTGTCCATCATCCATGATGAGTTATGGTTTTCATCACTCATTGTGTAAAGGGAAATTTGAGGGGCATCTGCCACCTCCTGGATTCATCCCCGTCCATTAACTACGTGGTACATGTTATTATTAATAGGGGCGGGCCCCTGTTGCTGCTGCTGCTGTTGTGAGGTGTTCAACCTCCTTTGCCCTTCCTTGCCCTTTCGGGCATTTTCTTGGTCCTTCTTCTTTTTTTGGCACTCATTTGCTTTGTGCCCTTTGTTGTTACAGTAGTAACAAGTCACTTCTCCTGGACTATGAGAAGATGACTGTGAAGAGGTGGAGGGGGCCACATGGTGTGGCTTGCCCAAAGACTTGACTGGGGCCACCTTATTCAAGGCGGCCAAAGAGGGACCAATATTTCTTTGCTCCTCATTTATGAACCTCTGAACAAGGTCTTGAGGGGCGAGGCCTGCAGGAGGCCCAGAGGCAAGGATGGTTCCTGCAATGGTGCTGTAGGAGGGAGGGAGGGCATCTAGTAGTATAAAGGACATTTGCATGTCCAAGACAGCCATTCCATTCTCTCCAAGGGTGTTCCGTGCATCCAGCATTTTTTGGAGCTGCGGAAGGAAGGGCGAACCTTCTTGTAGCTTGGTGTTCACCAAGCCCACCCATAGATTGAATGTGGACATAGAGCCCACAGCACCATACAGGGTCTCCAGCTGTACATATTTAGCATGGAGTGAGTCGAACACCGCGTCCGAAGAAACCTGGGAGTAAACCTCCGAGGTGACGTTGAGGAATAAGAGGCCTATGAGGACCTCTTCCTCTACGTCCCACTGCGCTTGGATATCAGCGGCAGCGGGTTGGGCGCCAGTAGGGAAAGCATGGGTGGTGTGGCGACAACACCCATTTACCCTCATGAGGGCTGACCACGTGGCAGACCATTGCTGCCAGTTGGTTCCATCCAGCTTGGAGAAGCTGGTGGAAGGGGGAAAGGTGATGGTAAAGCGGGGAGCGGCCATTTGAGATGTTTGGGTTTCTGGTTCCAAGGAGCAGTCAGAACCAGTCCAGATCTTAGGAGTAGAGATGGGAATTCCTGCCATAGGAGCGCTATAACTCCATAACACTAAGTGTCATGCCTCAAGTTGTGCGACTTGTACTAATGCTTTTAAAGTATATAGTATTTTAAACCCTTCATATCCTTTTTATAGCCTCAGCGGGCAGCAATGTTGTCACTTGACTAAGGTTGTCTCTTGTGTATTGTTAGTGGGTTTCAAATGGAACAGTGATGTGCATTTAGGCAGTGAAGCCTCAGCAGGGATCTGTCCTAGTCCACTTCCACAACAGAGCTGCCTACGCAGCAGTTTTACGAACCATACAGTATTTGTGAACAAGATACCAGGATGTGTAAGGGTACCGTGTTAAAGAGGAGCCAACTGTGAATTCCAGGTTAGATGAGGTAGGTCAACCCTAACAACAATCTAGGTCCTGTCGTCGGTGGAGTCTTTAAACTGGACCATTAAGGGTCTTCACGGTAGTGTAGACTAGAGCCAGTGAGACATGCTATGCAGCAAATCCTGCACAAAGGGAGCGAATGCTTCTCCTAGCAGAGGTCTAGCCTAGCTATGTGTACTATTAACTTTATTTAGAGCCGCCTAGTTGTATCAGAGGGAAGGACTTCTGGGTTTGACTATTAACCAGGCCTTCACACCCCTTAAAGTGACCCAGGTATTAACCGAGTATCACCCAACCATTAACCGGTCCTATAGCCGCAAGGGTCTTCCCCTTTTGGCCTATGAAAGCACTTCTGGACGAAAACTGGGAAAAGAAGTTCTACTAAGTAACTGCGCACTAGAGGAACTTAAGGTTGCATCTGCTCACTTAAGAGCTCCCTAGCGCCTCTTGTGAGAACTCCCTTAAGGAGCTAGCTAAAATGGCAGTGCTACTGAGACCGAAGTCCGTTTGCACCTTGGAAAGGAAAGGGAGTGTCGATAAACAAGTAATGCTCACATAAGGGGATATGAATGACGACGACTAGTGGTCACGAATGTGGCAAGACACAGAGTAGATCTAAGGAGGAACCCAGTAGGAAGCAAGTCAGTTTGAGTTGCGGGCAGGGCCCATAACCTGTTGAATGCAGCACTGACTTAGCAGGGAAGGTTAGCATGAAACGGCTAGAACAAGACAAGTAACTTCAGAGGTTGAAGGAACTCTAATAGCATTACAGCTACACACCTAGAACAAGACAAGTACTATGGAAGAGTTAGTCTAGTAGGTAAAGAAGAAGTGATAGATGCACTTACACTTCAGAGGTTGAAGGAACTCTGAAGTGTGAAGGTGTAAACAACCATCCTTATAAATAAGAAGGAATGGTCTGTGCGCACATTGTGTTTAGCACACATGTGACACAACAATGGGTCCAAGAAGGGATATGATTGGACGAATATAAAGTGGTGCCACTATTAAGTGAGTCACCATTGGTATCTAAACAATAGAAGGAAGAATAATAAAGATAAACAAAAGGCAATCCAGTCTGTATGAAGTCCGGAATAAGTCCATATCAAGCTATTGCCCATAAGGGGCCAGATACCATATATGTCTATGAGATGACTCAAGCATCTCCCACGAAGCATGTGACTCTTAACTCAGATCACGCTTCAACAAGCGCGCCTTTTGATTTGCGATAGTGGAGACTGCATCTGGTTTTGCTAGCCTGCCCGGTCTCTCGCCTCCTGCATACGGGTTGGTATACACCTGGTGGCGCTTGCCTTTTGTGGCGCCAATGGCCTTCTCTGTCAGGCTGGCATCTTCTGGAAGTCTGCAGCGCTTCATGGCCTTCTTGGCGCCCATGCTCTCGGCGGTCTCCATCCATGAGTGCTGATTGGGCGTGATCGCTTCTTTATGTGGTAATGGACTGGATCCTTCCACCGCCACGATCGCTACCGTGAGACTAGCCCTAGCGGACCGGACTGCCTCTACAACATCCTGGGATGGTGCCGACTGATCGGTATCAAAGATGAGTTTGTGCGATAAGGAGTTGACATCTTGGATCAGCGAATAAAATATATTGCTTGAAGTGCTCGATGTGGCAGAACTCGGCGCAGGACCCGGTTCAGAAGGAGCCAATGGAATGGTGGGAAAATCACATGGGCGCAGGCGAGGGAAATGGAAATAGATTGCACCAATATGCTTGCAGAACCGTATGCACGGGAAATCTTGGCAGTTACACGCTGGTGGGGCGAGATTAATTGCATAAAATTGCCCTAATTTAGTCTGAGATGCGACATGAAATTGCGAGTCGTCAAAATTTTCAATAGAATCACGACTAATTTTCTTAGCCGCTTCCTCAATTTCCTTTTGGCGCGATGCTTCCAAGTTGAGACCATCAAGACCGGCATGTTGCTTGTTGTGCCGAAACCGGTAGTAAGGATCCACTGATTTCACAAGTGTGAAGACGAGATGATCTAAGCGTCGATTGCGCTTTCCATCAAGCCATTTAGATTTTAATACATGATGATATCTATATAATTACTTTAGTCATAATTTAGATTCCAACAGAAAATAATACATACACTTCAATGAGCATATTTGTGTCTCCCTCCTCGAATATATGCCAATTTTGTCTCGAAACGTTGGACCACATTTTGGTTATAGACATCCATTCAGCCTTAAGATAGTGAGATACACTTTGAGGAACCATAGGATCATTGAAGATCTCGTCCCTGATCTTTGAAAACTCGGCCGGATCGCTAGTTTTCACCCAGATCTGTATTTTTTCCCAAAGTGGCTTGAACGCGTCGGTATTGAAATGGCGCCGCATGGCGCGGAGGATGTGCCATGTGCACAGGAAGACCCGGCTATGCGGATATGTGTCACAGATTGCAGCAAGTTGGGCCTGGTCACGATCTGACATAATTATTGATGGCCAAACGTCCGGACTCACTTCTTTCACCCATTTGAGAAAGAATGCGATGGCTTCCTTCTTCATTGATGATGAGAGCATCCAGGCGACTGGGACACCTGCTTGGCTAGCGATGTAAGCGCTCTGGGCCGAGATTCAGTGAGATTATCGACGTACTGTGGCCCCAATCGTCTCGTGCGATTATCGTATATAGCATAATATCCTTGTATTGAGTAGTATTATGTGTCACGTCAATGCCGATAAATCTTCCACCAAGATGCCGAAACACGTTCAATTGGTATTGAGTCTGAATACACAAGACGAGATGATCATCATGCATCGGCAGCCCTAGAGGTGAGGCATCAAGTCTATCTTTGTAAAATATCAGCACTTTTTCCTCTCTGAGCCTCTCAATCCAAAGCTTTATTGAGATCCCATCTTCGGGATGTAGCCGGATCTCTTCCGTGTCCAAGGCTTGCGTGAAACAACTGACATCGCTCAAGTCGAGGAATTTGTCACAGCTGCTGTCCGGCGCTGCGGCACAGATGATTCATACCTACTTGATTCATTAGAGCCACTCGATTAAATCTAAGATTATCATGTACGATCTCCTGAGCATCTACCCTCTAAAACAGCAATGATCTCATCTGCTGCTGTGCATCGTTTGACAGGCATGTAAACATTACATTGCCCGTGCCAAGATCATGGTTATGCTCCGTTGCATAATGTCCCAGAACTACAGGCATGTGCGGGTAAAGTTTGATTACAATCTGGCAATGGCAACCCGTGCCCTTTCTCAGGATCCTTTGCTGTTGTTCGGGATATTTTTTCTGGTCTGCTTTCTGACTGACTCTCTGGCACGCACATCAGTAAACGTGCTTTGTCGTCCATAGGGTTCTGCCAAGTGTCTCCGCACCATGCTCGACTTTGGCAATTCTAATCTCAATTGTGTGTGCACGCTCTTCGCTCCGATGCCATTCATGAAATGCCTCTATATTTGGCCACTCGTGCAGGTATCCGTGCTCCCGGTCAGAGTTGAAGCTACCCCTTGCGGTCGAGGTAGCGGGGTCCTGGGCAGGCACGGCTTCCGGTGCTACGGCTAGCTCTGCAGACAGGCTTTCTGTTTCGGCTGCCGTGGTATCTGGGTGCTCGGTAAGCGGGCCCTCTCCTGTCACGATGCGTGTTCCGGACGCACCTGATGCACCATGTGCTCCACTCCCGATCCCCAGGTCCAGAACCAACTCTCACATGCTCAGTCTGGCTGAATCGTCTGGGACGGTCAGTGTGAAAGAAATACGAAATTTTGATTTGGGCATTATAGTGAGGGGCGAATGAGTGACACAACGCGCTCCCCCTCCATGACACTGGGCCACGAATCGTGTCCGCGTGCCTCGGCCACAAAACCGCGTCCATGTGTTAGATAATGATCATGTGATTTATTAGTTATTTTCCGTAGAATATGTTTATTCACACTTATTACAGCCGTTTTCTAAACGATGGAGCGCTGGTTCAAAAAAAGTTGAGTAGCGGGCTTTCGGGAACTCCCATCGGCAGAAATGCCGGGGGCTTACCTTTTTAAAAATATATTTTTTGAAATAATAATAATTAAAAATATAGAGAAATGGCGAAAAAAAACGTAAAGTCAGTAATTAGAGCACGTATGCATTAACCTAGTGCCATCCCTAGCACCATACTAAAGGGTGGAAAGGACTCTGGTTGGACAATGTTATGAAGTCGCTTAAGCATGTCTGACGTTGTGAAATCGTTTGCTCATTCAGAGCACCCGGGAAGACATGTAGTTGGACAACACAACATCGTTGAGTATATGAAACGCCCGGAAAGACTTGTGGTTGGACGATGAACTAGCAAGTTGTCACGGATCGGACTTGGATGCTTACTATTAGGTTCTGACTACAATAGTAAGCTTGTGATTGTGTACATTAGTCAGGGACTTTCAAGTTTCACGTGTCAGCAGTAGTATCACATGGTACTTTAGCAGCTGATTACTAGGATAGCGATACTAGGGTTCGAGCTAGATACGCTATAGGTCAACATCATTCAGGAGGCGCTTTAAAGCCCTCCATCATCATGTATAAGTAGTAGTCGCAGAAGACCAAGGATCGCCATCTTGGTCTTCTTGAATCATCGGCTTCAGAAGTCTACTTTCCATCCCTTCAAGTTTGTCATACAAAGAAGGGAAGCGCACTGCATAAGGCATATCTTGAAAACACCTTCCCAGTTGCAAGATCAATCGTCGTGTTGAGGCTAGAAGGCTCCACGTTCGACTTAGCAGAATTCGGAGCTGAGTACTCGCGTCTTGTTATCGCCTAAAGCAAGGCACACGCTTACCGAAGCATAACATTAAGACCAAGATCTCCATTGTGGCGCGAGTATCTACAAGAGAACTTTGGATCCAAGAGGGATTCCAATCCTACGAGATCCCACGAAGGGGAACAAGAAACGTACCAGTTCGGTACTTAAAACAAGCCAGTTGGGGGAGCATCAACGGAATAGAGGGGTACCTAATCAGAGGGACACACGGGCCACGACCAGTTGAGTTCAACTTTGAACAAACTTGCTGGTGCAGAGTCGACCAAGAAGACGACAAGTGGAGAGTCATCGACACTCTACCCTCCAGATACAGGTGCGATATCTACGAAGAAGAAGTAGTCGCGAGAAACGACTGGGGACCCATCAACGGAGAAAATCAGAACGCCTCAATATCATCCGAAACTCCAGAAGGCTCCGAGAGCGGATCAGACGAAGAACCCACCCAAGAATTAGAACCCTTGGAACCAGAACTTATCGAAAGAGCTGAGCAAATCACCATTCACCCCCCAATGGCTACACTAACCGAAACGCATGAAGTGGCTCTTCCTATCCATCTGGAAACAGGACATGTAATGACAGCAGACGACGCTGCTCTGTTCCGAGCAATCGGACCAGACCAACCAGACCCCCCATTGGGAGGCAGAAGATCACCAGGAAGAGGATCGCCCGGAGGAGGACTACCAGGAGGAGGACCACCTGGCGGAGGACCACCTGGCGGAGGACCACCAGGAGGAGGACCACCCGGAGGGGGACCACCAGCCGGAGGAGTGCTCGGAGCAGGACCAATAGGAATACCTGGAGGACATCACTCCGACAAATTCGCGGGGAACGCCCCAGAAATATTCCGAGGAGATTGACACCGAACGGAAGAATTCCTCACTCAGTGGGAATTGTATTGGGGCATCAATAATAACAACCCCATCATGGCCAACGCCTATAGACGAGCTATGTTATTCCTTACCTACATTCAAGGGAAGGACGTTAACAACTGGATCACAGAGACCAGCAGATGGCTCAACCGACAAGTCAGCGCCAGAATCGCCGACAACGACCCACGCCTATGGATCGAGGTTATCACGGCTTTCAACAGGTGGTTCTCAAACACGCTAGAAAAGGAGCAGGCCCAGGCAATGCTCAAGAGGGGAATCAAAATGGTCGGGGGAGACATTGACGCGTATGTCACCCAATTCGAGCAGTTAGCACGGCAAGCTGACTATCGGTTGGATTCACCGCTCACGATGGATCTCTTCACGGACGGGCTACCTTGTGACCTATACGAGAAAGCCTACACATACGACAACCCACAGACCTTCCAGGAATGGAAGGAGGCAGTCATTAGAAGGCAACAACAATACATACACATGAAGGCCCGACTGGAGCAACATCGCGGCCTTACAAACCCAGGAAGGCAACAGGTAAACAGTAACAGAGGAGGATGGGGGAACACATGCGGCAGTGGATGGGGACCACCCCGTAACATTCTCAGAGACCCAAACGCCATGGATACATCCGCCGACCGAGTACGAGGGAGACTTACGGGGGCCGAAGAAATCCAGGGTAATTGGGATCGGGCCCATCCCCGAAACCCCCCTCCAAGAGGAGGATATATGGGACGAGGACGAGGGGGACGCCGGGATATGAGGGAAGTGGTCTGCTACACTTGCGGACAAAAGGGGCACTTCAGTCGTAACTGCCCCCAGCACACCTACAATCAACCCAGCAACACCAGGAGGATGGACACCGGGTCCTACGAACCCGAACCAGTACAAGCAGCACGAGCCGAAACCACACAACAACGGGCTGATGCCTGGATGAAAGGAGTAGCGGCCGAAGAAGACGAGGTCAAGGACCTCATTTTGCAGGACCTATGGAAGAGGGAGGATTTTCGAAGCGCCTGAACCCATTGGCCTGGGTAAGGGCAGTAAAATGTAATTCTGTGATCATAACTCGCTACCGTTCTATGAGAATCCCAGTATCGATTTGCACGAATTACGCCATGGCCGACATCAGAGCATTAGTGGACTCCAGAGCCACCGACAACTTCCTACGACCCGCTTTTGTAAAGCGGATGGGAATCGGGATGAAACTGCTGGACAGACCCAAAAAGATATGGAATATCGATAACACCGAAAATAAAGCTGGACTAATCACGCACTACGTAGATCTGGACGTACAAACAAAAGGAATCCACAAGGAGATAAGATTCCTCATAACCGATATAGGCAATGAAGACATCGTCTTCGGCTACCTGTGGCTGGCCACATACGAGCCTACCTTCAGTTGGCGACATGCAGTCATAAAAGAAGATGCACTACCGGTAGTGCTACGAACAGTAAACCCCCGGATCAACAGGATACGACCCACTATCGCGGCTATCACAACAGAGCAAAAAGAAGATATTGTGCAACAGCTCGAAGACGAAGAATTCGTACAAGGAAGGATCACGTCCACCAAGTTAGCAATTCAAGCAAAACAATACACCGTCAAAGCTGAGTTACCATCTTGTTATGCCCAATACCACCAGCTATTCAACGAAGAAGCATCACACCGATTCCCACCAGCGCGGGTTTGGGACCACGAAATACAATTCAAGAAAGGGACTCCCGAAGCCATAGACTGCAAGGTCTACCCACTAACACAGGAAGAAGACATAGCCCTCAAGGCCTTCTTAACGGAACAACTCGGCAAAGGATACATACGACCCTCGAAATCCCCATACGCATCACCATTCTTCTTCGTCAAGAAGAAAGATGGCAAACTACGACCGGTGCAAGACTATCGACGAATCAACACCTTTACAATACGCAATCAATACCCCCTACCTCTTATATCCGACCTGATCACAGACCTCAGTAACGCCCATATCTACACCAAACTCGACGTACGATGGGGTTACAACAACATACGCATCAAGGAAGGAGACGAAGAGAAGGCTGCCTTCAAAACAAGATACGGACTATTTGAACCCACAGTCATGTTCTTCAGACTAACCAGCTCACCAGCAACGTTTCAAACTATGATGAATCATATATGTTGAGACATCATAGCAAAACATGAACTACGAGGAACTACGATAAGGGTATACATGGACGATATCGGTATAGCAACAAGGGTAGGACATAACTTGACAGATCACATAGCGGCAGTCCGAGATATATTAGAGGTCTCAGCAAAACACGACCTCTACTACAAATTGGAGAAGTGTTTGTTCCATACACCCCGAATGGATTACCTGGGGGTAATCCTTGAAAAGGGGGTGACACGCATGGACCCCATCAAAATTTCCGGCATCAAAGACTGGCCAACCCCCACAAAAGTCAAAGACGTTCGATCATTTCTGGGCTTCTGCAACTTCTATCGCGCATTCATTCGAAACTTTTCACACCACGCAAAGCCACTGAACCAACTGACAAAGAAAGGAGCCGATTGGAAATGGACGGGGACGGAACACGACACATTCAATAAACTCAAAGGACTCGTCACCTCAGAACCAGTATTGGCGCACCCATAGCTAAGTAAACCTTTTGAATTGGAAGTCAATGCATCAGGATTCGCAATTGGAGCAGTACTACTACAACGACAAGACGACGGCAAACGACACCCAATCAGCTACTTCTCCACCACCCTCAATGAAGCTGAAAGGAATTATGACATTTACGACCTGGAATTATTAGCGATCGTAAGGGCCTTCCGACACTGGCGACCACTATTGGCAGGATCACCACACAAGACAAAAGTTTTCTCCGATCACATGAACCTACAATACTGGAGAAGTCCACAGAAAATAAGCCAACGAGTTGCTAGGGAAGTACTCGAACTATCGGAATATGACTTCGAAATTCACCATATCAAAGGATCAGCAAACGGAAGGGCAGACGCCCTATCAAGACGACCGGACTACGACCAAGGAGAGGAGGATAACCGGGACATCACAGTATTACCAGATAAAATGTTCATAAGAGGCACCCGAATTGAACAGATACGGACGAACAAAGACAACATTACCCCGGACGACGCCACACTACCAGACCCAATATACGAACAAAGAGAAGTGGTCCTCACCCCATGGATAGATGCTCATCAACTCAAGAAAATAGAAGGCATATGGTATAAAGACGGGCGACGTGTTACGGCCGAGATCCCGAGTTCCCGCGAAAGCACGCTGCCGAGCTGCCCGAGCCGACCTGCGTTGGACAACTACGAGCAAGACCTCAATACGGAGGCATTGAGGGAAGCCTTGATGAGAAAGGGCGACCTGAGCATGTGGACATTGCATCCCGAACCAGCTAAGTCCCGCACTCCCGTTGAGAGCAGCGATGAAGAAGCTGATGATCCTTACGAGCAAGATGAAGCTCGCGCGCGTGCCATGTATGCGCACTTCTATGGGTGTGATAGCCCAGAGTCACGTGACTCATCACGTGAGGCATCACCTGAGCGTGTGTGCCTCGGGTATGCCACAGCCGGTTACCCGGTTGATGACGACATGGACTAGGCCTTCGTGCCTGCCTTCTGATGGACTTTCTGATGGACGCCTCATGTACTGTACGGGCGCAGCCTCGTGTCTGATGGATGTCGGTGCCTTTATAGGCCGGTCCAATTATGTTTCTCCTTTGTGTTTCAGCTTGTGGAGCCGGAGCCCTTATGGCTATTGGCTAGAGATAAGGACTTAAGGTTTGTGCTGAGTCCGAACCTTACCTACTAGTAGTATAAGTACTAGCTTGTCTTTGCATGTATTCCCCATCTTGAGTTCTTTAACAATCCGCATCACAGTTCCCTCCTGCTTTCCTAAGGGCCTTAGTTGGTCTTCTCTACCAAACCCTTAGACGTCCTCTTGTTGTGCCGCTTCTCAGCGAGCCGTTTCCCCTTGGTTTTCCCTTCGTCTCTCAGTTGCAACCACTATTGCAGTGGTTTTGCCTTGGTTGTCGCGTGCAATACAAGCGTTCTGAGAACCCCAGTTCAAGTCGAACTAGACGGCCGGTGCGACCGTAACACGACGAGTGGTCACCGGGGGGGTGCACGAGAAGCGACGTATATTCCATGATCATCACGACCTACCAGCTTATGGACATCCAGGTATTAAACGAACCGCACAACTAGTAGGACGTGCTCACTGGTGGCCTGGAATGACCAAAGACGCACTAGAATACGTCAAAGGATGCGCCGAGTGCCAACGTATCAAAGTACAACACGGACGTGATAAAGCCCCTCTAAACCCGATCTACCCGAAACCGGAAGCGCTACCCTTCGAAACAATAGCGCTTGATTTCATAACTAAGTTACCACGTTCACAAGGATACGACACCATACTGACTGTTACGGATCACGATTGCAGCAAGGCCGTGGTGTTCATACCCTGTAACGAAGAAATCAGTGCGGAAGAAGTCGCGGCCTTATACCTAAAACACATTTTCACACGGTTCGGACTTCCTTCAAAAATAATAAGCGATCGAGACCCGCGATTCGCCAGCCGTTTCACCAGAGAACTGTGCCGAGTCTTAGGAATCCAACAAAACATTTCCACTGCATATCACCCGCGGACGGACGGACAATCTGAAAGGACAAATCAATGGGTCGAACAATATCTTCGTTTCTGGACGAATGAGAGGCAAGACAACTGGTGCGGATATCTACCACTCGCGGAGTTTGCACATAATAACTGGCCACATGAATACACACGGAAATCACCCTTCAACCTCCTCATGGGGTACAACCCGAGGGCTGATTGGACGGATAAGCCATCACCTGTTACGCCTTGCCGCAGCGTTCGTTCGACTTGAACGGGTTTTCTAGGCGAGAGAACGGTAAACGTAACACGGGTCAAACGTAGAGGCGACTTCCTCAATACGACGACGGGGCTAGCAACAGATCTCCTAAGTCACGTTGGCCCAAGTGGACTTCAACCTGCCGGTGTATGTGCTGGACAAGGTGACAACTGCACACGACACTAAGGGAGATGAGGAGAGAGTAGAAGACGCAATGTGAGGGATCAATGGCAATTGAAGAAGACCAAGATGGCGTTTCTTGGTCTTCACCGACTACTACTTATACAGGTACTTGAGGGCTTTAAAGCGCCTCTCGAATGATGACTATCCTATGGCGTATGTAGCTCGAACCCTACTACGCCGATCCTAGGAATCACTCAGCAATCACATGCGATTGCTGAGTGCTGACTGAGACACAAGTCCGTGACTAATTACTACTTACTACCGTAGCCACAACTGGTAAGTAAGAGTCCGCAACTCCGAATCATGACATTACTATTACATCAACAAGTCCGAAGGGTCGACCGTAACATCACCCATTCCTCAAGTAACACTCAGGGCAGAACAATTCCGAGAAGCACGGAAACACGCCCAAGAATTAATCGTAAAGGCACAACAGTCATGGGTCAAAGCCAAGAATGGTCCGAAGTTCCAGCAAGGAGACCTCATATGGCTAGAAGGATGCCACCTACACACTCATCAACCAACGGCAAAACTCGCGCCCCGAAGACATGGACCCTTTGTCATAGAACAGGTGATGTCCCCCGTCAACTACCGGCTCAACCTTCCCCCGCAATGGAAAATTCACACAGTGTTCCATGTGGATCTCCTCACCAAATATCACGAGACACCGCTTCATGGGAAAAACTACCAGCGACCGCCACCAGAATTGGTCGATGGGGAAGAAGAATATGAAGTCGAGAAGGTTCTAGACGAGCGGCATTTCGGCAGAGGGCGGAAAAAGCAGTATCTAATCAAATGGAAGGGCTACCCTGACTCGGAGAATCAGTGGGTCAACCGGGAGGATCTATTCGCCGACGAGGCCCTTGCAGAGTACCAAAGTTCGAAGGCCGCGTCGCAGACCATTATAAGAAGTGGTAGAACCCACGACGACACTCCATTCTCTCCCACTACGACCACCACCACTTCCACCAACATTTCCATGCCCTTCACTCCCGATGCCGCCCTCTCGACGTCTACGTATTACCTCGGAACCCCCGAAAGGATTTTTGCCGCCAAGCTGGAAGAAGAGCGGGCACCAACAGCCCATACCGACAACACGGAGGTCGTCATGGCTGAGAGAGACCGAGCCGGGTCCGAGGGACCCATCACCCAAGCTGAGTTCCACAGCACCCTCAAGCAGTTCCCCGCTCAAGGACGAGGAGATCACAGCGCCCGACTGTCACCTGACGTCGATGGGCAGCCCGCCCTGTGGCACATCCTCCACGCCGACACCGGCCTCCCCATCGCCGACCGACCCTTCACCACCGCGGAAGTCGACGACTTTCGCCGAGCTCTCGACCGCGGTGCGGAGCTCCAAGCATGCCAGGGAGAAGTACGAGAGGGCGATGAAGCCCACGAGGTCGTGGAAAGAGGTGACCGACGACTGGAGGGAAGAACAGCTACGAACAGCCCAACGGCGCATGGCGGAGATGCGAGAGAGGAGGGAGAAATCACGGACAGCGAGGACGAGCGGTACCCAGCTGAGCACCCACACATTCAGTATGGGCGAGAGACTAATGTACCACCTCATACAACCCGCCACGCCCTCGCCACCGACAGGACCCCCCTCTACCGAGGGCACGTCCGTCCCCAACTCGCCGACCGAGCCGTCGGCTCCGTCGCCAACGCCCGTGCGCCTCACGGGTTCCGGGTCAATAGGGGACCCGATTATATTCACTTCCCCATCACCACCGCCGACGGCATGACGCGCCAAGCCAAATACGTCCAGGCCATCATGAGCAACGACCCCATCGTGCTCGGCCTGATCGACGAGTCCGACAGGGTGTTCCCCAAACCCCTGTATGCAGCACCCCAGTACGTGGTGCACCCCAACTCCCACCTCCGGTATGCCCAGGAGGACTTGATCCTCTTCGACGGGGGATATGACGACGCCGCGGCCATCAACAGAGCCATCCTTGAGTGCAAGGATATAAGTCTCGTCGCCGAGGTCCGACGGTACCGGGCCCTAGGGGTGGAGATGGGGCGCTTGGAGGCGTGGATATCGGAGTTACAGGAGACACGAGGGCGATTGGCAACGGACAAAGCCAGGTGCGTTAGTCGGTTGGAGTGGGCGAGGGCCATGCAGAGAATAGAAGACGTAAGGGCCGGATGGATGGGACCGCCCGGGCTCCGTGGGCGTCGCTCCTGAAAAGGGGGTGATGTCACGGATCGGACTTGGATGCTTACTATTAGGTTCTGACTACGATAGTAAGCTTGTGATTGTGTACATTAGTCAGGGACTTTCAAGTTTCACGTGTCAGCAGTAGTATCACATGGTACTTTAGCAGCTGATTACTAGGATAGCGATACTAGGGTTCGAGCTAGATACGCTATAGGTCAACATCATTCGGGAGGCGCTTTAAAGCCCTCCATCATCGTGTATAAGTAGTAGTCGCAGAAGACCAAGGATCGCCATCTTGGTCTTCTTGAATCATCGGCTTCAGAAGTCTACTTTCCATCCCTTCAAGTTTGTCATACAAAGAAGGGAAGCGCACTGCATAAGGCATATCTTGAAAACACCTTCCCAGTTGCAAGATCAATCGTCGTGTTGAGGCTAGAAGGCTCCACGTTCGACTTAGCAGAATTCGGAGCTGAGTACTCGCGTCTTGTTATCGCCTAAAGCAAGGCACACGCTTACCGAAGCGTAACACAAGTAAACCAATTTATTCCTGTTCTTTTTTTCAGTTATAATGGAAGGTGTGGAGGGGGGAGTCGTTACCTTTGCGCATGGATCCTACCGGGCAACCCGAGTTCCAACAAGTGCCCTACCACCCACCCGTGCTGCCCCATGGTGCCCCGTTCCATCCCCCGCCTATGCCACCTCACGGTGCCCCGCTCCATCCCCCCATGCCGCCCCATGGTGTCCCACTGCAAGCGGTGTACCCTCCACACCCTCCACACCACACCATCCCACCGCAAGAGCAACACGGTTACCATGGGGTGCAGTACCCATACCCTCCAATGGCGCCATACCCACTGTTGGCGCACGGTTATGGTCAACCCTTTCAAGGATGGCCAATGTATGCACCTTATATGCCGGCCCCAGCGCCCCCAGCCCCAGTACCCCACACCGCAATGGTGGGAAATGTGTCAGCGCACCATACCACTGCAGCTCTTGAGGCTGTGTATACACCGAAGAAGTACCTAAATACAGAATGTCGGCCAGGAGGTAAGTCATTTGGAGTCGTGTGACAGGAAAATTACTTACTTTGAAAACCTTGAAGTTTATAACTTCACAGTCGACGTGATCACCAGCACCGTTAAGAAGGGATTCACAGCCTATACCGCGTTAACCTGGGAAACGTTTAGTGAAGAAGTGTTGAGTCAGCTGAGTGACGACACGCCGAAACCTATTCAGTTAGCATACAAAATATGTGGGGAAACTGGGAAGATGTCGCTCTTGAGCAATGTGGTCGACTGGGATGACGCCATTATACGCATACACGCCAAAATAAAGACAGCGCGCAAGAACGCTGTGAGTCTGGATGTCAAAAATATAGTAAGTATTTATGACTTATATATTGGATAAATAACTGACCTGTGAAGACGAAGCCTCCCTCAAAGGCATCCAGTGCCAAGGAGAAGCGGAGGCGCAAGGATGATGTTCCCCCGCCTGTGAGCAATGAACTGCAGGCACATAAGCGTGCATTTCATCAGCTCGAGAAGGAGCTGAGTTGTGAACGGCATAAGGGCCACTGTGTCATTGATCGCTCGGGTGGACGCGACAACCACCATCGCCTCAGTTTTGCTGAGATGACACTGTGGGCAAAACAAATTGTGAGTAGCATTTTATATGACGGTTTATACTGTACTCACCTAGTGTAGTCAGTGGGCAAAGCAACGGTGTTTAGCCACCCGCACAGCCTGAACTTTGACCGCCCACCGACCAAGAAGGCCCGGCTCTCGAGCAGCACGCCCGAAGTCCATGTGGCAGTGAACATCACTCCACCAGTGCCTGGAAAAGATGCATCATACATGGTAAACACAACGACTCACCATACTGATCAGCGCCTCTTGCCAAGCCAAGGGACACCCACCAAGCCGGACAGAGAGAGAGCAGGCGAAGTCAAGGCAGAAAGTGCTGAAGGCAAACGGATGAGAACATTGGTGAAGGAGGAAAGCGAGGATGTGGTGGTAGTGTGGCCGACTTATGAGCAGGACCCATTGGGTGAGGACAAGATCGATGAGGAGGAAAAGCTACCTCCCATTGAGGTGCTGGCAGACGATGATGAAGTGGAAACGGAGATTTCCGGATATGAGCAGTCACTTAGTCACCCATGACGTGTGACATCCCACGCTCATGACATGTGGTGAGTGTGCACTCAATTGTCATTGCAGTCATAAATTTTTAGTTAAAACATGTTCGTTCAATGGCGTGAATAAAAAAACTATGGAATGGCTATGGAATGTACTCGGCGTGCTGGTACCAACCATAGGCATCGTCTGGTGTGACACTATGAATCGCCTCCCGTATAACTGCATATGCATCCGCATCATCTCCCTCGACCTTGCCAAGCACATAATTGCGATTGGCACGCAGCCACACTTTTATGGACGAAAAAGCTTCCTCAATGGGGTTCAAATCAGGAGAGTACGGCGGGAGGTAGATGAGGCGAGCTCCACGCTCCTCTACCATCTCCCGGATTCCCTCTACTCTGTGAATTGCTGCGTTGT
Source organism: Lactarius evosmus (assembly GCA_951394315.1). Lineage (NCBI taxonomy): Eukaryota > Fungi > Basidiomycota > Agaricomycetes > Russulales > Russulaceae > Lactarius > Lactarius evosmus. The sequence continues at coordinate 2,776,114 of OX596130.1, read as the reverse complement.
CCATTACAATAACTGAATTTGGAAGCGGCCAGGGTTGCATGTGCTCGAGGAGCCCTGCAATGAACATTCGGAAAAACTCTCCATCAATGGCGTGATTGTAAATTTCGGCATGCAGGATTCCGTCAAGTGATAGTGCCGGGAGTATAGAGTACCTATTCATATTAGCACATATTCAGCTAGAGTAATAAATGCTTACCTTGTCCCCCGTACAAAGAACTCATGACGGCGCGCACGATCTCCACGTTGAGCCCAGGCAAAAGGGCACCTCAAAGTCATCCGGTTGAAGTGGCTTTCATCAACGAAAACGAGTTGATGAGCCTCATAATATTCGCCAATGAGCATCTTGTATGCGACACATTCATCGTCATTTTGCTCGATTGCTGGCCGTGTGACCTGTACATTATCCAGCTTAGCCCGATGGTACAGGTAAAAAAGATAAATGTACCGCCTTCATTGTGTATCCCAATCGCCTCATAGTCCTTCAGACAGTTGGCATTGAGACGTGAACCCCAGTAGCTTCAAGGAGATGTGTCTGGAGTTCTTGAAGGTTCATGTCCGGCTGGCGCTGTATGCAGCCCTCAATAAACTAGTTTCGTTAGTACTGAAAAAGGATGTAAAAAAAAAAACCGACGCACCTGAACATCAAGCCCATCCAGGAGACGTGGCCGGCCAGGGCACACTGGGATTTGCACCACCTCACCCGTCTGACGGTATTTCTGCCGTAGTCGCCTCAACGTACACTGGCTGATCCCCAGGCAATCCCGGATCGTTGGATCAGGTACACCTCTGAGAGAGAGTTCCAAAGCTTTCTCCTTAATTTCTTTTGATATAAAACGACAGCCCATGATGGAGGGATGAGAAACAAGATGGTAAAAAAAAAAGTTGAACATTGAGACACGAAGGTAGGAGAAACAAGACAATAAAAAAAAAGTAAGTCTTAGAAACATAACAATAAAAAAAGCATAAGTCTTATCTTTTCTCCAATTGGAAATTAGACAAGTAGTTATCCTCATTCTCCGCAGACACCGCTACCAACCCTTTTTGGTACCAGCGCTCCATCGTTTAGAAAACGGCTGTAAATGGTTTAAATGTAAAACTCAAGGATTTGAATCCCAGCAACGCTTACAAATGTTATTCTACGAAATTTCCTTTTCGGTGATAATGACATAATCCCTATCTGGATGGGAAATTTCAAAGACTGTGGTCCAGTACCTCGCTGCCTACGGACAAACCGAGCACCGCGTGCCCACCTTCATCCCGCCCCTCGCTTCTGACAGGACGTTACGAGGATAGGGCTTCTCGAGGTTCGCACAGGCCGATGCGGCGTAGCTCGTGCGTCTCCCCGGACGAAGGGCCGAAAAAGATCGCCAGGCTGAGGAATGCGTTCAAGCGGCCCTTCTGCACGGGCACGGCGGGCGACGCGCTCCCAGCTGCCGCTGCTGCCGTGTCTGCGTCTGCGTCTACCTCCGCGACCGCCCCAACTCCTGCACCTACTGTGCCTGTGTGGCCTAGCAGCAGTAGGGCCGGTGGCATTGTGAGCAGATGAATGAATGTTGGCGCGGACGCTGTCTATGGCATGCGTCACCTAGTGCGGCGCACCAGCTTTCGATTCTGCCTATTGAGCAGGACAACCAAATGTATTTTGATCGACACAAGCGACACATCGTACAATACATCACCACTTATTTTCGTATATCGCGCTTAAGTTCTTATACAAAGGGCACCTGCTGCCCTATACCGAGTTATCCCCTGCCAATGCTTCCAAGAGTACTTTGACGCCCCAAGCACCCGGGTCTGGCACCTTCTCCCGCTTTAACAGCCCTCCCTCGAGATACGCGCTCCTACCAACGCGGGCCTCAACGTCCCTCGTTGCCTCAGCGGCCTCTCCAGCCTTCCTCACCGCATTTCTCAGGTCCGACGGGCTGGCAGAGAACGCGTCGGCGAATGCGGCGAGAGGATCGACGAGGGTGCGGGATGGGGGGCGCGCCCGCGTGTATGTGTACAGCCGCTCGCGTGCCGCAGAGACGGCACGAGACCAGTCTTCTGCGGTTGCTACGCCAGCGCCTGAAGAGGACAGCGCCTGCGCCAGAGCGGAAAAGAAAATGCTAGTGGCGCCGGATAAATGTGACGTTGCCAAGAGACGGACGAAACTCACGAGTATAATGCGCCGCTAGTGCCACCCATTTTCTCGGCCGCTACTTCAGACACAGCGATGAGACAGTCGACGACATCTTCACCACTGATCGAACCAGCGCGGAGAAGCGCGAGCACGGCTGCGTTATCGAGGCTTTATGGGTCGTAGCTGGTGATTCGTAGGGGGTTGCAGGCGTACCATTTGCGCCTGTTTGTAGTGTCAGGCCACAGTCCCCATCACCGGCAACGGTGTCCATTTTGGTGATTTCGGGCTCGGCCTTGTCCAGAGCGTTGCATGCCCTTTCCACAGAGCGCACGAACCCATGCACATCCTGTGCACGCACTCTTTGCCCTTGATCTGCGGCATGTTCAGATCGGAGGGCAGCTGGCGGTGCAGTTGGCGCAGTTGGCACAGCGCCGGAAGTCCATTTCCAGCCAGGGGCGGAGGTGCTCGCGTCGAGCAAGCGAAGTATGACGTCCGACGATGGAGCAATATCAGAGGACGACGACGGAAGAAGCAGTAAGGTGAGAGAAAAGCCGGGCATGTTCAAACTTGTCTGAGATGTACCCGCATCAGCGGGGACGCGGTGGCAAATGAGTAGAATGAAGGACCATGAAAGTTCCGCTAATCAGCCTCTGCACCGACACGCCCCTGCCCGTCAGTGCGGTGACAACCTCCCGCGTGATTCCCCCAAGTTCGAGCTCGCTCACACCGCCAAGATTGTTGACAAGAAGCACAACGTTGTCTTTTCCTGAACCCTGGGTAGGAAGAAATCCCCTCTCCGGGTCACTCTGGGATAAGAGGAGGTCGAGCAGAACTTGGACGAGCTCGTTGAGAGGAGGTACAGGGGAGACGTGCTGAGCCCCAGCTTCGTTGTGTATGCCCATTCCGATTTCGATTTCCGAAGAACCCAGATGCGCTTCGCTCGCAGCAGTCCCAGGTACCTGTGAGAAGAACGCGAGGGTCAACAAGTCCGGACTCGAATGGACTCGATATTACGTGGCAGTGTTCCAGACAGACGCCGACTGTGGCGATATTTTTCGATACCCATTCAGCCACAGAATAAACCTCGTCAAGGCTTGCACCGGTCTGGGCCAATGCGCCTGCAATCTTATACACAAGGACCGTCCCAGCAAGGCCCCTGGTAGACTTAGCAAATAAGGGTAGAGCGATGCCAGAGAGCGCGTTACCTGCGTCCGACTATATTCCCCTGTGTCTTGCCCACGGCGACGTCATCTCCAACGACAAGAAACCTGACTTTATTCGCCTTGGAGGGATGTTGCGCTGCGAATTGCTCTTTGGCAAGACCGAAGTTGAGCACATCTCCCGTATAATTTCTTCATGGTAGTTTGATTTTAGATGGTGGAAGATATGGGATATGGCTTACTTGACAATAATAAGGGACCTACGAAACAGTCGCAATGATGAGTTGATCGAAAAGTGTGTCCAGTTGTCGATCTCACCCATTGTCGTTGTCAACGAGTTCGATTGCACGGCGTACCTGGGTGGGTCCAGGAGAGGCAAATACGTTGCCACATACGGCAGCTAACGCCAATGAACGTCAAAGCCAGCTGCCAAAATTGGCATTATTACCCGTCAACATGCCGCTGCCTAGTTCAAAACCCCGGATTTGTATTCCGTGATGGCACCACATCCAAGTTGGCTCTCACCGACAAAGCCCGCATGAGAGGGTTCGTGACCGGAACCCCCGCCACAAATGAGTGCAACTGTGGACTTGTCTTGGTCAGCGAGGAATACGACTATAATAGGGGGTTCAATTTAGTCTGGGGCATGTAGTACGAATGGACGAACCTTTGTTTGTGGTATCAAGGCCAAGCTTGGGATTGATCGCGCATAGCCCCTGGAGTGACTGTACGACGAGAGAAGCAGGGTCGCTCAAGAAGTGCTTGGCTGACAAGAAACTTGAGAGGTGGGTATCAGGTGCAAAGAGGGAGAGCAGGACATACTCTGTACACCCATCAGAGTCAAGAGTCGGAAGCGGAGAGAGCTCAACTGAGGGGCGCCACAGGCAGTGATGACCGTGAGAAGAAAGTAGATCCCCGAACGGGTGGTGGTAGAAGCTCAGCGCTCAGAACTGCAGAACAGAAAAACTTGGAGGGGTTCAGGAGACAACGCAAGACATTTCCCCGCCTGGCTATGCAGAATTTGTCAAACTCCTCGGCGCCTTCACACCCCACTCTTTTGTCCACTGCAGAGGGCCGTAAACGATATAGATCGCTCTCAATGGAATCGTCGACATCCGCGTCCTCCCGGAAACGCTCTGCGTCCGAAGATCCAACCGCGTCTTCCCCCGTTACGCGCAGCACGCGTCTCGACGATACCACCCCTCCCTTATCCGATCCCACTCCCAGCGATATTGACGCTTACATGGACGCTCAGGGCGAGCCCGATGTCCTTAAATCAACTCTTCTCCCAGCCCCACATCAAATTAACCCATCCCTCGATGACTCAATTCGCGAAGACCTCCCTTCTTCTACCCTCCTTCGGTTCCACACCGTCGAAGCCATGCGTGGCATGCCTCTCGTGGAGGGAACAACATGGGCACTCCTCTCAAAGTCTTGGTACAGACGCTTCGAGAAGGCTGCCACTGGTCAGGTTGATAAAGAAGGGAGCGTCAAAGAAGATGATCTCGGTCCTGTCGACAATTCTTCTTTACTCGAAAATGACGGGGGATTGAAGGAGAATCTTGTCGAAGGCATCGACTTTGAGTATGTTCCTGAGGCCGTCTTGGACTGGCTTACCCACCTGTACGTGCTACCGTACCATTAAGGGTGCCTGTCCTACTCACGCGCCGTGCGCAGATATGGTACGCCAAAGCAAGATCCTATCAAAAGAAGGGTCATCACCCGTGGCATTCAAGGAGAGCCTTCCATAGAGCTACATCCGCCACGCTTCCGCTACCTCCTCCTGACGGATGAACCTGCCAATCGGATGGTTCACGGCGACAAGGAGTTTTATTTTACCACCTCCTACGTTTCTACAACAAGTGCGCTTCACCGTGATCTTGCGGCCAAGTTTAATCGTACCGAGGAGCACCGTATCTGGCAGGTGACCCTGGGCACTGAGCCAACAGGCACAAATTACCCCTCCGGCGCCCTCTCTCTCTCAGAGGCTCGCGTCATCGACCCAGGCGACAAGCTGATCGGCGATGTCATCAGCGCTACCGACGCATTCGTCGTGGAGTTCAAGGAGAATGGTAGATGGATCACCGACAACGCGGACATGGCCGATACGAACGACCCTATCATAATCGAGGATCAAGCCCCCCTCCCGCTCTTCAATCAAGATAACGATTTTTTCAGCCGCATGGGTGGAAGTAGCAGCACTTCTATTGGCCGTTCTGCCCTCACAATGAATGGGTTGACCTCGTCATCGAGTATATCTAGTTCATCTGCGTTGATCAAATCCACCGCGATCACTGCGCGACCGAAGGCGTCAATTAAGCCGGGTACTCTCGGTTTGGGGAACCTGTAAGTTCCTCGTTCCTAAGGCACCCCTGGACTGACTTCTTGCAGAGGCAATACCTGCTTCATGAACTCCGCACTTCAGTGCCTCGCACATACTCCTCAGCTGACTGACTACTTCCTGAGTATGTATTCCATACTCTCTAATGCCCTTGTCTAAACGAGGATCACAGCTGGGTTGTTCACACAGGAGCTAAACCCTGATAACCCACTCGGTATGCATGGAGAGATCGCACAGTCCTTTGGTGCGCTACTCCAGCGCATTTGGTCGGACACTTCTCAGAGCACTTCCTACTCCCCACGTGAATTCAAGTCTGTATTGTCGCGCTTCGCCCCCCAATTCTCTGGGTATCAGCAACACGACACCCAGGAGTTTGTCGCCTTTCTACTGGACGGACTGCACGAAGACCTCAACCGCGTTCTTAAGAAACCGTATGTTGAAAAACCGGACTGGAATGGCGGCGGCAATCTCGAACTCGTGAAGCTCGCACGATCGAGCTGGCAAGGTTATATGAAACGGAATGACAGCGTCATTGTCGACCTTTTCCAAGGGCAGTATAGGAGCACACTAGTATGTCCGGAGTGCAAGAAGGTGTGGGCGTTGATCTTCTACCTTTGGCTCTTGTGCTGATCCTGCCGCCATAGGTCTCGATCACTTTTGATCCGTTCATGTACCTCACTTTACCACTGCCGATCAACAAGAAGTGGAGGCACGAAATCTATTACATTCCTTGGGATACGAACAAGACACACGTGAAGATTCCTGTAGAGCTTAATCGTGACGCTACTTTCCGAGACCTCCGCGCTCTCCTCGGTCGATGGATGAACACAAACCCAGACCACGTAAAAAACTCTATTCCCGGCTTCTCTTCCCCTTACTGACTTTGGGTGTTTATGCAGCTGCTTACCCTCGAGATCTTTTCACATCGCTTCTACAAGAACCTTGATGATGCCCAACTCTGTGGGGAGATGGCAGAGAATGACAAGATTGTATGCTACGAGTTACCGTGCCATGCTCAACAAGCGCGCAACTTCACACGCAAGCCGGAAGATCCCTTAATTATCCCTATCTTCTTGTGTGACGCCACTATCGGGCGTATCACACACACAGCGTTCAGCCGCCCCAGCCCTTCATTGTTTGGGTACCCCTTCGTTGTCGCAATTACTCCGGAAGACGCTCGCAGTACAACACGCATAAAGGGGGTTGTCGTTGGGCAGTTGCAGCGCTGGACGGAGAACGCACGCGACTTGTGGTCGTGGGAGGCACCCGAAGAAACCGACCCTGACATGGAAATGGAAGAAGTACACATTCCAGCACCCTCAGAAGCCCCGAAGGACGCAGTGACCGAGATCAAGGAAAACGGAGACGTCGTCCCAGTAGAGGAGGGTGAAATCGCCGATCAGAAGTCCCTCCTCTATGCAGACGATGACGAGGTTCCTCCGGTGACCACCGAGGCGTCTACAGCCGCTCCATTAATCCGCCCCGGTGGCATTTTCGCGGAGACTTCTCCGGGAGAGCCGCGGCGAGTCGGGGTCAAAGCAGGAGCGTTCACCCTACGTGTACAGTCGGGGCACAAGGACTTCGGGACTGGTCTCGCGTACGGTATGAGCAGCTCGCGCTTTGATTCGTGGGATATGCGCCGCGACGAACTGACCGCGCCGGGCAACGAGGATCCTATACTGCTCCTACCAGACGACGCGCTCTTCCTCGAGTTTGACCAAAATATGAAGGCATTCTACTTTGGAACTGCGCCCCAGGCCTTCCAACACGCGTTGTTCAATACATGGGAGACGTTCACACACCCCGAGTACAGCGAAGCGGTCAAGGCTGCTACTGCCAAGAGCCGACGAGGCATCTCGCTCCAAGATTGCCTCGATGAGTTTACGAGGGAGGAAGAATTGGGGGAGGACGACCCCTGGTATTGCCCTCAATGCAAGAAGCACCAGCAGGCGACAAAGAAGTTTGACTTGTGGAGTGTACCAGATGTCCTCGTTGTGCATCTCAAACGCTTCTCGAGTTCGCGTGCGCTACGCGACAAGATTGAGGCGTTCGTTGACTTCCCAATCGAGGGGCTTGACCTCACAGAGATGGTACAGGAGCGCAAGATCGCAAAGCAGCTTCTGGAGCAGGGCGTGGATACCGACTTTGGGGATCTTGACGAGCCGCTGCTGTACGACCTCTATGCCGTAGACGAGCACCGTGGTGGACTTGGAGGTGGACATTACCGCGCCTATGCGTCCAACGACGTTACTGGACAATGGTATCAATTTGACGACGCGTTCGTCTCCCTTTCACGACCAGGGGCAGCCGTGGTAAGCTCGGTCCTCCAAACGCGATACCCATCTTGCTCATCTGAAATTTTTTCAGAACGCCGATGCGTATTTGTTGTTCTACAAGCGCCGGACATCCCGCCCTCTCGGGGGTAAAACCCACACTAAAATCGAGGCTGCGCGGCTGAATTCCGAGCCGAACAGCCTAACGGAAACGCCATTGCCCGTATCTATCAACGAACAACTCCCGACTCCCCCAGATGAACCCATCACCCTAGTATCCGTATCTGGCCCGGCGAAAAAGGAGCCACCACAGGCTAGCCATAGCTGGACAAGCACGGGCCGCTGGCCGACACCGCAATCAGAGGCCTCGTCTACTATCTCCACCTCGCCTCCGCCGCTAGACGAGGGCGATAGCGAGTTGCCGTCGTTCGCTGACTCTCAGTTCGACGAGGTGCTGCAGAACTCATTAGACCCGCTCGTGCTCTCCTCGAAGCGGTTTGACTTTGGGAAGGCGTCGCCGACGTCGTCGAACGAGGTGGAGATAGACTCGGATGATGAACTAAGCGAGCGATTAGAAGCGGGTTCTTCATGAGCCCTTTACGCGAGCTACGCAATACGGGGCGGATGCGCGGAATACCTGATACGAAAACCGATAAGAGTGTTCTTAACGGTCGTGCAATGGGTAGTTCAATAGTCACTAGCTACCGGCAGACCTACAGTAGTAGTAGTAGTAGAAGTACACATACATATACGAACAACCTACCTGGGCCATCACTAGGAAAACTCCAATTGTAATTTGATATCGTCCATCACTCCACCCCAACTGCTCCCGCTGCGGCTTGCTTTCTACCAGCAAGGGCAGATGAGCAGATTGCCGCCCGCCCTCCTCTACCTGACCATCTATAACCCGTTGCTTACCCCTAGCGACCCAGTAAACGACGACGACGAGGATGCTGAGGAACAGGCGCATATACTCTTCTACACTTCGCGCGAACGGGCCGTTTCGCGCGACAAGATGCTCAGGCAGGTTGGCCTCGCCAAAGCCCTGATCAATTTCTCCGAGTACGCTAGTAATCTCCCTATTACGCACTCGTCAAAAAAAAACTAAAACCAATGGACGTGTGCGCCGAAGCTTGTTCGTTTCCGAGGACACGTGCGACAATGTTCATTCACATTCACGGCGGATGCTCATGGTCTCGCCCGAACCCGGCTTCTGGATCCACGCAGTGAGCAAATTGAAATCCTCTACTTATCTGTGTGTGTGTGTGTGTGGAAGTGGGGGTCGCTGAGTCGAAAGGACGGTTTTTTAGTGTGTCGAATTGGCAAAGACGCCACGCCCACCCCCCGCGAACAAAGGAAAGGGGAAGGATAAGGGCAAGTCGGGGAAGAACGGGGATAACGGTGTCATTTATGACTATCATGACGGCTCGGTGCATGACCTCGCGCTGCGCGCGCAGGTCTTGAAGGGGTATGAGGAGTTCAAAGTATGTGATGGCACCGCCTGGCGTGCGTGGGGCTTACAATCACCTATAGCTCACCCATGGATCCTTCACGTCTATCCTTAAAACACTGGGCCAGCAGGCACTGGAGCTGCAGCTCGAGAGGTTCTTCACGGTATGGGCATGGAAATGGGACATACAGGAGGACTCGGAGTTTGGCAACTGCCTTGGTGCGTCCACCTCGTCCATCGACGGCACCTCTCGACCCTATCTCGTTCTAAGCGCTGAAATCGTTCATCATAAAGGTGTGCCATTGCATCCTCTGCACAAGTCCATCGGTCCAGCCTTGGACGACTTTGCTCTGGACAACCCCCGTCTGAAAGGCTGTGCGCCTTTTATCATCTCACATCCGCACATGATTCCCTCCACCAGCTACGCGACGAAGCCCCCTTCCCCTGTGCTACCATTCTACGTCCGCTCGCGCCTACGAATTATCCCGCCGCCAACCCCCGCCTCGCCAAGCGAATCGTCCCCTTCATCACCCAAGCAGGGAGCAGATATCTTCGCGAGCAGCATGAATGCAACGCGTGGAGCGATGGGGGCAACAGGCCAGGCGTTTGTCGCAATCGGAGCGAGCATGGACGTGCGAAAGTGGAGCTGGCCGGGATACTTGACCTTCAGCAAGGGAATGCTGCAGAAGACAGGACCCCGGGACGGACCTGTAGGTGCTGAGAACGGGTCAGAGAAGCAACAGGTAGAGCCGGCGGAGGACAAAGCCGCTGGTGAACCTATGCCTCCGGACATGCCTCCGGAAACTGAGGCGAGGGTACAGGTAGAGGTTGATAGAGAGAGTCTACACGAGGCCATGTCGTCAGATGGTATAAGCGAGCCCCATGAAGAAGAAACTGAAGGAGAGGAGAACGCTCCGGTTACGGAATTGACACCACAAGCCACAGAAGCAACAACGTCTGGGGCGGATGCTACACTGCAGAGCGCAAATCAATCTTTACAAGATGAGCGAGAATCCCCTCCGCCAGCATCCCCATCTACCCCGGTCGTCCACCCTCCAGATTTTGTGTCACCCCCTTCTCCGTCATCGTCTCAAGGCACTCTTCCTGTTCCTCCTCCCGCACCTTCTTTCCGATCATTCACCCTCCATTTCGCTCACGACGATCCCCTGGCCACCGCACAGAGGCGAGTGTTATACATAACCGTGAGCGGTTTTCCTACTTCCCGTTTGCAATTGACTGGAACTGGTCGCAGAAAGACCAGCTCACACTTGCTTTCATGGAGCCAACAGTTACGATGCTAGAAGAGGATAACATTGCACTGTATCAGGCATCATCCGCGCTTTTGGCGAACATACAGGGACTGATGGACCACGACGAAGCTAGCAACACCGAAACACCCCTCACGGCGGCGAAGATTCTCCAGCCGAAGGATAAATACGTGATAATGACGAGCGAAGGCACCATGGTCACGAGCGCAGGGTTTTCTTCCCGCTCTGAGCACTTGTTCAACGGGAGCCAGCTGATCGCGTGAGCAGCTCTTGAGGTCCTCCCCCACGTTCATTCAGATGCTAACAGGTCCTCAGCAATGGCGATGCAACGGAAGTATTCTCGCGGACTCAGGGTCCGCAGCACTGGCACGTCGCGCGGCGCGAGCCAGAGGGTATGGTGTACCTGGAAGTTTTGCGGAAGGAGACGAGTCTAGCTGACGTTGAGAACGAGCTAGTAGGCACAGTACGACGATTTCGGGAGAGTCGGTAGCTTTTTTTGCGAGCGCGAGAAATGCTTTGTAATGACTGTACATATGATTATCAATAATACCCACGACTATCGACAGCAGCAGCAGCCTCCGCTTCAGCCCCAGCCGGACAATCCAATTCATCTAACACTTTCTCAAGACTCACGATGGTAGGCGGGTCCAATCAGTCGCTATTCTTCAGTTCTGACTGTGCTTTTTTCATAGACAAAACGTACACGCAAGGTCGGCGTCACTGGCAAATACGGCACGGTAAGCGATTGCAAACTGCACGCCTAAAGGCCTCCAGGGCTGGGCTGACGGGTTTCTCGGATAGCGCTACGGTGCCTCCCTGAGAAAGCAGGTTAAAAAGGTGCGGGTTCCCACCAAAAATAAATCGCTTTCAGAGAGAAATCTGACCTGTTGTTTGTAATTTACTACTACAAGATGGAAATCACGCAGCACGCGCGATACACCTGCACCTTCTGTGGCAAGGCGAGCACGCAATTTTCCACTTACTAGATACACACACGATCGCTGATGTATACTCGTCGCGTTCATTCAGGACAGCGTGAAGCGTCAGGCAGTCGGCATCTGGAATTGCAAGGCGTGTAAGAAGGTCATTGCAGGAGGCGCATGGACCGTGTCCACTACGGCCGCTGCGACGGTGCGCAGGTGCGCTCAACCTTAGCCTTTTCCGTTCAGAATTTTGGAGAGCTTATAAAAACATCTCTTTTGTACCCTTTTAGCACAATCCGCCGTTTACGCGATCTCACGGAGGCATAAAAACTACGGTCGCCAATACATTCTCTCGATTCTACCTTTGTTGTTTTTTATATGCACATAAAGACAAATGACCATATGCCTCCATGACTGGTTTATAGGGATGCCAATTTGCGGGAGTCGGTGTGGTATTTAGTGAAACTGATGGTATGCCTCAGCCTAAGATAAGCCAAGCGTGATAATAGCAAGGCAGAGATACTGCGACTTGGATATCCACACCAGTTCGAATCCAAAAGCATATATTCATGGACGCAACACAAGCTGCGAGGACAAACGGCAAACAAGATAGCAAGATATAGAGTCAAATCAATTCCGAGCAATATCGTCGTCACCTGGATTGGGGCTGTCGCCCTCTTCCTGGTCATCATCTTCCTCATCGTCGTCATCATCATCGCTACTTTCTTCATCTTCCTCGCTCTCATTGAAGGTAAGAGAGATGTACTCATCGCCTAGCTGAGCGTTCTCAACTGTCATCGCGGGCGCAGCTACAGCAGAAACTAGATCATCAGCAACAGAAGCGGAGGCAGGGCCAGCTTCCGAAAGAACACCAGTGGAAGCGGGCTTGCGCGCACGATTGGCGCGAATGACATGCGGGAGCTTGCAGAACTTGTTTGGGCACACCCCGTTCTCAGCAAAGTCAGGACACTCGCGAACGTGCTGCCTGGGACATTCGATGCCTGCCTCACAGTAACCGAGCACAGCAAAATCACGGCAAACGCCCTCACGACGCCCAACGCGTACGTGAGGGTATGCACAATTTGCGCGTGTGCAGCGGCCCGCATTTGCAAAGTGCACGCAGAGGGGCGTGCGATTGGGGTTCGACTCATGCGAGAGAGCGCAAGTTTCTGCGCTATGCGGGCAGTTGTTCTGGAGATAGGGCCAGCATATGGCGATCTTGGCTGGGTCATGCTTGTAAGCGCATGTAAGACCACGATTACAGGCACCTGTCGTGAGGGGTGGAAGTGGTCAAAGGGAACCGGAAACATGTGAGGAGGTGAGGAGGTCGAGTCGGATAAGAGCGCACCGGTCGTGGTGAACCTAGGACAAGGTTTGTCGACATACTTTTTCTTGCTGGGACCGCGTGACCTACGAAGGATCAATCATCAGTGAATGACAGATAAGAGTTTCATCAATGAACAAACTGGTAAGCCCTGCGGGTGTTGTCGAGCCTGAGGCGGCTACGGGGAGGACCCTTGGGCTTGTAAACCCGGGCTCTGGGACCGACTTCTGACTTGTTGCGGGAGAACTGTGACTGCACGCGGGGACGAGGACCAAAAGAGGGCGGCTTGGAGGGCGGCTTGACTAGGGGCGACGGTTGTGCAAGAGGTCGACCGGAAGAATATGTGGACGCACCATCTTTGCGAACGAGGGTGCGTTTGGAGGTCTCGAATACGACCCCATTAATGGTCACGTCGCGGGGCTGGGGCTGCGACTGCGAGGGACCAGGACCGGATTGGGGACGTACTGTAGGGAATGAGCTTGTACTTGAGGCTGGCGTGGTACTGGGGGTTTGAGATCCGGGTCGAACATATGGTTTCGAGGACGGGAGCTTGTACGATGGATTGACATAGGTGGTGCGCGTTGCTGGAGCCGAGTGTGGTGGGCGGCCTTCCGATCGATGACGGTTGATAGCACCTAGAAATCCCATTACGAGAGAATAATACAAGTGTGGAAAGAGGATGTACCTGTAAGACGAGCAATTTCAAGTTTCAAAGAGGCCTCTGGTGTAGCCATCTTGGTTGGGGACAAGGAGCGATGTCGCTAATCAGAACTGCACTGGTCAATTACTAAACACAACTCCACACACGATGACACAAATAAGGATACAATGACACATCATGCGTCTGATTCTCAGAGCAGCATGGCGCAGCTGGTATAGCGCGCAGGGCCCATATATTGGTCACCCTGAGGTCCCTCGATCGAAACGAGGTGCTGCTACTTTTTTTTTCTTTTGGATTGCACACAAGTATCACCCTCGAACAAAAGCAAGCGATAATACATGCCTCCCCTAACCACGCAAGCCAGTTCCGTATAGCTTGCTCTCGGGGAGTGGCTCTCAATGCTAGGACCGCCAGAGTTGGGTCCTTCTTTGAGTTTGTTTCTCCAAAAGCCCCTCCATCTGCTACAATGGCAGTGACCACGCTACATGAGAAGAGAACCAACAATATCCTGACAGGCGGGTGGATACGTGGCATCGTGCTCAACGTCGTCTGACGCGATCGAACCAAACAAACCAGGGCCGTCAAAGCGTTGGTATGACCCGGGGGTGCTTCGTTCTAGCGGTCACTGTAACTGCGGTGCAGGCAGGCCCACTGCTATCCACCACACTCGGGAAGCATTTTGGGGAACAGGTAAGCCGGAGATGGATACCTGCACAACACAGGAACGCGGGCTCGATCAGTGCATTTGTATGAGGCCACGAATATTGCAATTCGTCACAAGCCGTCCGACTTTTCTCACCGACTTGGAACGACCTGTGAGATCATGGTTTCAGGAACGCGAGATTTTAACTTGAACATAAGGCATTGCAAACACGACACACATGCCGTTGAACGATCGAATGAGGTCCTGGCCTGGCCTGGCCAGGACCTGGCACCCGGCACGATACAAACAACAATTTGCCTCCCCCCTCCCTAAGGCGAAACGAAGCAAAATATATACTCGTTGAAAAATACAATTACATTCCCAAAAATACTTAGCCCCACCGAATACAAAAAAAAAAAAAAATACAAGTGCCCGCTAAATCTCCGGATTTCGTGTTAAGTTTGATAGAATATTGAGATATGACTGCACGTCCCTCCCAACTCGGGATTTATGCGAAGGCCTTCGAGCGAACAGTGGAGATCCATGAGGCCTGGGCGTTGGGGAACTTAATGGCGCACGTCTCAGTGGCGGGTCATGAAAAGGCAAAGATACGTGTCCTCACCTCCCAGGTCATGACACCAGCACCTGCGATGGGCGAGCAACCAATGAGCAGTCGCAAAACATAGACGAGTCACCACACTCACTCCAGCCCTTGTTCTTGGCTGTGACGATACAGCTCGCCAGTATACTGGGGGACATGTATCCAGTGCTGGCGTCACCTTGGACAGCTGGTTTCCCAATGACAATCTTGTTGAGAGATACGCCATTCGCGTTGATCTCAAAGACCGAAGAGTCAGGAAAAGCACCACCAGACTTTGTAAGTAGGCCGGTGCACGTCGTGTACATGGAATTACCCTCTGATCAAAAAATTGGATCAGAAATATTAATCCTCTGCGTCTAGAGTAAGACGCACGGTTGTAGAACTAGTTATTGAGAGAATTTAGATTGTCAATATCAGAAAGAGCCAATATATTCCAAGCAATTACCTGCACGTTGTACTGCATTATCATGGATCCAGGTAAGGTTTCGCCAAATTTAAATTAGACAAACCACCACGTACCCAATCAATGAGGTTTCCGACGGCCTGGTCAATGGCAAGGTACCCACCGCCCGACCATGCATCAGACTGGAACCACGGTGCGACAGCTGGTGATAGGCGATCACTTCTGGAATTCCTGGAAGAGAACGGAAATAACACACGCGCGTGGGTCAGGATATAGGAACCTTGCGGCAAATGTACGCGCAGCTGCTTTGTGAATGTCTTGAGCCAGGTCTCAGCCGAACCGCTAGAGCTATCGAATGCGTTGAAGTCTTCATAGTCAACGTCAATTCCGTCCAAATCATATTTCTTCACCCAGGCAGCCATAGTGTCGGCAACTGTGGTAGGGTTGGAGCCCGCAGAAGTTGGGGCGTCAGTCGCCCCAAACGCGGACACGAGGAGCTTGATGCCAGCAGCGGCATACTGAGACTTGATGGCCGATCGGTCAGACGCCGAAATGGTTTGCCATTCGAGCGCCTGATCGGCAGCCCCGGAGGTTAACAGGAATGAGAGAATACTTTCGCAACACGTGTTAGACACACTCCCCAGGCACGTTCCTCTTCTGGGTAACTCACAAAGTATTGAAGCCCTTCGTAGCGGGATCAGAAAAGGGCCGCGCCGGACCACAACTACTGGTTGTACACATACTTTGATAGCTGACGGATCCGGAGGTCCGTTCTCGCCGCTAACCCACTGGTTGCTGTAAACGACCCAATGGGGTGCTGCTGGTGTCGCGTTTGTCTCGAGTTCGACCACAGATGCGTTTCGCGAAGGGGTCACGTCTTCAATTGGGATACAAGCGACATGGTTTAACAGATGACACGCAACCCCGAAGGCGGAGAGGAGACGGATGGGAAATGTAACCATTAGTGTGAAAGAAAGCGGTTGGAGGAGACGACTGGTGAAAGAGGGGCAGCAGGAGTAGGTACAAGAGTGTTTTGCGGCGCCGAGAAGTGCCACTGGAGGACAAAAGCAGGCTACGAGCACCCTTTTTATCCACTTCTCAGCATACAGAAAAAGCCTCACCCTTGCCTAGAGTAGAGCTGGACGTTGGTCAATGCATTACACGCGTATCCGCCAAGTAAGAGCACGCGGGGTAATATTATCAACTGGGAATATTGCGTGTTGCCGTAGTCCATGTGATCGTCTGAAGCACTTGGCCCTGAGCAGGAAGGCTGCTTGTTTTAAGAAAACTCGGGTGTTTTCCATAGAAAAAACTGCAGAGCAGACCCGAATCGGGAGACAATCGCAATGCATGAACGCAGCTGACGGAGGACTCCATGTGGTAGCATGTGCTGGCAACCCAAGGCATGGGAGCGAGAGACGAGTCGGGGACTAGAGATACGTAAAGGGAGAATCGCCGAAGTGTTGGTTGAGTGTTCCGGGCGAAGAGGCGAACGGTAGAATAGATAGGAGGACAGAAAGCTGGTAGATTTGAAGACGAAGAAGCGTATCGAGTCAGTAACAGATTTCGAAACAGTGCATAGTCTGTTGACCTTACACAGGTACCTTCCCAACACTGGAAGGGAGTCGCGACCCAGACCAAGTACTACCAACCATTGAGGATGGTCTGTGCCCAAAAAACGTTGTTGCCGCATGATTCCAGCGGGCCTCGAGATAGAACCATGAGCGTGTCATGCTACCGCACGGATACGAACCAATTGCCAAGAAAGAAGAGTGGTCGGTCGGTCAACACCGGGCCGGGAAACCACAGGAAGCATAGCACCACGATTGCATGGTGGGATACAGGACTCAGGAAGCTGGATCTGTCGCGATACCACGGCAATTCCGATGATATCACCAATTACCGAGTAAGGTAGAAGACGGCCCCGCTCGTAATCTCTTTGAGAGCCATCCAATAAAAGTTCAATTATCTTGTCTCAAGGTGAGCAACAGCATCCGGGCAGGGACATAGGGTAATAGACGAGTTCTACTAATCGGATGTCTCAGAGTCGTCCAGTGGTCCAGGACGGCTATGAATGACTGGGACCATCTAGTAATGAAGGGGCAGATAAGAAGACGGAGGCTATTCTTGGACTGGCACCAGTGTTTTCGACAAAGACCTGACGGATGTGGTGCCCGAGAAGGCCGTACCATGTGAAGGTGATGCAGTGATGAATTGTGCGTGAGAGAAGTGTGTAAGTGGGGCTCCCACACTTTCGGGCTTTGCTCAGCTTACAAATCGTAATAGAACCTTATTCGGTCATTAATTCGAAAGTTGGGTGGTTTGACTGTTCCCTCATGGATCAGAATGGGAATAGAAAAGAAACATATCACACTATGACTGCGAGAGGTAAGGGCTCGATACGGTGTGTGCTTGCGTCAAGGCGGCAGCTTGAACCACGTCTTGAACACAAGTTGGTGGCATTCACAAGGGCTTTCAAGTTCAATTAGACCTCCGAGCTGAAAACGAAGAAACGCTGGAAAAATAGGGTGAAAGATCGGCTAATATCGTGACAACCCTTAAAGTGATGGCGTTTAAATAACACCAGATACCTGGGAGAAGCCAGTTGCAGCCTGCAGGTGTCCAACAGTTGCGCGTGGCCAATGCGACGACCGAAGGCTCGGCGGGCCGCGTTGGCCCGCCTAATCTGTACTATCCACCATGGTACGCGGACTTCTGCGTACTTCCAACCTCCCCCAGCTTCAGAATCTCATCAAGCGTGACCCTGACTCGTACAAAGAGGAGTTTTTGCAGCAATGGAATCATTACAGCTCCATACGTCAAATTTTTCAGATTAATCCTGCCGAGCAAGCCACTCACTTTCGGGAGCTGGTCACTTTCATCTCACAAGTAGGGAATTTGTCTGTGCACGCCGGATGCTTCATCGAACTCTTCTTCAGGTCGCGCAGTTCTATCCGGCTGAGACCTCAGAATTTCCGTATCACCTATCCTCCTTGCTACTTGAAAGCTATGGAGCACTGTCTCCGGATATTCGCCACAGCCTCATACAGAACTTGGTAATGCTTAAGAATAAGGGCGTCATCACATCTTTTGAGTAAGGAGAACCGTGTTTATTTTCTGGAAACAGAGCTGAATGACAGTTGATCAGGCTCCTTAAAACTTTATTCCCCCTTCTTCCTAGAACGACGTCCTCTACCTTGCGCGCGGTCATCCGCAGAACCATTCTCACGGACATCAAGACGGCCAATCAGCGCACAAAAAATCACAAACTTAATCGCGCCGTGCAAGCCATGCTCTTCGGAATGATCGAGCGTGGAATGAGCGGCATGGTATTGGGGGATAAGGGCAAACTAAGGGGCAACTTAAATTCAGGCGCAGAGCGTTCGTCAGATAGCGGTGACGAAGCCATGTGGGCAGTCGTGTTGACGAAAGAGCTCTGGAAAAAAGGCGTATGGTTCGTTATTTTGGCACTTTACCACCGGCATCTATGACTAAAACAAGTGCAGGGACGACGCCAAATCTGTCGCCATCGTTGCGTTGGGATGCTTTCACCCTGTCACCAAAGTCCAGAGCGCGTCTCTGCACTTCTTCCTTGGCGGTGACGAAGAATCCGAGGACAGTGAAGATGAGAGTGAAGACGATGTAGGTCCAAGTAACTCAATCACAAGACGTTTGCTTACATGACCGTTTCCAGACTGTTGACGTCAAGTCACTCGAGCATAAACGTGAAGTCAAGAAAAAGACCCGCAGCGGCGACAAAAAAATGCGCAAGGTGCTCAAGACCGCGTCGAAAGTACAGTAACCCTAAATCATCTTTGACTTGGCTGAATGCCAGTCCTTAGAAACGCAAACGCAAAGACGCCGGAAACACACCAAATTTTTCAGCCATCCAACTATTGCATGACCCTCAATCCTTAGGCGAGAAGCTCTACGACCTCTTGCAAAAATATGACGCTCGCTTTTCGCTCGACCACAAGATCCTCATCATGCAGCTCCTGGCCCGCGTCACCGCATTACACCAGCTGACCATCCTTGGCTTCTATACATACGTGCTCAAATATCTCACATACCACCAACTGCGTGCTCCAGCAATTCTCGCTGTGCTCGCACAGTCCGTGCATGCGCTTACACCGCCAGACGCACTTACACCTGCGATTCGTAAATTGGCTCATGAATTTGTGCATCCCGGTGTCGGACCGGAGGTGGTGGCTGCTGGTCTCAACGCGATTAGAGAGATATGCCGCCGCCAGCCATGGGCAATGGAGGAAGATTTACTTGGTGACCTGCTTGCCTACCGGAAGAGTAGGGATAAGGGCGTCATGAGTGCTGCGCGAGGCTTGTTGCAACTGTATCGCGAGGTCAATCCCGGCATGCTCAAGCGACGCGAGAGGGGAAAGACCGCCAGTATGGGTATGGCGCAGGGCAGTCAGCCTGCTCCATTTGGGTACGCAGAGAAACCCGCAGTGGATATCGACGGCCTTGTGGTATGTTTTTTCTCTTGGCTTTTTTTTTTTTTAGATCAAAGTGGACTGAGCTACGGGATAGCTCCTCGAGGACCATTTAAGGACAATACATGGGGACGACAGGCCACCTAGCGAGGGAGAGGAGGATGACGAGAAAGCTTGGGAGGGATGGGAACTAGAGTCAGAGTCGTCAGATGACTCATCAGACACCGGCGGCTGGATCGATGTCGAGGGTGATGGTGGAGACCGCCTCAGCATCAGCGACAGCGAAGACGAGGATAAAAAGAGTGGCGACAAGCTCCCAGCGAATGAAGCGCCTCCCACTGAAGCAAACCGCACCTCGACACTCGCGACGACGAAGGTTCGTCCCATCTTGCCGTCGTCGACTACCTGACTCACATCTATTAAATACAGATTCTTACTCCGGCCGATTTCGCATTAATTAACGACTTGCGGATACAAGCCGCCACCAAAGCCGTTGAAAGCGGGGGTGGTTCTACTGCAAAGCGCAAACTCGCGTCTCTCGAAGCCGCCAAAAAGGCGACTTCCTCTTCTGGCGCGGACGACACCCCGACTTTCGTCTCGGAAAGCGACATTCTCGGCCCGCGCAAGAAGGCGAAGGCAGACTACGAGGAGCGCATGGCGTCGATAGCGCGCGGCCGTGAGGGCCGGGAAAAGTTCGGCTCGCTGAAGGGCAAGCGCAATAAGGAGACGCCGAGCAGCTCGACGAACCGCGAGAAAGCGCGCAACAAGCCGATAATGATGATCATGGGTAGCAAAGGCGTCAAAGGCAAAAAGAAGCAGTCCTTGCGGGAGAAGCAGAAACGCTTGCGCGCGCATATCGACAGGGCGAAGAAGTCTCATCATTGACCGTTTCCATCGTTTCCTTACCCCCATTGACGAGACGTCACGTTATCGTGATTAGTTACATTTCCCCAGTCTTCGAGTGGGTATCTGTAGTAGTGGATTGGTAAAGAGGGGTGCACCTTGATATATATAAGATGCCAGTAGAAGGACCTCTAATCTTCGGTTCAAGTTCTTGAGCCAATCCCAGCGTCATATCCACTGTAGAACAGCTGCCCAAGTCATGGATGGAGAACCACTATTGTGTGCAGCACTGAGACCATTTCTTTGCACCTATATCACATCGTCCCTTGGCCTGTACACATGCCGCTGTCACATATCACATGCGGCAGCAAATCGGATGGCTGACAGGTGAGGTCATGCATTGCTATTGCCGTGGGTGGTGACCACACGATGTGTAGAGCTATCGTTACGGGAGCTTTGTCTGCGGTTCAGCGAGAATAGCAGCGCAGTTGGTCCGCGCATGACCCAGACAGGTTATATTGAGTCCCCTCCTGTCTCCTTATTTAGGGAAGCGTGCAGAGCGCTTGCAAATGGCACCTCGTTGACCTTGGATGGTATTATAGAAAACGCAAAAAGTAGTAGCCCACCGCGAGGGTCGAACTCGCAGCCTTCAGATCACCAGTAGGGTAATGAATGCCCACCTAAGAGTCTGACGCTCTATCCGATTGAGCTAGGCGGGCATTGACTTTCGATTGTAATGTGTGAGCTATCATCTGCTTGGCTATCACAGTACAGTTGTCAATTGTGCGTCATAGTAGGGCGGGCCGACGGAGCCGCTTCGGTTACCAGAAGAAGTTCGTCGCACAATTCCGAGAGGGACTACCAATCCCAATCGCGTCTCCATGAGAGCGTACCCTAGACCAAAGAGGACTACGGCACGACCGAGTTACCACGAGAGTCTCAGACGCAATGGTTCAAAAAAAAAAAAAAAGTCAGACGCGACTGTCTCGAGTATTTGACCTGCGGGTTGGAGTGAAGAGAACTGGTCTGGTGTACGCCGTTCCCCATATGATTCGTTTTCCAGAGACACAAAATAACACTTTGTTGGGGTACATATATGAACAACTGAAACCGCAGATGTGAAGTACAGGTCATAATGAAAAGCAAACTAAGGGGAGCGGGTATGGAGAGGAAAGGTTGGGAAGGGAGGGGAGGTGTAATGGACGGGCTGTATACGATAGTACTAGTTAATGAAAAAAGTCGGGTCGGTTGTATTTTTACAGTGTCACATATTTTCGTCGAAGGGGTCATTTCACTTTTGCAATTGGATGGATAGAATTTACGGTGAGCCGTTCAGGCCCGGGTGCACGAACGACGAGTGCTGCGTGGGCGACGAAAGCTTTTCGGGGAGGAAGAGCGGGACCGTGGGTATGAGCTCAAAGACGTGCTGCGCAACGCCGCGCCCGGCGCCCGACGAACCCATGCGACCCTGCACCGCCGAGTCGTCCGTGCGCATGACACCGTGCACGCGTGCCTCTTGCGACGGAGCTTCTTCAAACGACCCGTTGGGGGGCGGCGCGATCGGGGGCGCGGATCCCCCGCGCCCGTCCCAGATACATCGCAGGTCGTTTCCGGGGATGATCTGGCAAAGTCGCCCGGTTTCGACGTGTCGCACTTCGATGAAGCGCGAGTCAAAGATGAGGACGTATGGTGGGTGCCAGGCGACGTGCTCAGCAGTGCCTTCCCATTCGATGGTGCCCTTGGTACGACTTGGGTCACCGTGCCGATTGACATACAACCCGAACTCTGCGAAGCAGGGTTAGCGTGCCAATAGCGGACGCACCCAAACTAAATATTACCATCGTAGCAGAGGAGGAATTCATTCTCGCTAGAGCGGAACATCCCCATCGGACGACACGATTCACAGCGTTTGGCAAGTTTCTCATGGCGCGGGTCGTCCCGTTGTGGAATCGTAACACTCTTGAAACTACACATCGCACACGTTAGACACCAAAGACAACGTAAGGTGTGACGTGATGGGGACTAACTCGGAAAGGTCCATGATCTCAAAACCCTTTGTACAGAGGATGGCGATCCTGGCTTTCAAGAAGATGAGGTCATATGACTCGGATGGTAGGAAGAAATCCTGTCAAATAGCGTTTATGGTCCCGCTCGTCTGTGGGATGAAACACACGTACTCTGTAGATGCGGAACCACTCCGAGCGGGGTTGCCGCAGACCAAATCGAGAACTCAGAGACACAGGTGCCTTAGCCCTCTCGTTTATCTTGCCAACAACGGGTTCAAGTACGCGAAAGACGCTGTCCAACTGGTTGACCCGGTGAGATCGACGTAGGAGCTGATGTAACAGAACAAAGGCCCTACCCCTTTTTTCTTCATGTAAATTACAAGGGTCCGCCCTCCAAGACTCCCAACACTGAAGAAGTGTACGTCTTTTGAGCCATTGAGCTTTTGTGGTGTCTGCGAGGTGTTCGCGCTTTGTGGAGATGTGGGTACAAGTGCTTCGATGTGGTACGCGAATAGTGACTAACAACCGAGGGTCAATCAGATCATCCAAAATACGCAAACGAAAAAGCAGTTTACTTTGTCAGCGAGCACGAGGAAGATCCCAAAATCCTCAAGCATCGCACACTGTGTGACCATCTTCAGGTGCAGCACCCTGCGCATGGCTGCAAGGAGGATAAGCAACGGTTTAACACGACAGTGACGCGATCCTCACATCTGGAATCGTGGCGGAACCCAATCCAGACACCTTCCGCACAACCAACTGCAACGAGAGCACGCCCATCCGCGGTAGCTGTAGGGGGGAAAAAGAAGAAAAAGATCAGGCTCTCGCACCCACAACCACACAATTTCCCAAGTTCGATCCGCTTACTGAATGGCACAGAACAAGTGACCTTGCCCGTAAACGAGCTCTCTGCATTCCACGAGTGGTTTGTCGGCGGCGAAAGCATCGATGGGACGACGAATGTATCCGAGCTGAGCGTCTCAACTTCGAAGACCTTGTTCGACTCCTGCACAACCTTGCGTAACCCAATCGCCTCCTCAAGTTTCTCCTTCCATTCTGTGCGCGCTTGTGAAGATTCGGCGTATACTGTATACAGCCCCCCAAGCCGGCCGGTGTGCAGAATAGTGCATGGGTACACGACACGCGAGTCAGTCGCCGCGTCAGGGGTGACACCGGGCGTATTTGCCTGCGCATCGCCTCCCTTGTTGCCACCGAACCCACGTAGCAGCCCAGTTCCACGCTGTGTGGGAGGATCGGTGAAGTTTGCAAGCGTCAACAGATCTAAAGGAATAGGCTAAATTACAAGATTCAGTCTTGCAGACGTGCAAAGAAAAGGGAAGAAATGTATACCCGGCGGTTGACGTTGTACTTCGTGAGACCATCCTTCTCCTTCGGCTTTGTCATGACCACTGTACGCCATCACACTCAATAAACGACATCATCGTAACCACCCGTCCTCTTGACTTACAATAGTTGTCAAATAGCAGAACGAATAGCTCGCTCCACCCACTCCACTCGAAGCCAGTATCCGGCTGGCGTAAGAGCTTTCCAGCGTGTATGAGTGAGCGGTTCTCGGCTAATAGGTCCATGTCCTACGAGCACACACGAGAAACAGCGACATGAGTCTCACAGAATACCTTCGTACTTGGTCACTAGTCGGCACTCACCACGGCTTCGCCAGGTTTGAACACTAAATTAGCGTTGTACCGCCAAAGCTCGACCTTTTGCTCCGCAGATGCGACGCCCGGTTGTGTTTCCTTCAGCAGCGACTTGATTACCTCAATGACCTGCGGAATACTCTCGTGATCTTCGTGACCGTCGGAACTGGCTTCCATGATACCCTTGAGCAGCAGCTCGTACCGCGCGAGACGTGGGATCGGCCGGTTCACGAAGTTCTTCATGTCTAAACGGTTTGCGTCGGGATGCCGCGTGCATTGCTAAGGGAGAAGACGTGGCGGATTTAATATACACATTTGTCATAAACACAGTTGATAACGCATGAACACACCTCCACGAATTCCTTAAAGGCAGGGTTGTTCCCCATTTCGTCAACGATGCGATACTCGGCGATAGGATAGTTCGTAATGTATTCCATATACTCATCGCGCCAGTTGAGCGCAGCATCGAAGATCGCAGCTGTGACGCTGTTGATGACTGGGTGCTCGTCACGCTGGATTGCATGGAGGCGATCAAGCAGCTTGCGGTGTTGTGCATGCAGCGCGCCGAAGTTGTGATAGACGTCCGTAATGAAGGCCGACAACCGGTCGCGGGGGATAACGGGTGGTTCTGCCGTGCGCAATGGCTGCACGTACATCTGCAGAGTAACCCCGGGTCAAACAGGATATATGCCGGATGAGCGATGGCATCACTCACGACATCGATGTTCTCCAAATCGCGTACATATTGCATCTCGCCCTTGATAAGTTCAAAGATGATGCTACGACATTTAGCGTCAGGGAGCTCTCCTAACCCCTTCTGACAACAACTCACCTCTGGCGCTTCTGCTCCGCCTTGCCGATGCCTGCCCGAACATCTTCGGAGACCAGGTTATGCCATTCGAACTTGCCCGTCGGGCCTCTGCACATCGCATGCTGGAACGTCTGCAAAACGCACGCCGCCTGCAGATTCTTGAACGCCTGGACAGCTTCCAAGAGGAAGTCCGCGTCTGGATTGCCCTCGGCTGTCTCATTTGCGATAGCCTCGAGCACGTTCTCGTACCGCTGCAAGTGCTCCGACGGACGATTCAGGAAAACCTTGAGCTCCATCCTCCGTGCATCTGGGTTGCGGTTGGCATTCTACGGCCCATTTGACACGTCAAGGAATCTTCTGAAAGATGGGGACACAACACGGCGCACCTCGAGGAACAGTCGGAACTCGTGGTTTCCCTCCGTCTCCTCTTTTAAACGCTTCTCTGCGAGTGGTAAATGGCCAACGTAGACGGGGTACACGAGCCTAAACTCTGTTGCGATCTCCAGGAATATGTCACCCACGCGCTGGATGACGAGTGACTGTTCACGCTGGCGCACGTTGAGCACTTCCAGGAGTTGGCGATTCGCGCGGCGGACATCGTAGAAGTTTCCAAAGACCTCATCGATGAATCCGTCGATTTCAGTGTAGGATATTACAGGCGGGTTCGCGTTGTGTAGTGGCCGAATAAAGACCTGTTTTTACGACGTGAGATTGTAAGCTGTAACATCCCAGCCATAGATGCAACAAAAGAATCATACAGATTCGATGACATCAAGATCCTTGAGATACTGGACCTCTTTCGTAATGAGCTTGTGGATGATCGTCTGGCGATTTATTTCGCTCTCAGGAAGCGCGGCTAGTACAGCGGGATCTACGTGCGCGGCCCAGTCCTCATCAAGTGAAACCGGTACGGGTGAAGGCGTCTCCTCCACGACGATCGGGTCCGCCTAGTGCACTTAATATGAGATTGGCGAAAAACGGCACCAAATAATACTCACCCTTGAACGGCGTGGACACGCGAACGAGTAGCAAGGTTGGGTCTCTGAGCAGCTGGGCGAGTAACACCGAGTCAATACAGTGATCACGCTCGTTGGGAGTTCCTCGCGATCACGTGGAGCATCAGCAGTGCCCTCCTGGTCATCAAGGAACATGTAAACGTCCTCGACACCATCCTGAAGGATACGCCCGCCCCACTCGACCTCGTAGAAAAAAAGTTGCTGCTGGAGGCTGCGTGCAACTTGCAATGCGATCGCGCGATTGTTTGTTGTGACGCCTTGGTTGATGAGGAGCTCGGAGACGATGCGCGACTGGAGTGTGGACTGGCATGAAATATATTTGGTCAAAAGCAGGACAAACAAGGGGCAAAAAAAGAAGTGCATACTACGATGTCTTTCCCAGTAAATGCCCGCGGGTAAGGGATGCTTCCTTTTACATGCGTCCCGCGTGGCACCTGGTCGCGCATCCACACCGCAATATTACTGAGCAGCGAAAAGTTGACAAAGGAGTCGAGACTCTCTTCGTCCGAGTAGTAGTCCTCGTCCTCGTCGTAATAATCGTCATCTGCGTACGAATTCGTCGCGTCTTCTCTAGCTTCCTGGCTTTTCAGCCGTTTAATCTCAGTGGCCAGGTGCGAAGGCGCAGTCGCCACGGATCGGGCAGCCTCGGATGGCTGACGTTCATTCAGTGGAACAGGACCTGTCGTGGGCTCGCGGAGCTTATTGCCGAATGGCCCTGAGCGGTCGACGGGAGTGCGTTCCGCGATCGTGTCTTTATCCCTGCTGGTACTGCTGTACGTTGTCGCCATGGTGGACATGGTCGCGACTGTCGACGTGGTGAAGTTACGCTCGAGGCCGCTCGCGTGTGTACTAGAAGAAGTCGATACGGTGCTGGTTGATCGCAGAGGGCGGTCGCTGCTGGAAACTGTAAGGAGATAACGACGGTCCATTTGACCCTGCGAATATCTAGAAACAGAAAATGAGAACACTTACTGTTGGAGAGCGGACGGGCAAACCCTAGAGCCCCGGGGGCAAGGATGTCATCAGAAGAGTCATGGTCAAGCTTGGGACGGGAGGCATGAGCGTGGGAAAGCGGTGGCGGTGGGGGGATGTTGGAGATTTTGAAGGGGGCGGATGAATAGGCAGCGTCGGGAGAGAAGTAAGGGCTGGAACCGGAAGGATTGTTTGAGGACGAATGATGGTCGGCTGACGGTGAGGCGCTGGATGAATCATCCCGGGAGTCGAGACCTGCGGAATGGCCAGGTATCCGGGGTGCAGAGGCGCCCGGAGGTCGGTAAGACGGCTGCCTTTGCGGGGTACTCCCGGGGGGCTGAACGCCGTTGCTGGTGTGGCCCCTGCCAGCGGGCGATGCATTCCACGGTTGGCCGTAAGCCCCAGCAGATGTCGGGGCAACATCAGGAACAGGCATAGTATACGGGACCGAATTCGCACCACGCGTGTGTCCGGCAGCAGGGGAAGGTGATCGCGCATCAACCCCGCTACTGCTTCCCGGGCGCAGTGCTACGGGAGCCTTGTGGACAGGCCGTGGATCAGAAGGTAAACTGCGCGGCGGAGGGCGCTCTGTAGGGTGTGCGGCATTGCCGTTGCCGAAGGGCTCGGTGGTGTACTGTCGTCTAGGTCTGCGGAGATACGCGATGAAGATAAGAGAAAGTAAGGGGGGGGGGGGGGGAAATACGTACTGCTCGGCTGCGGGCTTGGCACCAGTAGAGGCAGGGGATGCAGGGTCTTGGAAGAAGGGTCGGGGTTCAGGCATGTGGGAAGGGTAAGTGGAAGGGGAGGTAGGGGAGGCGCCAGGAAGTCTTGGGAGAGGGCGGGGGCCCTTGCCCTGGGTAGGAGAGGTGGGATACGTTGTCGGGGATGGCAGGGGACGGTTATTGTCGCGAGGACTGGCGGAGGCTTATCCGAAAAAAATGGGGAATGAGGGCGGGAAGGAAAAAGAGATGGGAGGAGAGAAGGAAGCTCACCGCGAGATTGTGTATGCGGCCGAGTAGGGATATATGGGCCAACAGCTTCGTCGCTATGCGGGCTGTAAGGAGGATCGTGATCGACAGTATTAAGCGAGAAAGATGGGGCGAACTTGGAAGGACTGGACTCCTCAGCGAAAGCGCTGAGAACCTGATTGTAAAGCTCTTGGAGGTCAGCGTCTCCGGGAGGAGAAGACGAGGAAGCGATGGTCGTTGGGGGCATTGTATTGTGAATTTGGGTTCAGGTGAGGACGATGACAGCCTCGAGCCTCACTTATCAAATTTATTATTTCTCTATTTCTAATCTTAATGTCAAAGATCACTTCCTCCGTCCGCGACATCACCACAGTACACCCTCCTTTCGGCTCGAGGAACGTCCCTCTTTCCCTCTGAATCACCCACCCCACCCTTAATCTTCAACCCAACATAGGTTCCTCACCGAGAGCGCCGATGTCTGGTCTCAAAATGCTTGGGATCATGTCCCACTCCCGCCAGACCAGCATGCTACCATAGCTGCCTCGTTGGCTCGTCAGCGAGCTGCTCCAGTCCCACACCCCGACAAGCACAAATACAATGCTAAACCCGCAAAACATTGGTTCGTTCTCTACGCCTCCCACCATCCCTGTGCCATGTCCCACTCATTATTATCGATCCAGGGATAACTTCTACAAGACAAACGCCTCAAACTTCTTCAAGAACCGCAAGTGGTGCGTACTGCATACACTTACGTTATGCGACTCATGGTCGTCCAATCCGCGATCAGGTTACATCTTGAGTTCCCGGAGCTCCTCTCCACTGCCGACTTATCGGTGCGCCTGTCCATTCGTCCTTCACCATGATTGTGACGTACGCCCTGTGCAGGCCGGGCCCCGCACCGTCGTCGAAGTCGGATGTGGTATGTCGCCCGTGTTACGCGACTTCCGCTTAGAACAAGTTTTCCTGACCGCCCTCGCGGCATCTATATTCATACACAGGCGCCGGAAACGCCATATTCCCCCTCTTAGAACAAAATCGCAATCCCGAGCTTCACATACATGCGTTCGACTATTCTTCCCATGCCATAAAGCTCGTGCAGGTGGGCTTCTCCATTCTGTCTTTTC
Organism: Lactarius evosmus; assembly: GCA_951394315.1. NCBI lineage: Eukaryota > Fungi > Basidiomycota > Agaricomycetes > Russulales > Russulaceae > Lactarius > Lactarius evosmus. Next base: position 2,747,102 of record OX596130.1, on the reverse strand, counting down.
GCAGCTCATTTAGTCGCTTGTCTCGTCGAAGCACAACGTACTGTACACATCCCCGCCTTGCGGAACGATCACCGCCTCGGTCTGGGACTTGTCCTCCGCCTCGCCACCTCCTGGCCTTGCGCCTCGCTCGGCCGACATTCTCGTTCTCGTATTCGTCCTCAGTGCCCTACATCCATCCGAATGGCCGCGCGCCATTTCCAACATCGCGCAGGTCCGATTTCCACTCCCTCACTAGTATCATGTGACTAACAAGACTCCGCACGTCCCACGCACCTAGATATTGAAACCCGGCGGGCTCATCCTCATGCGCGACTATGGTCGGTACGATCTCACCCAGCTCCGCTTCAAAGCCGGCCGGTTACTCGACGACAACCTGTACATCCGCGGCGACGGCACACGCGTGTACTTTTTCGAACTCGGTAGCGTAGCCGTCTCTCCTCATCCCCACCTCATCACTGAATGACCCTTCCCTCCCTGCCCCTCTCCCCTGGGTCCCTGGCTCGGCAGACGAGCTCGCACTGCTGTTTACCGGCTCATCCGCGCCGCATACACAGATCCAGGTACACACATACGAGTCGATCGAGGGTGATGAGGAGAATGGCGATAACGGCGGTGGCGGTGGCGCAGAAGACGAACGCGCAGACGCGCGCACACCTCCTTGCCCAGATAGCCCCCTTCCTAGTCCCGACCGATCCACAACACCCCCGGTCCATCCGTCCCTGCGCGACCCTGCAACGCTTGGCTTGGCCCACCCACTCTTCATCACCGAGCAGCTTGGCGTCGATCGCAGGCTGCTCGTGAACCGCAAGCGGCAGCTCAAGATGTATCGTGTTTGGATGCAGGGAAAATTCCGGCGCACCGAAAGAGACGGTTCGCTAACACTTGAAGTTGCAGAACCTTGCAATAGTACACCTTCATGACACCACCTCTCTCACGTGTCTGTTGCACTCAAGTACAGTAATATAATGCGCGCTACTTGTGCAGCAGCAGATGTCTCTTTCCAAAACGCTTCAAATCGAGTAGGCGAGCTGTTTCCAAGAGAAGAAAGGTCTTTATTACGTTTGACGGTGTCGTGGCAAAAGAACCACGCAAAGCACTAATCGTACTTTATGTCAGGCAGCAGTCGCCGACAAAACTAGTCATAGTAGATAAAAGTGGGGTGAAGACACCGGGAGAAGCCGTAAATTTAGAACAGGATGTTGAAGATCTTTTCGCCGAGGTTGCGCGGGGGCACCTCTGGGGCGTCCGTCTCCTCGAGGGTTGGAATGCCCTATTTAAATGATACACGTGAGCACAAATCGAGCAAGGGCCCAAGTGCAGTGGGCATGCGATCGCTACAACGCACCGTAACAAAGTCCATCTCGTGAGCACGCCAGAAAGGTCTGCGCATATAAAATGACCAGCCGATCCAGAGCGAGAAGAAGATGGGGATGTTGATGTACGCCGTGAGGAAGTCCTGTGTGTCCCACACGAAGAAGACCTGGTAACCGTCGACGAGGATGAAGATGGTCGTCCAGAAAACACCCCAGATGGCAAGACCGGGCTGCAACGGATTCCAGTATGCGAGCTCAGTGCGATCGCGGCCCTGAACTTTGTGACCACGCCCTAAACAGATTTTCAAGTCCAGGTCGTCAGCGTAAAGTAAACGGATAACAAAAAAAAAAAAAACGCACAGAAGCGGATGTAAGTCAGGTTTATTGACCACCAGGTGAAGAAGCCAGCGGAAGTGGAAAGGTTAACGAACCAGCTGCAAAGTAAACTAGTGTTTAGAAAACCATTCTTGTTAGTAAAAAAAAAACACCGTGAGCCTACTTGAAGACCTTCTGCGCATCAGACGACACGTTCATGAAAGAGAGGAGGGAGAAGCTGCACTGTAAGTCCGCAAGAGATAAGTCTTGTACACAATAGCTCCTACACGAAGAAGACTTACACAGAACAAAACAGCGACGAGTGGCAGGCCGTTCTTCGTGCAGTACGAGAAAACGCGGGGGGCCTGACCACGGATAGAAAGGCCGTACAAAATACGCGATGAGCAGAAGAGGAACGAGTTGCCTGCAGAGAATGCGCTGGTGAAGATAGCCGCGTTAATGATGGACGGAAGTGTGTGGATGCCAGCACGGCGGATCGCAATGACGTAAGGTGACTGGGAGGCAGTGCCACCACCGTTGAGCAAATCGGCATCGTCATACGGAACAAGCATGCCGGTGATGAGGATACCGAGGATGTAGAAAATGACGATACGCCAGAACACGCGGCGGACAGCCTTCGAGATGTTGCGGCGCGGGTTCTCTGTCTCAGACGCCGCACTACACGGATCAATGTCAGAGTATGTACTGAAAGGAAAGGAAGGATAAGAAACCTACATTGCGACGAGCTCCATACCCTGGAAAGAGAAGCCTGCCTGCACGAGGACGGATAACCAACCCAGGAAGTGGTCGGTGGACTTGTTGCTGACGAGACCGGGACCGGCGAGGGAGCCAGGATTCTTCCAGTACTGGGTCCCATAGTTAGGACGACACGCCAAGTAACTGAGTGTATACTTACGGTGAAGCCGAGACGCTTATGATCGGGACCTCCACCAAGGTCGATGATTAAACCGCATAGGATGAGCCCAGTGATGAGGGTGACTGAGCGGGAGTCAACATCGTCTACAGACCAGGAGGAAAAACCGTACGCTTGATAATAGAGAAGATGAACTCGGCTGAAAAGAGGTTCAGATCAGGACCCTTCAAGAGAAGTGACAGGCTGACATTCTCCGAAGTACCGAACCCCGAAAATGTTGATCAGGCAGACGAGGAAGCAGAGCACGGCGGTATAACCGGCCTGGTGCTTGTGCTAATGGGACGGCGCGTTAAATTAGTAACCTTTTTTGGTAACCGAACTAGGAATTCAGCACGTACGTTATCATCCCAGAAAGTGATCAAGATGGTGGCAGCCGTGATCTCCACTGGAACGGTGATACTGCATGTAGGGTTTAAATGTGGGGCAATTTTCTAGTAGGATTCAAGAACTTACGCTTGTGCCTACGGAGAACACTTTCAGTACTAGTGAGAATTCAACGATCGACGCCACTCACATAGAAGTAGTTCTATTGAAAGGAAACGAATCGTGAGCGCGTGAGCACTCAAAGTCCGAGGTGACTTGTAATTACGTACCCAGCCAACCTACATAGCAACCCATTTGAGTATGAGTGGCACAACACAGAAAGAAGCACTCACAGCAGCACCAAAGGAGGGCTGAACCCATCGAGCGGCTGCACGTGAGATACCAGTATGAGAGATTCTATACGCCCTTTCTGACCATCAATGGAGCCTACCATAGTGAGGGAAAGTCCCCGAGATTGGCGCCAAAGCTGTCATTTCACCAATGGAGCACAATGACCTGTACGTACCCTAATTAGAGACGGGGCCCAGGAGAATCAAGGGTCGACGTACGAATATGCCACCGTGCCAACCAAAAGGTACGCGAGCAGTGCGCCCAAGGGGCCTGCACCCTGAAGGGCAGACCCTGACCCAAGGAACAGACCAGTTCCAATTGTCCCCGCGATCTGAGTGTGGAGGAAGATGGGTAAGCTTTGGCTGTAGCCGACAGCGAGCGGAGGGCACGAACGGCAATCCTGTACAACCAAGGCGATATCAGCGCGGTGTACTCATGTGAGCCAAAAAAAAAAAAGTACGAACATCTGCACATGGCGCTGCTTCAGACGACGTTGGACACGATCAAGGTCGGATTGGTCGAAGTGATAGCGGTCATCCGCAGGTGCAATACGCTCTGCAGGGCCCTTTTCAAGGGACTTGTTGTTAAAGCTGTTGCTGTCCGGCTCGTGCTTTTCTGAAGACATTTTGTAAGTGTCCTCAGGGGAGGCAATGTTGCAGTTGGCTGGGAATGCGGGGGTGGGAGAAAGGGTGGTTCAAGAACCCGCGGAAAATCTGTGCCCCACATGACAACAATTATAAGAAGTTTCGAATGGTCGCCCGTCTCACGAATGGAAGAAGTCTCGATAAGACGAGGTCCGAGATAAGTAAAGCCTGTGCCTTGAAGATGGCTGCTGCTGCAACATAAAATTTCCTATCACCGGCCCTCCTCACGATATTCCGGCTTTGACACCATTCAGTTGAAAAACTCACAATCATCGATGACTCCCCCTGATTATTCTGAATGGGGTGGTCAGTATCAAACCACCACCTAGTGACCCCGCTCAAGGGGGCAGGTGATTTCCCAAACCGTCGCTCGGGGATTCTCTCGCTCGCATTTCAGTCTGGCCCCGCTGACGAGGCAGCGCCCAGGATCTGGACATATGGAAATATTATTTGAACTACAGTTTTTGCCGTTGTTTTGGTCATCGGTCATCAACGAGTAGGAAGTGCCAGTGATTTAGCAACAGCAGCAGAGTGTGAGAACTGCAAATGATTTGCCGGCAGTCACCGGTGCTCTCGGGGGTCATGCAGTCATGCACCACGTGTCACTGCCTAACGATTTGATTTTTGTCGTGTGCCATATGGACGACATGCATATACAGTATTATCACGAATGTTGTCCCTGATCTGATGCGCGGAGTCACTCTTATCTACCAAATGTGTGCACACTAGAGCTGCTACCATCCACATGCCATCCGACGTGAGAGCAAGTCGCTACGGATCAGCTCATAGTGGGCCTGAAGTCACTAGCCGAAATGCCAATGCCCTCCCTCAGGCCGCTGGGTCATGGCACTCTTTCCACTGGGTTTCGGGCTACTATTGTGGCAAGGTGGTGACCAAGTGGGACTGGTAGTGTGTCTAACGTGTGACAGGAGGAGCTCATCCGTTCGTTTATGGCAAGTAGCAGAAGTGTTCCGAGTGCTAGGGGTCCAGACCTACCCAATGGCGGATGTGTGGGTCGCTGTGCCTCAGCCTCATGACGTTAACACCTTGAATCCCACATTGTAACTCCTTCGAAGGAGCATCTTTGCCTTGGCGTTTCTTGAACCAGCACGTGGTCACGTTTGGGGTGCGTCATTCACGACGTTCACGACGCCACGACGACACAAGGACTCGGTACTCAGTACTCTAAGTACTCAGATCTCAGACTCGGCTCAGGTGGCCGTGTTGGTGTGGACGTGCGGAAGGTGCTAATGTGGTAAGCATGGACACGGTCTCAATCTACAACGGCCCCACTTTAATCATTCGCTGTACCCACGTCAGCTTTATTCGACGTCTCCGCCGGCCCCGACTCAAGCAGTTGGGACTTGTGACAGAATATGACGGACTCTCGACCAATTTCCAGTGGCTGTGCAATGGAAAAAGCAGCGTGATTTTTCCGAGGGCGTGCCAATGTTACTGTCCTGGTTGCCCCAGCGGAGCAGAAACAAATCCATCAAGGAACATGTTCGCCGATTCGGAAGAGCTGTCACAGTTGAACTGGACACCAAACTGCCCCTGCGAATGATTACGGACAACACGACACTCGATGAGAGAGAGGATACCGAATTGGGACAACCGTAATTGCACCCCAGAAGGTCGGACAGCTACCGCCTGATATTGCAACCGTGGCAAACCTAAGTGCCCACTCATCGGTTTTACTTACCTTTTTTCGATGGGTGCTCCCAGGACGTTGGAGAAGAGAACCCCCACCCGGAAGCTCCTTGGTCCTTCTTGGTGTCGGATCAGAGGTACATGGGATCATCGTACCTGACCACACCACCCGTTCGACTCTTGGGAGTGGACTAAATAGCCCGAATCATCGAACGTGCCCCTGGTGGGCTCGAGTGCCAAATATAGCTCGGTCGCAGTGCACATACACACAGTCCAGGGTTGGCTTTGGCATGCTATGCTTTTGGATAGTGGATTCTCAGACGCTCTATGATAGGTACCTGATAGCCATGATAGCCAGTGGACGTCCAAGGAAACATGCTGAGCCCAGCGAGTGATAAAACAGCACATGGGTGCGCCTAAAGTATTTGTCATGACTAGCATTACTGTGTACCGCGTTGTGACGACGAAATGGGCGGTGGCTACAATCGGAATCAGGCATGCGCAGAGACTAACCAACATAGTTAAATCGTTCGTACCTTTTTGAGGTGAACATGGGACCATCTGGCAAAAAGTCATGGCGATGCTGCAACTCGGAAGTGGACAGCAAGCGCTCAGCAGAAAAGCAAAGGGAATACAAAGCGCGACGCTGTCACGTGAATGGAATATGAAAATAGTCTGATGCTAAATGCTAACGCAGCGGCAGTGCTACAGATCATAGAAAGTCAATCGCCCTCTTTCTACCCCGCGGTGGCCCTTCAACCCTTTGAACTTGCGTCGTCGTCGATGATGTAGGTGGCGGTGCAGCAGCGCCTTCTAACCGTACTCCACCCTCGGCTGCCGGGGGAGCATCCACGAAACTCGCGACCACCTGCGGAGGCGCCTTCTCCACCCACATTTCGGCGTCTTCGTCGCTCCCTGCTCCTACGTTCGCAGACCCCTTCTCCTCCTTGCGGCGCTTCTTTTTCTTACGGGCTTTGTCTTTCTCTGCTTGCGGGGCGATCACCAGCGCGGCACCCTCGTCATCGTCCTCAAAGGACACGATCGACTTGACCCTCTTCTTGTCCTTCCCACGGCCGTCTTTTTTGTCTTTTTCTTTGTCTCTGTCCTTCGACTTCTGTGTCGCCCGCTCGGCGCGAGGGACGAAAACGGGCTTGAACGTGGCGACATCGACGGTCTCTGAGCCTGCCGGCGGCCGACCGGCGGATTTCGGCTCGTACGTCTTGGTATCGTGAGCTCGAGAGTGCGCGGGAACGACTGAGGTGTCTGCCATCGCGATCTCCCTCGGCAGGTCGTCGGGTTGACTCGCGGCCGGGACGCGCTTATCGTCGCCCCCGCCCTCCTCTGGTTCTCCGCCACCGTTCCCGTTCTCATCCTCGTTCTCGTCCTCGTCCTCGTCGTCGCTCGCAAAGATGGCCTTGAAAATGTCCATGCTCGGGCGAACATACGTGAGCGTTTCGCGGCCTTGCGACTCGTCCTCTCCAAGACCGATATTCTCCAAATCGCGCTGCGTCCCGCGTCCCGCAACAAAAACAGCAGAAGAAGACGGCCCCGCGTTGGCAGACCCGGTGGCGGTCTGCAAATCTGCTTCCGCGAGCGCCTCCTCCGCCTTCCACGTATCCCCTCCTGCTGTGCTTTGCGACTGTGGTTGATTTCGCGACGCTCCCGGCATCGGCGTGTCCGTCGTAATGTCTGGATTCGGGTCCTTCACGCCAAAGCGCTTGCATAACAATCGCGACGGCTGCCATGGCGTGACCTCCCGCGTAAGCGCGCCATACATCCCCGTACGCGCCGCATGGGCTTTGGAGCTCTGCACTTCCTCTTCCTCTCGCTGTGGTGCCTCCTTCTCCCGCTCGCTTTCTTCTCCCGATGGCACTGGCGCCGGTTCCGGCGCGTGCGTGGGCTGGTGGAGGCCTTCGATAGCCTGTGGACCTGATTCGACGACAGCTGCAGTCGTGAAGCGGTTTGCCATGGCGCCGGAAACGGGCTTGAAAATAGCTGCGCTCTTCGAATAGTCTGATAATTCCCTGTGGTATGCCTCGGAAGTTTGGTCAGGGAGCTTAAGGGGGAGAAGCTCGGGGTGGTCTGGCGTAGACTGCGATTGAAGATAGGCAACGTAGCGCGCCTGCTTGGCCGGGTCATTGGCGAATGGCACGAAGCCTTTAAGGGCAGCGGCAGCGATGTGAGGGGCGGTATAAGGGAGGCCCGACGGTGCTGAAGGTGCCTCTATAGGAGGTGGGGCGGAATCGGGAGCGGATGGTTGGAGGCTAGCAGCAGCGTGTTCGATGCGTTCGCGGTCTTCCTTCGATAAGTAGTCGAACACCGACCGCGTGGATGGAAGAGGCTCTTCACCAAGGATAGCACCGCGCTGTCATGTACCATATTAGTTACGGCTTAGGACAAAGGTGTTGACATTACCTCGTCGGCGGTCAGCTTTTGCCTTCTCGACGCAGCTTCCTGTGTCGATGTGGACGCTCCGGGTTTCTCAATATTGGGATCCTTCTGCCATACTCGCCGAGGATCAGGCTTCCAGCCCGAAGGAACCTCTGGAATCAGAAACCTGCGTCGTGCCCGATGAGACGAATAACCACATATGTTGGAGAGACAGTCACCATTGGTCTTTTTGTACTGGTTCCGGAGAAAGGACAAAGCCGGATAGTACGATTATACCATTCGAGAACTTTTGCTGCGTCGTGGTAGCCTAACGATAGTCAGTCCGTTGTCTATAGCGGACAGAATTACAGCCAGCACCCACGGCCTTTTGGTTTGGCTTGTTCCGATTAAAACTAGCACTCTCGTCGGCGTCACGAGTAGAATCGTATGGCATGTAAGTCCGGTCAGCATGAGATGCAGAGTCGTAGACGTCAACGTCATCGTCTTCAGCCTCGTTCAGCGCGCCAAGACCAAATCCAGCTGGTGGGGAACGAAGGGACGTAGAGTAAGTCTTCGCAGACGCCACCACCACCAAAAGCCGCTCACCTGCGAGTCTTGGACCCTTGACCTCCGGGCGCTTCTGGCCGAGACCCTCAGAGAGCCCAGGACCAGCTGTGTACCCGAGTCCGTACGAATCTGACTTCATCGGAAACCGCGGCACGGCCGTGTCGCGGGGCGGGTACATGTGGCGCTTCGCTTCCTCGTCGTCATCGTCGAGCGCGTCGACGTCGACCCCGTCGATCGACTTCCCCGCGGCGAGTAGATCCTGGATCTTCCGTGTGCGCCAAGTGACACGTGGGCCGACACCCTGCCCAGGACGCCAGCCCATCTTTTTGAGCAAACGCACGCCAGGCGAATCCTCCAGCGGGGGCATCAGCGCGCGCTGTATGCTAGCAGCGATCGAACTGCCGAACGTTTTTAAATTCGAACGACGGTGGTGCCGACGACAGACAGAGGGGGTAGGACTCACTCTTGCTCGGGGTCGCCATGCGCGGGTTCGGGTTGAGTGGATCCGAACACGCCCTGTTGTTGTTGCTGTTGCTTTACGCCGGCCATGATTTGGCTCTCTCTGAGCTCCGCGAGGTCCTCCTCGTCCATGTAGTCTTCTGGACGGGAGGCTTTCTGCTTGGCGCGGTCCACCCTTGATGAGACGAACGTCGACGGGGTCCATCCTGTAGAACGTCAGCGTGCGCGATAAGGAGTCGTAAGGGGACGAGAACTCACCTTCCTTCGAGCCGACGGTGTTGAAGTAGCCAGCAGAGAACCCACCCGTGAAGGCGCCGTGCAATCGTCTGCGGCCCTTCTCATCACGAACCTACAGTGCCACGTTTACGTTGGAGCGGAGGTAGCGAAGAGTAACCTGTCGGGCATACGTCTTGTTTCCACAACGGAACGAATTCATTCGCGTCTTTCTTCTCAAGGGGAGGCAGTGGAGTGCCGATCTAGACGAGAAGTACGCTCACGCTCACAGCACAGCAATAATACCTCGGCAGACAGACGCACCAGACAATAGTTCTCCGTAGTCTTCTTGCTCGTATAATTGATACCCTGCTCGTCCAACCTTCGCTTTAAGCGCGCCGTTCCTGTACTCATCGTTCCTTGTACAAAGCTACCACCGACAAGAGCCGTACTGACACTCTGACCGCGGCGCCCCATCACGCACGTGATCCGTCACTAAATATCGATATTACGTATTCGATAAGTCCTTACCCCAGAACTGCAGGTACATCGTACGACAGGGCCGTCAATTAACGTTCATTCCGCGGAGTGTAGGTGTAGACCGAATCAAGCAGAAAACACGTAGAACGAAACAAGTTCCACCACACTGTCGAATTTGTAAATACGAGGCGATCGAACCGAAAGGGGAGCGCCAGTTGTATAGGCTTGTGGAGCCCGACGGTTGGAGCGAGCATACCTCTCCTCGTACCACTCGAAACCGCGTCCTTTCGCCTGCTCCGAGAACGCATACTAGCAACGATCAGAGTTAGGCAGTAAAGTGACTGAGGCAAAAAAAAATTCAAACAGTAGGAAGTAACACGCCGCTGTCTCGTCACGGTATGGTGTGCTACTTGGTTCGAGAGGCCCGGTCCGTTCGGTTCGCACCCACCCAGCATTATTTAAAACCCAACCTACCCATTTTTACAGATTGGGGCCTCATCCCTAGAGGCTAAATGGGGCGCCACGCTGGGTAGCGAAACGACCCACACCCCTCATCCCTAGAGGTTAAATCGGGCGTCATGCTGGGTAACGAAACGACCCACACCCCTCCTCATCCCTAGAGGTTAAACGGGGCGTCACGCTGGGTAACGAGACGACCCACAAGCCCCCCACTCGTCTTCGGAGCATAAATGAGGCGTCACGCTGGGTAACGAAACGGCCCACAACCTCATCCCCAGAGGCTAAATGGGGCGTCGTGTTGGGTAACGAAATGACCCATACCCTCATCCCCGGAGGCTAAATGGGGCGTCACACTGGGCAACGAAATGACCACCGCCTTCCAGTTGGTTAATCCCTGGTACGTTAGCCCATTGGCAACGGGAAATGATAATAAATTTGGTTTTTTTAGAGATGCGACCTCTATTGATGAGGTTGGCACACCGCTGAAAAGACCTCCCACATATACCGCCACGTTCTATTCCACCCACGCACCAGGCGGCTCACCCAAGGCTTAGACCACTTCTAGAGAATGCAAACTAAGTTCTCTCAGGAGGCGGCCTCTTGAAGGTGTGAGGAGACTCTTGAGACAGCCGAGCGTGTTCTGTTCAAGTATGGCCACGTGTGCACCTGCTTCCCACTATTCGGTTACGATCTGCATCAGCAAATAAAAAGTATAACTTTCGCGTGCTTACCGAAATCGAAAAGCACCTACACAGATTATAACATGATTTGAGTATTACAACAAAATTATAATCACTTATAATTGGGCTGTAACCATCAATGGACCATTCTAGGCAAGATATAAGCCTCATGGCCTTGTTGCCCGTACATACATACGGTGATTATAAGCAATTATAAGCGCTCATAATTCCCTTTTTTATTTGTCGACGCAAAAGGTTCAGAACACACATCGACTTTTTTTTTGGGACTTTGTGTGACGAGAACTTCATCAAAGGCGTTCCAGCCACGGCCACGAGATATCACCTTTCTGGCACGAGTTGCCGCGAGGACTCGGTTGATATCGGTCCAGACTTATCTCATCCCCTCTATTTCGTGCCTGCTTGTTACGGCGTAGCTGCTTCGACAGGCTCGTTTTCCCCACTTTGTACAAGGTTTAATCCAGCGGCACAATCGTGTCTTTGACCGTGTATATCGACGAATAAGTGCAGAGTTTTTTGTTTTTTTTAAAAAAAAAAAAAACTCATTCTCGAGTACATTTGCGCTTGCCTGAAGTGATCTCCCGACTTAGATACAACTGCGCAAGTTCATCGCGTCTATATGCCAATACTACGCATAATGGGGCCTTTCCCTCCCCGCCCTCTGCATTTAAAGCGCGGTGTGGACCACGAGCTCAAGTGTAGTCACCCGATGCAATGGGATTTGTATCATGCTCTGATGATAATGACGCTACCCTAGAACAATCGCCTTTTGGTTTTCTATGCAATAATTGGAGTGGGGTGCAGCCGTCATCGCCCTGGGAATTAACATCTGCACCGTGGTCGAACGTTGAGCAGGCACCGCAGTGTCGAGGTGATCGTACAACCTACGTACAATATCACAGTTGATGCGGCTTCACAGCCCCGACTATAGCACTTTGGATATTCGAAAGCGTTACGGCCAACTAGTTACACGAGACATCACAGTACAATGGCACTGTCTCGGGCTGTGCTGAAGTCCAGATTTCATTGCGAAAAGGGTGTCGTCGACACCGTGCGACTGGACCCACACTGCGGTGCAAGGTACAGCTTGTCCGCGTCAAAGAGGCATTTCGTCCTATCACGGATGCATGAGGTCACATTCTCAACTACGGCATGAGTGACCCAGTACCTAGCTGCATATATCGAGCTTGAGGTACGGTATCATTGTTGTTGTTATCAACAGCACCCCGCACTAAGACGCTGGGACAGATCAGGGTAAGGACTCATTGTTGAGAATAATAAGGGTGCGAGATATCTCTCTGCTAGGCGATTCAACATCAAAGTTGTTTACAAAGAGGAGGATCACGTCACCAGAAAAGATTGCTTCTGCAAATGTGAATATCTGTGAAATAGACACCAGGTAGCGGATAGGAGACATGCTGACCTGTTGGAACTCACTACTCCAACACCCCTACTCAGTATTGCGGAGAACGCAGAGAGGACAACCCCTCGTTGTCATTCCTAGACCGGTTGAACTGATCAACTTTGCCCTGAAGCACAGCGGGAATGTTCCGGGGTATTTGCAGGCTTGTAGCTGTGCTGCGAGCAGAAGCGCGAGAGGGTCCTTCGTCTTTTTTTCGTTCACTTTCAAGGCGGCGTTGGGGGCGCACTAGAACCTGTAAGATGTAACTATGGGGAACATGGGCCCACTGTTCCCGTCATGGTGTTCCATACACGAATTGTGCCCGTGAACAATTCGTGTGTGGAACGCCATGACGGTAGAGAGACAGTGGCGGGCCCCTTTAGTTGGCACTCCTATTTTTTTTAGCCATTTATATTCTTATTTTTTTTTTTTTTTTTTTTTTTTTTTGGAAAGCGCTTTTATTGTTGGTAGTTAGCTTCTTTTTGCCTAATTTAATAGGTGTCCAACTACTTGTAAATAAGTACTATATGGCAGGAGATTTACCATCAGCCCCATATAGTATGTGTGGATCTGGGCCTAGGTCCAGGTGTGAGGGAACAAATGCATTTATGCACACCCCCTGGTATGGGGGTAGTGTGGGACTCAGACATGGGGTCTCCTACCCACTAAAACCTCACAGGTGTAGAGCCAGTTTGGGGGAGGGGGTAGACATGAGGGGATGAGGGAGATGTTGGTTTGGCGTGCTCAAGCCGTCTTTTTATATCCAGAGAGGGGATGTCTGCGGTGGTACGCCGCAACAAGCTGTGGAGCAAATACCTGCACTGCAGGCTCCCATGATGTCACGGATCGGACTTTGTTGCTTACTATCAGGTTCTGACTACGGTAGTAAGCTTGTGATTGTTTACATTAGTCAGGGACTCTATCATTTCACGTGTTATCAGTCAGCAGTAGTATCACATGGTACTGTAGCTTACTGATTACTAGGATAGCGGTACTAGGGTTCGAGCTAGTATTGCTATAGGTCAATATCGTTCAAGAGGCGCTTTAAAGCCCTCTGTCATCTTGTATAAGTAGTAGTCGCGGAAGACCAAGAGTCGCTATCTTGGTCTTCTTGAATCATCGGTTTCAGATCCTTTCCTTCTGTCTTTGGTTCTGCCATGGAAGAGTGCACTGCATAAGACTTGGAAACGTCTTCCCAGTTGCAAGGTCAACGACAAGTCGAAGTCTAGAGAGGACTTCACGATCCGACTTGGGGCATCTCAGAGCTAAGTACTCGCGTCTTGTTGCCTAAAGCAAGGCCCACGCTTACCAAAGCGTAACATTAAGACCAAGATCCATCATCGTGGCGCGAGTATCCACAAGACAACTTTGGATCCAAGAAGGATTCCGATCCTACGAAATCCCACGAAGAGGGATAAGAAACGTACCAATCCGATACCTCAAAGAAGCTAGTTGGGGGAGTATCGACGGAATCGAGGGATACCTAATCAGAGGAGCACATGGACCACGACCAGTTGAGTTCAACTTCGAACGAACTTGCTGGTGCAGAGTCGACCGAGAAGACGACAAGTGGAGGGTCATCGACACTCTACCCTTTAGATACGGGTGCAACATCTACGAAGAAGAAGTAGTCGCAAGAAACAACTGGGGACCCATTGACGGAGAAAACCAAAGTCTCTCGGCACCCTCGGAAAGTCCGGAAGCTTCAGATAGCGAATCAGACGAAGAACCAGCTCAAGCACTAGAGCCATTAGAACAAGGACTCATAGAAAGAGCTGAGCAAATCACCATTCACCCCCCAATGGCCACACTAACAGAAACACGGGAAGTTACGCTCCCCATCCACCCAGAAACAGGACACATAATGACAGCGGACGACGCCGCTCTATTCCGAGCAATCGGACCAGACCAACCGGATCCCCCAACTGGAGGCGGAGGATCCCCAGCACCAGGAGGACCACCGGGAGGAGGACCACCGAGAGGAGGAATACTCGGAGCAGGACCAGTCGGAATACCAGGAGGACACCACTCCGACAAATTCACGGGAAATGCTCCAGAAATATTCAGAGTGTTATGGTCGACCCTTCGGACTTAGCAGTGTAATCGTGATGTCGTGATTTGGAGTTCCGGACTCTTACTTACCAGTTGTGGCTACGGTAGTAAGTAGTAATTAGTCACGGACTTGTAGTCTCAGTCAGCACTCAGCGATCGCATGTGATTGCTGAGTGATTCCTAGGATCGGTGTAGTAGGGTTCGAGCTACTTACGCCATAGGACAGTTCCGTTCAAGAGGCGCTTTAAAGCCCTCGCGTATCTGTATAAGTAGTAGTCGGTGAAGACCAAGAAACGCCATCTTGGTCTTCTTCAATTGCCATTGATCTGTCACACCGCATCTTCGCTTCTCTTCTCGTCTCCTTCATTGTGGTGTGCAGCTGTCACCTTGTCCGGCACGTACACCGGCAGGTTGAAGTCTATTCGGGCCGATGTGACTTAGGAAATCCGTTGCTAGCCCCGTCATCGTATTGAAGGAAGAGGCCTCTACGTTTGACTCGTATCGTGTTTACTGTTTTCTCGCCCAGAAATTCGTTCAAGTCGAACAAGCGCCAAGGCAAGGCGTAACATTAAGACCAAGATCCTACCATCGTGGCGAGAGTAACAACCCGAGAACAGTGGGAAATTGACGGATTCCATCCGTACAACCTATTACGACGAGGCAGTCGTAACGTTCCAACCCGATACCTGAAGAACGCCTATTGGAGCAGTTCTAACAGAGTAGAAGGATACGTCATCGAGACACGAAGGGGAGAATGCCCAACCGGTGGCAGGTTATCGCCCCATTACGACCCCACCACCGCTGTGATATATACAGCGACGAAGTAGTCCCACGATTGGACTGGGGACCCCTCGACGGAGAAGAAAACACAAGCCACTCCGAGAATACTCACGAGGTCTCGGAAGACGCGTCCAACGCAGAACCATCTCGATCCCCGTCGCCCCTAAATCGGGAAGAAGTCCGCCTTATTGAACAGGCCGAGTCCATCACTATTTTACCACCAATGACTACGATCACTGAAGAACCCCTGAGCCAAATACAAATGCCGATGAACCCCGTTACTGGGGAACCCCTAACCGCAGACGATGCAGCCATTATGAGGGCCATCGGACCAGACCACCCAGACCCACCCGGAGGAGGAAGCCCCGGGGGAGGAGGACCGCCGGGCAGAGGACCACCCGGAGGAGGACCGCCAGGCGGAGGGCCACTATTCGGGGGAGTCCCACCAGTTGGATCTCCTCCAGGACGAGGTCACTCTGATAAATTCGCAGGAAACGCACCCGAGGTCTTCAAAGGAGACCGGCATAAATCAGAAGAGTTCCTCACACAGTGGGAACTGTACTGGGGGATCAACAACAACAACCCCATCATGGCTAACGCTTACAGACGTTCTATGTTCTTCCTCACCTACATTCAAGGAAAAGACGTCAATGAGTGGATCACTCACACCAGCCGCTGGCTTAACAGACAAGTTACCGGAGGAATAAATGACTCCGACCCACGTCTATGGCACGAGGTCATCAGCGCCTTCACAAGACGCTTTTCCAACACTCTCGAACGAGAGCAGGCCCAGGCGGCACTAAAGAAGGGGATACGGATGACTGCCAGAGACATTGACACGTATGTGACCAACTTTGAGACCTTGGCACGACAAGCTGGCTATCGCCTAGATTCCCCATTAACACTCGACATCTTCACCAACGGGTTACCACGGGACCTTTACGAAAAGGTCTTCACTATGGACGATCCACAGACATTTGAAGACTGGAAGACTGCCGTCATGAAGAGGCAGCAGCAATACATCCACATGAGAGCTCGCCTGGAGCAACATCGAGGGTCAGCAGGAGGATCAACCCCGAACCGCGGCAATCAACCACGACGAGGAGGCGGGGGAGGAGGTCCAGGATGGAACCTCCCAAGAGACCCCAACGCCATGGATACCTCGGCAGACCGCATCCGAGGACGCCTCACAGACGCGGACAAAATACTCGAGCAGTATCGCGCCAAACAACGGCCGCGTGGAGGATTTATGGAACGCCGAGGAGGGCGTAGAGACTTTTCCCAAGTTACGTGTTACACTTGCGGAAAAAAGGGTCATATCAGCAGGCAATGCCCACAGCACACCTACAATCGACGGACCGAAGCAGATTGGTATGAACCGGAGGAACAACCCATCCAAGCCTCGCGAGCCCAAACCCCGCGTGAACGGGCTACAAACTGGATGGCAGGGGTAGCGGCGGAACCTGACGAAGTAAAGGATATGATCTTAAAAGATCTCTGGAAACAAGAGGGTTTTCAGGACACCTGAACCCATCGGCCTGGGTGAGGGCAGTCAATTGTAATTCGGTTATCATCACGCGCTATCGTTCTATGAAAATTCCAGTTTCGATTCGCACGAATTACGCTATGGCTGACATAAGAGCATTGGTGGACTCGGGAGCCACTGACAACTTCATACGTCCCGCATTTGCCAAACGCATGCGTCTGGGCATACAAGCCCTTGAACGACCAAAAAAGATATGGAATATTGACAATACAGAAAATAAAGCGGGACTCATTACCCACTTTATAGATCTGGACGTCCAAACAAGGGGTATACACCGAACCCTTCGATTCCTCCTCACCAATATCGGAAACGAAGACATTGTACTAGGGTACCCATGGCTCGCCACTTACGAACCTCAGATGTCATGGAGATTCGCCACAATCAAAGAAGACGCACTTCCCATCATACTACGATCAATCAAACCACCGCAAGAACCCTCCACTATGCGAGCAGCCATGACCACCCAAGAAAAAGAGGAAGCCGTCCAGCAACTAGAAGATGAAGGGCCCATTGCGCTGCGGACCACGTCCACTGATCTGGCCATTAAGGCGCAGCAATACACTACAAAAGCAGTATTGCCACCCGAGTACGCATCCTTCATGAAGCTCTTTAACGAAGAAGCCTCTCACCGGTTCCCTCCTGCACGAGCCTGGGATCATGCCATCGACTTCAAACCCACGGCACCAGACGCCCTTGATTGCAAAATCTATCCACTTACACAGAACGAAGATACGGCGCTACAGGCATTCCTCACGGAACAACTACAAAAGGGATATATCCGCCCTTCTAAATCACAGTACGCATCCCCCTTCTTCTTCGTCAAAAAGAAGGATGGAAAGCTACGTCCGGTACAGGACTATCGACGTATCAACGACTTCACAATTTGCAACCAGTACCCCCTCCCACTCATTACCGAACTCATCACAGATCTGAGCAACGCCCATATTTATACCAAGCTCGACGTACGATGGGGATATAATAACGTCCGGATCAAGGAAGGAGACGAAGGAAAAGCGGCTTTCAAGACGAAGTACGGACTCTTTGAACCAACGGTCATGTTCTTCGGCCTCACCAACTCACCCGCCACCTTCCAAACGATGATGAACCACATCTATTGGGACATCATTGCGAAACACGAACGATTGGGCACCACGATACGTGTTTACATGGACGATATTGGCATTGCTACTCACATTGGCCATAATCTCGCAGACCATATCGCCGCCGTCACGGATATCCTTACCCTCTCCGCCGAACACGACCTCTACTACAAACTCGAGAAATGCCTATTCCATGCGCCTCGTATGGATTACCTGGGGGTAATCCTTGAAAAGGGGGTGACACACATGGACCCAGTCAAAATCGCGGGCATCAAGGACTGGCCAACACCCACCAAAGTCAAAGATGTCCACTCCTTTCTCGGCTTCTGCAATTTTTACCGCACTTTTATCCGCAATTTTGCCTCTCACGCCAAACCTCTCAACCACCTAACAAAGAAAGACACCGAATGGCGATGGGGACCAGATGAAGACAAGGCATTTCAAACGCTCAAAACTCTTGTAATGTCAGAACCAGTGCTAGCACACCCCGAGCTGAGTAAACCCTTCGAACTGGAAGTTGATGCCTCAGGATTCGCAACAGGGGCCGTACTCCTGCAACGAAAGGCAGACAACAAGAGACATCCTATCGGCTACTATTCATCCACACTCAACACGGCCGAACGAAACTACGACATATACGACCTGGAACTACTTGCTATCGTCAAAGCCTTCCGACACTGGAGACCCCTACTTGCGGGGTCCCCCCACTGCACCAAAGTATTCTCTGACCACCTGAACCTGCAATACTGGCGATCGCCACAAAAGATTAGCCGACGAGTAGCAAGGGAAGTGTTAGAACTCTCCGAGTACGACTTCAAGATTCACCATATTAAGGGGAAGGCGAATGGAAGAGCCGATGCCCTCTCACGACGACCGGACTACGACCAAGGAGAATCAGACAACGAAAACATCACAGTCCTACCCGACACAGTCTTCGTGCAGGCTCTGACGACGTTGCAAGTCACTAACAGGGAACAAGAAGAACATCAGGACGAAGCGACACTACGACCATGGGTGGATGGACATAACCTTAAAAGGGTCTCGGGGATCTGGTACAAGGACGGACACCAACGAGTCGTCACTGGCGGATTGGACAACAAGAGAAGTATCATTCGCACCTTCCATGACTCGCCCGTTCACAGACACCCAGGAATACGACAAACAGGCCATCTGTTGGAACGACAATATTGGTGGCCGGGAATGCGGAGGGATGTTATGGACTACGTCAAGGGATGTGCGGAGTGTCAACGAATCAAAGTCAACACTCGACCCACACGAGCTCCCCTCCAACCTATATACCCCAAAATTGACGCCCTCCCGTTCGAGACCGTAGCCATGGACTTCATTACCAAACTCCCATTATCGCAGGGATATGATTCGATCCTGACTGTCACCGATCACGACTGCAGTAAGGCCGCGATATTCATACCCTGCGTGGAGGAAATCACATCCGAGGAAACTGCCGGACTATATGCCAGATACGTGTTTCCACGTTTCAGACTACCCACTACTATCATCAGCGACAGAGACCCTCGGTTTGCAAGTAAATTCACAAGAGAATTGTGCAAAACCCTGGGGATCACCCAGAATGTCTCGACCGCTTATCACCCACGAACGGACGGACAGTCTGAACGAACCAATCAGTGGCTGGAGCAATATCTACGCTTCTGGGCTAACGAACAACAGGACAACTGGTACCACTATCTGCCAATGGCTGAATTCGCGCATAACAACTGGCCCCACGAGACCACGAAGATGACGCCCTTTGAACTCCTTATGGGGTACCATCCACGAGCCGATTGGACCGATAAGCTCTCCTCCATTCCACATGTAATGACCCGCGCTAATCAACTGAAAGAAGCTTGACAACGGACACGGGACCTTATCGCGAAGGCGCAGCAGTCATGGGTCCACGCCAAGACAGCGCCCAGATATCAAGTAGGGGATCAGGTGTGGCTAGAAGGACATCATCTCCGAACGCATCAACCAACCGCAAAATTAGCTGCAAGGCGCCACGGACCTTTCCGCGTCATGAAGGTGATGTCACCCGTAAACTATCAATTGGAACTTCCCACGCAGTGGCAGATACACCCCGTGTTCCACACCGATCTTCTTACGCCTTATCGCGAAACACCCACGCACGGGCCTAACTACCCACGGCCCCCACCGGACTTGATCGATGGGGAAGAAGAGTACGAGGTCTCAAAGATTCTGGACCACCGGCTCCACGGCAGAAGACGAAAATTGCAATACCTCGTGGCTTGGAAGGGGTATCCTGACTCTGACAATCAATGGGTCGATAAGGAAGACGTATTTGCCGAGGAAGCCGTAGCGGAGTATGAACAAGGACGACGAAAGGATAAAAGGACCATCCGACACGGCTTGTCCTCTCATCTCCCTTCCTCTCGACTACTGTCTACCCACACTTTCCAACCACCTTACATGCCCTTCACACCCGATGCCTCCCTCTCGCAGCTCAACCAGTACTACCACGGCACCCCCGAAAGGATTTTTGCCGTCGAGCTGGAGGAAGAGCGAGCACAGAGCACCGGAAACGATACCAACCAAGCCGTCGTGGCTGAAGAAGACCGAGGGGGACGTGAAACCCCCATCACCCGAGCTGAGTTTACCGCAGTCGTCGAGCGATTCCCCGCTCAAGCCACCCCAGCCAACGCCGCCCGGTTGTCAGACGATGATGGAGGTCCCCTCTGGGACATTCTCGACGCCGACGGCCTTCCCACCTCTCCGGTCCCTTTCACTACCCGCGAGATCCAGCTTCTCGGGGACGCACTGGACCGAGGAGCCGCGATTCGCGCAGCTCGCGACGATCATGGACGGGCCGAGTCCCCACCTCTCCCAATACCTCTGAGGGTTGGGACCGACTCGGCCCTGGCAGGAGGTAGTAGCCGAATGGAGGGATCAACAATTGTTGGAAGCGAAGGCCAGGAGGCAGGAGATGATGGCGAGGAGGGAGAAATTGAGAGCGATGATGAGTGGTACTCAGATGTGCACGACCACATTTCCTACGGACGAGATGCTGATGCCCCATCCAACACCACTCCACACGCCCTCACCACCGCCGGCGACACTGTCTACCGAGGAGACATTCGCCCCCAGCTCGACGACAGGGCGGTCTCCACCATCTGGGCCACTCATTGCCCACACGGGTTCAGGGTCAATCGAGGACCCGATTACGTTCACTTCCCCATCACCACCTCCGACGGCGTGACGCGCCCCGCCAAATATGTCCAGGTCATCTTCGGACCTAACCCCATCGTCCTCGGGCTCATCGACGAGTCCGACCGCGTCTTCCCCAAGCCGTTGTACGCGCGCCCCTATCGCTTCGGGCCCCACGAGGAGCGACCCTCCTACTCGCGCGAGGATCTTATGATCCTCAATGGTGGATACAACGAGGTCCACCGGATTAACCGCGCCCTTCGTGAATGCAAGGACGTTTCGCTGGTCGCGGAGGTCCAACGTTACCGCGCGGTCTGTTCCGCGATCACCAGGATCGAGCAGCGCATGGGGGAGTTGGAGCAGGAGTGGGGACGGCTGAGTACCGAGGAGTTGGGGGTTATACATCGCATGGAGAACGCTAATCTGATGGACGAGGTTGAGAAGCGCATGGGAGGATGGATCGGGTTGGGCCAAGGTACGAGGAACTGGCCACGGTCGACTTAGTAGCAACGTGGGCGTTGCCCCTTGAAAAGGGGGTGATGTTACGGTCGACCCTTCGGACTTAGCAGTGTAATCGTGATGTCGTGATTCGGAGTTCTGGACTCTTACTTACCAGTTGTGGCTACGGTAGTAAGTAGTAATTAGTCACGGACTTGTAGTCTCAGTCAGCACTCAGCGATCGCATGTGATTGCTGAGTGATTCCTAGGATCAGTGTAGTAGGGTTCGAGCTACTTACGCCATAGGACAGTTCCGTTCAAGAGGCGCTTTAAAGCCCTCGTGTATCTGTATAAGTAGTAGTCGGTGAAGACCAAGAAACGCCATCTTGGTCTTCTTCAATTGCCATTGATCTGTCACACCGCATCTTCGCTTCTCTTCTCGTCTCCTTCATTGTGGTGTGCAGCTGTCACCTTGTCCGGCACGTACACCGGCAGGTTGAAGTCTATTTGGGCCGACGTGACTTAGGAAATCCGTTGCTAGCCCCGTCATCGTATTGAGGGAAGAGGCCTCTACGTTTGACTCGTATCGTGTTTACTGTTTTCTCGCCCAGAAATTCGTTCAAGTCGAACAAGCGCCAAGGCAAGGCATAACACAGAGGAGATCGACACAGAACCGAAGAGTTCCTCACTCAATGGGAACTATACTGGGGTATCAACAATAACAACCCCATCATGGCCAATGCCTACCGCAGAGCTATGTTATTTCTCACGTACATCCAAGGAAAAGATGTTAACAACTGGATCACGGAGACCAGCAGATGGCTCAACCGACAAGTCAGCACCGGAATCGCTGATACTGATCCACGCCTGTGGATCGAAGTAATAACGGCCTTTAATAGGCGGTTTTCAAACACACTAGAGAAAGAGCAAGCCCAAGCAATGCTCAAAAGGGGAATCAAAATGACTGGAGGGGACATCGACACGTACGTCACACAATTCGAGCAACTAGCGCAACAGGCTGATTACCGATTGGACTCTCCACTCACGATGGACCTGTTCATGGACGGCCTACCCCGAGACCTGTATGAGAAGGCGTACACCTACGATAACCCACAAACCTTCCAGGAATGGAAAGAAGTGGTTATCAGAAGACAACAACAATACATACACATGAAGGCTCGACTGGAGCAACATTGAGGCCTCACGAATCCGGGAAGGCAACAAGGAAATAGCAACAGAGGCGGATGGGGGAACACCCGCAACACCGGATGGGGACCACCCCGCAACATCCTCAGAGATCCAAATGCAATGGATACATCAGCCGACTGAGTGAGAGGAAGGCTCACAGGTGCCAAAGAAATACAAGGAAGTTGGGATCGAGCGCACCCCTGAAACACACCACCAAGAGGGGGGTTCATAGGACGAGGGCGAGGGGGATGGCGCGACATGAGGGAAGTCACCTGTTACACTTGTGGACAGAAGGGGCACTTCAGTCGTAACTGCCCACAGCACACCTACAACCAACCCAGCAATACCAGAAGGACTGATACCGGGCCGTACGAACCCGAACAAGTACAAGCAGCAAGAGCAGAAACCACACAACAACGAGCTGACACCTGGATGAAGGGGGTAGCAGCCGAGGAAGATGAGGTCAAGGACCTCATCCTACAGGACCTGTGGAAAAGGGAGGATTTTCGAAGCGCCTGAACCCATCGGCCTGGGTAAGGGCAGTAAAATGTAATTCTGTGATCATAACTCGCTACCGTTCTATGAGAATTCCAGTATCGATTCGCACGAATTACGCCATGGCCGATATCAGAGCATTAGTGGACTCCGGAGCCACTGATAACTTCCTACATCCCGCTTTCGTAAAGCGGATGGGAATCGGGATGAAACCGCTGGAAAAACCCCAAAAGATATGGAACATCGATAATACCGAGAATAGAGCTGGACTCATCACTCACTATGTAGACCTGGACGTACAAACAAAAGGAATCCACAAGGAGATGAGATTCCTCATAACCGATATAGGCAACGAAGACATTGTCCTTGGCTACCTGTGGCTGGCCACGTACGAACCAACTTTCAGCTGGAGGCACGCAGTTATCAAAGAGGATGCACTACCGGTAGTGCTATGAACAGTCAACCCTCGGATTAAAAGAATACAACCCACCATTGCAACCATCACGACAGAAGAAAAAGAAGACATCGTACACCAGCTAGAGGACGAGGAATTCGCACATGGGAGGATCACATCCACCGAGCTAGCAATTAATGCGAAACAATATACCGTCAAAGCTGAGTTACCACCCTGCTATAACCAATACAACCGACTATTTAACGAAGAAGCGTCACACCGCTTCCCACCACCTCGGGTATGGGACCACGAAATACAGTTCAAGAAAGGGACCCCCGAAGCCATAGACTGCAAAGTTTACCCACTAACGCAGGAAGAGGACACGGCCCTCAAAGCTTTCCTAATGGAACAACTTGGCAAAGGATACATACGACCCTCAAAGTCCCCCTACGCATCACCATTCTTCTTCGTTAAGAAGAAGGATGGAAAACTACGCCCAGTACAAGACTATCGACGGATTAACGCCCACACCATACGCAATCAATATCCTCTACCCCTCATATCCGATCTAATCACAGATCTCAGCAACGCCCACATATACACCAAACTCGACGTGAGATGGGGTTACAACAACATACGTATCAAGGAGGGAGACGAAGAAAAGGTGGCTTTCAAAACAAGATACGGACTATTCGAACCCACAGTCATGTTCTTTGGACTAACCAACTCACCGGCAACGTTTCAGACGATGATGAACCACATATGTCGAGACGTTATAGCAAAACATGAACTACGGGGGACCACAATACGAGTATATATGGATGACATCGGTATAGCAACACGGGTAGGACACGATATGGCAGATCATATAGCAGCAGTCCAAGACGTATTGGAAGTCTCGGCTAAACACGATCTCTATTACAAACTCGAAAAATGCCTATTCCATGCGCCACGAATGGATTACCTGGGGGTAATCCTTGAAAAGGGGGTGACACGCATGGACCCCGTCAAAATTTCCGGCATCAAAGACTGGCCAACCCCTACAAAGGTCAAAGATGTTCGATCATTCCTGGGCTTTTGTAATTTTTATCGCGCATTTATTCGAAATTTCTCACACCATGCAAAGCCACTGAACCAACTGACGAAGAAGGGAGCCGACTGGAAATGGATGGGAACAGAACATGATGCATTCAATACACTCAAAGGGCTTGTTACATCAGAACTGGTACTGGCACATCCGCAGCTGAGTAAACCATTCGAACTAGAGGTTGATGCTTCAGGATTCGCAATAGGAGCAGTACTACTACAACGACAAGATGACGGCAAACGCCACCCAATCAGCTATTTCTCCACCACCCTCAACGAAGCTGAAAGGAATTACGACATCTACAACCTGGAATTACTGGCAATTGTAAGAGCGTTCCGACACTGGCGACCCCTACTAGCGGGATCACCGCACAAAACGAAAGTTTTCTCCGATCATATGAACCTGCAATACTGGAGAAGCCCTCAAAAGATAAGCCGAAGGGTCGCCAGGGAAGTACTCGAATTATCAGAATATGACTTTGAAATTCACCACATCAAAGGAACCACGAATGGAAGGGCGGACGCCCTGTCAAGACGACCAGACTACAACCAAGGAGAAGAAGACAACTGGGACGTCACGGTATTACCGGACAAAATGTTCATACGAGGAGCTTGAATAGAACATATACAAACAAACGAAGACAGCCTCACGCACGATGACACCGTGTTACCAGACCCAGTATATGAACAAAGAGAATCCATTCTCATGCCCTGGGTAGATGCGCATCAACTCAAGAAAATAGAAGGCACATGGTACAAAGACGGACGACGGGTAGTCACCAGAGGAGTCCACGATAAGCAACGCATACTCCATGATCATCATGACCTACCAGCTCACGGACACCCAGGTATCAAATGAACGGCACAACTTGTGGGACGCACTTACTGGTGGCCCGGGATGGCCAAAGATGCATTGGAATACGTTAAAGGATGCGCCAAATGCCAACGCATCAAAGTGCAACACAAGCGCGACAAAGCCCCTCTCAATCCCATCTACCCGAAACCAGAAGCACTACCCTTCGAAACCATAGCACTCGATTTTATAACTAAGTTACCACATTCGCAGGGATATGACACTATACTAACCATAATGGACCACGATTGCAGCAAAGCGGTAGTGTTCATACCCTGCAACGAAGAAATCAGCGCAGAAGAAGTTGCAGCCCTCTATCTAAAGCATGTCTTTACATGGTTTGGACTCCCCTCAAAGATCATAAGTGATCGGGACCCACAATTCGCGAGCCAATTCACCAGGGAATTATGTAAAGTATTGGGTATCAGACAAAATATTTCTACTGCATATCACCCACGAACGGATGGCCAGTCTGAAAGAACAAACCAGTGGTAGAACAATACCTCCGTTTCTGGACCAATGAAAGGCAAGACAATTGGTGCGGATACTTGCCACTCGCAGAATTCGCCCATAATAACTGGCCACATGAATATACGCGGAAATCTCCC
The DNA here is from genome assembly GCA_951394315.1 of Lactarius evosmus. Lineage (NCBI taxonomy): Eukaryota > Fungi > Basidiomycota > Agaricomycetes > Russulales > Russulaceae > Lactarius > Lactarius evosmus. The sequence continues at coordinate 2,721,227 of OX596130.1, read as the reverse complement.
TTTAACCTCCTCATGGGGTATAACCCACGAGCTGACTGGACGGATAAACCATCACCCATTCCCCAAGTAACGCTCAGGGCAGAACAGTTCCGAGAAGCATGGAAACACGCTCAGGAACTAATTATTAAGGCACAGCAGTCATGGGTCAAAGCCAAGAATGGTCCAAAGTTCCAGACGGGAGACCTCGTGTGGCTGGAAGGACGCCACTTACGCACTCATCAACCAATGGTGAAACTCGCGCCCTGAAGACACAGGCCCTTTACGGTCGCACAGGTGATGTCCCCTGTCAATTACCGGCTCAACCTTCCCCTGCAATGGAAAATTCACACAGTATTCCATGTGGATCTTCTCACCAAGTACCACGAGACCCCACTTCATGGGAAAAACTACCAACGACCACCACCCGATTTGGTAGATGGTGAAGAGGAATATGAAATCGAGAAGGTTCTGGACGAACGGCATTTTGGCAGAGGACGGAAGAAGCAATACCTGGTCAAATGGAGGGGTTACCCCGACTCGGAGAATCAGTGGGTCAACCGGGAAGACCTATTCGCCGACAAAGCTCTAGCGGAATATCAAAATTCGAAGACCGCCCCACAAACGGTTATAAGGAGTGGAAGGGTCTGCGGAAGTACTCCATTCCCCCCTTCTATTGCAACCACCACCATCATCCCCAACCAGTCAATGCCCTTCACTCCCAATGCCGCCTTATCGATGTCTTCGTATTACCTCGGAACCCCTGAGAGGATTTTTGCCGTTGAGCTGGAAGAAGAGCGGGCAGCAACAGCCCCTGTCGATGGGATGGAGGTCGTTGTGGCTGAAGGAGACGGAGCCGGGCCCGAGGGGCCCATCACCCCAGCTGAGTTCCATAGTACCCTTAGCCAGTTCCCCGCTCAAGGAAGAAGTAATAACAGCGCCCGACTCTCCCCCGACGTTGATGGGCAGCCAGCCTTGTGGCACATCCTCCACGCCGACACCAGGCTCCCCATTGCCGACCGACCCTTCACCACCGCGGAAGTTGACAACTTTTGCCGAGCTCTCGACCGCGGTGAAGAAGTCAGAGCACGCCAGGGAACGGTACCAAGCGGCGATGAAGCCGAAGAAGTCCTGGAAGGAGGTGACCGACGACTGGAGGGACAAACAGCTACAAACAGCCCAATGCCAGATGAGGGAGATGAGAGAGAAGAGGGAGAAGTCACGGACAGCGAGGATGAGAGTTACCCCGCTGAGCACCCCCACATTCACTATGGCCGAGAAACTAATGTACCACCTCATACAACCCGACACGCCCTCGCCACCGACGGGACCCCCCTATACCGGGGTCATATCCGTCCCCAGCTCGCTGACCGAGCCATTGGCTCCGTTGCCAACGCCCGTGCACCACATGGGTTCCGGATCAATAGGGGACCCGATTACATTCACTTCCCCATCACCACCCCCGACGGCGTGACGTGCCCGGCCAAATACGTCCAGGCCATCATGAGTAACGATCCCATCGTGCTCGGCCTGATCGACGAGTCCGACAGGGTGTTTCCGAAACCCCTGTATGCAGCACCCCAGTATGTGGTGCACCCCTCCTCCCACCTCAGGTACGCCCAGGAGGACCTAGTCATCTTCGATGGGGGGTACGACGACGCCGCGGCCATCAACCGAGCCATCCTTGAATGCAAGGACGTAAGTCTCGTCGCTGAGATCCGACGTTACCGGGCATTAGGGGCAGAGATGGGGCGTTTGGAGGCACGGATAGCGGAGTTGCAAGACACGAGGGGACGACTGGCGACGGACAAGGCAAGGTGCATCAGTAGGTTGGAATGGGCAAGGGCGATGCAGAGGATCGAAGACATACGGGCAGGATGGATGGGACCACCCGGGCTCCGTGGGCGTCGCTCCTGAAAAGGGGGTGATGTCACGGATTGGACTTTGTTGCTTACTATCAGGTTCTGACTACGGTAGTAAGCTCGTGATTGTTTACATTAGTTAGGGACTCTATCATTTCACGTGTTATCAGTCAGCAGTAGTATCACATGGTACTGTAGCTTACTGATTACTAGGATAGCGGTACTAGGGTTCGAGCTAGTATTGCTATAGGTCAATATCGTTCAAGAGGCGCTTTAAAGCCCTCTGTCATCTTGTATAAGTAGTAGTCGCGGAAGACCAAGAGTCGCTATCTTGGTCTTCTTGAATCATCGGTTTCAGATCCTTTCCTTCCGTCTTTGGTTCTGCCACGGAAGAGTGCACTGCATAAGACTTGGAAACGTCTTCCCAGTTGCAAGGTCAATGACAAGTTGAAGTCTAGAGAGGACTTCATGATCCGACTTGGGGCATCTCAGAGCTAAGTACTCGCGTCTTGTCGCCTAAAGCAAGGCCCACGCTTACCAAAGCATAACACATGAGACATCCGCTGCAGTCTCTCCTTTCCATTGAATCAGGTATTGTTGTTGTTGGTTTCGTCCATGCAGGCAGAATCCTATAATTTCTGCGACTTCATATTCTTCCTGCCCGTCGATAATATTGGGCGTCGGTCGCAATTGTGGCGGACCGTTCTCCAAAGTTTCCTTGACTGTGGTTAGTAGGGAGGCATGAAAAATGTTGTGGATATTCCATGCCGGTGGCAAGTGTAATCAATAGGCCACAGGGGAGATAACTTTATCAATAACGAATGGCCCATACCGTTGGGGTGCAAGCTTCTTAGTTGCGAATGGGAGCAGGAGGTTGCGCCCGTCCAACCAGACAGCATCTCCTTTACGATACTTCTGTGGCAGGGTGGCTGCAGCTGTGGCATTGAGCGCATTGATGGCCTTCTGTCTCATTTCCTTGGCTTTACACCACCTTTCTTCAACTGTGGGCACCACTGTGGTTTTCGCTTCCTGTCGTGGCGTGTAGTCAGGGACGTAGCCTAGAATGGTTTCGATAGGTACCATCCACGTGGTGCTGTTAAGCCATGCGTTATGTACTGCAGTTGCGAGCAGTAGCCATTGGCTCCAGTTGTCTTGTGCGTAATTGGTAACAAACCACAGGTAAAGTTCGACCCATTGGTTCTTTCTTTCTGAAAGTCTGTCTGTTTGAGGATGGAACGCGCTTGACAGGTTCTGATGTATGTGAGCCTTTTCACATAACACTTTTGCAAAGTGTGCCATGAACCAGGGGTCTCTATCAGATATGACTTTTCGAGGAAGTCCATACCAGCAGTATACGTGTTGGTAGTATAGCTTTGCTATGTCTTCTCCTGTGTCTGTAGTTTTACATGGGAGGAAGAGAGCTGCTCGGGAGCATCCTTGATCAACGATGGTTAGTATCATGTTGAACCCTTCGCTTTCGGGTAGTTGGGTTATCAGGTCCAGCAAGATTGCCACGAACGGCGTCGTCTCTTCGGTTCCAATGCGATACAGGGGAATTTTTGGTCGAGAGAACATTTTATTTTGTTGACAGTCAGTGGATCCTTGAATGTAGAGTCGAATCCATTGGCTCATGGCCAGCCACCAGTAGTCACATGTGACTTCTCGTATTGCCTGATCACGTCCTGGGTGTCCCGCGAGCGGGCTATCGTGCTTCTGTTGGAGGATTTTCTTCTTAGGGATAATTCTGAGGGAATCACTGTTCTGTTATCTTTGGTGTGCCACCCGCTACTTCCTTTCTTTAATTGATATCGCTCTTTCCATCGCTCGATCTCGTGTTCATGTTCTCTTTGCTTCATAGCGATTTCGTTGTCAAGTGTCATCATTGTGACGTTGACGAATATTCATGGCGGGAGGACTGCTATATCAGCGTTATCTTCCTGTCCTAGGTTTTTGTTGGCTGTTTGTGAGAGTGCGTCTGCAGCCGTGTTAGTAGTTCCCGCAATCTGTACTATTCTCAAGGTGTATTCCTGCATTTCCAACATCCATCGCATGACTCTTCTATTTATCTTTCACAGGGTTTTCCAGAATGTTAGATTTGCGTGATCCGTATAAACTGATACTGGGTGCACTGCTCCTGCAAGGAAACTTCTCCAGTGTCTGAGTGCTTTGATCACAGCTAGGAGCTCCTGCTCGTAGATGTCATAATTTCGTTTGGCCGCTATGAACGTGTTTGAGTAGAATGCTATGGGGTGCAATTTTTGTAGATTTTTGTCTCCGTCTTCTGGTTTTTTGGTGTCATCACCCCCCTGCAAGAGTACGGCTCCCACGCCATATGCCGATGCATCTGTTGAGAGGAAGAAGGGTTTGGTGTAATCTGGTTGTTTGAGGATCAGTTTTGTGCACATTTTGTCGCATAGCTGCTCGAAGGCCTTCTGATGGGTTTCTTCCCATTTGAATACCACTTCTTTTTTTGTTAGATCGATTAGCAGGCATGCCATTTTCGAGTAATTGAAGATAAATGCCCGATAGTATCCTGTGAATCCCAGGAAGGATCTTACATCTTTAACCATTCTGGGGACTGCCCACTCTTTTATTCCTTGTATTTTTGCTGGATCCATATGGATGGTTCCATTCTCGAGCACTACCCCTAGAAATTCGACGTGTTTCTTTTCAAACGCGCATTTTTCCGGTTTCAGATAGAGATTGTGTGCTCCGAGCTTATCCAAGACTTGGTGTACTTTTTCTCGATGTTGATCGATGTTTTGATTGGTGTGGATGAGCATATCATCCATATATATTGTAAGCCATCCTTCTGCTATTTCTGTAGCAAAAATGGCGTTCATCATCGCTTGAAAGGTTGCCGGTGCATTAGTTAACCCGAAGAACATAACATGTGGTTCGAAGAGCCCTTCGTTAGTAATGAAGGCTGCTTTCCATTCGTCTCCCTCCCATATCTGGACGTTATTGTATCCCCATCAGATGTCAAATTTCGTGAAGAGGCTTGCATTTTGCATACGTGGGATTAGGTCGGATATCAAGGGTAGGGGATACTGATTTCGGATGGTGTAGGCGTTTAGCCGTTGATAATCTTGTACCAGGCGCAGTTTCCCGTCTTTCTTCTTGATGAAGAAAAATGGTGCTGCATACGGACTTTTTGATGGTCGTAGATATCCCTTTTTTACCTGTTCTTCGATAAACTCTTTTAACACCTTTCTTTCTTCTTGTGTTAGCGCATAGATTTTTCCAGGGAGTGCCATCGGTGCTTCCTTTCATAAATCTATTGCATGATCCCATATCCGGGAGGCCAGAAGTCTCTAGGATTCCTCATCGCTAAATGTGCGCGCGTGTCTTCGGTACTCTTCTGGCAATGCCTCGGGTTTTTTGATTTGTTTTTCCGCTAGCTGCGAGGACACCGTTTGTTGCACACGTTCAGGTTTTGTGGTGAGGACCGTCAGAACCAAGGGTAATTGTTCATAGTTGAGCCATCCTCTTGCCCAGTTGATAATTGGTTGATGGGCCACAAACCACAGGTACCCAAAAATCACTTGGCTATCCCCGATATCTGTGAGGAAAAAGCGTAGCAGCACAGTCTTATGCCCGGCTCTTGCCTCGAAGTCCGTATAGTGCATGATTTGTCCATTTTTGTTGGCCATTCCATCTACGTTGATGATATCTTGCGGCCTTTCAAGCTGCTTGATCAGAAGACGCAGTCGGATGGCCAATTTAGTATGGAGGAAGTTCTCTGTTGCTCCACTGTCTAGCAGCACGAGTGTTTTGGTCTTTTTGTTGTCGTAGTGAATAAAAACTCTCATATTCAGTGCTTTGTGATTGGAGAGATACACACTACTAGTCATAGGAGGTGGTGTTCCGACTGATTGAACCCACCTTACTGAAAATCCTCAAGATCATCATATTTTGTTCGAAGCTCCTCCGTTTCTTTGTTCGTTAACTTCGCGAGGTGTCCTTTGGCTGCCTCTATGTGTTTTTCCTTAGTGACAGCCTGGTTGACTTGGGTTTCTCGTGCTTTTGGGTTAGCTCTTTTCGCGCAATTACGCGCGATGTGGCCTTCCTTTCCGCATGTGAAGCACGGCCCTAGCTTCCTCTTTGGCTGTTCTTCTTCGGTATGCGTCACTCATACCCACTGATATTCTCCATCTTCAGAATATATTGGTGCTTCTTCTGCAACCGTTTTGCGTGATCTCCAGTTCTTAGCCTGACTTCTTCCTATGTCCATCAGGACCACCGTATTGTTCATTGAACGGGGCACATTTGATGAGTTGTATCTAGGAAGGTTAGTGTGGGATGGAGGTGGTCCTGGTGGAGGAGGATGGGACCACGGTGGCCAAGGTCGCGGGCTCGGGACACCGCTCTTTCGTCCATCAAGGATCGCCTTAACCAACTGGTGTGCTCTTGTAGAGTCAATAATTCTCCGCCTCGCCTCCTCATAGGTAGTGGCGCTAGGAGGTCGCAAGACATCATCCAGAACAATCTTCGGGAGCCCTTTAAGGACTAGATGAACTGTTTTGGGGTGGTCAAGCGAATATCCAGCTTCAGCAGCAGTTTGCTCAAACTCGGCCAGATATTTGTCCGCATCTGGCCACCTGATTTGTAAGTTCTCGAGCTTCATCCTGGCCCTTTCTGCTTGCTGAGTGTCTTGGAATCTGGATCAAAACCTTGTGAGGAACTGGTCCCATGTTTCTCTGTCATTGTCTCGTATCGGATGTCATTTGCTTAGCCATTGGGCTTGTTGTCTCACCCATTCTGATACTTGTTCTCCTTGTACCAGAGTGAGCGTCAACGCGATTTTGGTGAGGTACGATTGAAAGAATAGATTCTGGCTGTTGAGCTGAAAGTATAATTCAATCGCGTTGATGAACGCATCTGCGTTTTCTCTAGACCCATCGAATATGTTAGGTAATGCTCCCAGTGTTTTTTCTGTTCCAAAGTGTCTAAACAGTTGATGCCTGATTATGCTGTCGTTGTCCGAATCTGTTAATGGGTTTGGGTGTGATCCAGGGTTGCTAGGTGGTCCGTGACCAGGTCCATCTCCCGCTGGTCCCACATCTGGAGGTCCACCCTGGGGTGGTTCGCTACCCAGTGTTTGTCCTATGCATTCTCGATTCTTGCTTTTACCCTTCTGCTTCGTTCGGGTGGCCGTTCTTGTCATTGTGGTGGTGGCCATAGCCCTAATCAGCGGTGGGATGCGTATGTTTCGGTAAGAGAGGTCAGGTTGTGGATTGGATGGGGTGGAGCGTGCTGCGTCTGCGTTATCATTTGCACAGCGGTGAACTTCAGCTGGTGTCAGCCAGTTGTATTGTTTGATGTCTCTCTGTCACTCTCCTCTTGCTAGTCTTCCGAATTCGTCTCGGGTGAATTTGAAGAGGGTTCCTAGCTCGTTTTGTATATGCACTATGTTAAGGCCTAGCGGGGCCTTACTGTGCGACGTGCACCGAGGGTACGAGGGGAACAAGGACAGGGTGCAAGGACGAGGTGCTTGGTAAATGGTAACCAAGGCCGAGGGAGTTCTAAGAGACGAAGGTCCGCAAGGGACGACCAAGGAGCAAGGGTTCGAAGGGTAAGTCGATGGACTTAGTGATAAGGTACAGGGGGCTTCGGTCAGATGGCCAAAGTACGAGGGACTAAGTCGAGCAACTTAGGGTCTGTGTGTGCGCGTTGTTATAGCACAAGCGCAAAGCTTCGAGGTGGCTCCCAACTAAGGGAAGACCGACAGTGGTGATGAGACGACGAGAAGGGAGCACACAGTGGAGGAGTAAACAGGTCTGGTATTCGCTAGTATTATAAACGAAGACAAGACTGAGGGATAAGCGTATACACGGTCAAGCTTATATAGGTATCTACTCCAGGTCCGTCCCATGAAGGGGATACTGAAAGGGAACAAAGGAAACGCAAAAGGGGAAAGGGGGAGAAGGGGGAATCAAAGGAGAACAATAAGAGACGCGAAAGGGGAAAGAGATAGAAGGAGAATCAGAGTAGAAAGGCGTACATGGTAATGAGTCAACAGGTTAGTACTCCGAGGGGAAGTAAGTATGAGTCAAGGTGGTATAGTAAAAGAAAATAAGTCCGTGGTGAGCCGGATCACGACACACTAGGCGTTCATCTTCAATAAGGCTTCCCGTTGGGTGGTAGATGTAGTGTTCTTGCGGGATGTCCAGAAACGTCCCTTCGTTTACCCGTATAAGCCTTGGATTAACTGGCTTGGTTAACCTAGCTCCTAGGTCTTCTCCAGTTAGTAGTATGGCCGTTTTGGCAGAAATAGTTGGTTCTAGTGTAGTCGGCTGACTCCACTAGTGTTCCTCAAGGAAGTTCTCGAAGCTTCGTAGGATAGAAGTGAAGCAAGGTTTGATTGATATCACAAGAGAACCAACTATGAGAATACATGGATGAGAAGGCTTCACTTATATACACTTCGATACTGCGGACTGTGGACTGTGGAAGTAAAGAAAATGAAAAATAGAGACTACGCCGCAGTACTACTCGGCCCGGTTACCCGTTCTTATGCTTTGGTCCGGATTTCTCCGGCTTACCTCAGCTGCTGGCTACAGTCACCATGGACTTTATCACAAAGTTGCCACTCTCAGGCAAATATGACACGATCCTTACAGTTATGGATCATGATTGCAGTAAAGCGGCAGTATTCATACCTTGCCAAGAAACCATTACTGTGGAAGGGGTAGCAGAACTCTACCTGAAACATGTATACATGCGATTTGGTGTCCCAAAGAAGATTATCTCTGACCAAGATACCTGGTTTACATCACACTTTGTGTCACGAACCTATGCCTCGGTCCGTGATGGGCCGAGCACTGTCAAGAAATCGAGAGTGAAAGTCACGAGCGACTTTCCTACCCAGAGTCACGTGACCGGAAAGTCACGTGATCTGGAACCCCCAAGTAGGTCACGTGATGGGACACGTGACCGGTCACTAGTTGTGACCACGTGATGTGACCATGTGACGAGTCACGTGTTCGATGGTGTAACCCATCACGTGACTTTGTTGATCTGTTGATCAGGTGATCAACAAAGGATAAGGTTCTGTTTATTGACTCTGTTGATCGATAAACAATGGGTTTATCGTTGATCAATAAACGAGCGCTTGTTGATTGATAAACAAAGATTGTTTATCGATTGAGCGTGTATCGCTATTGGTTCCGGATATGGATGGAAGCGGAGCTTCAAACCTGAAACACCAGGATCATATCCGATTGGACGTTATTGTTAGACAGGCGCTTGACGCGCACCCGTGGGCAAGACATAGCTTGCGCACGGACCATGTACTCAGGTATATAAACCCCCCTGAATCTACGGACAGCCCTCAGACTGTCCACTTGTGACTACAGTCCCCACTTGGTTGACCATTGCCCAGTATTGCTTCCGTGTTTGCGTTGCTCTACTTCCTGTTTATCTTCCTCATGGTCCTTGTTAATCTCGTCATCTACATTGCCCTTGTTGGCGTCACTGTGTTCCTCCGCCACCACCCAATGTACCTCGTGTATCATTGGACTCACTACCGCGATTGAGTAGTGAGTCACCACACTTTGCCAAAGGCCTGTGCAAAGTGTTAAAGATACACCAGAACATCAGCACAGCATACCACCCAAGAACTGATGGCCAGTCAGAAAAAGGACAAACCAATGGCTCGAACAATACCTTCAATTCTGGTGCAATGAAAGGCAAGACGATTGGCACAAGTACCTGCCAATGGCGGAATTCGTGCATAACCAATGGCTGAACGCCACAACTCGAAAAACCCCTTATGAGATGCTCATAGGGTATACACCATGGATCAAAATAATGACTAAGAGCAAGGTCCCCTCTGTGGAAGAAAGATTAACTGCCATAGAAAAGGCATAAATGGATGGCCATGAAAATATCATCAAAGCACAAAAGATGATGGCCATCGCACACAAGGGGAACAAGAGGTTCCAACCATACAAAGAGGGAGATCAAGTGTGGATCGAAGGAATGCACCTGAAGTGTTACGCTTCGGTAAGCGCAGGCCTTGCTTTAGGTGGTTTTAGGGCATAAGTACTCAGCTTCAAAGTATCCATGACATTATTTGTATAAGGAGCATAGATGGCTCCCCTTGGTGTAATAACCAGCAACTGGGAAAGCCCTTTAATGGCTTTATGCAGTGTGCTTCCTCCTGGTTAATGTTACGGACCAGACTTGAATGCTTACTACTAGGTTCTGACTACAGTAGTAGGCTTGTGATTTCTTACATTAGTCAGGGACTTTACATTTCACGTGTTATCAGTCAGCAGTAGTATCACATGCTACTTACGCTTACTGATTACTAGGATAGCGATACTAGGGTTTGGGCTAGTATTGCTATAGGTCAATAGCTATTCGGGAGGCGCTTCAAAGCCCTCCGTCATCGTGTATAAATAGTAGTATGGGAAGACCAAGAGTCTCTATCTTGGTCTTCTTGAATCATCGGTTTCTTCAACTTCCTTCCTTACGTCTGGAGGACTATCAGCAGGAGTGCACTGCATAAGGCTTACCAAGAGTGCCTTCCCAGTTGCAAGACGTCAGCGTGTTAGGGCTTAGGATCCCACGTTTGACTTTATGAGCCGTAAAGCTAAGTACCTGCGTCATACTCTCGCCTAAAGCAAGGCCAACGCTTACCGAAGCGTAACATTAAGACCAAGATCATATCATCGTGGCGCAAGTATCTACAAGAGAACTTTGGATCCGAGAAGGGTTCCGCTCCTATGAGATCCCAAGAAGGGGAGCAAGGAACGTACCAACCCGATATCTCAAAGAAGCCAGTTGGGGCAGTATCAACGGAATCGAAGGATACCTGATTAGAGGGGCACATGGACCATGACCAGTTGAGTTTAACTTTGAACGAACTTGCTGGTGCAGAATCGACCGAGAAGACGACGAGTGGAGAGTCATCAACACTCTACCTTACAGATATGGGTGCGACATCTACGAAGAAGAAGTGGTTGCAAGAAACGACTGGGGACTCATCGATGGAGAAACTCAAAGCGCCTCCGCACCCTCAGAAGGACCTGACACATCAGACAACGAATCAGACGAAGAACCCGCACAAGCGCTAGAGCCACTGGAGCCAGAACTCATTGAACGAGCTGAGCAAATCACTATCTATCCCCCAATGGCTATGTTGACAGAAACCCAGGAAGTAACACTTCCCATACACCCCGAAACAGGGCACGTTATGACGGCAGACGACGCCGCATTATTCCGAGCAATTGGACCCAATCAACCCGACCCACCAGCAGGAAATGAGAGACTCCTGAGGGGACCACCACACGGAGGAGGATCCCCACATGGGGGACCACCTGGAGGAGGACCTCCCGGAGGAGGAGGAGGGGGAGGACCCCTAGGCGGAGGAATACCTGGAATAGGACCAGTCGGAATACCCGGAGGACACCACTCCAATAAATTCGCCAGAAACACCCCAGAAGTATTCAAAGGGGACCAACACAAAACAGAGGAATTCCTCACCCAGTGGGAGTTGTACTGGGGTATCAACAACAACAACCCCATCATGGCCAATGCATACAGACGAGCTATGTTATTTCTCACGTACATCCAAGGAAAAGACGTTAACAACTAGGTCACGGAGACTAGCAGGTGGCTCAACCAACAAGTCACCGCCAGAATCAATGACACCAACCCACGACTCTGGACCAAGGTCATCATCGCCTTCAATAGGCGGTTTTCTAACACACTTGAAAAAGAGCAAGCACAAGCCATGCTGAAAAGAGGGATTAGAATGACGGGCGGAGACATCGACGCGTACGTCACGCAGTTCGAACAACTGGCAAGGCAGGCTAACTATTGATTGGATTCACCGCTCACGATGGATCTATTTATGGATGGGCTGCCCCGTGATCTCTATGAGAAAGCATACACATACGACAACCCGCAAACCTTCCAGGAATGGAAAGAAGCGGTCATCAGAAGGCAGCAGCAATACATACATATGAAGGCCCGACTCGAGCAACATCGTGGCCTTGCTAACCAGACAAGACCACAAGGAGGTGGCAACACAACCTGGAAAAACACAAGGGGTACTGGATGGGGACCCCCTCACAACATACTGCAAGACCCAAACTGTTATGATACGACTCAATTTCTTTTCTTTTTGTCTCTCTTTGTCTCACATGATTGTTCTCACAAGAGTCATAATGACTCTTTACTTATTTTCTCATACGAGTCATAGTGACTCTAGCCCGTTGTTAAGGGGCTTACATCTTTTGTTTCAGACTCGTTTCATACATACTGTGGACTGCGCTGCAGTTACTTATTGTCTGGATGACTCGATCCTAGTACGCCATTATGACTCAGTACTAGGATCCCTATTTACTATAAAGTCAGGCTTGCTAGGTAGCTTATTGTTATGACACTGCCTATTTTAATCCCCTTCCTCTAACCGCCTTAGGACACGTGATAACCTTTTACTTTCACATCACGTGGTCGTTCTCATGCGAGTCATGGAGACTTGCTATTTGTTTGGTTCTCATAAGAGTCATGGTGACTCTTTACTGATTTTCCCTTGTGAGTCATGACGACTCTTGCCCATTGCGAAGGGGCTACTGTTTTGGATATATCAGTTTCACTTATATCTATTGTTTCACATCCTACATGTGATTACTGCTGGCTGTGCCGCAGTTCGTATTATGATTGCTCGATGACTCGATCCTAGGATGCCATTATCATTCTATCCTAGGATGCCCTATTACTTTACTATAAATACAGGCTCACCAGGTAGTAGTAGCCTTAGACTTGACTTTTTGTACTACTATGGTACTCAAGCAATCGAAGACTGTGAATACTCCATCTCTCACCGAACTCTCCTCTCACTGAAGAATCCTAAGTTCCACTATTGGCTTAGGCTGACTCTTCAACTCGTACATCCTCACTGAAGTTCCTCCTCGGAACTTCCCTTGACAACCAGACCCCTTAGTGCAGCGTCTCTGTAGACCGACTTAACCCATGTCAGGTGAACGTCCCTACCGTGATGTAACATTAAGTCAAGTCTATCGAACCTACGGCCACTCTGGCTAAGGGATGTAGAATTTCTGAATCCCGATCAGTCCTTGGATTCAAACCATTTCCCATTGAGAGGAGAACAGAAGATGAAGTTCCTGGCCACGTAAAAGGAGCAGCCCTTTGGCAGGAAATCGACGGCGAAGAAGGTTATTGGGTATACGACATACTCAGTGCAGCATACCTAGCCATCGAATATGAAGAAAGTACCGAGCAGTGGTACTTCATACAGCGAGATAGCAGGACTAGGCGTTGGACAGCTACTCAACCAGTCCCCTCCCTGTATAACCTGGGAAGAAGATCGATCAGACCAACGACAGTATCAGCGATTCCACCAGACGATACACCATTGAAGGCAGGCCAGCATACCGTGCCAACCGCTAAGAGACGTGATACAAAAAGTTCTCCAATGGCAACACAGACGACCACCACAGCTGCAACTGCAACAACGACGGCTGTCCCCCCATCCACAGTACAAACATTCTTCACAAAGGGGACAGGAACAGGAAGCGGAAACCCCCCTGCTAGCACTACGGCAGCAGGAAGTGGTCCCTCCGGAGGTGGGCCCCCAGGACCACCAGGAGGAAGCGGACCGCCAGGAGGTGGCCCCCCAGGAGGTGGGGGCGCACCTGGAGGCGGAGGTGCCCCAGCAGGTGGAGGTGCGCCTGGAGGTGGAGGACCCCCTCCCGGTGGCGTCCCTGTTGGAGGCGGGGCAGGTGCCGGCCCAGGCCCAGGAGCAGCAAACGGCAAACTTGGAGGAAACCCCCCAACCGACTTTGATGGCACCCGATCGCTTGCGGACCAATTCATGCAGGAATTCAACCTGTATCGAATCACAAATTTGGACGCTGAACAAATGGCAATACCTATGAAACGAGCGGCCCTGCTACTTGGCTTCATAAAAGGACCAAACGTAAAGGACTGGGTCAAGAGATGGACCAACTGGATCCTTGCGGAAATGAACAACGGAAGACTCCCGAATGACGAATTCTATTGGACAGCAGTGTCTCAAGGCTTTGAACAAGCATTCCAGGATACGGGAGCAAGGGAACGGGCAGAAGATAAACTGCGCCACCTCTCATTCATACCAAATGAGGTGGATGCGTTTATTGCCCAGTTTGAATCCCTTGCTGCAGAAGCAACGTACCCCCTGGATGCTCAGTCGACACTCTCCTTATTCGCATCTAAACTTCCTTACTGCATGATGGACCATGTCTATAAGGTGGTACGCCCTCTGGATTTCAGAGGATGGGCCGACGGAGTGCACCAGTACCACTCAGACAACACCGCAGTCCAGAATATTAGGGGGATTAATGAAGAAACTCCAAGGAAGAAGGGAGCAGGAAAGATGAACCCCGCCCTATTGGCGAAGATGCTGGGCATTAAGATGCCAGCCCCTGCTTCAGATGCAATGGACACATGCGCCGACCGCTCTCGTTCCAACTACAACAAAGGAACCCAAGGAAGAGCAGCGGCGACCACTGCAAAAGAGAAACCGGACATTGAAGTCCAGAAGAAAGAAGGCCGTTGCTACACATGCAACAAACAAGGACACCTCTCCCGCAACTGTCCAGACAAGCAGAAGGACAAGAAACCACCTCAGAAGGCTCGCAAGGCCAAGGCCGAAGAAAGCGAAGCAGAGGAAGAATCGGAAGAAGAGTCCGAAACTGGATCCACCCCTACTGATGTGCGATCTTCCCTCATCAAAAGCCTCTTAACCAAGGAGAAATACGCAATGATCAAAGAGGCTTGGGCAGAAGAGCACGGGGAGGATTTTTTAAAACGCACAAACCCGGCGGCCATGGCGCGTGCATTACAGTTTAAAGATGTGTTTGTTTGTAAATATCAAAGTCTCCAAATCCCAACTCTGATACAAACTTCACACACAACGGCCGAAAGAAAAGTTCTCGTGGATTTAGGAGCCACGGACAACTTTATCGACTTCAAGCTCCTGAAAAGAATGAAGATTGGCAAACTAAAGCTGCCACGACCCTGCATTGTGTGGAACATTGACAGGACCCAGAATAAGTCAGGGATCATCAAGTACTACGTTGACCTGCACATCCGGACTGGGGAGAAGAAACAGAACATGAGATTCCTCGTCACAAATCTAGGAGATGACGAGATGGTGTTAGGGTACCCGTGGCTCGCTGCCTTCCAGCCATTGGTCGATTGGAGAAGCGCGACCCTTGATGAAAGCATGCAACCACTTGTCATCAAGACCATTTCACACACAACGGATGCAGAAGTGATCCGCATACAAGATGCGTGGATCAAGAAGGCTGCATCATTATGCACCCCTGGGGAAGAACTCTTTGTCCACCGAATGGATGAAGAAATCCTCAAAAGAAGCTCGACGTCAACCGAAATGGCAGTAAAAGCGCTGCCAAAAGAAGAGAAAACCTGGGACCAGGTAGTTCCGAAACACTACTACAAATGGAAGAAGGTCTTTTCTGAAGAAGAGGCAAAGCGATATCCGGAACACCAACCATGGGATATTGCTATTGATTTTACAGAGGATGCCCCGAAAACCCTAGACTGCAAAATATACCCGTTATCTAAAGGAGAGCAAGAAAAGCTCGACGAATATATCAAAGATAACTTGGACAAGGGCTATATACGTCCATCAAAATCACAGTACTCGTCACCATTCTTCTTCGTTGGAAAGAAAGATGGAAAACTTCGTCCAGTAGTGGACTACTGGAAACTGAACTCCTTCACAATCCCCGACCGATACCCATTGCCTTTGATACAGGAACTAGTGGATAAGGTGAAGGATGCCAGGTTGTTCACCAAGATGGACGTGCGAGCAGGATATAACAATATTCGCTTCCGAGAAGGCGACGAACCGAAAGCCGCCTTCAAAACGAACCTAGGGCTGTTTGAACCAACAGTAATGCCATTTGGGCTGAAAAATGCCCCCGCAGTGTTCCAACGAATGATGAATACGCAGTTTAATGACCTAACAGCAACTGGTCAAGTAATCATCTACATGGACGACATCCTTATAGCAACAAAGAAGGATGAAGAAGAACACCACAAGTTGGTTAGCAAAGTCCTCGAACACCTTCAAAAGCTGGACCTATATTTGAAGCCCAGCAAGTGCCTCTTTGAAGTAGAGCGCATCGAATTTCTAGGAGTAATCCTAGAAAAAGGAACCGTTACCATGGATCCAGTTAAAGTCGCTGGAGTTGCTAATTGGAAAGTGCCGAAAACCACAAAAGATATTCGAGCTTTCCTTGGATTCTGCAACTTCTATAGGCGATTTATCTGTGGTTTTTCCTTTATTGTGAAGGCACTGAATGACCAACTGAAGAAAGGCGTTCAATGGAACTGGGGACCAAAGGAAGAAAGCGCGTTTGAAACGCTAAAGAAGCGAATATGTGAAGAACCAGTTTTGATACAACCGGACCAGAAGAAACCATTCGAAGTAGAAGTTGACACGTCAAACTATGCAATGGGAGCCGTCCTAATGCAACGAAACGAACAAGGAGTGCTCCACCCGGTAGCATTCTTTTCAAAAACCATGAACGATGCCCAAAGAAATTACGACGTATACAACAAGGAGCTTCTAGCCCTTGTGGAAATGTTTCGGCATTGGAGACATTTCCTGCACCAACCAGCGTTCAAAGTAAAGGTGCATACAGATCACGCCAACCTATTGTATTGGAAGAACCCAGGAGACCACAATAGAAGGGTGGCAAGATGGCATGTGGAACTCATGGAATATGACTTCGAATTGGTTCATATAGCCGGGAAGAAGAATGGTTGGGCGGACACGTTGTCACAACGCCCAGACTACGAACATGGTGAAGAAGATAATAAGGCATTGGTGGTCCTACCCCCTGTCTTATTCAGCTTCGCAAGAATGATGGGGTCAGAATATTATAACCCCAGCAACCAGAAAGAAAGGGAGCACTATAGTGCAATGGTAAACCATCGCAAGTACCAATCCCTTCAAGACCAGGTGGAAGAGGACCAGCAGACGAACAAAAGGAGCCAGGAAGTGCTCAAGAAATGGTCAAACACCTACGTTCTCACCAAACTAGTCAGAATTTGGTGGAAGATCGAAAACGATACAGACCAGATCGTTGTTGCCGGAGACAATGATCTGAAGAGGGGGGTAATTCGCTTTTACCACGATACCCCATCAGCCGGACACCCAGGAATCACAAACACATACACCCTGGCAAAACGGGACTTCTGGTGGCCAAAGATGAAAGAAGATGTGGAGCAATACGTAAAGGGATGCGCAGCGTGCCAAGCAAATAAAATCAACACGCAGCCACTAAAACCAGCTATGATCCCTATTGCTCCAGAAAACTCTTTGCCATTCGAGACAGTCGCCATGGACTTCATCACAAAGTTGCCACTTTCGGGCAAATATGACACGATCCTCACAGTTACGGATCATGATTGCAGTAAAGCGGCGGTATTTATACCCTGCCAAGAGACAATTACTGCAGAAGGGGTAGCAGAACTCTACCTGAAACACGTGTACACCCGATTCGGTGCCCCGAAGAAGATTATCTCTGACCGAGATACCCGATTTACGTCACACTTTGCCAAAGGCCTGTGCGAAGCATTGAAGATACACCAGAACATCAGCACGGCATATCACCCAAGAACTGATGGCCAGTCAGAAAGGACAAACCAATGGCTCGAACAGTATCTTCGATTCTGGTGCGATGAAAGGCAAGATGATTGGCACAAGTACCTGCCAATGGCGGAATTCGTGCATAACCAATGGCCAAACTCCACCACCCGAAAGACCCCCTACGAAATGCTCATAGGGTACACACCGAGACTTGAATTTGGGACTAAAAGCAAGGTCCCCTTGGTAGAAGAAAGGCTCACAGCCATAGAAAAGGCGCGAACAGACGGCTACGAAAATATCATCAAAGCGCAGAAGATGATGGCCATTGCGCACCAAGGGAACAAGAAGTTCCAACCGTACAAAGAGGGAGATCAAGTGTGGATCGAGGGAACCAACTTGAAGACCCTGTACCCAGCAGCTAAACTCAGGCCGAAGCGGCACGGACCCTTCAAAGTGATGAAACAGCTATCAGAGGCGGTGTACCGTGTGGAACTGCCAAGACAGTGGAAGATTCATAATGTGTTTCATGCGAACCTTCTGACACCTTATAAGGAAACGGAGTTCCACGGGCCGAACTATACCCGGCCACCACCTGATATCATCAATGAAGAACCCGAGTACGAAGTTGAGAAGATTCTAGATGCGCAGCAACATGGGAAAGGGCGCAAGCTCCACTACCTAATCAAGTGGAAAGGCTATCCCACGAGTGACAGTTCGTGGGAGAAAGCAGAAGATGTCCATGTGGACGAACTGATAGCGGAGTTTAAAGCCAGGAAGGGGACAAACAAGTCAAAAGCCCGTAAAACGTATATAAGATGGGCCAAAACGACAGAGGAACCCCATCCCCTTCCTCACCACTCCCATCCTGTTTCCACTACATCTGCTCCCACCAGCACTGTATCATCACTCCCTACCTCATCACCTCCCATCATAGCTCCTCCATCTCATCCCAGTCATAAGCCATGCACTCTTTTCCAATCCCCAGCTATGACTTGCGTCTCTACTCAGAAGCCCTCAAAAACAAGGAGGCACCCACCTGTCATCGTACCTTGGCGCGACACGCATATTCAATCACAGGCTGTCCGCCATACAGCACAAACAAAATTCACAACCCCACCTTTGAAAGACTCAGGAATGGAGCCAGGCGTTCACTTAAGAAGGCTGCCATTGCCGCCGGTCACAAGCACTGTAACTGGTGTGGGCGTGAATTTCCAGACCACATACGCTGGAGGATGGGACAACAAGAAGAGTGGGAGATGTGTTACTGTTGAAGACAGTAACGTAGGAGAGGGACGACCAGCCTCAAGATACAAGAACCCAGACACTAATAGCCGCAGCAAAGAGAGGTGCTACCCATCAGCTGGCCTATTAGTGGAAGCAAGCCAATGTACTGGCTTCCTTCACCCCTTCGCCAACAGATCCTGGAGACCGGTAACGCCAATAGAAATTTGGGTCACCACGAAAGTCAAACAGGAAGAGGGAGGGGGACCACCCAGAAGAACAAACATTGAGGCTGGGACGACAGAGGGAGTGAAGAAGAAAGAAAATGCCAGGGATGGCAAGAAGAAGAAGAGACTCGGAAAGGAGTCGAAGACCCTCAATTGGATCAAGGGGGCTCTTAGTTTGGCAAAGCCGAGGCGACTTTGCGCTTGAAAGGGGGGCTGTGTTATGACACTGCCTATTTTAATCCCCTTCCTCTAACCGCCTTAGGACACGTGATAACCTTTTACTTTCACATCACGTGGTCATTCTCATACGAGCCATGGAGACTTGCTATTGTTTGGTTCTCATAAGAGTCATGGTGACTCTTTACTGATATTCCCTTGTGAGTCATGACGACTCTTGCCCATTGCGAAGGGGCTACTGTTTCAGATATATCAGTTTCACGTATATCTACTGTTTCACATCCTACATGTGATTACTGCTGGCTGCGCCGCAGTTCGTATTATGATTGCTCGATGACTCGATCCTAGGATGCCATTATCATTCTATCCTAGGATGCCCTATTACTTTACTATAAATACAGGCTCACCAGGTAGTAGTAGCCTTAGACTTGACTTTTTGTATCCTACGGTACTTGAGCAATCGAAGACTGTGAATACTCCATCTCTCACCGAACTCTCCTCTCACTGAAGAATCCTAAGTTCCACTATTGGCTTAGGCTGACTCTTCAACTCGTACATCCTCACTGAAGTTCCTCCTTGGAACTTCCCTTGACAACCAGACCCCTTAGTGCAGCGTCTCTGTAGACCGACTTAACCCATGTCAGGTGAACGTCCCTACCGTGACGTAACACAGGTCCCTTTCTCTTTCTAGTAAGACGCGGTGCTCCTCCTCCAAGAAGCGGTACCTATCGACATCAGCATTAACCCCAATGTCATTGAGGACTCTTAGGCCTGTTTCAATGGCCTCTTTGTCAGGGTGGTCGGTGTGGAAGGGGGAGAGGTCGCTGTTATCAGGGAAGGAAGGGGGAGGTCCATGGAAAGGAGCAGCCACAAGTGGGGCTCTGTAGTCTTGGTAGCGGCCTGTGTCCCTGCGGCGTTCTAGGATGTAGTGGTTGTGACCCTCGTGGTCCCACTCATAGCGAATGTAGTGGGGATGCTTGGGGGTGCTGTCCAGCGCAGTGACGAGGAAAGAGTAACGAGCATGGTTGGCCCGTCGTGAGTCATAGATTTTGAAGCCTGCAGGGGGGTTGTCATCGGACCTGTCATTGCCCAGGTCGATAGAAGAGGCAGGCGATGGGGAGTGGGAGAACGGTGTGAGGGGGTGACGAGGCTCAGGGGTATGGAGACGGAGATAGGCAGGGGAATTGGTGCGAGGGGGAACAGGGAGAGGCTCAGGGGATGGAGCCGGGGACTGGATACGGTCAGCCAGTGGAAGGGGGTTGCCTAGAGGAGACCCAGGAGCACCAAAGGTTCCCTCAGAAGGGATAGGGGATGCAGCACGCGAGCCGATGCGGTCAGCAAGAGAGCAGTCATTGGTGGTAGCAGGGGAGGCAGACATAGTGGCAGTAGTGGGGGATAGAGTGATAGAGTGGATGATGAGCGGAGTGGGGGAAAAGGCAGGGTTTAAGTATGGGGTTACTCCATGTCCGTCCCAGAGGGAGCGGATGGAGCTAGGGTTTTGCCAGTGGAAATTAGTAACAAGTTGGTCGGCATGAATGTGAGCCAATGGTTCCCATGAGTCATGGGCCTCGGAGAAGCCCTTCCATCTGACCAAATACTGCAGTTGGTTGCCCCTGCGTCATGACCCCAGAATTTGCTCCACTTCCCACTCCGGTTCCCCATCAATCAGGTCAGGGGAAGGTTCCGTAAAGTTCGGACCGTGCTCGGGTGTTTCCTTAAATGGGGTGAGAAGGGAAGCATGGAAGACGTTATGTATCTTCCATTGCGGAGGGAGCTTGAGACGGTAAGAGGTGTGTGAAATGGCAGTGGTGACTAGGAAGGGGCCGTAACGCCTTGGGGATAGTTTGGCAGATGGATGGGTGGTGTGAAGGTTCCTGGCCTCGAGCCAGACTCTATCTCTGACACAGTAAGGGGTGAAATGAGTGTGTGACCTAGTCATGAGGTCCTGTGAGCGCTTGATAGCGTCTTGTGCCTGCTGGCGTGCTTCCTTTATCTGTTGCATGCACTGGTCAACAGAGGGAACAGTGGAGAAGCGGAAGGTTTGGTGAACACGTGGGGTGTGTCCCATGAGGAGGTCAAAGGGGGTCTTTTTCGTGGTAGAACTGGGCCAGGAGTTGTGTGCGAATTGTGCAAGGGGGAGCCAGGACGCCCAGTCGTCCTGTTTGTAATTAGTGAAGATGCGGAGATACTGTTCCAGCCATTGGTTAGTGCATTCCGATTGGCCATCAGTTTGGGGGTGGTAAGCGGTACTAATGTTCTGATCAATGTGAAGTAATTTGCAGAGTTCTTTGGTAAATGCGGAAGTAAAACGAGGGTCTCTGTCCGAAATGATGCGTTTGGGAAGTCTGTAATGGGGAAGTACGTAAGTAGCATAAAGTAATGCTGTTTTCTCAGCGTCTATGGTTTCGTTGCAGGGGATGAAGATGGAGGCTTTAGAGCAGTCGTGGTCCGTAATTGTAAGTATAGTATCGTAGTTGGAGGATAGGGGGAGCTTTGTAATGAAGTCCAAGGCAATGGTTTCAAAGGGAAGGGAATGGGGGTCTGTGGCAATGGGGTAGAGTGGTGGCTTTGGATTGGTAGGGTTATTTTTGCACGATTGACAGGTGGCGCAACCCTTAATGTAATTGGTGACAGAGATTTTCATGTTTGGCCACCAGTAATCACATGAGATAGCCCAAAGGGTCTTGGAAATTCCAGGGTGTCCGGCTGTGAGAGAGTCGTGATATAGGGAAATTACCCCCCTCCTTAGATTGTCATTTTCCACAATGACAAGGCGTGAGCCGTTCCAGAGAAAGCCCTCCTTCTGAGTGAGGTTGTGAGAGAGCGTCCACCTAGAAAGGAGGTCCGGCTGTTTGAGTTGGTGGGCTCGTGCATAATCATCGAGAGAGGAGGAGAGGGCAGCATTGACAAAGAGCGAAGGGGGGAGGACAGTGACCTGGTCATTGTCCGCTGAGCCATCATAGAAGTCAGGGTGCCTGGAAAGAGTGTCGGCCTTATTGGAGGCTCCAGGCTGGTGAACGAGTGTGAAATGGTAATCTGCTAGTTTGGGGAGGTATCTGGCGACACGACGATTGATGCGTTGGGGGTTACGGTAGTATTGGAGGTTCTTGTGATCAGTGAGGACGGTGATGGGATGGGGGGATCCTGCTAGGAGGTGGCGCCAGTTCTCCAGGCCACGAACGACAGCCAGGAGTTCTCTGTCATGGATATCATAGTTCCGTTCTGCCTCGGTGAACGTCTTGGAGTGGAAGCCGATGGCACGGGATTTACCCTGGGGATCTTTCTGGGATAGGATAGCACCTGTGGCGAAGGCAGAAGCATCTACTTCCAACTGGAAAGGTTTGGACATATCAGGTTGAGACAGAGCGGGATCAGAGAGGACGTGGGAGATGAGGGTACTGAGGGCATGGTGACATTCAGGAGTCCATCGGAATGGGGTCTCCTTCTTCAGGAGTGTGGTGATAGGACGTGCAATGTTGGCGAAGTTGGGGATGAAGGGGCATTGGTATCCTAAGACACCCAACGTGCTTTGGACCTCTTTGAGGGTTTTGAGATTGCGTGGCCAGTCGCGGAGGCCATCTGCTTTGACAGGGTCAATCTTGATCTGGTCACCATCTACGATGATGCTGAGGTATTTGATGCGGGGTTGTTCAAAGGCGCACTTGGAGGGTTTGAGGAAGTAAGACTCGACCTCTAGGAGGTCAAGGACTTCATGGACAATGGTGCGGTGGCGTGATAGATCGTCATGAGTAGCGATGAGGATGTCATCCATATAGATGAAGAGTTCTTTGGGGTACTTGTCCTTGAGATGGCAGAACATGCGGTTCATGGTGCGGGAAAATGTAGCAGGGGAGTTGGTGAGGCCGAAGAACATGACACAAGGTTGAAAGAGGCCGAAAGGTGTTTTGAACGTGGCCTTCCACTGATCTTCTTCTTTGATGCAGATATTGTTATAACCCCAGCGGATATCGAACTTGGTGAAGATCTTCTTCCCCTGGAGCTGTTCAAGGATGGTGTTAATCAGTGGGAGGGGGTACATGTCACGGATGGTCCATGAGTTAAGGGGCTTGTAGTCTTGAGTGGGGCGTAGTTTGCCATCCTTTTTCTTCACGAAGAAGAAGGAGGAGGCGTAGGGGGAGTTGGATTCGACGATGTAACCTTTCTCCAAGTGTTCCTTAATGAACTCCTTGGTGACTTCTTCTTCGGCCGGGGTGAGGGGGTATACCTTGCAATTAATGGTGGCGGGGGCATCCGGTTTAAGGGTGATGGCATGGTTGTCTTCTTGAGCAGGGGGGAAGCGTTGTGCAGCTTTCTCAGAGAAGACAGTGGCGTGGTGTTGGTATTCGAAGGGGATGTCAGTTACTGGTGGGGTTTTGGAGGCAATGGCCTTCTCAGCCCACTTCTGGGTGATGCTGTTGATCTGGGAGTGGACGCGTTTATGATAGGAGACGGAGTGAAGGGCGAGGTCCCCTCCTTCAAGGGTGTTGGTGGTCCAGTCAATTCTGGGGTTGAATTGTTTGAACCATGGGTGACCTAGGATGAGGCAGTCATGTCCAAGGTTGGCGATGTATAAGGGCATTCTTATTGCTTGTGCCCCTTGGTTGATGACGAGGTAGGTAAGGTGGGTAATGGAGCCCGCCTGGTTGAGAGTTCCGTCCATGTTGTGGACGAGGCGAGGGGTGCGTAGTTCTTGTGTTCCAAGGTGTAACTTTGAGACGGTGCGAGTGTCGATGAAATTGTTGGTTGCCCCACTATCAAGGAGGACTTCTACTTCAGCCTTTCCATGCCACATGTAAATCTGAATGGGGATTGTTATTGAATTGTTCTTTGTACTGTACATGGTGCTAATGGTTGCCTTGCTCTCGGCTGTTAGAGTTCGGCATCGTGAAAATCCTGGTCATCCAGGTATTCTCCTCACTCTTCTTCAGTCATGCTGGCTATGATAGCCGCAATCTGTTGAGCCTTGGTTTTCTTGGGGACACTAGTAGAGGGAGTGGTGGAAGCGGTGGT
This sequence comes from Lactarius evosmus, assembly GCA_951394315.1. Classification (NCBI taxonomy): domain Eukaryota; kingdom Fungi; phylum Basidiomycota; class Agaricomycetes; order Russulales; family Russulaceae; genus Lactarius; species Lactarius evosmus. Next base: position 2,697,117 of record OX596130.1, on the reverse strand, counting down.
GGGGGGTGCAGGGGTGGACGATGTGGAGGTGGTGCGAGCACTGGAGGTGCTCTGGTGCTGGGGGCATTCGCGGGACATATGTCCCTGACGACGACAATGGAAGCAGCGCCCTTCTTTTGCTAGCTTCTCACATTCTTCTGGGGTGAGCTTCTTGAGCGTTCAGGGGGTGCTGGTGGTGGCATCTACATCCATGGGGACAACACCATGGTTGTGGGACTGGGTGTGACGGGGCTGTGTGGTGTGCAAAGTGGACTGGAACTGGGTTTTCTTTTTACTAAGGAGGAGGTTGGAGTTGCACAGCTCGTGCATTCGTTCTACTTCTCTTCGTGCTACATTCTTCCACTTGCCCATGGTGACAGGCCAGGTATCCCTATAGAGGACACGACGGTGGATGGACTCTTCAAGTCCAGCTTTGAACTGAGCGATGGTGCCCTTGGCAGTGGGTTCCCATTCAGCAGCTGTGGCGAGCAGCTCGAAGGTGGCAATGTAGGTATCGATGTCAAGGTCCTTTATGCGAAGGTTCATGAGTTTTTGGTAGGCCGATTGGACATGGGTGGAGTCGGCCCAGGCACTCTTGAAGTCGGCCTCAAAGGTGTCCCATAGGACTTCGTCTGTGCGGGCAGTGGGGGTGGTGGAGTGTTTGACTTTAGCGATGAGGGCCTTTTCTTGGGCCTCCACTCAGTCAGCGACGAGGGGTCCCTGGATGTAAGACAGGGCAGTGAGGACGCGCAGGTAAGGTTGCGCCATGATGTCGATGTTGTCATTGAGGGCCCAGTAACGATGGAACTGGCTAAGGAAGGTGCTGCTGAGGGTGCAGTCACCAGTGAAGGTGTTTGGAGCGACTGATCGGAGTGCTCCCGATGTGATGGTTCAGGTGGTCATGGTGGTAGGAACTGTGATTGGTGCTGTGGTTGCAGGTGGGGCAGTGGTAGGGGGTGCTGTGACAGGAGTGGGAATGCGCGGAATGGATGGGAGAGTAGGTGGTTCGATGGTGGGGAGTGCGTTGTCTGGGTTACCGGGGTTAGTGGGTAGGTACCAGCCAAGTCCTAGTCCGTGTTCTGCTGGGTCTGCTGGGGCAGCGTGGTCTGGAGAGGTGAAGAAATTTGTGCCTTCTCTGGTGAGGAGGTGCCAATGATGGTTGATGAATTCGACCGGAACTGCTTTTCCGTTGTGGTTATGGTAATACCCTCCTTGTGGATTGCTAGGGAATGTAGACCAGTAGGTGGAACCAATGATGTGGGCAGGGAGATCTGCTTTTAAGTGACGGGGTACTAGGATGGGGTGGACAGGATCTAAGGCGATGGATAAACTAGCCACGGTGTTTCAGGGTGCTGTGGGTCGATGGGTATAAGGGAGCAGCAATCAGAGTTACTGCAACGAGGTAGAAGAGTCTTGTCTTATGTTAAGGCCTAGTGGGGCCTTGCTGTGTGACATGCACCGAGGGGATGAGGGAACAAAGACAGAGTACGAGAGCAAGGTGCTCGGTAAAGACAACAAGGACCGAGGGAGTTCTAGGAGATGAAGGTCCACGAAGGATGACCAAGGAACAAGGGTTCAAAGGGAGCTAAGTCGATGGACTTAGCGACGAGGTACAAGGGGCTTCGGCCAGAAGGCCAAAGGTACGAGGGACTAAGTCGAACGACTTAGGGTCTGTGTGTGCGCGTTGTTATAGCACAAGCGCAAAGCTTCGAAGTGGCTCCCAACTAAGGGAAGACCGACAGTGGTGGTGAGACGGCAAGAAGGAGGCACACAGAGAGGAGTGGACAGGTCTGGTATTTGCTAGTATGATAAACAAAGACAAGACTAGGGAATAAGCACACAAGTGGTCAAGCTTATATAGGTAGCTACTCCGTGTCCGTCCCATGAAGGGGATACTATAATAGAAAACAAAAGGCAACACGAATGGGGAAGAGGGTAGAACAGGGAACAATAGGAAGCGCAAAAGGGGAAAAGGGAAGAAGGGGAATCGGAGTAAGAGAGTGTACATGGTAATGAGTCAACAGGTTAGTACTCCAAGATAGTCCGAGGATGAGGAAAGCGATAAGGTAAAAAGAAAAGTAAGTCCGTGGTGAGCTGGATCACGACACTTTCCATTGATCAGTAGGTCGACCTCCCAGAGGGGGAGGGTGTAGTTAGTGGTGCAAGTGGTGGTTGGTTCTGGAACTGAAGAGATATAAGTGGAGGGGGCGAGTTCTTTGAATGCACCAGTTTCAATCTGCCTAGGGTGAAGTTGCTCAGCAAGTGTCTTCCGGATAGGGCCACTAGCCGTGAGGATGTGAGCTGGGGTTGTTTGGGAGAGTTTACCTTCTAAGAGCCAGGTTGTGAGCTCCTTTGTAAGGTTCTGGTCTTCGATGTCTGACTGGTACTTGAATTGTGGTGGTTGGTGTGCTCCAGCTGAGTGTGGGGTAAATGGCATTGTGGCAGGTTGGATTGGAGGTGGTGGGTTTTGGGTGATAGGTGGGGCAGGGGGTTTGGTATGTCTGGCTTCTCACCATTTTTGTTCTGCAGCGAAGACTTTGAACATGTTGTATGCTTCTTCACCATTATCTGAGCTTGCCTCATTGTCGCTTCTTACAGCCTCAAAACTAAGTGTCATGTGCGGGGGGGTTGCACTGTGGGAGGGGGGCACCACTTGTCCAGATGGGGGTGGAGTACTAAGACTCACCTGTTTGAGCGCTGCCTGCTAGCCAGGTGTCAATGCCATTTTTGAGGCCTCATCCACTCCTGTCGTTTGGGATGGTTTGGCCATCTGGGAGATACATCCTTCCATTAATGATGGTAGCGTGTTTGGTACGTATGTATTCTTCAGCTGCGGGGCATCTTCTGACGACATGCCCTTGCTGTGTGCAGAAGGCACACCCATCTATTCTTGTGGTTTTGCCAAAGAAGGATGCTGTATCATTTGATAGCATTTTGGGTTGGTTTTGCTGGTACTGGGGCTAGGTGGTGCTTGCTGTGGTGTTTGTGGGGGTTTGATATGCCACTGTGGATGTTTGGCCAAAGTTGGGTGGTGGAAGGGGTTTGGCTGCGTTTAGGAAGTGGTGGCTAATCTGTGCATAAAGTACAGCATATGCGGGGTCACGTACTGAGAGATTGTGCATTCTTAGTACCATATCCTCAATATCCTTATCTTCCCATGTTCCTGGCTTGTGTGTTGATTAGAGAGATGGACCATTCTGGTCATATATTCAGGTTTGGGAGGTTCATGCTGGGCATGTGTGAAGTTACAATTTGTTACGTCATGGTAGGGACGTTCACCTGATGTGGGTTAAGTCAATCTACAGAGACGCTGCACTAAGGGGTCTGGTTCTGGTTGTCAAGGGAAGTTCCGAGGAGGAACTTCAGTGAAGATGTATGAGTTGAAGAGTCAGCCTAAGCCAATAGTGGAACTTGGGATTCTTCAGTGAGAGGAGAGGGTTTGTTCGGTGAGAGATGGAGTATTCAAAGGTCTTCAATTGCTCGAGTATGGTAGAGTACAAAAAGTCAAGTCTAAGGCTACAAGCTACCTAGCAAGCCTGACTTTATAGTAAATGGGGATCCTAGTACCGAGTCATAACGGCGTACTAGGATTGAGTCATCTGAACAATAAGTAACTGCGGCGCAGTCCGCAGTATGTATGAAACGAGTCTGAAACGAAAGATGACTGCCCCTTGTCAACGGGCTAAAGTCACTATGACTCGTATGAGAAATAAGTAAAGAGTCACTATGACTCTTGTGAGATCGGTCACGTGAGATAAACAAAGATAAAGAAAGAAAAGAAATTGAGTTGTATCGTAACACAGCCCCCCGTTTAGGCGCAAAGTTACTCTGGACTTTGCCTTACAAGCCCATCAGGTCATCATTCCAGTAGAGGTCATAGTCGACCTCATTGTTGTCCCAATTCTCCTTCTCTTCTTCGTCACCCATCTTGGTGCACCTGTGACGCTTGACGAACCCCCAGCTGCCTGTGTGGCGACAGAAAGGGCATTGCTCGTAAAGGGGGCATTCGAGCTCACCATGGTGTGTCCCGACCTTCCCACACTTTCCGCACGACTCCAGGGTCCACTCTTCCCTATCCATCAACCCGATACGCTCCAAGAGCGTCATCTTTACTTGGCTGCTTGGTCCAACCTCCACCCAAGGCTCCGGGGTTTGTTCCCTTTCGTCTGTCTCTTGCTGGATAGTGGAGGTGGTGATGCGGATACGTAGGGCCCCTCTCTCCTCCCGCTTCTTCTGCTGCTTGCGCTTCTTGGGGCATTCCTGGACTTTGTGCCCGCGCTTCTTGCAGTGGTAACACTTGGGCAACAACTTGCCCTCTTCGTCATAGAGGATGGGCATCTCAGCCCAGCGGGAGGTACGTGGGTCGACAGGGAGTGGCTCGGGGGAGTACCGGAAGCGGGTCGGAAGGCGGTACTCATGGTTGAAGGACGCGTGGATAATTTGACAAGCGTCAGCCATCTCCAACCTAGTCTTGCAGGCTTCGTACTCACGCTCCACCAGTACTAGCTCCCTCATGATCTCGCTGACCTTGTGCTGGGCGTCGCGCAACAGGCCGTCGAGCGTGTTCTTCAACTCCTGCTTTGTCCTAAAGCGGTTGATCTCCCCGGTCAGACGGGGGTCGTCAATTTCTTGGAGGGCGCGGTTCACCACGAACTCCGTTTCATGGTTCCGCGCCAACTGTCTCCAAAGGGCCTCTGTCATGAGCCCGTAGTTCTTCGCTCTCCTCCCTACCTGCACCTCTATGGTGCGTTTCTCCTGTCCCTCCCCAAGGGTCCCCGTTACCATCGTTTCATCCGGTGAGTAGGTGATGAATGTAGCCAAGACTATTCTTGGCTCGGTGTGGTCCAGCCCAAAGCGGGGGTTGGCGACGTAGATGGGGTAAAACAAACGGGAGTGGGGGTCGTTATGGATGTAGCCAAGGGGTGGAGTATACTCAGCTTCCTTGACTGGAAGCTCAGGGAGCTCGGTGGCTCCGTCATCACTGTGCTCCATGATTGGAACACACCGGATAGCCAGCTGAGGAGTAAGAGGGATGGTGCCCTCAGAGCGGGTGTCGGCGACCGATGTGGGAGGCGATGAGGCAGGGAGTTGGAGCGTTGGCACAAGGCTGGCAGGAGCAGAAGTAGCGGACATCATATGAAGAGATAAGGCAGTGTGAGGAAGGGGATAGAGTTGTTCTGTCGTTTTGGCCCATCTTATATACGTTTTATGGGCTTTTGACTTGTTTGTCCCCTTCCTGGCTTTAAACTCTGCTATCAGTTGGTCCACATGGACATCTTCTGCTTTCTCCCACGAACTGTCACTCGTGGGATAGCCTTTCCACTTGATTAGGTAGTGGAGCTTGTGCCCTTTCCCACATTGCTGCGCATCTAGAATCTTCTCGACTTCGTACTCAGGTTCTTCATTGATGATATCAGGAGGCGGCCAGGTATAGTTTGGCCCGTGGAACTCCGTTTCCTTATAGGGTGTTAGAAGGTTCGCATGAAACACATTATGAATCTTCCACTGTCTTGGCAGTTCCACACGGTACACTGCCTCGGATAACTGTTTCATCACTTTGAAGGGTCCGTGCCGCTTCGGCCCGAGTTTAGCCGCTGGGTACAGGGTCTTCAAGTTGGTTCCCTCAATCCACACTTGATCTCCCTCTTTGTATGGTTGGAACTTCTTGTTCCCTTGGTGCGCAATGGCCATCATCTTCTGCGCTTTGATGATATTTTCATGGCCGTCTGTTCGCGCCTTTTCTATGGCTGTAAGCCTTTCTTCCACCGAGGGGACTTTGCTTTTAGTCCCAAATTCAAGCCTCGGTGTGTACCCTATGAGCATTTCGTAGGGGGTCTTTCGGGTGGTGGAGTTTGGCCATTGGATATGTGCGAATTCCGCCATTGGCAGGTACTTGTGCCAATCGTCTTGCCTTTCATCGCACCAAAATCGAAGATACTGTTCGAGCCATTGGTTTGTCCTTTCTGACTGGCCATCAGTTCTGGGGTGGTATGCTGTGCTGATGTTCTGGTGTATCTTCAACGCTTCGCACAGGCCTTTGGCAAAGTGTGACGTAAATCGGGTATCTCAGTCAGAGATAATCTTCTTCGGGGCACCGAATCGGGTGTACATGTGTTTCAGGTAGAGTTCTGCTACCCCTTCCGCAGTAATTGTCTCTTGGCAGGGTATAAATACCGCCGCTTTACTGCAATCATGATCCATAACCATGAGGATCGTGTCATATTTGCCTGAAAGTGGCAACTTCGTAATGAAGTCCATGGCGACTGTCTCAAATGGCAAAGAGTTTTCTGGAGCGATAGGGATCATCGCTGGTTTTAGTGGCTGCGTGTTGATTTTATTTGCTTGGCACACTGCGCATCCCTTTACATATTGCTCCACATCTTCTTTCATCTTTGGCCACCAGAAGTCCCGTTTTGCCAGGGCATACGTGTTTGTGATTCCTGGGTGTCCGGCTGATGGGGTATCATGGTAAAATTGAATTACCCCCCTCTTCAGATCGTTGTCTCCGGCAACAACGATCCGGTCTGTGTCATTTTCGATCTTCCACCAAATTCTGACTAGTTTGGTGAGAACGTAGGTGTTTGACCATTTCTTGAGCACTTCCTGGCTCCTTTTGTTCGTCTGCTGGTCCTCTTCCACCTGGTCTTGAAGGGATTGGTACTTGCGATGGTTTACCGTTGCACTATAGTGCTCCCTTTCTTTCTGGTTGCTGGGGTTATAATATTCTGACCCCATCATTCTTGCGAAGCTGAATAAGGCAGGGGGTAGGACCACCAATGCCTTATTATCTTCTTCACCATGTTCATAGTCCGGGCGTCGTGACAACGTGTCCGCCCGACCATTCTTCTTCCCGGCTATATGAACCAATTCGAAGTCATATTCCATGAGTTCCGCATGCCATCTTGCCACCCTTCTATTGTGGTCTCCTGGGTTCTTCCAGTACAATAGGTTGGCGTGATCTGTATGCACCTTTACTTTGAACGCTGGTTGGTGCAGGAAATGTCTCCAATGCCGAAACATTTCCACAAGGGCTAGAAGCTCCTTGTTGTATACGTCGTAATTTCTTTGGGCATCGTTCATGGTTTTTGAAAAGAATGCTACCAGGTGGAGCACTCCTTGTTCGTTTCGTTGCATTAGGACGGCTCCCATTGCATAGTTTGACGTGTCAACTTCTACTTCGAATGGTTTCTTCTGGTCCGGTTGTATCAAAACTGGTTCTTCACATATTCGCTTCTTTAGCATTTCAAACACACTTTCTTCCTTTGGTCCCCAGTTCCATTGAACGCCTTTCTTCAGTTGGTCGTTCAGTGCCTTCGCAATAAAGGAAAAACCACAGATAAATCGCCTATAGAAGTTGCAGAATCCAAGGAAAGCCCGAATATCTTTTGTGGTTTTCAGCACTTTCCAATCAGCAACTCCAGCGACTTTAACTGGATCCATGGTAACGGTTCCTTTTTCTAGGATTACTCCTAGAAATTCGATGCGCTCTACTTCAAAGAGGCACTTGCTGGGCTTCAAATATAGGTCCAGCTTTTGAAGGTGTTCGAGGACTTTGCTAACCAACTTGTGGTGTTCTTCTTCATCCTTCTTTGTTGCTATAAGGATGTCGTCCATGTAGATGATTACTTGACCAGTTGCTGTTAGGTCATTAAACTGCGTATTCATCATTTGTTGGAACACTGCGGGGGCATTTTTCAGCCCGAACGGCATTACTGTTGGTTCAAACAGCCCTAGGTTCGTTTTGAAGGCAGCTTTTGGTTCATCGTCTTCTTGGAAGCGAATATTGTTGTATCCTGCTCGCACGTCCATCTTGGTGAACAACCTGGCATCCTTCACCTTATCCACTAGTTCCTGTATCAAAGGCAACGGGTATCGGTCGGGGATTGTGAAGGAGTTCAGTTTCCGGTAGTCCACTACTGGACGAAGTTTTCCATCTTTCTTTCCAACGAAGAAGAATGGTGACGAGTACTGTGATTTTGACGGACGTATATAGCCCTTGTCCAAGTTATCTTTGATATATTCGTCGAGCTTTTCTTGCTCTCCTTTAGATAACGGGTATATTTTGCAGTCTAGGGTTTTCGGGGCATCCTCTGTAAAATCAATAGCAATATCCCATGGTTGGTGTTCCGGATATCGCTTTGCCTCTTCTTCAGAAAAGACCTTCTTCCATTTGTAGTAGTGTTTCGGGACTACCTGGTCCCAGGTTTTCTCTTCTTTTGGCAGCGCTTTTACTGCCATTTCGGTTAACGTCGAGCTTCTTTTGAGGATTTCTTCATCCATTCGGTGGACAAAGAGTTCTTCCCCAGGGGTGCATAATGATGCAGCCTTCTTGATCCACGCATCTTGTATGCGGATCACTTCTGCATCCGTTGTGTGTGAAATGGTCTTGATGACAAGTGGTTGCATGCTTTCATCAAGGGTCGCGCTTCTCCAATCGACCAATGGCTGGAAGGCAGCAAGCCATGGGTACCCTAACACCATCTCGTCATCTCCTAGATTTGTGACGAGGAATCTCATGTTCTGTTTCTTCTCCCCAGTCCGGATGTGCAGGTCAACGTAGTACTTGATGATCCCTGACTTATTCTGGGTCCCGTCAATGTTCCACACAATGCGGGGTCGTGGCAGCTTTAGTTTGCCAATCTTCATTCTTTTCAGGAGCTTGAAGTCGATAAAGTTGTCCGTGGCTCCTGAATCCACGAGAACTTTTCTTTCGGCCGTTGTGTGTGAAGTTTGTATCAGAGTTGGGATTTGGAGACTTTGATATTTACAAACAAACACATCTTTAAACTGTAACGCACGCGCCATGGCCGCCGGGTTTGTGCATTTTAAAAATCCTCCCCGTGCTCTTCTGCCTAAGCCTCTTTGATCATTGCGTATTTTTCCTTGGTTGAGAGGCTTTTAAGGAGGGAAGATCGCACATCAGTAGGGGTGGATCCAGTTTCGGACTCTTCTTCCGATTCTTCCTCTGCTTCGCTTTCTTCGGCCTTGGCCTTGCGAGCCTTCTAAGGTGGTTTCTTGTCCTTCTGCTTGTCTGGACAGTTGTGGGAGAGGTGTCCTTGTTTGTTGCACGTGTAGCAACGGCCTTCTTTCTTCTGGACTTCAATGTCTGGTTTCTCTTTTGCAGTGGTCGCCGCTGCTCTTCCTCGGGTTCCTCTGTTGTAGTTGGAACGAGAGCGGTCGGCGCATGTGTCCATTGCATCTGAAGCAGGGGCTGGCATTTTAATGCCCAGCATCTTCGCCAATTGGGCAGGGTTCATTTTTCCTGCTCCCTTCTTCCTTGGAGTTTCTTCGTTAATCCCCCTAATGTTCTGGACTGCGGTGTTGTCTGAGTGGTATTGGCACACTCCGTCGGCCCATGCTCTGAAATCCAGAGGGCATACCACCTTATAGACATGGTCCATCATGCAGTAAGGAAGTTTGGATGCAAATAAGGAGAGTGTCGACTGAGCATCTAGGGGGTACGTTGCTTCTGCAGCAAGGGATTCAAACTGGGCAATAAACGCATCCACCTCATTTGGTATGAATGAGAGGTGGCGCAGTTTATCTTCTGCCCGTTCCCTTGCTCCCGTATCCTGGAATGCTTGTTCAAAGCCTTGAGACACTGCTGTCCAGTAGAATTCGTCATTCGGGAGTCTTCCATTGTTCATCTCCGCAAGGATCCAGTTAGTCCATCTTTTGACCCAGTCCTTTACGTTTGGTCCTTTTATGAAGCCAAGTAGCAGGGCCACTCATTTCATAGGTATTGCCATTTGTTCAGCGTCCAAATTTGTGATTCGATACAGGTTGAATTCCTGCATGAATTGGTCCGCAAGCGATCGGGTACCATCAAAGTCAGTTGGGGGGTTTCCTCCAAGTTTGCCGTTTGCCACTCCTGGGCCTGGGCCGGCACCTGCCCCGCCTCCAACAGGGGTGCCACCAGGAGGGGGTCCTCCGCCTCTGGGCGCGCCTCCACCTGCTGGGGCACCTCTGCCTCCAGGTGCGCCCCCACCTCCTGGGGGGCCACCTCCTGGCGGTCCGCTTCCTCCTGGTGGTCCTGGGGGCCCACCTCTGGAGGGACCACTTCCTGCTGCCGTAGTGCTAGCAGGGGGGTTTCCGCTTCCTGTTCCTGTCCCCTTTGTGAAGAATGTTTGTATTGTGGATGGGGGGACAGCCGTCGTTGTTGCAGTTGCAGCTGTGGTGGTTGTCTGTGTTGCCATTGGAGAACTTTTCGTATTACGTCTCTTAGCGGTTGGCACAGTATGCTGGCCTGCCTTCAACGGTGTATCGTCTGGTGGAATCGCTGATACTGTCGTTGGTCTGATCGATCTTCTTCCCAGGTTATACAGGGAGGGGACTGGTTGAGTAGCTGTCCAACGCCTAGTCCTGCTATCTCGCTGTATGAAGTACCACTGCTCGGTACTTTCTTCGTATTCGATGGCTAGGTATGCTGCACTGAGTATGTCGTATACCCAATAACCTTCTTCGCCGCCGATTTCCTGCCAAAGGGCTGCTCCTTTTACGTGGCCAGGAACTTCGTCTTCTGTTCTCCTCTTGATGGGAAACGGTTTGAATCCAAGGACTGATCGGGATTCAGAAATTCTTCGTCCCTTAGCCAGAGTGGCCGTAGGTTCGATAGACTTGACTTAATGTTACGTCACGGTAGGGACGTTCACCCGACGTGGGTTAAGTCAATCTACAGAGACGCTGCACTAAGGGGTCTGGTTCTGGTTGTCAAGGGAAGTTCCGAGGAGGAACTTCAGTGAAGATGTATGAGTTGAAGAGTCAGCCTAAGCCAATAGTGGAACTTAGGATTCTTCAGTGAGAGGAGAGGGTTTGTTCGGTGAGAGATGGAGTATTCAAAGGTCTTCAATTGCTCGAGTACGGTAGAGTACAAAAAGTCAAGTCTAAGGCTACAAGCTACCTAGCAAGCCTGACTTTATAGTAAATGGGGATCCTAGTACCGAGTCATAACGGCGTACTAGGATTGAGTCATCTGAACAATAAGTAACTGCGGCGCAGTCCGCAGTATGTATGAAACGAGTCTGAAACGAAAGATGACTGCCCCTTGTCAACGGGCTAAAGTCACTATGACTCGTATGAGAAATAAGTAAAGAGTCACTATGACTCTTGTGAGATCGGTCATGTGAGATAAACAAAGATAAAGAAAGAAAAGAAATTGAGTTGTATCGTAACACAATTGCACTGGGGGGAAGGGTCATGGTTGAGGTGTGGGTTGTGGTTGTGCCATCTTGTGTTGGGGTCTTTGCTGGGATTAGGCTGGGTATTGTCGAGGTGCTGGGTGGGTCTGTAGAGATGTAGGTCAGCAAAGTAAGAGCATGCTATATCAAAAACATCTGTTAATTTGTAGGGTTGGTTGTGGGGGTGGTTGGGGTGTAGGGGGTACAGGCAGTTTGCTAATGCTGCCCGATTGTACAGTATATATGGAATCCTTTAAAGAATTCTGCATTTCGCTCATCTTCCAAGATCAAGTTGGCTGCATGAAGGGGATTGCTAATAGCAAGGAAACATCTGTAGTATTCCATGACATCTTTTTCATCATGCATCTGGGTTCTGGCTGACAAGTTGACAAGGTCCATCAGACCTTGCCTTAAGTACCAAGTTCTAGCATCCATGTCTAGGTAGAGCTGTTCTAGCTCTTGGTGGAACTTTACCCAGTCGCCAGTTGTGTAGCTAGCCATTGATTTCCATAGGTCTCTTAGTGAGTAGGGGACATATTGAAGGATAGTCTCTACTTTCTGTTTTTCAGTCAATTTGTGTCCATCAGCCAGTTCATCATAGTCAAAGAGGAAGTCAGTGATGGGCTCATCTGGTAGCCCAGTGAAGAACAGTGTTTTTGTTAGGTGTGGCATTGCTGCCAGTCTGATCACCATGTGGGGTGGCATTGGTGGGGCTGGGTGTGTGGTGGTGGGCTTTATTGGTGGGTAGAAGGAGGCTGGGGTGAAGGATCGGGGGATGGAGGCAGAGTGGTGGCATATGGGTAGAGCTATAGGGAGTGTAGGGAGGAGGCGGTGGAAAAGTGGCTGAGTTGGGTGGGGGAGGAAGTGGGCTGGTGGAAGCGTTGCTGGTAGGGGGGTGTCATCATCAAATGGTGCATCATCAGACTCAGAGGGTGGGTCATTGTTGGTCTGGGAAAGGGGGTGGGTGTGAGCGGGTGTTGTTGATGTCAAGATGGGGAAGCTTCCAGGCGGATCAGCAGAGAAGGATACGTGAGGATCTTGGGGGGGGTCAGAGGCAGAGGCTGTGGAGGCTGGGGGCTGGGTAGATTTTGCAGGATCAGTTTTTCTGATATCAGGGGCCGGGGTGGCTAGGGAACTGGGGGGGTTAGCTTTTGGTAGGAACTTACCTGTTTTGTCATGGGTGAGCATGGATAATTTTATTGCCATGCAAGCCAGGGTGGCAATTGGCTGGTCAGGGATTCTTCCACAGGGAGGGGAGGGTCTAAAAAAAATCTATTTGGGGTTTTTACCTGAAGGTGGGCTCCAGTTGTGACAAGGTGAAAGCACCAAGTGCGAGTTCAAGTAAGGCCCTAGATTAAGTAAGCTGTTTTGGATGGTAAGTCAGCGGGACACGGAGGTCAGATAGATATGAAGCAGGTTTAGACAAGCAAGGGAAGGGTGGGGTGCACATGTGGGGACAGAGATGGACAGGATGCTCAGCAGGAGCACAATAGAGCCAGATTAAAGCTATCTTTTTCGAATAGAAGGGCCTTGCCCTATATACAAGTGAGCCCAATGTAATCTACAATACGCAGAGGCCTGGAGCCTCAATATTTGAAGTGTGCTGTGGTGAACGCAGGGAGGTGTTGTTGTCGGTGCATGGGTGAAGTGTCGTGATCCGGCTCACCTTGGACTTTCTTTTTATTTTACGATATCGCTTTGACTCATTCTGGCTTCCCCTCGGAGTACTAACCTGTTGACTCACTACCATGTACGCTTCCTTACTCCAAGCCCCCTTCCTAACATCTTTCCCCTTCTGTGTTCCCTTTGTTCCCTTTCAGTATCCCCTTCATGGGATGGACCTGGAGTAGATACCTATATAAGCTTGACCATGTATACACTTATTCCTCAGTCTTGTCTTCGTTTATCCTACTAGTGAATACCAGACCTGTTCACTCCTCTCTGTGTGCTTCCTTCTCGTCATCTCACCACCACTGTCAGCCTTCCCTTAAGCTGGGAGCCACCTCAAAGCTTTGCGCTTGTGCTATAACAACGTGCACACACAGACCCTAAGTCGTTTGACTTAGTCCCTTGTACTTCGGCCTTCTGACCGAACTCCTTGTACCTCGTCACTAAGTCCCTTGACTTAACCCCCTTGAAACCTTGCCCCTTGATCGTCCTTCGTGGACCCTCGTCACCTTAGGCACCCCTCTCAGTCCTCGTCACCTTTACTGAGTACCCTGTCCCCCAACTCTGTCCTTGCCCCCTCATACCCTCGGTGCATGTCGCACAGTAAGGCCCCGCTAGGCCTTAACATGGAGTGTGATAAGATTAGATTCATCATGTAGGTGGTCAGTCACCCTTACAATATTATTTTAGGCTAGCCTCACATTGTGCGAAGGGTAAATTGCAACACTATAAGGATGCTGATGGGTCCTAGTGTGAGTTCAAAGGCGGAGGGTGTTCCAACTCCAGAGGGAAGGGAAGGGGAAGTGAAGGATTAGTTTCAAGTGCCCTCATTTGGGCCTGACTCGAACTGGCTTCACTTGTGAAGAAGGGGGAAGTTGGAAACTTGGGCGCTCTCAATTCAGAAGGTAAAAGGGTAGTTTTAAATACAAAGAGACAAGTAGCTAATGTAGGAAAGGGGAAGGTAAAACAAGGGGTTCAGGAATGGGAACACGTGGCCAAAGGGGTAACAAAACACATAGTTTCAAGCCCAACACTCAGGCTGCCCTTACACCTCCTAGGGGGTTAAAATCTTGACCATCCCTAGTCAAGCTACTTCTAAAAAAAATTGGACAGTTTTAGAGATGAAAATGATGATATTGAAGCAAAAAAGGGTGAGTGGTGAAGGTAATTGTAAGTAGTATTTAAAGGGAAAGGGACATTGCATGAAGACGTCACGTGTCTTGAAGGTGTGCTGGGTTCTACTGTTGCTGATGTTTTCGTATTTGATCCCGAATTTGCATGCGAGAGTGGCGGTGGTTGGGACATCGATGGGTGTTGAAGGTCAAACAGTGGTGAACCTGAGGTCGAAGTGAAAGGGAGGTGGGCTAGACAATCAAGGGGGAAAGACAGGGAGTAAAAGGCAAAGTTGCACGTGGTGATGGGGGAGCTGCATGTCTTCGACTTGCGCTTGTGAACGTCTTTGTGTGCAGTGTTGAAAGACTTGTGCACATTCAGCTCACATTCACAGGCATTGTCATGTGTCAAATCGAGTGATGAAGTTGTACCTCCCAGGTCGAAAACAAAGCACCTGTTGCAAGGCATGTACTGCTGCCCAAAGGCATTGCATATCTTGGGGTTGCCAAGGTCTTCATTCTTGGTCTTGGACTTGTGCGGCTGGGTGGTGGAGGTCATCGAAATATTGAGGAGTGTCAAAACGAAGAGTGTGGTGGTAGTGATGAGAGCAAAGATGAAGTTGAAATGGGTATGACCGGAACTAGATAGAGGGAACAGGGGAGAGGCGTGAAGGAAACAAGGCGTGAGCAAGTCTTCTAGTGGTGAAGCGAATAGGGGAGGGAGGGTGTTGTCTATTGAAGATGGGTGGTGATGCTCCAGAGAATTCTTTGCGGCAATATCAAAGGCAGATGCAAGCTCAGAGGCAATAGGCAGGAGGTCATGAGTCGAGAGGGCAGGCGAAAACTCAAAGGTTGAGGAAGAAAGGAAGGGAGTAGGCAAAGGATTAGGAGGGGAAATTGTTAGGGCACACAGTATGGATTGGTCATTTGTCATTCTTTTCCACTCTGGTGCAGGTGCTGTCCTCTTCAGGTGCTGGTGTAGCAACCACAGAAGACTGGTCTTGTGCCGTCTCTACAGCACACGAGCGGCTGTACACATACACATGGGCATGCCCCCCATCCCACACCCTCACCGATCCTCTCGCCACATTTGCCAACACATTCTCTGCCAGCCTGTTGGACCTGAGAAATGCAGTGAGGAAGGCTGGAGAGGCCACTGAAGCAACGAGGGATGTTGAGGCCCATGTTGATAGGAGCATGTATCTTGAGGAAGGGCTGTTACAGCACAATCCAAAACAATGGGCCCTTTTTTACAAAGTTACATATACAGTGCTGAGATTGAACGTGACTTATTGGCTGATGCCGAGCTTTTTTCTCATACAGAAAAATATTGTAGTAATTAAAAAATAGAAATAAAACGAGAAATAACACCCAAAGAGCCACAAAATCAAACAAGCAAAAGAGGTGAATAAGGATAGGGGAAATGTAATGGTGCTATTGAATGCTATCCTGAGACTTTATATACATGTGAACCATATCTAAGGTGGAGTGTAGTTAAAATGGCAGTATGTGGGGGAGCGACGAGATGGGGGGAGAAAGTAAACAGTAGGAGTACTCCTAACATGTGATGTCGCCAACCTCTGAGTGACAGATGTGACAGAGGTGTGACATCAGAGTGGACAAGAGAGAACTCTAGGGGGTCCTCTTGAGCTCACTTTCTCTGATTAAATACATATTGGTACACTACTTCACTTGCACATCACACTTGCATAGCCTATGTTTTATACAATACCTACATCTCCTACACATCTTGGATTGCCTATATACTGCTATTTTCATATTTTGTGAGTTACCAGGTCATGCTGACTCATCTGTGTTGTAAAAACAGATACAAGCATGTGGCAGCAATGTTTGCAATGCTCTCGAGTGGCTTTGTCAGAATGGCCAGTTTCAGGGCCGCTGGCTCCCCCTACACCATTGATACAATGTGTTCTCTGCAACTATTTGAACAATTGTTTACTGGTTCCTGTGAATTTGTAGACCCCTAGAGAGACATTAAAAGTACCATTCTTTTGAGGTCATTGGATATGTGGCAGCAGATCTATTGGTGGGAGAGGCTCAAAGGGATGTCTAGTGGATGAAAGGATGTGGAGTTGGAACATGGCAACTGGGATAACTATACGATAATTCAAAACTTGCAGGGAGAGAAGGGGATAGCTATTTGATAACCCTAAATTTTGCAAGGTAACTAATATCCTGAGGATTTCGTTCTCTACTTAATTATGAACCCCACACTTGAATTCTGGAAGTCCGCCACTATGTGTTCAAGTTTGAGGGGCCTATCGTTTTGGATCGCACTGTAAAGTGGGAGAAGGTGCCAGACCCGGGTGCTTGGGGCGTCAAAGTACTCTTGGAAGCATTGGCAGGGGATAACTCGGTATAGGGCAGCAGGTGCCCTTTGTATAAGAACTTAAGCGCGATATACGAAAATAAGTGGTGATGTATTGTACGATGTGTCGCTTGTGTCGATCAAAATACATTTGGTTGTCCTGCTCAATAGGCAGAATCGAAAGCTGCGTCCACGCCAACGTTCATTCATCTGCTCACAATGCCACCAACCCTACTGCTGCTAGGCCACACAGGCACAGTAGGTGCAGGAGTTGGGGCGGTCGCGGGGGTAGACGCAGACGCAGACACGGCAGCGGCGGCAGCTGGGAGCGCGTCACCCGCCGTGCCCATGCAGAAGGCCGCTTGAATGCATTCCTCAGCCTGGCGATCTTTTTCGGCCCTTCGTCCGGGGAGACGCACGAGCTACGCCGCATCGGCCTGTGCGAACCTCGAGAAGCCCTAGCCTCGTAACGTCCTGTCAGAAGCGAGGGGCGGGATGAAGGTGGGCACGCGGTGCTCGGGTTGTCCGTAGGCAGCGAGGTACTGGACCGCCTCGCCTGCTCTGCGCGTGCGAGGGCTGTGCTGTGGGAATGAGGATAAGATGCTTAGCGACAGCACCTGAGCACGTTTTTCAGGCATTGTTGGGTTGGGGTCTCATCGCGTTGAGCAAGGGTGGCTGAAGGCGGGGTACTGTCCCCCAGGCCCATCCACGAACTCGCCACATACCTCTGGGAGACACACTGAGCGCATGTTAATGACACTGACACCACGAAAAGATCCATTTCGCTTTTGACTTTTTGGCCACTACTGATACATGGCTCCACAAAACAGCTCTACACATCGTTCTCATTTACAACACTATTCTGACTTCCCGTTGTCTGTCCCTGTCCCGTCACCGCCTATACCCACATTGCAAATTCGCTTGTCCACCCGGTTCCTATTCCCCTTGGTCCATCGCGTCCTCAGAATCTGGGAAGTTTATCGACTCGTGAATGTAGTTGTGGGCCTCAACCGGGTCTGATAGTGCTGCCATCTTTCGCCTCTGTGTTCCTCTCGCAATAGCCGTCTCTTCGTCCCGAAACTTGTCCTCGACCTCTTTCAAGTCGAACGCATCATGCGGCTGCTGAGATCGCGTCAACAGTAACCTGTACCACTCTAAATCGTCTCCTATAACCGGAAATGTGTCTGATGACAGCCCCGCACACCAGATATCATATCCTGTAAACTTAGCGTCGTGGTTTTTGCGTTCTGGCACGGGCGGAAACTTCACCACAGCTTCGTCAGACGCGAGCGCGAAGACCAATCGGATTACCGGTGGCAACGATACAGATTCGTCCTCAGGGAAAAGGCCGACACTGAACGGATCCATACCGTCGAACAGCGTTTTGTCGATTCTAGCCTTGAATTTTTTATCATTCTTGACTTGAATGAGTATTGCTGACACCGTGTGCCGCGACAGCTTCTTTGTGCCCAAGCAAATCGGAAGGACAATATCGATGCCACGTTGGTTGTCCGCGCACATGACCATCGCGCCTCGCGTGATGAATTTCCACAGATGTTCTGTCGAGATCATGTCGGATTTTTGGATCTTGATGACGTGGTTGAACCAAGTGCTGTAGCCCTCGAAGGCTTCATGAAACGGCCTGTCCTCGCTGGAATTATAACAAAGTTGCGGCTTGGCGATTTTCAACTTCTCGTACGCCGACCCCGGAAGCAACGCCCTCATGAAGTTGTTAACAGAGACCACTCTTGTAGCAGATCGATCACGTGCGTGCATGATGATTAGCGCCGCAACCAGTTCCCCACGCTGCCCACGATCAATGCAGCTCAAGCTCGAATTCTCTGCCAGGTATCGCGCGGCTCCAACAGGCGACATAAGCTCACGAGCGGCCTCGGCTAGGAGCGGCTCCGACCCAGCGATTGTGATCAACTTTTCGAAACCGGTGGTTGCTGCGACACAAAGTCGCATGTGACGCTCAATCTGGGTGTGCGCCACTTCCTGACCATATCCGTATGCGAGGTCAATATCGAGGGCGAATCGTACGGAGAGGCAAGCCAGCGAGCCCGGTCCTCTTGCATCCTTCAATTCGATGGGGCCATCGAGTAGCTTCGCCTTGGCGAACTTCATAAGGTCGTCTATACTGTAGCCATCATCTTCCCGCCTCCCCACCAAGGCGTCGTAATGAGAGCCGAACCTTTTAAAGGCAGTGAATTAGTGATACTCAGAAGGAAATGCGAAACACTCGTACAGTGGCCGGCCTAGGTGCGATATCCATTGGTTCTCGGTCACTCGACCCAGCGTAACTGTATTCTCTATTGCGGGGAACGCGAGGTCGTCAAAGCTAATTTCTGATATTGGGTGAATCAATGGAAGCTCGTGATCCACCACCCGACGCGAAGGGTCTGATCCTATCTCCGGCGAGAATAAACGAAACTTTGCGGCTGTTGAGAGAAACAGAGAGAATATCGGAATTTGGACAATAGCGCGTAAAACACGACGCAATTCTGAGAACAGTGACCATCCTCCCGCCAGATGATTGGTCAGCATATGGCTCTCATCAAAAGCGAGTATAACGAGCGGTCGCCGTGGCCCAGCGTCTGAGTCCAGTATTCCTGCAGGGTCGACGAATCGAGTGAGCTCCATTGCTATTTCTATAACGCTGGAGCCCTGTAGCTTGTATATAGGGCCGGCCACACCCCTCCCCGGAACCACCTGACTATTTTTCATGAACTTGAAATCGTTGGTCATTCTCACAGACTTGGGACCCTCAGAAGCTCACCTCGTCAGCACTGTTAACTACCTCTTGAAAGAACTCTTGCCGATATTTGTTCGGAGCTTCGAACGATTGCCCGTGGGTCATGTGGTGACGGAAAGCCATCGCTAGTTTCTCTTGACGACTCGCAGTAAGTAAAACAATTCTTTTTCGCTTGGTGTCGGACAACTTGCGAACGTCCTCCACGGACAGTTTTGACAGCTCGGACATTTCTTCCACGTCGGGTAATTGTTTCAGGCGGTCGCTGGTGACAAAGAGTAGCGAGAAAAGAAATCCATGGAGCTTCCTTACGACCATATCTTTGTCCAAACCCTTAAATGTGGTAGACAGCCAAGTATGCAGTACCGCATCAACAGGAGGAAAGCCTTTCAAGGACAGGAATATCAGTATTAGTATGCACGAAAGCGAACTAGTACGGGACGTCAGACCTTTGGTTCCCTCACCACGTAGGCACATAGGTATTGTAATAATTTTCATCGCGACTTGATCTATCATCCGGGATTTCCCCGTACCTGAAGAATTTGCGATACTCGTGCACCGAGCGTAAACAATTCTCCGCTTGTCGAGATGAGTAGAGATGGTCTTGAGCAGGACCTCTGCAGCGTCGCCACGGAATTTTGCGCCCCACGAACTTAGCGCAGCTATCATTGGATGTGATTGAGAATACGTTGAAGAACCAGGAAAGGATTCGTACCTTTTCTTGAGACTGTGTCCAAGAAGGGGGTTCCCTCCGACGTCGTAGGAGTCGAAAGCGATTTCTTGAAAAATATGCCTAGACTCGAGATGAGTTTTGTCAGCACGACAGAATCGAGAGACATACGATTTTTCAAGAGATCCTTCCAGTCTTGTCTTTTCGCTACATCTCTCAATAGCTCATAGAACGCTTCGCCTTGGAGCTGAACGTCCTTTTTAAAAGCCTCCTTGGGCGTGATGAGTTCCTTCAGGCCTTCATTTATCGAAAAGGCGTCATTGACGGTATTCCAAATGGTGGGTAGCAATTCTTCCAGATCCGCATCGGAATCATCAGAGTGGATAAATCTCCTAAGCGTCTTGCAATCTCGAACAACATCATCCGGGATAACAGGATCTGGCAATTCCATTTGGTGGGTAGTGCTTGTGGCCATAGATGATAAAGGTGTAGGGGTCGTTACTAGGGGTGGATGGTTGGTAAAATTCAGGAGGGAGGTCTGGAAGCCCCTAATGTGTGGCAAAACAGTCGGTCACAGACAGGTGCGTTTTAATCGCGCATTTCCCACGCTTCAACATGTGCCGGTCAGTTGATGTAATTCCGCAGACACACGTGACCGAAAAAGTCACGTTTTTCGGCCACAACCGAAAGTCCGAATTAAACACAGACATTTCCGAAAGTTCGGCCACTTAGAATATTTTCGATGATGTAATATTTTTATGAAATGCTCACTTTTAAGTAACAAGTCCAAACATTCAAATAAA
The DNA here is from genome assembly GCA_951394315.1 of Lactarius evosmus. Classification (NCBI taxonomy): domain Eukaryota; kingdom Fungi; phylum Basidiomycota; class Agaricomycetes; order Russulales; family Russulaceae; genus Lactarius; species Lactarius evosmus. Next base: position 2,676,627 of record OX596130.1, on the reverse strand, counting down.
TACAAAGTCAATTATCTAAGCGGGAACAAGAAAAAATACAAGTTGATTATCTAAGTGGGAACACAAGAAAAATACAAGTTGATTAACTATGTGGGAGGGGGGTAATACATTAGGATGTACAGTATAGGGTATTGATAGGGCTGGGGGTAGTAACCAAACGATGATGGAGCAGGTTGCGAGAGAGAGAGCGGTGGCATGGGAGTATAGCAAGGTGTGTACATTGGTGCATATGTTGGAGCACATATTGGGGCATTTGCAGCCTGTGGGGAATGGAGATGGGCAGGAAGGGACACTGGTGGCACTGCTGAATGCACCAGTGGTAACTCCACAGCAGCCTGCGCTTGTGTATTAGAAGTGGCCGACTGTGTGTTGGGTTTAGCGCGCTTGCCAGATTGCTCTCTGGCACCATATGGGTCATCACCGAGGCAATTCCACTTATGGTTGGGTTCACCGATTAGCTCAGCCATAAGTGCGCTGTTGACCTTGCCACAGTGTTTCTCGCCCAGATTCACACCCATGTGCCCAGCTGTTTCTGTCCAGGAATGTTGATTTGGGGCAATCACCTCCTTTTCAGGAAGTAGCTCACTGTTGTTGGTCCCTGATACTAGCACATTGAGATGAGAGTGAATTGAATGGACCAATCTCACCATATGTTAAGGCCTAGCAGGGCCTTACGGTGCGACGTGCACCGAGGGTACAAGGGAGACAAGGACAGGGTACAAGGACGAGGTGCCTGGTAGATGGTAACCGAGGCCGAGGGAGTTCTAGGAGACGAAGGTCCGCGAGGGACGACCAAGGAGCAAGGGTTCAAGGGTAAGTCGATGGACTTAGTGATGAGGTACAAGGGGCTTTGGTCAGATGGCCGAAGTACGAGGGACTAAGTTGAGCAACTTAGGGTCTGTGTGTGCGCGTTGTTATAGCACAAGCACAAAGCTTCGAGGTGGCTCCCAACTAAGGGAAGACCGACAGTGGTGATGAGACGACGAGAAGGGAGCACACAGTAGAGGAGTAAACAAGTCTGGTATTCGCTAGTATAATAAACGAAGACAAGACTAGGGAATAAGCACACAAGTGGTCGAGCTTATATAGGTAGCTACTCAGTGTCCGTCCCGTGAAGGGGGATACTATAATAGAGAACAAAAGACAACGCGAATGGGGAAGAGGGTAGAATAGGGAACAATAGGAAGTGCAAAAAGGGGAAAAGGGAAGAAGGGGAATCGGAGTAAGAGGGCGTACATGGTAATGAGTCAACAGGTTAGTACTCCGAGGGGAAGCAAGAATGAGTCAAAGCGATATAGTAAAAGAGAAAATAAGTCCGTGGTGAGCTGGATCACGACATCACCCCCGCTCTTGGTAGATGCTTCCATGCATCAATCACCTCGGTCCTCCGCCTCCCAGTTGACGTCGTCGTAGGCATCGTAGTCGTTGTCATAAGTGTCGTTCCCATAGAAGGACTGCCATGACTTGAAGTACCACTCACAACCACCCTTGAAGTGTTTGTGCTTGGGGGGAACGCGGCACCGCTCTCCATCAAAGCACCTGGAGTGCGGGTAGAAGCATTTGTATGCTGGGTGGCCCATGTTGTTGCAGTAGAAGCAGCGCTGCCACATGGGGCAGTTCCTGGAGGAGTGGGTGACATTGGGGACGCGGCACTTGGTGCACTTGAGGGCAGAGGGGCGGACGGGCTGAGGATTGGGAAGGGGGGCCTTCTGGGAGGCGTGGGACTCGCGACCCTGGGTCAGGATCCAGCGGGACACGCCTGGCTTCTCTTCATCATGAAGCCATGGCATGGGGAAGCGGGTGTAACGCTCCCCTCCTGGGTGTTGGTCCTCCAGATACTCCCTGATGGGAATACCAGAGGATGCCATTGCGTTGTCAGTGTAGCGTGGGTGAGGAATGTAAGCGTTCCCCATAAGATAAGGATGAAGGCGCGTGCGCGCCTGTGATGTAACCAGCCTCTGCCGGATAACTCCCGACCTCCTCCTCCAGTCGTTCCAAGCATCTGCCAAGTCCCTCTCCCGTTCCAGCAAGACGCGGTGCTCTTCTTCTAGGAAGCGGTACCTGTCGATGTCAGCATTGACCCCAACATCGTTGAGGACCCTTAGACCGGTTTCGATGGCCTCCTTGTCAGGGTGGTCGGTGTGGAAGGGGGAGAGGTTGGCGTTATCAGGGTAGGCAGGGGGGGGTCCGTGGAAGGGGGCAGCGGTGAGGGGAGCTCCATAGTCCTGGTAGCGGCCAGTGTCCCTGCAGCGTTCTAAAACATAGTGGTTGTGGCCCTCACGATCCCATTCATAGCGAATGTAATGGGGACGCTTGGGGGTGCCATCCAGCCCGGTGATTGAGAAGGAATAACGAGCGTGGTTGGCTCGTCGTGAGTCATAGATCATGAAGCCGGCAGGGGGGTCATCATCGGACCTGTCGTTGCCCAGGTCGATAGAAGAGGTGGGTGATGGGGAGTGGGAGAATGGTGTGAGGGGGCGACTAGGCTCAGGGGTGTGGAGACGGAGGTAGGCAGGGGAGTTGGTGTGAGGAGGGACAGGGAGAGGTTCGGGGGATGGAATAGGAGACTGGATACGGTCGGCCAGCGGAAGGGGGTTGCCTAGAGGAGACCCAGGAGCACCAAAGGTTCCCTCAGAAGGGACAGGGGATGTGGCACGCGAGCCGATGCGGTCAGCCAGAGAGCGGTCGTTGGTGGTAACAGGGGAGGTAGACATAGTGGCAGGACAAGTAGTGGTGGGTGACAGAGTGATAGAACGGATGATGAGCGGAGTGGGAGAGAAGGCAGGGTTTAAGTATGGAGTTACTCCGGGTTCGTCCTGAAGGGAGCGGATGGAGCTAGGATTTTGCCGATGGAAGTTGGTGATAAGTTGGTCGGCATGAATGTGAGCCGAGGGTTCCCATGAGTCATGGGCCTCGGAGAAGCCCTTCCATCTGACCAAATATTGCAGTTGATTGCGCCTGCGTCGTGACCCTAGAATTTGCTCCACTTCCCACTCCGGTTCCCCATCAATCAGGTCAGGGGAAGGTTCCGTGAAGTTCGGACCATGCTCAGGTGTTTCCTTGAAAGGGGTGAGAAGGGAAGCATGGAAGACGTTATGTATCTTCCATTGCGGAGGGAGCTTAAGACAGTAAGAGGTATGTGAAATGGCAGCGGTGACTAGGAAGGGGCCATAACGCCGTGGAGATAGTTTGGCAGATGGATGGGTGGTGTGAAGGTTCCGGGCTTTGAGCCAAACTCTATCTCCGACACAGTAGGGGGTGAAACGAGTGTGTGACCTAGTCATGAGGTCCTGCGAGCGCTTGATAGCGTCTTGTGCCTGTTGGCGTGCTTCCTTTATCTGCTGCATGCGTTGGTCAACAGAGGGGACGGTGGAGAAGCGGAAGGTTTGGTGAACGCGTGGGGTGTGTCCCATAAGGAGGTCAAAAGGGGTCTTCTTGGTGGTGGAGCTGGGCCAGGAGTTGTGTGCGAATTGTGCAAGGGGGAGCCAGGACGCCCAGTCGTCCTGTTTGTAATTGGTGAAGATGTGGAGATACTGTTCCAGCCATTGGTTAGTGCGTTCCAATTGGCCATCAGTTTGGGGGTGGTAAGCGGTACTAATGTTCTGATCAATGTGGAGTAATTTGCAAAGTTCTTTGGTAAATGCGGAAGTAAAACGAGGGTCTCTGTCCGAAATGATGCGTTTGGGAAGTCCATAATGGGGGAGTACGTAAGTAGCGTAAAGTAATGCTGTTTTCTCAGCGTCTATGGTTTCGTTGCAGGGGATGAATATGGAGGCTTTGGAACAGTCGTGGTCCGTAATTGTAAGTATAGTATCGTAGTTGGAGGATAGGGGGAGCTTTGTAATGAAGTCCAGGGCAATGGTTTCGAAAGGAAGGGAATTGGGGTCAGTGGCAATGGGGTAGAGCGGTGGCTTTGGGTTGGTAGGGTTATTTTTGCGTGATTGACAGGTGGCGCAGCCCTTGATGTAGTTGGTGACGGAGATTTTCATGTTTGGCCACCAGTAATCACGTGAGATAGCCCAAAGGGTCTTGGAAATTCCGGGGTGTCCGGCTGTGAGAGAGTCGTGATATAGGGAAATTACCCCCCTCCTTAGATTGTCATTTTCCACAATGACAAGGCGTGAGCCGTTCCAGAGAAAGCCCTCCTTCTGAGTGAGGTTGTGAGAGAGCGTCCATCTAGAGAGAAGGTCCGGCTGTTTGAGTTGGTGGGCTTGTGCACGATCATCAAGGGAGGAGGAGAGGGCAGCATTGACAAAGAGCGAAGGGGGGAGGACAGTGACCTGGTCATTGTCCGCTGAGCCATCATAGAAGTTGGGGCACCTGGAAAGAGCGTCGGCCTTATTGGAGGCTCCAGGTTGGTGAATGAGTGTGAAATGGTAATCTGCCAGTTTGGGGAGGTATCTAGCGACGCAACGATTAATGTGTTGGGGGTTACGGTAGTATTGGAGGTTCTTGTGATCAGTGAGGATGGTGATGGGATGGGGGGATCCTGCTAGGAGGTGACGCCAGTTCTCCAGGCCACGAACGACGGCCAGGAGTTCTCTGTCATGGATATCATAGTTCCATTCTGCCTCAGTGAACGTCTTTGAGTGGAAGCCGATGGCGCAGGATTTCCCCCTATGGTCCTTCTGAGAAAGGATCGCCCCAGTGGCGAATGCGGAGGCATCGACTTCTAGTTGGAAGGGTGTAGACATATCTGGCTGGGAAAGGGCAGGATCGGAGAGTACGTGGGAGATGAGGGCGTCGAGGGCGTGGTGACATTCGGGAGTCCATTGGAATGGGGTCTCCTTCTTCAGAAGTGCGGTAATGGGGCGGGCGATGTTGGCGAAGTTCGGGATGAAGGGGCGTTGGTATCCTAAGACACCCAATGTGCTTCTGACTTCTTTGAGGGTTTTGAGGTCACGTGGCCAGTCACGGAGGCCATCTGCTTTGACAGGGTCAATCTTGATCTGGTCACCATCTACGATGATGCCAAGGTATTTGATGCGGGGTTGTTCGAAGGCGCACTTGGAGGGTTTGAGGAAGTAAGATTCAACTTCTAGGAGGTCAAGGACTTCATGGACAATGGTGCGGTGGCGTGATAGGTCGTCATGAGTAGCGATGAGGATGTCGTCCATGTAGATGAAGAGTTCCTTGGGGTATTTGTCCTTGAGGTGGCGGAACATGCGGTTCATGGTGCGGGAAAAGGTAGCAGGGGAATTGGTGAGGCCAAAGAACATGACACGAGGTTGGAAGAGGCCGAAGGGTGTTTTGAATGCGGCCTTCCACTGATCTTCTTCTTTGATGCAAATATTATTATAGCCCCAGCGGATATCGAACTTGGTGAAGATCTTCTTCCCCTGGAGCTGTTCGAGGATGGTGTTGATCAGTGGGAGAGGATACGTGTCGCGGATGGTCCATGAGTTAAGGGGTTTGTAGTCTTGAGTGGGGCGTAACTTGCCATCCTTCTTTTTCATGAAGAAGAAGGAGGAGGCATAGGGGGAGTTAGATTCAATGATGTAACCTTTCTCTAAGTGTTCCTTAATGAACTCCTTGGTGACTTCTTCTTCGACCGGGGTGAGGGGGTATACCTTGCAATTGATGGTGGCGGGAGTGTCTGGTTTGAGGGTGATGGCATGGTCATCTTCTCTGGCAGGGGGGAAGCGTTGTGCAGCTTTCTCGGAGAAGACTGTGGCATGGCGCTGGTATTCAGAGGGGATGTCGGTTACTGGTGGGGTTTTAGAGGCGATAGCCTTCTCAGCCCATTTCTGAGCGATGCTGTTGATCTGGGGGTGGACGCATTTGTGATAAGAGACGGAGTGGAGTGCGAGGTCCCCTCCTTCAAGGGTGTTGGTAGTCCAGTCGATTCTGGGGTTGAATCGTTTAAACCATGGGTGGCCTAGGATGAGGCGGTCGTGTCCGAGGTTGGCGATGTATAAGGGCATTCTTACTGCTTGTGCCCCTTGGTTGATAACGAGGTAGGTGAGGTGGGTAATGGAGCCCGCTTGGTTGAGGGTTCCGTCTACGTTGTGGACGAGGCGGGGGGTGCGTAGTTCTTGTGTCCCAAGGTGTAACTTTGAGACGGTGCGAGTGTCGATGAAATTGTTGGTTGCCCCACTATCAAGGAGGACTTCTACTTCAGCCTTTCCGTGCCACATGTAAATTTGAACGGGGATTGTCATTGAATCGTTCTTCGTACTATACATGGTGCTAATGGTTGCCTTGCTCTCGGCTGTTAGAGTTCGGCATCGTGAAAATCCTGGTCATCCAGGTATTCTCCTCGCTCTTCTTCAGTCATGCTGGCTATGATAGCCGCAATCTGTTGAGCCTTGGTTTTCTTGGGGACACTAGTAGAGGGAGTGGTGGAAGCGGTGGTGGGGGGTGCAGGGGTGGACGATGTGGAGGTGGTGCGAGCACTGGAGGTGCTCTGGCGCTGGGGGCATTTGCGGGACATATGTCCCTGACGACGACAACGGAAGCAGCACCCTTCTTTTGCTAGCTTCTCGCATTCTTCTGGGGTGAGCTTCTTGAGCTTTTGGGGGGTGCTGGTGGTGGCATCTACGTCCATGGGGACGACGCCATGGTTGTGGGACTGGGTGTGACAGGGCTGTGTGGTGTGCGAAGTGGACTGGAACGGGATTCTTTTCTTGCTAAGGAGGAGGTTAGAGTTGCGCAGTTCGCGCGTTCGCTCTACTTCTCTTCGTGCTGCATTCTTCCACTCGTCCATGGTGACAGGCCAGGTATCCCTATAGAGGACATGACGGTGGATGGACTCTTCGAGTCCGGCTTTGAACTGGGCGATGGTGCCCTTGGCGGTGGGTTCCCATTCAGCAGTGGTGGTGAGCCACTCGAAGGTGGCGATGTAGGTGTCAATGTCGAGGTCCTTCATACGAAGGTTCATAAGTTTCTGGTAGGCCGATTGGGCGCGGGTGGAGTCGGCCCAGGCACTCTTGAAGTCAGCCTCAAAGGTGTCCCATAGAACTTCGTCAGTGCGGGCAATGGGGGTGGTAGAGTGTTTGACTTTAGCGATGAGGCCTTTTTCTTGGGCCTCCACCCAGTCAGCAATGAGGGGTCCCTGGATATAAGACAGGGCAGTGAGGATGCGCAGGTAAGGTTGCGCCATGATGTTGATGTTGTCATTGAGGGCCCAGTAGCAATGGAACTGGCTGAGGAAGGTGCCGCTGAGGGTGCGGTCACCTGTGAAGGTGTTTGGAGCGACTGATCGGAGTGCTCCCGATGTGATGGTGCGGGTGGTCATGGTGGTAGGGACTGTGACTGGTGCGGTGGTTATGGGTGGCACAGGTGGAGTGGTGGTAGTGGGTGCTGTGACAGGAGTGGGGATGCGTGGAATAGAGGGAAGAGCTGGTGGTTCGATGGTGGGGAGTGCGTTGTCTGGGTTATTGGGGTCGGTGGGTAAATACCAACCAAGTCCTAGGTCGTGTTCTGCTGGGTCTGCTGGGACAGCGTGTGCTGGAGAGGCAAAGAAATTTGCGCCTTCTCTGGTGAGTGGGTACCAATGATGGTTGATGAATTCAACCGGGACTGCTTTTCCGTCGTGATTAAGGTAATATCCTCCTTGTGGATCGCTAGGGAAAGTAGACCAGTAGGCGGAGCCGACGATGTGGGCAGGGAGATCGGCTTTGTGGTGACGGGGTACTCGGGTGGGGTGAACGGGATCTAAGGTGATGAAGAGGCTAGCCATGGTGTTTTCAGGGTGCTGTGGGTCGATGGGTACGAGGGAGCAGCAAGTGGAGTTACTGCAACAAGGTAGAAGAGTCTTGTCTTATGTTAAGGCCTAGCGGGGCCTTACGTGCGACGTGCACCGAGGGTACGAGGGAGACAAGGACAGGGTACAAGGACGAGGTGCCTGGTAGATGGTAACCGAGGCCAAGGGAGTTCTAGGAGATGAAGGTCCGCGAGGGACGACCAAGGAGCAAGGGTTCAAGGGTAAGTCGATGGACTTAGTGACGAGGTACAAGGGGCTTCGGTCAGATGGCTGAAGTACGGGGGACTAAGTCGAGCGACTTAGGGTCTGTGTGTGCGCGTTGTTATAGCACAAGCGCAAAGCTTCGAGGTGGCTCCCAACTAAGGGAAGACCGACAGTGGTGATGAGACGACGAGAAGGGAGCACACAGTAGAGGAGGAAACAAGTCTGGTATTCGCTAGTATAATAAACGAAGACAAGACTAAGGAATCGTTGTAAAGTGGGGAGGCTTATATAGGTAGCTATCCCAGGTCCGTCCCATAAAGGGGGTACTAAAAGAGAACAAAAGGAAACGCAGAAGGGGAAAAGATAGAAGAGGAATCGGAGTAGGAAAGCGTACATGGTAATGAGTCAACAGGTTAGTACTCCGAGGAAGTCCGAGAAGATGTCAAAGCGAAGTAGTAAAATAAAGAAAAAGTCCGAGGTGAGCCAGATCACGACACTCAGGGGTTGCTGGCTCTTGAAAGTGCTGCTCCAACTCCACATGCTGGGTGTGCTTGTGGGTAGCAATGTGCATCTGATTGTTGAAGCGGTGCTGGTAGCACTGCATGGTGAGGGCCAGGCTTTGAGTGATGTGGTGAAGATGCTTGAAGTTGGTTTGCGGGCCCAGGGCATTGATGATGGTGAGCGTGCTGTGAGGGGAAAGATAGCTGTCATTGTTGAGGCTAATTTTGTGAAGGAGGGCCATATTGTGGTCTTCTTGTGGAATGGCAGGGGTTCCAGGGCGTAGGGCTGGAGCATTGGACTTGCTGTGGAGGGGGGCCATTGTCGGGGTACTCGGGGGAGTGAATACAATTCCTGGTTCGTAGTGTTGATAAGTGCTGAGCGCACTTAGCGGCTCTAATAGACTATGGACTACTTAGCGCTTAGGACACTGTAGATAGTAGATTAGATTATGGACATATGATCTTGGACATCTAGGTACTGTATTTACTTCTTATCTATGACATCATATGTACAATGACATCATAACTGCATGGACTACAATGTGGACTATGTTATTGTACTACCTTCCTTATTGTTATCTTTATCTCTGATGTCATTATGATATCATTGTTCCAGATGCTTATTGTTCTAAGTCGTCTTTGTTCTTGGTAGGGAACTCCCATTGTTCCCATTTCTTTTGTCTCTATTGTACTAGTGACGCCTTGTACTTAGTTACCTCTCATGACGGCGTCACCCTCTGTAGTAGTATAAGTAGAGTATATTGTACGCTCCTAGCCCCCAGTTCTATCACCCATACTGGTGTGCTAGGTAAAGTTCCTCCCTTGTAATAACAGTTCTATCACTCATACTGGTGTGCTAGATAACCATCGCTCTCATCTCTGATCTACTCTTGCTTCACTGCGCTCTACACTTCACAGGTCTCTATCAACCCCTGTGAGTACCCAATGCTGTTCATCAGGTTATGGGCCCTGTGCCCTCTACTCCACTGAGCCAGTCACTGTGTCGCTATGGGCACAAACTGTGCACAGGTCTGTGCTGGGGCTTCACCAGCCTTGTGTGAGCCTGGGATGGACCGTCGGCGGATGGAGAACCATGGCAAGCAACCCTGCCTTTGTAAGTCATGCATTATAGTCCTAGTAGTAGTCCCCGCTATCCTCTGGCCCCTGCATACACACTTGGCATGGATCTAGCAGCCCTATAATACATATCTAGGCGTGCACTCCCCACTGGGGGCTGCATTGTGGAGCTTAGCGCATGCTGTCTCATGTGCTCCACACTGTGTGTGGGATCTCTCCACCCATGGGAGTGTAAAACCCGGTGCAGGCTCTAGGGGGCATTGGCCTTTGGCCTTCTGCAGCTAGACACCAACCTTGGAATGCAGCAAAGGGAAAGACGGTAGTGAACCGCATTATGCAGGAAGAGGCAGCCAACAGGCCAAGGAGGCTGAGGCAGACAGCCTTAGGCAACACTACTTTCACTACCATACATACCACCGCTGTGCAGTGTTTGAGTCATGTCCTAGACACATCCTGGCAGGCAGCCGACTCGCATGAGCATATGGTGGGACCACACGCTAAGTAGGATCCCCTCTTCGGGTATGGACTAGGACCAGCCCTCATGAAGCCCTCGCAGGCCTAGTGTGACACAGCTGGATCTTCCTGAAATCCATGACCCTAAAGGTTTGAGGGCACAGTAGTTGGTCTTCTCCCTGGATCCTAGATCCTTGTATTGTCCGCATGCATAAGGTGTCACGGATCGGACTTCGGACGCTTACTACTAGGTTCTGACTACAGTAGTAGGCTTGTGATTTCGTACATTAGTCAGGGACTCTCACTTACACGTGTTATCAGTCTGCAGTAGTATCACATGGTACTTTAGCAGCTGATAACTAGGATAGCAGTACTAGGGTTCGAGCTAGATACGCTATAGGTCAATATCGTTCGGGAGGCGCTTTAAAGCCCTCCATCATCTTGTATAAATAGTAGTCGCGGAAGACCAAGAGTCGCTATCTTGGTCTTCTTGAATCATCGGTTCTAGTCTTCCCTTCGACTCTTCAGAAGTCCGTCCTACGCAAGAGGAAGAAGCACTGCATAAGGCCTATCTTGAAGACGCCTTCCCAGTTGCAGGAGTTATTCGATGTGTTGACGCTAAAAGGCCTCACGTTCGACTTAGTAGAATTCGGAGCTGAGTACTCGCGTCTTATCGTTGCCTAAAGCAAGGCCCACGCTTACCGAAGCGTAACATTAAGACCAAGATCTCATCATCGTGGCGCGAGTATCTACAAGAGAACTTTGGATCCAAGAGGGATTCCAATCCTACGAAATCCCACGAAGAGGGACCAGAAACGTACCCATCCAATATCTCAAACAAGCTAGCTGGGGAAGTATCAACGGAGTAGAGGGGTACCTGATCAGAGGAACACATGGACCACGACCAGTTGAGTTCAACTTCGAACGAACTTGCTGGTGCAGAGTCGATCGAGAAGACGACGAGTGGAGGGTCATCGACACTCTACCTCCCAGATACAGGTGCGACATCTACGAAGAAGAAGTAGTTGCAAGGAATGACTGGGGACCCATCGACGGAGAAAATCAGGACGCCTCAGCATCATCGGAAGCCCCAGAAGCCTCCGACAGTGAATCAGACGAAGAACCTACCCAAGCATTAGAACCCTTGGAACCAGAAATTGTCGAAAGAGCTGAGCAGATCACCATCTACCCCCCAATGGCTACATTAACCAAAACACAGGAAGCGACGCTTCCCATCAATCCAGAAACAGGACATGTAATGACGGCAGACGATGCCGCCCTATTCCGAGCAATCGGACCAGATCAACCAGACCCTCCATCGAGAAGTGGAAGACCACTACACGAGGGGCCACCCAGAGGGGGACCACCAGGAGGAGGACCACCAGGAGGAGGATCACCCGGGGGAGGACCACCGAGAGGAGGACCACCCGGAGGAGTATTTGGAGCAGGACCAATAGGAATACCCGGGGGACATCATTCTGACAAGTTCGCAGGAAATGCCCCGGAGATATTCCGAGGAGATCGACACAGGACAGAGGAGTTCCTCACTCAGTGGGAACTATATTGGGGCATCAATAACAATAACCCCATCATGGCCAACGCCTATAGACGAGCTATGTTATTCCTTACCTATATCCAAGGAAAGGACGTTAACAACTGGATCACGGAAACCAGCCGATGGCTCAACTGACAAGTCAGCGCCGGAATCGCCGACACTGATCCACGATTATGGATCGAGGTCATCACGGCCTTCAACAGAAGATTCTCAAACACACTAGAAAAAGAGCAGGCACAAGCAATGCTCAAAAGAGGGATCAAAATGATCGGAGGGGATATTGACGCGTATGTCACCCAATTCGAGCAGTTAGCACGCCAAGCTGACTACCGACTGGATTCACCGCTCACGATGGATCTCTTCACGGATGGATTACCACGAGACCTATACGAGAAAGCATACACATACGACAATCCACAGACCTTCCAGGAATGGAAGGAAGCAGTCATTAGGAGGCAACAGCAGTACATACACATGAAGGCCCGATTGGAGCAACATCGCGGCCTTACAAATCCAGGGAGGCAACCAGGAAACAGCAACAACAGAGGAGGATGGGGGAACACGCGCGGTACTGGATGGGGACCACCCCGTAACATTCTTAGAGACCCGAACGCCATGGACACATCTGCCGATCGAGTACGAGGGAGACTTACAGGGGCCGAAGAAATCCAAGGCAACTGGGATCGGGCTCACCCCCGAAACCCCCCGCCAAGAGGAGGATACATGGGACGAGGACGAGGGGGATGCCGGGACATGAGGGAAGTTGTCTGCTACACTTGCGGACAGAAAGGACACTTCAGCCGTAACTGCCCTCAGCACACCTATAATCAACCCAGTAATACCAGAAGAATGGACACTGGGTCCTACGAACCCGAACCAGTACAGGCAGCGCGAGCCGAAACCACACAACAACGGGCCGATGCCTGGATGAAAGGAGTAGCAGCCGAAGAAGATGAGGTCAAGGACCTCATTCTACAGGACCTATGGAAGAGAGAGGATTTTCGAAGCGCCTGAACCCATCGGCCTGGGTAAGGGCAGTAAAATGTAATTCTGTGATCATAACTCGCTACCGTTCTATAAGAATTCCAGTATCGATTCACACAAATTACGCCATGGCCGACATCAGAGCATTGGTGGACTCCGGAGCCACCGACAACTTCTTACGACCCGCTTTTGTAAAGCGGATGGGGATCGGAATGAAACCGCTGGACAGACCCAAAAAGATATGGAATATCGATAATACGGAAAATAAAGCTGGACTAATCACGCACTACGTAGATCTGGACGTGCAAACAAAAGGGATCCACAAGGAAATGAGATTTCTCATAACTGATATAGGAAACGAAGACATCGTATTCGGCTACCCATGGCTGGCCACATACGAGCCTACCTTTAGTTGGTGACACGCAGTTATCAAAGAAGATGCACTACCTGTAGTGCTACAAACGGTAAACCCCCGAATCAACAGAGCGCGACCCACTATTGCGGCTATCACGACAGAACAAAAGGAAGACATTGTGCAACAGCTCGAGGACGAAGAAGTTGTACAAGGAAGGATCACGTCCACTGAGTTAGCAATTCAAGCGAAACAATACACCATTAAAGCTGAGTTACCATCTCATTATGCCGAATACCACCATCTATTCAACGAAGAAGCATCACACCGATTTCCGCCAACGCGGATATGGGACCACGAAATACAATTCAAGAAGGGAACCCCCGAGGCCATAGACTGCAAAGTCTACCCACTAACACAAGAAGAAGATACGGCCCTCAAAGCTTTTCTAACGGAACAACTCGGCAAAGGATACATACGACCTTCAAAATCCCCATATGCATCACCATTCTTCTTCGTCAAGAAGAAAGATGGTAAATTACGACCGGTGCAAGACTATCAACGGATCAACTCCTTCACAATACGCAATCAGTACCCCTTACCTCTCATATCCGACCTGATCACAGACCTTAGTAATGCCCACATCTACACCAAACTCGATGTACGATGGGGATACAACAACATACGCATCAAGGAAGGAGACGAAGAAAAGGCCGCATTTAAAACAAGATATGGACTATTCGAACCCACAGTCATGTTCTTCGGACTAACTAATTCACCAGCGACGTTTCAGACTATGATGAACCATATATGTCGAGATGTCATAGCAAAACATGAACTACGAGGAACTACGATACGGGTGTACATGGACGACATCGGCATAGCAACAAGGGTAGGACACACCATGACGGATCACATAGCGGCAGTCCGAGATATATTGGAGATCTCGGCGAAACATGATCTCTACTACAAATTGGAGAAGTGTCTGTTCCATGCACCTCAAATGGATTACCTGGGGGTAATCCTTGAAAAGGGGGTGACACGCATGGACCCCGTCAAAATTTCCGGCATCAAAGACTGGCCAACCCCTACAAAAGTCAAGGACGTTCGATCATTTTTGGGCTTCTGCAATTTCTATCGCGCATTCATCCGAAACTTTTCACACCACGCAAAGCCACTGAACCAACTGACAAAGAAGGGAGCTGATTGGAAATGGACAGGGACAGAACACGACGCCTTCAATAAACTCAAAGGACTCGTCACCTCAGAACCAGTATTGGCACACCCGCAGCTGAGTAAACCCTTTGAATTAGAAGTTGATGCATCAGGATTCGCAATTGGAGCAGTACTACTACAATGACAAGACAACGGCAAACGACACCCGATCAGCTACTTCTCCACCACCCTCAACGAAGCTGAAAGGAACTACGATATTTACGACCTAGAACTATTAGCAATTGTGAGGGCCTTCCGACACTGGCGACCATTACTGGCAGGATCACCACACAAAACAAAAGTTTTCTCCGACCACATGAACTTACAATACTGGAGAAGCCCCCAAAAGATAAGCCGACAAGTCGCCAGGGAAGTGCTCGAACTATCAGAGTATGACTTCGAAATTCACCACATCAAGGGATCAGCAAACGGAAGGGCTGACGCCCTATCAAGACGACCAGATTACGACCAAGGAGAAGAGGACAACCGAGACATCACGGTACTACCAGACAAAATGTTTGTAAGAGGCGCCCGAATCGAACAAATACGGACGAACAAGGACGACATTACACCAGATAACGCTACACTACCAGACCCGATATATGAGCAGCGAGAGGTGGTCCTCATGCCATGGATAGACGCTCACCAACTCAAGAAAATAGAAGGTACATGGTATAAAGACGGAAGACGAGTGGTTACCGGAGGAATGCACGAGAAACGACGTATATTCCACGATCATCATGACCTACCGGCTCACGGACACCCAGGCATTAAACGGACGGCACAACTAGTAGGACGTGCTTACTGGTGGCCTGGAATGGCCAAAGATGCACTAGAATACGTTAAAGGATGCGCCGAGTGTCAACGTATCAAAGTACAACACGGACGTGACAAAGCCCCTTTGAACCCCATCTATCCGAAGCCGGAAGCACTACCCTTTGAAACGATAGCACTCGACTTTATAACTAAGTTACCACATTCACAAGGATATGACACCATACTGACCATCACGGATCACGATTGCAGTAAAGCCATGGTGTTCATACCCTGTAACGAAGAAATCAGCGCGGAAGAGGTCGCAGCCCTATACCTAAAACATGTCTTCACACGGTTCGGACTCCCTTCGAAGATAATAAGTGATTGAGACCCGCGATTCGCCAGTCGCTTTACCAGAGAACTGTGCAGAGTCCTAGGGATTCGGCAGAACATTTCCACCGCATACCACCCACGAACGGACGGGCAATCAGAAAGAACGAATCAATGGGTCGAACAATACCTTCGTTTCTGGACGAATGAAAGGCAGGATAACTGGTGCGGATATTTGCCACTCGCGGAGTTTGCACATAATAACTGGCCACACGAATACACACGGAAATCACCATTCAACCTCCTCATGGGGTATAACCCGAGGGCTGATTGGACGGATAAACCATCACCCATTCCCCAAGTAACGCTCAGGGCAGAACAATTCCGAGAAGCACGGAAGCACGCTCAGGAACTGATCGTAAAGGCACAACAGTCATGGGTCAAAGCCAAGAATGGTCCGAAATTCCAACAGGGAGACCTCGTGTGGCTAGAAGGGCGTCACCTACGCACTCATCAACCAACGGCAAAACTCGCACCCCGAAGGCACAGACCCTTTACCATAGAACAGGTGATGTCTCCTGTCAACTACCGGCTCAACCTTCCCCCGCAATGGAAAATTCACACAGTGTTCCATGTGGATCTCCTCACCAAATATCACGAGACACCACTTCATGGGAAGAATTACCAGCAGCCACCACCAGATCTGATCGATGGAGAAGAGGAATACGAAATCGAGAAGGTTCTAGACGAGCGGCACTTCGGCAGAGGGCGGAAAAAGCAATACCTAATCAAATGGAAGGGCTACCCGGACTCGGAGAATCAGTGGGTCAACCGGGAAGATCTATTCGCCGACGAAGCCCTTGCGGAGTACCAAAGTTCAAAAACCGCATCACAAACGCTTATAAGGAGTGGGAAGACCCACGACAACACTCCATTCTCTCCCACTACAACCACCAATACTTCTATGCCCTTCACTCCCAATGCCGCCCTCTCGACGTCTGCATATTACCTTGGAACCCCCGAGAGGATTTTTGCCGCCGAGCTGGAAGAAGAGCGGGCACCAACAGCCCCTGCCAATGATACGGAGGTCGTCATGGCTGAGAGAGACAGAGCCGGGTCCGAGGGGCCCATCACCCAAGCTGAGTTCTACAGCACCCTTGAGCAGTTCCCCGCTCAAGGACGAGGAGCCCGTAGCGCTCGATTATCGCCCGACGTCGACGGGCAGCCCGCCTTGTGGCACATCCTCCACGCCGACACTGGCCTCCCCATCGCCGACAGACCCTTCACCACCGCGGAAGTTGACGACTTTCGCCGAGCTCTCGACCGCGGTACGGAAGTCCGAGCACGCCAGGGAGAAGTACGAGGCGACCATGAAGCCCACGAGGTCATGGAAGGAAGTGACCGACGACTGGAGGGAAGAACAGCTACGAATAGCCCAACGGCGCATGACGGAGATGAGAGAGAAGAGGGAGAGGTCACGGACAGCGAGGATGAGAACTACCCCGCTGAGCACCCCCACATTCACTATGGCCGAGAAACTAATGTACCACCTCATACAACCCGACACGCCCTCGCCACCGACGGGACCCCCCTCTACCGGGGTCATATCCGTCCCCAACTCGCCGACCGAGCTGTCGGCTCCGTCGCCAACGCCCGTGCGCCTCACGGGTTCCGGGTCAATAGGGGACCCGATTATGTTCACTTCCCCATCACCACCGCCGACGGCGTGACGCACCAAGCCAAATACGTCCAGGCCATCATGAGTAACGATCCCATCGTACTCGGCCTGATCGACGAGTCCGACAGGGTGTTCCCCAAACCCCTGTACGCGGCACCCCAGTATGTGGTGCACCCCGACTCCCACCTTCGGTATGCCCAGGAGGACTTGATCCTCTTCGACGGGGGTACGACGACGCCGCGGCCATCAACCGAGCCATCCTTGAGTGCAAGGATATAAGCCTCGTCACCGAGATCCGACGCTACCGGGCCCTTGGAGCGGAGATGGGGCGCTTGGAGGCGCGCATAGCGGAGTTGCAAGATACGAGGGGGCATCTGGCGATGGACAAGGCAAGGTGCATCAGTAGGTTGGAATGGGCGAGGGCCATGCAGAGGATAGAGGACGTACGGGCAGGATGGATGGGACCGCCCGGGCTCCGTGGGCGTCGCTCCTGAAAAGGGGGTGATGTCACAGATCGGACTTCGGACGCTTACTACTAGGTTCTGACTACAGTAGTAGGCTTGTGATTTCGTACATTAGTCAGGGACTCTCACTTACACGTGTTATCAGTCCGCAGTAGTATCACATGGTACTTTAGCAGCTGATAACTAGGATAGCAGTACTAGGGTTCGAGCTAGATACGCTATAGGTCAATATCGTTCGGGAGGCGCTTTAAAGCCCTCCATTATCTTGTATAAATAGTAGTCGCGGAAGACCAAGAGTCGCTATCTTGGTCTTCTTGAATCATCGGTTCTAGTCTTCCCTTCGACTCTTCAGAAGTCCGTCCTACGCAAGAGGAAGAAGCACTGCATAAGGCCTATCTTGAAGACGCCTTCCCAGTTGCAGGAGTTATTCGACATGTTGACGCTAAAAGGCCTCACGTTCGACTTAGTAGAATTCGGAGCTGAGTACTCGTGTCTTATCGTTGCCTAAAGCAAGGCCCACGCTTACCGAAGCGTAACATAAGGGGCAGGACACAATAGTGTTCTGGCCATACAGTACCACAGACAGAAGTAGCAAGCCCCCCCTGTTGCTTAATCAGAGAAGAGATCTGTCACTGACCGCTCCTCATCGACAGAACAAATCATCCCAATGTCTTCCACCACAACCCCCGCTGCTGGTACCTCTGCCTCCACTGGAGCAGGTGCCACTGGATCCGCTACCATGTCCACTCGCATTGGCAATGCGTTTGGAAACACCTTCGGGATGCCCTCTGGCATCCACATTCCCTTGTTTGACAGCTCTGACTGGGCTCAATGGTCTGGGATCATTGAGGCGATCCTCAGCCTTAATGAGGTGGAGGATGTCATCACCTTCGACACTATGCTGGCAGGTGGTGATGTCGATGAATGGAACTCCATTCAACGGAGGGCCAAGGCATACCTGCGCTTGTACTGCAAGCAGGATGTATACTCATTGATCATGGACAATACGTCCCTCCCAACCTTCAAACATAAGTTCAACAAACTGAAGGTCACATTTGGCGGTGCCTCGGGCAGCACCACCATCTTTAATAACTGGATCCAGTTAACACAAGCCCGCCTCGACAACTCCGCGCCAATGGCCCCTCAGCTCACCAAGCTGAATGAGGCCCGCATCGCCCTCACCAATGCCTCCATAGGTGTCACTGACACCCAATATTGTTTAATTCTTCTCAATGCACTTCCAGCCTCCTATGAGGTCTTGGCTTCCACCATCCTGGCCAGCGGGCCCCTGTCCACCCTCATCCACACCAAGATCGTCGCTTGGATAGTGAATGAGGAGGGGCGCTGCACTGGTCCAGGTGGATCATCCCTCAATGCTGCGCAAGCAGCCCCCCATCAAGGCATCTGGTGGTCATAGCAAAAAGGACCACTCTCAGCTGACGTGCCACTACTGTAACAAGAAGGGGCACATCAGGCCGGACTGCCGCAAGAGGAAGAAGGATGAGGAAGATGCGAAAAAGAAGGGAGGAAATGCGGCGAGCGGAAGTAGTAGCAAGGCAGCCAATGCCCACATAGCAGTACCTAGTACCGCCTCCATTCAGGAGGTCAACAATGACATTGGTATTGCCCTGTATACCACCATGTGCATACGTTGGATGATGGACAGTGGCGCTACACACCACATCATGTGTCACGGTTGGGCCCGCGGGCCGTCAGTACGATTGAGATAACGGTCGAAGTAGTAGTCGAGATGTTCTGATGTGGTGTGAACTCTTACTTACCAGTTGTGGCTACGGTAGTAAGTAGTAATTAGTCATGGACTAGTTGTATCAGTCAGCACTCAGTGATCGCATGTGATTGCTGAGTGATTCCTAGGATCGGTGTAGTAGGGTTCAAGCTACTTACGCCATAGGATAGTTCTGTTCAAGAGGTGCTTTAAAGCCCTCGCGTACTTGTATAAATGATAGCTGCGGAAGACCAAGACTCGCTATCTTGGTCTTCTTCGAGATTGCCTTATCACTTCGAATCCTCTTCACGAGTCTGATCTCTTTCCTTGTCATCTCAACTCATCACATGGTGCTCCTTGTACTTCGACAAGTAGAGCGGTATAGGCCGGCGTGACTTAGCAAACGTCCGCCGTGACCTCGTCTTTGCATTGAGGAAAGCACCTCTGCATTTGACTTCGACCAAGTGCTAACTCCGCCACTTTCTTCGTGCTTAAGTCAAGCACACGCTGTTACGCCTTGCCTTGGCGCTTGTTCGACTTGAATGAATTTCTGGGCGAGAAAACAGTAAACACGATACGAGTCAAACGTAGAGGCCTCTTCCCTCAATACGATGACGGGGCTAGCAACGGATTCCCTAAGTCACGTCGGCCCGAATAGACTTCAACCTGCCGGTGTACATGCCGGACAAGGTGACAGCTGCACACCACAATGAAGGAGACGAGAAGAGAAGCGAAGATGCGGTGTGACAGATCAATGGCAATTGAAGAAGACCAAGATGGCGTTTCTTGGTCTTCACCGACTACTACTTATACAGATACGCGAGGGCTTTAAAGCGCCTCTTGAACGGAACTGTCCTATGGCGTAAGTAGCTCGAACCCTACTACACCGATCCTAGGAATCACTCAGCAATCACATGCAATCGCTGAGTGCTGACTGAGACTACAAGTCCGTGACTAATTACTACTTACTACCGTAGCCACAACTGGTAAGTAAGAGTCCGAAACTCCGAATCACGACATCACTATTATACGAACAAGTCCGAAGGGTCGACCGTAACATCACCCCCTTTTCAAGGGGCAACGCCCACGTTGCAGCTAAGTCAACCGTGGCCAGTTCCTCGTACCCTGGCCCAACCCGATCCATCCGCCCATGCGTTTCTCAACTTCGTCCATCAAATTCGCGTTCTCCATGCGATGTATAGCCCCCAACTCCTCGGTACTTAGCCAGCCCCACTCCTGCTCCAACTCCCCCATGCGTTGCTCGATCCTAGTGATCGCGGACCGAATCGCGCGGTATCGCTGGACCTCCGCCATAAGCGAGACGTTCTTGCACTCGCGAAGGGCGCGGTTGACCCGTGCGGCCTCGTCGTATCCAGTGTCAAGGATCATGAGATCCTCGCGCGAGTAGGAGGGGCGCTCTTCGTGGGGACCGAAGCGGTAAGGACGCGCGTACAGGGGTTTTGGGAAGACGCGGTCGGACTCGTCGATGAGCCCAAGGACGATGGGGTTAGGTCCGGAGATGACCTGGACATATTTTGCAGGGCGCGTCACGCCGTCGGAGGTGGTGATGGGGAAGTGAACGTAATCGGGTCCTCGATTGACCCTGAACCCGTGTGGGCAATGAGTGGCCCGGACGGTGGAGACCGCCCTGTCGTCGAGCTGGGGGCGAATGTCTCCTCGGTAGACAGTGTCGCCGGTGGTGGTGAGGGTGTGTGGAGTGGTGTTGGATGGGGCGTCAGCATCTCGTCCGTAGGAAATGTGGTCGTGCACATCTGAGTACCACTCATCATCGCTCTCAATTTCTCCCTCCTCGCCATCATCTCCTGCCTCCTGGCCTTCGCTTCCAACAATTGTTGATCCCTCCATTCGGCTACTACCTCCTGCCAGGGCCGAGTCGGTCCCAACCCTCAGAGGTATTGGGAGAGGTGGGGACTCGGCCCGTCCATGATCGTCGCGAGCTGCGCGAATCGCGGCTCCTCGGTCCAGTGCGTCCCCGAGAAGCTGGATCTCGCGGGTAGTGAAAGGGACCGGAGAGGTGGGAAGGCCGTCGGCGTCGAGGATGTCCCAGAGGGGACCTCCATCATCGTCTGACAACCGGGCGGCGTTGGCTGGGGTGGCTTGAGCGGGGAATCGCTCGACGACTGCGGTAAACTCAGCTCGGGTGATGGGGGTTTCACGTCCCCCTCGGTCTTCTTCAGCCACGACGGCTTGGTTGGTATCGTTTCCGGTGCTCTGTGCGCGCTCTTCCTCCAGCTCGACGGCAAAAATCCTTTCGGGGGTGCCGTGGTAGTACTGGTTGAGCTGCGAGAGGGAGGCATCGGGTGTGAAGGGCATGTAAGGTGGTTGGAAAGTGTGGGTAGACAGTAGTCGAGAGGAAGGGAGATGAGAGGACAAGCCGTGTCGGATGGTCCTTTTATCCTTTCGTCGTCCTTGTTCATACTCCGCTACGGCTTCCTCGGCAAATACGTCTTCCTTATCGACCCATTGATTGTCGGAGTCAGGATACCCCTTCCAAGCCACGAGGTATTGCAATTTTCGTCTTCTGCCGTGGAGCCGGTGGTCCAGAATCTTTGAGACCTCGTACTCTTCTTCCCCATCGATCAAGTCCGGTGGGGGCCGTGGGTAGTTAGGCCCGTGCGTGGGTGTTTCGCGATAAGGCGTAAGAAGATCGGTGTGGAACACGGGGTGTATCTGCCACTGCGTGGGAAGTTCCAATTGATAGTTTACGGGTGACATCACCTTCATGACGCGGAAAGGTCCGTGGCGCCTTGCAGCTAATTTTGCGGTTGGTTGATGCGTTCGGAGATGATGTCCTTCTAGCCACACCTGATCCCCTACTTGATATCTGGGCGCTGTCTTGGCGTGGACCCATGACTGCTGCGCCTTCGCGATAAGGTCCCGTGTCCGTTGTCAAGCTTCTTTCAGTTGATTAGCGTGGGTCATTACATGTGGAATGGAGGAGAGCTTATCGGTCCAATCGGCTCGTGGATGGTACCCCATAAGGAGTTCAAAGGGCGTCATCTTCGTGGTCTCGTGGGGCCAGTTGTTATGCGCGAATTCAGCCATTGGCAGATAGTGGTACCAGTTGTCCTGTTGTTCGTTAGCCCAGAAGCGTAGATATTGCTCCAGCCACTGATTGGTTCGTTCAGACTGTCCGTCCGTTCGTGGGTGATAAGCGGTCGAGACATTCTGGGTGATCCCCAGGGTTTTGCACAATTCTCTTGTGAATTTACTTGCAAACCGAGGGTCTCTGTCGCTGATGATAGTAGTGGGTAGTCCGAAACGTGGAAACACGTATCTGGCATATAGTCCGGCAGTTTCCTCGGATGTGATTTCCTCCACGCAGGGTATGAATATCGCGGCCTTACTGCAGTCGTGATCGGTGACAGTCAGGATCGAATCATATCCCTGCGATAATGGGAGTTTGGTAATGAAGTCCATGGCTACGGTCTCGAACGGGAGGGCGTCAATTTTGGGGTATATAGGTTGGAGGGGAGCTCGTGTGGGTCGAGTGTTGACTTTGATTCGTTGACACTCCGCACATCCCTTGACGTAGTCCATAACATCCCTCCGCATTCCCGGCCACCAATATTGTCGTTCCAACAGATGGCCTGTTTGTCGTATTCCTGGGTGTCTGTGAACGGGCGAGTCATGGAAGGTGCGAATGATACTTCTCTTGTTGTCCAATCCGCCAGTGACGACTCGTTGGTGTCCGTCCTTGTACCAGATCCCCGAGACCCTTTTAAGGTTATGTCCATCCACCCATGGTCGTAGTGTCGCTTCGTCCTGATGTTCTTCTTGTTCCCTGTTAGTGACTTGCAACGTCGTCAGAGCCTGCACGAAGACTGTGTCGGGTAGGACTGTGATGTTTTCGTTGTCTGATTCTCCTTGGTCGTAGTCCGGTCGTCGTGAGAGGGCATCGGCTCTTCCATTCGCCTTCCCCTTAATATGGTGAATCTTGAAGTCGTACTCGGAGAGTTCTAACACTTCCCTTGCTACTCGTCGGCTAATCTTTTGTGGCGATCGCCAGTATTGCAGGTTCAGGTGGTCAGAGAATACTTTGGTGCAGTGGGGGGACCCCGCAAGTAGGGGTCTCCAGTGTCGGAAGGCTTTGACGATAGCAAGTAGTTCCAGGTCGTATATGTCGTAGTTTCGTTCGGCCGTGTTGAGTGTGGATGAATAGTAGCCGATAGGATGTCTCTTGTTGTCTGCCTTTCGTTGCAGGAGTACGGCCCCTGTTGCGAATCCTGAGGCATCAACTTCCAGTTCGAAGGGTTTACTCAGCTCGGGGTGTGCTAGCACTGGTTCTGACGTTACAAGAGTTTTGAGCGTTTGAAATGCCTTGTCTTCATCTGGTCCCCATCGCCATTCGGTGTCTTTCTTTGTTAGGTGGTTGAGAGGTTTGGCGTGAGAGGCAAAATTGCGGATAAAAGTGCGGTAAAAATTGCAGAAGCCGAGAAAGGAGTGGACATCTTTGACTTTGGTGGGTGTTGGCCAGTCCTTGATGCCCGCGATTTTGACTGGGTCCATGTGTGTCACCCCCTTTTCAAGGATTACCCCCAGGTAATCCATACGAGGCGCATGGAATAGGCATTTCTCGAGTTTGTAGTAGAGGTCGTGTTCGGCGGAGAGGGTAAGGATATCCGTGACGGCGGCGATATGGTCTGCGAGATTATGGCCAATGTGAGTAGCAATGCCAATATCGTCCATGTAAACACGTATCGTGGTGCCCAATCGTTCGTGTTTCGCAATGATGTCCCAATAGATGTGGTTCATCATCGTTTGGAAGGTGGCGGGTGAGTTGGTGAGGCCGAAGAACATGACCGTTGGTTCAAAGAGTCCGTACTTCGTCTTGAAAGCCGCTTTTCCTTCGTCTCCTTCCTTGATCCGGACGTTATTATATCCCCATCGTACGTCGAGCTTGGTATAAATATGGGCGTTGCTCAGATCTGTGATGAGTTCGGTAATGAGTGGGAGGGGGTACTGGTTGCAAATTGTGAAGTCGTTGATACGTCGATAGTCCTGTACCGGACGTAGCTTTCCATCCTTCTTTTTGACGAAGAAGAAGGGGGATGCGTACTGTGATTTAGAAGGGCGGATATATCCCTTTTGTAGTTGTTCCGTGAGGAATGCCTGTAGCGCCGTATCTTCGTTCTGTGTAAGTGGATAGATTTTGCAATCAAGGGCGTCTGGTGCCGTGGGTTTGAAGTCGATGGCATGATCCCAGGCTCGTGCAGGAGGGAACCGGTGAGAGGCTTCTTCGTTAAAGAGCTTCACGAAGGATGCGTACTCGGGTGGCAATACTGCTTTTGTAGTGTATTGCTGCGCCTTAATGGCCAGATCAGTGGACGTGGTCCGCAGCGCAATGGGCCCTTCATCTTCTAGTTGCTGGACGGCTTCCTCTTTTTCTTGGGTGGTCATGGCTGCTCGCATAGTGGAGGGTTCTTGCGGTGGTTTGATTGATCGTAGTATGATGGGAAGTGCGTCTTCTTTGATTGTGGCGAATCTCCATGACATCTGAGGTTCGTAAGTGGCGAGCCATGGGTACCCTAGTACAATGTCTTCGTTTCCGATATTGGTGAGGAGGAATCGAAGGGTTCGGTGTATACCCCTTGTTTGGACGTCCAGATCTATAAAGTGGGTAATGAGTCCCGCTTTATTTTCTGTATTGTCAATATTCCATATCTTTTTTGGTCGTTCAAGGGCTTGTATGCCCAGACGCATGCGTTTGGCAAATGCGGGACGTATGAAGTTGTCAGTGGCTCCCGAGTCCACCAATGCTCTTATGTCGGCCATAGCGTAATTCGTGCGAATCGAAACTGGAATTTTCATAGAACGATAGCGCGTGATGATAACCGAATTACAATTGACTGCCCTCACCCAGGCCGATGGGTTCAGGTGTCCTGAAAACCCTCTTGTTTCCAGAGATCTTTTAAGATCATATCCTTTACTTCGTCAGGTTCCGCCGCTACCCCTGCCATCCAGTTTGTAGCCCGTTCACGCGGGGTTTGGGCTCGCGAGGCTTGGATGGGTTGTTCCTCCGGTTCATACCAATCTGCTTCGGTCCGTCGATTGTAGGTGTGCTGTGGGCATTGCCTGCTGATATGACCCTTTTTTCCACAAGTGTAACACGTAACTTGGGAAAAGTCTCTACGCCCTCCTCGGCGTTCCATAAATCCTCCACGCGGCCGTTGTTTGGTGCGATACTGCTCGAGTATTTTGTCCGCGTCTGTGAGGCGTCCTCGGATGCGGTCTGCCGAGGTATCCATGGCGTTGGGGTCTCTTGGGAGGTTCCATCCTGGACCTCCTCCCCCGCCTCCTCGTCGTGGTTGATTGCCGCGGTTCGGGGTTGATCCTCCTGCTGACCCTCGATGTTGCTCCAGGCGAGCTCTCATGTGGATGTATTGCTGCTGCCTCTTCATGATGGCAGTCTTCCAGTCTTCAAATGTCTGTGGATCGTCCATAGTGAAGACCTTTTCGTAAAGGTCCCGTGGTAACCCGTTGGTGAAGATGTCGAGTGTTAATGGGGAATCTAGGCGATAGCCAGCTTGTCGTGCCAAGGTCTCAAAGTTGGTCACATACGTGTCAATGTCTCTGGCAGTCATCCGTATCCCCTTCTTTAGTGCCGCCTGGGCCTGCTCTCGTTCGAGAGTGTTGGAAAAGCGTCTTGTGAAGGCGCTGATGACCTCGTGCCATAGACGTGGGTCGGAGTCATTTATTCCTCCGGTAACTTGTCTGTTAAGCCAGCGGCTGGTGTGAGTGATCCACTCATTGACGTCTTTTCCTTGAATGTAGGTGAGGAAGAACATAGAACGTCTGTAAGCGTTAGCCATGATGGGGTTGTTGTTGTTGATCCCCCAGTACAGTTCCCACTGTGTGAGGAACTCTTCTGATTTATGCCGGTCTCCTTTGAAGACCTCGGGTGCGTTTCCTGCGAATTTATCAGAGTGACCTCGTCCTGGAGGAGATCCAACTGGTGGGACTCCCCCGAATAGTGGCCCTCCGCCTGGCGGTCCTCCTCCGGGTGGTCCTCCGCCCGGCGGTCCTCCTCCCCCGGGGCTTCCTCCTCCGGGTGGGTCTGGGTGGTCTGGTCCGATGGCCCTCATAATGGCTGCATCGTCTGCGGTTAGGGGTTCCCCAGTAACGGGGTTCATCGGCATTTGTATTTGGCTCAGGGGTTCTTCGGTGATCGTAGTCATTGGTGGTAAAATAGTGATGGACTCGGCCTGTTCAATAAGGCGGACTTCTTCCCGATTTAGGGGCGATGGGGATTGAGATGGTTCTGCGTTGGACGCGTCTTCCGAGACCTCGTGAGTATTCTCGGAGTGGCTTGTGTTTTCTTCTCCGTCAAGGGGTCCCCAGTCCGATCGTGGGACTACTTCGTCGCTGTATATATCACAGCGGTGGTGGGGTTGTAATGGGGCGATAACCTGCCACCGGTTGGGCGTTCTCCCCTTCGTGTCTCGATGACGTATCCTTCTACTCTGTTAGAACTGCTCCAATAGGCGTTCTTCAGGTATCGGGTTGGAACATTACGACTGCCTCGTCGTAATAGGTTGTACGGATGGAATCCGTCAATTTCCCACTGTTCTCGGGTTGTTACTCTCGCCACGATGGTAGGATCTTGGTCTTAATGTTACGCCTTGCCTTGGCGCTTGTTCGACTTGAATGAATTTCTGGGCGAGAAAACAGTAAACACGATACGAGTCAAACGTAGAGGCCTCTTCCCTCAATACGATGACGGGGCTAGCAACGGATTTCCTAAGTCACGTCAGCCCGAATAGACTTCAACCTGCCGGTGTACGTGCCGGACAAGGTGACAGCTGCACACCACAATGAAGGAGACGAGAAGAGAAGCGAAGATGCGGTGTGACAGATCAATGGCAATTGAAGAAGACCAAGATGGCGTTTCTTGGTCTTCACCGACTACTACTTATACAGATACGCGAGGGCTTTAAAGCGCCTCTTGAACGGAACTGTCCTATGGCGTAAGTAGCTCGAACCCTACTACACCGATCCTAGGAATCACTCAGCAATCACATGCAATCGCTGAGTGCTGACTGAGACTACAAGTCCGTGACTAATTACTACTTACTACCGTAGCCACAACTGGTAAGTAAGAGTCCGGAACTCCGAATCACGACATCACGATTACACTGCTAAGTCCGAAGGGTCGACCGTAACACACGCTACAGGCAAAGCGTAACATTAAGACCAAGATAACGTCATCGTGGCGAGAGTAACCACCCGAGAACAGTGGGATATCGACGGATTTCACCCATACAACCTATCACGACAAGGAAGTCGTAACGTCCCAGTCCGATATCTGAAGAACGCGTACTGGAGTAGTGTCAACGAAGGATACGTCGTCGAGACATGGCGAGGAGAACACCCAGTTGAGTTTAGCTTCGACCGTCTGTGTTGGTGTGCGGTCGATCACATCCTAGACCGGTGGCAGGTTATCACCCCATTAAGACCCCATCATCACTGCGATATATACACCAACGAAGTAATCCCACGATCAGATTGGGGACCCATTGACGGAGAAGAAAATGCGAGTCACTCCGAAAACACTCACGAAGTATCGGAAGACGCTTCCAATAACGAACAACCTCGATCTCCATCACCATTGAATCGGGAAGAGGTCAACCTCATTGAACAAGCTGAGTCTATAACCATACTCCCACCGATGACCACCATCACTGAAGAACCACGCAGTCTGGTACAAATACCAGTAAACCCCTCAACGGGGCAACCCCTCAACGATGACAATGCTGCCATTATGAGGGCCATTGGACCCGATCAGCCGGATCCCCCAGGAGGAGGTCTGCCCAGAGGCGGAGGAGGAGGTCCGCCCGGAGGCGGAGGAGGAGGCATTGGGGGAGTACCACCACCTGGCTCTCCGGGACACGCTCACTCAAATGACAAATTGGTAGGGAATGCCCCCGAAATCTTCAAAGGTGACAGACAGAAAGCAGAAGAGTTCCTCATGCAATGGGAACTATACTGGGGAATCAACAACAACATCCCCATCATGATGAACATGTATTGACGTGCAATATTTTTCCTCACCTACATACAGGGGAAGGACGTGAACGAGTGGATCACACACACCAGCCGTTGGCTCAACCGACAGGTTACCAGAGGGATTCCTGACAACAACCCCTGTCTTTGGCTAGAAGTAATCAGCGCCTTCAACAGGCGATTCTCAAACACCCTGGAAAAAGAGCAAGCACAGGTGACGCTAAGAAAAGGAGTCCGAATGATCGGTGGGGATATTGATACGTACGTCACCACCTTTGAAACCCTGGCACAACAAGCTGGCTATCGTCTAGATTCCTCCCTCACCCTCGATCTCTTCACCAATGGACTGCCGAAGGACTTATATGAAAAGGTCTTCACCATGGATGACCCACAAACATTTGAAGATTGGAAGACGGCGGTTATGAAACACCAACAACAATACATTCACATGAAAGCCCGACTCAACCAATATCGCCCAAGGAACAAACAGAGGGACCGAGGACGAGGGACCCCACGAGGGCAAGGAAGATGGGCCCCATCATGGAACCTTACAAGGGATCCTAACGCCATGGACACATCTGCAGATAGGGCCAGAGGGCAGCTAGCTGGGGCTGAGGAAATCTCTACCAACTACTGCAACAACAACCCCCCTCGACCTCCCAGAGGAGGATTCCTCCAACGAGGACAGAGGTGAACTGATTTTTCCGAGGTGACGTGTTACACTTGTGGCAAAAAGGGCCACATCAGTCGCTACTGCTCACAAAACGCACCACGCTCTACATATCCGGGACCCTCCACAAGCCGCCGAACCAAGGCGGATCGCTACGAGCCAGAAGAAGCACCCCTCCGCGCATCACGCGCACAAACTCCACAAGAAAGGGCTAACAGCTGGATGACGAAAGTGGCCGAAGAAGACGACAAAGTAAAGGATCTAATCCTCCAAGACTTGTGGAAGCAGGAGGGTTTTCAGGACGCCTGAACCCAACGGCCTGGGTGAGGGCAGTCAATTGTAACTCGGTTATTATTACGCGCTATCGATCTTTGCGAATTCCAGTTTCCATGCGTACCAGTTACACCATGGCCGACATAAGAGCATTAGTGGACTCCAGAGCCACTGACAACTTCATACGTCCTGCATTTGCAAAACAAATGGGACTTGGGATCCAGCGATTGGACCGACCAAAAAGATATGGAATATTGACAATACGGAGAATAAATCGGGACTAATCACCCACTTCATTGATCTAGACGTCCGAACCAAAGGGATCCACAAGCAGATGCGGTTCTTGTTAACCGATATTGGGACTGAAGATGTTGTAATGGGGTACCCCTGGCTTGCTACCTTCGAACCGCAAATGAGCTGGCGACATGCCACCATACGAGAAGACGCAATGCCCATCGTACTAAGTACCCTCTACCTGCGATCCATGAGGCAACAAGCTACCATTGCAAATATACTCACTACAACGGAGAAGGAGGATATCCTGGACCAATTGACCGAAGATGTGGATGCGTATCATCGAACTACTGCCATGGAGCTTGCCATCCAAGCATAGCAGTACACCGTAAAAGCTGAGTTACCTTCGGTATACTCAGACTTTGGTAAACTATTTAACGAAGAAGCATCATTTCGGTTTCCACCACCCCAAGCGTGGGACCATGAAATCACCTTCAAGAAAGGGGCCCCCGAAGCAATAGATTGTAAAATCTACCCCCTTACACAAGAAGAAGATAAAGCCCTTTAGGCTTTTCTCGATGAACAGCTGGCAAAAGGCTATATACGCCCCTCAAAATCACCATACACATCACCATTCTTCTTCGTTAAAAAGAAAGATGGCAAGCTACGACCAGTTCAGGATTACCATAGAATCAACCAGTTCACCATCTGCAACCAATACCCTCTACCTCTCATCTCCAATCTCATCACCGATCTCAGCAATGCACACATATATACCAAACTTGACGTCCGATGGGGGTATAACAATGTCCACATCCACGCAGGCGATGAAGAGAAAGCGGTGTTCAAAACCAAGTATGGTCTTTTCGAACCTACCGTCATGTTCTTTAGACTTACCAACTCTCCTGCTACTTTCCAAACAATGATGAATCACATCTGCCGCGACATCATCGACAAACACGAGCGATGTGGAACGGTCATCCATGTTTACATGGACGACATTGGCATCACCACTTGTACCGGTCACTCCCTCGCCGACCACATTGCGGCTGTCCGCGATGTTCTCCACATCTCTGCCCAGCACAACCTTTATTACAAACTCGAGAAATGCCTCTTCCATGTGCCCCGTATGGATTACCTGGGGGTAATCCTTGAAAAGGGGGTGACATGCATGGACCCTGTCAAAATTTCAGGCATCAAAGACTGGCCAACACCAACCAAAGTCAAAGATGTTCGCTCGTTCCTGGGCTTTTGCAATTTCTACCGCACTTTCATTCGAAACTTTTCACATCATGCAAAACCCTTGAATCAACTAACCAAGAAAGGGGCTGAATAGCAATGGACGAAAACAGAACATGACACATTCAATAAACTCAAAGGACTCGTTACATCGGAGCCAGTATTGGCACACCCACAGCTGAGTGAACCATTCGAGCTAGAGGTTGATGCCTCAGGGTTTGCAATAGGAGCCGTACTACTACAATGGAAGGATGACGGGAAGAGACACCCTATCGGCTACTTTTCCACTACACTCAACGAAGCAGAACAAAACTACGACATCTACGACCTGGAGTTACTAGCTATCGTCAAGGCCTTTCATCACTGGCAACCGCTGCTCGCAGGATTGCCACACCGCACGAAAGTCTTCTCAGATCACATGAACCTGCAATACTGGAGAAGTCCCCAGAAGATTAGCTGGAGAGTGGCAAGGGAGGTATTGGAACTTTTGGAATATGACTTCAAAATTCACCATATCAAGGGAACTGCCAATGGCAGAGCAGATGCACTATCTTGGCGACCGGACTATGATCAAGGGGACGCGGACAATGAAGGGATCACGGTCCTACCCGATGATCTCTTCGCATGAGCTATGGACACAACCATGACGATCAATGATGGGCTGACAACACCACCACAGGATGAAAACGTACTACGACTGTGGGTGGATGGGCACCACCTCAAGAAGATACGGAATACCTGGTACAAGGACGGAAGGGAAGTAGTAACAGGGGGACTACCGCAAAAGAGAAGTATCATTCGCACTCACCACGACCCACCAGTTTATGGACATCCAGGGATCAAAAGGACGATATGGCTTACGGAACAGCATTACTGGTGGCCCAATCTCCAAAACGATGTGCAAGACTACGTGAAAGGGTGCGCCGAATGTCAGCGAATAAAGATCAACACCCAACCAACTCGCGCACCTTTGGAGCCGATTTACCCTCGACCAGACGCAACGCCATTTGAAGTGGTCGCCCTTGATTTCATCACCAAGCTCCCCCTATCGGAGGGATACAATTCAATACTCACCATCACCGACCATGACTGTAGCAAGGCATCCATATTCATTCCGTGTAATGAGGAGATCATGGTGGAAGAGGTGGCGGGGCTCTATGCGAGATACGTCTTTTCATGTTTTGGCCTCCCCTCAGTTCTTATAAGCGATAGAGACCCTCAATTCGCAAGCAAGTTCATGAGGGAACTATGCCGCACTCTAGGCATCACACAGAATATCTCCACCGCTTATCATCCCTGAACGGACGGGCAGTCCGAACGGACCAATCAGTGGCTTGAACAATATCTGCGGTTCTGGGCCAACGAGCATCAAGATAACTGGAGTACCTATCTACCATTGGCGGAATTTGCGTATAACAGCTGGCCCCACGAGTACACATGCAAATCCCCTTTTGAACTCCTGATAGGATACGCCCCGTGAGCCAATTGGACCGATAAGTCTTCCCCTCTTCCACAAGTCACAAGGCGCACTGATCAACTAAAGGAGATACAGCATAAGGCGCAAGAGCTTATCATACAAGCACAGAAGTCATGGGTTCGGAACAAAGAAACACCGCGTTATCGTGTGGGAGATCAGGTGTGGCTAGAAGGGCGCCACCTCTGCACTCATCAACCAACCACGAAATTAGCGGCACGACGGCATGGACCCTTTAGGGTCATGAAGGTGATGTCCCCCGTCAACTATCAGCTCCAACTCCCCACGCAGTGGCAGATCCACCCAGTATTCCACACCGACCTTCTCACGCCTTATCGCGAGACACCCACGCACGGACCCAATTACATGCGACCACCTCTGGATCTGGTAGAAGGAGAAGAGGAGTACGAGGTCGAGAAGATTCTAGACCACCAGCAATTTGGCAGGAAACGAAAGAAGCAATACCTCATGTCCTGGAAGCGGTACCCGGACTCGGACAATCAGTGGGTCAATAAGGAAGACATCTTTGCCGATGAAGCCGTGGCGGAGTATGAGCAGTCACTGGCAGTGCATATAAGGTGAGCAACCATCTGCTGTACTCCCCATCCTTTACTGTCTTCTACTCATTGCTCCCATTGCCATCCTATCCATTTCATGCACCCCACTGCCGATGCCACCCTCTCGAAAGTCCTCGCATACTACCAAGGAACCCCTGAGCGGGTTTTTGTGGCTGAGCTGGAGGAAGAGCGCGCATCTACTAGAAGAGAAAGTCCTGACCAAGCCATCATGGCTGAAGCAGACAGAGGGGGACGTGAGACCCCCATCACCAGAGCTGAGTTGTCAGCAGTCATCAAGTGATTCCCTGCTCAGGCCACCACCAGCAATGCAGCCCACCTCTCTGATGACGATGGAGTCCCCATGTGGACTACCATCATCAGCGACCAGGAGCTCACCAGCGAGAACCCCATTACCGCCAACGAGCTCCGCCTCCTCGACGGCACACTGGACAGAGGCGCCCAAGTTCGAGAGGCTCGCGATGCTGATGCATGGGCCAAGCCCGCACCTCTCCCAATACCTCCGCGAATTTGGGCCAACGAAGCCATGGAGGGAAGTAGTGTCAGAATGGCGGGATCAACAGCTGCTGGAAGCGAAGAGCCGGAGACAGGAGATGCAGCGGAGGAGGGAGAGGATTCGACAGATAGTGGAGAGCTCTGGTATCCAGCTGAACACGACCACATCTCCTACGGACGAGATGCTGACGCCCCAAGTAACACCACACCGCACGCCCTCACTGTCGTGATCCGGCTCACCACGGACTTATTTTCTTTTTACTTTACCACTTTAACTCTCGGACTTCCTCAGAGTACTAACCTGTTGACTCACTACCATGTACGCTTCCCTACTCCGATTCTCCTTCTAACTCTTTCCCCTTTCGCATCTCCTATTGTTCTCCTTTGATTCCCCTTATCCCCCTTTCCCCTTCCGTGTTTCCTTTGTTCCCTTTTAGTATCCCCTTCATGGGACAGACCTGGAGTAGCTACCTATATAAGCCTGACCATGTATACGCTTATTCTCTAGTCTTGTCTTCGTTTATCATACTAGCGAATACCAGACCTGTCCATCTATCTCTGTGTGCTCCCTTCTCGTCGTCTCACCATCACTGTCAGGCGTCCCTTAGTTGGGAACCACCTCGAAGCTTTGCGCTTGTGCTATAACAACACGCACATACAGATCCTAAGTTGTTCGACTTAGTCCCTCGTACTTCGGCCTTCTGACCGAAACCCTCGTACCTTGTTACTAAGTCCTTCGACTTGGCCCCCTTGAAACCCTGTCTCCTTGGTTGACCTTCGTGGACCATTGTCACCTCGGGCACCCCTCTCGGCCCTTGTTGTTTCTACTGAGTACCCTATCCTCGACCTCCGCCCTTGTCCCCTTGTACCCTCGGTGCACGTCGCACAGCAAGGCCCCGCTAGGCCTTAACACCATGTGCTGATGCCAAGTGTCCAGACTTGTGGCAGCACTTTTGTAGTGGGCGTTGAGCCCAATGTGTGAGGCATCCAACCAGTATAGGTTGTCCTCAAGGTAGCCTGTAGCTACCTGGCTTTTGTTGACAGTAATTTTGAATGAGCCACTGTCAAAGGCCACTTCTGCACCCTTCTGTGCTAACACACGTGTAGACATGAAGCGCATGGTCACCTGTGGTAGGTGTAGCACATTACTTGGGGTGAGCCTAGTGCCTTGGCTCGTAGTGAAGACAACAGATCCAACGCCAATCTGATCAATTGTAGACTTATCTCCAAGGTGCACTGAACCCTTTGTGGGGGTGTAGTCCTTGAAGTCCGATCTGTGTGGCGTGATGTTACGCTTTGCCTGTAGCATGTGCTTGACTTAAGCACGAAGAAAGTGGCAGAGTTAGCGCTTGGTCGAAGTCAAATGCAGAGGTGCTTTCCTCAATGCAAAGATGAGGTCACGGCAGACGTTTGCTAAGTCACGCCGGCCTATACCGCTCTACTTGTCGAAGTACAAGGAGCACCATGTGATGAGTTGAGATGACAAGGAAAGAGATCAGACTTGTGAAGAGGGTTCGAAGTGATAAGGCAATCTCGAAGAAGACCAAGATAGCGAGTCTTGGTCTTCCGCAGCTATCATTTATACAAGTACGCAAGGGCTTTAAAGCACCTCTTGAACAGAACTATCCTATGGCGTAAGTAGCTTGAACCCTACTACACCGATCCTAGGAATCACTCAGCAATCACATGCGATCACTGAGTGCTGACTGATACAACTAGTCCATGACTAATTACTACTTACTACCGTAGCCACAACTGGTAAGTAAGAGTCCACACCACATCAGAACATCTCGACTACTACTTTGACCATTATCTCAATCGTACTGACGGCCCACGGGCCCGACTGTGACATCACCCCCTTTTCAAGGGGCGACGCCCACGTCGTGAAAGGGGAAGCTCATCCAGTTCCTGCGACCCTGTTCGACTCCGACCCATCCGCCCATGCGCTCCTCGATCCGACTCATAGCGTTAGCGAACTCGAGGCGTCGAATACAGGCGTTATGTGCCACTGTGACCCGACCCCACTCCTGCTCCAGCTCGGCCATGCAGAGCTCCAGCCGTTCCACGGCACCCCCCAACGCCCTGTAGTGGTGTACTTCCGCCATGAGGGAGACGTCCTTGCACTCGTGGAGGGCTTGGTTAACGCGGGCCTGTTCGTCGTATCTGCCGTCGAGGATTATGAGGTCCTCCCTGGTGTACACCGCCTTCTCCTCGCCGGGGCATAGGGGTTCTGCCATGGCGTACAAGGGTTTTGGGAACACCTTGTCGGACTCGTCGATGAGCCCCAGGACGAGGGGGTCAGGTCCGAAGATGACCTGGATGTATTTGGCCAGGCATGTCACGCCGTCGGGGGTGGTGATAAAGAAGGGAATGTAATCGGGTCCTCGATTGACCCAGAACCCGTAAGGACAGCGGGCAGAGGCGACGGATGAGACAGCTCAGTCGGTGAGCTGTGGATGGATATCACCTTGGTACATGGGAGTACCGTCGGTGGTGAGTGTTAAGGCCTAGCGGGGCCTTGCTGTGCGACATGCACCGAGGGTACAAGGGGACAAGGGCGGAGGTCGAGGACAGGGTACTCAGTAGAAACAACAAGGGCCGAGAGGGGTGCCCGAGGTGACAATGGTCCACGAAGGTCAACCAAGGAGACAGGGTTTCAAGGGGGCCAAGTCGAAGGACTTAGTAACAAGGTACGAGGGTTTCGGTCAGAAGGCCGAAGTACGAGGGACTAAGTCGAACAACTTAGGATCTGTATGTGCGCGTTGTTATAGCACAAGCGCAAAGCTTCGAGGTGGTTCCCAACTAAGGGACGCCTGACAGTGATGGTGAGACGACGAGAAGGGAGCACACAGAGATAGATGGACAGGTCTGGTATTCGCTAGTATGATAAATGAAGACAAGACTAGAGAATAAGCATATACATGGTCAGGCTTATATAGGTAGCTACTCCGGGTCTGTCCCATGAAGGGGATACTAAAAGGGAACAAAGGAAACACGGAAGGGGAAAGGGGGATAAGGGGAATCAAAGGAGAACAATAGGAGATGCGAAAGGGGAAAGAGTTAGAAGGAGAATCGGAGTAGGGAAGCGTACATGGTAGTGAGTCAACAGGTTAGTACTCCGAGGAAGTCCGAGAGTTAAAGTGGTAAAGTAAAAAGAAAATAAGTCCGTGGTGAGCCGGATCACAACATCACCCCTGCTCTTGGTAGATGCTTCCACGCATCAATCTCCTCGATCCTCTGCCTCCCAGTTGATGTCGTCATAGGCGTCGTAATCGTTGTCATGGGTGTCGTTCCCGTAAAAGGACTGCCAAGACTTGAAGTACCACTCACAGCCACCCTTGAAGTGCTTGTGTTTGGGGGGAACACGGCACCTCTCTCCATCGAAGCACCTGGAGTGGGGGTAGAAGCACTTGTATGCGGGGTGGCCTACATTGTCGCAGTAGAAGCAGCGCTGCCACATGGGGCAGTTCTTGGCGGAGTGGGTGACGTTGGGGACGTGGCACTTGGTGCACTTGAGGATGGAGGGGCAGACGGGCTGGGGGTTGGGAAGGGGGGCCTTCTGGGAGCCATGGGACTTGCGACCCTGGGTCAGGATCCAGCGGGATACGCCTGGCTTCTCTTCATCGTGAAGCCATGGCATGGGGAAGTGGGTGTAACGCTCCCCGCCCGGGTGTTGGGCCTCCAGATACTCCCTGATGGGAATACCAGAGGACGCCATTGCATCGTCGGTGTAGCATGGGTGAGGAATGTAAGTGTTCCCCATAAGATAAGGATGAAGGCGCGTGCGCACCTGTGATGCGACCAGTCTCTGCCGGATGACTCCTGACCTCCTCCTCCAGTCGTTCCAAGCATCTGCCAAGTCCCTCTCCCGTTCCAACAAGATGCGGTGCTCCTCTTCCATGAAGCAGTACCTGTCGATGTCAGCATTGACCCCAACATCGTTGAGGACCCTTAGACCAGTTTCAACGGCCTCCTTGTCAGGGTGGTCGGTGTGGAAGGTGGAGAGGTCACTGTTATCAGGGTAGGAAGGGGGGGGTCCGTGGAAAGGAGCAGCCACCAGTGGAGCTCCGTAGTCTTGGTAGAGGCCTGTGTCCCTGCGGTGTTCTAAGATGTAATGGTTGTGACCCTCGCGATCCCACTCGTAGCGAATGTAGTGGGGATGCTTGGGGGTGCCGTCCAGCCCAGTGACGAGGAAGGAGTAGCGAGCATGGTTGGCCCATTGTGAGTCATAGATTTTGAAGCCTGCAGGGGGGTCGTCGTCGGACCTGTCATTGCCCAGGTCGATAGAGGAGGCAGGCGATGGGGAGTGGGAGAACGGTGTGAGGGGGCGACAAGGCTCAGGGGTACGGAGGCGGAGATATGCAGGGGAATTGGTGCGAGGGGGAACAGGAAGAGGTTCAGGGGATGGAGCAGGGGACTGGATGTGGTCAGCCAGCGGAAGGGGGTTGCCTAAAGGAGACCCAGGAGCACCAAAGGTTGCCTCAGAGGGGACAGGGGATGTGGCACGCAAGCCGATGCGGTCAGCAAGAGAGCGGTCGTTGGTGGTAGCAGGGGAGGTAGACATAGTGGCAGGATGAGTAGTGGTGGGTGACAGAGTGATAGAACAGATAATGAGCGGAGTGGGGGAAAAGGCAGGGTTTAAATATGGAGTTACTCCGTGTCCGTCCCAGAGGGAGCGGATGGAGCTAGGGTTTTGCCGACGGAAGTTGGTAACGAGTTGGTCGGCATAAATGTGAGCTGAGGGTTCCCATGAGTCATGGGCCTCGGAGAAGCCCTTCCATCTGACCAAATACTGCAGTTGGTTGCGCCTGCGTCATGACCCTAGAATTTGCTCCACCTCCCACTCCGGTTCCCATCAATCAGATCAGGGGAAGGTTTCGTAAAGTTTGGACCATGCTCAGGTGTTTCCTTGAAAGGGGTGAGAAGGGAAGCATGGAAGACGTTATGTATTTTCCATTGCGGAGGGAGCTTGAGGCGGTAAGAGGTATGTGAAATGGCAGTGGTGACTAGGAAGGGGCCGTAACACTGTGGGGATAGTTTGGCAGATGGATGGGTGGTGTGAAGGTTCCTGGCTTCGAGCCAGACTCTATCTCCAACACAGTAAGGGGTGAAACGAGTGTGTGACCTAGTCATGAGGTCCTGTGAGCGCTTGATAGCATCTTGTGCCTGCTGGCGTGCTTCCTTTATCTGTTGCATGCACTGGTTAACAGAGGGGACAGTGGAGAAGCGGAAGGTTTGGTGAACACGTGGGGTGTGTCCCATGAGGAGGTCGAAGGGGGTCTTCTTGGTGGTGGAACTGGGCCAGGAGTTGTGTGTGAATTGTGCAAGGGGGAGCCAGGACGCCCAGTCGTCCTGTTTGTAATTGGTGAAGATGCGGAGATACTGTTCCAGCCATTGGTTAGTGCATTCCAATTGGCCATCAGTTTGGGGGTGGTAAGCGGTACTAATGTTCTGATCGATGTGAAGTAATTTGCAAAGTTCTTTGGTAAATGCGGAAGTAAAATGAGGGTCTCTGTCCAAAATGATGCGTTTGGGAAGTCTGTAGTGGGGAAGTACGTAAGTGGTGTAAAGTAATGCTGTTTTCTCAGCGTCTATGGTTTCGTTGCAGGGGATGAAGATGGAGGCTTTGGAGCAGTTGTGGTCTGTAATTGTAAGTATAGTATCGTAGTTGGAGGATAGGGGGAGCTTTGTAATGAAGTCCAAGGCAATGGTTTCGAAAGGAAGGGAATGGGGGTCTGTGGCAATGGGGTAGAGCGGTGGCTTTGGGTTGGTAGGGTTATTTTTGCGTGATTGACTGGTGGCGCAGCCCTTGATGTAGTTGGTGACGGAGATTTTCATGTTTGGCCACCAGTAGTCGCGTGAGATAGCCCAAAGGGTCTTGGAAATTCCGGGGTGTCCGGCTGTGAGAGAGTCGTGATATAGGGAAATTACCCCCCTCCTTAGATTGTCATTTTCCACGATGACAAGGCGTGAGCCGTTCCAGAGAAAGCCCTCCTTCTGAGTGAGGTTGTGAGAGAGCGTCCATCTAGAGAGAAGGTCCGGCTGTTTGAGTTGGTGGGCTCGTGCACGATCATCAAGGGAGGAGGAGAGGGCAGCATTGACAAAGAGCGAAGGGGGGAGGACAGTGACCTGGTCATTGTCCGCTGAGCCATCATAGAAGTCGGGACGCCTGGAAAGAGTGTCAGCCTTATTGGAGGCTCCAGGCTGGTGAACGAGGGT
Source organism: Lactarius evosmus (assembly GCA_951394315.1). Lineage (NCBI taxonomy): Eukaryota > Fungi > Basidiomycota > Agaricomycetes > Russulales > Russulaceae > Lactarius > Lactarius evosmus. The sequence continues at coordinate 2,637,425 of OX596130.1, read as the reverse complement.
GAAATGGTAATCTGCCAGTTTGGGGAGGTATCTGGCAATGCGACGATTAATGTGTTGGGGGTTACGGTAGTATTGGAGGTTCTTGTGATCAGTGAGGATGGTGATGGGATGGGGGGATCCTGCTAGGAGGTGGCGCCAGTTCTCCAGGCCACGAACGATGGCCAGGAGTTCTCTGTCATAAATATCATAGTTCCGTTCTGCCTCGGTGAACGTCTTGGAGTGGAAGCCGATGGCATGGGATTTACCCCGGGGGTCCTTCTGCGAGAGGATCACTCCCGTGGCGAAGGCAGAGGCGTCAACTTCCAGTTGGAAGGGCTTGGACATATTGGGCTGAGACAGGGCAGGATTGGAGAGTACATGGGAGATGAGGGTGTCAAGGGCATGGTGGCATTCAGGAGTCCACCGGAATGGGGTCTCCTTCTTCAGGAGTGCGGTAATGGGGCGGGCGATGTTGGCGAAGTTTGGGATAAAAGGTCGTTGGTATCCTAGGACACCCAATGTGCTTCGTACCTCCTTGAGGGTTTTGAGATAGCGTGGCCAGTCACGGAGGCCATCTGCTTTGACAGGGTCAATCTTGATCTGGTCCCCATCCACAATGATGCCGAGGTATTCAATGCGGGGTTGTTCAAAGGCACACTTGGAGGGTTTGAGGAAATAGGATTCGACCTCTAGGAGGTCGAGGACTTCGTGGACAATGGTGCGGTGGCATGATAGGTCATCATGAGTAGCGATGAGGATGTCATCCATGTAGATGAAGAGTTCCTTGGGGTATTTGTCCTTGAGGTGGCGGAACATGCGGTTCATGGTGCGGGAAAAGGTAGCAGGGGAATTGGTGAGGCCAAAGAACATGACACGAGGTTGGAAGAGGCCGAAGGGTGTTTTAAACGCGGCCTTCCACTGATCTTCTTCTTTGATACGGATATTGTTATAACCCCAGCGGATATCGAACTTGGTGAAGATCTTCTTCCCCTGGAGTTGTTCGAGGATGGTGTTAATTAGTGGGAGGGGGTATGTGTCGCGGATGGTCCATGAGTTGAGGGGTTTGTAGTCTTGAGTGGGGCGTAGTTTGCCATCCTTCTTCTTCACGAAGAAGAAGGAGGAGGCATAGGGGGAGTTGGATTCGACGATGTAACCTTTCTCCAAGTGTTCCTTAATGAACTCCTTGGTGACCTCTTCTTCGGCCGGGGTGAGAGGATATACTTTACAGTTGATAGTGGCGGGAGCATCTGGTTTTAGGGAAATGGCGTGGTCATCTTCTCTAGCAGGGGGAAAGCGTTGTGCGGCTTTCTCAGAGAAGACAGTGGCATGGCATTGGTATTCGGAGGGGATGTCGGTTACTGGTGGGGTTTTGGAGGCGATAGCTTTCTCAGCCCATTTCTAGGCAATACTGTTGATCTGGGGGTGGACGCGTTTGTGGTAGGAGACGGAGTGGAGTGCGAGGTCCCCTCCTTCGAGGGTGTTGGTGGTCCAGTCGATTCTGGGGTTGAATCGTTTAAACCATGGGTGACCTAGGATGAGGCGGTCGTGTCCAAGGTTGGCGATGTATAAGGGCATTCTTACTGCTTGTGCCCCTTGGTTGATGACGAGGTAGGTGAGGTGGGTAATGGAGCCCGCCTGGTTGAGGGTTCCGTCCACATTGTGGACGAGGCGAGGGGTACGTAATTCTTGCGTCCCAAGGTGTAACTTTGAGACGGTGCAAGTGTCGATGAAATTGTTGGTTGCCCCACTATCAAGGAGGACTTCTACTTCAGCCTTTCCATGCCACATGTAAATCTGAACGGGGATTGTCATTGAATCGTTCTTCGTACTGTACATGGTGCTAATGGTTGCCTTGCTCTCAGCTGTTAGAGTTCGGCATCATGAAAATCCTGGTCATCCAGGTATTCTCCTCGCTCTTCTTCAGTCATGCTGGCTATGATAGCCGCAATCTGTTGAGCCTTGGTTTTCTTGGGGGTGCTGGTGGAGGAAGTGGTGGAAGCAGTGGTGGAGGGTACAGTGGTGGACGAGGTGGAGGTGGTGCGAGCACTGGAGGTGCTCTGGCGCTGGGGGCATTTGCGGGACATGTGTCCCTGACGACGGCAGCGGAAACAGCATCCTTCTTTTGCTAGTTTCTCGCGTTCTTCTGGGGTGAGCTTCTTGAGCTTTTGGAGGGTGCTGGTGGTGGCATCTACGTCCATGGGGACGACGCCATGGTTGTGGGACTGGGTGTGACGGGGCTGTGTGGTGTGCGAAGTGGACTGGAACTGGGTTTTCTTTTTGCTAAGGAGGAGATTGGAGTTGCGCAGCTTGCGTGTTCGCTCTACTTCTCTTCGTGCTGCATTCTTCCACTCGTCCATGGTGATGGGCCAGGTATCCCTATAGAGGACACGATGGTGGATGGACTCTTCAAGTCCGGCTTTGAACTGGGCGATGGTGCCCTTGGCGGTGGGTTCCCATTCAGCAGCGGTGGCGAGCTGCTCAAAGGTGGCAATGTAGGTGTCGATGTCGAGGTCCTTCATGCGAAGGTTCATGAGTTTTTGGTAGGCTGATTGGACGCAGGTGGAGTTGGCCCAGGCACTCTTGAAGTCGGCCTCAAAGGTGTCCCATAGGACTTCGTCTGTGCGGGCGATGGGGGTGGTGGAGTGTTTGACTTTAGCGATGAGGGCCTTTTCTTGGGCCTCCACCCAGTCGGCGACAAGGGGTCCCTGGATATAAGACAGGGCAGTGAGGACGCGCAGATAAGGTTGCGCCATGATGTTGATGTTGTCATTGAGGGCCCAGTAACGATGGAACTGGCTGAGGAAGGTGCCGCTGAGGGTACGGTCACCCGTGAAGGTGTTTGGAGCGACTGATCGGAGTGCTCCCGATGTGATGGTTCGGGTGGTCATGGTGGTAGGGACTGTGACTGGTGCGGTGGATATAGGTGGTGCAGTGGTAGGGGGTGCTGTGACAGGAGTGGGAACGCGTGGAACGGATGGGAGAGTAGGTGGTTCGATGGTGGGGAGTGCATTGTCTGGATTACCAGGGTCGGTGGGTAGGTACCATCCAAGTCCTAGTCCGTGTTCTGCTGGGTCTGCTGGGGCAGCGTGTGCTGGAGAGGTGAAGAAATTTGCGCCTTCTCTGGTAAGTTGGTGCCACTGATGGTTGATGAATTCAACCGGAACTGCTTTTCCTTCGTTGTTAAGGTAATACCCTCCTCGTGGGTCGTTAGGGAATGTAGACCAGTAGGCGGAGCCAACGATATGGGCTGGGAGATCTGCTTTTAAGCGACGGGGTACTAGGGTGGGGCGGACGGGGTCTAAGGAGATGGATAAACTAGCCACGATGTTTCAGGGTGCTGTGGGTCGATGGGTACAAGGGAGCAGCAAACAGAGTTACTGCGACGAGGTAGAAGAGTCTTGTCTTATGTTAAGGCCTAGTGGGGCCTTGCTGTGCGACGTGCACCGAGGGTACAAGGGGACAAGGGCGGAGGTCGAGGACAGGGTACTCAGTAGAAACAACAAGGGCCGAGAGGGGTGCCCGAGGTGACAATGGTCCACGAAGGTCAACCAAGGAGACAGGGTTTCAAGGGGGCCAAGTCGAAGGACTTAGTAACAAGGTACGAGGGTTTCGGTCAGAAGGCCAAAGTACGAGGGACTAAGTTGAACGACTTAGGATCTGTGTGTGCGCGTTGTTATAGCACAAGCGCAAAGCTTCGAGGTGGTTCCCAACTAAGGGACGCCTGACAGTGATGGTGAGACGACGAGAAGGGAGCACACAGAGATAGATGGACAGGTCTGGTATTCGCTAGTATGGTAAACGAAGACAAGACTAGAGAATAAGCATATACATGGTCAGACTTATATAGGTAGCTACTCCGGGTCTGTCCCATGAAGGGGATACTAAAAGGGAACAAAGGAAACACGGAAGGGGAAAGGGGGATAAGGGGAATCAAAGGAGAACAATAGGAGATGCGAAAGGGGAAAGAGTTAGAAGGAGAATCGGAGTAGGGAAGCGTACATGGTAGTGAGTCAACAGGTTAGTACTCCGAGGAAGTCCGAGAGTTAAAGTGGTAAAGTAAAAAGAAAATAAGTCCGTGGTGAGCTGGATCACGACACATGGGACACATGTCCCACAGTGCGCTAAAAACATATGGCCCCTCTGCCCTAACAGGCATGGATCTAGATAGCTCTACCACAGCACAAACAGTGTGCCATGGGTGCGAGTTGGGTAAATCCACTTGTCGACCCTTCTCTGCGTCCGCTACACAGCGGACCACTTGAATCTTTGAGGTCGTGCATAGTGACCTAGCTGGTCCTATACAAACTAAGTCAATACAAGGCTCTGCCTACACCGCCACCTTCATAGACAACCACAGCAAGCATGCTGTGGTGTACTTCCTTAAGTCAAAGGATCAGTTTGTGCATGCGCTGCAGAAATTCCTAACCTGGGGTGAAACCCAGACCAGAAGCAAACTGCATGCACTGCACTCTGACTGAGGCAGTGAGTACATGGCAAGCACAGTACAAGACCTCTTAGTGCAGAGGGGGATAGAGCATCACCTTACAATGCCAGGTTCACCCCAATCAAATGGGAAAGCCAAGCAGTTTAACCACACCATTATGGACAAGGCAGAAGCCATGCGACACACTGCAGGCCTGTCTAACGGCTTCTGGGAATATGCGGTGAGCACTGTGGTGCACATCTACAACTGCTCTCCCACCCATACGCTTAAGTGGCGCACACCTTTTGAGATCTGGCACTCTAGCAAAGTGCCTGATGTCTCCCACATTTGCATCTTTGGATGCAAGGGGTACATGCATGTACCTACTGATAAGCGTCGCAAACTGGATGCGAAGGCCATTGAGGTCACACTTATTGGGTTTGAGCCCGAATCTAAGGGCTATGTGCTTTGGGACCACCAAACCCGCTCCACCAGACTGTCCAGGGATGTACAGTTTGACGAGAGCAGCTTCCCGTCCCTGCAGGGTGTTGAGACACACCCCACACCTCCTATCACCACTCTGGCACCTATTGTGCCACAGTTTCCAGTGACTGCCGATCCTAACACGACGGTGTTACCACCACTCCCACGTGCACCCTCCCCTGCACTATCAGACAGCAGTGAGGAGGATGTAAAGAACATTCTAGACCCCAAACTTGAGCGGCCTAACACGCTACCACCACTTGCCTCCTGTTCTGTACCAACCACGCCAAAGCGTGAGCACACCACTCCCACTTTGCCTCCACCCTGCCAAAGGGCCGTGCGCATTGCACCATCCATCCCTGCCTCCCTAGATATGCCTGGAGGTTTTGAGGATCGTGTGTAGTGTCAGTTGCTGCTACGAGAAATGGATACTGTGCTGCACCAGTCCACTCGCCCACATGTGCCAAATCCGCATTACTTCAATGCAGACAATGCGGCCATGCGAGGTAGACGGCTTGGGCATGCAGAGCTGCTGGCTGCAGCTTTTGTCGGTCGGGACCCTGCAACTTATGCAGAGGCCATGCGGTCTGCTAATGCAGACAAGTGGACTGAGGCGTGCCAATATGAAATGGATGCCCTGGCTAAAAACCAGACTTGGGAGTTAATGGATCTCCCACCTAATCGCAAGGCAGTAAAATCCAAATGGGTCTTCAAACTGAAAGCAGATGGCTGCTATCGCGCGTGTTTGGTGGCTAAGGGATTTACACAAATCCCTGGCATAGATTTTGATGAAACTTTCACTCCTGTCGCACAACTTGAGTCGCTGAGATTACTTCTGGCGTTAGCTGCGCTGGAGGACTGGCACATCCATCAGATGGATGTCAAGTCCACATTCTTAAACAGCATGCTCAACGAGGAAATATACATGGAGCAACCACAAGGTTTCATTGTCACTGGCTCCGAGACAAAGGTGTGTCGCCTATATAAGGCAATCTATGGTCTCAAACAAGCTTCCCATGCATGGAATTTACAACTCCATGGAGTGCTACTTGCACTCAGCTTCAAGCGGACGATTGCCAATGCTGGCATTTATGTGCTTCATCAACGAGAGGGGGATGCATCACTCTTTGTTATCATTTATGTTGATGACATCACAATCTTGGGTGCTTCCATTACAGAAGTTAAACACTTAAAGTCAGATCTCTCTAAGCGATATGAAATGACGGATCTCGGGGAGATAGAATCATACCTCAAGATGCGCATTAAGTGCGATCGCACCTGTCATCGCATAGAGATCAATCAATTGGGCACATCAAAGATGTACTTGAGCGTTTTGAAATGAAGGATGCAAATCCTCATAACACACCCTTGCCCGCTGGTGCTGACAAGCACCTTAAAAAATATATGGGTCAGGCAACTGCCTCTGACATCACGCACTACCAATCATTAATAGGTAGTCTGCTGTACATTCAGATTGGCACATGCCCGGACATTGCATTCGCCATGTCTAGATTGGCACAATACATGGCGAATCCTTCCCCACAACATCTGTGACTTGTGCAGTATGTCCTAGCTTACCTAGTAGGCACTGTGGATATGCGCATCATCTATGATGGTGCCAATGGAGATGGCCTTTGTGGCTACACAGATTCCAGCCTAGGAGATCAGGCTGATGACCGTCACTCCACCTCCAGTTATGTATTCCTCTTAGCTAATGGAGCAATTAGCTGGTCTTCACACAAACAAAAAACCATCACGCAGAACATTACTGAGGCAGAATATATGGCCATGACCGATGCATCTAACCAGGTGCAGTGGTACCAGAGTTTCCTTGAGGAACTCGGCTACAAGGTTAATGACCCCATCCCACTACATGGTGACAACAAGGGTGCCATTGACTTGGCTCTAAACCCTGTCACAGGGAGGCGATCAAAGCACATCGCCATTAAACATCATGTCATTAGGGAATACATTGAGAAAGGTGACATCGCGTTAATTTGCACCCCTACTCTAGATATGGTTGCGGATGGCTTCACAAAGTCACTACCGCATGTCCTGCTAGACAAACACAACCTTGACATGGGCTTAACATGCTAAATTGTCAGATCACGGGGAGATGTTGATAAGTGCTGAGCGCACTTAGCAGCTCTAATAGACTATGGACTACTTAGTGCTTAGGACGCTGTAGATAGTAGATTAGATTATGGACATATGATCTTGGACATCTAGGTACTGTATTTACTTCTTATCTATGACATCATATGTACAATGACATCATAACTGCATGGACTACAATGTGGACTATGTTATTGTACTACCTTCCTTATTGTTATCTTTATCTCTGATGTCATTATGATATCATTGTTCCAGATGCTTATTGTTCTAAGTCGTCTTTGTTCTTGGTAGGGAACTCCCATTGTTCCCATTTCTTTTGTCTCTATTGTACTAGTGACGCCTTGTACTTAGTTACCTCTCATGACGGCGTCACCCTCTGTAGTAGTATAAGTAGAGTATATTGTACGCTCCTAGCCCCCAGTTCTATCACTCATACTGGTGTACTAGGTAAAGTTCCTCCCTTGTAATAACAGTTCTATCTGTCATGGCCGAGATTTTGAGCTCCCATGAGAGCATGCCGCCGAGCTGTCTGAGCTGGCCTGCGCTAGATAACTATGAGAGGACCCTGGATTCCGAGGCATTAAGAGAGGCCTTGATGAGAAAGGGTGACCTAAGCATGTGGACATTGCATCCAGAGCCCCAACCAGCTAAGTCGTCCCCGCCTTCTGAAGATGAGGAGACTGATGATGAAGCATGGATGAATAGGGCTTACGCTCATTATTACAATGAGCAGGATAAGGAAGAGTCACATGACGCATCACCTGAGGCATCACCTGAGCATGTGTGCCTCAGGTATGCAGCAGCCGGTTATGCAGTTGGTGACGACATGGACTAGGCCTTTGTGCCTACCTTCTGATGGACTTTCTGATGGACGCCTCATGTACTGTATGGGCACAGCCTTGTGTCTGATGGATGTCGGTGCCTTTATAGGCCGGTCCAATTATGTTTCTTCCTTGTGTTTCAGCTTGTGGAGCTAGAGCCCTTATGGCTATTGGCTAGAGATAAGGACTTAAGGTTCATGCTGAGTCCGAACCTTATATACTAGTAGTATAAGTACTAGCTTGTCTGGACATGTATTCGCTATCTTGAGTTCTTTAGAATCATACCCTTCAATTCCCTCCTGTCTTCCTAAGGGCCTTAGTTGGTCTTCTTCACCAAACCCTTAGACGTTGTCTTGTTGTGCCGCTTCTTAGCGAGCCGTTCCCCTGTGGTTTTCCCCTTCATCTCTTAGTTGCAACCACTATTGCAGTAGTTTTGCCTTGGTTGTCGTATGCAATACAAGCATTCTGAGAAACCCAGCTCAAGTTGAGCTAGATGGCCAGTGCGACCGTTACATATCACTCATACTGGTGTGCTAGATAACCATTGCTCTCATCTCTGATCTACTCTTGCTTCACTGTGCTCTACACTCCACAGGTCTCTATCAACCCCTGTGAGTACCCGATGCTGTTCATCATGTAGTCGTCGTCCTCCATCAATGCGGCGGGGTTGGATGCGACCATTGTGGGGGAGTGGGAAGACATTGGACTGTAGCGATGCATCCTTTCTGTGGTTTCGCAACTCTTTTAAGTCAGGGTGGAGGTTCAGTCAATGGGTGCTTGCGGTGGTATTCTCAGACAAGACACAGCACAAAGACTTGGTCGGCTGGCTCCCAGCTGTTGTCAGCTTGGGTTTTGCCCTTCCATTGTAGGAGATACTGGAGCATGCGGTGCCTTCCTGTGTATCAGTGTCCCAACATGCGTTTGACTTCCCACTCTTCTTCTCCTTCTACAAATCCAGCACTGGGCGTGGTGCTGGCAGACCGTATTGGGTGTTGCTCTTGACCGAGGTCAGCAGGCTAGCATGGAACACATTGTGGATGGACCAAGAAGGAGGGAGCTTGAGCTGATAAGCAATGGGGCTTATCTCTCATGTGACGTGGAAGGGGCTGTAGTGGCGAGGAGATAGTTTCACCATTTGATAGGGTAGCTGGAGATGGTGGCCCTCCAACCAGACCTCTGAGCCTACTTTGTGACGTGCAATGGGTATTTCTTTCGCTATTCGATTAATGGCTTCTTTCGCGATTTGTTGTATCTCATGGGCTTGAGCCACCCTCTTGGCTGCCACCGGGACAGCACTATATGACAGGTTATGGTGGTCAAATGGAGGGACATACCTGAAGAGTGCTTCGTAGGGGACAATTTTGAGGGCTTGATTAAGACGTGAGTTGTGCACTCCCGAGGCCAGTGTGAGCCACTCGCTCCAGTCGTCTTGTGCGGCGCTGGCGACCAACCGTAAGTATTGTTCTATCCACGTGTTCTTGCATTTGGATAGTCCATCCATCTGAGGGTGAAATGAAGTTGATATATTCTGCGCGATATGCAACTGTTTGCAAAGAGCTTTGGTGAACTGCGAAGTGAAGTGGGGATCGCGGTTGGTAATGATCTTTTGGGGAATGCTGAACCAACGATACACATGTTCCTGATAGAGTTGGGCTACTTGCTCTGCAGTGATAGATGTCTTGCAAGGGAGGAATAAAGTGGCACAGGAGCAACCGTGGTCCATGATTGTGAGGATCGTGTCGTATCCATGACTCTTGGGTAACTGTGTAATAAGGTCCATTGCGACTGTTGCAAAGGGGCGCACATCTTCAGGGGTAGAAATCTGGTAGGCTGGGATGCGAGGAGGGTGTTGCGATGTCTTTCCTTGTTGGCATTCATGGCACCCTTGTGTGTAAGCAGCGGCCCAGGCATACATTCCAGGCCACCAATAGGTGAGTCCTAGCCAGTGAATTGTTTTGTCTCTCGCAGGATGTCCTGCCATTGGCGCATCGTGGAATGCTTGGAGAAGCCGCCATTTTGCGTGTTCGTCGGGGGGAACGACTATGCGTTTTCTGTGGTCTACCCAATAGCCTTCCAGGTCTTGTGTGAGGTCATAAGTGATTGCCTATGCTTGCATTGTATCTATGTGCTTCTGTTGAATGTCCAGCAGCAGTTCTGGGAGGTCATTGGCCTCATCGGCCAAGCGCAGGAATATACCAGGAGGTAGCACGGTAACGTCTTGGTTGTCTTCCTGGTCCTTGCTCTCCCCAGGTGGTCGGGATAGAAAGTCTGCGACTACATTGGTCTTTCCAGGGATGTGCTAGATCTGGATCGGATACTCCTGTAGTTCGTTCATCCAGCGTGCAACTCGGCGATTGACTTTTCTTGGATCTTTCCAGTACTTCAGATTAGCATGGTCAGTAAGGATCGTGACCGGATGTTGCGCTCTGCCGATAAGCGGACGCCAATGGTGAAGCGTTTTGATTGTTGCCAATAATTTGCGTTTGTAAATATCGTAGTTATGCTCTACGGCTGTAAATGTGGCGGAGTAAAATGCAATGGGGTGTTGCCGCGGGGGTTTAGAAGGTGCACATGGGTCGATGTCACCCCCCTGTGAGAGTATGGTGCCCACGCCATAGGCAGAGGCATCCATAGCTATCTGGAAAGGTGCGGAGTGATCTGGCTGTCGCAACACAGGGGAGGAACAGATGTTATTGATCAGTGTTTGAAATGCATGGTGGTGGGAGTCTGTCCATTTGAAAACAACGTCTTTCTTTGTCAGATCGATAAGTGGTCGAGTGATGATAGAATACCCCTGTATGAAATATCAATAGAACCCTGTGAAGCTGAGAAAACTGCAAACGTCTTGATGTGAGGGGGCTCCACTCCTGGTGAAATGCAGTCCCATTGATTGGTTATGCTGAACATCCCAGTATAGAAACATATTTCTAGAAATGTCAAGATGGACATAAAGGTGTCCGGTCTTGGCCTGGGGGATAGTAGGTGGCATTAGGATGCTCAAATTTGACTTGCCAAAGTACCAGATAGTGTAACCACTTCCAGAATTAGAAGAGAAGGATCGCTGGTGCATCTGATAAGAGACTCCAGTGTTGGTGTCCATGGGCTCATGCCTAGACATGATGGGTGGTGATAGTGATGTCGATGTGGGTGTGCTAGTACATAAACAGGACCTTGAGATCAGTATGGTGGGACTGAGTACTGCATGAACACACCCCTGCAACTGCACTTTGACTAGCTCTGCAATGCCAAGAAGAGCAGGAATTATACTTTGCTTAGCTTGAGGGGAGATATCCAGGGAGTTGAGTTGAGTGCTCAAAACCTGATTGAAGTCCTCCCTACTGAAATCTCCCATCATCAGACAGGTAATGGCACAGGCAATGAGGGGAATGGACAGAGAAGGTGTGTGCTGTTAAAGGAGAGCCGTGATTGATTGAGTAATTGTAGTATCACTGTGAGAAGTATATCCACTAGATGTATGTCAGATGAACCAAGACCACAAAGAAAAAAGGGGGAAGCAACCTAATTGCTGGAGCCATCATAGAGTTTGATGAACAGCATTGGGTACTCATAGGGGTTGATGGAGACCTGAGAGTGTGAGAGTGCAGTGAAGCAAGAGTGATCAGAGAGTAGAGTGAGGTTTTATCTAGCACACCAGTTAGTGTCGTGATCCGGCTCACCACGGACTTTTCTTTCTTTTTACTATATCGCTTTGACTCACACTGGTTTCCCCTCGGAGTACTAACCTGTTGACTCACTACTTTGTACGCCTCCTTACTCCGAGTCCCCTTCTTTACCCTTCCCCTTCTGGGCTTCCCCTTATTCCCTTTTCTTCTCCTCCCCCATTCGCGTTGTCTATTGTTCTCTTTTTAGTATCCCCTCATGGGACGGACATAGAGTAGCGACCTATATAAACCTAGCCACTTTGTACGCTCACTCTCCAGTCTTGTCTTCATTTATTATACTAGCGAATACCAGACTTGTTTACTCCTCTACTGTGTGCTCCCTTCTCGTCACCTCATCACCACTGTCGGTCTTCCCTTAGTTGGGAGCCACCTCGAAGCTTTGCGCTTGTGCTATAACAACGCGCACACACAGACCCTAAGTCGCTCGACTTAGTCCCTCGTACTTCGGCCATCTGACCAAAGCCCCTTGTACCTCGTCACTAAGTCCATCGACTTACCCTTGAACCCTTGCTCCTTGGTCATCCCTCGTGGACCTTCGTCTCCTAGAACTCCCTCGGCCTCGGTTACCATCTACCAGGCACCTCGTCCTTGTACCCTGTCCTTGTCTCCCTCGTACCCTCGGTGCACGTCGCACGTAAGGCCCCGCTAGGCCTTAACAAGTTAGAGTGATAGAACTGGGGGCTAGGAGTGTACATCATACTCTACTTATACTATTATAGAGGTGATGCCATCACAGTGTGTATCTACAATATAAGGTGTCTGTCACGGACCGGACTTTAATGCTTACTATCAGGTTCTGACTACGATAGTAAGCTCGTGATTCTTTACATTAGTCAGGGACTTCATATTTCACGTGTTATCAGTCAGCAGTAGTATCACATGTTACTATATGCTTACTGATTACTAGGATAGTGATACTAGGGTTCGAGCTAGATACGCTATAGGCCAACATCATTCGGGAGGCGCTTCAGAGCCCTCCGTCATCATGTATAAATAGTTGCAGGGGAAGACCAAGGATTGCCATCTTGGTCTTCTTGAATCATCGGTTTTCACATCCTCTTCTCTGTCTCACTCAGAAGACTTGTGATTGAAGGGGCGCACTGCATAAGGCTTACCAAGAAGCCTTCCCAGTTGCGAGTCGTCGTTGTGTTGAGGCTAAGCGCTCCACATTCGACTTAGGATATACAGAGCTGAGTACTCATGCCTTACCACTGCCTAAAGCTAGGTTCACGCTTACCGAAGCGTAACAGTGTCACTAGTAAAATAGAGACAATAAAGGAACTAAAGGAGTTCCCTACCAAGAACAAAGGACGTCCTAGAACAATAGGAGACCTGGAACAATGATATCATAATAACATCAGAGATAATGATAACAATAAGAAGGTGAGTACAATAACATAGTCCACATTGTAGTCCATGTGATATGATGTCATTGTACAGATGATCTTATAGATAAGAAATATGTATGGTATCTAGATGTCCAAGATCATTAGTCCATAATCTAATCTACCTACAGCATCCTAAGTGCTAAGTAGTCCATAGAGCCACTAAGTGCACCCAGCACTTATCAACATCTCTGTAGCAGATGACTTCCAGCTACGTTGATGAGAGAAAGAAGGCAACATAGAAATGCTGAAGTCATGAAGTTGAGGGATGAACTGCCTGTTCCACCTGATCAATGTAGCATGGAGATAAATCACATGCTGTACTTACAGAGCATCATGGAGAGTGCAAAGACAAGTCCCTCCTTTGCAGGATGGCTGTTACGTCACGGTAGGGACATTCACCCAACGTGGGTTAAGTCGGTCTACAGAGACGCTGCACTAAGGGGTCTGGTTGTCAAGGGAAGTTCTGAGGAGGAACTTCAGTGAGGATGTATGAGTTGAAGAGTCAGCCTAAGCCAATAGTGGAACTTAGGATTCTTCAGTGAGAGGAGAGTTCGGTGAGAGATGGAGTATTCACAGTCTTTGATTGCTCGAGTACCGTAGGATACAAAAAGTCAAGTCTAAGGCTACAAGCTACCTAGCAAGCCTGAACTTATAGTAAATAGAGATCCTAGTACTGAGTCATAACAGCGTACTAGGATCGAGTCATCCGGACAATAAGTAACTGTGGCGCAGTCCGCAGTATGTATGAAACGAGTCTGAAACAAAAGATGTAAGCCCCTTAACAACGGGCTAGAGTCACTATGACTCGTATGAGAGAATAAGTAAAGAGTCACTATGACTCTTGTGAGAATGATCACGTGAGACAAAGGGAGACAAAGAAAAAAGAAATTGAGTCGTATCGTAACAATGGCAGAGCGGGATCACGCGAAGGTAAGCTAAGAGGGGAATCCAAAGAGGACAAGTTAGATTTGTAGGTGCATCTAGATATAGGCTTATATACTGTACTACCTGGTCCATGCAGAGTCATAAGTGCCACTCTTACTAACTACTAAGTAAGGCCTATGACTCAGGCAATGGTGCATCGCTATTGTGCTGACTGATGCACTGTAATCCTCTCTGACTCAGAGGGTGACATGTTGCTGAGTAATGGCACTATCTAGCATGTAATGTACATTACCTGAATGTTCTATGATGTTCTACTGTATTCTAACCAATCATAAAGTCCATGTATCATAATAGATGTAAATAGGAGGATCTTCTCATGATCCTGTGACATGTTTATAACAACATGACTTCTGGACTCATGTGATCTTCTGCACATGATCTGGCATGTGTCATGCATATGACCATACAACTTAGTGAAAATAACAGGGCTCTTAAGCCCAAGATGCCCATATGGCATCATATAAAATTGTATAAAATAGATAAAAATATGAACTAAAGTGTAGCGACTAATGTGGCTATGACAATCTCCCCATGATCTGACAATCTAGCATGTTGAGCCCATGTCAATGTTATGTTTGTCTAGCAGGACATGTGGTAGTGACTTAGTGAAGCTGTCCACAACCATTTCTAGAGTAGGGGTGCAAATTAATGTGATGACACCTTTCTCGGCGTATTCCCTAATAACATGATGTTTAATGGCGATGTGCTTTGATCGCCTCCCTGTGACAGGGTTCAGAGCCAAGTTAATGGCACCCTTGTTGTCACCATGTAGTGGGATGGGGACATTGACCTCATAACTGAGTTCCTCAAGGAAGCTCTAATACCATTGCACCTAGTTAGATGTATTGGTCATGGCCATGTTTTTTTTTTTGAATCCATTATAGTGCACCTTAGGGCATATAACCCTATGTGGCACTTTACATCCGTATCTACCCTGTGTCTCATTTCTTCCCATTCTAGATATACTTCCACTGTGCATTAAGTCCAGTCCCTGTTCTTGATGTGAACAGCATAGTGATCTGTCAAGTGTCAATGTAAGCAGGGCATGTATAACACCTAATGAAGGGGTAAAGTCTTGTATCCTTGAGGTTGTGAGGGCACATTGGGGTGTCCACATGTGCTCACTGACTTTGGGCATACTATGTGGGCCAACTTCATGTGTTCTTCATCAACTGGTGCATCTTCATATCTTGAGGTGGCTTCTTCAAGCCTGGCAGGTCGTGGGGTGGGTTGTGGTGTGTTGATGGACCTTACTCCACATTTGGGAGGTCTTCGGTCCTGTGGGTTTTGGGTTTGAGGGCTGTGTTTGTTCTTGGTCTTGTTCTCTGGCTTGGAAGTGTCCTATGGCCTAGATGAAGCTTGTGACATCCTCTGTCCTCTCCTTGTCGCTGATAAGCTCCATGAACTTCGCCTCCATCTTCCCCCTTCCCAATCCTAGCTTCTTCCTTTTGCATGCATATGCCAGGCACTCCATCAAGAAATGCTGTGGTGTTTCCCTCCTTGCTCCGCATGCTGGGCATTGCACATTTTCTGCTCTCTTGAACCTACGAAGGTATGCATTAAGTGGTATGTGCCTCATCCTCAGCTAAAAGAATTTGCTGGCTGCAGTTCTGGAGATCTTGCTGTTACTAATCAGTTCTATGAATTTTCACAAGGGAAGGGAGGGATCAATGTGCTCAAGCTTTTCCTGTCTCAGGGATTTCTTCCATTCACACTTCCATTCACTTTTTCTTCTTTCCTGCAGGTGTTGCTTCACTGCTGACTTGCTAATCTTCATCTCCTTTCTGTGTATCAACAGTGGCAGCTGCTCCACATCTGAGGTTAGTCCATCAGCTGCATCTTTAGCTTCCTTGTCAACCTCTTCATTGCCTGGGATGTCATAATGACCTGCCATCCATCTCAGTACTAAAGAGTACTTCTTGCCTCTGCTTCTCTTCAACTTCTCCACTGTGCTTAAGATTTCTGCAGTGATATAGTGCCTAGGCTTGTTTAGTCTTGAGGTGAGTGCCTTGAGCATTGCCTGGTTGTCTGTTCCTATGGAAAATGAGTTGTTACCATTGGTCTCCGCTTTTATCATCTGCAGCCCCATGAGTATGCTGATCAGTTCCGCTTCAAACACTATGTGTTCTGAAGCTTTGCCCAGGTGATAGTGCAGCCTTCATATTACCTTCCCCTTCCTTGGTCATGGCCATGTATTCTGCCTTGGTAGTGTTCTGTATGACAGTATTTTGTTTGCACAAAGACCAGCTTATAGCTCTATTGGCTAAGAGGAATATATAACCAGAGGTGGAGTGTTAGTCATCAGCCTGATCTCCCAGGCTGGAATCTGTGTAGCCACAAAGGCCATCTCCATTGGCAGCATCATAGATGATGTGCATGTCCATAGTGCCTACTAGGTAAGCTAGGACATATTGTGTGAGTTGCAGATGTTGTGGGGCATATTGTGCCAATCTTGACATGGCGAATGCAATGTCTGGGCATGTGCCAATCTGAACATACAGCAGACTACCAATTAAGGATTGGTAGTGCATAATGTCAGAGGCAGTTGCCTGACTAGTATATTTATTAAGGTGCTCATCAGCACCAGCAGGCAAGGGTGTGTTATGCGGATTTGCATCCTGTATCCCAAAATGCTCAAGTACATCTTTGATGTAGCCCAATTGATCAATCTCTATGTGATGACAGGTATGATCATGCTTAATGCACATCCTGAGATAGGATTCTATCTCCCTGAGATCTGTCATTTCATATTGCTTAGAGAGATCTAACTTTAAGTGTTTGACTTCTGTAATGGAAGCACCCAATATTGTGATGTCATTGACGTAAACGATAATGAAGAGTGGTGCATCCCCCTCTCATCAATTAAGCACATATATGCTGGCACCAGCAATCGTCCTCCTGAAGCTGAGTGCAAGTAGCACTCCATGGAATTGCAAGTTCCATGCACAGGAGGCTTGTTTGTGACCATATAGCACCTTATGTAGATGACACACCTTTGTCTCAGAGCCAGTGACAATGAAACCTTGTGGTTGCTCCATATAAATCTCCTTATTGAGCACACCATTCAAGAATGCAGACTTGATATCCATCTGATGGATGTGCCAGTCCTCCAGTGCAGCTAATGCCAGAAGTATTTGTAGCAACTCAAACTGTGTGACAGGAGAGAAAGTTCTATGCTAGGGATTTGCATAAATCCCTTAGCCACTAGTCATGTGTGATAGCAACCATCCACTTTCAATTTGAAGACCCATTTGGATTTTACTGCCTTACAATTAGGCAGGAGATCCATTAACTCCCAGGTCTGGTTTTTAGCTAGGGCATCCATTTTATATTGGCATGCCTTAGTCCACTTGTCTGCATTAGCAGACCACATGGCCTCTGCATAAGTTGCAGGGTCCCATCTGACATAAGCAGCAGCCAGCAGCTCCGCATGCCTAAGCCGTCTGCCACGTATGACCACATTGTCTGCATTGAAGTAATGTGGATTGGGCACATATGGGCAAGTGGACTGTCACAGTGCAGCATCCATTTCATGCAGCAGTGACTGATGCTGCATGCACTCCTCAAATCCTCCAGGCATTTCTGGGGAGGCAGGGATGGATGGTGCAATGCGCATAGCCCGTTGGTGGGGTGGAGGCGAAGTGGGGGTGGTGTGCTCACACTTTGGCATGGTTGGTACAGAACAGGAGGCAAGTGGTGGCAGCATGTTAGGCCACTCTGGTCTGGGGTCTAAAAGGTTTTTTACATCCTCCTCACTGCTGTTAGAGTGTGCAGGGGAGGGAGCATGTGGTGGTGGTAATGCTGTTGTGTTAGGATCGGCAGTCACTGGAAACTGTGGCACAATGGGTGCTGAAGTGGTGATAGGAGGTGTGGGGTGTGTCTCAACACCCTGCAGGGATGGGAAGCTACTCTTGTCAAACTGTACATCCCTGGACAGTCAAACGGAGTGGGTTTGGCAGTCCCAAAGCATATAGCCCTTTGCATCAGACTCAAACCCAATAAGTGTGACCTCAATGGCCTTCACATCTAACTTGCATCACTTATCAGTGGGTATATGCATATACCCCTTGCATCCAAAGATGTGAATGTGGGAGACATTGGGCACTTTGCAAGAGTACCATATCTCAAAGGGTGTGTGTCACTTGAGTGTACAGGTAGGGGCAGTTATAGATGTGTACTGCAGTGCTCACCGTATATTCCTAGAAGCCATTAGACAGTCCAGCAGTGTGTTGCATGGATTCTGCCTTGTCCATAATGGTGCGGTTAAACTGCTTAGCTTTCCTGTTCAATTGTGGTGAACCTGGCATCGTAAGGTGATGCTCTATCCCCCTCTGCACTAAGAGGTCTTGTACCATGCTCACCATATACTCGCCACCTCAGTCAGAGTGCAGTGCGTGCAGTTTGCTTCCAGTCTGGGTTTTACCCCAAGTTAGGAATTTCTGTAGCACATGCACAAACTGATCCTTCAACTTAAGGAAGTACACCACAGCATACTTGCTGTGGTTGTCTATGAAGGTGGCGGTGTAGGTGGAGCCTTGGATTGACTTAGTTTGCATAGGACCAGCTAGGTCACTATGCATGACCTCAAAGGTTCAAATGGTCTGCTATGTAGCGGATGCAGAGAAAGGTTGGTGAGTGGATTTGCCCAACTTGCACCCATGGCACACAGTTTGTGCAGTGGTAGAGCTATCTAGATCTATGCCTGTTAGGGTAGAGGGACTGTATGTTTTAAGTGCACTGTGGGAGATGTGTCCTATGTACTGATGCCAAGTGTCCAGGCTTGTGGCAGCACTTTTGTAGTGGGCATTGAGCCCGATGTTTGAGGCATCCAACCAGTATAGGTTGTCCTCAAGGTAGCCTGTAGCTACCTGGCTTTTATTGACAGTTATTTTAAATGAGCCACTGTCAAAGGCTACTTCTGCACCCTTTTATGCTAATGCACACATTGACATGAAGTGCATAGTCACCTGTGGTAGGTGTAGCACATTGCTTAGGGTGAGCCTAGTGCCTTGGCTTGTGGTGAAAACAACTGAACCAATGCCCACTTGATCAATTGTAGACTTATCTCCAAGGTGCACACTACCCTTTGTGGGGGTATAGTCCTTAAAGTCTGATCAGTGTGGCATAATGTGGTATGTAGCACCACTGTCCATCATCCAATGTACAGTATGTGCACAGCAGTATACAGGGCAATCACTGCATACAAACCAGGGTTTAAATCAAAAAAAAATTAGGGTAAACCCTATAGAGTGTTAAAGGATTCCTACAGTTTATTTTCCTTTAAACTTTAAATGAAGAGTTTGAATCTCTTTGAGGCAAAATTTAGCAAAAAAAAAATTGTGTAGGAAAACTCAAACTCTGCAACAAGTTTTCCAGCCCAAAGGATTCCCAGAAGGGAGGTGTCAAACTCTTCAGATCAGGGTTTATTCGACAATAGAGCCTGATTATTCTCAAACATTTACATGTATGCACAATAAGGGCAAGAAATGCCTGCTATATAATTTTAAACTCTTCTTGGGCAGAATGCCACCCAAGAAGAATTTGAAAGGCAACTTAAATTTTCCAAAACAAATCATAGTAAACTTAAACTCTGCCCGCAACAGATCTATGCATGTGACCTAACTAGGGCTGGCCAATGCCTAGAGTGACAATTCAACAATTGCTCCCCAAGTGCTCCTCTCTATGCCTTGAAATCTATCTAGCATGCCAACCAAGGGGCCAGTGTCAATGTGATGACCTTTGTCCCTGAAGGCACTTAAGTTGTGATAAAACTTGTATATTGTTCACTTGTCTATAAAAAAAACTACATTAACCAATAAGGCTGTGTAGTATAATCTCACCAGAGCACCCTGGGGGGGCATCTGTAAGCCATGCAATGAAAACAATGCAAATATAAATTCAGCGACACTCACCACACTGCACCCCCACAACAGTGGGAGGGGGCAGCCTTATAATCATCAGATGGCACTGGTGGAGGGGAGGGCATGGAACAGTGCTCCAGTCTCCAGCCTTTGGATGATGGTCTGGAAACCATGGTGACCTAGGAAGTTAGAGCTTTAGATGTACATCCAAATGCCACTGCAGCACTCACCTTGAGGCCGACAGCAGAGGGCTAAACCCATGATTGGTGCAAGACATGTCTGCGATGGCAAAGAAATGCATACAGGCACCAGTTAGATGAGTGTGAGGATGGTAACAGGTGGCCTTCAAAAGCTCAGTACTGCATTATGACCATAGGAGGAGGGGCACCCACTGAGGCAACCAACCACAGAGTGCTTGAGAGCAGTGACATGTGGATAGGAGTGGAGCAAATGCCGAGTTGAAGGGAGATGGAGGAGGCACTCCCATTGAGACAACTAGATGGCAAGTCATAGCTGCTCATGAGGGGTGGCAGCATGTAGTCAGAGGGAGTAGAGCAAATGCCAAGTCAAAGGGAGAGGAAGAGATGGTCCCACCAAGGCAGCCAGATGGTGAGTTGTGGCTGTTCATGAGGGGCAGCAATGTCATGAACTCTTTGCTGCGTACTCTTTTTCCTTCCTTTTATCTTATCTTATCTTGGATCTCATCTTCATCTTATCCCAAACCCTTATCAGAGCGGACTTGTGTTTATCTCTTATTCACATGACACATCTTCTCTTTCACACGCTGTCATTTTCATCCATCACCTTCTGTGATGTTCTTTTACTTATCCACCAATGGCCTTAAGCCCTCTAGTGCATGGACCATATATGCACAGACCAACTAGTTGAGTATATTAGCTTGTACCCTTAGGCCTTAGCTCCCTAGCTTTGGCTTTGTCAATTCACAGCTTGTTGAACTTATCTATCTCTGCCTCCTCTCCTTGCCTTCATTGGCCCATTTGTCACTCACCTTGTTAGGGAGCCTTTCAAAGCTTTGTGACTTGTGCTATAACAAGGTCACCAGAGATCTTAGGTGTTGTTGCACTCAGTGCCAAACCAACTTAGTCACTGTCAGTCTTAGGCTCAGGACTATTTCAGAACATTAGAGACTATGCTCTGCTATAGTGTGACATAAGCCAAAGCTACCATTCCTACTACACCTAGCAACCGATTCCGAACACCATCTCCAGGCTTGAGCTCAGACACAGACTCCTCAGATTCAGATTCCTCCAGTAGTGGAGGCTTAGCTCAGTTAGAACACTCTAGTTACTCCAAACATGGGAACAATTCCCCACAGTCTATTGCAGAACCCCTTGAAGAGCCACTAGCTCTTGATGACGATCCTATCCTACCACCTGCCGTACCACCTCAGGAGTTTGACGAACTCCTAGATCCTACCCTAGAACCTCTGCCATCTCCCATTTCCCCCCCACCTTCCCTCACATTCCATCCCTTCACTCTGCCCACTATCCTGTCCACCACCATGTCCAGTACCACAGGAAGCAACCCTCAGTCAGGAGGGAAGCTTAGTGGCAATGCGCTGACCACCTTTGAAGGAGTGTGTGATAAGTCCAAGAAGTTTGTTCGAGAATTCAAAATCTACAGAGGGATAAATATAGAATCAGAACTCGTAAAGAACCCTTACCAAAGGGTCTTCCTAGCCATGTCCTTCATCCGAGGACCCCTTGTTGATGATTGGGTCAACCATCAGATGGAGGTGCTTCGCCTCAAAACCACTACCTGTATGGGCTTTGTCCCCCTCACCAAATTGGATGAGGCCCTATGGGACCAATTCACTGCTGACTCCATGTCAGCATTCACCAATGCCACAGAAAAGCAAGACACTACCAGCAACTCAAAGCCCTTCAGATGAAGGGAGTTGACCTTGATTCATACACCTCCCAGTTCCACACATTGGCCACAAGGGCCAGTTACGCCCTTGATGCTGCTGCAACAGTCAACCTCTATTCTAGAGGACTTGCCCAAGGCCTCTTATTGGCCATCTTGAAGTGAGATACCACCCCAGATACCGTCAATGAGTGGGTTGAAGCAGCCCAGAAAGAACAATGCAAGTATGCAATGTTGCGTGCCTGAGTCAGCCTTGACCATGGAGACAAGAGAATCAGCAGCAAAACTAAACAAGAATGGCGTCAGCTGCTGACCTCTGGAGGAAGAAGCCAAAATACTCACCACACCCCCACCCACAATCCCGACACAATGGATGTCGATTGAGTCCGTGTTGTCCTCATAGAGGAGGAGATGTAGCACTGCCACACTGAAGGCTGTTGCTTCTGCTGCTTCAGCCAAGGGCATGCCTCTTGGGACTGCCCCAAGGAAACCACCTGCACCTCATCCAGTGCCATGACCCTCTGTTCTAGCAATTTGCACCATGGTAACATGTTGGTGCGTGCTGCAGAAATTGAAGAAGTTCCCACCATTGCAAACATCACTTTGGCCGTCCCTGCCCCTTCCCCATCCACATCTGCAGCTGCATCTGCCTCCACCTCTTCGTGCATTGACAAGTCATCCTTCACCGTGCAGGTCTGGGCCATAAAAACTGCCAAAAGGGAGGAGTTGCTTGACTCCCTCTTTGATGACCTGGATTTTTCTTGAGCTCAAAGCCATTGGCCTGGGTGCGAGCACTTAGAGTATCGAAGCTGTACCTATATCAGAAAAGAAAAAATAGTCTGCAAATGAAAGTCAGTTTCCAATCAGTACACAAAATGGCCAAAGAAGTTGTGCTCATTGATAGCGGTGCAACCAAAAACTTCCTCAATCCCCACATAGTTGAAAGATTGTGCCTTCAAACCCAAAAACTCGAAGTACTGAGAGCAATCCGGAATGTCGATGGCACACAGAACCAAGAAGGCAAAATCACAGAGTACATTGCCTTGAAAGTGCGACTTGGTAACGATACAACCACTGTTACGCTTCAGTAAGTGTGTGCCTTGCTTTAGGCAAACAGGAAGGTGCGAATACTCAGCTTGTGAAAATACTAAGTCAAATGTAGAGCTCTGAGTGCTCAATACATCAATGGCAACTAGGAAGATGTCCGCAGGTTGGAGTCTTATGCAGTGTGACCTTTTGAAGGTTGTCCAATGAGATAGGAGTTAGAACCAATGATTCAAGAAGACCAAGATGGTGATCCTTGGTCTTCCTGCACTACTATTTATACAAGATGATAGAGGGCTTTAAAGCACCTCTTGAATGATGTTGGCCTATAGTGTATCTAGCTTGAACCCTAGTATCACTATCCTAGTAATCAGTAAGTGTACAGTACCATGTGATACTACTGCTAACTGATAACACATGAAAGTATAAGTCCCTGACTAATGTAAAGAATCACGAGCCTACTACCGTAGTCAGAACCTAGTAGTAAGCATCCAAGTCCGTTCCATGACATCACCCCCTTTTCAGGAGCGATGCCCACGGAGCCCAGGCAGTCCCATTCATCCTGCCTTCATGTCTTCAATCCTCTGCATCACTCTGGCCCACTCTAGCCTACTGATGCACCATGCCTTATCTGTTGCTAACCTGCCCCTCATCTCCTGTAGTTCCCTGATGTGTGCCTCCAACCATCCCATCTCTGCCCCCAAGGCTCAGTAGCATCTTATCTCCCCAATGAGACTCACGTCCTTGCACTCACAGATGGCTTGGTTGGTTGATTACACCTCATTGTAACTGGTGTCAAAGAGGATGAGATCCTCCTGCGTATACTTAAGGTGCATGTCGGGGTGTGCCACATACTAGGGCATGGCGTACAGGGGTTTCAGGAACACCCTGTTGGACTCGTCAATCAGGCTGAGCACAATGGGGTCGTTGCTCATAATGGCCTGGACATATTTTGCTTGGCATGTCACGCAGTTGGGGGTGGTGATGGGGAAGTGAATGAAATTGGGTCCTCAATTGACCCAGTGTGATGTTCTGACGACGTCATCAGTGATGTCAGAGTGATGTCATGGCAGGATGATGTAGGAGCTGACTGAGCACAGTCATGACATCAGTACTACTTAGGATTGCTCAGCCACAGTAGTACTTTCCGTAATGTTCTTCGCGTTTCTACTAGTTTCCGTATCACTCTAGTCCTCTCACTAGCTATGACTCATAGTAGCTAAACATTTGTATAAATACCGGCTCAAGACAAAGACTCAGACCCTAAGTCTGAGTCTCTTGAAATCTCAGCATTATCACATCCTTTCTTTTCTGCTAAGACAAAGCATCTAAGTGAACGCTTTCGTGCTTAGTAATCTCACCTTCTTCTTTTGGCACGTACTTTCCCATGCCACCAGAATCCTCCGAATACTTGACTCTGAGACTAAGTCAATACGTCTCACGTTCAAGTCACCTGACCCGACGTTATGTGATCAGGCTCATGTCAAGCAACTCGATAGCGCCACTGACGCTACATTAGACTCAGACTTCGCGTTTTTACATGAAGTCGATTCTTAGCAACCTGGAACAGCAATATAACATTTCTTCATATCACCAGGAGTTTCAACCCTACTTCGTCGACAACAGAGGAGAAAGAAACGTACCCATACGGTACCTAAAGAAGGCTTACTGGGCCAAATGCAGAGAATGCACCAGATATTTCATAAAACACCCCAAAACTCAACAGGAAATCGAGGTTGAACTTGAACGAAACGATACTATTGTTCGTTGGGTAGAATTAGCTTATTCCTCACAAAAAAGAAAGCACTATGCCCAAAATATTGTCGAACCAATTTACAGTTTGCGAATTTGGCAAGAAGAAATCATCCATTGCAGCGACGAAGGACCTCTTGACGGACAAGTCAATTCCAACTCGGATCAAGCTCCTGACGTAGATCCCCCAAACAACGATTCTTTTATTCAACCCGACCCACCAGAATTCCAAGAGGTTCTCCCTTTTGCAAAAGACCAAGAAGACGATATCAATCTTGCAACACAGATTGCGCAAATTCACATTCAATCAGATTCCGATCCCCTCCTCAATACAATGACAACTACAGCTACTACAACGATCTCAACTGCTCCGCTTTTTCCCTCACTTGTGCAGGCAGGAGGAACTCCAGGTGGAATGCCCATAGGAGGAACCGCAGGAGGACCACCTGGAGGTGGTGGCACTGGACCCATAGGAGGAGCCCCAGGAGGAGGACCACCTGGAGGTGGACCACCCGGAGGCGGAGGCGGAGGGGGAGGACCTGTCACAGGAGGAGGGCCCGCCATTGGACCCGGAGTAGGAGGGCACGCAACTTCTAAACTATTCAGACGCGAACCTGCGCCGTTCAACGGAGACCGAACAACAGCAAACAAGTACAGACTTGCCTTTCAACTTTATTGGGCAATGAACCGAAATCACGAGATCTTCACAATCCCATTTGCACGTGCCATCCTATTCCTTCAATTTATTGAAGGATCCGATATGCAAAACTGGGTAGAAGCCCAAGTCGATTGGCTGTCCGACCAGGTGATGAATCACGGACATGCACAGACCGAAGAATGGTTATGGAATACCATTGAAGATTGGTTTAAAGGGGCATTTACCGATACTACAGCAGAAACCAGAGCCTGCCATGACATCTCCAAATTGAAAATGGAAAGGAACGCACTCGATGATTATATCACACGCTTCAGTCGTTAGCAAAAACCATGGGATACGACCTTGACAACCCAGCCGTCCTCGAAAAATTCATGGATGGTCTACCCCAAGGACTTGTCAGTAACATCATCAACATGGCAGTGCCCATTACTTGGGAAGATTGGACATGTGAGGCACAAAGATATCACCAGAATTTCGTCTTTTTGCAAAACTGTTTTAAAAAGACCGAAAGTCGTTCTGCCAATCGTTCCCCACAATGGCGCCCCTTTTCAAAGCCACGTGACTCGAATGCGATGGACACAACACCAGACTGAATTCGCGCCCGAGCTCTTACCACCGAAGAGTGTGAATGATTTATGAAAGAAGGGCGATGTTTCTATTGTAAAGAGTTGGGGCACATGAGTCGCGCATGCCCAAAGAAATCATCACGTGCGGCAACCGCCTCCATGACCTCAGCCACCTCCCTTCCTCCCAAAAAGGAAGGAGGAAGTTCAACTCCAACTCAAAATACAACTCTGACCAGGCCAACCTCGGCCAAGACTACAGATGAAATCATAGCGTTTATCTCTGGACAAGATGACAAATGGAGAGATGATTTCATTAGAAAAGCTTTCATGGAAAACCAGGATTTTTCCCAAGCCTGAACCCATCAGCCTAGGGTAGGGCAATAGGTGCTTCAAATGTGTACTATAGTTGATTCAAATCTATGAAAATACCAGTCTCTTTTCGTACACAAAGCACCATGGCTGATCGACAAATTCTCGTGGACTCTGGTGCAACAGACAATTTTATTACCCCTTCTTTCATTCGACGACTTGGAATTACAACCTTACCACTCCCAACTGCTCGGAAAATCTGGAACATTGATGGAACAACTAATCAAAACGGTTTACTAACGCACTTTACAGATTTAGAAGTGCAAACCGCAGGACGAACTCAACTCATGCGATTCCTTGTTACAAATCTAGGACCTGAAGATATGGTCCTAGGATACCCTTGGCTAGCTGCTTTCGAACCACAGTTTCACTGGGAAACTGCCACCATTGATCATAAAGCCTTACCTATTGTTATCAGATCTGTTAACTGGAGGCAAATGAAATTATGGCATGTTACTGTTGACAAAACTGAGGATCTTGACGAAGGAGATGAATTATGGATGGGAATTCGTTCCATTGCCACTGACTTGGCCATTCAACATGGACAAGAAGAAGTAGAAATCCCTCTGGAATACCAAAAATATGCCAAAGTCTTCTCCGAACAGGAATCCCAACGCTTTCCCCCAAGTCGACCTTGGGATCATGCAATAGAGTTCAAATCAGATGCTCCAGATGTCATTGACTGTAAAGTATATCCCCTAACTGCAACTGAAGACCAAGCATTGGTCAAATTCCTCGATGACCATTTACAAAAGCAATATATCACTCCATCTAAGTCACCCTTCGCATCCCCCTTCTTCTTCGTTAAGAAGAAGGATGGTAAATTATGTCCAGTCCAAGATTATCAAAAGATCAATCAATATACCATTTGCAACCGATACCCACTCCCACTTATCCCCGATCTTATCTCCCAGGTCAAAGACTGTCATATCTTTACCAAATTTGATATCCGTTGGGGCTACAATAACATCTGTATCAAAGCAGGCGACAAACCGAAAGCAGCCTTTAAGACTAAATATGGTCTTTATGAACCGCAAGTCATGTTCTTTGGGCTCACCAACTCACCAAGTACGTTTCAAACCATGATGAATACCATTCTCTGCCTGCTCCAACAACAGTTTGCACCACTTGAGATTATCGTCTATATGGATGATATTCTTATCACCACCCGTACCTCCCTTGCCGATCATCGTACCACTGTCCATGCCATCCTCCAACTCCTCGATTCTCATGACCTTTACTTAAAGGCATCTAAATGCATGTTCGAATCGCCCCGCATTGATTACCTGGGGGTAATCCTTGAGGGGGGGTGATTCACATGGACCCTGTTAAAATTGATGGAATTCGGCAATGGCCAATTCCAAGAAACCTCAAAGATGTTCGCTCCTTCCTTGGCTTCTGTAATTTCTATCGCGCTTTCATTAAAGGCTTCGCCCATATTGCAAGACCACTAAACACCTTGACAAAAAAGGACGTACCATGGCATTGGATGGCAGAACATACTAATTCCTTTAATGCACCAAAAGCCATCGTTACCCAAGATCCCGTCCTAGTACAACCAAATCTTATGCACCAATTTGAATTAGAAGTAGACACATCGGGCTTCGCCACAGGAGCAGTCCTACTCCAATGAACGCACGACAAAAAGAAACACCTGATAGCATATTACTCATCAACGTTCACTGAAGCCGAGCGAAATTATGACATATACGATAGGGAGCTACTTGCCATCGTCAAAGCCCTTCGACATTGGCGACACTATCTTGCAGGTTCCCCACATAAAATTATCATTTTTACCGACCACTCCAATCTCCAGTACTGGAAACAACCGCACAAAATCAGCCGACGAGTAGCATGAGAAATGATTGAACTCGCTGAATTTGACTTTGAACTACGCCACATCCCCAGAACAGCTAACAAAAGAGCCGATGCCTTATCTAGACGCCCTGACTATGATCAAGGGGAGGACGATAATCAAAATCAAGTTGTGTTACCAGAAGACGTCTTTGCATGAACAATTGTGCAGTGGAAAGCCAAGGAGTTCATCCAAGAGTACGACATCCTTAAAGCATGGATAGACCCCTATCAACTAAAAAGAATCGGAGACTATTGGTGGAAAGACGGCAAGAGGGTATTAACTCAGGGAACAGATGATTGGTGTAAACTCATTAAGGAATATCACGACGCACCCTCACAAGGACATCCCGGTATTGCGCGAACTATTGATCTAATCGAGCGACAATACTGGTGGCCTCTACTACGACAAGAAGTGAAGAGTTATGTCATGGGGTGCACCTTGTGTCAACAGAATAAAGTTAACACCCATAAAACGAAGCCACCCCCATTCCCCATTGCGGTCCAACCCAAGACTATGCCATACGAAGTTGTATCCATTGATTTTATTACCAAGTTACCCACATCACATGGTTTCGACACGATTATCACAATCACCGATCAAGGATGTTCAAAGGCCGCTACCTTCATACCTTGTCAGGAGACCATTTCAGGAGAAGAAGTAGCCCAACTATATCTCCGACACGTCTTTTGACTCTTCGGATTACCCCACAAAATTATTTCTGATCGCGATCCACGGTTTACTTCCGTCTTTATGAAGGAACTCATGAAGGGACTTCAAGTTGAACAGAATATCTCAATGGCTTATCACCCTCAGATGGATGGCCAATCCGAACGAACAAATCAGTGGCTAGAACAATATCTACATTTTTGGTGTAATCATCAACAGGACAACTGGGCTTCTCTTCTCCCAATCGCTGAATTTGCGCATAATACATGGAAACATGAAAAGGCAAAAGAAGCACCATCTATGATCCTAATGGGGTATTATCCACGTGCTACATGGGCAGAGTATACGACTGAAGTCCCCCAAACCATGTTGTGCCTGGACCAATTCAAAAGAGCCCGCAAAGAGGCATCAGAAAATTTACAGAAGGCATATCAAATGACCAATGTCCCCTCTACATACAAACCTCATGTCACTGGAGACTTGGTATGGCTTGAAGGGCATAACTTGTCAACTTCCCATCCAACAGCCAAATTAGCACCTCAGCACTATGGTCCCTTCCCTGTCAAACGTGCTCTCTCTCATGTGACCTTTGAATTAACACTACCGCCACATTGGAAGATCCATCCCATCTTCCACGGAAGTCTGCTGACTCCATTCAAAGAAACAGAAACGCATGGACCTAATTACACAAGACCACCACCTGATCTTATCAATGGATAAGAAGAGTACGAAGTAGAACAAATTCTTGACAGTAGACGCACAGGAGTACGAAAGCACTTACAATATTTGGTACAGTGGAAGGGGTATACCCCTGCCGATAATCAATGGATTGCATCCACTGATGTACATGCACCGGACTTGGTAAAGGAATTTTACAACCAACAACTACACAAGGTCAGAGGGATGAAAGGCGAAGATGAAGACACACAAACAACATCCCCTTCACCCATTAATCCACATATGTCTTCCCCTCATGCCAGCTCACCGCAAAACCAAGAAGCCATCCCGTTACTGGACGCCCTCTCACCCACAGCTGTTGGTACACCCGACGAAGGACACCTTTCACCTCCTAGACCTGTACTCCTCCTCCATCCCAACCAAGATGACCCGCAGCAAAACACGACAGCTAGAAGCACAGAAGTACCCCCAGTGCCCCACAACGATGCCCCTCCTGGCTTTGTCAGAAATGAAGGCAACAATTATATCTTCTTCCCCGTCCTTGACGAACGCAACACCTTCGTCAACCCTCCCTTCATTCAGTTCACTGGAGGAGGAGATCCGATGGTATTGGCATGACTTACCAGAGAAGGTCCGATTTATGGGGGACCGCTGTGGGCTGATGAATATGCCATGGCAACAGCTTTGCCCGTTTACCGCACTGAACAGCTTCATGTGCTGTCTGGTTCATTCCGTCACTGCAACCTCCTCTTTCAAGCCTTGCAGGAGTTAGGCGATAGGGGGTTATTGGTGGAGTTGGAACGATATCAGGTATCATTGGTGGATCAGAGGAATATGGAAGATCAGATTTCACAGTTAGAGATGCGGCTCACCATCCTCAAAAGGAAGCAACATGAGTGCATTCTACGTATGGAAAAGGCATGACTTTGGGAGCGTATGATGAACACAATAACAGGTGTGCTTCTCTCTCTTGCCATCGATAACGAGGAACGACGTGGGCGTCGTGCGTGAAGAGGGGGTCATGTGACATTCTGACGACGTCATCAGTGATGTCAGAGTGATGTCATGGCAGGATGATGTAGGAGCTGACTGAGCACAGTCATGACATCAGTACTACTTAGGATTGCTCAGCCACAGTAGTACTTTCCGTAATGTTCTTCGCGTTTCTACTAGTTTCCGTATCACTCTAGTCCTCTCACTAGCTATGACTCATAGTAGCTAAACATTTGTATAAATACCGGCTCAAGACAAAGACTCAGACCCTAAGTCTGAGTCTCTTGAAATCTCAGCATTATCACATCCTTTCTTTTCTGCTAAGACAAAGCATCTAAGTGAACACTTTCGTGCTTAGTAATCTCACCTTCTTCTTTTGGCACGTACTTTCCCACGCCACCGGAATCCTCCGAATACTTGACTCTGAGACTAAGTCGATACATCTCGTGTTCAAGTCACCTGACCCAATGTCACATGATCAGGCCCATGTCAAGCAACTCGATAGTGCCGCTGACGCTACACCCAGAACCTATGAGGTGCACATGTATTGGTAGTGGCGGAGGCAGCACTGTCAGTGAGCTGAGGACAGAAGTTCCCTTGGTACAGAGGGGTTCTGTCGGTGGCGAGAGCGTGTCGTGTTGTCCGGGGTGGATCATTAGCTTCTCGGCCATAGTGTATGTGTGGGTGCTCAGCTGGGTATCCTGTGTCCTCATCGTCCATGATCTCTCCCTCTTCTCCTTCAACCCCTGCCTCCAGCTCTGGGCTGTTTGTAGCTGTTCTTCCCTCCAGTTATTGGTCAGCTCCTTCCATGACCACTTCGGCTTCATTGTTGCCTCGTACCACTCCCTGGCATGCATGGACATCTTCACCATGGTCAAGAGCTTGCTGAAACTTGTTGACTTCGGCTGTGGTGAACAGTCAGTTGGCGATGGGCTCTCTGGTGTTGGCATTGAGGATATGCCAGAGGGCTGGCTGTCTGTCAACATTGGGTGATAGTTGGGCACTTCTGTTGCCTCATCCTTGAGTGGGGAACTGGGTGAGGGTGCTGTGGAACTCAGCTTCGGTAATGGGTCCCTCTGACCTGGCTTAGTCTCCTTCAGCCATAACGACCTCCTCATGGTTGGTAACGGCACTTGATGTGCGTTCTTCTTCCAGCTTGCATGCAAAAATCCTCTCGGGGGTTCCAAGGTAGTATGACAAGGATGTAAGGGCGGCATTGGGAGTGAAGGGCATTGACAGTGGTGTTGTGTGAAGTAGATGGTGAGGGGAGAGGACTGATGGGTCTTCGTCTTCTGTTTGTCCTGTCCTTATACATGTGGGGTTGGTCACTTTCATAAGTTGGTACTCTGCAAGGGCTTCGTTGGCAAATAGGTTATCCTGGTTGACCCACTGATTCTCCAAGTTGGGATACCCCTTCCATTTGACAAGGTATTGTTTCTTCTGTCTTCTGCCAAGCTGCCATTCATCTAGAATGTGCTCCACCTCATACTCCTCTTCTCTGTCCACCAAATTGGGCAGAGGCTGCTGGTAATTTTTCCCATGAAGGGGTGTCTTCTGATACTTCGTAAGGAGATCCACATGGAACACTGTGTGAATTTCCCATTGCAGAGGTAGTTTGAGCCAGTAGTTGACAGGGGACATCACCTGTTCTACTTGGAAAGGGCTGTGGCACCTTGGAGCAAGTTTTGCTGTTGGTTGATGAGTATGGAGGTGTCGTCCCTTCAGCCACATGAGGTCCCCTTCTTTGAATTTCGGCCCTTCTTTATTCTGAACCTATGATTGCTATGCCCTCGTAATAAGTTCCTGAGCCTTCTTCTGTGCTTCTCAGAACTGTTCGGTTCTGAGAGCCACCTGTGGTATTGGTGATGGCTTATCCATCCAATCAGCTCTTGGGTTGTACCCCATGAGGATGTTAAAGGGGGACTTCCATGTGTGTTCATGTGGCCAGTTATTGTGTGCAAACTCTGCAAGGGGCAAATACCCATGCCAGTTATTCTGCCACTTGTTTGCCCAGAAGCAGAGGTATTGTTCTAGCCATTGGTTGGTACACTCTGATTGTCTGTCGGTCTGTGGATGGTAGGCCGTGGATATATTTTGTTTAATGTTAAGCACCCTGCATAATTCCCTTGTGAATTGGCTTGTAAAGCGAGGGTCTCAATCACTTATGATCTTCGTTGGGAGTCTAAATTGGATGAAGACATGCTCTAGGTACAGGGCTGCCACTCCCTCCACACTGATCTCTTCTTGACATGGTATGAAGATTGTGGCCTTACTGCAGTCATGGTCAGTTATCATTAGTATGGTATTGCATCCTTTAGATGGTGGTAACTTAGTGATGAAATTGAGTGCGATGGTCTCAATTGGTAGGGCTTCCAGTTTAGGGTAGATAGGATTGAGAGGTGCTTTGTTTTTTCCATGTTGGACCTTGATTTGTTGGCATTCAGCACATCCTTTGACGTATTCTAGTGCATCTTTTGCCATGTTGGGCCACCAATATACATGATTTACAAGCTGATGAGTTCGTTTAATTCCTGGATGTCTATGAGCTGGCAGGTTATGATGATCGTGCAAGATTCGTCACTTATCGTGAATGCCTCCGGTCACCACTCGTTGTCCATCCTTGTACCAAACACCCCCTATCCTTTTAAGTCGATGAGTGTCTACCCATGGTTTAAGGAGTTCCTTGTTTTGATGGTATACCGGGTCCTTGGGTGTGGTGTCATTTTGGGTAAGATATTCCTTGGCTGTCCTTGTTTCCTCAATATGGGTCCCTCGTATGAAAATTTTGTCCAGCAGCACCGTGATGTTGTCATTGTCCCTTTCTCCTTGATTGTAGTCTGGCCGTCATGATAGGGCATCTGCATGGCCATTTGCTGTTCCTTTGATGTGGTGAATTTCAAAGTCGTATTCCGATAGTTCTAACACTTCCCTTGCTACTCATCGGCTTATTTTTTGCAGACTTCTCCAATATTGTAGGTTCATGTGGTTGGAGAAGACCTTGGTTTTGTGCAGCAAACCTGCCAGTAGCGGTCTCTAGTGTTGAAATGCTCTTATAATGGCCAGTAGCTCCAGGTTGTAGATGTTGTAATTTCATTCTGCTTTGTTAAGGGTGGCCAAAAAGTAGCTTATTGGGTGTCACTTCCCGTCTTCTTTCTGTTGCAGCAATACTGCTCCTATTGCAAATCCTGAGGCATCGACTTCTAACTCAAATGGTTTACTCAGCTTAGGGTGTGCTAGCACTGGTTCTGATGTGACCAATCTCTTGAGTTCGTTAAATGTGTTGTGTTCTGTGCCTGTCCACCTCCATTCAGCTCCTTTCTTTGTTAGTTGGTTAAGGGGTTTTGTATGACATGAGAAGTTGCAGATAAAGGCCCTGTAGAAATTGCAAAACCCAAGGAAGGAGCGTACGTCCTTGACTTTAGTTGGTGTGGGCCATTCTTTGATGCCTGAAATTTTGATGGGGTCCATGCGTGTCACCCCCTTTTCAAGGATTACCCCCAGGTAATCCATATGAGGTGCATGGAAGAGGCACTTCTCCAGTTTGTAGTAAAGGTCATGTTTTGTGGATACTTCCAATACGTCCTGTACTGCTTTGATGTGGTCATCCATTCTGTGTCCAATCCAGGTCACTATTCCTATGTCATCCATATAAACCCATATAGTTGTTCCTCGGAGTTCATGTTTTGCAATGATGTCCTGGCATATGTGATTCATCATTGTTTGAAATGTCACTGGTGAATTGGTAAGTCCAAAGAACATGACTGTGGGTTCAAAGAGTCCATACCATGTTTTGAATGCTGCTTTCTCCTTGTCCCCTTCTTTGATCCTTACATTGTTATATCCTCATTGCATGTTTAATTTGGTATAGATATGGGTGTTGCTAAGATCAGTGATTAAGTCAGAGATGAGTGGTAGCGGGTATTGATTTTGTATGGTGAATGAGTTGATGCAGTGGTAGTCCTGTACGGGTTATAATTTACCATCTTTCTTCTTGACAAAGAAAAATGGGGATGTGTATGGTGGTTTTGATGGTCGTATATATCCTTTACTGAGTTGTTCTGTGATGAACACCTTGAGTGCTGTGTCTTTGTCTTGCATAAGGGGATAGACTTTGCAGTCTATGGCTTCCAGTGTCCCTCTCTTGAACTGTATTTCATGATCCCACGCCCTTGTGGGTGGAAATCAATGTGATGCTTCTTCGTTGAACAATTGTTGGTATTGGGAATAGCATAAGGGTAACCCAGCTTTGATCGTATATTGGTTGGCTTGAATTGCAAGTTCTGTAGATGTAGTCCTTCCTTCTACGAATTCTTCTTGTTCTAGTTGTTGTACTACATCCTCTTTCTGTTCTTCTATCATGATGGTGGTGATTATAGGTCGTCCACGGTTGATCCAAGGGTTCACAGTCTATAATATCACTGGTAGTGCATCTTCCTTGATGACTGCGTGCCTCCAACTGAAGGTTGGTTCATTGGTCTCCAGCCAGGGGTAGCCAAATATGATGTCTTCATGTCCAATGTCGGTAATAAGGAATTTCATTTCTTTGTGGATTCCTTTTGTTTGGACATCCAGATCTACGTAATGAGTGATTAGTCCAGCTTTATTTTCCGTGTTATCGATATTCCATATCTTTTTGGGCTGTTCCAGCAGCTTCATCCCTATTCCCATCTGCTTTACAAAAGCAGGTCTTAGGAAGTTATCAGTGGCTCCAGAGTCCACGAGTGCTCTAATATTGGCCATGGTGTAATTTGTGTGAATTGATACTAGGATTCTCATAGATCAGTAGCGAGTTATGATCACAGAATTACATTTAACTGCCCTTACCCACGCCGATGGGTTCAGGCACTTCGAAAATCCTCCCTCTTCCATAGGTCCT
Source organism: Lactarius evosmus (assembly GCA_951394315.1). NCBI lineage: Eukaryota > Fungi > Basidiomycota > Agaricomycetes > Russulales > Russulaceae > Lactarius > Lactarius evosmus. Next base: position 2,602,380 of record OX596130.1, on the reverse strand, counting down.
GGAGTATCAGGTCCTTTACATTGTCTTCTTCTGCTGCTACCCCTTTTATCCAGAGGTCTGCGCATTGTTGAGGGGTTTCTGCTTTTGCTGCCCTGCTTGGTTCCTCTTCGTAAGGTTCTGCATTGATTCAGCGGCTGCTTCCTGGTTGGTTATATGTGTGCTGTGGGCAATTATGACTGAAGTGCCCTTTATGTCCACAGGTATAGCAGGTTACTTCCCTCATGTCTTGCCTGCCCTGACCACACCCCATCACCCCTCCTCTTGGGTTTCTGGGATGTGCTTGGTCCCAATTGCCTTGGATCTCTTCTGCTCCCATAAGCCACCCTCTTACCTGATCTGCCGATATATCCATAGCATTCAGGTCTTGGAGGATATTGCAAGGGGGGCCCCATCTAGTTCTGCACGTATTCCTCCATTGTCCTCCTGTAGTGTTGTTACCTTGCCCTCCTCTATTTGCAAGTCCCTGGTGTTGCTCGAGTCGGGCCTTCATGTAGATGTATTGTTGCTGCCTTCTAATAACCGTGTCCTTCCATTCCTGGAAGGTCTGTGGGTTGTTGTAGGTATAGACCTTTTTGTATAGGTTGCAGGGTAGTCCGTCCGTGAACAAGTCCATGGTAAGGGACGAGTCCAATTGGTAATGAGCTTGTCTTGCCAATTGTTCGAACTGGGTCATGTATGCATCGATGTCTCCTCCCACCATTCTAAGTCCTCTTTTCAGCATGGCTTGGGCTTGTTCTTTCTCCAGAGTGTTGGAGAATCTTCGGTTAAAGGCCATGATGACCTCAATCCACAGTCGTGGGTCATTATCAGCAATGCCGGCAGTGACTTGTTGTCGTGATCCGGCTCACCACGGACTTATTTTCCTTTTTACTATATCGCTTTGACTCATTCTTGTTTCCCCTCGGAGTACTAACCTGTTGACTCATTACCATGTACGCCCTCTTACTCCGATTCCCCTTCTTCCCCTTCCCCTTTTGCACTTCCTCTTGTTTCCTATTCTACCCTCTTCCCCATTCGCGTCTCCTTTTGTTTCCCTTTTAGTATCCCCTTCATGGGACGGACCCGGAGTAGAGACCTATATAAGCCTGACCATGTATATGCTTATTCTCCAGTCTTGTCTTCGTTTATCATACTAGCGAATACCAGACCTGCTTACTCCTCCAACTGTGTGCTCCCTTCTCGTCGTCTCATCACCACTGTCGGTCTTCCCTTAGTTGGGAGCCACCTCGAAGCTTTGCGCTTGTGCTATAACAACGCGCACACACAGACCCTAAGTCGCTTGACTTAGTCCCTCGTACTTCGGCCGTCTAACCGAAGCCCCTAGTACCTCGTCACTAAGTCCATCGACTTACCCCTCGAACCCTTGCTCCTTGGTCGTCCCTCGCGGACCCTCGTCTCTTAGAACTCCCTCGGCCTTGGTTACTGTTTACCAAGCACCTCGTCTTGTACCCTGTCCTTGTCCCCTCGTACCCTCGGTGCACGTCGCACTGTAAGGCCCCGCTAGGCCTTAACACTTGTTGGTTGAGCCATCAACTGGTCTCCATGATCCAGTTGTTAATGTCCTTCCCCTGAATGTAGGTAAGGAATAACATAGCTTGTCAGTAGGTGTTGGCCATAATGAGGTTGTTATTGTTGATACCCCAATACAGTTCCCATTGTGTTAGGAACTCTTCAGTCTTGTGTCTGTCTCCTTTGAATATTTCTGGCAAGTTGCCTGCAAATTTGTCAGATGGGTGTCCACCTCCTAGTACCCCTCCTCCTAGTGGTCCTCCTGGTAGATCTCCCCTGGGTGGGCCTCCTCCAGGTGGGCCTCCGCCAATTGGTCCTCCCCTTGGCAGGCTTCCTCCTCCTCCTGGTCCCCTTCCTCTTGGGAGATTGCCTGGTGGCAGGTCGGGTTGGTCTGGGCCTATTGCTCGGAATAGGGTGGTGTCATCAGCCATCATGACATGCCCTGTTTCGGGGTTGATGGGAAGTGTTACTTCTTGTGTTTTGGTTAGTGTAGCCATGGGTGGATGGATTGTGATCTGCTCAGCTTGTTTAATGAACCCTTCTTCTAGTGGTTCCAAGGCTGTTTCTTCGTCTGTGCTTGGGGAAATGGATCTTTTGGTTGGTGTGGAGGCACTCTGCATTTCTTCTCCGTTAATTGCTCCCCAGTCATTTCTTGCTACAACATCTTCTTCATAGATGTCACAACCGTATCTGTAAGGTAGAGTGTTGATGACTCTCCACTCATCATCTTCTCAGTCAACTCTGCACCAGCAAGTACATTCGAAGTTAAACTCAACTGGTTGTGGCCCGTGGGCTCCTCTGATGATGTAACCTTCTACTCCGTTGATGGTGCTCCAATGGGCTTCTTTCAGATATCATATGGGTACATTTCTGATCCCCCTTCTTAGGATTTTGTAGGAGTGGAAGCCATTGTGGATCCAAAGCTCTCTTGTTGATACTCATGCCATGATGGAGATCTTGGTCTTAATGTTACACTTTGGTAAGCATGTGCCTTGCTTTAGGCAAACGGGAAGGTGCGAATACTCAGCTTGTGAAAATACTAAGTCAAATGTAGAGCTCTGAGTGCTCAATACATCAACGGCAACTGGGAAGATGTCTGCAGGTTGGAGTCTTATGTAGTGCGACCTTTTAAAGGTGGTCTGATGAGATAGGAGTTAGAACCAATGATTCAAGAAGACCAAGATGGTGATCCTTGGTCTTCCTGCACTACTATTTATACAAGATGATAGAGGGCTTTAAAGCACCTCTTGAATGATGTTGGCCTATAGTGTATCTAGCTTGAACCCTAGTATCACTATCCTAGTAATCAGTAAGTGTACAGTACCATGTGATACTACTGCTGACTGATAATGCGTTAAAGTATAAGTCCCTGACTAATGTAAAGAATCACAAGCCTACTACCGTAGTCAGAACCTAGTAGTAAGTGTCCAAGTCCATTCCGTGACAACTCCCTCTGAACACATGCTGCCCCTCACAAGCAGCTACAACTCGCTGTCTAGTTGTCTTAGTGGGAGCACCTCCTCCCTCTCCCTTTAACCTGGCATTTCTTCTACTCCTTCTATCCACACTCCACCCATCTTGGCCACTCTATGGTTGGCTGCCTCAGTGGGTGCCCCTCCTCCCGTGGCTGTAACACAGTACTGAGCTTTTGAAAGCCCCCCTGTTGCTGTCCTTGTGTTCACCTAACTGGCATCCATTCTCCACCATTGTGGACATGTCCTGTGGCTCTTGCAGTATTCATGGGTCCATGTCTGTTGGCTTCAAGGTGAGTGCCACAGCGGTGTTTGGATGTATGTCTAACTTCTTAGGTTACTGTGGTTTTCAGATCACTGTTTGATGGCCAGAGCCTTTGGAGTGCTGCTCCATACCTTCCCATCCACCACCACCCTCTGTAGACAGTTAATCTGCCCTGGCACCACTGGGAGTGGCGACCCAAATGGACATTGATTGCAGGAGCACCATAATTCTGTTCATGTCATTTTCATGTTCTTAACAATCACACAGCTTAGAGATGCCCCCCAAGGGATGCTCTAGTGAGACTAATGTGCAGCCTCATTCAACCAAATTAGGTTTTTCATGAATAGGTGAACAAAATACAATGTTTTCTTATAACTGAAGGCACCAAGGCTATCATATTGATCCTAGTCCCTTAGTTGGCATGCCAAATGTTTCACAGTCTATCAACTCTTTGGTAGCTCCTATATTTCTGGTATGTCGTTTCATCTCCCGTCCATTACTCAACATTTAACCCCTTTACTCTCATTCTGCTCTCCAGAGTTTGATGCCTAGCTCTCAGTGTATAAGCCTTAAGATCATTGATGCCTTCAGGCTACAGCTCTAGCAACTTGCTATTCGAGAGTGACTATGTGTGGTGCTGTCGGAAGAGTAAGTCTAACTGCAGGGCACCCATGTCCTAGCCACGTTCATAGTCGTGCAACTCACACAGAAACTATATCATGAGGAGGAATGACAATCACAATGCACTCCTTGCTCAAGGAGATAAGGTTTCAGCTTGAAACATGCAGAATGGAATTAGACAAGGCCTACAGAAGAGGGTTTCAGTGAAAGAGCAAGTAGTTGGCTTGTACTTAGAACTGTCTTAGCAGTAGCAGGAACTATGATCAAAGGGTAAGATGAGGGAAGATGGTGAGACATCCTGCAAAAGCTATCGTAAGTTTGATGTTCTCTCTCAAGTCAGTTTTATTAAGATATCCAGGCTGTGCAGACACAATGTCACCAAATAGGTGGTCTTTTGCACAAGAGGTGGCCCAAGTTTCTTGATGTAAGTGAAGGGCTACCATTGAGTACACCATTGCAAAGAGGGGTTGGAAGAGGAAAGCACTTGATAGGTAATAGTCAATTCTATTCTGGAGATCATGAATCATCCTGTTAGCAAGCCATCAGATCTTTTGCAGTCTTTCAAGGTGATGAGGGTTGTACTTAACTCAAAAATTACTTGATAAATTATAATACTTTTTTTTTTTTTTTTGGGTTAAGGCCCTGCAACGGCTTATGATGGCAGCCCAATCAGGCCCGAACATGCCCAATCATCGGCATTTTCTCATAGACCTCATCTTGTTTTCTTTTTTTTTACATGTCATATAGAGATCATGCCCCCCCTCAGCAAGAGATCTTCCACTGCAGCCCACACAGAACAGAGACGTTCCCTCTGATGAAGCAAACAGTCTGGCCTATCCTTTAGGCCTTATTTGTCCTCACTGTCCTCTGGTTCTCTTTCATCCTCACCTTCTCAATCACTTTCATCACTTTCAAATTGATCTCTGTCCTGGACTCAGTCTTGTTCTGCTCGCTCTAGATCATCAACCCAAAATATACCAGGCTTGGGACACCAGAAAAATGTAAAGGTTCCCCAAACTTCAAACGGAAAGAGTGGCAGTTCCATCAAAAGAAGATGGACTGAAGACTTGGATGAACAGTATGAGTACCCCACATGGTCACACTACCTTACTCATTCCCCTCCTTCAAGCTTACTAAGTGAATGCCGCTCAGCAGGCTAGTGGATCAACTTTGCTATTATTTTTGGGGCAGATATTCGCAATGTACTCACAGTGGGCTTGTGCAAGTGGGTTGGTAACATGAATGAATCTGTGCCATTGGATATATGAGTAACAAAGCTAAATTGATGAAGTGTTCAAAGTGAATGTGCCTTGATAGAGCATATAAAGATGTAGCACATCAGCGCAGTGCCTTCATGGACATATTGGAGGTCATCCCCAGCATATGAAACATCCTCCCCACAACTCAAGGAAATGATGTGGATATATTTCAGAAAGTAATTGACATGGTACATGCATATATACCATTGAATCCAACACCTCAAGCTGATGCCTCCTGGTCAGATCCAACATGGGTGCCATTCCTCCTGTGCAGAAACAACAAGACGAATAAAAAGCAACTTGATATGGTACCTTACTTCTGGCACTATGCCTATTCAGTGCAACCGTGTCAACAAGCATGCATCTGCTCTAAGCCACCTAGAACTTGGATGGCTTGTAGTCCCTGCATGCCATCTTAAAGATTGGGATAAGGACCCAGATACGTGAGCACTCCATGAGCATTACTCAATGCTATAGCATTGACTTACCTCGCATCTACAGTACCAAGAAAGACTTCTTGATGGGGAAGCACAAGATGACAGCCACAAAAATGCCCATCATTTTGTATGAGGAGTACCAGTACAACCCAGCTGACCCTGAGAAGGGTCTCTTTCAGAGTTCTTTCTTGGTTTGTGTAAGTGAATTTTGGTGCCTTTGGAGAATACACTTATCAGATGTTATCAGGTCTTGCTTGACATTGCATTTGGGTTGCAAGTGGTGGACACAGCTTCAGCTTCATAGAACACTACCTGCCCATGACATCACTGCTTGGCAAACATGTACAATTTCTTATCAGTAAAGCCTGCTATGATAGTGTACACTGCGGTGATCGTACAGTGCCCCTAAAAACTGTTCAAATGTTTTGAACATTTAGCTTATTTTGGATATATCTTCTAAACTAGAGGGGTTCATGACATGTACCTATGCTTGTTTGAAAGCCCTTTATCATAGCTATTCAAGAGTATACTATATGTGTCATCAACATCCTTAGATACTCAGATAGTATATATTCTTTCAAGAGTACCCATTTCAACAGTTTTTGTGCAATAGTATCCTAGAGTAGTATTTCTCAAATAGCAATACTGATTCTTGTTCCAGAACCCTAAAATTAAGTATGGAGATCATGTGACATATAACAAAGTTGAAACAGGTACAAACAACCCAAAACAACCACTTCTTCTTTACCATCATAATCATGAAATCCCTCTCTTCTTATCAAGTCAACTACATCATTTCCCTTCTTCAGGCTGGCCACCTAGTCTGAAGTATAGCTAGAGCTGCCCACAGAAGCATTGGGAAAATCAGTAATATCTGTCAAAAGTACCTCTCAGGTCATCCAAAGTCCTCTGAAGGCCATCCTATCAAGCTCTCTCAACATGATATCCACCATGCTGCATGTCTTCTTGGCTCTAGGGAAGCAGAAACTGCTCCTCAGGTTGCTAGAAGGCTGGAGGCCATCAAGGGTATCACTCTCTGCAATCAGACAGTTCAAAATTGCTTTAAGAAGGCAGGCCTTAAAGCAGTTGGAAAGCAGAAGAGGCCCTATCTTAAGCCAAGTCATCACAAAGCTAGAAAGGACTTTGCAGAAAAGTACCTCTACTGGACTGTGGAAGACTGGAAGAAGGTTATTTGGTCAGATGAGACCAAGATCAATCACATGGGCTCAGATGGCAAGAAATGGGTCTGGAAAAAACAAGGGGAGCACCTCACTGAATGTCTAGTGGAGCCTACACTCAAACATGGAGGGGGTTCCTTGATGTTATAGGGCTGTATGACTTGGGAAGGAGTTGGGAATGCAGCAAAGATTGATGGGAGGATGAACACTGATCTTTATTGCAGCATTCTGGAGGAGGACCTGCTAGGATCCATCAAGTATTTTAAGAAGAAGCGTAAAGATATTATCTTTCAGCAAGATAATGACCCAAAACACAAGAGCAAGAAGGCCACATCCTGGTTCAAAGACCACAAGATTGAGGTCATGGATTGGCCAGCTCAATCCCCAGACCTTAACCCCATTGAACACCTTTGGGTTCATCTCAAGCAGCAGCTATCAGCATACCCTACCCCCCCAAAGGGGATTAATGAGCTATGGGAGTGCACTCAAAGGGAGTGGGAGGCTATTGAACCATCTGTGGTTCAGAATTTGATAGAAAGCATGCCTAGGAGGGTGATGGAGGTACATAAAGCAAATGGAGGATACACAAACTACTAATTTCCACCATATACCCTATGTAAATAGTAATGCACAAAAACTGTTCAAGTGGGTACTCTGGAATTAATTGCCCATATCATCTTATATAGTTATGCTATAACTATACATAGAATATCCCCGGAAACCCCTTATTAAGGGCTTTTAAACAAGCCTAGGTACATGTCATGAACCCCTCTAGTTCAGAAGATATATCCAAAATAAGCTAAATGTTTAAAACATTTGAACAGTTTTTGGGGGCACTGTAAGTCCATAACATTGTACGTTTCCTTCAAGTTTCTGAAATATGACAGGCTCAGTTTGTCATCTCAATGAAGCAGATGTGGACAATAAAGGACAATTTATTTGATTATCACAAGTTCTATATAGAGGTGATTGAGCAACTCAGTGACGAGGATGACCCATAGGTGCAGGATCTCTTCACATGGTGGAATGTGTAAGTAGCAAGGGCCATTGACTGATGGCCCCATCTGACAATCATCCAGGAAGGTATTTACTAAAGAATTTGGAAAGTTGACTTGGCCAATCCTGGATGAGGAAGACCAAGAGGAGAGGGAGGTAATTTCAGGATTGCAGGGATAGGCGCAAGGTCACTATAAGCATAGGCCCAAGGATGTCTGGTACATCACCATCATGTAACACCAGCATGACATCCAACAACAATCCCCTAAGTGGTGGAGATGTATCCCCAGTGACCAGTGCGCAGTCTTTATCAGGTGGAGGTCCAATATCCAATGGAGCAGCCAAGCAAGTGAAGGAATAAGGCAAGAGCAGGGCAATGACTTGGACCCTTTACTGTGCGCAAAGGAATGTGTGTCAGTGGCATATTTGTTGACATCATTTTATTACTGTTTCTTTGACTTGAAAATGACTACAGGGGTTCATCATAAGTCTGAAGTCATCCTCCCTGCCATTACATTCTGACTAGGCTAATAACCAATCAAGCTTGATCAGATCCAATCATTCCCGATTATTGGGCATCCCATGGTAGGATCATGCCCTTTTGCAATGCAAGCACTTTTCTAATTCAAGTCTTGAAATTGCTATCAGTCTGTGCTCCGGCTTGAGTTTACAGCCAATAGTCACTATACCCTCACAAATTGTCTGCACCTACCTATCTGAAGCTGATGTCTACACCACAACCTATCTGTACATGTATTGGCCATGGCTGTGCTTTGCACAAAACAAAGGATGAATGGGGCATTTCTTGCAGAGGAAAAAGATTAGGAGTGCAAGAATATTGGGACCATCACAGGCACGACAGGCATCTCAAGTACTTGGGGCATCAGCCAGACTGTGAGCCATCTGATGTAGCATCCTCATCCCTGATGCTGCAAATTTCTAGGAACTATGGCTCAGGGTCACCATCTTCCAAAGATGATAGCCATATTGGTGTCAACATATCTGGAAATCCGACGATTACAAGCATTTCTCATGATGAGCTCACCTAATCCCTACAGAACTGTCTATCTGTCTTTCAGTCAGGATCGGCCAAGGTCATCATCACTGGAGACCTTGCATTTTATGAGCCTTCCAAAAATGATGACCTGAATACCCCCCTGCTGTTACAAAGTCATGTGGTCATGAACTCCAATTTCCTTGAATACCAAGGCTGGATCATTACTTTATTCTTAGAAACGGATAGATTGGATTGCAGGAGGTTCATACACTATGAACTACTTAAGAACTAGTTACTTGATAGCCTCTGAAATGAGTGGAAATAGCTAGAAGATATCAAGTTACATGCATGGCAGAGATGTAATGCTGCTTGGAAGGCTTGCATTGTCCCTCCCCACCCACTCCCTAGCATGGCACAGATCGTGAACACATGTTTGTCTTTCCTTTGGGTCTCCACCAATACCTTTATTCTTATGTCATGTATATTTCAGCTTCCCATTTTGAAACATCACAGTCCCTTTTCTCTGCCAATACTCAACCCATAATAGCAGTGGCACATATCCTTGTCGCTGTGATGCTGTGACGAGGCAAAGATGCCAAGTGCAAGTTCAAGTAAAACCTAGATTAGATTTAGTGGTAAGTTAGTGAGATGGAAATGGATACGAGACGTTCAGAGCAGCACACAGAGAGCAAGTGGGGGGGAAATGATCAGCAGCAGGCTGATGTCTTAACAAGTTCAGGCCTTAGGCCTTATATACAATATATCTACATTCTATGGGATTCAAGGTGTGCCTTCCCGTAATATATGTTGAGCTCTGTGGCATATAGGCGCTGCAACAGCATTTGTCAGTCGCTAGCTTGTTGGCATTGGGCGAGTACAGGCGTAGACTGGTGGTGACCCTTACACCTGCCTGGGACTGAAAAATTGACCATCCCCAGTCGGTGGTCTTCTTTAAAATAAACTGTCTTCATCTTTGCTTCCATTGCCTCCTCATCTGAGTTACCCATGTCCATTTGCATGCCTCCGTCTGCTCCTCTGTATCCATCCCTGCGCCCTTTGCGCTTCCTGCACCATCTCATGTGTCCTTTCTAGGTCTCAGCCTTCACTGGTCTCCGTTCAGGAGTGCATGTGGTACAGGGCCAGGCGAAAGGCAGCAGATTGTAACCTTGAGATCATGCTATTGAGCTCTGCAAGGTGGTAAGCGCCGTTCATCATTTGGCGGGCCGTGATTGTCTGGTGTGTGTTGGTCGGCAAGCACGTTGTAGGTGTTGAGTTCCACATGTTGTTCTGGGGCCTTTGTGTGGGGTGAGGTCAGGTTGTTTTGGGTGATGAGCATGCCAAGGTAGCTAGTTTGTATGCAGCGCTCCCCAGGCAGGATGGTGATGGAAAGTGCTGGGTTTGAAGGGTTGCTGATGGCAATGTCAGCACGGCCATTTGGGTGGTCTTCAGGTCAGCGGAGGACACCTGGCATTGTTTCGAGCCTGGAGAGGGGTGCTTTGGTGGTAGGGGCCTTGCATTCTTTGGACTCTCCTGCTTCAATATGGTGTGGCCACAGATGGTCCAGTACCTCTTTCCAGGTGAGGGTGCTACCTGTGAATATGTGAGCCAGTGTCATTAGTGCTGATTTACCTTTCGTGCACCAGTGGGGTGCTTGTGTATTGCCAGGGGAGGGCGTGTCTGTGGTGCTTGTGAACAGTGGTGGCCCAGTTACATGGGACTTAGGTGGCCTTGCCTTGAGCTTCCAGTTTTCCGTAGTGGGTACAGTGAGGTGCTTGCTTTGTGTGATTTTGAGGGACAGAGCAGCGTGTAGCAGAAGGTCATGCTGGGGAACAGCAGCGATCTGTGGTGAAGGGAGGGCACTGTCCTTCAGTCTTCTTCTGCTGCCATCATTGCTATTTGAGGTTAGGTCGCCTTGCACAACCTCCGGAGGGAGTGCAGATGGCGGAGGGCAAACACGCTGGGTGATGGTGGTGACCTGTGACTGGGAGAGTGTTTTTGTGGGCTCACCAGGGGTCGCATTAGTGACAGCATTGGGTGGGTACATGTGTTTGTGCATGATGGTGGTTCGGCCAGTGTCGGCATACTCATGCACAGCGGGGCATCCATGGATTCCATGGCTGGCTTGGCGCAGAAGGCACACCTGTCAATTCTTGCATGTCGGAAGGTGTCAACATCAGATGTTGGAGGAAGGGTGGTGGTTTGCTGTGGAAGGCCATGCTGGGGAACTGCAGCGATCTGCAGTGGAGAGGGGGCATTTGGGGGCTCCTGGGGGTTGGTGATATTGGCTGCCAGCCATGCATCGAGACTTTTCTTTGGTTCTCTGCTGCCGCCACCACCACTGGTGTCTGAAGCAGGATCACCTTGCGCAACCTTTGGAGGGAGAGCAGCGCAGGGCAGAGGGTCATGCTGTGGAACAGCAGCGGTTTGTGGAAGAGAGGGGGCAATTGAGAGCTCACCACGGTTGGTACTATTGGCTGCCAGCCATGCGATAATACTGTTATTCTGTCCTCCGCCACTGCTGTCATTGGTGTTTGGGGTGAGATCACCTTGCACAGTCTCACGGTTCATGCTATTTGCAGATAGCCATGTATCAATGGTGTGCTTCATCCCTCTGCTGCTGCCATCATAGGGTATTGGCTGACCGTTGGGCAAGAACATGCATTCATGCATGAGGATGATTCAGCCAGTATAGGCGTACTCGTGCATGGTGGGGCATCCACTGGTTCGGTGGCCAGGCCGTGCGCAGAAGACGCACTTGTCCATTTCACAGAAGAAGTTGTCGGTATCTGATGCTCGAGGGAGGGTGGTTTGTTGCAAATGTTGTTGTGTCAAGGCTGTAAGTTGTAGTAGAGGGCGCGGTGTTGGGCGAGGGAAGGTTAGGGGGCGGTAGGTCAGGTCTGCAGTTGGCTGGTGGGTGTGTTTACAGGTCAGCATTAGATCAATGGTGTCAGAGATGGGGTCAGCAGGACGAGAAGCTGATTTATTGCGGGGCTGTGGGTTTGTTTTTTGTTTTTGTTTTTTGTTCATGCAAGGCTGGGGACAGGGTGACCACCAGTGGGGGCACGAATTTGGGTTCTAGGGGGTCAAGCTAAATCTATATGGTTTTTACCTGAAGGTGGGCTCCAGTTGTGATGAGGGGAAGACACCAAGTGCGAGTTCAAGTAAAACCTAGATTAGATTTAGTGGTGAGTTAGTGAGATGGAAACGGATACGAGATGTTCAGAGCAGCACATGGAGAGCAAGTGGGGGGGGAAATGATCAGCAGCAGGCTGATGTCTTAACGAGTTCAGGCCTTAGGCCTTATATACAATATATCTACATTCTATGGGATTCAAGGTGTGCCTTCCTGTAATATATGTTGAGCTCCGTGGTGTATAGGCGCTGTGACAGCATTTGTCAGTCACTGGCTTGTCGGCATTGGGCAAGTACAGGTGTAGACCAGTGGTGACCCTTACAATGCACATTGTGTCCAGGCTGCCTCTGAGGGATTGCATGCAGCTCCTCTTCTCCCTGTGCTCCCTCATTAGCCTTATGGTGGAGGACTTCAATGGTGCTGACAGTCTGGGAAAGTACCTCAAAAAATCTATCCCCTCAGATGCTCGCACAGTTATCAATAGGCTTGCACTGAAACCCTCTTATACCACCTTTGTCTCCTGTCCCAAGTGTTCATCTTGTTATCTCAACAATGGACCAGGCTCCTATCCTGAGTGCTGCTCATTGAAACATCCACTCACTGAACAAATCTGTGGTCAGCACCTGCAAAGAGCTCGCATCATCCATGGCTGCAAACATACACTCCTGGTTCATTGCTTCCTATACCATAACTGTGGTGACTCACTACTCAATCGCGGTAGTGAGTCTGATGATACACGAGGTACGTCGGGTGGTGGCGGAGGAACACAGTGACGCCGACAAGGGCAATGTAGATGACGAGATTAACAAGGACCACGAGGAAGATAAACAGGAAGTAGAGCAATGCAAACACGGAAGCAATACTGGGCAATGGTCAACCAAGTGGGGACTGTAGTCACAAGTGGACAGTCTGAGGGCTGTCCGTAGATTCAGGGGGGTTTATATACCTGAGTACATGGTCCGTGCGCGAGCTATGTCTCGTCCACGGGTGTGCGTCAAGTGCCTGTCTAACAATAACGTCCAATCGGATATGATCCTGGTGTTTCAGGTTTGAAGCTCCGCTTCCATCCATATCCGGAACCAATAGCAATACGCGCTCAATCGATAAACAATCTTTGTTTATCAATCAACAAGCGCTCGTTTATCGATCAACGGTAAACCCATTGTTTATCGATCAACAGAGTCGATAAACAGAACCTTATCCTTTGTTGATCACCTGATCAACAGATCAACAAAGTCACGTGATGGGTTACACCATCAAACACGTGACTTGTCACATGGTCACATCACGTGGTCACAACTAGTGACCGGTCACGTGTCCCATCACGTGACCTACTTGGGGGTTCCAGATCACGTGACTCTGGGTAGGAAAGTCGCTCATGACTTTCACTCTCAATTTCTTGACAGCGCTCAGCCCATCACGGACCGAGGCATAGGTTCGTGACAGTATCCCCTCTTTAGGATCGTGCTGCGCCGTCAGCACCCTAATAACACTTGATCGGGGAGCCTTGGGGTTCTTGGAGTGGAATAACTTGACTAAACCCTGCGCATGCTTCATCTGCGTAGCGGGCAACCATGAATTTTCCGATGCCGGATAACCTTTCCACTTGACTAGATATTGTACGCCTTTCTTGTTAGGCGACAACCGTGACTGGAGTACTGACTCCACTTCGTAGTGATCCTCTTCTCCTTGTACTATGTCTAGAGGTGGTCGCGTGAAATTAGGACTATGGGCGGCAGTTTCGTGATAGGGGTAATCAATGATGCATGAAAAACCGGGTGGATACGCCATGTCTTGGGTAACTGGAGTTTGTAATTAACTCCCCACGTGGATAAGACTTTGAACGGGCCATGGCGTCTTGGGGCTAACTTTGCCTTTGGATGTGTGGTATGAACATTCGTTCCTTCCAACCACACCAGGTCACCGGGTTTAAATTCGTAACTGGTGGTCGAAACTTTAGACCATCGCATGACTTCTGCAGCAACCTTCAAAGCTGCGGTGACTTCGGATCGTACTTGATCCAACATGCGTAAACGTTCTTCCACCATTGGAATCTTGGTCGCGAAATTGACCAGTGGGATAAACTCGGGTTGGAAGCCATACCATACTTCAAATGGTGACTTCCCTGTAGCGCTGTGCTGTCTTGCATTGTGCGCGAATTCCATGAAGGGTATAAGCTCTACCCAATTATTGACTTGAAAATTGCAGAATACGCGGAGATACTGCTCCAATTCCTGATTTACTCTCTCGGTTTCACCATCTGTCTGCGGATGGAACGCGGTAGATATGGTTGACTTGACTCCCAGTTTCTGCCAGACTTCTTGCATAACCTTGGATGCAAACTGTGGTCCTCTGTCTGATATAACCTGATGTGGAAGGCTGGTTCTTCTCCATACATGTTCCATGTACAACTTGGAGGTTTCTTCAGCAGTGATGGTCTTGTTACAAGGCGCGATAACGGTGGCCTTGCTGAGGCGATCCACTACTATGAATAACGAATCGTAGTTCTGGGAGGAGGGAAGGTCTGTGATAAAATCCATGGTGACGACTTCCCAAACATTGGTAGGTACTTGATTTGGCTGCAACGGTACTTGGTTCTTGGGTCTAATCTTCGTTGCTTGACATGTGGCACAACCGTCCACATAACTCTTGACAAAGGTGGACATACCGGGCCACCAGAATTCTCGTGATACTATTTCGTAGGTTTTCCATCTTCCTGGGTGTCCTACGGCAACGTGTTCGTGATAACGCTTGACTATATCCCGTCGTAGGGATTCATCCTTTGGGACATAAACCTGTCCCCGATACATGATGATGCTGTCTTCCAAATTCCAGTCTTCCAGACCTTTGGCAAGCGACCTTGGTCCATTCTTCAAGATGGATTCTATAGCGGAACTGACTTCCGTGTTGTAAACCTGGGCTGCTTTGAGCCTCTGATGCATGGTGGTGTCTCCTAGCACCTTGACTGTGGTAGGGCGTACTGCCCGAACTGTGAAAAACTTGGTGTCCAAGAGCACTCGCTCGTTGTCTTCGAGTGCTATCCCCTCTTTATGGTCTGGACGCCGGGACAGCGCATCCGACTTATTCTGGATGCCCAGCTTGTGGATGATCGTAAACTTGAAACGAGATAAAAAGAGGGCCCAGCGTGCTTGCCAGCGCGTGAGTTTCTGCTTTGTTGCAAAATAAACCAGATTTCTGTGGTTGGACCAAACTTCGAAAGTGTCCTCCCTCCCTTCCAGGTAGTGACGGAATATTTCAAGAGCACGGATGATTGCAAGGAGTTCTTTGTCATGAATTTTGTAATTTCTTTCCGCGGGTTGCAACGACTTGGAGTGATACGCAATGGGATGCCAACGATTCAAGGCATCGGGTTGTTCAAGGATGGCGCCGACGGCAAAATCACTAGCGTCCGTAATCAACCTAAAAGGACGACTATGATCCGGCAGGGCCAAAACTGGGGACTCCATAAATGTTCGGATAAGGGACCGAAAAGCCAACTCCTGGGGCTTGTCCCAATGGAAGGGTACATCCTTCTTCATGAGCTCGAAAAGCGGTCGAGCGATACGTGAAAAATCCTTGATAAATCTTCGATAAAAGTTCCCAAAACCGAGGAACACTTGAACATGTTTAACCGTCTTTGGTGTAGGCCAATCAACTATGGCCGCAACTTTTGCAGGATCCATTCGAACTTGCCCGTTCGAGATAACGATGCCGAGGTATTCAATAGTCGTTTGAGCAAAAACACACTTCTCGGGCTTGAGGTACAAGTCGTGGCATTCGAGCCAGTGCAAAACTTCATGCGTCAACTTGTCCAAATGCTGAGGACTTTCAGCAAACAACAGGATGTCGTCCAAATACACGACAACGTGGCCATCATCTATCATATCTTCGAAGATGGTATTCATGAATGACTGGAATGTTGCTGGGGCGTTGCAGAGTCCGAACGTCATAACCGTAGGTTTGAACAGACCGAGGGATGTCTTGAAGGCAGCTTTATACTCGTCTCCTTCCTTGATGCGAATGTTGTTGTACCCCCAGCGAACATCTAACTTGGTAAAATACTGGGCGCCGCGAAGCTTGTCAATTAACTCTGGTATCAACGGTAGCAGGGCCGCATTCTTGACTGTGATATCGTTCAAAGCACAATAATCTTGAACCAGACGTAGTTTTCCATCCTTCTTGTCAACGAAAAAGAAGGGACTAGCCATGGGGGACTTGGATGGGCGAATATAACCTTTTTGCAAATGTTCTGTGATGTATTCCCTCAAAGCCGCCGATTCCTTCGGCGTGAGGTGATAGATTGAGCAGTTACGCATACTGCTTCCTGGCTTGAGCTCTATAGCGTGGTCCCATGGCTGATGCTTCGGTAATCTCTGTGAAGCTTCTTCACTAAAAACTTGATCGTATTTCCTGAACTGCGCAGGCACGTGATCCATGGAGGGTTTTGGTGCGTTTCGTGCGGCAATCTCCATACTCGTGGTTGTTTTCGCTATAATTGCAACATCGTCGTACTTGACGAAACTGTGGTTGTATAAAAATGGTTCCATGGCCACCTGGCCGTAATCTTCGTCTTGAAGAGTTCCATCCTCATCCAGAGGGTTCAACGCATTGATAGTCATACTGTGTGACTGTGGTTTCTTGGACGTGATAACTAAGGGTTTCTGCGACATAATGCAGCTTGAAGGGCATCTCGTAAAGCCAATCCACGGGCTTGCCCAATCGACCTCGGGGTTATGTGCTTGCAACCAATTGGTGCCAAAGATAATATCATGATCCCCGAGCGTGGTGACGTAGAGTTCAGCTAACTCTTCATGATAGTCGTCGTCTTGTGACTTGATCCGTATCTTCTGGATCGTTGTAAACCGGACTGAACCTTTCTTGTTCAGAGTACCATCCACATTCTTTACTGGAAGTGGGTTGATCAAGGTGCGTAGCGTGAGCTGATTCCTAACGGCATAGTCGTGGTCGATGATGATTCCCTCTGCTCCGCTATCGAGCAGCACCCATGCACTGATTTCACGGCCAGTTTTCTTTCCCACTAGCGTTACTCTGAGTGTGATTGAAGGTGATCATCTATTTCGTATAACATCACCCGGTACAGGCTCAGAGTCGAGCGTCTCTAGCAGAGAATACCGATTTGAAAAACTGGAAATCCGGATAGTTCCTACTGACAGTGCGGCAGAGGAACACTTCAAAAATCCTCCTGAACAGGAGCCGAATGAGGACGCGGAATCATGTCATGATATCGTGGCATTTGATAGATGGCCAATACCTGGGCCGGATGTTCTTCAGGAACGTCATCTAGATCGTCCTGGTTTGCCATAGCTCTTGCCCTAATGTCCGACTTTGGACGCTGTTGGTTACGTGGGCGATTTCCTCCTTTGAGCTGACTCTGCTTGAGACGGCACTTATTCGCCATGTGACCTGGCTTGCCGCAATAAAAACAAAGCTTTTCCTTGAAGCGGCGGTCTTTCTCTTCCTTGGATAGTTGCCCTCCATATTGGGGTCTTGGCGCGGAAGTGGCATTGACATACGTGCCATCTTCTTCTTCCGCATACATCGCACGACTGCTTGAACCGCGAGGCGTCCTGCCTGCAAACGCGGGATTACTGTAAAGTCGCCATATTCTGTCGAATTCTTGGGCCTTTTTGACTAGCCCGTCCAAGGTTGTTGGCTGTGGTGATACACCCATAATCTTCTGGTGTAGTGCCATGGGCAATGCCTTCCTAAAGGCAAACATCTGGGTTTCTTTGTTCGCTCCAGAATGGCTTGCGTAGGTGGACCATTCTTGGTACCAATCATTGAAGGGACGTCCTCCCATCTTGGACGTATACATTGCATTTATAGCTTCCAACGGCGCATGTGCCGGAATAAAGTGTTTCCTAAAATCGTCGCATAACGCCACCCATGTTCCGAATGCTATGGGGGAAGCGGCGAGTGCTTTCTTTTGCCTATCTTGGGCCCATTCACCGGCAGACGTGCCTAACTTGAAGTGAGTTAACGCTGAGGAGACTTTCTTTCCTTCATCCGTGAAGGATCCTCCGTTGAGGTAATAATAGTTTTCCAAACTATTCCAAAAGGCTTCAGCCTTGTCTGATTTGCCATCGAATGGCTCTGGGGGTGCTCCTAGCAACTTGAGTGCCGCGGTACCTGTGGTCGTTGACATTGCGACGCTTGACTGGACTGGGACTGGCTTCAACACTCCACTCGTTCGCGGTGGACGTGTGACTGGATTCGCTTGAATCGGTACTCCCTGGGACGACACTCCACTCGTGCGTGGTGGACGTGCGATTGGGTCGCTTGAACTGGATGGAAATACTCCACTCGTACTTGGTGGACGTAGACCTAAGTGGGAACTGGTGTACAACACTCCACTCAGACTTGGTGGACGTGAGACGTGTCTCGACGGACTTTCTTGAACTTGGCTTGGACTGGGATTCGATACTCCACTCAGACTTGGTGGATGTACAACTTGGCTTGGACTTGGACTCGACACTCCACTCGTACTTGGTGGACGTGCGACTTGGCATGGTGGACTTGACAGTGGTAATACTCCGCTCGCACTTGGCGGATGTAATGGCGACACTGGCCGACTTGAATATTCTGACTTGGGGCTTGGACTGGCCGGGTACACTCCACTCGTACTTGGTGGACGTGAGGGCGTTACTGGATTCTCCGATCTTGGAGCAAGTGGACTTGAAGGTTCTGAGGGCTATGAACCTCTTTGCAACTCGTGTGGAACTCCTGAGAGACCTCTGGCTAAACTTGAGGGTCCTGGGGTACTGGGTAAAGTGCCTGGGAACGTCTGTGGCGAAGATGGCTGTGATATTCTCGTGATCAGGGAACTAACTGCCCTGGTTGCGCTTTCTAATAAACTTGAAACTTCTTGTTGTTCTTGATCTGAGCCTTCTACTGAGGCCTTTCCTGATGACGACTCTTCCTGGTCGCTAAACCGGACTTGATGATTGTTCTCGTAAACCCAAGCTTCTTGGGTGAATGACCAATGGACCTTCTTGCCCTTGTACCTTCCTTTGAGGCTGGTCGAACTGGCGTTCTCTAAACACTCTAAACCAGGGAATGCTTCTTTAAAATACTTGAAGGAGACTGTTTCGTTATCGTCTAGAAATCTCCACGGATGTGTACCAGATTCACTGTACACCAATCGGTTCTTGAATAATGCGTAATAACCGTCTTCGTTGTAATACGGTTCTTGGAATGCTACTGGGAGCCTTGACGCTTCTCGATGCATAAGAAGCCTTCTTGAACTTGGATCAGCGGGGTTTTCGCTCATTCACTGGGGGTGCCTTCCTAGCCTGGAAACGGTCCAACCGTCGCCGTTCCAGTCGTAAAATACTTGATAGGCTGGTGTCAAGATGGGCCTGTCGGTACTGTTAGGCCGTATGTGTCTTCGTATCCACTGATACTCTTCAAAGATACCGTAATGCGTAACAGTAGTTCTGCTCCTCCACAGGAGATTCTGGAAATTGAGCGCGCTGGTGGTGATTTCTTGAGCCCGACTGAGGGGTTGATCCAATATTATGGTAGTCCTAATGTTGTCGTACTGCAATCGACAATGTTGCTTGAATAACGCGAGTTCTCTTGGCGTTCTCATGGGTAGCTCTCGTGCTACAAATATCGCTTCTGGATAATGACTGTGGACTTCTGTTGTCCCTAGGAATTGCACTTCTTCGCTGCTCGTGGATGCCTCTCTAAACGGAGGTCTTGGTGTTCCTGGTCTTTGGCTAATACTTGGATAAACCGGTTCCTGGGGTGCCGCTTGATTAATCCTTGGTAGCGGTCTTGGTACTTCTGGTGGCGATCCTTGCTGGCCACTTGCTGGGGACCCGATCGGGGTGCTTCTTGATGTGAACCGGACGTTTGGCTGTACTACTGCAGCCCTGTGACGACGATGCCTTCTAGGCGTACTGGATGCCAGGGTGATAGCCCAATTGGTGATTGGCTCTATGATTTGGGCTCAAACAAGGACAAATAACTTGAATTCCTGCTAAACTATGCAGGAAGATCACGTGACGGGAGGTGGTTATTTCCCGGGGCCCACAATACTACACTAGGTGGTGTAGGTGGGGTATCTGGACGGAAACCGCAGTAACAAACTTCTTTCTCACACCAGCAAACTGTGCTAGTGTTCCACTGATTGTCTTCCCAACCTTCAGTGGTACTGTTACTCGGCGGCTCACTTGGCGGTAGTGAGGCTTCTGGGGTGTAGGTTCTTTCTTCTAAGAACCTCGGGTCTTCCGGAACGTCGGGGGGCAGACTAAACTGCTGCGGATTTACTGGGGTGGTGTCCGGGTTGTCAAGGGTTGTTTCCCAAGCGGAAGTTGACCACTTGTAAACAAGTTCTTTCCCTTCTGTGGTCACTATTTGGTAGTCTTGACCAAATAGGCTAGGGCGAGAGCGCAACCGAAGCTCTTCAAAGCTAACTTGAATTTCTTCGTAACCAAGACGGAACTTGTCAAGGTAAAATATTCTTTCTCTGCGGAGAATCTTGGCCGTAATGTCACTCCTGTGACTCGCAACGTGAACGAACCAGAAGTAGTCTTCACTGGTCGTAAGCAAGATGTGTTCGACGTTCTCGTTGGTGACTGTAACCGAGACGTCGGTGAGGTGCCAAAAAAGCAACTGCTCTTCCGCAGCTTTGGCGATAAGGGGGAGGGTGCGATCGATGAAAACTTCTAACTCCCTGGAAGATACGACTTCGCCAAAAGGGAGCAGCTCATGGAGGTGGACTAGTAGTGTCGAAGACTCACTCCAACACTCAATAGTCTCGTCAGTCCTTGTATCTATAAGGACTTCGCGTGGGTAATAACGCACCAACTGGCGTCTTCTATGGGTCTCAAACAGCTGTTGAGACTGTCTTCGGTGTTCTTCCTCAGTGAGACGTGGTGCAAGCGAGACCGAGATCACTGAGCCCCTATATTCAGAACAAGAAATACAACCCCTTATCTAACCACTTACTTGTACAAAAGTAGGTGGTTACAAAGGCTGGTCGTCTGCATAAGTGGAAATAAACTCGAAGGGGTCAGCCAGAATCTGAGGCGTAAACGTATACTGTAGCAAATGGGGGGAGGTGCGAACACAGTCCTCGAAATGGTACCCTTGGTGAATAGCAAAAACCTGTCCTTCCCAGAATGTGAGGTACCCATAAGTAATAACAACTCTTCCGTCCAAAAAGTCCTGAACCTCTAGAATGACAAGCGTATAAACGTACGCTTCTAGGACTTGACGGCTTAACGGGGCAAAAACTTCCCGAATCCCCTCTCTGAAATTGTACCAGATGCTCCCTAAGGGGAGGTCTTGACTGGGTGGGTCTAGGATTGCCTTTGAACAGGCAAACAAGGGCTGGACCCCTACGTGGATGGCGATGGCGACGAGGCGGGGATAGATCTTCAGGAAGTGGGGTGACTTGAAGCGGAATGGAAGGACACCTGGGAAAATAGGGGGGGTGGTACACAAGGAGGTTGCCGACCGGATATGATTGATGGATTCTTGGTAAAACTCAGAAATGGGGCGCCACTCTTCCCCACGAGGTGTGTGAACAGCCACAAACTGATGAGGATGCTCACCAGTGGCTGTGATGCAAGGAGGGGGACAATAAACCGGGGCAGGAGGAGGAACGTTCTCTTGTTCCTCGAATACTAGTGGCGCTTCTTGAACTGGAGGGGTGTCGATCCTTTCAACACCCTCTGCAACTCTGTGATAATTGATCGGCGAGTCCAGAGTAACCGGACGAGGGGGCAGCAACGAGGGACGGGGGACCGGCGAAATGAGCCGGACTGTGGGCAAGAGGGGGTCCGTGAACACTTGGACCTCAGCTGGGGATGGCGAGGGGGGATATATGAGCTCAGGCGAAGATACCCGGGACTCAGGACTAGGAAGGGGAGTGAGGGGGGACCCAGCGACGATAGGGGTAGCCCAACGATAGAAGGGCTCTTGATTGAAAAGGGCTGAAGGAGCTTGGGGCTCCGCTACTTGCTCGATAACTTGAGCAACTTCTTGAAGGGGAAAACTAAGCCCCAGCGGCGACAAAGCAGGCCACGGTGGTGATGAGATAGGCAAGAACTCAAGAGGCCTAGAGGGGGGGGAATAGGAGTTAATGTACGACGAACTATCGCCGTCCCAGTGTCTGAATTCGGAGAAATCGTAGTCAGACACTATCAAGAATTAGTTCCAATGTGCCCAAAAGAAGACTGTCCAAGTGTGGTGACTCACTACTCAATCGCGGTAGTGAGTCCGATGATACACAAGGTACGTCGGGTGGTGGAGGAGGAACACAGTGACGCCGACAAGGGCAATGTAGATGACGAGATTAACAAGGACCACGAGGAAGATAAACAGGAAGTAGAGCAATGCAAACACGGAAGCAATACTGGGCAATGGTCAACCAAGTGGGGACTGTAGTCACAAGTGGACAGTCTGAGGGCTGTCCGTAGATTCAGGGGGGTTTATATACCTGAGTACATGGTCCGTGCGCGAGCTATGTCTCGTCCACGGGTGCGCATCAAGCACCTGTCTAACAATAACGTCCAATCGGATATGATCCTGGTGTTTCAGGTTTGAAGCTCCACTTCCATCCATATCTGGAACCAATAGCGATACGCGCTCAATCGATAAACAATCTTTGTTTATCGATCAACAAGCACTCGTTTATCAATCAACGATAAACCCATTGTTTATCGATCAACAGAGTCGATAAACAGAACCTTATCCTTTGTTGATCACCTGATCAACAGATCAACAAAGTCACGTGATGGGTTACACCATCAAACACGTGACTTGTCACATGGTCACATCACGTGGTCACAACTAGTGACCGGTCATGTGTCCCATCACGTGACCTACTTGGGGGTTCCAGATCACGTGACTTTCCGGTCATGTGACTCTGGGTAGGAAAGTCGCTCGTGACTTTCACTCTCGATTTCTTGACAGCGCTCGGCCCGTCATGGACCGAGGCATAGGTTCGTGACAATAACTTCAGGGAATGGCTGGGAGAAATGTTATGCCATCCTGGTATAGAGGATCTTATGGACTGTGATTTCTCTCCATTGAGAAACAGAGTCATGGAGGATATCTGGGATGCTCCAGGATTGTATAGCATCCCTGATGTTGATAGCCATCCTTTCATCTGCAAACATACCAATAATGAGGGGCAGTATCTGTTCAGTTTTAACATGGACAGTTTTAATCCCTTCCAGTTGAAACAGGGAGGCTGCTCGGCCACTGTGATGGGGTTATATATGGTGTGCTTGAACCTCCCACCAGAGGAGCACTTCAAATCTGAGAATTTGTTCCTAGCAGGTATTATCTCAGGTCCTAAAGAACCTTTGATGGATGAAATCAACCACTTCCTTTCCCCCCTCATCAATGATCTTCTAGACTCTTACACAAATGGTGTGCATTACACTTGCATGCGGAATTACCCCAATGGGCAAAACATGAGGAGTGCACTTGCCCTAATTATTTGTGACCTCCCCACAGCTCACCAGGCGATGGGTTTCACCAGTCATCAATCAGCTAATTTCTGCTCTTACTGCAAATTACAGCTTGAAAATATCAATAACCTCGACTATGAGAAGTGGGAGTCCCACACATGTGTGGAGCACAGAAGGCTTACTTTCAAATGGCATGACACTTGATTGGAGAAACAATGAACTGGGATTACTAATGCGCACGGTGTGTGCTATTCTGAATTCCTTAGGCTCCCGTACTTCAACCCTATTCAAAGTGTATGTGTTGACCCCATGCACACCTTCTTCCTAAGAATTCTTTCACACCATTGCTGAGAGATCTGGGGAATGGATGTCAATGTTGTGGACGGAGATGGCACCACATCCAATCCAGTGTCTACAGAAGTACAATCACCCCCAGATGTTATGCTTCAGTAAGCATGGGCCTTGCTTTAGGTGGTAATAAGGCGTGAATAGTCAGCTCTGGATGTATGATATTGCTAAGTCAAATGTGGAGTACTTGGGCTCAACACAACAACAATCCGCAACTGGGAAGGCTGCTTGGTAAGCCTTATGCAGTGCACTCCTCTTGGTCTAAGGATCTCATGACAAGATAAGAGAGGAGTCGTGAAACCGATGATTCAAGAAGACCAAGATGGCGATCCTTAGTCTTCCCCTACTACTATTTATACATGGTGATGGAGGGCTTTGAAGTGCCTCCCAAATAGCTATTGACCTATAGCGATACTAGCTCAAACCCTAGTACCGCTATCCTAGTAATCAGTAAGCATATAGTAACATGTGATACTACTGCTGACTGATAACACGTGAAAGTAAAAGTCCCTGACTAATGTAAGAAATCACAAGCTTACTACCATAGTCAGAACCTGATAGTAAGCAACAAAGTCTGTTCCGTGATACCAGAGTTTCAGAGCGCATTCCTAGCTTTCTGCATGGGTACATTGGAAAAATTGCGAACTTTCAACTGTAAAACACTTTCCCACCTGGTTTGTGAACATAGCATTCCAATGCCTGTAAAGAAGCACAAGTGGTTGATAGAAAGTTTGACCAGATATGTGAGCACTATCACCATCCTGCTTTAATTGTCTCAGCATTTTTGTTCTTTAGCGATGAGACAATGGCTGGTTCAATGACAATGAGAACTTAATTAGCCCCTTAACCACCTAGGAGCAAGAGAACCTTGAGAGTGCTCGTGCCGGCAGAGGCCCAGATGAATGCCAGATCTCATTTTTGGATGCACACAATGCCATGGAGTTCTATCTCTTCACAGCTTCTGCTGATGACTTCTCTGAGCTCTCAGTTTTGGCACTCTCCCACCTCTATTTTGTCAAAGTTCAAAAAAAGCTGGCTGGTTACAAAGGAATGAAGATGGACAAGCAGAGGACTTGGAAGAATGCAAGGATGAAGACACTCCAAAACTACACCAAGTGTAAATTAATTAAAGTGTTGATGGAAACATTATGTGCTACTGAACTAGCTATTTACAAATTCTCAGATAATTGATACAGACAGAGAATAACTGAAGGAATTGTAGATAACTCTCATGAGGTTGTAAATCCAAATCCAGAACATCTTTCTCTCGTAAAGCAAGCAAACTCCAGCCGCATAAAAAGCCGTGTGCTAGGTCATTCTCAGCTCAAAGAAATATGGGGTGATATGGAAAAGACAAAGTTACCTTCCTGGTGTTCTCCCACCCCACTGCAGATTGGCGACAAAGGTCAAGGGAAGATATCTGCGGATGGATGGCATGTTTTCTGCACTATGCATCTCATCATAACTCTAGGCTGACTCTGGGGTTCTCAGCCTGCTAATAGCCATAAGTTTCAACTTTTCATTAACTTCTGTGATCTTATTGCAGCAACTAAGATCACAGCTGGAAGGTCTATCACTATGGCCCATGCTAAAGAGTTTCACAACCTCATGCTGAAATATCTGAGGGGACTTGATAAGCTTTTCCCTGGGATCCGTCTAGTCCCATATCACCACATTGCCCTCCATATAACAGAACTTTTGTCGCACTTTGGCCCAACTATGGCATGGTGCTGCTGAGTTTTTGAGCGATATAACCACATGCTCCAGAACATAGAAACGAATGGAAGATTTGGTACATCATATCCATCGTCATCCCCACCTTGAGATGGTGATCCTTCACATGCTATGGACAGGTGATTTGGAGAAAACTTTATTTAAACATATGTGTATGATGCAGAGGCTCAAGAGTCTTGTTTCCTCATGCGCATGTCTCAAACACCGCATAAAACCATTTGCCCATCAGCTAGTCAATTTCCTTAACCCCTCAGTCAGAGGAACCCTCGCTGAGAGCTTGGCATCCCTAGACACGCAGCAGGGAGCCTTGAAGGGAGAGGAATGCTAGCTTGAGGCAAGCGTTATGAAGCACCTGGAGGCCCACTTAATCCACATGGGAAGAGGGTCACAGGTGAGTCAAATTGGTGGCCCAGGTCAAAACACCATGATGCACACAAGAGCTGTCGCGAACTCTTTGCTGCGTACTCTTTTTCTTTTATTTTATCTTATCTTATCTTCGATCTCATCTTCATCTTATCCTAAGCCCTTATCAGAGCGGACCTATAGTTATCTCTTGTTCCCATGGCATGTCTTCTCTTTCACGTGCTGTCATTTCCTTCCATCACCTTCTATGATGTTCCTTTACTTATCCACCAATGGCCTTAAGCCCTCTGGTGCATGGACCACGTACGCACGGACCACCTAGTCAAGTATATTAGCTTGTACACATAGGCCTTAGATGCCTTAGCTTTGGCTTCGTCAATTCACAGCTTGTTGAACTCGTCTTATCCGTGTAAATCCTCTCCTTGCCTTCATTAGCCCATTTACTGCTTGCCTTGTTAGGGAGCCCTTCGAAGCTTTGAGACTTGTGCTATAACAAGGTCTCCACAGATCTTAGGTGTCGTTGCACACAGTGCTGAACCAACTCAAGTGCCCTTAGTCTTAGGCTGGGACTTGTTACAGAACGCTCTAGAGACCACACTCCGCTGTAGCGTGACAAGAGCAATGCAATACAATAAGTTTAGCCATTGCAGTGCTTTCTTCAGCCCATTAACATACTCCATTCCAGACAGTTGCATGGCCATTGGAAAAGGAGTTCCTGAAGATTGGCATGCAGGTAAAATCAAACAAATATTCTCACATTCCATTCTACACCCATTGGAGGTCTACTTTGTGATCCAGAGGTTCAAAGAGTTATCACCAGAAGTGGCAGAGCATGACCCATACTGTCAATACCCTTTAGTGGGCGGGTGCCTCTATCACCCCAAACTTGAGGAGGAGCTTGAGATAGTGACATCGCAGGAGATTATTGCACACTTTGCTTATACTTCATTTGAAAAGAAGAACTTCAGCTTTCTGTGCTTCCATGCATTGCCCTTGGATAAGGTAATGCCTTCATCACACGATATGATGAGCTGTGAACTAAATAATTGTTTAGAATTAAGTGGTAGTTGCACATGGTTATATTGGGATAGGGAACTGCAAAAGCGGCTGTGGTGACAATGGGGTCTGTGTTTCTGGACATGCACAGCACTATATATGGTAATGCAGATACCATATCCACATGTTTTTGATGTTTTTTGAAAACAGTGGATGACTCCAGATTTTACTTTATTTTGAAATCCTTCTATATTCCGGAGTAAGAAAAAGTATTGTAGAGCAGGAGAATAGGTGGGCAGAGTTATCCAGTGGTTAGCCACTCAGCTGAAGCTTGAAGTAGCTAACCTTGCTCAGCCAGAACTAAATATGGCACCATTACAATCAGAGTGCCAGTGCAGTTAGCTGCTTCAAGCTTCAGTTAGCAGCTACAGTAAACCTGCTCAGCTAGAACAAATCCAGTGTTGTTCCAATCTGAGTGTCAACAAGCTGGGTCCTAAAAGGGGGCGTACCTTATTGTATCTGCACTGAACTGACATGGCTGCCATTTTGTTGCGGTCGACCTCTCGGACTTACCAGAAGTAATAGTGATGACGCGATTTGGGGTTTCGGACTCTTACTTACCAGTTGTGACTACGGTAGTAAGTAGTAATTAGTCACGGACTTGTAGTCTCAGTCAGCATCTCAGCGATTGCATGTGATTGCTGAGTGATTCCTAGGAGCGGTGTAGTAGGGTTCGAGCTACTTACACCATAGGATAGTTCTGTTCAAGAGGCGCTTTAAAGCCCTCGAGTAACTGTATAAATAGTAGTCGATGAAGACCAAGAAACGCCATCTTGGTCTTCTTGAAATTGCCATTCATCTCCAACATCGGATCCTCTTCTCTCTCCTCTTCTCTCTCATTGTCCTGTGTTCCCGGCACCTGGTTCTTCGTGTTAGAAGACAGGTCAAAGTCCATTTGGGCCAACGTGACTTGAAGATCCATTGCTAGCCCCGTCATCGTATTGAGGAAGTTGCCTCTATGTTCGACTCGTACTGAACTCACCACTCTCTCGCTTAGTGAAGTGTTCAAGTCGAACAAACACCCCGGCAAGGCGCAACACATTTCAAAGCCCCCCCTCCTGTCCACACATTGCCCTCATGAATAGCCACAACTTGCCATCTGGCTGCCTCAGTGGGACCATCTCCTCCCTCTCCCCTCAACTTGGCATTTGTTCCACTCCTATCCACTTGCTGCCCCTCACAAACAGCCACAACTCACTGTCTGGCTGCCTTGGTGGGACCGTCTCTTCCTCTCCCTTCGACTTGGCATTTGCTCTACTCCCTCTGACTACATGTTGACGTCAGTGTGGCTGCACCCAGCGAGTTTGTAGTTAGACGGCTTAAGGAGCGCAGGGTAATAGTGAGGGCCCCCAGGCTTGTGCCGCCCTCTGAGCCTGCAGTATTCGTGGCACCCAAACACGCCATGGTGCCTGACCTGTCCATGGAGCGCTGCTAACCCAGGTCCATTGGTGGTGCCCAAGAAGAAGAAAGGGTGAGATGTAAAGATGTGCCTGGTAGAACAGTCCCAGATATGCAGCCCATCCCTCTGTAACACTGAAAGGTGGTGTAGACCTGTATATATGAAAGAGTCCAAGTTCTTGGGCTTGTTGGGTCCTGGGATGAATCCACCAGGGAGAACATATTTCTTTTTGTAGCGTAAGTCAGGCGTGAGGTCCAGAAGTACCCAGATATAGATCCAACAGTCTGATTGCTTGCTTTGGTATAACTGTGCGCCGTCAATCAAAAGCATCAAGAGAGTGTCATCAGACGTGAGCTCTCCATGCCCCGCTGCATCAAGCAATAGCCTACTACAGTACACGTCGTCGTAGACATCAATGGAACCTCCAGTGTAGTGTCAGCGGCGCTATCAAGTTGCTCGATGTGAGCCTGATCACGTGATGTCAGGTCAGGTGACTTGAACATGAGATGTATCAACTTAGTCTCAGAGTCAAGTATTCGGAGGATTCCGGTGGCGCGGGAAAGTACGTGCCAAAAGAAGAAGGTGAGATTACTAAGCACGAAAGCGTTCACTTAGATGCTTTGTCTTAGCAGAAAAGAAAGGATGTGATAATGCTGAGATTTCAAGAGACTCAGACTTAGGGTCTGAGTCTTTGTCTTGAGCCGGTATTTATACAAATGTTTAGCTACTATGAGTCATAGCTAGTGAGAGGACTAGAGTGATACGGAAACTAGTAGAAACGTGAAGAACATTATGGAAAGTACTACTGTGGCTGAGCAATCCTAAGTAGTACTGACGTCATGACTGTGCTCAGTCAGCTCCTACGTCATCCTGTCATGACATCACTCTGACATCACCAATGACGTCGTCAGAACGTCACATCCAGCATGTAGCCTTGCCATCAAGGGATCCATTGTTTGACACTGGTGACCCATGTTCCATGCGCTTTCGCGTGACCAATACTGGGCCTGTATCTGTGGCCCCACCAGTATCGCGAGCACCTGTTTACAAGGCCTTTCGATGACCTTGTGTCCCTGTGTGACAGTCTTGTACCGTGCCGAAGAGCATTCAGGACAGGCTCGAAGCTCTGAGAACGGTCCTGTGAAGGCTACACAGGAATCATAGCACATGTCTGTCATCACAGGAATCACACCAGTTAACTCAGCAAGTATACGTTTCATTTGATCATATGTTAATGTCTGAGTGTTAGGGAAGCACTCCTTGATAGCAGAGCAGACAGCATCATAGATTAACTGAGAACTGTTTGCAGTCGCCAAGAAGATCCTGAGATATAGGCGCAGATACATGTCAACACAGGATGGCTTGGTGGATGGGTACTGCAGCCTTTCATAGACATCAGGGGGTATAGGATCATTATCTATAGACACATTTCTAAGCCCCTTGATAAAGTCTACAGATGAGAGAGGTGCCTCGAGATGGGGCACCAGATCATCTGGGCACCAGTTGTTTGGACCACCTGGGCGATCGTTGGGGTGCACATTGCGCCCAGGGTAGGTGCCCCCGTCATCAGATTGGGCATCTTCATGGGTATCCTCGTCGCTGCACGAAGTCTGTCACTCAGAGGGGGGGTCTGCGACACCCTTGTCGCCTTCACGAAGGGGGGCCTCAGTGCCCACATCTGTGTCTGGAGTCTCCATCCACGGATTTCCATGAGGTTCGTGGTCTTGTGTGTCTGAGACGGACTCAGTATCCTGCAGAGAACATGTACGCTCGTCCTCGTATGCATGGTCTTCGACAGGCTGCTCACTCGGAGCACTATAATTAGAGCCCAACTGAGGGCGCTTCCCTCTTGCCCTTGATGATCTTGAAGACTGAGATTCACTGATGGACGACATGGGTCCGCCTGATACACATGAGAGCCCGTGAATGCAAGAAAGGGAAATAGTCAATATGATTGACATATGGCGATCCTGCTCCTGATACTTAGCGTGGAGGTAATACATTGATTTTGAGACAGGCCAAAGTATCTTGCAGCACCTAGAACACCTGCATTTGAAAGAATATAGTCGTGGGTCACGTGGCTTTGACATTAGATTGACTTGAAAAAGACAGCACTATAAAGCGGCCAGTGACACCAGAGCACACCAGAGAATTCGAGGGACCCAGACAGAGATACAGCACTGAGAAGGAACCAGGGATACACAGGTAGGCGAAGGCTAGGCAGCAAGTTGAGGCTTGTGATCAGATGCATTGTTGGAAATAGATAGGAGATAAGGGTGTAAGGACCTTATCTATAGCTAGTTACAATAGTACAGATACAATACGGAGTAAGTAGTAATACTGTACACGTCAGATATCCCTTTTAGGATGTCTAGACACCCACACGGTGTTCCGCGATACAGCGCAAGTGAAATCGCAATATAGTGGACACCTTTAGTCATCACTTTACATGTAACAGACATGGGTGCCCCGTAGAAACTAAAAATACTCCTATAGGGAGAGCGCAATAGACACACTTGAGTACCCACTCATCTCTTACATCCTCTGCATGATACACTCTCCCAAACCACCTTTCTAAAGGTGAGTTTCATATCCTTTATGCTGCGCTCTGTGCTGTGCAATAGGTTATGGGCCCTGCCACAAGGGCGTGCTCGCTGTGCTCTTCAATGAGCACACTAGGATGAATGCCTATGACTTCTCTAGGCAAGCATTCTAGGCGACACCCTTGGCAACCCAGCATTATAGCACCCTTGATGGGTTGCTCAGACTTGGCACGTCTGTGTCGGAGCAGTTCCTTCCACAAGGAGGGGCTATGCTGGTTTCTTTCACCTCACTCGGTATCATACGTTTGAAATGTAGTACTGATGATGACCTTTCTAAAGAAACCATGTCGTCTCAACTCACCACCATTGTTCCCGTCCTTGAGGGCAACAACTACATTGAATGGGCTCACCTCATGGAGGCTTTTTTGAAGACCATTGATCTTTGGCAGGTTGTTGCTACATGGCCTATGCCTGTCCCTGTTGACAAGAAGAAGCCCATGGAAGAGGAGAAAAACGAGAAGAACCTGTGGAACATTGACAACGACAAGGCCTTAGGGTCTATCGTGCTCTGCCTCTTACCCTCTATCCAGCCCACTATTGATGGCAAGACTGCCACAGAGGCCTGGGAGCACCTAAAGAGTACTTATGGGAAGCCATCACCAGCTACCATCTATAGAGACTTCAAAGAGGCGGTTAACTTCCGTCTCAATCCTACCTCGCACCCTACTCTGCAGCTCCAGCGTCTCTATGCAGCCTATAGGCACTTGGATGCTAACAAGCAGGAGGTTCCCTCCTTCATTAAAGGCATGCTCCTATTAAACTCCCTTCCTCCAAAATATGACCCCATTGTTAACATCACCATTGCCGCTGGCGAGACATCTAGATTCGATATAGAAAAGATCCAGGAGCCCCTAGTGAATCTATGGGAGTCAGAAAGGGGCAGGAAGCAGTCTATCAACAAGCTTTCTGCTGTAAAGCGGAAGTGTAACGACCCTGGCTTTAGCCAGCAGCAAGGGCACCAGCCCTCATCCTCTCAGCAGTGCGGCTCTAAGCCATAGCAGCAGTCTCCCTCGGACTCCTCGAACTAGCAGCAGCATAGGCAGTGTGGTTCTAGGGGAAAAGGGTGTGGAGGTAACTCCAACAAAGGCAAGGGTTGCGATGGCCCGCAAGGGCATTCCCACATCGCCAACATGGCTGCTCTTCCAGCACCAACCTCGTCCACTGTCATGCACATCGGATCGTCATCCACCACTGAGAGGGTCGTATAGGTCCCAGAGCCCAAGCCTAGGACTCCAGGACCCTACAACACTCTTAACAAGGCACTTACGCTCGCAGAGCATCTGGATGTTACTCCAACAATCCAGACCACCAAAATGCTTGAGCAGCGCTTTGCGGACTTCAACCACAAAGTCACAACCCATTCCAACTGGAACTGGGACAAGGAGTATGACTCCAAAATCAATGTGGACATGTCTGTCCTGGCACCTAGTCGTGAAGATCCACAGACAGTGTCTGTTAACAAGGAGTCGTACAGTGAGTCTATCATAGACTCTGCCTTTGACAACCTAATGATTGAGGACATATCCTCAGAGAGCCATGCACCAACCCCTGAAGCGATGTTATGACACTGCCTATTTTAATTCCTTTTCTCTTTAACCGCCTTAGAACACGTGACACCTTTTACTTTCTCATCACGTGGTCATTCTCATAAGAGTCATGGTGACTCTAACCTGTTGCTAAGGAGCCTATATCTTTCGTTTCATACCTTAGCTTGTGATTACTGTGGACTGCGCCGCAGTTACTTATTTGTTTCATTGTCTAGGTGACATGATGACTTGATCCTAGGATACTATTGTGACTCTATCCTAGGATCCCTTGTAGATACTATAAAGTCAGGCATACTAGGTAGCTTGTAGCCTTAGACTTGACTTTTTGTACTCTACGGTACTCGAGCAATCAAAGACCTTGAATACTCCATCTCTCACGAACCCTCTCCTCTCACTGAAGAATCCTAAGTGCCACTATTGGCTTAGGCTGACTCTTCAACTTGTACATCTTTACTGAAGTTCCTCTTCGGAACTTCCCTTGAAAACCAGAACCAGACCCCTTAGTGCAGCGTCTCAGTAGATCGACTTAACCCACGTCAGGTGAACGTCCCTACCGTGACGTAACAAGCGAGCAGCTCAGCAGTGCTCACTCAAGAGGACAAGGACATGGCAGAGTACGCAGCCATTGCTTCCCAATGGGTCGCTTGGACCACTGGGGCTATTAGATATAAAACCTCTAATGAGCTAATAGAGCAAGTCCACAGGGAACACCAGCAGTACCTGGAACAGCAGAAGTACAGGACTCAATTCTCGCCTGGCACAACCAGAGCCCCGACACCCGAAGTATTTGGGATTATAGACTCGACAGAGCCTATACCGGGTTCCTCAATGTGCTCAAGAACTGCTGAGGACACTGTCTCCCTTGATTGGGGCAGTGATACTAAAGAGTACGTGTTACCTTCATTGTCTGAGATTAATGCTAATGACCATAAAGTATTGGCCCATCCATTAAAAAATATAAACGGAGGGACATGTAAATACAGGTCAAATGTAAAAATACATAATATATCTATTGGCGTTCTCGACATAATGAAGTGTGAACATAATGAACCCTTCAATAAGTGCTCTAAGTGTCACTCTCGCATTACTTCAATGTGGCTACTTGACTCTGGAGCTTCAGCTCATTTCACAAACAATTTGAGCAACTTCATTAAGTATATGCCAGCAAATGAGAATGATAGAACTCCGGTTCAAACCACCATGCATACTATCTATGTTGAAGGATACGGCACTATACTATTAAAGCACTCTGTTAATGGTTCAGTCACAATGACTAGAATCCATCCAGTGCTGTATATACCTTCCATGAGTATGCACTTGCTCTCAATGGGCGAGTTCTTACAACAAGGAATGTGCATTACTGGGAATTCGCAGCAAATTTCCTTAAACTACAAGACTCAGACCTTTGTCCAGTGTAAACCCCTATTTAAAGGACAAACGTTATACTGGTTAGATGCAAAATCTACAGTGGTAGAGGCTCAGTCTAATGAGACTCCCATAATTTATCAAGTAGATTACGACCTTATGCATAGATGTCTTGGTCACCCATCCAAAGATGTTCTATGACATGCTAAGGATCAAACTAAGGGTTTCTCAGAAGGGATTAAGGTCCCTAGTGATATGCATGTATGTCCTGGATGTGCGCAAGGCAAGATGCCTGCTGCCTCACATCCTCCCTCTGCTACAAGGGCTACTACGCCTTTCAAGCACATACACTCTGATCTGAAGAGTTTTCCGATTCTATCCTACCACAAATACAAGTACTTTGTCGTCTTTATTGATGACTATACCTCCTACATGTGGATTACCCTCCTACGTGACAAGGCATCAGCTATTACTGCTCTAAAACAATGGTTAGCCCTAATAAAAAACCAATACAATACTACCATTAAAGAGTGGATGTCTGACGCAGGAGGAGAGTACAAATCGGATGCCTTCATCAAAGTATTGAAGGATGCAGGTATTACTATACTGCAAAGTGCGCCACATACCCCTCAACAGAATGGCCGCGCTAAATGCTTTATGCGCACTATAATGGACAAAGCTCAGGCAATGCACCTTGAAGCTTGCCTCCCTCAATCTTGGTGGGAGTTTGCTATATTACATGCACTCCATTGCTACAATAGAACTCCTATTAGTCACCTTAAATGGCAGACTCCTTACACTCTATTGAACGATGAAGTACCAGACATTTCGTACCTAAGAGTATTTGGATATGGGGCTTATGTCCACATTCCTAAAGCCCGCCGTCAGAATAAGCTTTCACCTAAAAGTGAGCTAATGATCTACCTTGGTAGACAAGCAGGAATGAAGGTAGATGCATTCATGCACCCTTCAAATTCTGTATTCTATTCAGACAAAGCCCTATTCAACGAAATGCTATTCCCTAGATGCTCCACTGGAGACTCTAAGGGTAAAACTAGAGGAACAACCCAATTAGATGATGTTCCATCTAATCAACCACCTTACGATGCATTGAATGACACCACTCCTGGTGATCTTGACCCTTCACCTGAGCTACCTAAACCAAGAAGGAGTAGCGCTCCACCTCCCGACGGGGATGGTGAGGCTCCTATTGATGTTGAGCCTGAAGAGCAGCAAGCTCTGCCTCCGCCTGCAGATCCAGTATCAGAGCTTACACAGCCTAGGTGATCTGCACACCTGAGGAAGCAAAATACTCACCCAGATAATGTCTATGGGAATGGCACCCCCTCCGAGATCTCTTGTGACATTGAGTGGATGTGTACTTGGTGATGATTGGTTGAGAACCAACCGGGTAGCTCCCAGCAGCATTCATCCCAAGATCAGCCGGTTCCAGGAGGTATTCCTGATGAAGCCGAGCTAGATCCTCCAAGCGCACAGAGTGAGAATCTGCATGATTCTGAGGACGAAGTAGACCAGTTGGTCTTTGCCCGCCTTGCTCAGGAAGGGGGAGTCAAATTCCTGGATCACCTGCTTGCCAAAGCAGTTCCACCCGCTGATCTAGGATCACCTGACACCTCCAATATACATGAATGGACCTATAGGGACATTCTAAAGATGCCTAATAAGCAACAGGAGGAGTGGCATAATGCATGCCACGAAGAACTAGAGTCACTTCGCAAGTGCAACATCTTCGAGCTAGTAAACCCTCCCAAGGGGAGAAAGATAATCAAAAACAGATGGGTGTTTGATGTAAAACCCAATGGCCGTAAGAGAGCCAGGCTAGTTGCCAAAGGCTTCTCGCAGGTTGAAGGCATAGACTATGATGAGACATTCTCACCAGTGGTACAGTTCAAGACTGTCCGGATGATGCTCGCACTTGCAGCACTGAAAGATTGGCACATCTCCAGACTAGATGTCAAAACTGCCTTCCTATATGGAGAACTTGATGAAGAGCTCTACATGGAACAACCTGAAGGGTTTAGAATCCCTGGCCAACAAAACAAAGTACTGTGCCTTAAACACGCCATATATGGACTTAAACAAGCTGCCTTAGCCTGGTGGAGAGCGCTTGATAAATCCATGGCTGCTATAGGCTGCACACGCCTCTTAACAGACTCCGGGATATTCGTCAATAAAAAAAAAACTATTATCATCATTGTATATGTTGATGACATATTATTCCTGGGATCTGATAAGCCTGCTATCAATTCCCTGAAGCAACGCTTCATGAAACTCTGGGAATGTAGGGACCTAGGGGACACACAGGAGTTCCTCCACATGCACATAATCAAATCAGATGGTCAGATTAAGATCGACCAAGTAGATTATCTATAGAAAGTGCTGCAGCGGTTTAATCTCCAGAATGCGAAAGCAGTCCCCACTCCATTGCCAGAAGGCTATCACCCTACTCCAAACAAGGGTCCCGCAGACCCAGAGCTTTGCTCACAATACCAGCAAGTGATAGGATCACTCCTATACATTATGCTTGGAATGTGACCAGACATAGCCTTTGCCGTGACTAAAATGTCATAATACGCTGCAGACCCCACAGAGGATCACCTGAGTTGAGCACTATATATTTGCCGCTACTTAGCAGGTACCTCAGATTATGCCATAATATATGATGGTAAATCAGATGGTGGTCTTGTTGCATATGCAGACTCTGATTGGGCATCAGATCCTTATACAAGGAAGTCCACGACAGGCTACCTAGTGAAATTAGCTAGTGGGGTATTCAGCTGGAATTCAAGAGTGCAGAAATCAATTGCGATGTCTTCCACAGAAGCTGAGTACATGTCGCTCTCTGATATAAGCAAACAATTGGTCTGGATAAGAACTCTTTTTAAAGAGTTAGGAATAAATATCAGGCCAATCCCACTATGTGGGGATAATCAAGGATCTATATTCCTTGCATCTAATCCTGCTCAGGAGAAGCAGATAAAACATATTGATCTACGCTACCATTACATACACAAGGTCATCCACCAGAAGCAGATAGAGCTCCTCTTCATTGAAGGAGCTGAAAACCCTGCTGACCTATTCACTAAGAACCTGGGTCGCATAAAATTCCAGAAGTTCAGGGAACAGCTAGGCTTGGTGTTCTACGACACCAGATAGCTACTATGACATCACTCAGAGCGCCTAGATGGCTGCACTTAGTGAGGGGGAGTGTTGGAAATAGATAGGAGATAAGGGTGTAAGGACCTTATCTATAGCTAGTTACAATAGTACAGATACAATACAGAGTAAGTAGTAATACTGTACATGTCAGATATCCCTTTTAGGATGTCTAGACACCCACACAGTGTTCCGTGATACAGCACAAGTGAGATCGCGATATAGTGGACACCTTTAGTCATCACTTTACATGTAACGGACATGGGTGCCCCATAGAGACTATAAATACTCCTATAGGGAGAGCGCAATAGACACACTTGAGTACCCACTCATCTCTTACGTCCTCTGCATGATACACTCTCCCAAACCACCTTTCTAAAGGTGAGTTTCATATCCTATATGCTGCACTCTGTGCTGCACAATATGCATTGTGGCTCACAGCGCTCACAGAGAAGGACTTTGACAAAAATATGGATGTGGTATTCACATATTTACGCAATATTCACATCAGAAGCAAGAAATTATATGCACATGTATTGCAGAAGCGGCCGTATTCAAGGACATTCAGTCGTATTGAATAAGCTAGAATGCTATACATATGTACTCAACGCGATTCCAGCGGAATCGACGGAATTCATTTCCCGACGGGCCGTTTCAATCTCAGTCGTTCCCATTCATCCCCATTCGCCGGGTTTCTCACTGGGTCTCATCGCTCAACAAGGGTGGCTGAAGGCGCCCAGCCCATCCACAAACTCGCCACATACCTCTGAGAGACACACTGAGCGCATGTCAATGACACCATGAAAAGATCCATTTCGCTTTTGACTTTTGGCCACTACTGATACATGGTTCCACAAAACAGTTCTACACATCGTTCTCATTTACAACACTATTCTGACTTCCCGTTGTCTGTCCCTGTCCCGTCACCGCCTATACCCACATTGCAAATTCGCTTGTCCACCCGGTTCCTATTCCCCTTGGTCCATCGCGTCCTCAGAATCTGGGAAGTTTATCGACTCGTGAATGTAGTTGTGGGCCTCAACCGGGTCTGATAGTGCTGCCATCTTTCGCCTCTGTGTTCCTCTCGCAATAGCCGTCTCTTCGTCCCGAAACTTGTCCTCGACCTCTTTCAAGTCGAACGCATCATGCGGCTGCTGAGATCGCGTCAACAGTAACCTGTACCACTCTAAATCGTCTCCTATAACCGGAAATGTGTCTGATGACAGCCCCGCACACCAGATATCATATCCTGTAAACTTAGCGTCGTGGTTTTTGCGTTCTGGCACGGGCGGAAACTTCACCACAGCTTCGTCAGACGCGAGCGCGAAGACCAATCGGATTACCGGTGGCAACGATACAGATTCGTCCTCAGGGAAAAGGCCGACACTGAACGGATCCATACCGTCGAACAGCGTTTTGTCGATTCTAGCCTTGAATTTTTTATCATTCTTGACTTGAATGAGTATTGCTGACACCGTGTGCCGCGACAGCTTCTTTGTGCCCAAGCAAATCGGAAGGACAATATCGATGCCACGTTGGTTGTCCGCGCACATGACCATCGCGCCTCGCGTGATGAATTTCCACAGATGTTCTGTCGAGATCATGTCGGATTTTTGGATCTTGATGACGTGGTTGAACCAAGTGCTGTAGCCCTCGAAGGCTTCATGAAACGGCCTGTCCTCGCTGGAATTATAACAAAGTTGCGGCTTGGCGATTTTCAACTTCTCGTACGCCGACCCCGGAAGCAACGCCCTCATGAAGTTGTTAACAGAGACCACTCTTGTAGCAGATCGATCACGTGCGTGCATGATGATTAGCGCCGCAACCAGTTCCCCACGCTGCCCACGATCAATGCAGCTCAAGCTCGAATTCTCTGCCAGGTATCGCGCGGCTCCAACAGGCGACATAAGCTCACGAGCGGCCTCGGCTAGGAGCGGCTCCGACCCAGCGATTGTGATCAACTTTTCGAAACCGGTGGTTGCTGCGACACAAAGTCGCATGTGACGCTCAATCTGGGTGTGCGCCACTTCCTGACCATATCCGTATGCGAGGTCAATATCGAGGGCGAATCGTACGGAGAGGCAAGCCAGCGAGCCCGGTCCTCTTGCATCCTTCAATTCGATGGGGCCATCGAGTAGCTTCGCCTTGGCGAACTTCATAAAGTCTTGCATACTGGAGCCATCATCTTCCCCCCTCCCCACAGAGGCGTCGTAACAAGAGCCGAACCTTTTAAAGGCAGTGAATTAGTGATACTCAGAAGGAAATGCGAAACACTCGTACAGTGGCCGGCCTAGGTGCGATATCCATTGGTTCTCGGTCACTCGACCCAGCGTAACTGTATTCTCTAATGCCGGGAACGCGAGGTCGTCAAAGCTAGTTTCTGATATTGGGTGAATCAGTGGAAGCTCGCGATCCACCATCCGACGCGAAGAGTCTGATCCTATCTCCGTCGAGAATAAACGAAACTTTGCGGCTGTTGAGAGAAACAGAGAGAATATCGGAAGTAGGACAATAGCGCGTAAAACACGACGCAATTCTGAGAACAGTGACCATTCTCCCGCCAGATAATTGGTCAGCATATGGCTCTCATCAAAAGCGAGTATAACGAGCGGTCGCCGTGGCCCAGCGTCTGAGTCCAGTAGTCCTGCAGGGTCGACGAATTGAGTGAGCTTCATTGCCATTTTTTTAACGCTGAAGCCCTGTAGCTTGTATTTAGGGCTGGCCGCACCCCTCCCCGGAACCACCTGGCTATTTTTCACGAACTCGAAATAGTTGGTCATTCTCACAGACTTGGGACCCTCAGAAGCTCACCTCGTCAGCACTGTTAACTACCTCTTGAAAGAACTCTTGCCGATATTTGTTCGGAGCTTCGAACGATTGCCCGTGGGTCATGTGGTGACGGAAAGCCGTCGCTAGTTTCTCTTGACGACTCTGAGTAAGTAAAACCAATCTGTTTCGCTCGGTGTCGGACAACTTGCGAACGTCCTCCACGGACAGTTTTGACAGCTTAGACATTTCTTCCACGTCGGGTAATTGTACTTCGTGTAGTAAGCGTTTCAGGCGGTCGCTGGTGACATGGAGTAGCGAGAAAAGAAATCCATGGAGCTTCCCTACGACCATAACTTTGTCCAAACCCTTAAATGTGGTGGACAGCCAAGTATGCAGTACCGCATCAACAGGAGGAAAGCCTTTCAAGGACAGGAATATTAGTATTAGTATGCACGAAAGCGAACTAGTACGGGACTTCAGACCTTTGGTTCCATCACCACGTAGGCACATAGGTATTGTAATAATTTTCATCGCGACTTGATCTATCATCCGGGATTTCCCCGTACCTGAAGAATTTGCGATACTCGTGCACCGAGCGTAAACAATTCTCCGCTTGTCAAGATGAGTAGAGATGGTCTTGAGCAGGACCTCTGCAGCGTCGCCACGGAATTTTGCGCCCCACGATATTAGCGCAGCTATCATTGGATGTGATTGAGAATACGTTGAAGAACCAGGAAAGGATTCGTACCTTCTCTTGAGACTGTGTCCAAGAAGGGGGTTCCCTCCGACGTCGTAGGAGTCGAAAGCGATTTCTTGAAAAATATGCCTAGACTCGAGATGAGTTTTGTCAGCACGACAGAATCGAGAGACATACGATTTTTCAAGAGATCCTTCCAGTCTTGTCTTTTCGCTACATCTCTCAATAGCTCATAGAACGCTTCGCCTTGGAGCCGAGCGTCTTTTATGAAATCCTCCTTAGGCGTGATGAGCCCCTTCAGGCCTTCACTTTTCGAGAAGGCATTATTGACGGTGTCCCAAATGGTGGGTAGCACTTCTTCCAGATCCGCATCGGAATCATCAGAGTGGATAAATCTCCTAAACCTAGACACCTTGCAATTTCGAACAACATCATCCGGGATAACAGGATCTGGCAATTCCATTTGGTGGGTAGTGCTTGTGGCCATAGATGATAAAGGTGTAGGGATCGTTACTAGGGGTGGATGGTTGGTAAAATTCAGGAGGGAGGTCTGGAAGCCCCTAATGTGTGGCAAAACAGTCGGTCACAGACAGGTGCGTTTTAATCGCGCATTTCCCACGCTTCAACATGTGCCGGTCAGTTGATGTAATTCCGCACACACGTGACCGAAAAGTCACGTTTTTCGGCCACAACCGAAAGTCCGAATTAAACACAGACATTTCCGAAAGTTCGGCCACTTAGAATATTTTCGATGATGTAATATTTTTATGAAATGCTCACTTTTACAGCCATTTTCAAAACAATGGAGCACTGATACCCTAAGCCACCGCTGAGCATGTCGAAGTGCAGCTAAGAGTGGAAGGGTTCAGGAGGTTGAGGAATATAATGCGCCAATAGGGTAGAGTCGCGCAGGTCACGAGTCGGCCAAGGGTAGGCTTGGCGCTCGGCCAATGCAGAAGACGTACTGACCTAGGGGAAATGCAAAGTGCTGCCAGAGCAGCGAGACTGAAATCTACTGCGGGACACTGATGCATGCAAGGGTACGCAGAGGGTTCACAAAGAGCGGAAACAGAATCTAGAGTGTAACTGGTCTGGGTACTACACCGTACCCGCGCTGCCTGTCTATGTATATAGGAATTGAATCTTTAAATACCTATCCTATCCAACCTTCGGCCGCTTTGGCCTGCAACCACAATTGCTTGTTCAAGCGAACCTGTGTCAACCATCGTTAGACTGACGACCATGGCGTGCAGCTGCATCAGCCGATTGCTCCGCAGGGCTTCGCAGTCTAAGGCGAACCCTGAGGTGATCGGCCGGTCATTATGACAGCCTACATGGTCACTGGGTCTCTGGTCCTACCCAATGGTCCCACAGACTAGGGGCACCGCTGGCACACCGCGATGTGC
This sequence comes from Lactarius evosmus, assembly GCA_951394315.1. Taxonomy (NCBI): domain Eukaryota; kingdom Fungi; phylum Basidiomycota; class Agaricomycetes; order Russulales; family Russulaceae; genus Lactarius; species Lactarius evosmus. The sequence continues at coordinate 2,560,599 of OX596130.1, read as the reverse complement.
GCCCCACCGCCACATAGTCTGGGGTCGAACTGCCTAAGTTTCCTGAAGGGTCCCCGCTTGGAACCCTGAGTCACTGAATCGCTGGGTGGTCGGGCTGCTGAGCTGGACCCACTCTGCTTCGCATCGGCTGTTTCGTGCTCTCTCACGCATTGGCCACGCTCATGCCAATCGTTTGCGAGGCCAAGTGTGGTCCACTACAATACTGAATAGAAATGCCAAAATCGTCGGATAGTGCGCCCAGCCCATCACTAGGCATATCATCTCCTCCCCACTGAGCTCCAGACTGTCCCCAGTCTGCCCCTGGTCGGCCCGGCTGCCAGACCGTGCGCGTGCGGATCGGCCATGAGGCGGCCTTGTGTTGGCCTTTGCTGTGGGCCTTCATACAATGGCCAGCCACTGCGCCTTTCCTCTCCAACCTACTGCCATGTCCTCTCAACAACACCACATATATATGATCACCCTCCAAACCCTCTTGTCGCTCCATGCACAGCTAGATGCAGCTGAGCAAAACCTGGATGCTGCGAACGAGTGGGCGCAGGACTTTTCCACCACCCTGGTGCGTCGCCTCATCGTTCTCAGCCATGCCCTGTACTGACCTTTACAGGAAATGGTCCTGGTCGCTAGGTCTGATGCCAGCATTGACGCCGCAAAGGATGGCACCATGGTCACCCTCCTGCAGAACACCCGTGGCCACCTCCTCCAGCACATGACGGTGGAGTGGATTACCCACTCACCGATCATCATGACTGGAGTGGAAGATCGGCTGTGCAAGCTCGCCGCGGTGCAGTCGGCCCCTACCACTCTGGCTGTTGTGCCTTCTGAGGTGGCCCTGGAGCCGGACGTGTATGCATGGCTGGATGAGTACTTTGAACAGCTGAAGGTGGGCACCATGTCCATGGCTGAGTTTGAAGTACGCCGCCAGCACATCCTTATGGCGGGTCAGGAGCCGTTCCCGGTTCGTTCTCCATTGGCCATGGTGCTCCCGCTGCTCCTGCAGCCTTTGGCACTGCCCTTCTTGCTCGCGCCTTCTCCTGCCACCTCTAGGATGTCTGCACCCTTGCCAATGCTGTTTGCGCGTGCTGCGCCTGCCACTCCACCGGTGCCTAAAGGCGGCCCAGTGCCCCTGTTGTCGCAGTGCCCCACCCGTCGGGCTGCCATTGCTGCCTCCGCAGTTCTCGTGGTAAGTCGTTCTTCAGCGATCGCCAGCTCACTGATGTATCGCACCGTTCTAGGAGCCTGTGCAGGGTCACCGTGCTCTGCTCAAGCATGCCCGTCTGGATGATGATGGGTTGATGGACGTTGGCACCTTGCTGAATTATATCCAGGTAGGTGCTGGCCGGTCTGCCCAGCTCACTGCTGATCCCGCTTTTTTAGTGTGATGCCTGTGTGCGTGGCAAGACCTGGTGTGCCCCCTACATTGGCGAGAAGCCGCCATTCGCGTGCTCCAGGTGTGTCAACGCTGGGCACCCCTGTATTCGATTGGGCTCAGGCATGGTGGTGGCTTTGGGTACCACTCCCACTTTGGCTGAGTCCTACAGCCATCGCAAGGTCATGCCATGGCGTGTGTGCGCGGCGCCTCCCCCTTCCGCACTTCCTGTCTCTGGACCGTCTTCCCTGCTGATGGGGGGTGGTCCAGATCTCTCTGCCATGGATGCCGCATTCACCGTGCTCTTCTGGCGCATGGAGGTTGCCCATGCCACTGCCACTTGCGAGGCGGCTGATGGCTACTGCTGCTTTGTGCAGGCGCAGTATGCCCTGGCACTCAGGGAAGCGGTTGTGCTGGGCTCCTTTCAGGTGGAAGAGCCCCCGGCAAAGCGTGTGAGGACTGGGCTGCTTCAAGGAAAGGGCAAGGCTCGGGCAGAACCCCCGGTTGAGGAGAACATTGGGCTAGATGGGCCAGAGGGTGGGCCAGAAAGCGAGGACAATGAGGGTGACGAGTAGGGGCCTCGGCACGGTGGTATGGTGCAATAGCGCAGCCGCTCTGCTGGCCCTATTTGGTGTAGATAGCCTTGTACAATGTATCCATTCGTCACGTGGTTTCTGGGGCCCCCTCGGTTTGTGTTCGGGGCATGGCCAGGTCGGTCGCGGGACTCTCTGCACCTTCTTCTTGGCCAGGCATGCAGTGGTGTGGCTGATCTCGGTGCCAAATTTGTTCAGTACCTTCCCCATGGCCAAGCGTGCGTTCACTTGTGCATTATCGCCGCTGTCCCATTCTTTCTAGGGGCCGTGAGGGGCCAAGTGTGGCCAGGATCAGCTCCGGGTGCAGGCTGCTCTGTGCTTTCTATGCGGCTGTGCAGGATGGTGCGCTTCTGGTCCTATGGTGGCCCTTCCCCTGCGGAAAGAAATTTTTGGCTGTCCCCAGCCCACTGCCAAACGCTATGGAATATCGGAGCGCAAGTCCTTTCGTTGGAGGTGCAGTGCCCGGTCCACAGTGTACGGGCTCGGTAGCCCGTGCGTGAGTAAGCGAGGACTTATCTAAGGACGAGAGTCGAGAGTCGAGAGTCGTAATGGGAAACCCAAGCGGACGTTGAGGGAATGGCACAGACGGGAGGCCCAAGCGGGAACGAGTAGGCACAAGCACAATACACCAAGAAGGATTCGAACGAATGAATAAAATTTCCGTTTCTGAGTTTTGAGTGTCCTCATATTGGACCAAACTTCGAAATGTTTGACGAAAGTACACCCAAGAGGATTAGAAAAGGGGGGGGGGATTCGATGATCACATTTGACACATTTCCGAGTCCTTAAATACACTCGAACCGGTACCTAAGGAGTATGAAACGCGAAGGCAATGAAGTGGATAAATGTGAGGGGAAACATTAAGGCAGGCAAGGGTAAACGAAAAATCAACGTGCAAAGGAAGTTGATGGTAGAGAACATGAGGAAGGCACAAGGCAAGAACACAAGTTCGAATAGTGAAAAAGGGTGGTCGGTAAGAAGGGCAACGTGGCCGACTATCAGTGCCGAAGGGGACGACGACGTGCGCACTAATTGTATGATATAATTGTCAGAAACGGTAAAGAAGGAAAGGAATATGGCGCGCCTGTGCCCGAGACAAAGAGCGCGACACTAAGATCCTTTGGCGAATACACGAGGTTGAAGGGCCGGGGTTGGTCGTTGATCGACTGAGGGTGTTGAAGTGATGGGGGTGACTGGAGAAAAGACAGGAATGGTGGAAAGAGGAGGCATGAGGTGTCTGAGTTGACAACGACGTCGTTGCATGGTGATTGAGGGGTGTCTGGCGACGACAGGAAAGATGGGGGATACGACGAGGCGAGTGAACGAGCGATACACACAAGATGACGGTAAGAGACAAGCGGAATGTGAGGCGAGGCGAGGTGGTGGGGAAAACAAGAGTAAGATGAAGGCGATGTCCGAGATAAGAGAGGCGGCGTGGGGATATTCGAGTATGTTGAAATGTTGGAAATGGCCGATTCCGGGGCCACGGGCCAAGCAGCCCTTACAACGGGTTGCTTGTACTGATCAGCCGATCAGTTGGCTGGTCGCAAGGATGGGATAGGGGGTGGCTGCCAAGGGATAAAAGGGCGCCCACTCCTTACGCGCTATGTAGCAATGAATTCCCTAACTAGTCTAGCCAGCTCACTGCGCTTGCCCAACTGCGATGTATGGGTTGCCCTTCAGTTCGCCAAGAAGTGTTTCCTGCAATTTTGACGGACATGGACCGACTGTCCCCTGCACTCACGGGAGATCACCCAATGGCTCCATGTCCTGGACGGATCTTGGGTGCGCCCCGCATATCAACCATGGCATCACTACTAATGGTTAGTAGGTCAATCTCCAGCTCATGTCCAAACTGGCCGATGAAGCGTTTAGCGAGGAGGTTCTCACCTTGCGGGGTGAAATACAGGAGTGGGCCATGCTGTACACCACCATCGAGTGGTTGCAATACTTCCCTGGCATGTTCGATGGCCTCAGCCAATGCTTGGCTCTCCATGCAGCAGTCCTTATTCATGCCCAGTCTCATGTCCTTGGTTTGTGTGCCCTTGGCTCGCCGACTGCCAGCAGGGGGTTTGGTGCTTATGTGGTAGCTGCACGGGACTTCTGGGTATGCCGGGATACTTTGGTTATTTCACCGAGTGATAATGCCTGGCATCTGGAGTGGCTCACCATCGCCAAGCATGAAGAGGAGAGTGACTGGGCTGCAGTGTGAACCTCCGTTGGACTGCCCCCTGCATTGCCTGTAGACTGGGAAGGGCACCCTGTGCTGTGGCCTGGTGAGTTGGCCATGGTGCCCCCGCTGCCCCATCTAATATGGCAAGGTCCTTTTCCACAGCTTCGTTTGAGCAAGATTCTGAACTGTGGGACATACTGTTGGCTGAAGCGGAAGTTGAAGGGCACGAGAGTAACAAGGAATGAGCGGGTGGTGCGATAGCCGAGCGTTCAGCTAGCACGGCTGGGCCTGCAGAATAGGAAGATCTACATGGTTGGGAGTGTACATGAAAGGCCGTTGGGGCCGGGAGGGATCACATTTTCTGGCTTGGCCAGGGTATATGAGACTGCTGGTTAGGAGTAGGAACCCAAGGCAATATCCGTTGTTGCTCCCACATCTGCTATGCCTATAGATCCTGGCCCATCTGAGATCGGCAAAACCCTTACGCATACCAGCAAGGCCTATGACTTAGCAAAGGCAAGTCTCAAAGCCCTGTGTGCCATTATGCCAGATCGGCTGATCCGGTCGCAAACTGTAGCGGTCTGGCTCAGTCAATTTTACAGTGCATGGGTACGCCATTACTGCCTGGGTGCTAGTGAGGCTGCTAATTGTGTGTAGCATCATGTGGAACTTATGGCTGCCCACGCCAGTGTTCCTGTGATGGATGAGGAGTTGTATGCCATACATGCCGAGATAGAGAGGGAGGCCCTTCCTTACGCTGCCCTGGATTGGATTTTGCTGTTTCCGAGGATCACCACCAAGGAGTGTGATTGGCTGATCACCTTCTTCACTGTCCTGCACCAGGCCTATACCTTGGCACACATACTTGGTCCACCTCCTACAAGTGAAGCTTCCACTGTATATGATATCACTTGTGAAGACTTTGATGGCCGTCTTGATGCTAGGCTCCTTACACGCGAGGACTACCAGTGGTACCAGGACAAGCTTTGCCGCACCGAGGTAGACCTCAGCCGGGAGTGGGAGGCACTGCTTGCATCCCTTCCGGCAAGTCACATGCAGCCAGCCAGAGTGGGACGTCCCACTCATGGGGTATATGAAGGGGGTACTCGAGGGGGTTCTGCTCCCCTGCTGTACGAGGCTGAGGTGGGTTCACCCGCCAGGTCTGGTCCATCGTCTTAGATGTGGCGCTTCGGCCGGTTGTGTGGGGCTTGTTGGGAGTAGTGCCATACCCTGGAAATGTTTCAGATGGTTAGTACAAATATAGGAATGGGGAGCCGGTGGTGGAAGTTGTATGGGCAGTATGCGAACTAGGGTGAATTCTTCATGTGTGAGCTGATGGTTGGTAGGTCAGCCGACTCAGCTGGTCTGGGGAGGTGTTCTCATTGCTCTCGGTATTAGGGGTGCTAGCTGGGTGTAATCTCTCCATATTGTTGAAGGGTACACCCCGCACTACTGGTGTTTCTAAGTGGGTCAAAATTATTTTTAGAGATTGGGTTCTGCCTCTATGGTAAGGAGTGCAAAGATAAGGAGATTTCTGGTTTCTAGTAGGTGCTCGTGGATAAGTCTTTTAGTTCTGTCCTTGTGGGTCCCACTCCTCCCCACTGAAATTGGTTTGGTGTGGTAATTTTTATTCGTTGTCTGAGTTGCTGCTTCGGCTGACATCGGCCGATCCCTTGGCCCCAGCTGCTGCTTCATCAGTCTGATCTTCATCTGGGTCGACTGCTGTGTTCGACTCCAGCTCCTGCAGCCAGGAGGAGGAGATATCTATGTGTTGCTCAAGGTCAGGTAGGTCGATGTGGTCGCGAGTGAAATAGGGGATTACCCTGAAGGCGGCTATTGGGCTGTGTAGGAGGGTACCATCAAGTTCGCATATGATATAGGCACCGCCCAGGCTACACAAAACCACTATCATAGGGCCGAAGTAGCGCGGGCACATTTTACGGTTGAGTGCTTTCTCTATCACAGTATTGCGGATGAGTACTAGGTCACCCCGCTTGAAGTTGAAGTCGTGGATGGTTGTGGAATGTTCCCGTTCGAAGCGGATTGCCGCGCGGTTGCGCTGCTTATGTACCTTCGCTTGGAGGAGTTCGAGGTCAGCTTGCCGTTTTTGGAGCGCCACTGTGTGTCGTGCAACAATGTCGGTGGTCAAGAGCATGGACTCTAGCAGTGGTAGCAAGTAGTTGGCTTTGACTATATTGAAGGGGAGTAAGGGGTGCGCGCCGGTCGCTGTGAAGAAGGGCAAACATCCCATGTGCTTTTGAGGGGTCACTCACTCCAACCAGAATACTAAGTGTGCTATGTGGGCCCAGCAGCTCTGTTCTCCATTGGCCACTTTGTACAGGGCTTTGGCATACGTTGAAGTGCGACCGCTCCACTATGCCATTTGCCCGAGAGTTGTAGCCACTAATCCTAATGTGCTTGACGTGGTACTTGCGCTCTAGATGGCCGAGAGCAGCCACAAAGGGCTTGCCGTTGTCCGAGACGATTTCCGCCAGGGTGCCCCATCTGCACAGGATGTCCTGGAAGATCCAGTCACCGAGTGCTTGAGCAGTCTCTTTGTGAAGCATGTGGAACTCTGGGTAGTGGGTAAGCGAACATTGGCCCTGGACTATGTAGGCATATCCAGCCGAGCGAGGGAGGTGCATAGTGTCCATATACATCTTCGCAAATAGCGGGGCTGGTGTAGTGACCACCGGTGGTATGACTATCTGGCGGGTTTGGCGTACTTGACAGACATGACATGTTCAGATGTACCAGGCGATATCATGACCCATGAATGGCCACCAGTATCGCTCTATGACCAGGGCTCTTGTAGCGTAGAACCCACGGTGCCCAATATCATCGTGGGCTGCCTTGATTGCTTTAAGCTGCTGATGCTTGTACAAGACCCGCTTGTGCATGCCTTGCAGATCGCGCTTCCAGAGTATGCCATTGTTGATAAAGAAGTGAGCCACGAACCTTACTAGCTGGACGTATTCTTGCTCAGGTAAGTCAGCCGGTCGCTCTAGGAAGGTTAGCCAGTCATGTGCCATCTCCAGTCGCTTGTCCACTTGGGCAGCGGCTGGACTTCTCGGCACTAGGTTGTAATTCAGCTCGGTGAAGAGCGCTTCGTCGATGTCAGCCGGGTGTACTACCGTCTCGGATGTTAGGGTATGCATGAGTTGGGCCGATAGCGGTGCTGGGGTCGGGCAATTAATCATATGTACGAATCCATAAAAATTATCTATCCAGTCTTCAAAGTCTTCCTTGTCGTCACTGTCACTTAGGTCTTCGGCCTGTGGCGGTCGGCACGAGAGGCCATTGGGCCCGTGCTGCTTGCCTGGGACGTGTCGTAGCTCAAAGTGGAATGTGAGAATGGAAACTATCCAGCGGTTCACACTGGCTGAAGGGGAGACATCAGGGTTGTTCAGCATCCCCTTGATGTAGTGGGCATCCACTTCAATGGTCAGGTTCCAGACACTGACCAAATATATTTTGTAGGCACGAAGCGCATGGTAGAGGCCATAGAGTTCCAGTTTTGGCTGGGAGAAGCGGCACTCTCAGTCGTTGAGTGGTAAGGAACCGAAGCGAGCGAAGTAGTGCTTTTTCAGCATATTGGGGTCAGCTTGGCAAAGGTAGAAACCCACCACAATCTGCAAAGTGTCAACTGCAAGTATAACTGGCGAGGCCGAGGTGTAGTCTATCGGCCGAAGGGCCAGCGAACTTAAGAGAGCCTGTTTCAAATCTTCCTGGGCTGCCAGTTGCGCTTCGCCAAACTCAAAGGTGACGCCCTTGCATGTGAGGTGGACGAGGGCGTTTGCACACTTCGCGAAATTTTGGATGAATATCTGGCACTGTTCTTACACTACCTATTTTAATTCCTTTTCTTTATAATTGCCTTAGGACATGTGACACCTTTTACTTTCCCATCACGTGGTTGTTCTCATAAGAGTCATGGTGACTCTAACCTGTTGCTAAGGAGCCTATATCTTTCGTTTCATACCTTAGCTTGTGATTACTATGGACTGCGCCACAGCTACTTATTTGTTTCATTGTCTTGAAGACATGATGACTTGATCCTAGGATACCTTTGTGACTTGATCCTAGGATCCCTTGTAGATACTATAAAGTCAGGCATACTAGGTAGCTTGTAGCCTTAGACTTGACTTCTTGTATCCTACGGTACTTAGAGCAATCTGAAGACCTTTTGATACTTCATCTCTCACGAACCCTCTCCTCTCACTGAAGAATCCTAAGTTCCACTATTGGCTTAGGTGGACTCTTCAACTTGTACATCTTCACTGAAGTTCCTCTTCGGAACTTCCCTTGACAACCAGAACCAGACCCCTTAGTGCAGCGTCTCAGTAGATCGGCTTAACCCATGTCGGGTGAATGTCCCTACCGTGATGTAACATTAAGTCAAGTCTATCGAACCTATTGCCACTCTGGCTAAGGGACAAAGAATCTCTGAATCCAGATCTGTTGCCAGATTCAAACCGTTTCCCATCAAGAGGAGAACAGATGATGATGTTCCTGGCCACGTAAAAGGAGCAGCCCTTTGGCAGGAAATAGATGGCGAAGAAGGTTTCTGGGTATATGACATACTCAGCGCAGCATACCTTGCCATCAAATACGAAGAAAGTACTGAGCAGTGGTACTTTATACAATGAGACAGCAGGACTAGAAAGTGGATTGCAATCCAACCAGTCCCCTCCTTGTATAACCTGGGAAGAAGATCAATCAGACCAACGACAGTGACAGCAATTCCACCAGACAACACTCCATTGAAGGCAGGCCAGCATACCATGCCAACCGCTAAGAGACGTGATACAAAAAGTTCTCCAATGGCAACACAGACAACCACTACAACCACAACGACAGCAACCATGATGGCCGTTCCACCGTCCACAGTATAAACATTCTTCACAAAGACGGGAACGGGAACAGGAGGAAGCGGAAACCCCTCTGCTATGACAGTAGGAAATGGTCCCTCTGGAGGTGGACCCCCAGGACCACCAGGAGGAAGCGGACTGCCAGGAGGTGGCCCCCCAGCAGGTGGGGGTGCACCTGGAGGCAGAGGTCCTGCCACAGGTGGGGGCGCACCCAGAGGAGGTCCTCCAGGGGGTGGTGTCCCTGCAGGTGGGGGTGCAGGTGCCAGTGCAGGCCCCGGAGGGGCAAATGGCAAACTTGGAGGAAACCCCCCAACCAACTTTGATGGTACCCGAGCCCTCGCAGACCAATTCATGCAGGAGTTTAACCTGTATCATATCACAAATTTTAATGCTGAACAGATGGCTATTCCTATGAAATGAGCAGCCCTGCTACTTGGATTCATCAAGGGACCAAACGTAAAGGACTGGGTCAAGCGATGGACCAACTGGATCTTAGGCGAAATGAACAATAGAAGGCTCCTGAACAATGAATATTACTGGACAGCAGTGTCTCATGGCTTCGAACAAGCATTTCAAGATACTGGAGCAAGAGAAAGGGCTGAAGATAAATTGTGCCACTTGGCCTTTATACCAAATGAAGTGGATGCATTTATCGCTCAATTTGAATCTCTTGCTGCCGAAGCAACGTATCCTCTGGACACTCAGTCGACACACTCTCTATTCGCATCAAAACTTCCTTATCGCATGATGGATCACGTCTATAAAGTGGTACGCCCCCTCAATTTCAGAGGATGGGCCAATGGAGTATGCCAGTACCACTCGGACAACACCGCAGTCAGAATATTTGGGGGATTTACGAAGAAACTCCAAGGAAGAAGAGCATGGGCAAGATGAACCCCATGCAATTGGCAAAGATGCTAGGCATCAAAATGCCAGCCCTGGCTTCAGACACAATGGATACTTGGGCAGACCGCTCTCATTCCAACTTCAATTGTAAAGAAACAAAAGGGAGAGCGACTGCAACCACAGTGGACAAGCCAGATGTTGAAGTCCAAAAGAAAGAAGGCTGTTGTTTCAACTGTAACAAGCAAGGACACCTCTTACAAAATTGTCCAGATAAAGTAAAGGACAAGAAACCTCCTCAGAAGGCTCGCAAGGCTAAAGCCGAAGAAAGCAAACATGAGGAAGAATCAGAAGAGGAACAGTCTGAAACTGAATCCACCCCTACCGATATGCAATCTTCCCTTATTAAAAGCCTTTCAACAAAGGAAAAATATGAAATATTGAAGCAGGCTTGGGATGCTGAGCATGGGAAGGATTTTTAAAACGCACAACCCCCCCGGTCTGGGCACATGTGTTACAGTTTAAAGATGTGTTTGTTTGTAAATATCGAGGTCTCCAAATCCCAACTGTTAAGGCCTAGTGGGGCCTTACAGTGCGACGTGCACCGAGGGTACGAGGGAGACAAGGGCTGGGTACAAGGACGAGGTGCTTGGTAAATAGTAACCAAGGCCGAAGGAGTTCTAGGAGACAAAGGTCCGTGAGGGACGACCAAGGAGCAAGGGTTCGAAGGGTAAGTCGATGGACTTAGTGACGAGGTACAAGGAACTTCGGTCAGACGGCCGAAGTACGAGGGACTAAGTCGAGCGACTTAGGGTCTGTGTGTGTGTGTTGTTTTAGCACAAGCGCAAAGCTTCGAAGTGGCTCCCAACTAAGGGAAGACCAACAGTGGTGATGAGACGACGAGAAGGGGGGCACACAGTGGAGGAGTGAACAGGTCTGGTATTCGCTAGTATGATAAACGAAGACAAGACTGGAGAATAAGCGTATACATGGTCAGGCTTATATAGGTCTCTACTCCGGGTCCGTCCCATGAAGGGGATACTAAAAGGGAAACAAAAGGAGACGCGAATGGGGAAGAGGGTAGAATAGGGAACAAGAGGAAGTGCAAAAGAGGAAGGGGAAGAAGGGGAATCGGAGTAAGAGGGCGTACATGGTAATGAGTCAACAGGTTAGTACTCCGAGGGGAAACAAGAATGAGTCAAAGCGATAAGGTAAAAGGAAAAATAAGTCCGTGGTGAGCCGGATCACGACACCAACTCTGATACAAACTGCACACACAATGGCCGAAAGAAAAGTTCTCGTGGATTCAGGAGCCACGGACAACTTTATTGACTTCAAGCTCCTGAAAAGAATGAAGATTGGTAAACTAAAGCTACCACAACCCCGTATTGTGTGGAACATTGACAGGACCAAGAACAAGTTAGGAATCATCAAGTACTATGTTGACCTGCAAGTCCGAACTGGGGAAAAGAAACAGAATATGCGATTCCTCGTCACCAATCTAGGAGATGATGAGATGGTGTTAGGGTACCCTTGGCTTGCAGCCTTCCAGCCATTGATCGATTGGAGAAGTGTGACCCTTGATGAAAGCATGCAACCACTTGTCATCAAGACCCTCTCATATACAACAGACACAGAAGTGGTGCGCATACAAGATGCGTGGACCAAAAAGGCTGCATTGTTATGCACCCCTAGGGAAGAACTCTTTATCTACCAAATGGATGAAGAAAGCCTCAAAAGAAACTTGACATCAACTGAAATGGCAGTAAAGGCGCTGCCAAAAGAAGAGAAAACCTGGGATCAGATAGTCCTAAAACACTACCACAAATGGAAAAAGGTCTTTTCTGAAGAAGAGGCGAAGTGATATCCAGTACACCAACCATGGGATATTGCTATTGATTTTACAGAGGACGCCCCAAAAACTCTAGACTGCAAAATATACCTGTTATCTAAAGGCGAGCAAGAAAAGCTTGATGAATACATCAAAGATAACTTGGATAAGGGTTATATTCGTCCGTCAAAATCACAATACTCGTCACCCTTCTTCTTTGTTGGAAAGAAAGATGGAAAACTTCGTCCAGTAGTGGACTACCGAAAACTAAACTCCTTCACAATCCCCAACCGATACCCGTTGCCTCTAATACAGGAACTAGTTGACAAGGTGAAGAGAGCCAGGTTATTCACCAAAATGGATGTACGAGCAGGATACAACAATATTCACTTCCGAGAAGGCAATGAACCAAAAGCCACCTTCAAAACGAACTTGGGACTTTTTGAACCAACAGTGATGCCATTTGGGCTGAAAAATGCCCCCACAGTTTTCCAGCGGATGATGAATACGCAATTCAATGACCTTACAGCAACAGGTCAAGTAATCATCTACATGGACGACATCCTTATAGCAACAAAGAAGGATGAAGAAGAACACCGCAGTTTGGTTAACAAAGTCCTTGAACAACTTCAAAAGCTAGATCTCTACCTAAAGCCTAGCAAATGCCTCTTTGAGGTTAAACACATTGAATTTCTAGGAGTAATCTTGGAAAAGGGAACTGTTACCATAGATCCGGTTAAAGTCACCGGAGTTGCAGAATGGAAAACGCTGAAAACCACTAAAGACATCTGGGCTTTCCTAGGATTCTGCAACTTCTACAGGCGATTTATCTGTGGATTTTCCTTCATTGCAAAGGCATTGAACAACCAACTAAAGAAAGGTGTTCAATGGAACTGGGGGCCAAGAGAACAAAGCACTTTGAAACACTAAAAAAGTGAATATGTGAACAACTGGTCCTGATACAATCAGACCAAGAAAAACCATTTGAGGTCAAAGTTGACGCCTCAAACTATGCAATGGGAGCCATCCTAATGCAATGAAATAAAGAAGGAGTGCTCCACCCAGTAGCATTCTTCTCGAAGACCATGAACGATGCTCAAAGGAACTACGATGTGTATAACAAGGAGCTTCTAGCCCTTGTGGAAATGTTCAGACATTGGAGACATTTCCTGCACCAATGTTACATCACGGTAGGGACGTTCACCCAACGTGGGTTAAGTTGATCTACTGAGACGCTGCACTAAGGGTCTGGTTCTGGTTGTCAAGGGAAGTTCTGAAGAGGAACTTCAGTGAAGATGTACGAGTTGAAGAGTCAGCCTAAGCCAATAGTGGAACTTAGGATTCTTCAATGAGAGGAGAGGGTTCGTTCGGTGAGAGATGGAGTATTCAACAGTCTTCGATTGCTCGAGTACCGTAGAGTACAAAAAGTCAAGTTTAAGGCTACAAGCCACCTAGCAAGCCTGACTTTATAGTAAATGGGGATCCTAGTACTGAGTCATAATGGCATACTAGGATCGAGTCATCCAGACAATAAGTAACTGTGGCGCAGTCCGCAGTATGTATGAAACGAGTCTGAAACAAAAGATATAAGCCCCTTAACAACAGGCTAGAGTCACTATGACTCATATGAGAAATGAATAAAAGAGTCACTATGACTCTTGTGAGAACGATCACGTGAGACAAACAAAGACAAACAAAGAAAGAAGATGAGTCGTATCGTAACAACCAACCCGCTTTCAAAGTGAAGGTGCATACAGATCATGCTAACCTGTTATACTGGAAGAACCCAGGCGACCATAACAGAAGAGTAGCAAGATGGCATGTGGAACTCATGGAATACAACTTTGAGTTGGTCCATATAGCCGGGAAGAAGAATGGTCGGGCGGACACGTTGTCATGATGCCCTGACTATGAACAAGGTGAAAACAATAACAAGGCACTGGTGGTTCTACCACCTATCTTGTTCAGTTTTGCACGAATGATGGGATCAGAATATTATAATCCCTTAAACCAGAAAGAAAGGGAACATTATAGTGGAACTATAAACCACCGCAAGTATCAATCCCTCCAGAACCAGGTGGAAGAAGACCAACAAACAAACAAAAAGAGCCAGAAACAGCTCAGAAAATGGTCAAACACCTATGCGCTCACCAAACTAGTTGGAATTTGGTGGAAAATCGAAGGCAACACTGACCGGATCGTTGTTGCCAGAGACAACAATCTAAAGAGGGGGGTAATTCACTTTTACCACGATACCCCATCCGCCGGACACCTGGGAACTACAAATACCTATGCCCTGGCAAAATGAGACTTCTGGTGGCCAAAGATGAAGGAAGATGTGGAGCAATACGTGAAGGGATGTGGAGCATGCCAAGCTAACAAAATTAATATGTAGCCACTCAAACCAGCAATGATCCCAATCACTCCAACCAATTCCTTGCCATTTGAAACAATCACTATGGACTTCATCACGAAATTACCATTGTCAGGCAAATACGACACGATCCTTACAATCACGGATCATGATTGCAGTAAAGCGGCAGTATTCATACCATGCCAAGAAACAATTACTGTGGAAGGGGTAGTGGAACTCTACCTGAAACACGTATACACCTGGTTTGGCGTCCTGAAGAAAATTATCTCAGACTGAGATACCTGATTTACATCACACTTTGCCAAAGGCCTGTACGAAGCACTAAAGATACACTAGAACATCAGCATGGCATACCACCCAAGAACTGATGGCCAGTCAGAAAGGACAAACCAATGGCTCGAACAGTATTTTCGATTCTGGTGCGACGAAAGGCAAGACGATTGGCACAAGTACTTGCCAATGGCAGAATTCGTGCATAACCAATGGCCAAACTCTACCACCCAAAAGACCCCCTATGAAATGCTCATAGGGTACACACCAAGGATTGAAATAATGACTAAAAGCAAGGTCCCCTCAGTTGAAGAAAGGCTTACAGCCATAGAAAAGGCGCAGACAGACGGCCACGAAAATATCATCAAAGCTCAAAAGATGATGGCCATTGCGCACAAAGGGAACAAAAGGTTCCAACCATACAAAGAGGGAGATCAAGTGTGGATTGAAGGAACACACCTCAAGACCCTGTACCCAGCGGCTAAACTCAGGCCAAAATGGCATGGACCTTTTAAGGTCCTGAAACAACTATCGGAGGCAGTATATTGTGTGGAGCTGCCAAGACAATGGAAGATTCACAACGTGTTTCATGCGAATCTAATAACTCCATATAAAGAAACGGAGCTCCATGGACCAAACTATACCCGACCACCACTGGATATCATTAACAAAGAACCCGAGTATGAGGTCAAGAAGATTCTAGATGCGCAGCAACGAGGAAAAGGGTGCAAGCTTTACTACCTAATCAAGTGGAAAGGCTATCCCATGAGTGACAGTTCATGGGAAAAAGCAGAAGATGTACACGCGGATGACCTGATAGCGGAGTTTAAAACAAGGAAGGGGCCAAACAAGTCCAAAGGCCACAAAACGTATATAAGATGGGCCAGGACGATGAATACAACCTATCCTCTTCCTCCACAACTACAACATACTCCCTCCTCCCCTATCAAGTCCATTACATCTGCTCCTGCCAGCCTTGTACCAATGCCCTTCACCCATCCATCTACTCCCACCAGTCATATGCCATGCACTCCTTTCCAATCCCAGGCTATGACTTGCGACTCTACTCAGAAGTCCTCAAAGACCATGAGGCACCCACCTGTCACTGTACCTTGGTGTGACGCGCACATTCGATCACAGGCTGTCTTCCCTACAGCACCAGCAAAATTCATAACCCCACTTTTGAACGACTCAGGAATGGAGCCAGGCGTGCACTTAAAAAGGCTGCCATTGCTGCTGGTCACAAGCACTGCAATTGGTGTGGGCGCAAATTTCTAGACCACATAAGCTGGAGGATGGGATGACAAGAAGAGTGGGAAATGTGTTACTGTTGAAGACAGTAACTCAGAAGATGAACATCCAGCTTCACAGAACAAGAAACCAGAAACTAATAGCTGCAGCAAAGAGAGGTACTACCCATTGGCTGGCCTATTAGTTGAAGGAAGCCAATATACCGGCTCCCTTCACCCCTTTGCCAACAGATCCTGGAGACTCCAGCAACCAGTACCCCAAGTTGAGATTTGGGTCACCAAGACAGTCAAACAGGAAGAGGGAAGGGGACCATTCAGAAGAACCAAAATTGAAGCTGGATTAGAAGAGCTAGAAGGACTAGAAGGACTAGAGGAACTAAGAGGACTGGAGACAATGAAGAAGAAACAGACAACCCTCAATTGGATCAAGGGGGCTCTAGATTTGGCAAAGCCGAGGTGACTTTGCACCTGAAAGGGGGGCTGTGTTATGACACTGCCTATTTTAATTCCTTTTCTTTATAATCACCTTAGGACACATGACCATGCAATTTTCTTTCACTGAATTTTGCTTTAAAGAGATTTAAACTCTCCATTCAAAGTTTAAGGGAAAGTAAACTGTGAGAGTCTTTTAAAACTCCATAGGGTTTACTTCAAGTTTTTTTTAAATTTAAACCTTGGTTTGCATGCAGTGTTAAGCCGCATGAGCAGAAGGTCTTGGCCAGGCCTTATATACTTGCATTCATGGCACATGGTGCAGCTGCATTAGGTGCCAACAGCCAGCCTGGATTTGATGCCATTTACCCATTCTTGTATGGTGGTACTGACCTCAATGTTGATAAACTTGGTTTCATCATCATCCAAGTAAAGAAGAACGATGTTGGCCTCAAGGCCCAGGCCAAAATTTTCAAGAAAATGGACCCCTTTGTGTGCGGTTTACTCTTTAGATCAACTAGACTGAAATCATTTCCCTATCCCCATCATCCGCATCGTCTTTGCACTCTGTAGCAACAATCTGGGAGTCACTCACAAGACCTACTCATCACTGATAGAGGGTGCATCATATCTCAATAATGACAGATGGCTGCACTTCACATCATACGACTTCTGGTGCTTGGGAGTTGATCCAGATGTTCTCCAACCTGTCAAAGAAGCACCGGAGAGGTGGAGAGCATTGGCTGACAAAGGAGATTTATGGAAGACATTCTATAATAATTCTCTTGATGCCAACGTACTGTGCTCACAAAATCCCAGGAGTGGGCTTGATCCTAGCCACTTTGATTCATGGTCAGCACCTATCCCTGGGTTCGAGAGCCTATTTGACTCCAATTTTGATTACTGTAGAATATAGCATGTTTTCATATTGTTGCGCAAGAATATCATTATTGTCATTACCACCAATCAATCCTTCTACAACATATAAAACACATAGCTTTGTCCCACGCAGTGCTTGTAATTTTGCAGATACACGTGACGTCCTCAGGAGAGAAAATTTGAAGTCTGCCAACTCCAAACTCAGCAAGTTCAATAAAATATTATATTTCCCCCCAAAAAATAAATCGATTTTTTTGTATTATTACTAATAAACATAAGTAAGCTACAAACTGCAGCCAGACACAGACCACAGAACGTGAACAGATGCATGCATGTGGGGATGCATCTGTACCCTCCCCCTCCCACTATGATCGTAATGGTCTCAAATGCTCCCCATGTGCCCGTCAACTCTGAACCACCAGCTGAGATGCACCTTAGCAAAGATGCAGCCAGATCTGAACGCCAGAATGCTGAACCGATAGCATAGGACTCAGCTTGACACACACTACAACATCAAACGGAAACACAGTGTATACCGCATATCAGTTCTGGGTGTGCTCGCACCATGGCACTGGGGGTAGAAAGGTCTACAACATCGCGGAAAGGTCGACAGTGAGCAAATGGCTGGGCTAGTTGGCATACCCAATCGTAAGTGGAATTCACCCCCCTCCCACCCTGACTAACAGGCACCAAGCCATCCCCAATGCCTTAGTCTATGGGTTCCCCACACAGTGCCCTGGCACCTTAGGCTCATTCCATCTAAACTTTGTGTCTTGCATGTCTCGGGTCTACCTACCTCTCCCCAGCTCACCCTGTTTCCCTTGCACTCCATAGTACTTTGTACAAATGACTGGCCTGCCCCTATAGTGGGTAACCAGAATACAAATGGAGAAAAAAAAACCCCGTAAGTGGAATCGCTCCGATGAGGGTCCATACATTGCTGGAGGGCAATCTGGCAAGTGCACTAAACCCGATGCACACTCAGTCGGTGCACATACATGAGCGTGAGCTGCTATGGAGTCAACACCAGTGCATTCACCAGAGCAGCCAACATCCCTCCCTTGTGTACCCTCTCCAATGCACACGATGCACACGCCCTGCTATACCCTCACACAACTGCCTTCTCTCACACAGCCCACTCCATTGTCGTTTAGTTATCCAGCCCTATGCCTACCCTGTACCCTACATTCCAATATATTACCTAACTCTGTTGGGATCCAGCCCAGATAGACAATCTGTGAGGCTAGATGCAATAATTAGATAACTGTCATATTTCGGTAAGTAAATAGTTATCTAATAATAACACTCTGGGAGATAGGAGCGAATGCTCTACCACATATGCTGTGTATCATCAATATATTCCTTCCCCGCTGATATGCCCAGTGATGGGCTGGGCACACTATCTGACGATTTTGGCATTTCTATCCAGTATTACAGACGATCGTGCTTGGCCTCACGAATGACTGGCATGAGCGTGGCCAACGTGCAGGAGGGTGTGAAATGGCTGATGCGTAGCGGAGCGGGTCCAGCTCAGTAGCCCGACCACCCAGCGGTGCAGCGACTTTGGGTTCCAAGCGGGAACCTTTCAGAAAACTTAGGCAGTTTGACCCCAGGCTATGTGGCAGTGGGGCGCACATCGTGGTGCCCCAGCGGTGCCCCTAGTCTGCAGGACCATCAGGTAGGACCAGAGACCCAGTGACCACGTAGGCTGTTGTAATGACTGGCCAACCACCTCAGGGTTTGCCTTAGACCATGAAGCCCTGTGGAGCGATCAGCCAATGCAGCTGCATGCCGCAGTCATCGGTCTAATGATGGTTGACACAGGTTCGCTTGAACAAGTGATTGCAGTTGCAGGCCAAAGCGGCTGAAGGTTGGATAGGATAGGTATTTAAGGATTCATTTCCTATGTACATAGGTAGGCAGCGTGGGTACGGCATAGTACCCAGACCAGTTACACTCTAGATTCCATTTCCACTCTTTGCGAACCCTCTGCATACCCTTGCGTGCGCCAGTGTCCCACAGTAGATTTCAGTCTTGCTGCTCCAGCAGCGCTTTGCATTTCCCCTAGGCCAGTACGTCTTCTGCATCGGCTGAGCACCAAGCCTACCTTCGGCCGACCTGCAACCTGCATGACTCTACCCTATCGGCGCATTATATTCCTCGACCTCCCGAACCCTTCTGCTCTTAGCTGCACTTTGACATGCTCAGCAGCGGCTTAGGGTATCATTTCTGGTGGCCAACGTGGGGAGGTTGGAATATAAAGAGGACCCACTCAGGAGACTAACCTAGAGACCATTCCGCAATTCCACGACTAAGGTGAAGGACCTTACTCGAAGAATTAATTGCAGCTGGCTACGACCTAGCGCAGCCGGTCCCAGGAAGCTTTACTGACACATCTGACTTACAACCCCTAGATGACAGTGTACTTAGCGATCTGCCATCTTGGCCGAACTCGCCAAACACACAGCCAAGTAGTGAAGACGAGGTTAGCCTCATCCTGTCGCACAACTCAGCTCTGCCATTAGCAACCCACGGTCCAACAACTTGCACAAGAGCTTGAGTGCAAGCCCTAGCAGAGCAACCACAGGAATCAGCGCCAGCCAACATAGCGAACACCCAGCCAACCTCTGGTGCGCAACTGACCAGATTGGCTCCAACTCAGTCGATCCCACCTCCAGCACCACCGCCTGTCACTCCGGCTACGCAACCAACTGTACCACCACCCCTTGCAACTCCGATCCAGCCTCCAGCACCATCTCCTTCTACACCGGCAATACAGCCGACCTCAGCTCCTAGCTCCGCAACACAACAATCAAAACCTACAACCAATTTGGTACCTCGACTAATGACCCTCGTAGACTTACCCGGCCGACATGAGCAGTCGGCCCTGAGATTTAGCAAGGACCACCCAGAAGAAGCTGGCCAGTACTTTGCAGAACTAGAAGACCTGTTCAATCAACATGGCGTGACAGACAACCAGGAGTGAAAGCAAGGTACCCTCAAGTACCTCAGTATCAATGTGGCCAGACTCTGGCGCGGAACAGCAGCATGGGCTGATGTGACCAAGACCTATGATGAGTTCAAAGCTGGCATCCTACACCTCTACCCACAAGCGGGCGACGAGGTGACCCACACTATACAGGACCTCGATGCAAAGGTTGGCAAGCGAGTCCGCATTGGCATACTTACCTCAAGAGACCTCAGTGAATACCACTGACAATTCCTACTCATCTCCCAGTACCTAGTCACCAAGGGCCGCATGTTGGTGCTAGAGCAATCACGCGCCTTCCTACACAGCTTCCAGCTGAGCCTAGAGCACAGCATAAGGCAGCAACTGCAACTAAAGAAGCCGGACCACAATCCTCAAGATACGTACGATCTAGCCAATGTATACAATGTGGCCATCTTTGTGCTCATGGGAACAGCTTCCACCGCCCTCCAACCTACACCGACCTAACCGGCAACAACCATGCAGACCAGTGCAGATGTCAAACTGGAAGCTCTCATATCGGCCATGACCTCGCTCACGGAAATGTTCAAGAATGTACTAGAGACACAACAATCAGGCGGCAGGCCGAGAGCCACAGGACCTCGGCCGACCAGCAATTCCACGTTGCAGTGCAACTTCTGTGGCATGCCCGGACACTTCATCCGCAAGTGCGAAGTAGTGGCAGAATACATCCGCCTTGGAAAGTGCAAGCGCAACCACGAAGGCAAGGTAGTACTTCCCTCAGGAGCAATGGTACTGCGCGAAATTACCGGTGCATGGTTGCATGACCACATCAACAAGTATCACCAGCGGAACCCAGGACAAGTAGCAGCCATGCAAATGTTACTAGAAATGAAGACACAAACTGGCAAAGCCTCTTGCTGATCATCTGACAGCAAGATAGTCCAATTCGCAGAACAGTGCCCCAAGGCAGGCCAACCGGGAGTCTACACTCTCTGCCGACAGTACCCCCTGCGAGGTGCCATGTCGACAAGGCAGCAGCAAGCCAAGGACAACACCCTGGCCAGAGCTGATTGCGACAACGTGGCTGCACTGGCCGGCCCATCAACCAGCCCAAAACAGGCGCAGCGCAATCCACCTCCGCACCTAAACCAAGCACCCAGAATAGTACCAGCAACATCGGGAGATCCAAGTGACACGAGTAAGGTAGAGCACCCGTATGCACAGGCAGCAGATGCAGCGAATATTAGACCAGCTGGTGCGAATGGAGCTGGAACGAGGCCGATGCCTCCACCATGCAAAAGTGACCAAGCTTATACCACTACAGCAAAGATCTATGACGAAAAGGTTGCGCGCACTGTTTATGACCAGATCATGAATGTGCCAATCACGATTACTCAACAGGAGCTACTCTCCCTGGCTCCAGAGCTATGGACCCAAGTCACTGATGCGACTATTAGACAGCACATCTCTCGCGAGGTAACGCAGGCAATGATAGAGGAAATAGCAGAGGATGAAGCGAAGCCTGACCGATCAGCGAGTCAAGAGGAACACATGCCAGCAGCCTTTGCGATCGCGGCGCATACACCTCCAGCTAACGTAACGATCATAGCAGATCCCTACGAAGCATACCTCAAGGACCACCCAGATAGTAAACAGTTCATGCAAGATAGCATGGAAGTTGGGGCCGAGTTAAATTCGCTTCGGGTGATCCTACCAGTAGTCGACAACCAGGAGAAGGTTGAGGTGATCCTGGATCCCAGCTGTCAGATAGTCGTGATGTCGGAGGAAGTCTATAACACTCTGGCACTCCCCTATGACCCAACCATACATCTCAATATGGTATTGGCCAATGGCGGTGTCAACCAATTGCTTGGCCTGGCTAGGAATGTGCCATTCCTAGTGGGTGAAATCACGCTATACCTCCAAGTCCACATCCTCCAAGTCCACATCCTCCGCTCACCGGCTTATGACATACTACTCAGCCGGCCTTTCGACATCTTGACTCAGTCAGTAGTCAACAACTATCGAGACGAGAACCAGACCATCACTATACTTGATCCAAATATTGGCAAGCACACAACAGTGCCGACCATTCCATGGGGAAGCTATCACTTTGCTGAGCGGCACAAGCCAACATGCCAAGTCCCACAAAACCAGCCAACCCAAGAGGAGGATTTTTGAGTATCAAAGATTTGGTGCCTCACTAAGGAGAGCTCGCAATCACCCTAGAATATGATCCCAAAGAAAAGCAAGTCTCAGTTGAAGCTTGCATGCTGTTACCGGCTGATACCACTAACCATGAAATCGTGGCTGCCTATGTCTCCCTTTGCAATTCCAATGTGCCCAAACTAACTTCATGTCTTCTATCGCTCTCGTCCCAGAAACCAGATTGCCATTTGCCCATCTCTAATATCTCAACTTATGTCTCATTCCTTGATACCAAAGCGCCACTTGCGATCTTCACAGGCAAGAAATACAAGCCTGTAGCCCTCAAAATTCGCCCTATTAAAACAGAACTCCTGAGCTGATTCCACATTATCCGCGAGATCAAGGGCAATCCCCTCCATGACCTACCGCTACTACCCACCAGACCAGCCAACTTCGTGCCCACCGGCCGATATATGGCCAAGCATAAGGAGCAATTCAATTGCGTCCACGGGGGTGACTTCCTCCTAACAGAAGAGCACAAGCTCATACACCAATTCATGTGCCTGCAGAATCGAGCCTTCACTTGGACCGATAGCGAGTGGGGCCACTTCCAGGAAGATTTCTTCCCTCCAGTCAAAATTCCGACAGTACTGCATAAGCCATGGACCCAATGCAACATTCCAATTCCACCAGGCATTTATGATGAAGTCTGCCGACTCATCAAGAATAAGATCGACGCCGGAGTGTATGAGCCATCAAACTCTTCCTACCAATCATGCTGGTTCTGTGTGGTCAAGAAGGATGGCAAATCACTCTGCATAGTTTATAGCCTAGAGCCACTCAACAAGGTTACCATCAAGCATGCAGGGGTCACGCCCTTTACTAATCAAATTGGCAAGCACTTTTCTGGCCACGCATGCGGCAGAATGCTGGACCTCTATGTCGGCTACGACGAGCAAGGCATTTCGACTAACTCATGTGACCTAACCACCTTCCAGTCCCCCTTCGGAGCACTTCAGCTGGTCACCCTACCCATGGGTTGGACCAACTCAGTTCCTATATTCCACGATGACGTCACATACATCCTTCAGCCCAAAATACCTGAAACCACCGTTCCCTACATAGACAATGTGCCAATCCACAGGCTGGCTGATAGGTACTTACTAGCCGATGGTACCAAGGAGTGCATCCCAGAAAATCCGGGCATTCGAAGATTTGTATGGGAGCACCTCCAGGGCGTTAACCACGTCATGCAGCGCATCAAATACTCAGGTGGTACCTTCAGTGGGTACAAGTCCACACTTTGTGCTAAAGAGATCACCACGGTCGGACATCATTGTATGCCAATCAGCCGATTACCCAAACCTGCGCGAGTGGACAAGATAGTAAAGTGGGGTCCCTGTAAGGGCCTATCCGAAGTCTGCACTTTCCTCAGCACTATTGGAGTGTGCCAGATATTCATCCAAAATTTCACGAAGCGTGCAAACACCCTCATTCACCTCACACGTAAGGGCGTCACCTTTGAGTTTGGCAAAGCGCAACTGGCAGCCCAGGAAGATTTGAAACAGGCTCTCTTAAGTTCACCAGCCCTTCAGCCAATAGACTACACCTCAGCCTTGCCAGTTATTCTTGCAGTTGACACTTTGCAGATTGCGGTTGGTTTCTACCTTTGCTAAGCCGACCCCAATATGCCGAAAAAGTGCTACTTCGCTTGATTCAGCTCCTTACCACTCAACAACAGAGAGCGCTGCTTCTCCCAGCCGAAACTGGAACTCTATGGCCTCTACCACGCGCTTTGTGCCTACAAAATATATTTGGTCAGTGTCTGGAACCTGGCCATCGAGGTGGACGCCCGCTACATCAAGGGGATGCTGAACAACCCCAATGTCTCCCCCTCAGCCAGCATGAACTGCTGGATAGTTTCCATTCTCACATTCCACTTCAAGCTACAACACATCCCAGGCAAGCAGCACGGGCCCGATGGCCTCTCACGCCGACCGCCACAGGCCGAAGACCTAGGTGACAGTGATGACAAGGAAGACTTCAAAGACTGGATAGACAACCTTTACGGATTCATACATATGATTAATTGCCCGACCCCAGCACCGCTATCGGCCCAACTCATGCATACCCTAACGGCCGAGACGGTAGTACACCCAGCCGACATTGACGAAGCGCTCTTCACTGAGCCGAATTACAACCTAGTGCCGAGAAGTCCAGCCGCTGCCCAAGTGGACAAGCGACTGGAGATGGCACATGACTGGCTAACCTTCCTAGAGCGACCAGCTGACTTACCTGAGCAAGAATACGTCCAGCTAGTAAGGTTCGTGGCTCACTTCTTTATCAACAATGGCATACTCTGGAAGCGCGATCCGCAAGGCATGCACAAGCGGGTCTTGTACAAGCATCGGCAGCTCAAAGCAATCAAGGCAGCCCACGATGATATTGGGCACCGCGGGTTCTACGCTACAAGAGCCCTGGTCATAGAGCGATACTGGTGGCCATTCATGGGTCATGATATCGCCTGGTACATCTGAACATGTCATGTCTGTCAAGTACGCCAAACCCGCCAGATAGTCATACCACCGGTGGTCACTACACCAGCCCCGCTATTTGCGAAGATGTATATGGACACTATGCACCTCCCTCGCTCGGCTGGATATGCCTACATAGTCCAGGGCCGATGCTTGCTTGCCCACTACCTAGAGTTCCGCATGCTTCACAAAGAAACTGCTCAAATGCTTAGCAACTGGAACTTCCAGGACATCCTGTGCAGATGGGGCACCCTGGCGGAAATCGTCTCGGACAATGGCAAGCCCTTTGTGGCCACTCTCAGCCATCTAGAGCGCAAGTACCACGTCAAGCACATTAGGATTAGTGGCTACAACTCTCGGGCGAATGGCATAGTGGAGCGGTCACACTTCAATGTCTGCCAAGCCCTGTACAAAGTGGCCAACGGAGAACAGAGCCGCTGGGCCCACATAGCGCACTCAGTATTCTGGTTGGAGCAAGTGACCCCTCGAAAGTGCATGGGATGTTCGCCCTTCTTCGCAGCAACTGGCATGCACCCCCTACTCCCATTTGACATAGTCGAAGCCAACTACTTGCTACCACTGCCAGAGTCCATGCTCTCGACCACCAACCTCGTTGCGCGACGCGCAGTAGCGCTCCAAAAGTGGCAAGCTGACCTCGAACTCCTTCAAGCGAAGGTACATGAGCAGCGCAATTGCGTGGCAACCCACTTTGAATGGGAACATTCCACAACCATCTGCAACTTCGACTTCAAGCGGGGTGACCTAGTACTCATCCACAATACTGCGATAGAGAAAGTGCTCAACCATAAAATGTGCCCACGCTACTTCGGCCCTACGATAGTGGTTTTGCGTAGCCTGGGCGGTGCCTATATCATATGCGAACTTGATGGTACCCTCCTACACAGTCCAATAGCTGCCTTCAGGGTAATCCCCTATTTCACTCGCGACCACATCGACCTACCTGACCTTGAGCAACACATAGATATCTCATCCTCCCGGCTGCGGGAGCTGGAGTCAAGCACTGCGGTCGACCCAGACGAAGATTGGACCGACGAAGCAGCAGCTGGGGCTGAGTGATCAGCCGATGTTGGCCGAAACAGCGACTCAGACAACAAATAAAATTACCACACCAAACCAATTTCAGTGGGGAGGAGTGGGACCTGCAAGGACAGAACTAAAAGACTTATCCATGAGCACCTACTAGAAACCAAAATCTCCTTATCTTTGCATTCCTTACCATAGAGGCAGAACCCAATCTCTAAAAATAATTTTGACCCACTTAGAAACACCAGTAGTGCGGGGTGTACCCTTCGACAATACGAAGAGATTACACCCAGCCAGCACCCCTAATACTGAGAGCAATGAGAACACCTCCCCAGACTGGCTGAGTTGGTTGACCTACCAACCATCAGCTTGCACATGAAGAATTCACCCTAGTCTGCATAACACCTATACAACTTCCGCCACCAGCTCCCCATTCCTATATTTGGTACTAACCATCTGAAACATTTCCAGGGTATGGCACTACTCCCAACATGCCTCACACAACCGGCTGAAGTGACACATCCAAGACAACGGACCAGACCTGGCAGGTGAACCCACCTCAGCCTCGTACGGCAGGGGAGCAGAGCCCCCTCAAGTACACCCTTCATATACCCTGTGAGCGGGACGTCCCACTCTGGCTGGTCGCGCATGACTTGCCGGAAGGGATGTGAGCAGCGCCTCCCGCTCCCAGCCGAGGTCTACCTCGGCACGGCAAAGCTTGTCCTGGTACCACTGGTAGTCCTCGCGCATAAGGAGCCCAGCATCAAGACAGCCATCAAAGTCTTCACAAGTGATATCGTATACAGTGGAAGCTTCACTTGTAGGAGGTGGACCAAGTATGTGTGCCAAGGTATAGGCCTGGTGCAGGACAGTGAAGAAGGTGATCAGCCAATCACACTCCTTGGTGGCGATCCTCAGAAACAGCAAAATCCAATCCAGGGCAGCGTAAGGAAGAGCCTCCCTCTCTATCTCGGCATGTATGGCATACAACTCCTCATCCATTGCAGGAACACTAGCACAGGTGGCCATAAGTTCCACATGATGCTACACACAATTAGCAGCCTCACTAGCACCCAGGAAGTGATGGCGTACCCATGCACTGTAAAATTGACTGAGCCAGACCGCTACAGTTTGCAACCAGATCAGCTGATCGGGCGTAGTGGCACACAGGGCTTTTATACTCGCCTTTGCTAAGTCACAGGCCTCGCTGGTATGCATAGGGGTTTCGCTGATCTCAGACGGGCCAGGATCTATGGGCATAGCGGATGCAGGAGCAACAACGGATATTGCCTTGGGTTCCTACTCCTAACCAGCAGTCTCATATACCCCAGCCAAGCCAGAAAATGTGATCCCTCCTGGCCCCCACAGCCTTTCATGTACACTCCCAACCACATAGATCTTCCTATTCCACAGGCCCAGCCATGCTAGCCGAACGCTCGGCTATCACACCACCCACTCTGTCACCGATGTGACGCTTAGAACACTCTAGAAGCGGGTAAATGGGATGTGATTGATAAGAGACTCTCAATACCATACAAAGATACTCTAAGCTACCTTATATACAGTATTGACTGGCCTTTTGCCAGCTCATTGACATGTATAGAAACCACTTCTGAAGAGATAACAACAGGCTTATCTACTTCTTGTCTAGTATCCACTCGACTTCTTCTTCTTTCTTATCTCTTACTACGTGGCATTGTGACATTACCCTCCGTTTAGATGGGACGCCAGCCCGGCCGTCCAACACGGGAACCTCCGGGTGCAGGGACACAAGACGTGGGGATTTGGGGGGCGTACGATACGAGGTTCGCAACATGTGCGACCCTTCTCGAGGCTCGAGCTTGTTCGAGTCGGATACGACTGAACAACAGTTGTTGTTCATAAGAGTCGAGCTCGGTACAGAGCTGTTGAATGCGTGTGTTGAGGCTAACGACATGAGTGTCGAGGCGGTGGTATCTTCCGACTTCCACGCACAACCCCCAGTCTCCGGTTTGTCGCACGGCGGCACACAAAAACCTCGTGACATTGGCGGTACTACTAATGGCTTGAACAAACCAGGCATCTAGAGGTGGGCTGACTTCGGCCGGGGGTCCATAGGCTTGTGCGAATAGCTCGAATGCATAGACCTTATCGTACTTCCCTCCCTGCGTCCCATACACCGTGCTGATATCGAGTCCTCCAAGACGTACGAATGGAGGTTTGATGACATGTCCCTTGTTGTCTTCGTCGGGGATCGTGAAACCGTCACATTGTCCCACATTTGCTTTGTAGTCGTCGGGAATTGGGACCTCGCGGAGTTTCTGTTCGAGGTCCATGCGCCTCTCGCGTTTGACCAATGCGATGCGTATTTGATCATCGTAGCGGCATTGATAGCGCTTGGCGGTGACCACCAATCCTCGAGCCATGCGCAAGGCGAGGGCAGCGTCAATAGGCCCGTGTACCGAATCAAGCGCGGCGAGCGTGCTAGAGGGAGATAAATAGCTGTCGTCCCCAAAGGAAAGGTCTTCCAGGCGGGCTCGTTCCGCAGCTCCGAGGAATCTGTCGGGTTGTGTGATTGGTGATGGATTTCTAGTTGTGGGGGGTGCGAACAGCATGCGTTCTGTCGGAAATGGAGTCCTGAAACGTGTTGGTGGGACGGCGGGGTCAATGTTCTCTTTATCGGAGTCGTCGTCACTGATCGGCATAGTGAGCAAGGGGGGTCGTTCTGGAGAAGAGGTGGGGGATATTTCAATGAGATCTCGGACGACCTCAGAAGGGATGGCGTCGAGAGTTGCTGAATCCATGAAGCAGAACGATGATGTCCAGGTTTCGAATATCGCTTCTTCTTATACAACACCGGTTGTTGTAATGGATGCCTTTGGTGATATTGCTGCACGAGACGTGGCGCAAAGACTTGAGTGTTCGGCTCCCAACTGTCATCTGCTCTGGAGTATCCCTTCCATCGGATAAGATATTGTAGTTGTTTGTTCTTTCCGTGGAATCGATGACCGATGATAGCTTCGACTTCGAGTTCTTCCAATCCTTGTATGAGATCTGGAGGAGGTCTCGTGTCATCAGCGTGAGGTCCATAGGCTTTGGTGACATAGTACGGCGATAGAAGTGAAGCATGGAATATATCGTGTATGGTCCACATGGTGGGGAGGCGTAATTGATACGCAACTGGTGATACTTCCTTGATGATCGTAAAAGGCCCGTATCTTCTTGGTGCTAATTTCTTGCTATGTACCGGAAGAGTAATATTAGTGGCTTCAAGCCATACTTTCGTCCCCACGGTATATTGTTGTGGTGGAGGGGCTTTGGCCGCCGCGTTTAAGGCGGTGATAGCACCAATCCGGACCTTCTGAATCTGTTGTAGTTGTTCCTCCACTCATGGTACATGTGAGCGAAAGGCTCTTCCTGGAGTTACTGCGGGGGTGTAACCGAACAAAAGTTCACTTGGCACATAAC
Organism: Lactarius evosmus; assembly: GCA_951394315.1. Taxonomy (NCBI): domain Eukaryota; kingdom Fungi; phylum Basidiomycota; class Agaricomycetes; order Russulales; family Russulaceae; genus Lactarius; species Lactarius evosmus. The sequence goes on along the minus strand of OX596130.1, from coordinate 2,531,591 downwards.
CCGTGGTGCCATTAACTCGTCCATTATGTATATTGGTTGCTAATGGTAACCAATCAGCCCAATTGTCTTGCGTGAGGGCGACCACTGTTCGTAAGTATTGTTCAATCCATTGATTCTTTCGTTCGCTGAGTCCATCGGTCTGGGGGTGGAATGCCGAAGATATATTTTGGGAGATAGTGAGATGTTTGCATAAGGCTTTCACGAAGATGGACGTGAACCTGGGATCTCGATCCGAGATGATCTTTTGTGGGAACCCGAACCACTTGAACACGTGAGTGTAATACAGACCGGCTACTCCTTCTCCGGTGATGATGGTCGTGCACGGGATGAAGATGGCCGCTTGGGAACACCTGTGATCTACAATCATGAGTATAGCATCGTATTTTCCACATTTTGGCAGCTGTGTAATTAGATCCATGGCTATTGTCTCGAACGGTAGTGATCCTTCTTTCGAAGGGATACAAAAGAGGGGAACTTTGACATGATGCGTCAGAACTTTGTTTTGTTGGCAGACCGAGCAGCCTTTAACGTAGTCTTCAATGTAGGCGGCCATTTTGGGCCACCAATAGTCTTTTGCTACTTGGCGTTTCGTTTCGTTGCGCCCGGGATGTCCGGCGGTGGGTTGATCATGATATTCTCGCAAAATTGCCCTTTTTACCACTTCTGTCTCTGGTACGACGAGTTGGCCTAGCTCGCTGACCCATCATGGGAAACCATTCGACTCTTTGCGTAGTTTGTAAGGCTTTACCCAGTTCATAATCTGCTCTTCTTGTCAGAACTGAGCTTGACAAACGAATTGATACAAGTCGTCGATAGGATCGGCTATATTGAGGAAGATGTCGGACGGAAGCAACGTGAGATCTTGATTATCATTATCTCCCGTATCTACTCCTACTGGCTGGGATAAGAGATCAGCGACGGTATTCCATTTCCTGGGTACTTGAACGATTTTTAATTGGTAATCTTGCAGTTCGTTGAACCACCTTGTGACCCTACGATTGACTTTTCTTGGCGTTTTCCAATACTGGAGGTTTGTGTGATCTGTAAAGATGGTAATCGCATGTTTTGCCCCTCTGAGGTGCATACGCCAGTGGGTTAGGGCTTTGAGGACCGCCAGCAGTTCTCTTTCGTAGATGTCGTAGTTGCGTTCGGCTGGTATGAAGGTGGCCGAGTAGAACGCTATTGGGTGTAAAAATGGTTTTGAAGTTCGAGGATTTGGTGAATCACCCTCCTGTGAGAGTATGGCTCCCACACCGTACGCCGATGCATCCGTGGCGACAAAGAAGGGTTTTTCATAATCAGGTTGGCATAAGATGGGTTTGCTGCAGACGAGCATTTTCAGCTTAGTAAAGGTGGTTTGTTGCTCATCTGTCCATACGAATGGTGTGTCTTTCTGCGTGAGTTTGATAAGTGGTCTTGCGATTGTCGAATACCCCTTGATAAAGTATCGATAGAATCCCGTGAATCCGAGGAAGGCGCGGACGTCGCATACGGAGCCTGGCTGTTGCCAATCGTGGACGCCTTTGATTTTTGCATCGTCCATATGTATCGATCCATGGTGTAGAATGACGCCCAAGAACTCGACTTCTTCTTTTTCGAAGATGCATTTTTCTGGTTTAAGGAACAAATCGTTGGCGGCTAGCTTTGCGAGCATTTGATGTACTCGTTTACGATGGTAGGGGAGATCGGCTGTTGTGTGTATTAGAATGTCATCCATATAGATCGTTATCCACCCTTCGTCGATTTCGGTACGAAACAAGGCATTCATCATGGTTTGGAACGTTGCAGGTGAATTTGTTAGACCGAAGAACATCACCCTTGGTTCGAACAATCCTTCATTAGTGATAAACACCGCTTTCCATTCGTCCCCGGCTTTGATGCGGACATTGTTATACCCCCAACGTATGTCAAATTTGGTGAATAACACCGCGTTGCTTACTCGAGCGATAAGTTCCGGAATTAATGGTAATGGATATTGATTGTGGACTGTCCATTCATTTAATCATCTATAGTCTTGAACCAGCCTCAACTTTCCATCTTTCTTTTTGATAAAAAAGAACAGTGAGGCATAGGGACTTTTTGACGGTCGAATGTATTGCTTTTGCAATTGTTTGCGCAAGAACTCTTTGAGCGCCTTCTGCTCGTCTTGTGATAGCGCATAAATCTTACCCGGCATGGCGGCGGGCGCCCTGGGTTTCAATTCAATTGCATGGTCCCATTCTTTGGGTGTGGGAAAACATTGGGTGTCACTGTCGCTGAAGATTTTGCGATGATTGTGATATTCTTCGGGGACGACTCCTTTCCCTTTGTGCGATCCTGCCTGCTCTGCCAATTTGGACGCTAGCGTTTGCGTGTTAGAGTTTCGTATATAGAGCGTGGTAGCTCTCGGGTCGTGATTAGTGAGTATGATAGGGAGTTGTTTGGCATCGATCCATCCTCTACTCCAATCGATCTGGGGTTGATACGCTGCGAACCAGGGATATCCGAGGATGATTTCGTTACTTCCTAGATCGGTGATGAAGAACCACATTTTTAATATCTTTTGACCCGTACGGACAAAGAGGTCTAAGAAGAATGTGATTGATCCGTGTTTGTTAGGAGTACCATCCACATTATAGATTAGTCGCGGTCGATCAAGTTGTTTTGCTATGATGTTTAATCGTTTTGCGGTGGACACGCTGAGGAAGTTTTCAGTTGCTCCTGAGTCGAGCAATGCGCTTAATTCAGCCCTCTTAGAGTCGACAGCAAGATAGACCTTCAATGTCATTGATCGTCTATTTGCTAAGTACATTCGTGGCGACTCTTGGGACCTGATCCAGGCTGTACGGATCAGGCCATCGTAAAACCCTCGCCCTGCTCATACATTGCGGTGAGCGCCTTCATTTCTTCTTCGGGTAATTGCGTGATGGCTTGACGAATGTCAACGGCTGACAGCGTATTGGATTCTTCTTGTGGATTCGATTCCGTGATTGTGGCGTTTCGTGCGTTCGGGTTTTTGCGAGTAAAGCAATTTCGCGTGATATGACCTAACTTCCTGCACGCGAAACACGGCCCCTTCTGTCTAGGTTCCTCCGTTTGCGTGGCTCGGGCCCAACCGCCAGTCCCTCTCGGTACTTGTCCTCTTCCTACGTCCATAGGGACGGGTACGTTGTTGAACGTGTGAGGAGTGTTACTTGAGTTATAGGTTGCGCGTGGTTGCTGTTTGAAGCCACCAAATGGAGTTGGGCGCTGAGGAGGAGGGGGTCCGCGTGGCGGTTGCCACGACCCGGTCACTGGTCCTTTCGTGGTTGAGTTCTTTCGTCGATCCATGATCGACTGCATTAATTGGTGCGATCGCGTAGATTCGATCACTCTTTGTCGCAGTTCAGGATAAGTGTACACATAGGGAGGGCGTAAGGCATCTTCGAGCACCGATCGTGGTAGGCCATTCAGGAAGTGTTGAATGGTGGCTGGGTGATCAAGCGAGTAGTCGGCCTCGCGAGCGAATTGCTCGAAATCTGCGATATATATATCAGCGTTAGGCCACACCATACAAAGGTCTTCGATCTTCATGTGTGCTTTTTCAGTTTTTTGAGTGTCTTGAAACTGATCTCGAAACCGAGCGAGGAATTGTACCCAGGTCTGCACGTCATCTTGTGTATGGGGATTGAGTGAATCCAGCCAGGTCCCTTGGTCTCTTGCCCAGCCGTTAACGAGTTCTCCTTGAATAAGCGTTAATATGAACACTATTTTTGTAAAATGTGACTGAAAGAATAGATTCTGATGATTAAGACGGAAATACGTCTGGACGGCGTCGATGAATGCTTCGGCTTGATCTCTATCACCATTGAATACAGCTGGCAAAGCCCCTAGCGTCTTTTCAGTTCCACCGGGCCCTAGCGCGCCTCCAAACAGGAGTCCTCCACCGCCACCTCCGTTTGGAGTAGAAGCGTTTGATGGGCTACTTCCTCCTCCATGTCCTCCGCCACCTCCTCTGCCTTCGTCATCCGGCGGTCCTTGCCCCTTACTTGGGTTGCTATTTTTGCCCAAGTATCGACCTTGACTAAGAAAACCTGCAACTGAATTAGTCAGGAAGAGAGCTGACTTCGTCGTGGAGTCGGCCTCCGTGATTTGAGTATGTGCGACCGTGGTTGTCATAGCGGGGAGAATGGGGGAAACGCGGAGAGTATTGGGAATGGGTACGTTTCGGTATGTGGTTTGGTCAGGAGTGTTTGAACGCGGCAAGTTATTAGTAGAGAGCACTGAATAGCGATTCTGGGGGTCTACAAAAACAAGGTTGCTTTCATTGTATGCTTCAATATTGAGTCTCCGATTGCTGCGGTATGTGGGGCAATGGCTATCTGTGAGGTCGATGTCTACCTCGTATAACGCTCTGTTGTTGTTAAACAAATGCATGGGGGTACTAGTAATATCTTCTGGTCTCTGGTCGTAGACTAGATGTGGTGCTGGGATGTTACGATACTGGCCTTCTGTTGCCAGATACACGTGTGGGTTACAGGGTCGGTCAGCGTTGACCCCAAAATCTCTGATGTAGAATCTGTCAGACGTCGTGAAAATGGAAGTATTGAGAGTCTAATGTCACCGACGTGATGCTTAGAACACTCTAGAAGTGGGTAAATGGGATGTGATTGATAAGAGACTCTCAATACCGTACAAAGATACTCTAAGCTACCTTATATACAGTATTGACTGGCCTTTTGCCAGCTCATTGACACGTATAGAAACCACTTCTGAAGAGATAACAACGGGCTTATCTACTTCTTGTCTAGTATCCACTTGACTTCTTCTTCTTTCTTATCTCTTACTACGTGGCATTGTGACACACTCATTTCTCATTACTCTCATGCCCTTCAACTTCCGCTTCGGCCGACAGTATGTCCCACAGTTCAGAGTCTTGCTCGAACAAAGCTGGGGAAAAGGACCTCGCCATATTAGATGGGGCAATGGGGGCGCTATGGCCAACTCACCAGGCCATGGCACAATGTGCCCTTCCCAGTCTACAGGCAATGCAGGGGGCAGTCCAACGGAGGTTTGCACTGCAGCCCAGTCACTCTCCTCTTCATGCTTGGCGATGGTGAGCCGCTCCAGATGCCAGGCATACTTACTCGGTGAAATAACCAAAGTATCCCGGCATACCCGGAAGTCCCACACAGCTACCGCATAAGCACCAAACCCCCAGCCGGCAGTTGGCGAGCCAAGGGCACACAAACCAAGGACATGAGACTGGGTACAAATAAGGACCGCTTCATGGAGAGCCAAGCATTGGCTGAGGCCGTCGAACATGCCAGGGAAGTATCGCAACCACTTGATGATGGCGTACAGTGTGGCCCACTCCCGTATTTCACCCCGCAAGGTGAGAACCTCCTCGCTAAACACTTCATCAGCCAGTTTGGACATGAGCTGGAGATTGACCTACTAACCATTAGTAGTGACACCGTTGTCAATATGTGGGGCGCACCCAAGATCCGTCCAGGGCATGGAGCCATTGGGTGATCTCCCATGAGTGCAGGGGACAGTCGGTCCATGTCTGTCCAAATTGCAGGAAACACTTCTTGGTGAACTGAAGGGCAGCCTGTACATCGTGGTCGGGCAAGCGCAGCGAGCTGGCTAGACTAGTTAGGGAATTCATTGCTACATAGCACATAAGGAGTGGGTGCCCTTTTATCCCTTGGCGGCCACCCCCTATCCCATCCTTGCAACTGGCTGACCGATCGGCCGATCAGTGCAAGCAACCCATGGACTGGGCCCCGCACCTCCGACGAAAGGACTTGCGCTCCAATATTCCATAGCATTTGGTGGCAGGCTGGGGACAGCCAAAAATTTCTTTCCACAGGGGAAGGGGCCGCCATAGGGCTGGAAGCGCACCATCCCGCGCAACCGCATAGAAAGCACAGAGCACCCCACACCTGGAGCTGATCCTGGCTGCACTTGGCCCCTTACAGCCCCCTAGAAAGAATGGGACAGTGGCGATAACACACAAGCAAACGCATGCTCGGCTGCGGGGAAGGTACCAAACGAATTCGGCGCTGAGATCAGCTGCACCGCCATATGTCTGGCCGAGAAGAAGGCACAGAGAGTCTTGCGACTGACCTGGCCATGCCCCAAACACAAACCAAGGGGGCCATAGAAACCATGCAACAAACGGATACATTGTACAAGGCTATCTACACAAAATGGGGCCAACAGAGTGGCTGCACGATTGCACCATACCACCATGCCAAGGCCCCTACTCGTCACCCTCGTCATCCTCACTTTCTGGCCCACCCTCTGGCCCATCTAGCCCGATGTCCTCCTCAACTGGGGGTTCCGCCTGAGCCTTGCCCTTTCCTTGAACCGGTATGGTCCTTGCTGTTACGGACCGGACTTGAACGCTTACTACTAGGTTCTGACTACAGTAGTAGGCTCGTGATTTCTTACATTAGTCAGGGACTTTACATTTCACGTGTTATCAGTCAGCAGTAGTATCACATGCTACTTACACTTACTGATTACTAGGATAGCGACACTAGGGTTCGAGCTAGTATTGCTATAGGTCAATAGCTATTTGGGAGGCGCTTCAAAGCCCTCCGTCATCGTGTATAAATAGTAGTATGGGAAGACCAAGAGTCTCTATCTTGGTCTTCTTGAATCATCGGTTTCTTCAACTTCCTTTCCTACATCTGGAGGACTATCAGAAGGAGTGCACTGCATAAGGCTTACCAAGAGTGCCTTCCCAGTTGCAAGACGTCAGCATGTCAGGACTTAGGATCCCACGTTTGACTTTACGAGCCGTAAAGCTAAGTACCCACGTCATACTCTCGCCTAAAGCAAGGCCAATGCTTACCGAAGTGTAACATTAAGACCAAGATCATATCATCGTGGCGCAAGTATCTACAAGAGAACTTTGGATCCGAGAAGGGTTCCGCTCCTATGAGATCCCAAGAAGGGGAGCAAGGAACGTACCAACCCGATATCTCAAAGAAGCCAGTTGGGGCAGTATCAATGGAATTGAAGGATACCTGATTAGAGGGGCACACGGACCGTGACCAGTTGAGTTTAACTATGAACGAACTTGCTGGTGCAGAATTGACCAAGAAGACGACGAGTGGAGAGTCATCGACACTCTACCTTACAGATACGGGTGCAACATCTACGAAGAAGAAGTGGTTGCAAGAAACAACTGGGGACTCATCGACGGAGAAACTCAAAGCGCCTCCGCACCCTCAGAAGGACCTGACACATCAGACAACGAATCAGACAAAGAACCCACACAAGCGCTAGAGCCACTGGAGCCAGAACTCATTGAATGAGCTGAGCAAATCACTATCTATCCCCCAATGGCTACGTTGACAGAAACCCAGGAAGTAACACTTCCCATACACCCTGAAACAGGGCACGTCATGACGGCAGATGATGCCGCATTATTCTGAGCAATCGGACCCGATCAACCTGACCTACCAGCAGGAAATGAGAGACTCCCAAGGGGACCACCACACGGAGGAGGATCCCCACATGGGGGACCACCTGGAGGAGGACCTCCCAGAGGAGGAGGAGGGGGAGGACCCCTAGGCGGAGGAATACCTGGAATAGGACCAGTCGGAATACCCAGAGGACACCACTCCGATAAATTTGCCGGAAACGCCCCAGAAGTATTCAAAGGGGACCGACACAAAACAGAGGAATTCCTCACCCAGTGGGAGTTGTACTGGGGTATCAACAACAACAACCCCATCATGGCCAATGCATATAGACGAGCTATGTTATTTCTCATGTACATCCAAGGAAAGGATGTTAACAACTGGATCATGGAGACTAGCAGATGGCTCAACCGACAAGTCACCGCCGGAATCAATGACACCGACCCACGACTCTGGACCGAGGTCATCGTCGCCTTCAATAGGCGGTTTTCTAACACACTTGAAAAAGAGCAAGCACAAGCCATGCTGAAAAGAGGGATCAGAATGACGGGCGGAGACATCGACGCGTACGTCACACAGTTCGAACAACTGGCAAGGCAGGCTAACTACTGATTGGATTCACCGCTCACGATGGATCTATTTATGGATGGGCTGCCCCGTGATCTCTATAAGAAAGCATACACATATGGCAACCCGCAAACCTTCCAGGAGTGGAAAGAAGCGGTCATCAGAAGGCAGCAGCAATACATATATATGAAGGCCCGACTCGAGCAACATCGCAGCCTTGCTAACCAGACAAGACCACAGGGAGGTGGCAACACAACCTGGAAGAACACAAGGGGTACCAGATGGGGACCCCCTCACAACATACTGCGAGACCCAAACACCATGGATACGTCGGCCGATCGAGTACGAGGAAGACTCACAGGGGCTGAGGAAATTCAAGGTAATTGGGACCAAGCCCACCCCCGAAATCCACCACCGAGAGGCGGGTTCGTGGGGTGGGGACGAGGAGGCCGACGCGACATGAGGGAAGTGACCTGTTATACCTGCGGACAGAAGGGACACTTCAGTCGAAATTGCCCGCAGCACACCTATAATCAACCCAGTAACAGCTGAAGGACCGACACCTACCACGACGAAAGAGAAGAAGAGCCCATCAGGGCGGCAAAGGCAGAAACCCTGCAGCAACACGCCAACCAATGGATGAAAGGAGTAGCTGCCAAAGAAGATGAGGTAAAAGACCTCATACTGCAGGATCTATGGAAGAGGGAGGATTTTCGAAGCGCCTGAACCCATCGGCCTGGGTAAGGGCAGTAAAATGTAATTCTGTGATCATAACTCGCTACCGTTCTATGAGAATTCCAGTATCGATTCGCACAAATTACGCCATGGCTGACATCAGAGCATTGGTGGACTCAGGAGCCACCGACAACTTTCTATGACCCGCTTTTGTAAAGCGGATGAAGATCGGGATGAAGCCACTAGATTGGCCCAAAAAGATATGGAATATCGACAATACCGAAAATAAAGCAGGACTAATCACTCATTATGTAGATCTGGATGTACAGACAAAAGGGATCCACAAGGAGATGAGGTTCCTCATCACAGACATCGGCAATGAAGATATAGTGTTCGGATATCCCTGGCTGGCCACATACGAACCAACCTTCAGTTGGAGGCATGCGGTAATTAGAGAAGACGCATTACCAGTGGTCCTCAGAACCGTCAATCCCAGGATCATATGACCTACGATCGCGAAAGCGATCACCGAAACTCAGAAGGACCAAATTGTCGCACAACTCAAAGAGGAAGAATTCGTGGAAGGAAGGACCACTTCCACGGAACTGGCAATCCAGGCGAAACAATATACCACGAAAGCTGAGTTGCCACCCCATTACACCACGTACCATCAGCTCTTTAACGAGGAAGCGTCACACCGATTCCCACCCTCGTGGGTATGGGACCACGAAATACAACTTAAGAAAGGAGCACCCGAAGCAATAGATTGCAAAGTCTATCCACTCACACAGGAGGAAGACCAAGCCCTTTAAGCCTTTCTAATGGAACAACTCGGCAAAGGATACATACGACCATCCAAATCCCCATATGCATCACCATTCTTCTTCGTCAAAAAGAAGGATGGGAAGTTACGACCGGTACAAGACTACAGACGCCTTAACTCGTTCACGATACGCAACCAATACCCCTTACCCCTCATCACCGACCTTATCACGGACCTCAGCAACGCCCATATCTATACCAAGCTTGACGTACAGTGGGGCTATAACAACATACGAATCCAGGAAGGGGACGAAGAAAAAGCAGCATTCAAAACTAAATATGGCCTGTTTGAACCCACGGTAATGTTCTTTGGACTGACCAACTCTCCCACAACATTCCAGACAATGATGAACCACATATGTCGGGACATTATCGCCAAACACGAACTCAGAGGGACAACCATTAGGGTATACATGGACGACATCGGTATTGCAACGCACATAGGGAAAAGTATGGACGACCACATCGCGGCAGTCAGAGATGTACTAGAAATATCAGCTAAGCATGATCTCTATTATAAGCTAGAGAAGTGCTTATTCCATGCACCACGTATGGATTACCTGGGGGTAATCCTTGAAAAGGGGGTGACACGCATGGACCCCGTCAAAATTTCCGGTATCAAGGACTGGCCTACGCTGTTACGCTTTGGTAAGCGTGGGCCTTGCTTTAGGCGGTGATAAGACGCGAGTACTCAGCTCTGAATTCTGCTAAGTCGAACGTGGAGCTTTCTAGCCTCAACACGACGATAACTCCTGCAACTGGGAAGGCGTCTCCGAGGTAAGCCTTATGCAGTGCACTTCCCTCTTCGTGGGGTATACTTGAAGGGATGAAGGAAGACTCGAAACCGATAATTCAAGAAGACCAAGATGGCGATCCTTGGTCTTCTGCGACTACTACTTATACACGATGATGGAGGGCTTTAAAGCGCCTCCCGAAAGATATTGACCTATAGCGTATCTAGCTCGAACCCTAGTACCGCTATCCTAGTGATCAGTAAGCTGTAAGTAACATGTGATACTACTGCTGACTGATAACACGTGAAAGAGACTGTCCCTGACTAATGTAAAGAATCACGAGCTTACTATCATAGTCAGAACCTGATAGTAAGCATAAAGTCCGATCCGTGACATACGCCCACCAAAGTCAAGGATGTTAGATCCTTCCTAGGCTTTTGCAACTTCTACCGCGCATTTATTCGGAATTTTTCACACCACGCGAAACCTCTAAACCAACTAACTAAGAAAGGAGCAGAGTGGAAATGGACAGGAACGGAACACGACGTATTCAATAAACTCAAGGGACTCGTAACGTTGGAACCAGTACTGGCACACCCACAGCTGAGTAAACCATTCGAGCTAGAAGTTGATGCATCAGGGTTCGCAATAGGAGCAGTATTACTACAACAAAAAGACGACGGAAAGCGACACCCCATTGGCTACTTTTCAACTACCCTCAACGAAGCAGAACGGAATTATGACATCTACGACCTAGAACTACTGGCAATAGTCAAAGCCTTCTGACACAGGTGACCGCTACTAGCAGGATCACTGCATCGAACGAAGGTCTTCTCGGACCATATGAACCTACAGTACTGGAGAAGCCCTCAGAAGATTAGTCGAAGAGTAGCAAGGGAAGTACTCAAACTATTGGAATACAATTTCGAAATTCACCATATCAAGGGATTGGCCAACGGTAGAGCGGACGCACTGTCGCAAAGACTGGACTACGATCAAGGGGAAGAGGACAATAGCAACGTCACGGTGCTACCAGACAAAATCTTCATACGTGGCACCCACGTAGAAAGGATCCAGACCACCAAGGATCACCTTAACCCCCAGGACATCGCACTAGAAGATCCCGTATACGAACAAAATGAAACCATTCTGAACCCATGGGTAGACGCCCATTGCCTTAAAAAGATAGATGGGATTTGGTACAAAGATGCGCGATGCGTAGTAACCGGGGGAATACACGATAAGTGACGTATATTGCATGACCATCGCAGCCTTCCCGCTCACGGACATCCAGGGATCAAAAGAACTGCCCAACTGGTAGGACGTGCCTACTGGTGGCCGGGATTAGCAAAAGATGCGCTGGAATACATCAAAGGGTGCGCCGAATGCCAACGCATTAAAGTGCAACACGGATGAAACAAGGCGCCCCTCAATCCCATATACCCCAGACCAGAAGCGATGCCATTTGAAACGATAGCCCTTGATTTCATAACTAAGTTGCCCGTATCTTGAGGTTACGACACCATACTAACGATCACGGACCACGACTGTAGTAAAGCCACAATCTTTATACCCTGTAATGAAGAAATTAGCGTGGAAGGAGTCGCCAACCTGTACCTGAAACATGTTTTCATTCATTTTGGACTTCCAACGAAAATCATAAGCAACCGTGACCCCCGGTTCACTAGTAGATTCACGAGGGAACTTTGCAGAATACTGGACATCAAACAAAACATCTCCACAGCATACCATCCACGAACCGACGGACAATCAGAGCGAACAAACCAATGGGTAGAACAATATCTACGTTTTTGGGCAAACAAATGACAGGATAATTGGTGCGGATATCTACCCCTTGCAGAATTTGCACATAATAACTGGCCACATGAATACACACGGGAGTCACCCTTCAATCTCCTTATGGGGTATAATCCACACGCCGATTGGACGGATAAACCATCACCCATACCACAAGTAATGCTCAGGACCAAACAGTTCTGAGAAGCGCAGAAACGCGCTCAAGAATTGATCATCAAAGCGCAGCAGTCATGGGTCAAAGCCAAAGATGGTCCGAAATTCCGACTTGGAGACCTCGTGTGGTTAGAAGGGCGCCACCTGCGCACTCACCAACCAACGGCGAAACTCGCGCCCCAAAGGCACGGACCCTTCACAATCGAACAGGTGATGTCCCCTGTCAACTATCAGCTCAACCTTCCCCCGCAATGGAAAATTCACACAGTGTTCCATGTGGACCTTCTCACCAAGTACCACAAGACCCCACTCCATGGGAAAAACTACCAGCGGCCACCACCCAATTTGGTAGATGGAGAGGAAGAATACGAAGTTGAGAAGGTTCTAGACGAACGGCACTTTGGCAGAAGACGGAAGAAGCAATATCTAGTCAAATGGAAGGGCTACCCGGACTCAGAAAATCAGTGGGTCAACCGGGAAGATTTATTCGCTGATGAAGCACTTGCGGAGTACCAACATTCGAAGACCGCATCAGAAACACTTATAAGGAGTGGGAGAACCAGCAACAATATCTCATTCTCCCCACATACCATCACCACTACCATTCCCCACTCATCGATGCCCTTCACCCCTAATGCCACCCTCTCGACGCCTTCGTACTACCTCGGAACCCCCGAGAGGATTTTTGCCTGCGAGCTGGAGGAAGAGCGGGCACCAACAGCCCCTGCCAACACCGAGGAGGTCGTCGTGGCTACGGGAGACAGAGCCGGGTCCGAGGGACCCATCACCAAAGCTGAGTTTAACAGCACCCTCGAACGATTCCCCGCTCAAGGACACGGAGCAGCCAGTGCCCAACTGTCCCCAGACATCGACGGCCAGCCCACTCTCTGGCACATCCTCCATGCAAGAACCGGAGAACCTATCTCCGATCGCCCCTTCACCACCGCCGAAGTCGACAACTTTCAGCGAGCTCTCAACCGCGGTGCGGACATCTGTGCACACCAGGGAGCAGTACGAGGCGGCGATGAAGCCGAAGAAGTCGTGGAAGGAGGTGACCAACAACTGAAGGGAAGAACAGCTACGAACAGCCCAGCGCCACATGAGGGAGATGAGAGAGAAGAGGGAGAAGTCACGGACAGCGAGGATGAGCGGTACCCAGCTGAGCACCCACACATTCACTATGGCAGAGAAATTAATGCTCCACCTCATACAACCCACCACGCCCTCGCCATGGACAGGACCCCCCTCTACCGGGGTCATATCCATCCCCAGCTTGCCGACCGCGCCACCTCCAGTGTCACCAACACCCGTGCGCCTTACGGGTTCCGGGTCAATCGAGGACCCGATTTCATTTCCTTCCCCATCACCACCTCCGACGGTGTGACGCGCCAGGCTAAATACGTCCAAGCCATCATGAGTAACGATCCTATCGTGCTCGGCTTGATCGACGAGTCCAACAGGGTCTTCCTGAAGCCCCTGTATGCCGCACCCCAGTACGTGGTGCACCCCGACACCCACATCAAGTACGCGCAGGAGGACCTGTTCCTCTTCGACGCCGGGTATGACGCCATTGGGGCCATCAACCGAGCCATCGCGGAGTGCAAGGATGTAAGTCTCGCTGCGGAGATCAGGTGGTACTGGGCACTCGGGGCGGAGCTGGGGCATTTGGAAACCAGGGTAAGGGAGTTGCAGGAGACATGGGGATGGCTGGCGATGGACAAGGCCTTGTGCATCAGTAGGTTGGAGCAGGCACGGGCTATGCAGAGGATTGAGGAGGTACAGGCGGGATGGATGGGACCGCCCAGGCTCTGGGGACGTCGCTCCTGAAAAGGGGGTGATGTTACGGACCGGACTTGAACGCTTACTACTAGGTTCTGACTACAGTAGTAGGCTCGTGATTTCTTACATTAGTCAGGGACTTTACATTTCACGTGTTATCAGTCAGCAGTAGTATCACATGCTACTTACACTTACTGATTACTAGGATAGCGACACTAGGGTTCAAGCTAGTATTGCTATAGGTCAATAGCTATTTGGGAGGCGCTTCAAAGCCCTCCGTCATCGTGTATAAATAGTAGTACAGGAAGACCAAGAGTCTCTATCTTGGTCTTCTTGAATCATCGGTTTCTTCAACTTCCTTTCCTACGTCTGGAGGACTATCAGAAGGAGTGCACTGCATAAGGCTTACCAAGAGTGCCTTCCCAGTTGCAAGACATCAGCGTGTTAGGACTTAGGATCCCACGTTTGACTTTACGAGCCGTAAAGCTAAGTACCCGCGTCATACTCTCGCCTACAGCAAGGCCAACGCTTACCGAAGCATAACATTGCACACTTCGCTGGGGGCTCTTCTGCCTGGGAGGAGCCTGACGTGACCACTTCCCCAAGTGCCAGGGCATACTATGCCTGCACAAAGCAGCGGTAGCCATCGGCTGCCTCGCAAGTGGCAGTAGCACGGGCAACCTCCACGCACCAGAAGAGCACAGTGAATGTGGCATCTGCGGCAGAAAGATCTGGACCGCCCCCCATCAGCAAGGAAGATGGTCCAGAGATGGGAAGCATGGAAGGGGGAGGCGCTGTGCACACACGCTGTGGCGCGACCTTGCAATGGCCGTGGGACTCGGCCGAAGCGGGAGCGGTACCCAAAGCTCCCACCATGCCTGAGCCTGATCGAATACAGGGGCACCCGGCGTTGATGCACCTGGAGCATGCGAATGGCGGCTTCTCACTGATGTAGGGGGCACACTGGGTCTTGCCACGCACATAGGCATTGCACTAAAAAAGTGGGGTTAGCAATGAGCCGGGCAGATTGGCCAGCACCTACCTGGATATAATTCGGCAAGGTGCTGACATCCATCAACCCATCATCGTCCGGACATGCATGCTTGAGAGGAGTGCAGCGACCCTGCATGGGCTCCTAGAACGGTGCGATATGTCAGCGAGCGGGCGATCACTGAAGAACGACTTACCACGAGAACTGCGGAGGCAGCAATGGCGGCCCGACGGGTGGGGTGCTGCAATGATGGAGGCACCAGGCCACCTTCGGGCACCGGTGGAGTGGCAGGCATAGCGCGTGCAAACAGCATTGGCGAGGGCGCAGATGTCCCGGAGGTGGTGGGAGAAGGTGCGAGCAAGGAGGGCAGTGCCGAAGGCTGTAGGAGCGGTGGGAGCGCAGCGGCCAATGGAGAACAAACCAGGAACGGCTCCTGACCCACTGTAAGGACATGCTGGTGGCATACTTCGAACTCAGCTGCAGACATAGTGCTGAAGGAGGCGGCTGTGGGCGTCTTGCAGGAGAGCGACCATGGCGCCATCCTTTGCGGCATCAATGCCAGCATCGGACCCAGCAACCAGGACCATTTCCTGTCAAGATCAGTACAGGGCACGGCTGAGAACGATGAGGTGACGCACCAGGGTGGCGGAAAAGTCCTGCGCCCACTCGTTCACGGCATCTGGGTTTTGCTTGGCCGCATCTAGCCGCACGTGGAGCAACAAGAGTGTTCAGAGAGCAATCGTATATGTGCAGTGTTGTTGAGAGGACATAGCAGTAGGTTGGAGAGGAAAGGCACAGCGGCTGGCCATCATATGAAGGCCCACAGTGAAGGCCAACATGAGGCCACCTCAAGGCCGATCTGCATGTGCATGGTCCGGCAGCCAGGCCAACCAGGGGCCGACTGGGGACAGTCTGGAGCTCAGTGGGGAGGAGATGATATGCCCAGTGATGGGCTGGGCGCACTATCCGATGATTTTGGCATTTCTATCTGGTATTACAGATGATCGCGCTCGGCCTCGCAAACAACCAGCGTGAGCACGGCCAACATGTGGGAGGGCGCAAAACGGCCGATGCGTAGCAGAGCAGGTCCAGCTCAGTGGCCTGACCACACAGCGGTGCAGCGACTTCAGGTTCCAAGCAGGAACCCTTCAGGAAACTTAGGCAGTTCCACCCCAGGCTATGTGGCAGCGGGGCACACATCGTGGTGCGCCAGCAGTGCCCCTAGTCTGTGGGACCATCGGGTAGGACCGGAAACCCAGCAACCATGTAGGCCATCGTAATGACCAGCTGACCACCTTGGGGTTTGCCTTAGACTGCGAAGCCCCATGGAGCGATCAGCTGATGCAGCTGCATGCCATGGTCATTGGTCTAACAATGGTTGACACAGGTTCACTCGAACAAGCAATTGTGGTTGCAGGCCAAAGCAGCCGAAGGTTGGATAGGATAGGTATTTAAGGATTCATTTCCTATGTACATAGGCAGGCAGCGTGGGTATGGCGTAGTACCCAGACCAGTTACACTCTAGAATCCATTTCCACTCTTTGCGAACCCTCTGCGTACCCTTGCGTGTGCCAGTGTCCCGCAGTAGATTTCAGTCTTGCTGCTCCAGCAGCACTTTGCATTTCCCCTAAGCTAGTACGTCTTCTGCATCGGCTGAGCGCCGAGCCTACCTTCGGCCAACCTGCAACCTGTGCAACTCGACCCTATCGGCGCATTATATTCCTCGACCTCCCAAACCCTTCCGCTCTTAGCTGCACTTTGACACCCTAAGCTGCCACTGAGTGTATCACCACTGCTCAATATTCCAACAAACTCCCACTTGAAAATCGACTTAGTCTTTTTTCTTGCATGTTCCTATAGCTACTTAGACTATCGACTTTTTTTTCCAGTTTTTGGTTAGATAATCAATTTTGGATGTTTGGACTTGTTACTCAAGAGTGCACATTTCATAAATTTTTTATATCATTGAAAATATTCTGAGTGGCTGAACTTTCGGAAATGTCTGAATTTAATTCGGACTTTTGGTCATGGCCGAAACATGTGGCTTTTGTGTCACATGTATCTGCAGAATTACACCCATCCGTGCTTGGAGCTCGCAGTGCAAGATCGGTGACCAAACACCCTACAATAAATCTTATCACTGCATACCATAACTACAGGGGAGAAAAAAAAAAATGTTTGATCGAGAATGAGAGCAAGGACGAGAGCCGTTACAGAACCTTTGTGTGAGAAAAAGAGTGCGAAAAAAGAACGAGAACATCCCACCATTTATACGAACTGTACAATCTATACATCTATACAATATAATCTATCTATATGATATATAAAAACGTGTCAGATTTATCCCTGAGTAGTCGCGCATTTGGCAGTTGTTAAACTTTGCTTGGTTGTTAAAATTTCTTTGCTTTATCTTACTTCACTGAAATTGCATGGATGTTTTCATTTGTGTTGCTGTTTGTTTCCTAATTTTTTTGGGAGACCATCCTCTCAAGCATCCCTTCTGTTCTCGCTGTTTTGGGGACCAAAAATGCCACAACAGTGTGCGGACTTCAGTTGGTGTTAAAGTTGTCATGTGAACGAACATGACTTCTGTCTGCATTCAAATCTTTGGTTGTCTTCCTTCATTCAGGTCATGCCAGCAAAATATCATCTCCACTCCATCTGTCTATTGTTGGGTGGTGCTTCCTGACAATATCATCAACTACTTTCCCCCTCATTGTAAGTACCTGCTGTGTCAGTGCTTTGTCTTACTCATTTTCATCCATTCTTTAGTAACTCTATATGCGTGAATTCATTAACTTACATGTCAGACAGCCCGCAGTCGGAAGTTGATGATGATGTGTAATGATGAACAGTCCACCTCTCCTATATTAGCTACATCTTATAATAGTCAATGTCACTTATGTTCCTACACCACCACCGCAAAGCAAAAGGACAGCCTGGAGGGCTGTCCATAAACCACTAGTCTATTAAAACACAGCAGCTGTATTATCCCTGACTTGTCATGCACTTAGCGCAAGTTAAACTGTATTTCCTATGGCCTTCTTGCACAAACTGGCTTTCTCTCCCCCCTGATCTTCTGGATGCGTGCGTTACATATGTATCATGTTTGTCATGACAAAATATAAGTACACTGTATACCTGCTAAAGGGGACGATAACGACTTCTGAGTCAATTGGTATTGTCGAGTTGGTTGGTTCTATCCCTTATTGACTTGGCCAAATTCGTATCATATCCAACACATTTTGATCACTTCAAAACTGAGTTTCTGCGTGACCTGGATGTCAGCCTAACAATCGAAACTCTGCATTGGGACAGAGAACACACCTCTTTTCCAGAATTGAAACCATCAGGAATTGCTCCCTTCACTGTTACCCTATGCCCAGCATGCGACTTCCTAACCCACTCCTGAATCTCAGTGGGAGAAGGCTCAGAACCATTTTCCTTGCGTAAACTACACCGCACAAGGACAACACCCACTCCTGGCCTACAAAGGTGCTTCAACCACCCATCACGACACTGCATGACATCACTGTGGGTCAAAGACCCGGATGGGGATGTGCAAAA
Organism: Lactarius evosmus; assembly: GCA_951394315.1. Lineage (NCBI taxonomy): Eukaryota > Fungi > Basidiomycota > Agaricomycetes > Russulales > Russulaceae > Lactarius > Lactarius evosmus. Next base: position 2,513,088 of record OX596130.1, on the reverse strand, counting down.
ATAGCTCACCTGCTTTGGCAGTGCACACCACTTATCAGGCTGGACCTCCATGTAGGGTGTACGAACCTTGGAGTAGATGCCACAGTACCAAAGCCTGGTCCCTTTCCCCGTGGATGGGCCAACAAGTATGTGAAATGTCTCCTTGGTGTCCTCGAGTAATTCTATATCTGGACAAAGGAGGATCACCCCTGGCTCCCCAACACGCATTGGTGCAAATGGTTGTGTTATGCTGTTAGTACAAAGAAAGCTTCCCCTATAGTGTGCTGGAACCCTTGTAACCATTGGCCTCTCAGAATACTGAAACCCTCCAAATGCCCTGGAAAGTTTTTTCCAGGGCATTTTGGGAGTTTTTCTGGCCCATGAAGCCTCCGGTGGTTCCAGCCAGTTGTTACAATACAACTCAATTTTCTTCTCTTTGTTTATCATGTGACAGGTCTCACAAGAGTCATAATGACTCTTTACTTACGCTCTCATGTGAGTCATGACGACTCATGCCCATTGCTAAGGGGCTAGTGTTTCATACAGTGTTTCACATATATCTATTGTTTCACATCTTACATGTGATTACTGCTGGCTGCACAGCAGTTCTATTGTTTCAGACTCGATGACTCGATCCTAGGATGCTATTGTGACTCCATCCTAGGATCCCTCCATTTTACTATAAAGTCAGGCTTGCTAGGTAGCTTGTAGCCTTAGACTTGACTTTTTGTACTCTACGGTACTCGAGCAATTGAAGACTTTGGAATACTCCATCTCTCACCTCAAAGAACCTCACCTCTCACTGAAGATCCTAAGTGCCACTATTGGCTTAGGTGAACCTTTCAACTTATACATCATCCACTGAAGTTCCTCCTCGGAACTTCCCTTAGAGACCAGAACCAGACCCTTAGTGCAGCATCCCAGTAGACGACTTAACCCACGTCGGGTGAACGTCCCTACCGTGACGTAACACCAGTGGTCACAAAGTCCCACTGCACTGAAAACTGTGGAGTGGTTGCTGGGGCTGTTGTTGGCACACAAGGCAGCAATGATGCCAACAAACACCTCCCTGTCTTCCAACCTAGGATCTCTGTGGCCCACTATCCTGGGTGGTACTAACTCTGGGAGCACCAATGTTCTGCTGGAGGATAAGACCTCTGAGATGATGCTATCCAAAAAAATACTGCAGATAAAGACCAACCATTGATGTCGTTCATGATTGTCATTGTCTTGCCATGCCACAGGGTTAGGCAACACCTGCTGTCGCCAAGGGGTAGAGCCCGAGGGTGTGGCAAGTAGAGATTGGGACGAGCTGTTGACAGGTTGCCCCCTTTCAGAATGACTTGACGCTGTCGATTGGCCCACATCACCACTGAACTGCTCCAACAATTTTTGGTATCCCTCACTGTGCCAGTCCATGCTGTGCCTCTCTATCCTGAGCATCTGGCAGCATAGATCCAATTTCTGTCTGGCCAGAGTGATGTCTTCATGGTGCAATTCCATTGTGGCATCTACAACACCTGCAGGCATGGTTGGGATCCTGGGGGATATAGGAAATTGAGCTAATCAAGGCTCAAGAACGGGCATGAACTTTTTTTTTTTTGGGAAAAGTAAAGTATTACAGCAAGAGATAGTATCTAGGTTACCTAACAATTCTACTGAGGCTCAAAAATGAGGAAAAATTTACGCACACCCATAGTATGGGTGGTGTACCTCCTGCCCACTAAAAAACCACATTTTGATTGATCCAGTCAGCTGGGAGGTCGCCATGTCTCTTGGGGAGGGCTCTGTCCCATGTGTTCTCGACCATGCTTATGTAGGGTTTTTTCCTTGGTGCTTTTGTTGCTGTCGTCTATCTTCGGCTAATCATTGGTTTATCAACTTGAGCCATCACGCTTCCGTTTCCTTTTCAGGGTGTTCTGCTAATTTTGTCTACACATGTACGTCTGTGCATATAGATGCAAACAGGCTGACCCTCCCTATGCAAGAAATAAGCCACCGCCATAAGGTCATCTATGTAGCTTCAGACATAAACAAAATTCTACAGATACTTATGCTGCCTACAGCCACATAGCCTGTCAATAGATTTCTTTCTGATGATGTTATGTCATCCTCTCTTGCCTTTGTCAGGTTTTTTTTTGTAAGAATTTGTATTCCGGAGCAGTATTACAATATAAGGCCAGTTGCAGTAATTAAACTACTTATGAGTGGGTAGAGGGCAAAGGCGATGGAAATTAACTAGTGTATAATAAGTAAACGTAAGTGCCCTTCCAAAGGGTCATGGGTGAGGCAGGCTCGCTGAGGGTGTGGCAGAACACGTGGTCAGTAAGTACTGGTAAGTAATTGGACCATGAGTAAATAAGTCCAAAACAAAAGAAGGGTCGGGTGGAGCCAAAAATGAAAAGGAAGACTCATGCACTTGGGGTCGCCCTTGCGGACAGGGGACCAGGATCAAGAGCAGAGGTTTCAGCTGGCTTTGATGCAGTATACCCATTCCTTTATGAAGCCCTCAACCTCGACCTAGAGAAACTTGGGTTTATAATTGTTTAAGTGAAGAATGACTCCAATGAGAATCGGGCCACCAGCAATGAAGTCTTCCAGAAAATGGATTCTTTTGAATGCGGCCTGCTGAACAAGTCAAAGAAAGATCCACTCATTGTTCCAATCATCTGCATGGTGTTCTGGCTCCCTGGTATAAAGCATTCCATGATGTCTCAGTGTACAGCTCCCCATCAAATGGTGTGGCGATACTCAACGATTTTTGACAGCCTCTTATGACTTCATACAATCACATGTGCTCAGGAGTTAGCCTGGACGTCCTCCAACTAGTAAAAGAACACCTAGAGATGTGGACAGAAATGTTAAATAAACAGAGTTAATGGCTTGACTTTGTTGACACTTCAGAAGAAAAGTATATACTTTGTACTGAACTTCCCATGGGTGGAAGTAATGACTCACACTTCTCCTGTTGGTGGGATGACACGTCTTAGTGCTGTACTCATATGGGATATATTTCTAAATTTACTGTAACCAGATTCCATGTCCAAACAATAGACTCAAATGTGCTGTCTACAGCTAAATCTTGCAATTAAATTTGCAATGATGTCCAATAGTAGAAGTTGGAGGCCAAGTGCATGAGAAAATCTAAACAGGCTAGTATCAACAAGTCACAAGTCACAAGTCACAACCCATGTCCTCAGACCCAGAGCAGTTCCTATCATCACGCACCCTCACCACCAAAGTCACCCTACACATCCCCTTTGAGGGCTACCACTACCCCCAAGCGGCCTTTCTCTGGATCTCTGATGGACTCACCTAGCTGTCACCACCCTCCTCCCCATGCTTGCCAAGGGTGGTGTTTTATCATTCTACCCTGAGTATAATGTGAAATGACTCTTTGTATGTTTCCGGGATTAAATTTGTACACATTTTAATCTGCTATAGGAGACTAGCCAGAGTCTATGTCACTCCTTTCTCCATCTTTCCTGATTGCGGGTGTAGTTCCCTGCACTTTGTGGGATGCTTGGTCTCTCAGATAATTTTAGAGTATGAGATCGCTTCAAGCACTCAAGGAGTGGATGCTTGATATAGAGGACAGCATAGAACATACCACTCATAGTTGGCACAGTTGGCTGGATCACTTCTGGGTCCCCTCGATTGCCCAGTGTAAGGATGCTGAGGGGTCCTAGTGTGAGTTCGAAGGTGGAGGGTGTTCCAACTCCAGAGGGAAGGGAAGGGGAAGTGAAGGAATAGTTTCGAGTGCCCTCATTTGGGCCTGACTCAAACTGGCTTCACTCGAGAAGAAGGGGGAAGGTTGGCAACACAGCGCTCCTCTATTCAGAAAGTAACAGGTAGTTTTAAATACAAAAGAGAAAAGTAGCTAATGTAGGAAAGGGAGGTGCCAGTGGTGAAATGAGACAGGAAAAGGGTGGCAACATGTATTAAGTTTTCGAGCCCAGCGCTTGGGCTAGCGTTACATCTCCCGGGGGGTCAAAATCTTGACCGTCCCCGGTCAAGCCTTAACTAAAAAAATAAGATGTATTTAGCTACGAAAATGATAACAAAACTGCTGAGAACAAGAGAGGCAAGGGTGGCATCATCTGTGGTGCTGGAAGTCTTGCATGCGTTTGGCTCACGTTTGTGGGCATTGTCGTGTGTCGAATCGAGTGCTGAGTGGTGATGAAGGGTACCATGAGTGGTGATGAACGTGTGGCGCGTCTTCTGCTTGCACTTGCGGGCGTCGTCTGTACAGGGCAGAGTGCCGAGGTTGGGTGGGGGCCGTTGTGCAAAGGCGCGTGTCGTGTGTCATGTTGAGGCAGCCACATGCTTTCGTCTTGCATTGGCGGGTGTTGTTGTGTTGTTGAAACGTGAAGGAAAGGAAGAAGGGCGAGGGGTGAAACTCGACGTCGCACATGCCAATGGGGGTCCCGTGTGTCTTCGGCTTGCACTTGCGGGCCTCGTCTGTGTTGAATGGAGTGTCAGGGAGTGGTGCTATGGGTGGTGGTGGGGGTGCCGTACGTCTTTGGCTTGTGCTTGCGAAGGTCTTTGTGTGTTGTGTTGAAAGACTTGTGCGCGTTCGGCTTGCGTTTGTGGGCGTTGTCGTGTGTTGAATTGAGTGACAATGTTGTACCTCCCAGGTCAAAAATGAATCGCCTGTCATAAGGTGTGTCTTGCTTGGGTTGGGGCCGCTGCGCGAAGACGTCGCGTGTCTTGAGCATGTGCTGAGGCTGCTTGCTGGTGTACTAAGTCCAATTGCCAGCGTCTTCATGCTTGATCCAGAATTTGCGCGAATGGGTAGTGATGGTATTCAAAACATTGATGAGTGCCGAAACAAGGACTGCCATGCTGATGAAAGCGAATGTGAATGTCACAGAATGGACTTTAATGCTTACTATCAGGTTCTGACTACGATAGTAAGCTCGTGATTGTGTACATTAGTCAGGGACAGTCTCTTTCATGTGTTATCAGTCAGCAGTAGTATCACATGGTACTGTAGCTACTGATCACTAAGATAGCGGTACTAGGGTTCGAGCTAGATACGCTATAGGTCAACATTGTTCGGGAGGCGCTTCAAAGCCCTCCATCATTGTGTATAAATAGTAGTAGGAGAAGACCAAGGATCACCATCTTGGTCTTCTTGAAACATCAGGTTTTCACTCCTGTCTCGGACGCGACCTAGCAAGACCTGTGCTGCATAAGACTTCACATGCTGTGAAGGTCTTCTCAGTCACAAGTCGTCGTCATATTGAGCTTGGCTCTATGTTCGACTTAGCAAGAATCATTAGCTGAGTACTCGTGCCTTATACCTCACCTAAAGCAAGGCCCGCGCTTACCGAAGCGTAACATTAAGACCAAGATCTCCAACCGTGGCGCGAGTATCAACAAGAGAACTCTGGATCCATGACGGTTTCCGCTCATACAAAATCCCATGAAGAGGGAACAGAAACATACCAGTATGGTACCTCAAAGAAGCCCATTGGAGTAGCATCAACGGAGTAGAAGGATACATTATCAGAGGAGCCCACAGGCCACGACCAGTTGAGTTCAACTTTGAATGAACCTGCTGGTGTAGAGTCGACCAAGAAGATGACGAGTGGAGAGTCATCGACACTCTACCTTACAGATACGGCTGCGACATCTACGAAGAAGTAGTAGCAAGAAACGACTGGGGAGCAATTGATGGAGACAAGACCTACAGTGCATCTGCACCAACAGACAGATCCCACACCCCAAGCACCGACGAAGAACCAGAAGCCGCTCTAGAACCATTGGAAGAAGGGTTCATTGAACAAGCTGAGCAAATCACCATACACCCCCCAATGACTACACTCACACAGACACAAGAAGAGGTGGCACTCAATATTAACCCGGAAATGGGACATGCCATGACAGCCGACGACGTTGCATTATTCCGTGCTATAGGCCCAGATAGGCCCGACCCACCATTGGGCGATCTTCCAAGAGGGAGCCCACCAAGAGGAGGCCCATCAGGAGGGGGACCACCAGGAGGACCACCAGGAGGAGCCCCCCCACCCAGGGGAGCTCCATATGGAGTAGGAGTACCAGGAGGGGGACACCCTTCAGATAAATTCACAGGCAATGCACCCGAAATATTTCGGGGGAACAGACATCAAACCGAGGAGTTCCTGACGCAATGGGAACTCTACTGGGGCATCAATAACAACAACCCCATCATGTCCAACACATACCGACGAGCTATGCTATTCCTCACATATATCCAAGGGAAGGACGTTAACAACTGGATCACAGAGACGAGCCGATGGCTCAATCAACAAGTAACCGCAGGAATTGCGGATACCGACCCTCACTTGTGGATCGAAGTAATCACGGCCTTCAACTGAAGGTTTTCAAACACGTTGGAGAAGGAACAAGCCCAGGCCCTACTGAAAAAGGGACTCAAAATGACAGGAGGAGATATTGACGCGTATGTGACACAGTTTGAGCAGCTGGCCAGACAAGCTCACTATCGACTGGACTCACCACTCACCATGGATCTGTTCATGGATGGATTACCCCGAACCCTATATGAAAAGGTCTACACCTACGACAACCCCCAGACCTTCCAGGAATGGAAGGACGCAGTTATACGAAGACAGCAACAATACATCCACATGAAGGCTCGACTCGATCAACACAGAGGCCTCACCAACCAGGGTATGACAGGAAATAGCATGGGGGGGCAATGGAGGAACACACGAAACATGGGGTGGGGCCCCCCACGCAACATCCTCCGAGACCCAAACACAATGGACACTTCAGCAGACCATGTCAGAGGACACCTCATGGGGGCAGAAGAAATACAAGGTAACTGGGATCACACACATCCCAGGACACCAAGAGGAGGCTTTATGGGATGAGGGCGAGGGCAATGTGACATAAGAGAAGTGACCTGTTACACTTGTGGACAGAAGGGACACTTCAGTCAAAATTGCCCACAGCACACCTATAATCAGCCTAGTAACAGTTGGAGGACCGACGCCTATCAAGACCACATCGAAGAAGAACCTGTCAGAGCAGCGAAAGCTGAAACCCCTCAACAACGCATAGATCAATGGATGAAGGGGGTAGCAGCTGAAGAAGATGAGGTCAAGGACCTCATACTACAGGATCTATGGAAGAGGGAGGATTTTCGAAGCGCCTGAACCCATTGGCCTGGGTAAGGGCAGTAAAATGTAATTCTGTGATCATAACTTGCTACCGTTCTATGAGAATTCCAGTATCGATTCGCATGAATTACGCCATGGCCAACATCAGAGCACTGGTGGACTCAGGAGCCACCGACAACTTCCTACGACCTGCTTTTGTGAAGCGGATGGGGATTGGAATGAAGCCACTGGAATGGCCCAAAAAGATATGGAACATTGACAATATGGAAAATAGGGCAGGACTAATCACACACTACATAGATCTGAATGTATAAACAAAAGGGATCCACAAGGAAATTGTCACGAACCTATGCCTCGGTCCGTGACGGGCCGAGCGCTGTCAAGAAATCAAGAGTGAAAGTCACAAGCGACTTTCCTACCCAGAGTCACGTGACCGGAAAGTCACGTGATCTGGCGCTACAAGTAAGGTCATGTGGTCTTAGCAAGTCACGTGATCTGGAACCCCCAAGTAGGTCACGTGATGGGACACGTGATGGGACACGTGACCGGTCACTAGTTGTGACCACGTGATGTGACCATGTGACAAGTCACATGTTCGATGGTGTAACCCATCACGTGACTTTGTTGATCTGTTGATCAGGTGATCAACAAAGGATAAGGTTCTGTTTATCGACTCTGTTTGTTACGGCCGAGATCCCGAGTTCCCGAGAAAGCACGCCGCCGAGCTGCCCAAGCCGGCCCGCGCTGGACAACTACGAACAAGACCTCGATACTGAGGCACTGAGAGAGGCCTTACTGAGGAAAGGCGACCTAAGCATGTGGACATTGCGTCCCGGACCAGCTAAGTCCCACTCTCCTATCGAGAGCAGCGACGAAGAAGCTGACGACCCTTACGAGCAAGATGAAGCTCGCGCGCGCGCCATGTACGCGCACTTCTACGGGCAGGACGACCCAGAGTCACGTGACTCATCACGTAAGGCATCACCTGAGCGTGTGTGCCTCGGGTACGCTGCAGCCGGCTACCCGGTTGATGACGACATGGACTAGGCCTTGGTGCCTGTTTACTGATGGACTTTCTGATGGACGCCTCATGTACTGTATGGGTGCTGCCTCGTGTCTGATGGATGTCGGTGCCTTTATAGGCCGATCCAATTATGTTTCTCCTTTGTGTTTCAGCTTGTGGAGCCGGAGCCCTTATGGCTATTGGCTAGAGATAAGGACTTAAGGTTCGTACTGAGTCCGAACCTTATCTACTAGTAGTATAAGTACTAGCTTGTCTTCGCATGTATTCCCTATCTTGAGTTCTTGGAGAATCCGCATCACAGTTCCCTCCTGCTTTCCTAAGGGCCTTAGTTGGTCTTCTTCACCAAAAACCCTTAGACGTTGTCTTGTTGTGCCGCTTCTTAGCGAGCCGTTTCCCTTGGTTTTCCCTTCGTCTCTCAGTTGCAACCACTATTGCAGTGGTTTTGCCTTGGTTGTCGCGTGCAATACAAGCGTTCTGAGAACCCCAGTTCAAGTCAAACTAGACGGCCGGTGCGACCGTAACACTGTTGATCGATAAACAATGGGTTTATCATTGATCAATAAACGAGCGCTTGTTGATCGATAAACAAAGATTGTTTATCGATTGAGCGCGTATCGCTATTGGTTCCGGATATGGATGGAAGCGGAGCTTCAAACCTGAAACACCAGGATCATATCCGATTGGACGTTATTGTTAGACAGGCGCTTGATGTGCACCCGTGGGCGAGACATAGCTCGCCCACGGACCATGTACTCAGGTATATAAACCCCCCTGAATCTATGGACAGCCCTCAGACTGTCCACTTGTGACTACAGTCCCCACTTGGTTGACCATTGCCCAGTATTGCTCCCCTGTTTGTGTTGCTCTACTTCCTGTTCATCTTCCTCGTGGTCCTTGTTAACCTCGTCATCTACATTGCCCTTGTCGGCGTCACTGTGTTCCTCCGCCACCACCCGACGTACCTCGTGTATCATCGGACTCACTACCGCGATTGAGTAGTGAGTCACCACAAAACGTCTAGTGAAGGCGCTAATGACCTCATGCCACAGGCGTGGGTCGGAGTCATTTATCCCTCCCGTGACTTGTCTATTCAACCATCGGCTCATGTGAGTAATCCACTCATTGACATCCCTTCCTTGGATGTATGTGAGGAAGAGCATGGAACGCCTGTAGGCGTTAGCCATGATAGGATCGTTGTTGTTGATCCCCCAATACAACTCCCATTGCGTGAGGAATTCTTCCGACTTGTGCCGATCCCCTTTGAACACTTCGGGTGCATTCCCTGCGAATTTATCAGAGTGACCTCGTCCGGGAGGAGATCCGACTGGTGGTACTCCCCCGAATGGCAGTCCTCCACCTAGGAATCCTCCTCTGGGCGGTCCTCCTCCACCCGGGCTTCCTGCTCCAGGTCGCTCGTCTCCTGGTGGGTCTGGTTGATCTGGTCCAATAGCTCTCATAATAGCTGCGTCATCGGCAGTCAGAGGCTCCCCAGTAGCAGGGTGCATGGGCATTTGTACTTGGCTCGGGAGTGCCTCAGTGATAGTGGCCATAGGTGGTAGGATGGTAATAGACTCAGCTCGTTCAATAAGGCTGACCTCTGCTTGATTTAACAGTGATGGGGATCGAGGTGGTTCGTTATCAGAAATATCCTCTGATACTTCGTGCGTGTTCTCGGAGTGACTTGTGTTGTCTTCTCCGCCAATGGGTCCCCAATCTGATCGTGGGAGTACTTCGTCAGTGTATATGTCACAGTGGTGATGGGGTCGTAGTGGGGCAATAACCTGCCACCGGTCTAGGATGTAGTCGACCGCGCACCAACACAAACGGTCGAAACTGAACTCAACTGGGCGTTCTCCTTGTCGCATCTCGATGACGTATCCGTCTACTCCGCTCGGGCTACTCCAGTAAGCGTTCTTCAGGTATTGGATTGGGACGTTACGACTGCCTCGTCGTAATAGATTGTATGGGTGAAATCCGTCGATTTCCCACTGTTCTCGGGTTGTTACTCTCGCCACGATGGATAGATCTTGGTCTTAATGTTACGCCTTGCCGTGGCGTCTGTTCGACTTGAACGGATTTCTGGGCGAGAGGACAGTAAACGTGACTCGAGTCGAACGTAGAGGCTACTTCCTCAATACGACGATGGGGCAAGCAACGGACTTCCTAAGTCACGTTGGCCCAGATAGACTTCAACCTGCCGCTGTATATGCCGGACCAGGTGACAGCAACACACAACGCTGAGAGAGATGAGAAGGGAATAGAGTGCGCGATGTGTGAGATCAATGGCAATTGAAGAAGACCAAGATGGCGTTTCTTGGTCTTCGTTGACTACTACTTATACAGATACTCAAGGGCTTTAAAGCGCCTCTTGAACGGAACTATCCTATGGCATAAGTAGCTCGAACCCTACTACACCGATCCTAGGAATCACTCAGCAATCACATGCGATCGCTGAGGTGCTGACTGAGACTACAAGTCCGTGACTAATTACTACTTACTACCATAGCCACAACTGGTAAGTAAGAGTCCGGAACTCCGAATCACGACATCACTATTACTCTGGCAAGTCCGAGGGGTCGACCGTAACAATATCAAAGGGTCTGCAAACGGACAAGTGGACGCGTTATCGCGAAGACCAGACTACAACCAGGGAGAAGGAGACAATAACAACATCACAGTACTTCCAGACAAGGTTTTCATATGTGGTGCCAATATCGAAGAAATACAAACTGACAAGGACTACCTGACCCCTAGGGACATCGTCCTGGAAGATCCCATGTACAAACAAAACGAAGCTATTCTTAAAAATTGGGTGGACGTACACCAACTCAAAAAGATAGAAGGCATTTGGTACAAAGACGCACGGTGGGTAGTAACTGGGGGTATTCACGATAAGCGACGTATACTACATGACCATCACGATCTCCCCGCTTACGGACACCCAGGAATCAAAAGAACCACCCAACTTACAGGGCATGCATATTGGTGGCTGGGGCTAGCCAAGGATGCCTTGGAATACATCAAGGGATGCGCAGAATGTCAATGCATCAAAGTTCAAAACAGATGAGACAAGGCACCTCTTAACCCCATATACCCCAGACCAGAAGCTATGCCGTTTGAAACGATAGCCCTCGACTTCATAACCAAATTACCACAATTGCAGGGGTGCAATACAATACTAATGATAATGGACCATGACTGTAGCAAAGTGGCCATCTTCATACCCTGTAATGAAGAAATTAGCGCTAAGGGAGTCACCAATCTATACCTGAAGCATGTTTTCACCTGCTTCGGACTTCCCACAAAGATTATAAGTGATCATGACCCCTGTTTTGCCAGTCGATTCATGAGAGAACTCTACAGAATCCTAGACATCAAACAAAATATCTCCACTGCGTACCATCCACGAACCGATGGACAGTTGGAACAAACGAATCAATGGGTGGAACAGTACCTTCATTTCTGGGTGAACGAACGGCAGGACAACTGGTATGGATATCTACCCCTTGTGGAATTTGCACATAACAACTGGCCACATGAATACACATGGGAGTCACCCTTCAATCTCCTCATGGGGTATAACCCGTGTGCTGATTGGATGGATAAATCATCACCCATCCCACAGGTAGCGCTCAGGACCGAACAGTTCCGAGAAGCACAGAGACTGGCACAGGAACTTATCAAAAAGGTGCAGCAGTCATGGGTCGCCAACAAAACAGGGCCAAAGTTCAAACAAGGGGACCTTGTGTGGTTGGAAGGATGACACCTGTGTACTCACCAACCAACAGCAAAACTCGCTCCACGACGGCATGGCCCCTTTAAAATTGAACAGGTGATGTCCCCTGTCAACTACCGGCTCAACCTTCCTCTGCAATGGAAAATTCACACAGTATTCCATGTGGATCTCCTCACCAAGTATCACGAAACTACGCTTCATGGGAAAAATTACCAGTGCCCACCACCGGATCTGGTGGACAGAGAAGAGGAATATGAAGTTGAGAAGGTTCTAGATGAGCAGCATTTCGGCAAGGGATGGAAGAAACAATACCTTATCAAATGGAAGGGGTATCCTGACTCAGAGAATCAGTGGGTCAACTGGGAGGACTTGTTTGCCGACAAAGCCCTTGCGGAATATCAACATTCGAAGACCGCCCTGCAAACATTTATAAGAGGTGGGAGGACTGAAGACAACTCCTCATTCTCCCCCACTACTACTCCCTCATCCACTGTAACATCGTTCATGCCCTTCACACCCAATGCCACCCTCTTGTTGTGTTCGTACTACCTCGGAACCCCCGAAAGGATTTATGCTGCCAAGCTGGAAGAAGAGTGCACATCAGCGGCCGCTGGAGATGCTGCCAAGGTCATCATGGCTGAGGGAGACCGAGCCGGGTCAGAGGGACCCATCACCCAAGCTGAGTTCGACAGCACTATCGAGCAGTTCCCCACTCAAGGACGAGGAGCCAACAGAGCCCATCTGTCACCAGACGTTGACAGACAGCCAGCCCTCTGGCACATCCTCCATGCTGGCACCGGCGAGCCCATCTCCGACGGACCATTCACCACCGTGGAAGTTGACGACTTTCGCCGAGCTCTCAACCGCGGTGCAGAGGTGCAAGCATGCCAGGGAGCATTATGAAGCGGCAATGAAGCCAAAGAAGTCGTGGAAGGAGGTGACCGATGATTGGAGGGATGCACAGCTACAAACAGTCCAATGCCATATGAGGGAGCTGAGGGAGAAGTGGGAGAAATTATGGACAGCGAGGACAAGCAGTACCCAGCTGAGCACCCACACATTCTCTATGGCAGAGAAGCTGATGCTCCACCTCATACAACCTGCCATGGACTCGCCACGGACGGGACCCCCCTCTACCAGGGTCATATCTGTCCCCAGCTCGCTGACCGAGCTGTGTCATCAGTCGCCAGCGCCCATGCGCCACACAGGTTCCGGGTCAATAGAGGACCCGACTACATTTCATTCCCCATCACCACCCCCGACGGTGTGACGCGCCTGGCCAAATACGTCCAGGTCATTATGAGCAACGACCCCATCGTGCTCGGCCTGATGGACAAGTCCAACAGGGTGTTCCCAAAACCCCTGTACACCGCGCTGCACTACGTGACACACCCCGAGACCCACATCAAGTACACGCAAGAGGACTTGTTCCTCTTTGATGTGGGGTATGACGACACTGGCACCATCAACAGAGCAGTCCACGAGCTTAAGGATATAAGCCTCGCTGCGGAGATCAGGCGCTACAGGGCTCTGGGGGCGGAGCTGGGATGACTGGAGGCACGGGTAAGGGAGTTACAGGAGACGTGGGGACGGTTGGCAATGGATAAGGCAAAGTGCATCAGCAGGTTGGAGCAGGCATGGGCAATGCAGCGGATCGAGGACGTACAGGCGGGGTGGATGGGACCACCCGGGCTCCGGGGGTGTCGCTCCTAAAAAGGGGGTGATGTCACGGAACAGACTTTAATGCTTACTATCAAGTTCTGACTATGATAGTAAGCTCGTGATTGTGTACATTAGTCAGGGACAGTCTCTTTCATGTGTTATCAGTCAGCAGTAGTATCACATGGTACTGTAGCTACTGATCACTAAGATAGCGGTACTAGGGTTCGAGCTAGATACGCTATAGGTCAACATTGTTCGGGAGGCGCTTCAAAGCCCTCCATCATTGTGTATAAATAGTAGTAGGAGAAGACCAAGGATCACCATCTTGGTCTTCTTGAAACATCAGGTTTTCACTCCTGTCTCGGACGCGACCTAGCAAGACCTGTGCTGCATAAGACTTCACATGCTGTGAAGGTCTTCCCAGTCACAAGTCGTTGTCGTATTGAGCTTGGCTCTACGTTCGACTTAGCAAGAATCATTAGCTGAGTACTTGTGCCTTATACCTCACCTAAAGCAAGGCCCGCACTTACCGAAGCGTAACAGTGAAACTGAAATAAGTGGAACTGGGTGGGAATGGGGTGGAAACGTGAGCGAGACGGGGCATGAGTGAGAATGTTGGTGATGTAGGTGTTGGTATTTTCTCGAGCACCTGTGAAGTGAAGTCATCTGGCGTGAGGTCGAGTAGGTGCTGAGGTGGCGACGAAATGGGCGAAATGGGCGTGTCGGTCGAGTCTTCAAATGGCGGGGCGGACAAGGGAGGAGGGGTGTCGATTAGCGATGATGGGCGCTGCTCCGGAGAACTCCGTTCGGTGATGTTGATAATGGGCATGGGTACAGAGTTACACTCAAACTGAAGACCTCTAGGCACGAGAGATCGAGATAACGACGCAAGGGCTAATTTGCTCGACACGAGGACGACAGGTGGCGAGCTAAACGATGAGAGTGATGGTGCGAAGTCCATGGGAAAACAACTAGGGACGTCAGGATGGAGCGATGGGCATATGTCAAACTTCGGAGTAGGAATCTTAGATGGTGGTAAGGAGGGTGCTAGCTCAGGAGAAGGGGTCATCGACGTGGATCGGGGGATGAGTGGAATGGACATGGGTAAGGGGATATCTTCAGTATACGAGGGCGGTTCGAAGATGTTGCCGCTACACGAGGACTCAAGCGAAGAAGTTAGTGGCGTCGAAGTGATCAAGGGTGAAGGCGTGTGCTCGGGCTCAGGCTCAGGCTCAGGCAGATCGTCCGCTACTGTTTCGGGTGTGAGCGAGGGAATGTGGCTAATGGACGAATGAGTGAACGAAGTCGAAAGGTGCAGCGTAGGCGAGGAAGTGGATGGAGGCGCGGGCGGATACTCGAGCGGAGGGTTGGGGGAAGCCGGACGGAGTAGTGAACACTGAGGGTTTGAAGAGGGGAACGTGGTCTCGGAGCCGTGATCGGTGGATGAACGTGCTAGCGAAGTCGAAGGGAGCTGAGTGGGGGAAGGAGTGGATATGAGCTCATGTTCGGACTGGTCAAATGTCGCCAAATGTGCAGGTGTCTGTTGAGGTTCCGAAGCTGGGAGAGAAGGCGAGGAGGCGAGCTGAGGGTCGGGTGTCAATTGTGAAGGTGAGGCAGGCATAACGGGGGTGATTTCAACGCTCGGGGGCACCGTACTGGCGATTGGTAGATTGTGCTGAGCAACTGACTGCTTGCATCTCGTGCTCGGAAGTTCTGACTTGTGCACTGTCGACCAAGACCGAATGTCGTTGCCGTATGCGAATGCTGCATGCACACAATCATAAACATCATCGAAAGGAAAAGGAGTACCAGGAGACTGGAAGGGGTTCTTGCCAAGGAGATGGGGCTGAAGGAGCGTGCGATCATTGGGGTGGAAGCCGTACCAGAAATAAGCGTCACGATCTTCTGCCGTCAAGTGACCTGTGTAAACGAGGGGGCCAGCGTAGATCAAGAACTCTCTGTAGTAACTCCTAACGTTGTCTACGCAGCTCATCCGTTGTCTGGAAGAGTCTTGAACGAGATCGATCAACTTTTGCCGAGTAACTTGGTGCTGTAGTGTGGTACTGCCAAAGATGTTGACGAGGGATTGCCAAAATGAGTGCCAGTCACGTGAGCGAAATCCATCCAGTAACCTCCAGAAATCACGCAAAGCCGGGTTTACGTAGCGAATGATTCTATCGACGCGCTGTGGGTCCGTTAGTCCGCAGTCATACGCCAAGCCTTCAAAGTCGTCAAGGAAGTCTTTGAGAATGTCTGAGGGTCCCGAGAAGTATGGTGCATGGTATGAACGAGGTGATGGCATTGCAGCTGGTCCAGAGTACGGAGCATACAAGTCATCTTCGTCATCATAGAATGATCTGGGAGAGCACGTGAGAGTCAGTGGATGGAAAGATGAAGTGTACGAAGATGGGGTGAAATGGGGACTGGGAGTACAGAAATGGGGATCGAATGTTGAGAATTGCGAAACTGGGAAGTGAAGGTGTGCATATGGAACTTGGGATCGGGAGGAGTGGGAAGAGTACATATCGAAGTGGAGACAAAAAGGAAGGCAGTCGATTCAAACAAAACAGGGGCAAAAAGGGGAAGGCTGCTTAATCAAACAAAGTAAAGGGTGACGAAGGGGAAACAACCGAATGAACAGAAGCAATGGAGAGACGACGGAAGAGATCGAGCGCACGGTAGCGTCTGCGACTCTGAACGACGAGGGGGATTCTTGTAATGTTAGGATGTCTTGATAAATGGCTTTGACAAACTTCTAGATGAGATATTCGTGTACTTGGGCATTGGGATGATCAATCACCAGGAGGCGATCCGAAGAGAGAGATTGTTGAGAGATGTTGAAGATATGAAGGAATAGGGGGGTAGAGGGGAATCAACTGACTCCGCCTCACTGGGGCAGCCAATTTGTAAGGACGCTGAGGGGTCCTAGTGTGAGTTCGAAGGCGGAGGGTGTTCCAACTCCAGAGGGAAGGGAAGGGGAAGTGAAGGAATAGTTTCGAGTGCCCTCGTTTGGGCCTGACTCGAACTGGCATCACTCGAGAAGAAGGGGGAAGGTTGGCAACACAGCGCTCCTCTATTCAGAAAGTAACAGGTAGTTTTAAATACAAAAGAGAAAAGTAGCTAATGTAGGAAAGGGAGGTGCCAGTGGTGAAATGAGACAGGAAAAGGGTGGCAACATGTATTGAGTTTTCAAGCCCAGCGCTCGGGCTAGCATTACACCAGAGGTTTCCCCTGGTTTCTCTGTGCACTCACCTGAGAGTGTGGACTGATGTTGGTATTATTGTTGCAAAGGCTCGGACAGCAGTCGCTCAGGAGGCGTTCACAGCACCTGGTCTGTAGGACAAGTTTTCCAGGGTAATATGATGAGACAGCCAACTCCTAGACACTATGAGGGTACCTCTGAGTCATGGTTCGTGACTTCCAACTTCCACGCATGCTCGAGTAGCTTGGGGACATAAATGATGTGTGACCTTCACCGAATGACATACATGGTGAGTTCATTCCCATCAAAAAGAAGCAAAACTGACTGATCTATGTATCTGACAGGTTAACCCCCTCCCCCTAGCTAAATCTCTTCAAATTCCCCTCCCTGTTCAACGTCCCTGCCCTGGACCGCCACCACCCCACGAGGGAATGCGAGTCAAACTGGTTGCAACATGCGGTCGACAATCTCACCTGATCCTGACATGATTTTAATGCGTGCAGAAATGACGACTTCTGTGCACATGTTCTTGCGTTGCATCTATGGGCCCAGGGGGTTAGCAGCATTTTAACATGGCACATCAATGATGCACCCAGCCCTCTAGTGGCTCGATAACCACTTTGCGCACCCAATCCCAAGTGAACTGGATGAGCAAGTGAAGAAGTTGAAAAACCATCTAAGTGCTGTGAGTGATCATTTTCAACTCATGTTGGATCACTCACTGTTTAGATGTAGGTTGAAGTCTTGTGTGGGGAGATCAATGATGGATAGAGGTGTCGTCATTGAAGACGTCGCTGACGCATGCAGCGAAACAAGCACCGGCATTGTGTCACTTTTACCGTCACATCGGGAGCCACCTCCCACCAGCATGCATGCCCCCACCCCAAAGAGAGGACATGCACCACCTCAACTCATTAACGACGTACCCTTGTGGTGCACTGCTATCCATTGTAAATATTAATAATTTGTATTTATATTTGACAATCCTTGCTTGATATGACTTATTATCAAAATGCAAGAACCCCAAAATACACACCCTCTCTCTGCCCACTCTTTGTTCTTTCCTTCAATGCCTTGCCAATATTCAATGCCGATGCTGATCCCCAGACCTGGCTTCTACTTAGGTACTCGAAGACATGTCGCGTGTCCTCGCGCTCAAGCCACCTTTAGGTGTACCAGCTCTGACTTCATCATATCATTCTCTTCTGCCTTGTCATCTCTTCCTTCTCAAAACGTCAACCTGCTTCACCTGTAGAACGCCTTGGCCATGCCGCATACTTGTCACTGGCAAGGGCATGGGTTATTTATTTAGATACTAAATCATTTGTCTCCACTTAGTGTGTGCGTGGTCATTGGAAGTGTCTCAGCCCATTGTCTTGTTCATTGCCTGCACTGCTCCTTTGTTTCTGTATCCATTCCAATCTGTCTTGTCTCTGCGTCTCCTCAACTCATTTCCTATGCCACTTGTTCACCCCTTTACCTTTACACTTCCCTCACCTACTGCCTTGGTCATAGATACCAGCCCTTTTGTATATAAACCACATTACTCTTGCTGAATACACCAGCACCCGTGTTTTGCCCATCTTCTTTTTGTTCGATTTGTGTGACTTCCTGCGGTTAGGCCTACTTGACAGGAACCTGGAACCTTGCAAGTCGAACTCACTCTTGTTCTCGCTGCCTCTTGCCGTCTCGTCTGCCATCTTGTCTCTTGTCTCTAACCCCTGCAGAATCTGCTCCACCTTTGGGCTCATAGGGCAATGTCATCTGTACACCATTCTTGTGTCTTTGAAGACAGCTCTCTCAGGTAGGGATAAGGGTTGGGCTGAAATAACCCAGATTACCTGGGCCAATCAGTACAAATACAATGAGTGTATTCAGGACTTTGATGTCATGACTCTTGACTTCAAGAGTCATTGAGTCACGACATCACAACATTGGGTGTCGCACTGAATGTATTTCCAGTAAAATTCTCGAAAATATGTGAATAATTTTGTGAATAATTTTCACAATATGTCATGGAACGGACTTGGATGCTTACTATCAGGTTCTGACTACGATAGTAAGCTTGTGATTCTTTACATTAGTCAGGGATAGTACATTTCATGTGTTATCAGTCAGCAGTAGTATCACATGGTACTTTACGCTTACTGATTAACTAGGATAGCGATACTAGGGTTCGAGCTAGATACACTATAGGCCAACATCATTCGAGAGGCGCTTTAAAGCCCTCTATCATCGTGTATAAGTAGTAGTTGCAGAAGACCAAGGATCGCCATCTTGGTCTTCTTGAATCATCGGCTTCAGACTCCTCTCCCGCCTCGTATCTGAAGACTTCCCAGACAGAGGAGTGCACTGCATAAGGCTTACCAAGAAAGCCTTCCCAGTTGCAGAACAGTCATCGTGTTCCACAATTCGACTTAGCAGAATTCAGAGCTGAGTACTCGCGCCTTATCATCGCCTAAAGCAAGGCACACGCTTACCAAAGCGTAACACAATATCTTTTGGATGTGTGCTTTGAGTTCATTGTGAGTGACTTTGATGAGCACATGTGTCACTGTTGGACTGCCCAGACTGGTAGTAATAAGCAAGTTTACAAGTGTCAGAGTTTCGGACTCTTACTTACCTGTTGTGGCTGCAGTAGTAAGTAGTAATTAGTCACAGACTAGTCATATCAGTCAGCGCCCAGTGATCACATGTGATTGCTGAGTGATTCCTAGGATCAGTGTAGTAGGGTTCGAGCTACTTACGCCATTCAATTGTGTAGTTAAAGAGGCGCTTTAAAGCCCTTATGTAACTGTATAAGTAGTAGTTGTTGAAGACCAAGAAACGCCATCTTGGTCTTCTTCAATTGCCATAGATCTGTTGCATCACATCCTCTTCTCTCTTCTTACTTCCCTTTGTGTGGTCTTGTCTCGACATCTGGTCCTTCTCGTACGAAGGCAGATAGAAGTCTATCAGGCCAACATGACTTAGGATCTGTTGCTAGCCCCCATCATTGTGTTGAGGAAGTTGCCTCCATATTTGACTCATACCTGCATTCACACACACTCTCACCCTAGTTATCGTTTAAGTCGAATGAGCGCCATGGCAAGGCGTAACAACATGCAAAATATGTGACTAGATACATTATAAATGTAATCAGTGTGTATTGGGCATTGTCACCCTTGATTTATTGTAGACAATATTGTGAATGGGATTACAATGTATTGTGCACTCATTTTCAAAGCTCTTTTGAAATATTATTTCCATTAAATTAGCATAAAAAATGGCCTGACATCACAAAATGCCCACAGTGACAAGAGTCATAGTGACTCTTTACTAATGCTCTCATATGAGTCATGACGACTCATGCCTGTTGTCGAGGGGCTAGTGTTTCAGCTTCCATTTCACTTATATCATTGTTTTACATCTTACATGTGATTACTGCTGGCTGTGCAGCAGTTCTTATTGTTTCAGACTTATTGTGACTCTATCCTAGGATCCCCTCATTTTACTAAAAATTCAGGCTTGCTAGGTAGCTTGTAGCCTTAGACTTGACTTTTTGTACTCTACAGCACTTGAGCAATCAAAGATGTTGAATACTCCATCTCTCACCAAACCCTCTCCTCTTATTGAAAGATCCTAAGTACCACTATTGGCTTAGGCAAACCTTTCAACTTGTACATCATCACTGAAGTTCCTCCTCAGAACTTCCCTTAGAAACCAGAACCAGACCCTTAGTGCAGTGTCCTAGTAGATGACTTAACCCACGTTGGGTGAACGTCCCTACCATGATGTAACACATCATTGCGAAACATGAGCTCAGAGGAACAACTATCAGGGTGTATATGGACGACATCGGCATCGCAACACACATCGGGAGGAATATGGACGACCACATCGCAGCAGTCAAAGACGTACTGGAAATATCAGCTAAGCACGACCTCTACTACAAACTAGAAAAATGCTTATTCCATGCACCTCGGATGGATTACCTGGGGGTAATCCTTGAAAAGGGGGTGACACGCATGGACCCTGTCAAAATTTCTGGCATCAAAGACTGGCCAACACCCACCAAGGTCAAGGACATCCGGTCATTCTTAGGCTTTTGCAACTTTTATCGCGCATTCATTCAAAACATCTCACACCATGCAAAACCCCTAAACCAACTAACCAAGAAAGGAACTGAATGGAAATGGACAGGAACGGAACACGACGCATTCAATAAACTCAAAGGACTCGTTACGTCAGAACCGGTACTGGCACATCCGCAGCTAAGTAAACCATTCAAACTAGAGGTTGATGCCTCAGGATTCGCAATAGGAGCGGTGCTACTACAACGAAAAGACGATGGAAAGCGACACCCTATTGGCTACTTCTCAACCACACTCAATGAAGCGGAACGAAATTACGACATTTATGACCTGGAACTACTGGCAATAGTCAAGGCATTCCGAAATTGGCAACCGCTGCTCGCAGGATCACCACATCGAACGAAAGACTTCTCAGACCACATGAACCTACAATACTGGAGAAGCCCTCAGAAGATCAGCTGAAGGGTAGCAAGGGAAGTACTCGAATTATCAGAATATGACTTTGAAATTCACCACATCAAAGGATCAGCAAACAGCAGAGTGGATGCGCTATCACGAAGACCAGACTATGACCAGGGAGAGGAAGATAATAACAATATCACAGTACTACCGGACAAGGTCTTCATATGTGGCACCCACATAGAAAGAATATGGACCACCAAGGATCACCTCACTCCCAGTGATACCACATTGGAAGACCCCATATATGAACAAAACGAAACCATTTTGAAACCATGGGTGGACGCACACCACCTCAAAAAAATAGATGGAATCTGGTACAAGGACGCACGATGGGTGGTGACTGGGGGTATTCACAATAAGCGACGTATACTGCATGATCATCACGACCTTCCTGCTCACGGACACCCAGGAATCAAAAGAACCGCCCAGCTGGCAGGACGTGCCTACTGGTGGCCAGGATTGGCCAAGGATGCTCTGGAATATGTCAAAGGATGCGCTGAATGTCAACGCATCAAAGTTCAACACAGACAAAACAAAGCACCCCTCAATCCCATATACCCTAAACTGGAAGCAATGCCATTCAAAACTATAGCCCTCAATTTTATAACTAAGTTACCCCTATCTCAGGGATACGACACGATACTGACAATCACGGATCACGATTGCAGTAAGGCAGCGATCTTCATACCCTGCAATGAAGAGATTAGCGTGGAGGGGGTCGCCAACCTCTATCTGAAACACGTCTTCATCTGTTTCGGACTTCCCACAAAGATCATAAGCGACTGTGATCCCCGCTTTGCCAGTAGATTTACGAGAGAACTCTGCAGAGTACTAGACATCAAGCAGAACATTTCCACAGCATACCACCCACAAACCGACAGGCAGTCAGAACGAACAAACCAATGGGTAGAACAATACCTGCGCTTCTGGGCAAACAAACGACAGGATAATTGGTGCGGATACCTACCCCTTGCAGAATTCGCACATAATAATTGGCCACATGAATATACACGGGAGTCACCCTTCAACCTCCTCATGGGGTACAACCCATGAGCCGACTGGACAGATAAACCATCACCCATTCCACAAGTAATGCTCAGGGCAGAGCAATTCTGAGAAGCTCGGAAATGCGCCCAAGAACTAATCATCAAAGCGCAGCAATCATGGGTTAAAGCCAAGGATGGTCCGAAGTTCCGACCCAGAGATCTCATGTGGCTGGAAGGACGCCACTTACACACTCACCAACCAACGGCAAAACTCGCTCCCCAGAGACACGGACCTTTTACAATAGAACAGGTGATGTCACCTGTCAATTACCGGCTCAACCTTCCCCCGCAATGGAAAATTCACATAGTGTTCCATGTGGATCTCCTCACCAAGTATCACGAGACTCCACTTCATGGGAAAAACTACCAATGGCCACCACCCAATTTGGTAGATGGAGAGGAAGAATACGAAGTTGAGAAGGTTCTAGATGAACGGCACTTCAGCAGAAGATGGAAGAAGCAATATTTGGTCAAATGGAAGGGCTACCCTGACTTGGAGAATCAGTGGGTCAACTGGGAAGATCTATTTGCCAATGAAGCCCTCGCGGAGTACCAACATTCAAAGACTGCGTTGCAAACACTTATAAGGAGTGGAAGAACCTGTGACAACATCTCATTCTCCCCTCGTACCATCACCATCACCACTCCTCACTCGTACATGCCTTTTACCCCGAATGCCGCCCTCTTGACGTCTTCATACTACCTTGGAACCCCCAAGAGGATTTTTGCCGCTGAGCTGGAAGAAGAGTGGGCATCAACAACCCCTGCTGACGACACAGAGGTCATCATGGCTGAGGGAGACAGAGCCGGGTCCAAGGGACCCATCACCCAAGCTGAGTTCAACAGCACCATCGTGCAGTTCCCCGCTCAAGGACATGAAACAAACAGCACCTGTCTGTCCCCAGACATTGATGGCCAGCCTACCCTCTGGCACATCCTCCATGCCAAGACCAGAGAGCCCATCTCTGACTGCCCCTTCACCACCGCTGAAGTCGATAGCTTTCGATGAGCTCTCGACCGCGGTGCAAACATCCACGCTCGCCAGGGAGTGGTACAAGATGCTGGCGAAGCCGAAGAAGTCGTGGAAGGAGGTGACCGACGATTGGAGGGAAGAACAGCTACGAACAGCCCAACGCCGGATGAGGGAGATGCGAGAGAGGAGGGAGAAGTCACAGACAGCAAGGACGAGTGATACCCAGCTGAGCACCCGCACATTCACTATGGCAGAGAAGCTGATGCTCCACCTCATACAACCTGCCACACCCTCGCCACCGATGGGACCCCCCTCTACTGGGGTCATATCCATCCCCAGCTTGCCAACCGAGCCATCTCCAGCGTCGCCAGCGCCCGTGCGCCTCACGGGTTCAGGGTCAATCGAGGACCCGATTTCATTTCTTTCCCCATCACCACCCCTGATGGTGTGACGCGCCAGGCAAGATACGTCCAGGCCATCATGAGCAACGATCCCATCGTGCTTGGCCTGATCAACGAGTCTGACAGGGTCTTCCCAAAGCCCCTGTACACCACGCCGCAGTACGTGGTGCATCCCGAAACCCACATCAAGTACGCACAGGAGGACTTGTTCCTCCTCGACACCGGGTACGATGCCGTGGGGGCCATCAACCGGGCTGTCGCCAAGTGCAAGGACATGAGTCTTGCCACGGAGATCAGGCAGTATAGGGCGCTAGGGGCAGAGTTGGGACAGTTAGAGGCCAGGGTAAGGGAGTTACAGGAGACATGGGGACAATTGGCAATGGACAAGGCGCTATGCATCAGTAGGTTGGAGCAGGCACGAGCGATGCAGCGTATCGAAGATGTACAGGCAGGTTGGATGGGACCACCTGGGCTCTGGGGGCGTCGCTCCTGAGAAGGGGGTGATGTCACGGAATGGACTTGGATGCTTACTATTAGGTTCTGACTACAGTAGTAAGCTTGTGATTCTTTACATTAGTCAGGGACAGTACATTTCACGTGTTATCAGTCAGCAGTAGTATCACATGGTACTTTACGCTTACTGATTAACTAGGATAGCGATACTAGGGTTCGAGCTAGATACGCTATAGGTTAACATCATTCGAGAGGCGCTTTAAAGCCCTCTATCATCGTGTATAAGTAGTAGACATGGAAGACCAAGAATTGCCATCTTGGTCTTCTTGAATCATTGGTTTCTAGACTCCTCTCTAACACCTGAAGTCCTAAGGGTTGAGAAAGGGACGCACTGCATAAGGCTTACCAAGAAGCCTTCCCAGTTGCAAGACGTCGACGTGTTAGGACATCAAAATCCTCCATCTGACTTCACAAGTCGTAAAGCTGAGTACTTGCGTTGTATCATCGCCTAAAGCAAGGCCCACGCTTACCAAAGCATAACACCCCAGGACCACCAGGAGGAAGCAGACCCCCAGGAGGTGGCCCACCAGCAGGTGGTGGAGGTGCACCTGGAGGGGGAGGTGCCCCAGGAGGTGGCCCACCAGCAGGTGGTGGAGGCGCACCCAGGGGCAGGGCAGGTGCTGGCCCAGGCCCAGTAGTGGCAAATGGCAAACTTGGAGGAAACCTCCCAACCAACTTTGATAGTACCCAATCGCTTGCGGACCAATTCATGCAGGAATTCAACCTGTATCGAATCACTAACTTGGATGCAGAACAAATGGTGATACCTATGAAGCAAGTGGCCCTGCTACTCGGCTTCATAAAAGGACCAAACATAAAAGACTGGGTCAAGAGATGGACCAACTAGATCCTTGCAGAAATGAATGGAGGAAGATTACCGAATGACAAATATTACTGGACAGCAGTGTCTCAAGGATTTGAGCAAGCATTCCAGGATACAGGCACCAGAGAACAGGCAGAAGACAAGCTACACCACCTCTCATTTATGCCAAATGAGGTGGATGCCTTCATTGCCCAGTTTGAATCACTGGCTGCTGAAGCCACATATCCTATCAATGCTCAGTCGACACTATCCCTATTCACCTTGAAGCTCCCATACTGCATGATGGACCACATTTACAAGGTGGTACACCCCCTAGACTTTAGGGGATGGGCTGACAGAGTGCGCTAGTACCACTCAGACAACACCGCAGTCCAGAACATTTGGGGGATTTACAAAGAAACTCCAAGAAAGAAGGTTAGGAGCAAGATGACCCTGCAACAGCTGGCAAGAGTGCTGGGCATCAAAATGCTAGCACCAGCAACAGATGCAATGGACACTAGGGCAGATTGGTCCTGTTCCAACTGGAACTGCAACAAGGGAACCAAAGGAAGGGCAGCTGCAACCACTATGAAGGACAAACCAGACATTGAAGTCCAGAAGAAAGAAGGCCATTGTTTCAACTGTAACAAGCAAGGACATCTCTCATGCAACTGTCCTGACCAACCAAAGGACAAGAAACCTCCACAGAAAGCTCACAAGGCAAAAGCTGAAGAAAGCGAAGTGGAGGAAGAAGAAGAAGAGTCTGAAGTTGGAACTGAAGAACCCAACCTGAAGGGCACTTATTCCTCCCTCCTTAAAAGCCTTTTGACAGCTGAAAAGTACGAGCTGATCAAAATGTCTTGGGAGGAAGAGTATGGGAAGGATTTTTAAAATGCACAACCCTGGCAGCCTGGGTGTGTGCATTACAGTTCAAGGATGTGTTTGTTTGTAAATATCAAAGTCTCCAAATCCCAACTCTGATACAAACTGCACACACAATGGCCAAAAGAAAAGTTCTCGTGGATTTAGGAGCCATGGACAACTTTATTGACTTCAAGCTCCTGAAAAGAATGAAGATTGGCAAACTAAAGCTGCCATGACCCTGTATAGTGTGGAATATAAATGGGACCCAGAACAAGTCAGGAATCATCAAGTACTACGTTGACCTGCAAGTCTGAACTGAGGAGAAGAAACAGAATATGTGATTCCTCGTCACCAATCTAGGAGATGATGAGATGGTGTTAGGGTACCCATGGCTCGCTGCGTTCCAGCCATTGATCGATTGGAGAAGCATGACCCTTGATGAAAGCATGCAACCACTTGTCATCAAGACCCTTTCATATACAACAGATGCAGAAGTTACCCGCATATGAGATGCATGGGTAAAGAAGGCTGCATCATTATGCACCCCTGGGGAAGAACTCTTTATACACCAAATGGATGAAGAAATCCTCAAAAGAAGCTCTACGTCAACTGAAATGGGAGTGAAGGCACTGCCAAAAGAAGAGAAAACTTGGGACCAGGTAGTCCCAAAACACTACCATAAATGAGAGAAGGTCTTTTCCAAAGAAGAAGTGAAGCGATACCCAGAACACCAACCTTGGGATATTGCTATTGATTTTACAGAGGATGCCCCAAAAACTCTAGATTGCAAAATATACCCATTATCCAAAGGCAAGCAAGAAAAGCTCAACAAATACATCAAGGATAATCTAGAGAAAGGCTATATCCGCCCCTCAAAATCGCAATATTCATCGCCCTTTTTCTTCATTGGGAAAAAGGATGGAAAACTCCAACCTGTAGTGGACTACTGCAAACTCAACTCCTTCATGATCCCCGATTGATATCCCCCACCACTCATTCAGGAGTTGGTTGACAAAGTGAAGGACGCCAAGTTGTTCACCAAAATGGATGTACGAGCAGGATACAACAATATTCGCTTCAGAGAAGGTGATGAACCAAAAGCTGCCTTTAAAACAAACCTAGGACTTTTCGAACCAACAGTCATGCCATTTGGGCTGAAAAATGCACCAGCAGTATTCCAGCGAATGATGAACACACAGTTTAATGACCTAACAGCCACAGGTCAAGTGATCATTTATATGGATGACATCCTTATCGCCACAAAGAAGGATGAAGAAGAACACCACAAGTTGGTCAATAAAGTCCTTGAATGTCTCCAAAAGCTAGATCTCTATCTGAAGCCTAGCAAATGCCTTTTTGAGGTGGAACGCATAGAATTTCTAGGAGTCGTCCTGGAAAAAGGAACTGTAACCATGGATCCAGTCAAAGTTGCCAGAGTAGCAGAATGGAAAATGCCGAAAACAACAAAAGATATTTGGGCATTCCTAGGATTCTGCAACTTTTACAGATGATTTATCTGTGGTTTCTCCTATATTGCAAAGCCACTAAATAACCAACTCAAAAAGGGGGTTATGTGGAACTGGGGACCTCAGGAACAAGCAGCATTTGAAGCGCTAAAGAAGTGAATATGCAAGGAACCGGTTTTGATACAGCCAGATCAGAAGAAACCATTCGAAGTTGAAGTTGATGCATCAAACTATGCAATGGGAGCCATCCTAATGCAATGAAACAATGAATGAGTGCTCCACCCGGTAGCATTCTATTCAAAAACCATAAATGATGCCCAAAGAAATTATGACGTGTATAATAAGGAGCTCCTAGCCCTTGTGGAAATGTTCTGACACTGAAGACATTTCCTGCACCAACCAGCTTTCAAGGTCAAGGTGCATATGGATCATGCCAATCTATTGTACTGGAAGAATCCAGGAGACCACAATAGAAGAGTGGCAAGATGGCATGCAGAACTTATGGAATACGACTTCAAATTGGTACACATAGCCAGGAAGAAAAATGGTCAGGTGGACACATTGTCATGACACCCAGACTACAAACAAGGCGAAGACGATAACAAAGCCTTGGTGGTCCTACCACCTCTGTTATTCAGCTTTGCACAGGTAATGGGGTCCAAACATTATAACCCCAACAACCAAAAGGAAAGGGAGCACTATAGCACGATAATAGAGCAGCGCAAATATCAGTCCCTTCAGAACCAGGTGGAAGAAGACCAACAAATAAACAAAGAAAGCCAAGAGAGGCTTAGAAAATGGTCAAACACCTACAATCTCACCAAACTAGTCAGCATTTGGTGGAAGATTGAAGATGATACAGACCGGATCATTGTTGCAGGAGACAACAATCTGAAGAGGGGGGTAATTCACTTTTACCATGATACCCTGTCAGCCGGACACCCAGGAATCACGAACACATATGCCCTAGCAAAATGAGACTTCTGGTGGCCAAAGATGAAGGAAGATGTGGAGCAATACGTAAAGGGATGCGCAGTGTGCCAAGCAAATAAAATCAACACGCAACCACTCAAACCAGCAATGATCCCAATCACTCCTGAAAATTCTTTACCATTCGAAACAGTAGCCATGGACTTCATCACAAAACTACCACTCTCGGGCAAGTACAACATGATCCTAACAGTAATGGATCATGATTGCAGTAAAGCAGTGGTATTTATACCATGCCAAGAGACAATTACTGCGGAAGGGGTAGCAGAACTCTACCTGAAACATGTCTACATGCGATTTGGTGTCCCAAAGAAGATTATCTCTGACTGAGATACCCGGTTCATATCCCACTTCACCAAAGGTATTGTGCAGCACATGGTGCAGCATATAGGAATGGTAACTCACCTTAGAAAGGTGGTTTGGGAGAGAGTATAACACACAGAGGATGTAAGAGATGAGTGGGTACTCAAGTGTGTCTATTGTGCTCTCCCTATAGGAGTATTTATAGTCTCTACAGGGCACCCATGTCCGTAACACGTAAAGTGATGACTAAAGGTGTCCACTATATCGCGATCTCATGTGGGCTGTATCGCAGAACACCATGTGGGTGTCTAGACATCCATAAAGGGATATCTGATGTGTATAGTATTACTACTTACTCCGTATCGTACCTGTACTATCATAACTAGCTATAGATAAGGTTCTTATGCCCTTATCTTGTTATCTATTTCCAACAAAAGGCCTGTGCAAAGCATTGAAGATACATCAGAACATCAGTATGGCATATCACCCAAGAACTGATGGCCAGTCAGAAAGGACAAACCAATGGCTCAAACAATATCTTCGATTCTGGTGCGATGAGAGTCAAGACGATTGACACAAGTATTTGCCAATGTCGGAATTCGCACACAACCAATGGCCGAATGCCACAACACAGAAGACACCCTACGAAATGCTTATAGGGTATACACTAAGAATTAAACTCGCAACCAAGAGCAAGGTCCTGTCAGTAGATGAAAGACTAGCAGCAATAGAAAAAGCTAGAACGGATGGCCATGAAAATATCATCAAAGCACAAAAGATGATGGCTATAGCACACAAAGGGAACAAAAGGTTCCACCTGTACAAGAAGGGAGATCAAGTGTGGATCGAAGGAACACACCTGAAGACCCTGTACCCAGCGGCTAAACTTGGACCAAAGCAGCACAGACCCTTCAAGGTTCTAGAACAACTCTTGGAGGGAGTATATCGCGTGGAGCTGCCAAGACAATGGAAGATTCACAATGTGTTTCATGCGAATCTAATAACACCATATAAGGGAATGGAGCTCCATGGGCCAAATTATACCCAACCACCACCAGAGATCATCAATGATGAGCCGGAGTATGAAGTTGAGAAGATTCTAGATGTGCAGCAACGTGGGAAAGGGCGCAAACTCCACTACCTAATCAAGTGGAAAGGCTATCCCACAAGTGACAGTTCATGGGAAAAAGGAGAAGATGTCCATGCAGATGAACTGATAGTGGATTTCGAAGCTAGGAAGGGGGCAAACAAGTCAAAAGCCCACAAAACATATATAAGATGGGCTAAGATGACAGAGGAACCGCATCCTCTTTCCCCTCATCCACTACATCCTGCTTCACACATCTACACTATGTCTGCTACATCTGCTCCTGCCAGCATTGTACCAACACTCCAACTGCCATCCTCATCGCCTCCCCCATCAGTCACTGACACCCACTCTGAGGGCGCCATCCCTCTTACTCCTCAGTTGGCTATCAGGAGTGTTCCAATCATGGAACAGAGTGATGATGGAGCTACTGAGCTCGCTGGACCTCAAGTGGAGGAAGGCAAGTATACTCCACCCCCTGGGTACATCCATAACGACCCCCACTCCAAACTCTTCTACCCCATTTATGTTACCAACCCATGCTTCGGGCTGGACTGCACAGAGCCAAGAATAGTCTTGGCTACGTTTATCACCTACTCACCAGACTGCACGATGGTGACGGGCACGTTAGGGGAAGGACAGGAGAAGCGCACCATTGAGGTGCAGGTAGGGAGGAGGGCAAAGAACTATGGGCTTATGACAGAAGCCATGTGGAGGCAGTTTGCGTAGAACCATGAGATGGAGTTTGTGGTGAACTGCGCCCTCCAAGAAATTGACGATCCTCACTTGACTGGGGAAATCTCTCACTTCAGGGCAAAGCAGGAGTTGAAGAACACCCTAGATGGCCTTCTGCGCAACACCCAGCACAAGGTCAGCGAGATCATGAGGGAGGTAGTAATGGTAGAACGCGAGTACGAGGCCTGCAAGACCAGGCTAGAGATGGCAGATGTATGCCGCATCATCCACAGTGCGTTTAACCATGAATATCACCTCCCCACTTGCTTTCGTTACTCCCCTGAGCCACTCCCTGTCGACCCACACACCTCCCACTGGGCTGAGATGCCCATCCTCCATGATGAAGAGGGCAAGCCAGTGCCCAAGTGCTACCACTGTCGCAAGAGGGGCCATAAAGTTCAAGAGTGCCCCAAGAAGCGCAAACAGCAGAAGAAGGAGGAGAAGGGGACTCTCCACATCCGCATCACCACCACATAGCATGTGTCTAAAGAAGGGGAGGTAGAGGAACCCCATGTGGAGGTTGGACCTATCAGCCAGACAAAGATGACACTCTTGGAGCGTATCAGCCTGCTAGACAGAGAGGAGTGGACCCTGGAGACATGCGGTGTTACGCCTTGCCTTGGCGTCCGTCTGACTTGAACAGTTTATTAGGCAAGAGAGTGGTGAGTTCGGTTCTAGTCGAACGTAGAGGTGACTTCCTCAATACGACAACAGGGCTAACAACAGAGCTCCTAAGTCACGTTGGCCCGAATAGACTTTGACCTGCCTTCGGACATGAAGGACTAGGTGCCAAGAACACAAGACGATGAAAGAGACAAGGAGAGAGGAAAGGATTCTGAGTCGAAGATCAATGGCAATTGAAGAAGACCAAGATGGCGTTTCTTGGTCTTCCACGACTACTACTTATACAGGTACGTGAGGGCTTTAAAGCACCTCTTGAACGAGAATATCCTATGGCGTAAGTAGCTCGAACCCTACTACACTGATCCTAGGAATCACTCAGCAATCACATGTGATCGCTGAGTGCTGACTGAGACTACAAGTCCGTGACTAATTACTACTTACTACTGTAGTCACAACTGGTAAGTAAGAGTCCGAATCTCCGAATCACATCACCACTATTACTTTGATCAGTCCGAGGAGTCGACCGTAACATGCGGGAAGTGTGGGAAGGTGGGCACCAAGCATGGTGAGCTGGAATGCCCTCTCTATAAGCAGTGCCCATTCTGCCATCACATGGGTAGCTGGGGCTTTGTCAAATGCCACAGGTGCACAAAGATGGGTGATGAAGAAGAAGAGAAGGAGAATTGGGATGTCAATGAGGCCAACTACAACCTCTACTGGGCAAATGACTATGAGCCCATGCAATACTAAGGCAAAGTCGAGGTGACTTTGCGCCTGAAGGGGGGGCTGTGTTATGATACAATTCAATTTTCTCTTTTCTCTTATTATCACATGACAGGTCTCACAAGAGTCATAGTGACTCTTTACTTACGCTCTCATATGAGTCATAACAACTCATGCCTATTGTCGAGGGGCTAGTGTTTTAGCTTCCATTTCACTTATATCATTGTTTCACATCTTACATGTGATTACTGCTGGCTGCGCAGCAGTTCTTATTGTTTCAGACTTATTGTGACTCTATCCTAGGATCCCCTCATTTTACTAAAAAGTCAGGCTTGCTAGGTAGCTTGTAGCCTTAGACTTGACTTTTTGTACTCTACAGCACTTGAGCAATCAAAGATGTTGAATACTCCATCTCTCACCAAACCCTCTCCTCTTATTGGAAGATCCTAAGTACCACTATTGGCTTAGGCAAACCTTTCAACTTGTACATCATCACTGAAGTTCCTCCTCAGAACTTCCCTTAGAAACCAGAACCAGACCCTTAGTGCAGCGTCCTAGTAGATGACTTAACCCATGTTGGGTGAACATCCCTACCGTGATGTAACAACACTGTGCTAGGCGTTGACTTTTCACACTCTGTAATGCTCCCAAAAAGGAAGGTATGAAACATAAGCAGTTCATGTGTCGGACTTTCCCTCTCAATATTATAACTCAGAATGTAGTAGTTTTAGTAAGCAATAAAAAATAAATGTTTTCTATATCTTTGCATTTCCTTAATCAGCGCTGACTAAGTTCCAAAAGCGGCCAATGAGTTTATCAATATTTAACACATTTGAGCTTACTAATATTCTGAACTCCTAAGTAATAAATCATCCTATAAACACTTTTTCTAAGTAATGATTAAAATAAACTAATATTAATATTAAATTCTATTTACTGCAAGTCCTGGCCCTCTGAGGAGGCCAGGGAATGGAAGCATGCATTTTCAGATGCAGAGAGGGCATCTTCTTTGGCCTGCTTACCTGATTGCTCCCCTCCACTGTAGGGATCAATACATATCAATTTCCGCTTTCTGATTGGCCCTATTTATTGAGCTGTCAAACTTGGCAGGTTAGGGGAAGGCCATTGACATCGCTTAGGTGATTTCCAGGTGACATGCATTTTCTGGCACGTTTCCATCCAGAGATTGGAATTCCACTTTAGGACTTCCCTATTTGGAAGCAGATCTGATCCAGATCATGTGCCTGTTTCCGAAATTTCAGTCCCAAAGTCAGATACCTCCCTAGAGGATTGGGCTGCCCCCCTAGAGTCTTGGGCTCTCTCCACAGAGGGTGATGCTTGAGAGGGGACTCTGTTTAAAATAAAGTGATTTTGTGATCCCTTAGATGGGGGGAGGGCGGGGTAGTAGCTCTGCACAGCAGCAAGGTGCTTGCAGAGCCGGATCCTTGGGAAGTTTGGGCAATTGCAAATTGCTGCCTGGGTATCAATGACATATTTCTGGCCTGGGTGTGTCTGAGTCAACATGAAACTGATTGCTGTCAATAGGAGTGATGGAATTGCCAGAAATGGATTGGGAATTTGTCATGATAGTACAGTGGTGCCTTTTTTTGAGATCCTTGCCACCAAAGCCAGTTCCCTAGTCACGGTAACAGGCTTCATAATACTCCAGCAGCATTTCTTGGGTCAAAATATAGATTAGTTGATCAATCCACCAATTTCACTTTGATTCAAGCCAAAAATGCTTTAATGTGTGATGATATCTAAATAAAATTAGCTCCGCTTTTTAAGAAATTCCAAAAATGGACATACGACTCAAGGAGCATGTTTGTGTCCCCTTTACTGTAGATATCATGTGATCTCCAGCTAACTTCAGACCACATATGGACCATAGGGACCCATTTCCTATTAAAGTATTCAATAAATGACCTAGGAATTGCTGGATTGGTTGAGATCTTGTCCAATATTGTCATAAACTCACTCAGATCTGAGGTGCTTATTAATTTCTTGAGCAGAATCCATAATTCCGGAAATTTATTGGTCCAGAAATGGTATTGCCATGCATGGAGCACATGCCACTTGCATAGAAGCACCTTACTTTGTGGGTAGATAGTTTGCAAGGCCAAGATTTGGGCCTGATCACAATCTGTCATGAATTGAATGGGCCAGATATCAGGATTCCAGGACCGGACTAAAAATAGAAAATAAGCGATTGTCTCCAATTTTATATTGGATGACAGCATCCAGGCAACTGCCACACCTGACATCTAAGATCAGCTACCAATTATCTGTGTTTTAATTAATTCACTTACCATGTCCCCAATTATCCCTTGCCATAATAGTAATAAGTTGAACCCCTGCATAATGTGTCGTGTTATGTGTGCCATCAATTCTGAGAAACTGGTTCCCAAGGGACTGGAACACATCTGATTGAAATCTTGTTTGAAGGACTAAGATGAACAGATCCTCCTCTAATTTTGATCCTGGGGGAGATGGATCTAATCTAGCTTTGCAAAAGGTATTTGCCCCCTCTTCCTCAAGGCTATCCAACTAGAGCTTGATTGAGATCTCATCTTTTGGATCTTTTTGGATATTTTCCTGATCAAGGGCCCTGGCAACTCGGTTGACATCAGCAATGTTAATATATTTGTCACGCTTGTCATCAGAAGTCGACGCGCGGATGGATTGGACCTAAAACATTAAAGGTAGCTCAAATCATGTAAGCAAAGCGGTGATTACATACAATTTTCCTGCACTCAACTCTGAGTTCAAGGAGTTCCTTTACCCTCCCCTTTGCCTGTTTGGTCACTTGGGTGAAAACAAGTTTCCCTCTATTAATTGGGTGATTGTGCCCCTGAATATAGTGTCCTAATAGGATAGGTGTGTCAGGGTAAGCCTTGACTTCAACTTGGCACTGGCAACCAATCCACTTAGACTCGTACTTCTGGATCTGGTTGGGATACTTTTTTTGGTAAGATGAGTTATCAGGAGATCCCTTTTGTGAGCATTTGTAAATCTGCTTCCAAAGAAAGCGAACCCCCACAGGTTTGGTCCTGGAAACTCTAAGTTCAATAGAATTAGTGTGTTCCTGGTCCTGTCGCCAAGTGTCAAATTTGGCAAGGCTTCCCCACTCTAGTTCGAATTTCCCAGATGCTTGGTCATCATTAAACCCCCCTCGTCTAGGCTGGAATGGGGAAAGCGCTCCAGGCTCAGAAAAGTCCAGTTCCATTTGGGTGGACATGGATGCTGCTGGCTCTGCTGAGGTAATAGACATGGAATTGTCAACATTTTGATAAGAGAAAATATCAGTGGGCTCTCCTCTCTCTCAAGGCTGCACTCTCACAAAATATATAACAAAAATATATATTAAAAAATTGCTTATTGTTAGAAATCTAAACAGAGGCTTGCCTGCTGCACTCAAATAAATCTACCTTTTTTTGACTTAGTTTGATGGCATTTACTTAGTTTACCACTTAATTGCTTTGTGATAAACTCATTGGCCGCTTTTGGAACTTAGTCAGCACCAATTAAGGAAATGCAAAGATATAGAAAACATTTTTTTTATTGCTTACTAAAACTACTACATTCTGAGTTATAATATTGAGAGGGAAAGTCCGACATGTGAACTGCTTACGTTTCATACCTTCCTTTTTGGGAGTGTTACAGAGTGTGAAAAGTCAATGCCTCACTGTGCTCCCATGTGACGACACAGTGTGAGCTAAGCGAAGCTCTATGCTGTGAGCCCATTGCTCATTCTTGCGCTGCTGATGGAACTCATCAACAGATTCCCATTCCAGATTGTACCTGTTCTCCTGGTTGTAAGTGTTGCTCCTGCACAGTTGTGAAGTGGCAGGATTGATCGGCTTGGTGGTCCGGTGTTTGGATGTGCTGGTGCCTTCACTAGCACTTGTCTCAGCTGGTGATCTTGGGTTGATGGGCACACAAGAAATATCTGACATCATACAGATTGGCAGTGGTAGGGGATGAAAGCCACACCCCCCCACATGCACGCATCTGACCATGTTTTGTGGTTTGTGGCATTGTGACTTACTTAAGATTATTAGTAATAATATAAAAGTCATTTTACTTTTTTTGGATTAAATACAAGATTTATTGGACTTGCTGAGTTTTGGGTTGGTGGTCTCTGAAATTCTCCTCCCACAGGTGTCACATGTGTCTGCGGAATTACAAAAACTGTGCCGGTCCACTCTGTTAGACTTAAATTAAGTCTCTGACTAAAGTCATCATTTTTGGGGGGGAACCTTGAACTCAAACCACCAGAGGAGGCTCCTTGAACTGCTACCACCACCATGGAGTGGTTTCCCATGGTTTACAACTGGGGCAAGGATGAAACAGTGAAGATGAATGAAGGCTATAATGATAGTCATACACTTCTCCCTGTTCCTTGAACAATGTCAGCCTTGTTTCTCTGGAATAAAAATATATCATCTATACACACAAGTATTAAAGCTGAGAACTGGAGACAACCCCCCCTGTAAGAACCCACCAAATGCAACACACTGCAAATGGCTATAATAGCATACCTCCCCCCTTCTGAACTACCAAGCTACAGTAAAGCCACACCCTAAGCTAGGCAGAAGAACCTCTCTGGTGACCACCCAAGGCAATATAGACACCCCCTCAAAGAAAGCTGAACAACAAACAGACCCCAATGCTCCAGAAACACAGAAGCAAATACCCAAAGCCACACTTATAGGAACAACCCCACCTTGACCCTCCCAACCTACAAATGTGACTGATGCTGATGCTGAACATTGTATAACACCACCATCACACTTCTGTCAGAACAAACCAAATGCCCCCTTACTATACTAATTGCCCAGTCACTGAATCACACCACATAACTGCAACAAAGCTACCCACCTACCACACCCCAGCCTAATGCTAGTGTGCACCTGAATCACATACCTCATCTGGATCCTGTGGTGTAAAAGAGTGATCCAACTGAAAGATCACACCTCCTAGGAAATCAAAAGCCAATGGTTCAAATAAATAAATAACAGAATTATAATAGACAAAATAATAGCCATGAGAGTCACCAACAGCAAAACTAGTAACACAACACCTGTGAGGTTTTAGTGGGTCGGAGACCCCACATCTGAGTCCCACACTACCCCCATACACCAGGGGGCATGCATAAATGCATTTTCTTTCCTCACACCTGGACCTAGGTTCAGCTACATGCATGCTATATAGGGCTGATGGTAAATCTCCTGCTATATAGCACTTATCTACAGGCATCTAGACATATTAAATTAGGTTAGAAGAAGCTAGATACTAAAAATAAAAGCACTTTTCAAAAAAAAAAAAACTTAAACCACCATGATAGTTAAGTGTTATGTCACAGTAGGGACATTTACCTGACATGGGTTAAGTTGAGATGCCACACTAAGGGCCTGGTTCTGGTTGTTAAGGGAAGTTCTGAAGAGGAACTTCAGTAAAGATGAATGAGTTGAAGCAACATCTAAGCAAATAGTGGCACTTAGAGTTCTTTAGTGAGAGGAGAGGGTTTGGTGAGAGATGGAGTATCAAAGGTCTTTGGATTGCTCTGAGTACTGTAAGATACAAGAAGTCAAGTCTAAGGCTACAAGCTACCTAGCAAGCCTGACTTTATAGTAAATACAAGAGATCCTAGGATTGAGTTACAATAGCATCCTAGGATCAAGTCAATGAGTCTAAAACAATAAAACAATAAGAACTGTGGAGTGCAGTCTGCAGTAATCACAAGTAAGTTGTGAAACAAAAGATATGACTGAAACAAAAAGGCCCTTAGCAATGGCCTAAGTTAATGTGACTTATGTGAGAGAAACAAAGAAAGAGTTGATATGACTTTACTGAGAATGAAGCTAGTCTGAAAAGGGAAATTAAGTTGTATTGTAACATTTAGTGTTCCCATGCTTTTGTAGGGACAAGGATGGGTTGCACATAGACACCATATAAAGAACACCACCCATGGAACGCCACCCAAAGACAACCATAACACTGCACCATGTTTTATGCATTACATGTAGAGGGCACCCCCTCATATACACCTAAAAGAGTACCCCTCATGCATATCAAGAGGGCACCCCCTCATGCCAACTTAGAAGGCACCTTCCCATGCTAACTTAGAACTTAGGACACCCCCTCATACAGGATTAGAAGCCATGTCCCAGAAGAGTAAAATTGAGACAGTAGAATGCAGTACAGACCACCACTTATACAGTGCCCCCAAAAACTGTTCAAATGTTTTGAACAGTTAGCTTATTTTGGATATATCTTCTGAACTAGAGGGGTTTATGACATGTACCTAGGCATGTTTGAACGCCCTTGATAAGGGGTGTCTGGGGATATTTTATGCATAGTTATAGTATAACTATATAATATGATATGGGCAATTAATTTCAGAGCACCCACTTGAACAGTTTTTGTGCATTACAATTTACATAGGGTATATGGTGAAAATTAGTAGTTTATGTATCCTCTATTTGCTTTATATACCTCCATCACCCTCCTAGGCATGCTTTCTATCAAACTATTGACCACAGATGGTTCAATAGCCCCTCACTCCCTTTGAGTGCACTCCCATAGCTCATTAATCCCCTTTAGAGGTGTTACATTCGCACCAAATGTCTAACATAACTTGTGCTGGGGTACTCTGATCACTTGTATTGCACACACAACACAAGGCAATACCACTGCAATAGTGGTAGCAACAGAGATGGAGAGAGGAAAACAACAAGGCAACACCTAAGGGGTTTGGTGTAGAAGACCAACTAAGGCCCTTTAGGAAGACAAAGGGGTGCGATTCTTGTGAAATCCAAAGATAGAGAATACATGCAAAGACAAGCTAGTACTTATACTACTAGTAGCTAAGGTTCAGACTCAGCCTGAACCTCAAGTCCTTATCTCTAGCCAATAGCCATAAGGGCTCCGGCTCCACAACCTGAAACACAAAGGAGGAACATAATTGGACCAGCCTATCAAGGCACTGCTGCCCATATAGTCACAAGTTCCTACATGAGGCATACATTGGAAAGTCCATCAGAAGGCAGGCACACAATGGCCTAGTCCATGCTGTTACTGATAGGGTAACTGGCAGCCACATAGCTGATACACACACGCTCAGGTGACATGTCATGTGATTCTTCCATGTCCTGCCTGTAGAAGTGGGCATATAGCTTCCTGGTGCAGGCTTCATCTTGCTTGTACTTATCAGCATTGTTGTCATGGAATAACATATATGTTATTCCTTACCTACATTCAGGGGAAGGACATTAACAACTGGATCACAGAGACCAGTTGATGGCTCAACCGACAAGTCACTGCCGGCATCACTGATAATGACCCATGACTGTGGATTGAGGTCATCACAGCCTTTAACCAAAGATTCTCCAACACTCTGGAGAAAGAACAAGCCCAAGCCATGCTGAAAAGAGGACTTAGAATGGTGGGAGGAGACATTTATGTGTATGTGACCCAGTTTGAACAATTGGCAAGACAAGCTCATTACCAATTGGACTTGTCCCTTACCATGGACTTGTTCACAGACGGACTACCCTGTGACCTATACGAAAAGGTCTATACCTATGACAACCCGCAGACCTTCCAGGAATGGAAGGACACGGTTATTAGAAGGCAGCAACAATACATCTACATGAAGGCCCAACTCGAGCAACACCAGGGACTTGCAAATAGAGGAGGGCAAGGTAACAACACTACAGGAGGACAATGGAGGAATATGCATGGAACTGGATGGGGCCCCCCTTGCA
This sequence comes from Lactarius evosmus, assembly GCA_951394315.1. Lineage (NCBI taxonomy): Eukaryota > Fungi > Basidiomycota > Agaricomycetes > Russulales > Russulaceae > Lactarius > Lactarius evosmus. The sequence continues at coordinate 2,473,527 of OX596130.1, read as the reverse complement.
ATATCCTCCGAGACCCAAATGCTATGGATACATTGGCAGATCAGGTAAGAGGGTAGCTTATGGGAGCAGAAGAGATCCAAGGCAATTGGGACCGAGCATATCCCAGAAACCCAAGAGGAGGGGTGATGGGGTGCGGTCAGGGCAGGCAAGACATGAGGGAAGTAACCTGCTATACCTGTGGACATAAAGGGCACTTCAGTCGTAATTGCCCACAGCACACATATAACCAACCAGGAAGCAGCCACCGAATCGATGCAGAACCTTATGAAGAGGAACCAAGCAGGGTGGCAAAAGCAGAAACCCCTCAACAACATGCAGACCTCTGGATGAAAGGGGTAGCAGCAGAAGAAGACAACGTAAAGGACCTGATACTCCAGGACCTATGGAAGAGGGAGGATTTTCGAAGCACCTGAACCCATCAGCCTGGGTAAGGGCAGTTAAATGTAATTCTGTGATCATAACTCGCTACTGATCTATGAGAATCCCAGTATCAATTCACACAAATTATGCCATAGCCAACATTAGAGCACTCATGGACTCTGGAGCCACTGATAACTTCCTGAGACCTGCTTTTGTAAAGTGGATGGGAATAGGGATGAAGCTGCTGGAATGGCCCAAAAAGATATGGAATATCGATAACATGGAAAATAAAGCTGGACTAATCACTCATTACATAGATCTGGATGTCCAAATAAAAGGAATCCACAAAGAAATGAGATTCCTCATTACTGACATCGGACATGAAGACATCGTATTCGGCTACCCCTGGCTGGCAACCTATAAACCAACTTTTAGTTGGAGGCACGCAGTCATCAAGGAAGATGCACTACCAGTGATATTATGGACTGTGAACCCTTGGACCAACTGTGGACGACCTACAATCACCACCATCATGACAGAAGAACAGAAAGAGGACGTAGTACAACAACTGGAACAAGAAGAATTTGTAGAAGGAAGGACTACATCTACAGAACTTGCAATTCAAGCCAACCAATACACAATCAAAGCTGAGTTACCCCCATGCTATTCCCAATACTGACAATTGTTCAACAAAGAAGCATCACATTGACTTCCACCCATGAGGGTGGGGATCACGAAATACAGTTCAAGAGAGGGACACCGGAAGCCATAGACTGCAAAGTCTATCCCCTTACACAAGATGAAGACATGGCACTCAAGGTGTTCCTCATAGAACAACTCAGTAAAGGATATATACGACCATCAAAATCACCATATGCATCCCCATTTTTCTTTGTCAAGAAGAAAGATGGTAAATTACGACCCATACAGGACTACCACCACATCAACTCATTCACCATACAAGATCAATACCCGCTACCACTCATCTCTGACTTAATCACTGGTCTTAGCAATGCCCATATCTATACCAAATTAGACATGTGATGGGGATATAACAATGTAAGGATCAAAGAAGGGGACAAGGAAAAAGTGGCATTCAAAACACAGTACAGACTCTTCAAACCCACGGTCATGTTCTTCATACTTACCATTTCACCAGCAACATTTCAAACAATGATGAATCACATATGCCAGGACATCATCGCAAAACATGAACTCTGAGGAACAACTATACAGGTTTATATAGACAACATAGGAATAGCGACCCAGATTGGACACAGAATGGATGACCACATCAAAGCAGTATGGGATGTATTGGAAGTATCCACAAAACATGACCTTTACTACAAACTGGAGAAGTGCCTCTTCCATGCACCTCGTATGGATTACCTGGGGGTAATCCTTGAAAAGGGGGTGACACGCATGGACCCCATCAAAATTTCAGGCATCAAAGAATGGCCCACACCAACTAAAGTCAAGGATGTATGCTCCTTCCTTGGGTTTTGCAATTTCTACAGGGCCTTCATCCGCAACTTCTCATGTCATGCAAAACCCCTTAACCAACTAACAAAGAAAGGAGCTGAATGGAGGTGGACAGGCACAGAACATGACACATTTAATGAACTCAAGAGATTGGTCACATCAGAACCAGTGCTAGCACACCCCAAGCTGAGTAAACCATTTGAGTTAGAAGTCAACACCTCAGGATTTGCAATAGGAGCAGTATTGCTGCAACAGAAAGAAGACGGGAAGCGACACCCAATAAGCTACTTTTTGGCCACCCTTAACGAAGCAGAACAAAATTATGACATCTATGACCTGGAGCTACTGGCCATCATAAGAGCATTTTGACACTGGAGACCGCTACTGGCAGGTTCACCACACAAAACCAAGGTCTTCTCTGACCACATGAACCTACAATATTGGAGAAGTCCACAAAAAATAAGCCAACAAGTAGCAAGGGAAGTGTTAGAACTATCAGAATACGACTTTGAAATTCACCACATCAAAGGAACAGCAAATGGCCATGCAGATGCCCTATCATGACAGCCGGACTACAATCAAGGAGAAAGGGACAATGACAACATCACAGTGCTGCTGGACAAAATTTTCATACAAGGGACCCATATTGAGGAAACGAGGACAGCCAAGGAATATCTTACCCAAAATGACACCACACCCAAGGACCTGGTATACCATTAAAATGAGGAACTCCTTAAACCATGGGTAGATGCTCATTGACTTAAAAGGATAGGGGGTGTTTGGTACAAGGACAGATGACAAGTGGTGACCGGAGGCATTCATGATAAGCAACGAATCTTGCATGATTATCATGACCTGCCAGCTCATAGACATCCAGGAATTAAACGAACTCATCAGCTTGTAAATCGTGCATATTGGTGGCCCAACATGGCAAAAGATGCACTGGAATACATCAAAGGATGTGCTAAATGCCAACAAATCAAGGTTCAACATGGAAAAAACAAAGCACCTCTCAATCCTATCTACCCTAAACCGGAAGCCCTACCATTTGAGACCATCGCACTTGATTTCATCACTAGGTTACCACCATCTAAAGGATGTGATATCATACTAACGATAACCGACCATGACTGCAGTAAGGCTGCAATCTTCATACCATGTCAAGAAGAGATCAGCATGGAGGGAGTGGCAGCCCTGTACCTAGAGCATGTCTTTATCCAATTTGGACTCCCAACGAAGATCATAAGTGATTGAGACCCTCACTTCACAAGCCAATTCACAAGGGAATTATGCAGGGTGCTCAACATTAAACAAAATATATCCACAGCCTACCATCCATGGACCAATGGACAATCAGAGTGTATCAACCAATGGCTAGAACAATACCTCCACTTCTGGGCAAACAAGCGGCAGAATAACTGGCATGGGTATTTGCCCCTTGCAGAGTTTACACATAATAACTGGCCACACAAATACACATGGAAGTCCCCCTTTAACATCCTCATGGGGTATAACCCGAGAGCTGATTGGATGGATAAGCCATCACCAATACCACAGGTGGCTCTCAGAACTGAACAGTTCCAAGAAGCACAGAAGAAGGCTCAGGAACTCATCATGAGTGTTAAGGCCTAGCGGGGCCTTACTGTGCGACGTGCACCGAGGGTACGAGGGGAACAAGGACAGGGTGCAAGGATGAGGTGCTTGGTAAACGGTAACCAAGGCCGAGGGAGTTCTAAGAGACGAAGGTCCGCGAGGGACGACCAAGGAGCAAGGGTTCGAAGGGTAAGTCGATGGACTTAGTGATAAGGTACAGGGGGCTTCGGTCAGACGGCCAAAGTACGAGGGACTAAGTCGAGCGACTTAGGGTCTGTGTGTGCGCGTTGTTATAGCACAAGCGCAAAGCTTCGAGGTGGCTCCCAACTAAGGGAAGACCGACAGTGGTGATGAGACGATGAGAAGGGAGCACACAGTGGAGGAGTAAACAGGTCTGGTATTCGCTAGTATTATAAACGAAGACAAGACTGGAGAATAAGCGTATACATGGTCAGGCTTATATAGGTCTCTACTCCGGGTCCGTCCCATGAAGGGGATACTAAAAGGGAAACAAAAGGAGACGCGAATGGGGAAGAGGGTAGAATAGGGAACAAGAGGAAGTGCAAAAGAGGAAGGGGAAGAAGGGGAATCGGAGTAAGAGGGCGTACATGGTAATGAGTCAACAGGTTAGTACTCCGAGGGGAAACAAGAATGAGTCAAAGCGATAAGGTAAAAGGAAAAATAAGTCCGTGGTGAGCCGGATCACGACAATGAGGGTGCAGCAATCATGGGTTCAGAATAAAGAAGGGCTGAAATTCAAAGAAGGGGACCTCATGTGGCTGAAGGGACGACACCTCCGTACTCATCAACCAACAGCAAAACTTGCTCCAAGGCGCCACAGCCCTTTCCAAGTAGAACAGGTGATGTCCCCTGTCAACTACCAGCTCAAACTACCTCCACAATGGAAAGTTCACACAGTGTTCCATGTGGATCTCCTTACAAAGTATCAGAAGACACCCCTTTATAGGAAAAATTACCAGCAGCCTCCACCTGATTTGGCAGACAGAGAAGAGGAGTATGAGGTGGAGCACATTCTAGATGAATGGCAGCTCAGCAGAAGATAGAAGAAACAATACCTTGTCAAATGGAAGGGGTATCCTGACTTGGAGAATCAGTGGGTCAACCAGGATGACCTATTTGCTGATGAAGCCCTTGCGGAGTACCAACTTACAAAAGCAACCAACCCCACATGTATAAGAATAGGACAAACAGAAGATGAACACCCATCAGCCCTCTCCCCTTACCATCCACTTCACACAACACCACCGTCAATGCCCTTCACTCCCAATGCCACCCTCACATCCTCATCATACTACCTCAGAACCCCCAAGAGGATTTTTGCATGCAAGCTGGAAGAAGAATGCACATCAAGCACCATTACCAACCATGAGGAGGTCGTCATGGCTGAAGGAGACCAAGCCAGGTCAGAGGGACCCATTACCGAAGCTGAGTTCCACAGCACCCTCACCCAGTTCCCTGCTCAAGGATGAGGCGACAGAAGTGCCCAACTATCACCTGATGTTGACAGACAGCCAGCCCTCTGTGTTAAGGCCTAGCGGGGCCTTACTGTGCGATGTGCACTGGAGGTACAAGGGACAAGGATACTGGGGACAAGGTATAAGGACAAGGTGCTCTGTGAGAGTGATCAAGACTGAGAAGTCAAGGTGACAAGGGTCCATGAAGGACGACGAGGGAACAAGGTTCTGAGGGGCTAAGTCAAGAGACTTAGTGACGAGGTACAAGGGGTTTGGTCAGAAGGCCGAAGTACGAGGGACTAAGTCGAACGACTTAGGGTCTGTGCATGCGCATTGTTATAGCACAAGTGCAAAGCTTCAAGGTGGCTCCCAACTAAGGGAAGACCGACAGTGGTGATGAGATGACAAGAGGGGCACACAGTTGGAGGGACAAACAAGTCTGGTATTCGCTAGTATGATAAATGAAGACAAGACTAAGGAATCATGGTAGAGTGGAGAGGCTTATATAGGTAGCTACTCCATGTCCATCCCATGAAGGGGATACTAAAGGGTAACAATAAGAAATGTGAATGGGGAAGGAGAAGAAAAGGGAACAAGGGGAAGCACAGAAGGGGAATGAGTTAGGAAGGGGGCTCAGAGTAAGGAAGCGTACATGGTAGTGAGTCAACAGGTTAGTACTCCGAGGGGGAACAAGAATGAGTCAGAGCAATATAGTAAAAGAAAATAAGTCTGTGGTGAGCCAGATCACGACATCACCCCTGCTCTTGGTGGATGCTTCCACATATCAATCACTACGATCCTGAGCCTCCCAGTCCACATCTTCGTAGAAAATGTAGTTGCCATCATAGGTGGCATTCCCATAGAAGGAATGCCATCCCCACTTGTGCCACTCACAACCCCCTTTGAAGTTCCGGTGCTTGGGGGGAACATGACAGTTATCGCCAGTGTAGCACCTAGAGTGAGGGTAAGCACACTTCCAGGTAGCATGACCCATGTTGTCGTAGTAGAAGCAACGCTTCCACATGTGGAAGTTGCTGGCGGAGTGGGTGACGTTGGGGACGTAGCACTTGGTGCACTTGAGGGTGGAGGGGCAGATGGGCTGGGGGTTGGGAAGGGGCTTCTTCTCCAAAGCATGAGACTCTTGACCCTGGGACAGGATCCAACGGGACACACCTGGCTTCTCTTCATCATGAAGCCAGGGCATGGGGAAGTGGGTGTAATGCTCTGTTATGACACTGCCTATTTTAATTCCTTTTCTCTAACCGCCTTAGGACATGTGACAACCTTTTACTTTCTTATCACGTGGTCGTTCTCATGCAAGTCATGGTAACTTGCTACTTGTTTGGTTCTCATAAGAGTCATGGTGACTCTTTACTTATTTTCCCTTGTGAGTCATGACAACTCTTGCCCGTTGCTAAGGGGCTACTGTTTTAGGTATATCTGTTTCACCTATATCTATTGTTTCACATCTTACATGTGATTACTGTGGGCTGCGTGCCGCAGTTCTTATTGTTGTTATAGTGATTGCTCAATGACTCGATCCTAGGATGCCATTTGTCATGGCCGCATCAGTCACTATATTTTATTTCGTATTTTTATGTATTTTATACAATTTTATATGACACCATATGGGCATCACGGGCATAAGAGCCCAAATCTTTTCGCTAAGTTGTGCGGTCATATGCATGACATGCGCCACGTCATGTGCAGGTAGTCACATGAGCTCTAAGAGTCACGTTGTAAGGACACATCACAGGATCATGAGAAGATTCTACTATTTACATCCGTTATGATACACAAGCATCACGATTGGTTAGAATAGTGTAGAACGCCGTAGAACATTCAGGTAATGTACATTACGTGCTAGAAAGTACCATTACTCAGCGACACATCACCCTCTGAGTCAAAGAGGGTTACAGTGCATCAGTCAGCACAATAGCAACGCATCATCACCTGAGTCATAGACCTTACTCAGTAGTTAGTAAGCGCGGCACTTATGACTCTGCACGGACCAAGTACTACAGTATATAAACCTGTATTAGATAGCGCTACAATCTAACTTGTCCTCTTTGGATTTCCCTTTCTACCTACCTCTGTGTGATCCTTGCTCTGGTTCCCTTCAAAGGGAACTCCTTGACTTTGCTCTACTCCGCACCACTTTGTAGGTTAGCACATGATTTATCTCTGTGTTACGCTGATAGTGTGAAACAGGCAGTTCACCCCTTTTACCCTTGACTTCAGCGTTCTGAGTCGACCTCTTCCTCAACATAGCCAGAAGTCATCCGCTACACCATTATCATTCTATCCTAGGATACCTATTGCTTTACTATAAATACAGGCTCACCAGGTAGTAGTAGCCTTAGACTTGACTTTTTGTACTCTACGGTACTTGAGCAATTGAAGACCTTTGACTACTCCATCTCTCACGAACCCTCTCCTCTCACTGAAGAATCCTAAGTGCCACTATTGGCTTAGGCAAACTCTTCAACTCATACATCTTCACTGAAGTTCCTCCTTGGAACTTCCCTTGACAACCAGAACCAGACCCCTTAGTGCAGTGTCTCAGTAGATCAACTTAACCCACGTCAGGTGAACGTCCCTACCGTGACGTAACATGCTCCCCTCCTGGGCGGAGGCTCTTCAAGTACTCCATGATGGGAACACCCAAAGAAGCCGCTGCATCATCGGTGTATCGTGGGTTAGGGATGTGAGCGTTCCCCATTAAGTAAGGATGAAGGCGTGTGCGCACCTGTGACTGGTGTAATTGATCTCTGATGACCCCTGACCTCCTCCTCCAATCGTTCCAAGCATCTGCTAGGTCCCTCTCCTGCTCCAGAAGCACACAATGTTCTTCTTCCAGGAAGCAGTACCTGTCAACGTCAGCATTGATCCCAACGTCGTTGAGGATGCGGAGACCTGTCTCCACTGCTGCCTTGTCAGGGTGGTCGGAGTGGAAGGGGGAGAGGTCATTGTTGTCAGGATAGGTAGGAGGGGGTCCATGAAACGGGGTGGCAACAAGTGGGGCACCATAGTCCTGGTAGCGACCCATGTCCCTGCGATGTTCCAGGGTATAATGGTTATGGCCCTCACGGTCCCACTCATAGCGAATGTAGTGGGGGTGCTTGGGGGTGCCATCCAAGCCAGTGACAGGGAAGGAGTAGCAGGCATGGTTGGCCCAATGTGAGTCATAGATCATGTACCCCTGGGGGAGGTCATCGGCTAGCTCATCGTTGCCCAGATTGACAGAAGATACTGGGGAGCTAGGGTGAGAGAATGGGGTAAGGGGGCGATGAGGTTCAGGGATATGGAGGGGGATAGGGAGAGGGTCAGGGGAAGGAGCAGCAGATAGGATGCGATCTGCGAAAGAGAGAGGGTTGCCCAGAGGAGACGCTGGAGCGCCAAAGGTTCCCTCAGAGGGAACAGGGGAAGCCGCACGAGAACTGATGCAGTCAGCTAGAGAATGGTCATTGGTGGTGGCAGGAGAGGTGGACATGGCAGCGATGGTGGACAGAGTGATAGAGCAGATGATGAAAGGTGTGGGGGAGAAGGCAGGGTTTAAATAAGAGGTTACTCCATGTCCGTCCCAGAGGGAGCGGATGGAGCTAGGGTTTTGCTGATGGAAGTTGGTAACAAGTTGGTCAGCATGAATGTGAGCCAAGGGTTCCCATGAGTCATGGGCCTCGGAGAAGCCCTTCCATCTGACCAAATACTGTAGTTGGTTACGCCTGCATCGTGACCCTAGAATTTGCTCCACTTCCCACTCTGGTTCCCCATCAATCAGGTCAGGGGAAGGTTCCATAAAGTTCAGACCATGCTTGGGTGTTTCCTTGAAAGGGGTAAGAAGGGAAGCATGGAAGACATTATGTATCTTCCATTGCAGAGGGAGCTTGAGATGGTAAGAGGTATGTGAAATGGCAGCAGTAACTAGGAAGGGACCATAATGCCGTGGGGATAGTTTGGCAGATGGATGGGTGGTGTGAAGGTTCCTGGCCTCGAGCCAGACTCTATCTCCGACACAGTAAGGGGTGAAATGAGTGTATGACCTAGTTATGAGGTCCTGTGAGCGCCTGATAGTGTCTTGTGCCTGCTGGCATGCTTCCTTTATCTGCTACATACACTGGTCAACAGAGGGAACAGTGGAGAAGCGGAAGGTTTGGTGAATGCGTGGGGTATGTCCCATGAGGAGGTCGAAAGGGGTCTTCTTGGTGGTGGAGCTGGGCTAGGAGTTGTGTGCGAATTGTGCAAGGGGAAGCCAGGATGCCCAGTCATCCTGCTTGTAGTTGGTGAATATGCGGAGATACTGTTCCAGCCATTGGTTAGTACGTTCCGATTGGCCATCAGTTTGGGGGTGGTAAGCGGTACTAATGTTCTGGTCTATGTGAAGTAATTTGCAAAGTTCTTTGGTAAATGTGGAGGTAAATCAAGGGTCTCTATCTGAGATGATGCATTTGGGAAGTCCATAATGGGGGAGTATGTAAGTAGCGTAAAGTAATGCAGTTTTCTCAGTGTCTATGGTTTTGTTGCAGGGGATGAAGATGGAAGCTTTGGAGCAGTCATGGTCTGTAATTGTAAGTATTGTATCGTAGTTGGATGATAGGGAGAGCTTTGTAATGAAATCCAAGGCAATGGTTTCAAAGGGAAGGGAATGGGGGTCTGTGGTAATGGGGTAGAGTGGTGGTTTTGGGTTGATAGGGTTATTTTTGCGCAATTGACAGGTGGCACAACCTTTGATGTAATTGGTGACGGAAATTTTCATGTTGGGCCACCAGTAGTCATGTGAGATAGCCCAAAGGGTCTTGGAAATTCTGGGGTGTCCGGCTGTGAGTGAGTTGTGATATAGGGAAATTACCCCCCTTGTCGTGATCCGGCTCACCACGGACTTATTTTTCTTTTACTATATCGCGTTGACTCATACTTGCTTCCCCTCGGAGTACTAACCTGTTGACTCACTACCATGTACGCTTCATTACTCCGAGTCCCCTTCCTAACCCTTCCCCTTCTACGCTTCCCCTTGTCCCCTTTTCTTCTCCTTCCCCATCGTGTTTCCTATTGTTCTCCTTTAGTATCCCCTCACGGGACGGACACGGAGTAGCTACCTATATAAGCTCGACCACTTGTGTGCTTATTCCCTAGTCTTGTCTTCGTTTATTATACTAGCGAATACCAGACTTGTTCACTCCTCTACTGTGTGCTCTTCTCGTCGTCTCATCACCACTGTCGGCCTTCCCTTAGTTGGGAGCCACCTCGAAGCTTTGCGCTTGTGCTATAACAACGCGCACACACAGACCCTAAGTCGCTTGACTTAGTCCCTCGTACTTCGACCATCTAGCCGAAGCCCCTTGTACCTCGTTACTAAGTCCATTGACTTAGCCCTCGAACCCTTGCTCCTTGGTCGTCCCTCGCGGACCTTTGTCACCTAGAACTCTCTCGACCTTGGTTATCGTTTACCAAGTACCTCGTCCTTGTACCCTGTCCTTGTTCCCCTCGTACCCTCGGTGCACGTCGCACAGTAAGGCCCCGCTAGGCCTTAACATAAGACAAGACTCTTCTACCTTGTTGCAGTAACTCTGCTTGCTGCTCCCCCGTACCCACCGACCCACAGCACCCTGAAAACACCGTGGCTAGTCTATTCATCACCTTAGACCCCGTTCACCCCACCAGAGTACCCCGTCGCCTCAGAGCAGACCTCCCTGCCCACATCGTTGGCTCCGCCTACTGGACTACTTTCCCTAGCGATCCACAAGGAGGATATTACCTTAATCACGACGGAAAAGCAGTCCCAGTTGAATTCATCAACCACCATTGGTACCCACTCACCAGAGAAGGCGCAAACTTTTTCGCCTCTCCAGCACACGCTGTCCCAGCAGACCCAGCAGACCACGATCTAGGACTTGGTTGGTATTTACCCACCGATCCCAATAACCCAGACAACGCACTCCCCACCATCGAACCACCGGCTCTTCCCTCTATTCCACGCGTCCCCACTCCTGTCACAGCACCCACAACCACCGCACCAGTCACAGTTCCTACCACCATGACCACCCGCACCATCACATCGGGAGCACTCCGATCAGTCGCTCCAAACACCTTCACGGGTGACCGCACCCTCAGTGGCACCTTCCTCAGCCAGTTCCATCGCTACTGGGCCCTCAATGACAACATCGACATCATGGCGCAACCTTACCTGCGCGTCCTCACTGCCCTGTCTTATATCCAGGGACCCCTCGTCGCTGACTGGGTGGAGGCCCAAGAAAAAGGCCTCATCGCTAAAGTCAAACACTCTACCACCCCCATTGCCCGCACTGACGAAGCTCTATGGGACGCCTTCGAGGCTGACTTCAAGAGTGCCTGGGCCGACTCCACCCGCGCCCAATCGGCCTATCAGAAACTTATGAACCTTCGCATGAAGGACCTCGACATTGACACTTACATCGCCACCTTCGAGCGGCTCACCACCGCTGCTGAATGGGAACCCACTGCCAAGGGCACCATCGCCCAGTTCAAAGCCGGACTTGAAGAGTCCATCCACCGTCGTGTCCTCTATAGGGATACCTGGCCTGTCACCATGGACGAGTGGAAGAATGCAGCACGAAGAGAAGTAGAGCGAACGCGCGAGCTGCGCAACTCTAACCTCCTCCTCAGCAAGAAAAGAATCCCGTTCCAGTCTACCTCGCACACCACACAACCCCGTCACACCCAGTCCCACAACCATGGCATCGTCCCCATGGACGTAGATACCACCACCAGCACCCCCCAAAAGCTCAAGAAGCTTACCCCAGAAGAACGCGAGAAGCTAGCAAAAGAAGGACGCTGCTTCCGTTGTCGTCGTCAGGGACATATGTCCCGTGAATGCCCCCAGCGCCAGAGCACCTCCAGTGCTCGCACCACCTCCACTTCGTCCACCACTACCCCCTCTACCACCGCTTCCACCGCTCCCTCTACCAGCGTCCCCAAGAAAACCAAGGCTCAACAGATTGCGGCTATCATAGCCAGCATGACTGAAGAAGAGCGAGGAGAATACCTGGATGACCAGGATTTTCACGATGCCGAACTCTAACAGCCGAGAGCAAGGCAACCATTAGCACCATGTATAGTACGAAGAACGATTCAATGACAATCCCCGTTCAAATTTACATGTGGCACGGAAAGGCTGAAGTCGAAGTCCTCCTTGATAGTGGGGCAACCAACAATTTCATCGACACCCGCACCGTCTCAAAGTTACACCTTGGAACACAAGAACTACGCACCCCCCGCCTCGTCCACAACGTGGACGGAACCCTCAACCAAGCGGGCTCCATCACCCACCTCACCTACCTCGTTATCAACCAAGGGGCACAGGCAGTAAGAATGCCCTTATACATCGCCAACCTCGGACACGACCGCCTCATCCTAGGTCACCCATGGTTTAAGCGATTCAACCCCAGAATCGACTGGACCACCAATACCCTCGAAGGAGGGGACCTCGCACTCCACTCCGTCTCTTACCACAAACGCGTCCACCCTCAGATCAACAGCATCGCTCAGAAATGGGCCGAGAAGGCTATTACTTCTAAAAAACCACCAGTAACCAACATTCCCTCCGAGTACCAGCGCCACGCCACAGTTTTCTCCGAGAAAGCTGCACAACGCTTCCCCCCTGCCAGAGAAGATGACCATGCCATCACCCTTAAGCCAGATGCCCCCGCCACCATCAATTGCAAGGTATACCCCCTCACCCCGGTCGAAGAAGAAGTCACCAAGGAGTTCATCAAGGAACACTTGGAGAAAGGTTACATCATCGAATCTAACTCCCCCTATGCCTCCTCCTTCTTCTTCGTGAAAAAGAAGGATGGCAAGCTACGCCCCACTCAAGACTACAAACCCCTCAACTCATGGACCATCCGCGACACGTACCCTCTCCCACTGATTAACACCATCCTCGAACAGCTCCAGGGGAAGAAGATCTTCACCAAGTTCGATATCCGCTGGGGCTATAACAATATCCGCATCAAAGAAGAAGATCAGTGGAAGGCCGCATTCAAAACACCCTTCGGCCTCTTCCAACCTCGTGTTATGTTCTTCGGCCTCACCAATTCCCCCGCTACCTTTTCCCGCACCATGAACCGCATGTTCCGCCACCTCAAGGACAAATACCCCAAGGAACTCTTCATTTACATGGACGACATCCTCATCGCTACTCATGACGACCTATCACGCCACCGCACCATTGTCCATGAAGTCCTTGACCTCCTAGAAGTCGAATCTTACTTCCTCAAACCCTCCAAGTGCGCCTTCGAACAACCCCGCATCGAATACCTCGGCATCATCGTAGATGGTGACCAGATCAAGATTGACCCTGTCAAAGCAGATGGCCTCCGAGATTGGCCACGCGACCTCAAAACCCTCAAAGAGGTCAGAAGCACACTGGGTGTCTTAGGATACCAACGCCCCTTCATCCCGAACTTTGCCAACATCGCCCACCCCATTACCGCACTCCTGAAGAAGGAGACCCCATTCCAATGGACTCCCGAATGTCACCACGCCCTCGACACCCTCATCTCCCACGTACTCTCCGACCCTGCCCTTTCCCAGCCAGACATGTCTAAACCCTTCCAACTAGAAGTCGATGCCTCCGCATTCGCCACTGGGGCGATCCTTTCTCAGAAGGACCATAGGGGGAAATCCCGCGCCATCGGCTTCCACTCAAAGACGTTCACTGAGGCAGAACGGAACTATGATATCCATGACAGAGAACTCCTGGCTGTCGTTCGTGGCCTGGAGAACTGGCGTCACCTCCTAGCAGGATCCCCCCATCCCATCACCGTCCTCACTGATCACAAGAACCTCCAATACTACCGTAATCCCCAACGTATTAATCGTCGCGTTGCCAGATACCTCCCCAAACTGGCAGATTACCATTTCACCCTCGTTCACCAGCCTGGAGCCTCCAACAAGGCTGACGCTCTTTCCAGGCGCCCCGACTTCTATGATGGTTCAGCAGACAATGACCAAGTCACTGTCCTCCCCCCTTCGCTCTTTGTCAATGCTGCCCTCTCCTCCTCCCTCGATGATCGTGCACGAGCCCACCAACTCAAACAGCCGGACCTTCTCTCTAGATGGACGCTCTCTCACAACCTCACTCAGAAGGAGGGCTTTCTCTGGAATGGCTCACGCCTTGTCATCGTGGAAAATGACAATCTAAGGAGGGGGGTAATTTCCCTATATCACGACTCTCTCACAGCCGGACACCCCGGAATTTCCAAGACCCTTTGGGCTATTTCACGCGATTACTGGTGGCCAAACATGAAAATCTCCGTCACCAATTACATCAAGGGCTGCGCCACCTGTCAATCACGCAAAAACAACCCTACCAACCCAAAGCCACCGCTCTACCCCATTGCCACAGACCCCCACTCCCTTCCTTTCGAAACTATTGCCCTGGACTTCATTACAAAGCTCCCCCTATCCTCCAACTATGATACTATACTTACAATTACGGACCACGACTGCTCCAAAGCCTCCATATTCATCCCCTGCAACGAAACCATAGACGCTGAGAAAACAGCATTACTTTACGCTACTTACGTACTTCCCCATTATGGACTTCCCAAACGCATCATTTCGGACAGAGACCCTCGTTTCACTTCCGCATTTACCAAAGAACTTTGCAAATTACTTCACATCGATCAGAACATTAGTACCGCTTACCACCCCCAAACTGACGGCCAATCGGAACGCACTAACCAATGGCTGGAACAGTATCTCCGCATCTTCACCAATTACAAACAGGACGACTGGGCATCCTGGCTCCCCCTTGCACAATTCGCACACAACTCCTGGCCCAGCTCTACTACCAAGAAAACCCCCTTTGACCTCATCATGGGACACACCCCACGCGTTCACCAAACCTTCCGCTTCTCCACTGTCCCCTCTGTTGACCAGCGCATGCAGCAGATAAAGGAAGCACGTCAGCAGGCACAAGACGCTATCAAGCGCTCACAAGACCTCATGACTAGGTCACACACTCGTTTCACCCCTTATTGCGTCGGAGATAGAGTCTGGCTCGAGGCCAGGAACCTTCACACCACCCACCCATCGGCCAAACTATCCCCACGGCGTTATGGCCCCTTCCTAGTCACCGCTGCCATTTCACATACCTCTTACCGCCTTAAGCTCCCTCCGCAATGGAAGATACATAACGTCTTCCATGCTTCCCTTCTCACCCCTTTCAAGGAAACACCCGAGCATGGTCCGAACTTCGCGGAACCCTCCCCTGACCTGATTGATGGGGAACCGGAGTGGGAAGTGGAGCAAATTCTAGGGTCACGATGCAGGCGCAACCAACTGCAGTATTTGGTCAGATGGAAAGGCTTCTCCGAGGCCCATGACTCATGGGAACCCTCGGCTCATATTCATGCCGACCAACTTGTCACCAACTTCCATCGGCAAAATCCTAGCTCCATCCGCTCCCTCTGCAACGAACCATACTTAAACCTTGCCTTCTCCCCCACTCCGCTTATCATCCGTTCCCTCACTCTATCCCCCACCACTGCCACTACTGCCACTATGTCTGCCTCCCCTGCTACCACCAACGACCGCTCTTTGGCTGACCGCATCGGTTCACGTGCTGCATCTCCTATCCCTTCGGAGGGAACCTTCGGCGCTCCTGGGTCTCCTCTAGGCAACCCCCTCCCGCTAGCTGACCGTATCCAGTCGCCTGTTCCATCCCCCGAACCTCTCCCTGTCCCTCCTCGCACCAACTCCCCTGCCTACCTCCGTCTCCACACCCCCGAGCCTAGTCGCCCCCTCACACCGTTCTCCCACTCCCCATCGCCTGCCTCCTCTGTCGACCTGGGCAATGACAGGTCTGACGACGACCCCCCTGCCGGTTTCAAAATCTATGACGCACGACGAGCCAACCACGCTCGTTACTCTTTCCTTGTCACTGGGCTGGACGGCACCCCCAAGCGTCCCCACTACATTCGCTATGAGTGGGACCGCGAAGGACACAACCACTACATCCTCGAACGCCGTAGGGACACAGGCCTTTACCAAGACTACGGAGCCCCTCTTGTAGCAGCTCCTTTCCACGGACCTCCCCCTTCCTTTCCTGATAACCACGACCTCTCCCCCTTCCACACCGACCACCCTGACAAGGAGGCCGTTGAAACGGGCCTGAGAGTCCTCAACGACGTCGGAGTGAATGCTGATATTGACAGGTACCGCTTCTTGGAGGAGGAGCACCGCGTCTTGCTAGAGAGGGAGAGGGACCTGGCAGACGCTTGGAACGACTGGAGGAGGAGGTCAGGGGTCATCCGGCAGAGGCTGGTCACATCACAGGCGCGCACGCGCCTTCATCCTTATCTTATGGGGAACGCTTACATTTCCCACCCACGCTATACCGACGACGCAATGGCGTCCTCTGGCATTCCCATTAGGGAGTACCTGGAGGCCCAACACCCAGGAGGAGAGCGTTACACCCGCTTCCCCATGCCATGGCTTCACGATGAAGAGAAGCCAGGCGTGTCTCGCTGGATCCTGACCCAGGGTCGCGAGTCCCACGTTTCCCAGAAGCCCCCACTTCCCAACACTCAGCCCGTCCGCCCCTCCGTCCTCAAGTGCACCAAGTGCCGCGTCCCCAACGTCACCCACTCCGCCAAGAACTGCCCCATGTGGCAGCGCTGCTTTTACTGCGACAACGTAGGCCATCCTGCGTACAAGTGCTTCTACCCCCACTCCAGGTGCTTCGATGGAGAGAGGTGCCGCGTCCCTCCCAAACACAAACGCTTCAACGGTGGATGTGAGTGGTACTTCAAGTCGTGGCAGTCCTTCTATGGGAACGACACGCATGATAACGACTACGATGCCTACGACGACGTCAATTGGGAGGCGGAGGACCGTGGTGATTGATGCGTGGAAGCATCTACCAAGAGCGGGGGTGATGTCGTGATCCGGCTCACCACGGACTTATTTTTCTTTTACTATATCGCGTTGACTCATACTTGCTTCCCCTCGGAGTACTAACCTGTTGACTCACTACCATGTACGCTTCATTACTCCGAGTCCCCTTCCTAACCCTTCCCCTTCTACGCTTCCCCTTGTCCCCTTTTCTTCTCCTTCCCCATTCGTGTTTCCTATTGTTCTCCTTTAGTATCCCCTCACGGGACGGACACGGAGTAGCTACCTATATAAGCTCGACCACTTGTGTGCTTATTCCCTAGTCTTGTCTTCGTTTATTATACTAGCGAATACCAGACTTGTTCACTCCTCTACTGTGTGCTCTTCTCGTCGTCTCATCACCACTGTCGGCCTTCCCTTAGTTGGGAGCCACCTCGAAGCTTTGCGCTTGTGCTATAACAACGCGCACACACAGACCCTAAGTCGCTTGACTTAGTCCCTCGTACTTCGACCATCTAGCCGAAGCCCCTTGTACCTCGTTACTAAGTCCATTGACTTAGCCCTCGAACCCTTGCTCCTTGGTCGTCCCTCGCGGACCTTTGTCACCTAGAACTCTCTCGACCTTGGTTATCGTTTACCAAGTACCTCGTCCTTGTACCCTGTCCTTGTTCCCCTCGTACCCTCGGTGCACGTCGCACAGTAAGGCCCCGCTAGGCCTTAACACCCCTCCTTAGATTGTTATTTTCCATGATGACAAGACGTGAGCCATTCCAAAGGAAGCCCTCCTTTTGAGTGAGGTTATGGGAGAGCGTCCATTTAGTGAGTAGGTCTGGCTGTTTGAGTTGGTGAGCACGTGCACGATCATCGAGGGAGGAGGAGAGGGCAGCGTTGACAAAGAGCAAAGGGGGGAGGATAGTGACCTGGTTGTTGTCAGCTGAGCCATCGTAGAAGTCAGGGTGCCTGGAAAGAGCATTGGCCTTGTTAGAGGCCCCAGGCTGGTGGACGAGGGTGAAAAGATAGTTAGCCAGTTTGGGGAGGTATCTGGTGACGCAACGATTAATGCGCTGGGGGTTATGATAGTATTGAAGATTTTTGTGATCGGTGAGGACAGTGATAGGATGGGGGGAGCCTGCTAGGAGGTGACGCCAGTTTTCCAGACCACGAACGGCGGCCAGGAGTTCTCTGTCATGGATATCATAGTTCCATTCCACCTCAGTGAACGTTTTGGAGTGGAAGCCAATGGCACGGGATTTCCCCCTAGGGTCCTTCTGAGAAAGGATTGCCCCAGTGGCGAAGGCAGAGGCGTCGACTTCCAGTTGGAAGGGTTTGGACATATCTGGCTGGGAAAGGGCAGGATTGGATAGGACATGGGAAATGAGGGTGTCGAGGGCGTGATGACACTCCAGAGTCCATCAGAATGGGGTCTCCTTCTTTAGGAGTGCAGTGATAGGGTGTGCAATGTTGGCAAAGTTGGGGATGAAGGGGCGTTGGTATCCGAGGACACCCAATGTGCTTCAGACCTCCTGAGGGTCTTGAGGTCGTGTGGCCAGTCACGGAGGCCATCTGCTTTGATAGGGTCAATCTTGATCTGGTCACCATCTACAATGATGCCGAGGTATTCAATACAGGGTTGCTCAAAGGCGCACTTGGAGGGTTTGAGGAAGTAGGATTCAACTTCTAGGAGGTCAAGGACTTCATGGACAATGGTGCGGTGATGTGATAGGTCATCGTGGGTGGCGATGAGGATGTCGTCCATGTAAATGAAGAGTTCCTTGGGGTACTTGTCCTTAAGGTGGTGGAACATGCGATTCATAGTGCGGGAGAATGTAGCGGGGGAATTGGTGAGGCCAAAGAACATGACACGAGGTTGGAAGAGGCCGAAGGGTGTTTTGAATGCGGCCTTCCATTGATCTTCTTCTTTGATACAGATATTGTTATAGCCCCAGCAGATATTGAACTTGGTGAAGATCTTCTTCCCCTGGAGCTGTTCGAGGATGGTGTTAATCAGTGGAAGGGGGTATGTGTCGCAGATGGTCCATGAGTTGAGGGGTTTGTAGTCTTGAGTGGGGCATAGTTTGCCATCCTTTTTCTTCACGAAGAAGAAGGAGGAGGCGTAGGGGGAGTTGGATTCGGCGATGTAACCTTTCTCCAAGTGTTCCTTAATGAACTCCTTGGTGACTTCTTCTTCAGCCAGGGTGAGAGGGTATACTTTGCAGTTAATGGTGGCGGGGGCATCTGGTTTAAGGGTGATGGCGTGGTTATCTTCTCGGGCAGGGGGAAAGCATTGTGCAGCTTTTTCGGAGAAGACAGTGGTGTGATGTTGGTATTCAGAGGGGATGTCGGCTACTCATGGAGTTTTGGAGGCAATGGCCTTCTCAGCCCATTTCTGGGCAATGCTGTTGATCTGGGGGTGGACACATTTATGATAGGAAACAGAGTGAAGGGTGAGGTCCCCTCCTTCGAGGGTGTTGGTGGTCCAGTTGATTCTGGGGTTGAATTGTTTGAACCATGGGTGACCTAGGATGAGGCGGTCATGTTCGAGGTTGGCAATATATAAGGGCATTTTTACTGCCTGTGCCCCTTGGTTGATGATGAGGTAAGTGAGGTGGGTAATAGAGCCCGCCTGGTTGAGGGTCCCATCCATGTTGTGGATGAGGTGGGGGGTGCATAGTTCTTGTGTCCCAAGGTGTAACTTTGAGATGGTGCGAGTGTCAATGAAATTGTTGGTTGCCCCACTATCAAGGAGGACTTCTACTTCAGCCTTTCTGTGCCACATGTAAATCTGAACGGGGATTGTCATTGAATCGTTCTTCATACTGTACATGGTGCTAATGGTTGCCTTGCTCTCGGCTGTTAGAGTTTGGCATTGTGAAAATCCTGGTCATCCAGGTATTCTCCTTGCTCTTCTTCAGTCATGCTAGTGATGATGGCTGCAATCTGTTGAGCTTTGGTTTTCTTGGGGGTGCTGGTGGTGGGAGTGGTGGAAGCGGTGGTGGAGGGTGTAGTGGTGGATGAAGTGAAGGTGGTGCGAGCACTAGACGTGCTCTGGTTCTGGGGGCATTCATGGGACATGTGTCCCTGGCGACGGCAGTGGAAACAATGTCCTTCTTTTGCTAGCTTCTTGCGTTCTTCTGGGGTGAGCTTCTTGAGCTTTTGGGGGGTGCTGGTGGTGGCATCTACGTCCATGGGGATGACGCCATGGTTGTGGGACTGGGTGTGATGGGGCTGTGTGGTGTGCAAGGTGGACTGGAACTGGGTTTTCTTCTTATTAAAGAGGAGGTTGGAGTTGCGCAGCTTGCACACTCGCTCTACTTCTCTTCGTGCTGCATTCTTCCACTCGTCCATGGTGACAAGCCAGGTCTCTCTGAAGAGGACACGATGGTGGATGGACTCTTCAAGTCCAGCTTTGAACTGGGTGATGGTGCCCTTGGCAGTGGGTTCCCATTCAGCAGCTGTGGCGAGCCGCTCGAAGGTGGCAATGTAGTTGTCAATGTCAAGGTCCTTCATGCAAAGGTTCATGAGCTTTTGGTAGGCCGATTGGACGTGGGTGGTGTCAGCCCAGGCACTCTTGAAGTCGGCCTCAAAGGTGTCCCATAGGACTTCGTCTGTGTGGGTGGTGGGGGTAGTGGAGTGTTTTACTTTGGCGATGAGGGCCTTTTCTTGGGCCTCCACCCAGTCAGCAACGAGGGGTCCCTGGATGTAAGACAAGGCAGTGAGGACGTGCAGGTAAGGTTGTGCCATGATGTTGATGTTGTCATTGAGGGCCCAGTAACGATGGAACTAGCTAAGGAAGGTGCTGCTGAGGGTGCAGTCACCAGTGAAGATGTTTGGAGCAACTGATCAGAGTGCTCCTGATGTGATGGTGCAGGTGGTCATGGTGGTAGGGACTGTAACTGGTGCGGTGGTTACAGGTGGTGTAGGTGGAGCAGTGGCAGTGGGTGCTGTGATAGGAGTGGGGATGCGTGGAACAGAGGGGAGAGTAGGTGGTTCGATGGTGGGGAGTGCGTTGTCTGGGTTACCGGGGTTGGTGGGTAAATACCAACCAAGTCCTAGTCCGTGTTCTGCTGGGTCTGCTGGGGCAGCGTGTGCTGGAGAGGTGAAGAAATTTGCGCCTTCTCTAGTGAGTTGGTGCCACTGATGGTTGATGAATTCAACCAGAACTGCTTTTCCTTCGTTGTTAAGGTAATACCCTCCTTGTGAATCATTAGGGAATGTAGACCAGTAGGCAGAGCCAACAATATGGGCAGGGAGATCTGCTTTTAAGCAATGGGGTACTAGGGTGGGGTGGACAGGATCTAAGGAGATGGATAAACTAGCCACGGTGTTTTCAGAGTGCTGTGGGTCGATGGGTACAGGGGAGCAGCAAACAGAGTTACTGCAACAAGGTAGAAGAGTCTTGACTTATGTTAAGGCCTAGTGGGGCCTTACTGTGTGATGTGCACCGGAGGTACAAGGGATAAGGATACTGGGGACAAGGCACAAGGACAAGGTGCTCTGTGAGAGCGATCAAGACTGAGAGAAGTCAAGGTGACAAGGGTCCGTGAAGGACGACGAGGGAACAAGGTTCTGAGGGGCTAAGTCAAGAGACTTAGTGACGAGGTAGAAGGGGTTTGGTCAGAAGGCTGAAGTATGAGGGACTAAGTCGAACGACTTAGGGTCTGTGCATGCGCATTGTTATAGCACAAGCACAAAGCTTCGAGGTGGCTCCCAACTAAGGGAAGACCGACAGTGGTGATGAGACGACAAGAGGGGCACACAGTTGGAGGGACAAACAAGTCTGGTATTTGCTAGTATGATAAACGAAGACAAGACTAAGGAATCATGGTAGAGTGGAGAGGCTTATATAGGTAGCTACTCCGTGTCTGTCCCATGAAGGGGATACTAAAGGGTAACAATAGGAAATGTGAATGGGGAAGGAGAAGAAAAGGGAACAAGGGGAAGCACAGAAGGGGAATGAGTTAGGAAGGGGGCTCAGAGTAAGGAAGCGTACATGGTAGTGAGTCAACAGGTTAGTACTCCGAGGGGGAACAAGAATGAGTCAGAGCAATATAGTAAAAGAAAATAAGTCCGTGGTGAGCCAGATCACGACACTCTGGCATATCCTCAATGCCAACACCAGAGAGCCCATCACCAACTGACCGTTCACCACAGCCAAAGTTGACAAGTTTTGGTGAGCTCTCGACCATGGTGAAGACATCCACATATGCCAGGGAGTGGTACGAGGTGACGATGAAGCCAAAGCAGTCATGGAAGGAGCTGACCAATAACTGGAGGGAAGAACAGCTACAAACAGCCCAGAGCCGGAGGCAGGAGTTGAAGGAGAAGAGGGAGAGATCACAGACAATGAGGACAAAGGATACCCAGCTGAGCACCTGCACATACACTATGGCCGAGAAGCTAATGATCCACCCTGGACAACATGACACACTCTTGCCACCGATGGAACCCCTCTGTACCAAGGGAACTTCTGTCCTCAGCTTGCTGACAGCACCGCCTCCACCACTACCAATACATGTGCACCTCACAGGTTCTGGGTCAATCGAGGACCCAATTTCATTCACTTCCCTATCACCACCCCCGATGGCATGACGCGCCAAGCAAAATACATCCAGGCCATTATGAGCAACAACCCCATCATGCTTGGCCTGATTGACGAGTCCAGCAGGGTGTTCCTAAAACCCCTGTACACCATGCCCCAGTATGTGGCACACCCCAACACCCACCTCAAGTACATGCAGGAGGATCTCATCCTCTTTGACACCAGTTACGACAAGGTGCAATCAACCAACTGAGCTATCCATGAGTGCAAGGACATAAGTCTTGTCAGGGAGATAAGACGCTACTGAGCCTTGGGGGCAGAGATGGGACAGTTGGAGGCATGCATCAGGGAACTACAGGAGATGAGGGGCAGGTTAGCAACGGATAAGGCATGGTGCATCAGTAGGCTAGAGTGGGCCAGAGCGATGCAGAGGATTGAAGACATGAAGGCAGGATGGATGGGACCGCCCAGGCTCCATGGGCATCACTCCTGAAAAGGGGGTGATGTCATGGAACAGACTTGGACTGTCACGGATCGGACTTGTATGCTTACTATTAGGTTCTGACTATGGTAGTAGGCTCGTGATTCTTCACATTAGTCAGGGACATTCTCTTTCACGTGTTATCAGTCAGCAGTAGTATCACATGGTACTTGTAGCTTACTGATTACTAGGATAGTGGTACTAGGGTTCGAGCTAGATACGCTATAGGCCAACATTATTAGGGAGGCGCTTCAAAGCCCTCCATCGACTTGTATAAGTAGTAGTACGGGAAGACCAAGAGTCTCTATCTTGGTCTTCTTGAATCATTAGTTCAGACTCCTTCTCGTGTCTCTTGCAGAGATCATCAAAGACAGAAGGCACACTGCATAAGGTCTACCAAGTGACCTTCCCAGTTGCCAGTCATCGTTGTGTTATAGCTTTGACACTTCACATTTGACTTCGTAATAACCCAAGCTAAGTACTCGCGTCTCATCACTGCCTAAAGCAAGGCCCACGCTTACCAAAGTGTAACATTAAGACCAAGATCTTCCATCGTGGTGCGAGTATCTACAAGAGAACTTTAGCTCCATGGAGGATTCCGTTCCTACGAAATACCAAGAAGAGGAGCCAGAAATGTACCAACCCGATACCTCAAAGAGGCTCAGTGGAGCACCATCAATGGAGTAGAAGGGTACATCATCAGAGGAGCCCACAGACCTTGACCAGTTGAGTTCAACTTTGAACATACTTGCTGGTGCAGGGTCGACCGAGAAGACGACGAGTGGAGAGTCATTGACACTCTCCCTTACAGATACAGGTGCGACATATACGAAGAAGAAGTAGTTGCAAGAAACGACTGGGGACCCATCGACGGAGAAGAGACACAGAGCGCCTCTGCACCCTCAGAACCTGCCAACTCCCCTGAAACTGAATCAGATGAAGAACCTATACAAGCGTTGGAACCACTAGAACCGGAGTTCATCGAAAGAGCAGAACAAATCATCATTTACCTACCCATGGCTACGCTAACCGAAACACAGGAAGTTCCGCTTCCTATCCACCCTGAAACAGGACATGTCATGATGGCAGACAACGCCGCATTATTCCGGGCCATTGGACCTGATCGACCAGACCCACCACCTGCAGGAGGAGGATCACCCAGGGGAGGAATACCCGGAGGAGGACCACCCGGAGGAGGACCACCCAGAGGAGGAATGCCAGGAGGAGGACTAGGCGGAGGAATACCCGGAGGAGGACACCACTCCAACAAGTTCACAGGAAACGCCCCAGAGGTATTCAAGGGGGATCGACACAAAACAGAAGAGTTCCTCACACAATGGGAGTTGTACTGGGGAATCAATGACAACAATCCCATTATGGCCAATGCCTACTGACGAGCTATGTTATTCCTTACCTATATTCAAGGAAAAGATGTTAACAACTGGATCATGGAGACAAGCCGATGGCTTAACTGACAAGTCACAGCTGGGATTATGGATACCGATCCACGCTTGTGGATCAAAGTCATCACTGCCTTTAATCGGCAGTTCACAAATACCCTGGAGAAGGAACAAGCCCAGGCGTTGTTAAAGAAAGGAATTAGGATGATAGGAGGGGATATCGATGCGTATGTGACACAATTCGAACAGCTTGCGAGGCAAGCTAATTATCGACTGGATTCATCTCTCATGATGGATCTATTCATGGACAGACTACCCTGTGACCTTTACAAAAAGGTCTACACCTACGACAACCTGCAGACGTTCCAGGAATGGAAAGATGCGGTTATCAGATGACAACAACAGTACATACACATGAAGGCTTGACTAGAGCAACATCGAGGCCTCACAAACCAGGCAAAACCACAGGGAAGTAACAACACGACCTGGAGAAATACAAGAAACATGGGGTGGGGGCTGCCTTGTAACATGCTACGAGACCCAAACGCCATGGACACCTCCGCAGACAGGGTCCGAGGCAGGCTCACAGGAGCCAAAGAAATCCAGGGGAATTGGGACCGGGCCCACCCAAGAAATGCACAACCACCACCAAGGGGAGGAGCCATCAGACGAGGGAGGGGGCGACATAACATGAGGGAAGTGACCTGTTACACTTGCGGTCATAAGGGACACTTCAGTCGTAACTGCCCACAGCACACCTACAACCAACCCAGCAACAGCAGAAGGTCCAACACAGGACCATATGAACTCGAAGTAGAACAAGTACAAGTGGCAAGAGCCGAAACCACACAACAATAAGCTGATACCTGGATGAAAGGAGTAGCAGCTGAAGAAGACAAGGTCAAGGACCTCATCCTACAGGATCTGTGGAAAAGAGAGGATTTTCAAAGTGCCTGAACCCATCGGCCTGGGTAAGGGCAGTAAAATGTAATTCTGTGATCATAACTCGCTACCGTTCTATGAGAATTCCAGTATCGATTTGCACAAATTACACCATGGCTGACATCAGAGCGTTAGTGGACTCTGGAGCCACTGACAACTTTCTACGCCCTGCTTTTGTAAAGCGGATGGGAATCGGGATGAAACCATTAGAAAGGCCCAAAAAGATATGGAATATCGATAATACCAAAAATAAAGCTGGGCTAATCACGCACTACGTAGATCTGGATGTGCAAACAAAGGGGATCCACAAAGAAATGAGATTCCTCATAACCAACATAGGGAACAAAGACATTGTATTCGGTTATCCATGGCTGGCCACATATGAACCAACTTTCAGTTGGAGACACGCAGTTATCAAAGAAGACGCACTACCTATGGTACTGCAGACAGTAAACCCCCGAATCAACAGGATGTGACCCACTATTGCGGCCATCACGACAGAACAAAAAGAAGACATAGTACAACAACTCAAGGACGAAGAATTTGTACAAGGGAGGATCACGTCCACCGAGTTGGCTATCCAAGCAAAACAATATACTGTCAAAGCTGAGTTACCCTCCTGTTACAACGAATACCACCAACTATTTAACAAAGAAGCATCACACCAATTTCCGCCAACCCGGGTCTGGGATCACAAAATACAGTTCAAGAAAGGGACTCCCGAAGCCATAGACTGCAAAGTCTATCCACTAACACAAGAAGAAGACACGGCCCTCAAGGCCTTCTTAACAGAACAACTTGGCAAAGGATACATACGACCTTCGAAATCCCCATACGCATCACCATTCTTCTTCATCAAGAAGAAGGATGGTAAACTACACCCCATACAAGACTATCAGCACATCAACACCTTCACAATACGCAATCAGTATCCACTACCCCTTATATCCAACCTTATCACAGACCTCAGTAACACGCATATATACACCAAGCTCAATGTATGGTGGGGGTACAACAACATACGCATCAAAGAGGGAGATGAGGAGAAAGCTGCCTTCAAAACAAGATATGGACTATTTGAACCCACCGTCATGTTCTTTGGGCTGACCAATTCACCAGCAACATTCCAGACTATGATGAACCATATATGTCGAGATGTCATAGCAAAACATGAACTATGGGGGACTACAATACAGGTCTACATGGACAACATTGGCATCGCAACACAGGTAGGACACAATATGACGGACCACATAGCAGCAGTCCAAGACATACTAGAAATCTCGGCCAAACATGACCTCTATTACAAACTAGAGAAGTGTTTGTTCCATGCGCCGCATATAGATTACCTGGGGGTAATCCTTGAAAAGGGGGTGACACACATGGACCCCATCAAAATTGCCGGTATCAAGGACTGGCCAACACCCACAAAAGTCAAAGATGTTCGATCATTCTTGGGGTTTTGTAATTTTTACTGCACATTCATCCGTAATTTCTTGCATCACACAAGACCCCTGAACCAACTTACGAAGAAAGGGGTGGACTGGAAATGGACAGGCACAGAACATGACACCTTCAATGACTTAAAGAGACTCGTTACATCAGAACCAGTACTGGCACACCCACAGTTGAGTAAACCATTTGAACTAGAGGTGGACGCATCAGGTTTTGCAATTGGAGCAGTATTACTACAACGACAAGACGACAGCAAACGACACCCAATCAGCTACTTCTCCACCACCCTCAATGAAGCTGAAAGGAATTATGACATTTATGACTTAGAACTACTAGCAATCGTAAGGGTGTTCCGACACTGGCAACCACTATTGGTGGGATTGCCACACAAAACGAAAGTCTACTCCGACCACATGAACCTACAATACTGGAGGAGCCCCCAAAAGATAAGCCGAAGGGTCGCCAGGGAAGTACTCGAATTATCGGAATACGACTTCAAGATTCACCACATTAAAGGAACGGCGAATGGAAGAGCAGACGCCCTATCAAGATGACCGGACTACAACCAAGGAGAGGAAGACAACAGGAACATCACTGTATTACTGGACAAGATGTTCATACGAGGCGCCCAGATAGAGGAAATACAAACAGATAAAGACCACTTCACACAGGACAACACCACACCACCCGATCTGGTATATGAACAGAGAGAACCTACCCTCATGCCATGGGTAGACGCACATCAACTCAAGAAAATAGAAGGCATCTGGTACAAAGACAGACAACGAGTAGTTACGGGAGGGACCCACAATAAACAACATATATTTCATAACCATCATGACCTACCAGCTCACGGACACCCAGGCATCAAACAAACAGCGCAACTCATAGGACGTGCTTACTGGTGGCCAGGCATGGCCAAGGATGCACTGGAGTACATCAAAGGGTGCGCTGAATGCCAATGCATTAAGGTACAACATGGACGTGACAAAGCCCCTCTCAATCCTATTTACCCCAAACCAGAAGTGCTACCCTTCGAGACAATAGCACTCGACTTCATAACTAAGTTACCACACTCGCAAGGGTATGACACCATACTGACTATAACAGATCACGATTGCAGCAAGGCAGTGGTGTTCATACCCTGTAACAAAGAAGTCAACGCGGAAGAGGTCGCGGCCCTGTATTTGAAATATGTCTTTACACGATTTGGACTCCCCTCAAAGATAATAAGTGATTGAGATCCATGATTCGCCAGTCGCTTCATGTGGGAGCTTTGCAGAGTACTAGGTATCCGACAAAACATCTCCATGGCATACCACCCACGAATGGACAGCCAATCCAAATGAACAAATAAGTGGGTGGAACAGTACCTCCATTTCTGGGCGAATGAGAGACAAGACAATTGGTGTAGATACCTACCCCTTGCTGAGTTTGCACACAATAACTGGCCACATGAGTACACACGGAAATCACCCTTCAACCTCCTCATGGGGTATAACCCGCGAGCCAACTGGACGGATAAACCATCACCCATCCCACAGGTGATGCTCAGGGCAGAACAGTTCTGAGAAGCATGGAAACACGCCCAAGAATTGATTGTAAAAGCACAACAATCATGGGTTAAAGCCAAAAATGGCCCGAAGTTTCGACCCGGAGATCTCGTGTGACTAGAAGGACACCACCTATGCACTCATCAACCAACAGCAAAACTCGCTCCCCAATGACAAGGACCCTTCACAATAGAACAGGTGATGTCCCCTGTTAATTACCGGCTCAACCTTCCCCCGCAATGGAAAATTCACACAGTGTTCCATGTGGACCTTCTCACCAAATACCACGAGACCCCACTCCATGGAAAAAACTATCAATGGCCACCACCCAATTTGGTAGATGGGGAAGAAGAATACGAAATTGAAAAAGTTCTAGATAAACAGCACTTCGGCAGAGGGCGGAAGAAGCAGTACTTAGTCAAATGGAAGGGCTACCCCAACTCGGAGAATCAGTGGGTCAACTGGGAGGACCTATTTGCCGATGAGGCCCTTGCAGAGTATCAATATTCAAAGACCACCTTGCGAACGCTTATAAGGAGTGGGAGGACTCACGACAATATCTCAGTCTCTCTCACTACTACCACCACCACTACTACTCCCCAGTACATGCCTTTCACACCCAATGCCACCCTCTCAATGTCTTCGTACTACCTTGGAACCCCTGAGAGGATTTTTGCCACCAAGTTGGAAGAAGAGCGGGCATCAACAAGCCCTGCCGACAACACGGAGGTCGTCATGGCTGAGAGAGACAGAGCCGGGTCTGAGGGACCCATCACCCAAGCTGAGTTCGACAGTACCATCAGCCAGTTCCCCACTCAAGGACGAGCCGATAACAGTGCTCGGCTGTCACCCGACATCGACGGGCAACCCGCCCTCTGGCATATCCTCCATGCCGACACTGGGAGGCCCATTGCCGATTGACCCTTCACCACCATGGTGTTACGTCACGGTAGGGACGTTCACCCAATGTGGGTTAAGTTGATCTACTAAGACGCTGCACTAAGGGTCTGGTTCTGGTTTTCAAGGGAAGTTCCGAGGAGGAACTTCAGTGAAAATGTACGAGTTGAAGAGTCAGCCTAAGCCAATAGTGGAACTTAGGATTCTTCAGTGAGAGGAGAGTTCATTCGGTGAGATATGGAGTATTCAGAGGTCTTCGATTGCTCAAGTACCGTAGAGTACAAAAAGTCAAGTTTAAGGCTACTACTACCTGGTGAGCCTGTATTTATAGTAAAGTAAGAGGTATCCTAGGATAGAATGATAATGGCATCCTAGGATCAAGTCACTGAGCAATCACAACAGAACAATAAGAACTGCGGAGCGCAGCTCGCAGTAATCACATGTAAGATGTGAAACAAAGATGTGAGTGAAACACATATAGCCCCATAGTAACGGGCAGAAGTCATCATGACTCATATAGGAAACAAAGATATAAATAAAGTAAAAGAGTCACCATGACTCATATGAGAATGACCACGTGATGAGAAAGTAAAAGGTTGTCACGTGTCCTAAGGCAGTTAAAGAAAAGGAAATAAAATAGGCAGTGTCATAACACATGGAAGTTGAAAACTTTCGCTGAGCTCTCGACCGCAGTGAAGAAATCCAAACATGCCAGGGAGCAGTACGAAACGGCGATGAAGCTGACAAGGGTGTGGAAGGAGATCACCAAAGACTGGAGGGATGAACAGCTACGAATAGCCTAGCGCCACATGACGGAGATGAAAGAGAAGAGGGAGAAATCACGGGCAGCAAAGACGAGGGGTACCCAGCTGAGCACCCACACATTCTCTATGGCAGAGAAGCTAATGTACCACCTCATACAACCCAACACACCCTCGCCACCGACAGGACCCCCCTCTACTGGGGTCATATCCGTCCCCAATTCACTGACTGAGCTGTTGGCTCCGTTACCAACACCCATGCACCTCACAGGTTCTGGGTCAATCGAGGACCCGATTACATTCACTTCCCCATCACCACCCCCGATGGTGTGACATGCCCGGCCAAATATGTCCAGGCCATCATGAGCAACGACCCCATCATGCTCAGCCTGATCGACAAATCCGACAGGGTGTTCCCAAAACCCCTGTATGCAGCACCCCAGTACGTGGTGCACCCCGCCTCTCACCTCAAATATGCACAGGAGGATTTGATCCTCTTCAATGGGGGGTACGATGACGCGGCAGCCATCAACCAAGCCGTCCTGGAATGCAAGGACATAAGTCTCATTGCCGAGATTTGACAGTACCGAGCCTTAGGGGCAGAGATGGGACGATTAGAGGCACATATAACGGAGTTACAGGACACAAGGGGGCGGTTGGCAACAGACAAGGCAAGGTGCATCAGTCAGCTGGAGTAGGCACGGGCAATGCAGAGGATAGAAGACATAAGGGCAGGATGGATGGGACCGCCTGGGCTCCGTGGGCGTCACTCCTGAAAAGGGGGTGATGTCACAGATCAGACTTGTATGCTTACTATTAGGTTCTGACTACAGTAGTAGGCTCGTGATTCTTCACATTAGTCAGGGACATTCTCTTTCACATGTTATCAGTCAGCAGTAGTATCACATGGTACTTGTAGCTTACTGATTACTAGGATAGCGGTACTAGGGTTCGAGCTAGATATGCTATAGGCCAACATTATTAGGGAGGCGCTTCAAAGCCCTCCATCGACTTGTATAAGTAGTAGTACAGGAAGACCAAGAGTCTCTATCTTGGTCTTCTTGAATCATTGGTTCAGACTCCTTCTCGTGTCTCTTGCAGAGATCATCAAAGACAGAAGGTGCACTGCATAAGGTCTACCAAGTGACCTTCCCAGTTGCCAGTCGTCATTGTGTTATAGCTTTGATGCTTCACATTTGACTTCGTAATAACCCAAGCTGAGTACTTGCATCTCATTGCCGCCTAAAGCAAGGCCCACGCTTACTGAAGCATAACATGGACGCTTACTACTAGGTTCTGACTACAGTAGTAGGCTCATGATTCTTTACATTAGTCAGGGACTTATACTTTCATGTGTTATCAGTCAGCAGTAGTATCACATAGTCCTGTACACTTACTGATTATTAGGATAGCGATACTAGGGTTCAAGCTAGATACACTATAGGCCAACATCATTCGAGAGGTGCTTTAAAGCCCTCTATTATCTTGTATAAATAGTAGTGCAGGAAGACCAAGGATTGCCATCTTGGTCTTCTTGAAACATTGGTTCTAACTCCTATCTCATCAGACCACCTTCAAAAGGTCACACTGCATAAGACTCCAACCTGTGGATGTCTTCCCAGTTGCTGTTGACGTATTGAGCACTTAGAGCTCTACATTCAACTTAGTATTTTCACGAGCTGAGTATTCGTGCCTTCCCATTTGCCTAAAGCAAGGCACACACTTACTGAAGCATAACAGTGGTTGTATCATTACTGAGTCACACTTTTAAGGCAATGTACTCTGTGATTTTGCCTGCTCGGTTCTGTGTGCTATCAACATTCCAGATTGCTCTCAGTACTTCGAGTTTTTGGGTTTGAAGGCACAATCTTTCAACTATGTAGGGATCAAGGAAGTTTTCGGTTGTGCTGCTATCAATGAGTGCAACTTCTTCGGCCATTTTATGTACTGATTGGAAACTGACTTTCATTTGCAGACTATTTTTTCTTTTCTGATATAGGTACAGCTTCAATACTCTAAGTGCTCACACCCAGACCAATGGGTTTGAGCTCAAGAAAAATCCAGGTCATCAAAGAGGGAGTCAAGCAACTCCTCCCTTTTGGCGGTTTTCATGGCCTGGACCTACGTGGCGAAGGATGACTTGTCAATGTGTGAAGAGGTGGAGGCAGATGCAGCTGCGGACGTGGATGGGGAAGGGGCAGGGATAGCCAAAGCGATGTTTGCAATGGCAGGAACTTCTTTGATTTCTGCAGCATGCACCAATGTGTTACCACAGTGCAAATCGCTAGAACAGAGGGTCATGGCACTGGATGAGGCGCAGGTGGTTTCCTTGGGGCAGTCCCAAGAGACATGCCCTTGGCTGAAGCAGCAGAAGCAACAGCCTTCAGCGCGGCAGCGCTGCATCTCCTCCTCTATGAGGACAACATGGACTCAATCGACATCCATTGCGTTGGGATTGTGGGTAGGGGTGTGGTGAGTATTTTGGCTTCTTCCTCTGGAGGTCAGCAGCTGATGCCATTCTTGTTTAGTTTTGCTGCTGATTCTCTTGTCTCCATGGTCAAGGCCAACTTGGGCACACAACATTGCATACTTGCATTGTTCTTTCTGGGCTGCTTCGACCCACTTGTTGAAGGTATCTGGGGTGGTATCTCACTTCAAGATGGCCAATAAGAGGCCTCAGGCAAGTCCTCTAGAATAGAGGTTGACTGTTGTAGCAGCATCAAGGGCATAACTGGCCCTCATGGCCAATGTGCGGAACTGGGAGGTGTATGAATCAAGGTCAACTCCCTTCATCTAAAGGGCTTTGAGTTGCTGGTAAGCGTCTTGCTTTTCTGTGGCATTGGTGAATGCTGATGTGAAGTTGGCAGTGAATTGGTCCTATAGGGCCTTGTCCAATTTGGTGAGGGGGACAAAGTCCATATGGGCAGTGGTTTTGAGGTGAAGCACCTCCATCTGATGGTTGACCCAATCATTAACAAGGGGTCCTTGGATAAAGGACATGGCTAGGAAGACCCTTTGGTAAGGGTTCTTTATGAGTTCTGATTCTATATTCATCCCTCTGTAGATTTCAAATTCTCAAACAAACTTCTTGGACTTATCATGCACTCCTTTGAAGGTGGTCAGCGCATTGCCACTAAGCTTCCCTCCTGACTGAGGGTTGCTTCCTATGGTACTGGACATGGTGGTGGACAGGATAGTGGGCGGAGTGAAGGGATGGAATGTGAGGGAAGGTGGGGGGGCAATGGGAGATGGTGGAGGTTCTAGGGTAGGATCTGGGAGTTCCTCAAACTCCTGAGGTGGTACAGCAGGTGGTAGGATAGGATCATCATCAAGAGCTAGTAGCTCTTCAAGGGGTTCTGCGATAGACTGCAGGGAATCGTTCCTGTGTTTGGAGTGACTAGAGTGTTCTGACTGAGCTGAGCCTCCACTACTGGAGGAATCTGAATCTGAGGAGTCTGTGTCTGAGCTCAAGCCCAGAGATGGTGCTCGGAATCGGTTGCTAGGTCTAGGAGGAATGGTAGCTTTGGCTTATGTTACGCTACAGCAGAGTGTAGTCTCTAACATTCTGTAATAGTCCTGAGCCTAAGACTGACAGTGACTAAGTTGGTTTGGCACTGAGTGCAACAACACCTAAGATCTCTGGTGACTTTGTTATAGCATAAGTCACAAAGCTTTGAAAGGCTCCCTAACAAGGTGAGTGACAAATGGGCCAATGAAGGCAAGGAGAGGAGGCAGAGATAAATGAGTTCAACAAGCTGTGAATTGATGAAGCCAAAGCTAGGGAGCTAAGACCTAAGGGTACAAGCTAATATACTCAACTAGTTGGTCTGTGCATATATGGTCCGTGCACTAGAGGGCTTAAGGCCATTGATGGATAAGTAAAAGAACATCACAGAAGGTGATGGATGAAAATGACAGTGTGTGAAAGAGAAGACGTGTCATGTGAATAAGAGATAAACACAAGTCCGCTCTGATAAGGGTTTGGGATAAGACGAAGATGAGATCCAAGATAAGATAAGATAAAAGGAAGGAAAAAGAGTATGCAGCAAAGAGTTCATGACATCGCTGCCCCTCATGAACAGCCACAACTCACCATCTGGCTGCCTTGGTGGGACCATCTCTTCCTCTCCCTTCAACTTGGCATTTGCTCTACTCCCTCTGACTACATGCCACCACCCCTCATGAGCAGCTATGACTTGCCATCTAGTTGTCTTGGTGGGAGTGCCTCCTCCATCTCCCTTCAACTCAGCATTTGCTCCACTCCTATCCACATGTCACTCCTCTCAAGCACTCTGTGGTTGGTTGCCTCAGTGGGTGCCCCTCCTCCCGTGGTCATAATGCAGTACTGAGCTTTTGAAGGCCACCTGTTACCGTCCTTGCACTCATCTAACTGGTGCCTGTATGCATTTCTTTGCTGTCGCAGACATATCTTCCACCAATCATGGGTTTAGCCCTCTGCTGTCAGCCTTGAGGTGAGTGCTGTGGTGGCATTTGGATGTACATCTAAAGCTCTAACTTCCTAGGTCACCATGGTTTCCAGACCATTGCCCAAAGGCTGGAGACTGGAGCACTGTTCCATGCCCTCCCCTCCACCAGCACCATCTGATAATCATGAGGCTGCCCCCTCCCACTGTTGTGGGGGTGCAGTGTGGTGAGTGTCGCTGAATTTATATTTGCATTGTTTTCATTGCATGGCTTACAGATGCCCCCCCAGGGTGCTCTGGTGAGATTATACTACATAGCCTCATTGGTTAATGTAGTTTTTTTTATGGACAAGTGAACAATATATGAATTTTATCACAACTTAAGCACCTTCAGGGACAAAGGTCATCACATTGATGCTGGCCCCTTGGTTGGCACACTAGATAGATTTTAAGGCATAGAGAGGAGCACTCAGGGAGCAATTGTTGAATTGTCACTCTGGGCATCAGCCAGCCCTAGTTAGGTCACATGTGTAGATCTGTTGCGGGCAGAGATTAAGTTTACTACGATTTTTTTTTTTTAAATTTAAGTTGCCTTTCAAATTCTTCTTGGGTGGCATTCTGCCCAAGAAGAGTTTAAAATTATATAGCAGACATTTCCTGCCCTTATTGTGCGCACATGTAAATGTTTGAGAATAATTAGGCTCTATTGTTGAATAAATCCTGATCTGAAGAGTTTGACACCTCCCTTCCAGGAATCCTTTGGGCTGGAAAACCTGTTGCAGAGTTTGAGTTTTCCCACACAATTCTTTTTTGCTGAATTTTGCCTCAAAGAGATTCAAACTCTTCATTCAAAGTTTAAAGGAAAATAAACTGTAGGAATCCTTTAACACTCTATAGGGTTTACCCTAATTTTTTTTTGATTTAAACCCTGGTTTATATGCAGTGAATACCAATGTCATCGTTGACCTCCTGAATAGAGGTGGTACTAGGTACTGTTACATGTGCATTGGTGGCCTTATTGCTACTACCGCTTGCTATATTTCCTCCTCTCTTCTTTGCATCTTCCTCATCCTTCTTCCTTTTGTGGCAGTCTGGCTTGATGTGCCCCTTCTTATTACAGTAGTGGCACATTAGCTAGGAGTGGTCCTTTTTGCTATGACCACCAGATGCCTTGATAGGGGCTGCTTGTGCAGCATTGAGGGATGATCCACCTGGACCAGTGCAGCACCCCTCCTCATTCACTATCCAAGGAACAATCTTGGTGTGTACAAGGGTGGATGGGGGCCCACTGGCCAGGGTTGTAGAAGCCAGAACCTCATAGGAGGCCAGAAGTGCGTGGAGTAAGATTAAACAGTATTGGGTGTTAGTGACACCCATGGAGGCATTGGTGAGGGCAATGTGGGCCTTATTCAGCTTGGTAAGCTGAGGGGCCATAGGCGCGGAGTCATCTAGGCGAGCTTGTGTTAACTGGATCCAGTTATTGAAGATGGCAGTGCTGCTCGAGGCACCACCAAATGTGGTTTTCAGCTTGTCAAACTTGTGTTTGAAGGTGGGGAGGGATGTATTGTCTATGATCAATGAGTAAACATCCTGCTTGCAGTACAAGTGTAGGTATGCTTTAGACCTCCATTGGATGGAGTTCCACTCATCAATATCACCACCTGCTGGCATAGTGTTGAAGGTGATGACATCCTCAGCCTCATTGAGACTGAGGATCACCTTAATGATCCCTGACCATTGAGCCCAGTCTGAACCATCAAACAATGGAAGTTGAATGCCTGAGGGCATGCTGAAGGTGTTACCAAATGCATTGCCAATGCATGTGGAGGCTGTGCTGGATCCAGTGGCGCCTGCAGAGGCACCAGCAGCGGGGGTTGTGGTGGAAGACATATGGGATGTTTCTGTCAATGAGGAGTGGTCAGCAACAGATCTCTTCTCTGATTTAAGCAACAGGGAGGGCTTTACTACTCCTGTCTGTGGTACTGTATGGCCAGAATACTATCATGTCCTGCCCCTTATGCATGTGGATGATACAAGGATCTAAGATCCAGGGAGAAGACCAGCAGCTGTGTCCTCATTCCTTTTGCATCATGGATTTCAAATGGATACAGCTTGTCACCACTCAGCTGGTGAAGGCTTTGTTTGTGGCTGTTCCTAGTCCATATGCATAGAGGGGATTCTACTCAGTGTTTGGTTCCACTATATGCTCATATGAGCTGGCTGGCTGCCAGGTTATGTTTAGGACATGGCTCAAACACTGCATGATGGTGGTATGTGTGTAGTGAAAGTAGTGTTGCCCAAGGCTGTCTGCCTTAGCCTCCTTGGCCTGTTGGCTGCCTCTTCCCACCTAGGGCGGTTCACTACCCCCTTTCCCTTTGCCACATTCCAAGGTTGGTGTCTAGCTGCAGAAGGCCAAAGGCCAACACCCCCTAGAGCCTGCACCGGGTTTTACACTCCCATGGGTGGAGAGATCCTGCACACAGTGTGGAGCATATGAGACAGCATGTGCTAAGCTCCACAATACACCCCCCAGTGGGGAGTGCACACCTAGATATGTATTATAGGGCTGCTAGATCCATGCCAAGTGCATATGCAGGGGCCAGGGGATAGCAGGGACTACTACTAGGACTATAGTGCATGACTTACAAAGGCGGGGTTGCTTGCCATGGTTCTCCATCCACTAACAGTCCATCCTAGGCTTGTGCAAGGCTGGTGAAGCCCCAGCACAGACCTGTGCACAGTGTGTGCCCATAGCAACACAGTGACTAGCTCAGTGGAGTAGAGGGTGCAGGGCCCATAACCTGATGAATAGCATTGGGTACTCATAGGGGTTGATGGAGACCTGAGAGTGTGAGAGTGCGGTAAAGCAAGAGTGATAGGAGAGTAGAGCAAGGTTTTATCTAGCACACCAGTTAGAGTGATAGAACTGGAGCCTAGGAGCGTACATCATACTCTACTTATACTACTACAGAGGTGATGCCGTCACAGTATGTAACTACAAGGCATTGACTTTTCGCAAGCTGTCACGCTCCCAAAAAGGCAGGTTTGAAATGTAAGCATTGAACGCGTCGGGTTTTCCCCCTCAATATTATAACTCAGAATGTAGTAGTTTTAGTAAGCAATAAAAAAATACTTGTTTTCTGTATCTAGGGTATTTCCTTAATTGGTGCTGACTAAATCCCTAAAGCGGCCAGTGAATTTAACACAATAATTCCTATGAGCTTACTAATCATCTAAACCTCTGAGTAAGAAATTATTCTATAAACGTGTTTTCTAAGTAATAACTAAAATAAGCTACTATTAATATTAAATACTATTCACTGCAAGCCCTGGCCCTCTGAGGCAGCCAGGAAATGGAAGCGTGCATTTGCAGATGTGGAGAGGGCATCTGCCATTTATTCAGCATAAGAAACTTATATTTTGAAGGGATGCAGACTTAGGGGTGAATTTCGCCTTGTGAGTTTTCTTCTTATTATGATAACAACTATCTTACATTTTCATTGTCTATTACATCAGCAGAGCCTGTGTCCACAAATGGAAGTAGACTTTTCCAGCACTTTCCCAGTCCCAGCCAGCAGGCTCCGCTAAGGTAATAGACAAGCAAAAACATGGAATAATTGACATTTCGATAAGTCAAACACAGAGAAAATATCAGTGGGCTCCACTCCAAGGTGGGCTTTCCTCCATGCTGCATCTCAAGGCCACACTCCCACAAAATATATAAATAAAGATCTATAATAAAAATCCACTTATTGTTAGAAATTTGAACAGAGAGGCTGCCTGCTGCACTCAAATAAATCTAACATTTTTTGACTTAGTTTGACAGCATTTACTTAACTCATCGTTTAACTACAATTGGGTAAGTGGGCTAAGGCAGATGCCCTCTCCGCATCTGCAAATGCATGCTTCCATTTCCTGGCTGCCTCAGAGGGCCAGGGCTTGCAGTGAATAGTATTTAATATTAATAGTAGCTTATTTTAGTTATTACTTAGAAAACACGTTTATAGAATAATTTCTTACTCAGAGGTTTAGATGATTAGTAAGCTCATAGGAATTATTGTGTTAAATTCACTGGCCGCTTTAGGGATTTAGTCAGCACCAATTAAGGAAATACCCTAGATACAGAAAACAAGTATTTTTTTATTGCTTACTAAAACTACTACATTCTGAGTTATAATATTGAGGGGGAAAACCCGACACGTTGAATGCTTACATTTCAAACCTGCCTTTTTGGGAGTGTGACAGCTTGCGAAAAGTCAATGCCTGTAACTACAATACAAGGCATCACTAGTACAATAGAGACAATAAAGGAACTAAAGGAGTTCCCTACCAAGAACAAAGGACGTCCTAGAACAATAGGAGACCTGGAACAATGATATCATAATGACATCAGAGATAATGATAACAATAAGAAGGTGAGTACAATAACATAGTCCACATTGTAGTCCATGTGATATGATGTCATTGTACAGATGATCTCATAGATAAGAAATATGTACAGTATCTAGATATCTAAGATCATTAGTCCATAATCTAATCTACCTACAGTGTTCTAAGTGCTAAGTAGTCCATAGAGCCACTAAGTGCGGCTAGCACTTATCAACAGAGTTTGAAGAAACAACTTGGTCAACAGACCAACTAACGATGAGGCAATTCAGTCAGATCTGAGAACATAAAGTATACATGTCTTACTCCATTACTTTTGCTGCATCTGATAGCCAACCGTTGGGTTTAACATGATAACACCATATTGGAAACCTTTGCCAGAGGATTGTCTAATATATGTAGAATGAGATAAGTACCTTATTGAGATAAATAAGAAAGGACAACCTTTATGGTGTTTGGGGCCATGTCACTGCTATCAAGTTGGACTGAGAAGCATTCATCATCATCACTACCTGAGGGATCCATGCGAGCTTGTGAAATCTGGTATCTCAGAATAAATTTTGAGAAGGACAGTATCACAACAGTCCACTGAATGTTCAATTTATCTGTATACAATATCAGACAATGATGGACAGTGGGTCAGGAGTAACTCACCATTAATGCCCATTTCAGTAGCACACAACCAAGTGTTCTATTATCTACATTTCTCAGCCCAGTCCAGTCATATGGGAACAAGCAAATCAATAGGTTTGCTCTAGACACCATCTGATGGAAATGAAACAAATTTTGTTTACAATAACCATAAAACTCAATACATTTATCACCTATCAACAGAACTATCAACAGAACATTCTCTATATCTGGTGAACAATGGGGATGTCTTCCTTCCCAGCATCACCTTCAACAGCTTTAAGTGAGTGACCAAATGGTGGGGCAAGATCAAAGGAGGATGGGCACTGTTACGGTCGACCCTTTGGACTTACCAGAGTAATAGTGATGTCGTGATTTGGAGTCTCGGACTCTTACTTACCAGTTGTGGCTACGGTAGTAAGTAGTAATTAGTCACGGACTTGTAGTCTCAGTCAGCACCTCAGCGATCGCATGTGATTGCTGAGTGATTCCTAGGATCGGTGTAGTAGGGTTCGAGCTACTTACGCCATAGGACAGTTCCGTTCAAGAGGCGCTTTAAAGCCCTCGAGTATCTGTATAAGTAGTAGTCGACAAAGACCAAGAAACGCCATCTTGGTCTTCTTCAATTGCCATTGATCTTCCACATCAAACGCTCTACTCCCTTCTCATCTCTTTCAGCATTGTGTGTAGTTGTCACCTGATCCGGCAGATACACCGGCAGGTTGAAGTCTATTTAGGCCAGCGTGACTTAGGAAATCTGCTGCTAGCCCTGTCGTTGTATTGAGGAAGTTGCCTCTACGTTCGACTCGTATCACGCTTATTGTCCTCTCGCCCAGAAATCCGTTCAAGTCGAACGAGCGCCGTGGCAAGGCGTAACAGGCACGCACCATTCATGAAGACATGTGACGAGTGGCTTTGAGCCTACTGACACAATCCTGACACAAGAGCTGGGAAGTGTGCAAACAGGCAAACTGATCTGATTCAGAATAGAGATATAAGCAATAATAAAAATGTAGATTTAGATCTTGTGAAAAGTGGACAGGTTACTTTAAACATTGAACCAGCTACTTGATTTGAAGGCTAGCAGTTAACTCCAAAGACAGATAATTTCTATAGTAGCAGTAATAAATACAAATGTGTGTGTCAACACAACATCATACTTCATTGCCTCATAAGGATGTTTATTCCTTGGCCAGGCCCATCACTGGGATAAACAATGAATTGGTTGAATCCATATGATGAAGGACAAACCTTTCCATATAAGACAGAAATGGAGATCCAACCTCCACAAGAGCTACGCAAACCCCCATGTATCTGAATGAAGATAGAGTATTCTGAGAGAATATATGAAACAAAAACACACTGAGCAATGGCAAACCAAAGCAACAATCTGGGTGGTGGTTGCGAGACATATGGTTTCCTTTTCCCAATAAAGAGAACAGCTATTTCCCCATTCCAGGGGATGCGAGGAAAGTCACACTGTAAGTTTGGGTTTGGGAAAGAACAATAGTTAAGGTTTAGATAGCTGGTGACTAAGATCTTGTAACCAGCAACATGTATGAGGGTATTGAATACCTCAGGCAGCAAGGCCCTTGGCAAGAAGAATGCGCTTTCAATGTCCACATAAGGAAGGTTGATAATATCCCTATGGGGAGGTGACACTGTGTGAAAGATGTGAATGATGTGTTGGTGAGGCCACCTTCCCCAGAGATAGCCAGTTACTGTGCAAGGTTTAGTCTGAAGCATCAGAGAAAGAATATCAGTCATCTGAATGAATGAAAAGTGGAAAGACTTACAGGGACATTACAGGGTGTGCAATGGTAAATGACCATTGTCATTGTCTAGTCAGCAAAAGATGGAAGGTGTACATTGCCTCACATCAAAAAGTGCAACACGCACTTTAAATCCTGTGTCTGCCAAGTTTAACCCAACCCTAGAATAACCCAGATTATATTGTAAAATGTGAGCAGTGCATAAAATTCGGAATCCAAATCATAAAGCAACAGTGGGCCGGACGGCCATCAAGGCCCAGCAACATCACAAAGCAACGGCACATCAAACAAAGAGGATTCAATTCAAGATTGCATTGTTATGGATTCTTAGGTCAGCTAATGGCCCCAATGCCATTTGTGCCTTCACGCGCAAGCACATATCAGAACAATACACCACCATTGTTGCCTGCTTCTTCATTACAGATCATAGTTCACTGTGATACAATATTGGATTTGCGCCTATCGCAACATTACGTCATCAATGCTACCTGTTCTAGGGGGTCAGAATCCATTGTCATATTATTTTAGGCTAGCCTCACATTGTGCGAAGGGTAAATTGCGATGCTGTAAGGACACTGAGGGGTCCTAGTGTGAGTTCAAAGGTGGAGGGTGTTCCGACTCCAGAGGGAAGGGAAGGGGAAGTGAAGGATTAGTTTCGAGTGCCCTCGTTTGGGCCTGACTCGAACTGGCTTCACTCGTGAAGAAGGGGGAAGTTGGCGACTTGGGCACTCTCAATTCTGAAGGTAAAAGGGTAGTTTTAAATACAAAGAGACAAGTAGCTAATGTAGGAAAGGGGAAGGTAAAACGAGGGGTTCGGGAATGGGAACGCGTGGCCGAAGGGGTGACAAAACGCGTAGTTTCGAGCCCAACGCTCGGGCTGGCCTTACACCTCCCGGGGGGTCAAAATCTTGACCGTCCCCGGTCAAGCTACTTCTAAAAAAAATCGGACAGTTTTAGAGACGAAAATGATGATATTGAAGCAAAAAAAGGTGAGGGGTGAAGGTAATTGTAAGTAGTATTTAAAGGGAAAGGGACAATGCACGAAGACGTCGCGTGTCTTGAAGGTGTTGAAGGTGTGCTGGGTTCGACTGTTGCTGACGTTTTCGTATTTGATCCCGAATTTGCACGCGAGAGTGGCGGTGGTCGGGACATCGATGGGTGTCGAAGGTCGAACAGTGGTGAACCTGAGGTCGAAGCGAAAGGGAGGTGGGCTAGACAATCGAGGGGGAAAGACGGGGAGTGAAAGGCGAAGTCGCGCGTGGTGATGGGGGAGCTGCGTGTCTTCGACTTGCGCTTGCGAACGTCTTCGTGTGCGGTGTTGAAAGACTTGCGCGCGTTCGGCTCGCGTTCGCGGGCGTTGTCGTGTGTCGAATCGAGTGACGAAGTTGTACCTCCCGGGTCGAAAACGAAGCGCCTGTCGCAAGGCGTGTACTGCTGCCCGAAGGCGTCGCATATCTTGGGGTTGCCGAGGTCTTCATTCTTAGTCTCGGACTTGCGCGGCTGGGTGGTGGAGGTCGTCGAAACGTTGAGGAGTGTCGAAACGAAGAGTGTGGTGGTAGTGACGAGAGCGAAGATGAAGTTGAAATGGGTACGACCGGAACTAGATAGAGGGAACGGGGGAGAGGCGTGAAGGAAACGAGGCGCGAGCGAGTCTTCTAGTGGCGAAGCGAATAGGGGAGGGAGGGTGTCGTCTATTGAAGATGGGTGGTGATGCTCCGGAGAATTCTTTGCGGCAATATCGAAGGCGGACGCAAGCTCAGAGGCAATAGGCAGGAGGTCACGAGTCGAGAGGGCAGGCGAAAACTCAAAGGTCGAGGAAGAAAGGAAGGGAGTAGGCAAAGGGTTAGGAGGGGAAATCGTCAGGGCACACGGTACGGATCGGTCGTTCGTCACTAAAAGCGCGGGCGTCGACGAGACTTCCGGTGACATCACTGCGGGTGGTGGTGCGAGTAAGCGTGTATGAGAATCAGCGTTAGGGGCATGCAAGGAAACGATTTCGCGCAGAAACGGGTCGAGCTTCAGGGCCGGGGTCTCAGACGGTGACGGGGTCGACAGCGTTAGCTCGGGTGAGGGAGGCATCGACGGGGAGACTTGATATGCGGACCATGATGTAGGAGGAATGATCGGGAATTCGGGAACATTGTTGGTACACGAGGACATAAGCAACAGGGAAGTCAACGTCGTCGGAGTGGCCGAGGGTGAAGACGCTTGCTCGGGCTCGGGCGGATCATCCATTGCCGATTCCGCAGAGGGTAAGACTTCCGGGCACGTTGATGCGATAGACGTCAAAGGGGGAGAGGTCGGAGATATCGAAGTGATCGAGGGTGAAAGCGTGTGTTCGGGCTCAGGTAATTGATCCACTACTGACTCGGGCACGAGCGAGGGGACGTGGTTAATGAACGGGCATACAAGCGAGGTCGAAGGGAAGTGTAGGGAAGAAGGGAACTTACAGGTTCCCCAAACCGAGAGTACCCGGCTTAATTGATGCCTTCGGTCGTGCAGTGATCGCGGTGGATTTGATCAACGTAGATGAACTAGATATACTCGATGACGAGGTCAACCCATTCATTGTGAGGGCAGAACGGCCAATAGAAGTGCTGCTACTTCCACCCATGCGGCTGAAAAAATCGTTATCTTGATTGAAGAGCGGGAGGGGGGCTTGATCCTCGATTATGGTAGGGTCGTTCGTATCGGCCATGTCCGCGTTGTCGGTAATCCATCTACCATTCTCCTTGAACTCCACGACGAATGCGTCGGCAGCGCTGATGACATCGCCGATCAGCTTGTCGCCTGGGTCGATGACGCGAGCCTCTGAGAGAGAGGGCGCCAGAGGGGTAATTTGTGCCTGTTGGCTCAGTGCCCAGGGTCACCTGCCAGATACGGTGCTCCTCGGTACGATTAAACTTGGCCGCAAG
Source organism: Lactarius evosmus (assembly GCA_951394315.1). Classification (NCBI taxonomy): domain Eukaryota; kingdom Fungi; phylum Basidiomycota; class Agaricomycetes; order Russulales; family Russulaceae; genus Lactarius; species Lactarius evosmus. The sequence continues at coordinate 2,429,585 of OX596130.1, read as the reverse complement.
ATCACGGTGAAGCGCACTTGTTGTAGAAACGTAGGAGGTGGTAAAATAAAACTCCTTGTCGCCGTGAACCATCCGATTGGCAGGTTCATCCGTCAGGAGGAGGTAGCGGAAGCGTGGCGGATGTAGCTCTATGGAAGGCTCTCCTTGAATGCCACGGGTGATGACCCTTCTTTTGATGGGATCTTGCTTTGGCGTACCATATCTGCGCACGGCGCGTGAGTAGGACAGGCACCCTTAATGGTACGGTAGCACGTACAGGTGGGTAAGCCAGTCCAAGACGGCCTCAGGAACATACTCAAAGTCGATGCCTTCGACAAGATTCTCCTTCAATCCCCCGTCATTTTCGAGTAAAGAAGAATTGTCGACAGGACCGAGATCATCTTCTTTGACGCTCCCTTCTTTATCAACCTGACCAGTGGCAGCCTTCTCGAAGCGTCTGTACCAAGACTTTGAGAGGAGTGCCCATGTTGTTCCCTCCACGAGAGGCATGCCACGCATGGCTTCGACGGTGTGGAACTGAAGGAGGGTAGAAGAAGGGAGGTCTTCGCGAATTGAGTCATCGAGGGATGGGTTAATTTGATGTGGGGCTGGGAGAAGAGTTGATTTAAGGACATCGGGCTCGCCCTGAGCGTCCATGTAAGCGTCAATATCGCTGGGAGTGGGATCGGATAAGGGAGGGGTGGTATCGTCGAGACGCGTGCTGCGCGTGACGGGGGAAGACGCGGTTGGATCTTCGGACGCAGAGCGTTTCCGGGAGGACGCGGATGTCGACGATTCCATTGAGAGCGATCTATATCGTTTACGGCCCTCTGCAGTGGACAAAAGAGTGGGGTGTGAAGGCGCCGAGGAGTTTGACAAATTCTGCATAGCCAGGCGGGGAAATGTCTTGCGTTGTCTCCTGAACCCCTCCAAGTTTTTCTGTTCTGCAGTTCTGAGCGCTGAGCTTCTACCACCACCCGTTCGGGGATCTACTTTCTTCTCACGGTCATCACTGCCTGTGGCGCCCCTCAGTTGAGCTCTCTCCGCTTCCGACTCTTGACTCTGATGGGTGTACAGAGTATGTCCTGCTCTCCCTCTTTGCACCTGATACCCACCTCTCAAGTTTCTTGTCAGCCAAGCACTTCTTGAGCGACCCTGCTTCTCTCGTCGTACAGTCACTCCAGGGGCTATGCGCGATCAATCCCAAGCTTGGCCTTGATACCACAAACAAAGGTTCGTCCATTCGTACTACATGCCCCAGACTAAATTGAACCCCCTATTATAGTCGTATTCCTCGCTGACCAAGACAAGTCCACAGTTGCACTCATTTGTGGCGGGGGTTCCGGTCACGAACCCTCTCATGCGGGCTTTGTCGGTGAGAGCCAACTTGGATGTGGTGCCATCACGGAATACAAATCCGGGGTTTTGAACTAGGCAGCGGCATGTTGACGGGTAATAATGCCAATTTTGGCAGCTGGCTTTGACGTTCATTGGCGTTAGCTGCCGTATGTGGCAACGTATTTGCCTCTCCTGGACCCACCCAGGTACGCCGTGCAATCGAACTCGTTGACAACGACAATGGGTGAGATCGACAACTGGGCACACTTTTCGATCAACTCATCATTGCGACTGTTTCGTAGGTCCCTTATCATTGTCAAGTAAGCCATATCCCATATCTTCCACCATCTAAAATCAAACTACCATAAAGAAATTATACGGGAGATGTGCTCAACTTCGGTCTTGCCAAAGAGCAATTCGCAGCGCAACATCCCTCCAAGGCGAATAAAGTCAGGTTTCTTGTCGTTGGAGATGACGTCGCCGTGGGCAAGACACAGGGGAATATAGTCGGACGCAGGTAACGCGCTCTCTGGCATCGCTCTACCCTTATTTGCTAAGTCTACCAGGGGCCTTGCTGGGACGGTCCTTGTGTATAAGATTGCAGGCGCATTGGCCCAGACCGGTGCAAGCCTTGACGAGGTTTATTCTGTGGCTGAATGGGTATCGAAAAATATCGCCACAGTCGGCGTCGGTCTGGAACACTGCCACGTAATATCGAGTCCATTCGAGTCCGGACTTGTTGACCCTCGGGTTCTTCTCACAGGTACCTGGGACTGCTGCGAGCGAAGCGCATCTGGGTTCTTCGGAAATCGAAATCGGAATGGGCATACACAACGAAGCTGGGGCTCAGCGCGTCTCCCCTGTACCTCCTCTCAACGAGCTCGTCCAAGTTCTGCTCGACCTCCTCTTATCCCAGAGCGACCCGGAGAGGGGATTTCTTCCTACCCAGGGTTCGGGAAAAGACAGCGTCGTGCTTCTTGTCAACAATCTTGGCGGTGTGAGCGAGCTCGAACTTGGGGGAATCGCGCGGGAGGTTGTCACCGCACTGACGGGCAGGGGCGTGTCGGTGCAGAGGCTGATTAGCGGAACTTTCATGGTCCTTCATTCTACTCATTTGCCACCGCGTCCCCGCTGATGCGGGTACATCTCAGACAAGTTTGAACATGCCCGGCTTTTCTCTCACCTTACTGCTTCTTCCGTCGTCGTCCTCTGATATTGCTCCATCGTCGGACGTCATACTTCGCTTGCTCGACGTGAGCACCTCCGCCCCTGGCTGGAAATGGACTTCCGGCGCTGTGCCAACTGCGCCAACTGCACCGCCAGCTGCCCTCCGATCTGAACATGCCGCAGATCAAGGGCAAAGAGTGCGTGCACAGGATGTGCATGGGTTCGTGCGCTCTGTGGAAAGGGCATGCAACGCTCTGGACAAGGCCGAGCCCGAAATCACCCAAATGGACACCGTTGCCGGTGATGGGGACTGTGGCGTGACACTACAAACAGGCGCAAATGGTACGCCTGCAACCCCCTACGAATCACCAGCTACGACTCACTGCGCCTCGATAATGCAGCCGTGCTTGCGCTTCTCCGCGCTGGCTCGATCGGTGGTGAAGATGTCGTCGGCGCTCTCATCGCTGTGTCTGAAGTAGCGGCCGAGAAAATGGGTGGCACTAGCGGCGCATTGTATTCGTGAGTTTTCCTCCGTCTCTTGGCAACGTCACATTTATCCGGCGCAACTAGCATTTTCTTTTCCGCTCTGGCGCAGGCGCTGTCCTCTTCAGGCGCTGGCGTAGCAACCGCAGAAGACTGGTCTCGTGCCGTCTCTGCGGCACGCGAGCGGCTGTACACATACACGCGGGCGCGCCCCCCATCCCGCACCCTCGTCGATCCTCTCGCCGCATTCGTCGACGCGTTCTCTGCCAGCCCGTCGGACCTGAGAAATGCGGTGAGGAAGGCCGGAGAGGCCGCTGAGGCAACGAGGGACGTTGAGGCCCGCGTTGGTAGGAGCGCGTATCTCGAGGGAGGGCTGTTAAAGCGGGAGAAGGTGCCAGACCCGGGTGCTAGGGGCGTCAAAGTACTCTTGGAAGCATTGGCAGGGGATAACTCGGTATAGGGCAGCAGGTGCCCTTTGTATAAGAACTTAAGCGCGATATACGAAAATAAGTGGTGATGTATTGTACGATGTGTCGCTTGTGTCGATCAAAATACATTTGGTTGTCCTGCTCAATAGGCAGAATCGAAAGCTGCGTCCGCGCCAACGTTCATTCATCTGCTCACAATGCCACCGACCCTACTGCTGCTAGGCCACACAGGCACAGTAGGTGCAGGAGTTGGGGCGGTCGCGAAGGTAGACGCAGACGCAGACACGGCAGCGGCGGCAGCTGGGAGCGCGTCGCCCGCCGTGCCCGTGCAGAAGGGCCGCTTGAACACATTCCTCGGCCTGGCGATCTTTTTCGGCCCTTCGTCCGGGGAGACGCACGAGTGTAAGAATCTGGAGATAACCTTCAGTCACTGTAGAACGCAGACGACTATATATTGTGTACCTGGAGATAACTATGGTATGGTGTTAGCGGGTGTAACGTATGCTGGCGGCTGTAATACTACGTACCCTTCAGTCACTGTAGAACGCAGACGACTGAAGGATAGGTTCGTGTACCAAACGCTCGTATATACTACGCATCACGTGCCCGTATGACGCAGCGACGCACTGACGTCACGGTCTTTTCCTTACAACGAGCTAACGCCGCATTGGCCTGTGCGAACCTTGAGAAGCCCTATCCTCGTAACGTCCTGTCAGAAGCGAGGGGCGAGATGAAGGTGGGCACGCGGTGCTCGGTTTGTCCGTAGGCAGCGAGGTACTGGACCACCTCGCCTGCTCTGTGTGCTGTGGGAATGAGGATAGGATGCTTAGCGACAGCACCTGAGCACGTTTTTCAGGCATTGTTGGGTTGGGGTCTCATCGCGTTGAGCAAGGGTGGCTGAAGGCGGGGTACTGTCCCCCAGCCCATCCACAAACTCGCCACATACCTCTGAGAGACACACTGAGCGCATGTCAATGACACCATGAAAAGATCCATTTCGCTTTTGACTTTTGGCCACTACTGATACATGGTTCCACAAAACAGTTCTACACATCGTTCTCATTTACAACACTACAGTATTCTGACCTCCCGTTGTCTGTCCCATCACCGCCTATACCCACATTGCAAATTCGCTTGTCCACCCGGTTCCTATTCCCCTTGGTCCATCGCGTCCTCAGAATCTGGGAAGTTTATCGACTCGTGAATGTAGTTGTGGGCCTCAACCGTGTCTGATAGTGCCGCCATCCTTCGCCTCTGTGTTCCTCTCGCGATAGCCGTCTCTTCGTCCCGAAACTTGTCCTCGGCCTCTCTCAGGTCGAACGCATCGTGTGGCTGCTGAGATCGCATCAACAGTAACCTGTACCACTCTAAATCGTCTCCTATAACCGGAAATGTGTTTGATGACAGCCCCGCACACCAGATATCATATGCTGTAAACCTAGCGTCGTGGTTTTTGTGTTCTGGCACGGGCGGAAACTTCACCACAGCTTCGTCAGACGCGAGCGCGAGGACCATTCGGATAACCGGTGGTAATGGTACAGATTCGCCCTCAGGGAAAAGGCCGACACTGAACGGATCCATACCGTCGAACAGCTTTTTGTCGATTCCAGCCTTGAATTTTTTATCATTCTTGACTTGAATGAGTATTGCTGACACCGTGCGCCGCGACAGCTTTTGTGTGTTCAAGCAAATCGGAAGGACAATATCGATGCCACGTTGGTTGTCCACGCACATGACCATCGCGCCTCGCGTGATGAATTTCCACAGATGTTCCGTCGAGACCATGTCGGGTTTTTGGATCTTGATGACGTGGTTGAACCAAGTGCTGTAGCCCTCGAAGGCCACATGAAACGGCTCGTCCTTGCTGGATTTATAACAAAGTTGCGGCTTGCCGATTTTCAACTTCTCGTACGCCGGCTCTGGAAGCAACGCCCTCATGAAGTCGTTAACGGAGACCACTCTCGTAGCAGATCGATCACGTGCGTGCATGATGATTAGCGCCGCAACCAGTTCCCCACGCTGCCCACGATCAATGCAGCTCAAGCTCGAATTCTCTGCCAGGTATCGCGCGGCTCCAACAGGCGACATAAGCTCACGAGCGGCCTCGGCTAGGATCGGCTCCGACCCAGCGATTGTGATCAACTTTTCGAAACCGGTGGTTGCTGCGACACAAAGTCGCATGTGACGCTCAATCTGGGTGTGCGCCACTTCCTGACCATATCCGTATGCGAGGTCAATATCGAGGGCGAATCGTACGGAGAGGCAAGCCAGCGAGCCCGGTCCTCTTGCATCCTTCAATTCGATGGGGCCATCGAGTAGCTTCGCCTTGGCGAACTTCATAAAGTCGTCTATACTGGAGCCATCATCTTCCTGCCCCCCCACAGAGGCGTCGTAAAGAGAGCCGAACCTTTTAAAGGCAATGAATTAGTGATACTCAGAAGAAAATGCGAAACACTCGTACAGTGGCCGGCCTAGGTGCGATATCCATTGGTTCTCGGTCACTCGACCCAGCGTAACTGTATTCTCTAATGCCGGGAACGCGAGGTCGTCAAAGCTAGTTTCTGATATTGGGTGAATCAGTGGAAGCTCGCGATCCACCACCCGACGCGAAGAGTCTGATCCTATCTCCGGCGAGAATAAACGAAACTTTGCGGCTGTTGAGAGAAACAGAGAGAATATCGGAAGTTGGACAATAGCGCGTAAAACACGACGCAATTCTGAGAACAGTGACCATTCTCCCGCCAGATAATTGGTCAGCATATGGCTCTCATCAAAAGCGAGTATAACGAGCGGTCGCCGTGGCCCAGCGTCTGAGTCCAGTAGTCCTGCAGGGTCGACGAAACGAGTGAGCTCCATTGCCATTTCTTTAACGCTGAAGCCCCGTAGCTTGTATTTGGGGCTGGCCGCACCCCTCCCCGGAACCACCTGGCTATTTTTCACGAACTTGAAATCGTTGGTCATTCTCACAGACTTGGGACCCTCAGAAGCTCACCTCGTCGGCACTGTTAACTACCTCTTGAAAGAACTCTTGCCGATATTTGTTCGGAGCTTCGAACGATTGCCCGTGGGTCATGTGGTGACGGAAAGCCGTCGCTAGTTTCTCTTGACGACTCTGAATAAGTAAAACCAATCTGTTTCGCTCGGTGTCGGACAACTTGCGAACGTCCTCCGCGGGCATTTCTTCCACGTCGGGTAATTGTAGTTCGTGTAGTAAGCGTTTCAGGCGGTCGCTGGTGACATAGAGTAGCGAGAAAAGAAATCCATGGAGCTTCCTTACGACCATAACTTTGTCCAAATCCTTAAATGTGGTGGACAGCCAAGTATGCAGTACCGCATCAACAGGAGGAAAGCCTTTCAAAGACAGGAATATTAGTATTAGTATGCACGAAAGTGAACTAGTACGGGACTTCAGACCTTTGGTTCCATCACCACGTAGGCACATAGGTATTGTAATAATTTTCATCGCGACTTGATCTATCATCCGGGATTTCCCCGTACCTGAAGAATTTGCGATACTCGTGCACCGAGCGTAAACAATTCTCCGCTTGTCGAGATGAGTAGAGATGGTCTTAAGCAGGACCTCTGCAGCGTCGCCACGGAATTTTGCGCCCCACGATATTAGCGCAGCTATCATTGGATGTGATTGAGAATACGTTGAAGAACCAGGAAAGGATTCGTACCTTCTCTTGAGACTGTGTCCAAGAAGGGGGTTCCCTCCGACGTCGTAGGAGTCGGAAGCGATTTCTTGAAAAATATGCCTAGACTCGAGATGAGTTTTGTCAGCACGACAGAATCGAGAGACATACGATTTTTTAAGAGACGATGCCAGTCTTCTTTTTTCGCTACATCTCTCAATAGCTCATAGAACGCTCCGCCTTGGAGCTGAACGTCCTTTTCAAAATCCTCTAAGGGCGTGATGAGTTCCTTCAGGCCGTCATTTTTCGAGAAGGCTCTATTGACGGTGTCCCAAATGGTGGGTAGCACTTCTTCCAGATCCGCATCGGAATCATCAGAGTGGATAAATCTCCTAAACAACTTGCAATTTCGAACAACATCATCCGGGATAACAGGATCTGGCAATTCCATTTGGTGGGTAGTGCTTGTGGCCATAGATGATAAAGGTGTAGGGGTCGTTACTAGGGGTGGTTGGTTGGTAAAATTCAGTAGGGAGGTCTGGAAGCCCCTAATGTGTGGCAAAACAGTCGGTCACAGACAGGTGCGTTTTAATCGCGCATTTCCCACGCTTCAACATGTGCCGGTCAGTTGATCACTGCATGCAAAGCAGGGTTTTCAGTCAAATAAAACTTGTGGAAAACTCTGTGGAGTGTTAACCTCTTATCAGAGTTTATTTTTCGGAAAAACTTTGAAAAAAAGAGTTCAAGTTGTTATTATAATGGCCCAGGCATTCACAAAAAGAGTTTGATTAGAAAACTGATCACGTGAGATTTTCCCAGCTCATTTGGCAGGGACTGGGGAGGGAAGTCTCACATGACTCGGAAAATATTTAAACTTTTTTTTTAAGAGCTCAAACTTTTTTTTCTAGGGTTTTGCGGAAAAATAAACTTTGATAAGTGGTTAACACTCCTACAGAGTTTTCTACGGGTTTTATTTGTGTGAAAACTCTGCTTTGCATGCAGTGGATGTAATTCTGCAGACACACATGACCGAAAAAGTCACGTTTTTCGGCCACAACCAAAAGTCCGAATTAAACACAGACATTTCTGAAAGTTCAGCCACTTAGAATATTTTCGATGATGTAATATTTTTATGAAATGCTCACTTTTAAGTAACAAGTCCAAACATTCAAATAAATACAAAGTCAATTATCTAAGCGGGAACAAGAAAAAATACAAGTTGATTATCTAAGTGGGAACACAAGAAAAATACAAGTTGATTAACTATGTGGGAGGGGGGTAATACATTGGGATGTATGGTACAGGGTATTGATAGGGCTGGGGGTAGTAACCAAACGATGATGGAGCAGGTTGCAAGAGAGAGAGTGGTGGCATGGGAGTATAGCGAGGCGTGTACATCGGTGCATGCATTGGAGCACATATTGGGGCATTCGCAGCCTGTGGGGAAGGGAGACAGGCAGGAAGGGACACTGGCGGCACTGCTGAATGCACCGGTGGTAACTCCACAGCAGCCTGCGCTTGTGTATTGGAAGTGGCTGACTGTGTGTTGGGTTTAGCATGCTTGCCAGATTGCTCTCTGGCACCATATGGGTCATCACCGAGGTGATTCCACTTATGGTTGGGTTCACCAATTAGCTCAGCCATAAGTGCGCTGTTGACCTTGCCACAGTGTTTCTTGCCCAGATTCACACCCATGTGCCCAGCTGTTTCTGTCTAGGAATGTTGATTCAGGGCAATCACCTCCTTTTCAGGAAGTAGCTTGCTGTTGTTGGTCCCTGATACTAGCACATTGAGATGAGAGTGAATTGAACAGACCAATTTCACCATATCTGGTGTAGCCCTCAGCACCTGAGCCAGCAGCTGCCATGACAGTGTGATAATTTTGTCAACAATGCAAATTAATGACACGGCAGCGTTCTCCTGTTGTCGGGTGGCATCTTTGGCAGTGTTACCATTGTTCTGGGCTTGGTGTAAGTCTGGTGCAGCTGGACACAGCTGAGTGGGTGCTGAGTGTCCATCCACCTTCCCAAAGTAATGCTGCACGGTGTTAGGGCAGCTTGGCCCTTAGCTGTGAAATTGTCTATATTCGTCCAGTCTTGGACCGACTGGCCACCTGGAGCAACAACCACCTAACTTAGCCATCAGTCCCCACACCACCAACTCACACTTTCCCCACATCAATCTTGTATCGATTCGACTCACCTCATGTACTCCTCTTCTCTTTCCCCCACCTTGTCTTAATATTTGTTGCTCCTTCCCCTTGAATGCTCACCCCTACCGCCCTCATCAGACAACCCTCAATTGTTGTACCTTGCGTTTTGTGGGCCAATGCCCTGAGTTCCTCCACTCCCGACTGCAACAATGATGGCCTCAAGTGCCTCACCCCCTTTTACCATTCGACTATTCCCCATTCTTTTCAACACCCTTTCCTTCATGCTTCGTCGCTTGCATCTTCAGTCCAGGCTGATCAACATCATGCCTTTGTCTCCATCCTCATGTAGTAGTCTTATGTCGCGCTCTCTGTCTAGGACACAGGCACACCCCATATTTCGTTATTTCTGTTACTATTTCTAACTGTTTTTTGTTATACTATTAGTGCATGTTGTGCTCATCTTCAGTGCTGTTGCTCAGCCATGATGCCCTTTCTCCAAATTCCCCCTCTTTTACCCATGCCTTATGTTTCTACACTGCACGTTATCCTTGTGTTCTCACCCATTGACTCCCTCTCCAACCAGGACTTTTCGATTACCTTTCCCCTCTTTCAATTCCCTCCTCACAACTTTCGACTTCGTACTTTTCCACTTTCAATACACCCTAGGTATGGCTATGGATGTATATAAGAGCTTTCAGTACTGTGTAAAATGTCATTGTTGATTCCCCCCCTTCTTCCATTCCGATAAAACCTTCCCAAGTGAACTTGCAAACCCTTCATGTCAGGCCTTAAGTTGAAATAAGGCACTCAAAGTATTGTGAATTTGCACATCTTCTCGTCTTCCTCAAGATCAACTCTCAATTCTTTTCTCAAGATCAACTTTACTGACTTTCCTTCTCCACATTTTCTAGTCAAGAACTTGCCTTGCGACTTCTATCAATAGATCTAGGGCCTTATCTATCCCTCTGGCCATCTTTCCTGCTGAACTTCTTGGCTCTCATACATGCACACTCCCCCCTATCATTTCCTTTGTCCACTCTCTGTCTTGCAATACTCATGCATGCGCTTTCGAGCATGTACAACTGGCTGCCCCAGTGAGGCTGAGTTTAGTGGACTAACACCCCCCTCCTCTCCAATTCCTACACCTTTAACCATCTTATTGTGGTCGCCTCAGTGACCAATCGTCCAGACCGTCAAGTTTACCACCTAGAGATTCATCTGGGAGATTCACTAAGCCTCACTCATCATTGAACCCAACCCCACCTGACTTCACAATCATCCATGAACCTGAAGCTTCATCCAGCAGTTCGACACTATCCACTGAGAGCTCCTCATCCCATTCCTTAATCCCTCACCCCACTCTTGTTAGACCCAGACGATCCATCCCTAGATCATTTTCACCACTTGCCGAATCACCTTCCGATACCTCTGTCCTAGTGTTACACTTTGGTTAGTGTGGGCCTTGCTTTAGGCGAGGGTAAGGCACGAGTACTCAGCTTCGCATGACTTGTGATCTTATCTTGTGATTGGGTCCATCTGGATGACGTGACTGGCAGGAATATGATAGCAACTGGGAAAGCCTCTTGGTGGCTTTATGCAGTGCACTTCCTTGCTCTGAAGATCTCCGCAAGAGACTGCAAGGGAAGAGGTAGAAACCGATGTTTCAAGAAGACCAAGATAGCGACTCTTGGTCTTCCTAGGCTACTACTTATACAGAATGGTGGAGGGCTTTGAAGTGCCTCCTGAATGATGTTGGCCTATAGTGTATCTAGCTCGAACCCTAGTACCACTATCCTAGTGATCAGTAAACTATAGTAACATGTGATACTACTGCTGACTGATAACACGTGAATGATGAAGTCCCTGACTAATGTAAAGAATCACAAGCCTACTATCGTAGTTAGAACCTAATAGTAAGTGTTTATGTCTGTTCTGTGACACCCAGTCTCAGCCTTTGTCTCTCGCCATTCTAAATGATTTGTCTTGCCTAGCTTGATTCCTGTTTCTAAAACTAGGTCTCCTTCTCCAGTCTCACTGCCTCAGTCTCTAGTACCCTTTTACCTTCTGAATCAAGAGCACCCGAGTTGCCACCCTTTTCCCCCTTTGCCTTTATGTGATCCTAGCTTGAGTCAGGCCCAAACAAGGGCACTGTTCTGTATTGCACTTTGTCATTCTCTTTTCCCTTCCCTTCCCTTGAAGTTGGAACACCCTCTGCCTTCAAACTCACACTAGGACCCCTCAGCATCCTTACAACAACGGCTAAGTGTTTGCAGAGCCTCATATGAGGGAAATCCTTGCAATCACATTCATTAAGCAAAGTGTGAACGTGATAGAATTGCTCTTGATTTGAGGAGCACACAAGGAAGCGCTCCTGGCTGACTTGTTCTATATGGTCATGGGATATTTCAGGGGTGTGCGCGAGGATTTCCTCCTTGCGCTTTTCCTCTAGATTGTCCCCGTCCATTCCTATGAATTGCCACTTTAGGCAATCTTTGACTTCTGGCAATAGATCTGTCATAAGCATGTAAATTAGATTATCTATGTGCTGGTTGCGCTTCCCATCTAGCCATTTTGATTTGAGCACATGGTGATACCTAAGTTTAGCCTAAATTAGAAGTCATATGGAAATATGTAATTATTACATATGCTTCCAAAAGCATGTTAGTATCCCCTTCCTTGAAGATTGTGCAATTCTGGCAGAAAATGGCAGACCACATCTCCTTGACAGGGATCCATTCCTGGGCCAGGTATTTGGCTAAGCTTTGGGGAACTAACTGATTGTTCTGAATATCTTCCCACCACACATCAAATTTGTATTGATTGGTGATCTGGACTCATTTTTGGAATAGAGACCAAAGATCATGAAATTCAGTGACAATAAAATGGCACCTGATGGTGCAGAGCATGTGCCACCAGCAAAAAAGTATGTGGCAAGTTGGATACTCATCACGTATTGCATTCACTTGGGCCTGATCTTGATCTGTCATGAATATTGAGGGCGACACTTCCAGACTTTGGGACTTGATAAGATTAATAAAAATTTTAATTGTTGCTTGCATCCCATTGGATGATAACACCCAGGCAACTGGGACCCCTTCAAATATTGATTAGCAAAGCACCCCACCGAGTCCAGAAGCACGCACTATGGCCCCAATGGTCCCACACCATAATTGTAAATAGAAGAATTCCCTTGTATTGCGTGATGTTATGCATTGCATCAATTCCCAGGAATGCATTACCAAGACACTGGAATGACTCCAATTGGAATTTTGTCTGGATGCAAAGGAGGAAAACATTGCATGTGAGATTAGATCCCTCAGGTGGGAGATCTCGTTTATCCTTATAGTATATGAAATGGCCATCCAATTGTATTTCTTCAACCTGCAACCTGGTCGAGATTGCATCATTTGGATCCAACTGAATGGTATCTCGCTTGACAATCATCCTAATATAGTGTTACGATACGACTCATTTTTGCCTCCTATTTACTTACATTCTCACATGAGTCATAATGACTCTAGCCCATTGCAAAGGGGCTTATATCTTTTGTTTCAGGACTCAGCTTGTGATTACTGTGGACTGTGCTCTGCAGTTACTTATCATCTCTGACTTGATCCTAGGATGCTATTGTGACTCAATCCTAGGATCCCCATTTACTATAAAGTCAAGCTTGCTAGGTAGTATGTAGCCTTAGACTTAACTTCTTGTATCTTACAGTACTCAGTGTCACACTATAGCAGAGTGTGGTTTCTAGAGCGTTCTGCAACAAGTCCCAGCCTAAGACTAAGGGCACTTGAGTCGGTTTGGCACTGTGTGCAATGACACCTAAGATCCGTGGAGACCTTGTTATAGCACAAGTCTCAAAGCTTTGAAGGGCTCCCTAACAAGGCGAGCAGTAAATGGGCCAATGAAGGCAAGGAGAGGATCACATGGATAAGACAAGTTCAACAAGCTGTGAATTGACGAAGCTAAAGCTAAGGAACTAAGGCCTACAGGTACAAGCTAATATACTCAACTAGGTGGTCCATGCGTACGTGGTCCGTGCACCAGAGGGCTTAAGGCCATTGGTGGATAAGTAAAGAAACATCACAGAAGGTGATGGAAGGAAATGACAGCGTGTGAAAGAGAAGATGTGCCATGGGAACAAGAGATAACCATAAGTCCGCTCTGATAAGGGCTTAGGATAAGATGAAGATGAGATCGAAGATAAGATAAGATAAAAGAAAAAGAGTACGCAGCAAAGAGTTTGTGACACTCAGAGCAATCTAAAGACCTTTGATACTCCATCTCTCATGAGCCCTCTCCTCTCACTGAAGAATCCTAAGTTCCACTATTAGCTTAGGCGAACTCTTCAACTCATACATCTTCACTGAAGTTCCTCCTCGGAACTTCCCTTGACAACCAGAACCAGACCCCTTAGTGCAGCATCTCAGTAGATTGACTTAACCCACGTTAGGTGAACGTCCCTACTGTGATGTAACATTAAGTCAAGTCTATCAAACCTATTGCCACACTGGCTAAGGGACGAAGAATTTCTGAATCCAGATCTGTTGCCGGATTCAAACCATTTTCCATTGAGAGGAGAACAGATGACGACGTTCCCGCCCACATAAAAGGAGCAGCCCTTTGGCAGGAAATAGATGGCAAAGAAGGTTTCTAGGTATATGACATACTCAGTGCAGCATACCTTGCCATCGAATACAAAGAAAGTACCGAGCAGTGGTACTTTATACAACGAGACAGCAGAACTAGAAAGTGGATCACAATCCAACCAGTCCCCTCCTTGTATAACCTGGGAAGAAGATTGATCAGACCAATGACAGTGACAGCAATTCCACCAGACGACACTCTGTTGAAGGTAGGCCAGCATACTGTGCCAACCGCTAAGAGATATGATACAAAAAGTTCTCCAATGGCAACACAGACAACCACTACAACCATGGCAACAGCAACCATGACGGCCATTCCACCATCCACAGTACAAACATTCTTCACAAAGACAGGAACAGGAACAGGAGGAAGTGGAAACCCCCCTGCTATGACAGCAGGAAGTGGTCCCTCCGGAGGTGGACCCCCAGGACCACCAGGAGGAAGTGGACTGCCAGGAGGTGGCCCCCCAGCAGGTGGGGGCACACCTGGAGGTGTAGGTCCCACCGCAGGTGGGGGCATGCCTGGAGGAGGTCCTCCAGGGGGTGGCATTCCTGCAGGTGGGGGTGCAGGTGCCGGCGCAGGCCCCAGAGGGGCAAATGGCAAACTTGGAGGAAATCCCCCAACTGACTTTGATGGTACTTGATCGCTTGCAGACCAATTCATGCAGGAATTCAACCTGTATCGTATCACGAATTTGGATGCTGAACAAATGGCGATACCTATGAAACGAGTGGCCCTGCTACTCAGATTCATTAAAGGACCAAATGTAAAGGACTGGGTCAAGCGATGGACCAACTGGATCTTAGGTTAAATGAACAATGGAAGAGTCCCACACGATGAATATTACTGGACAGTAGTGTCTCATGGCTTTGAACAAGCGTTCCAGGATACTGGAGCAAGAGAGAGAGCTGAAGATAAATTGTGTCACTTGGCCTTTATACCAAATGAAGTAGACGCATTTATCACTCAATTTGAATCTCTTGCAGCTGAAGCAACGTATCCTCTAGACGCTCAGTCGACACTCTCCTTATTCACGTCAAAACTTCCCTATTGCATGATGGATCACATCTACAAGGTGGTATGCCCCCTTGATTTCAGAGGATGGGCCGATGGAGTACGACAATACCACTCAGACAACACCGCAGTCCAGAACATTCGGGGGATTTATGAAGAAACTCCAAGAAAGAAGGGCACGGGAAAGATGAACCCTGCGCAATTGGCAAAGATGCTAGGCATCAAAATGCCAGCCCTGGCTTCAGACGCAATGGATACTCGAGCAGACCACTCTCGTTCAAACTTCAATCGTAAAGGAACAAAAGGGAGAGTGGCTGCAACCACTGTGGACAAGCCAGATGTTGAAGTCCAGAAGAAAGAAGGCCATTGTTTCAACTGTAACAAGCAAGGACACCTCTCGCGCAATTGTCTGGACAAAGTAAAGGACAAGAAACCTCCTCAGAAGGCTCACAAGGCTAAAGCCGAAGAAAGCGAACACAAGGAAGAATCAGAAGAGGAACAGTCTGAAACTGAATCCACCCCTACCAATATGCAATCTTCCCTTATTAAAAGCCTTTCAACAAAGGAAAAATATGAAATGTTGAAGCAGGCTTGGGATGCTGAGCATGGGAAGGATTTTTAAAACGCACAACCCCTCTGGTCTGGGCATGTGCGTTACAGTTTAAAGACGTGTTTGTTTGTAAATATCGAAGTCTCCAAATCCCAACTCTGATACAAACTGCACACATAATGGCCAAAAGAAAAGTTCTCGTGGATTCAGGAGCCATGGACAATTTTATAGACTTCAAGCTCCTGAAAAGAATGAAGATTGGCAAACTAAAGCTGCTGTGACCCTGCATTGTATGGAACATTGATGGGACCCAGAACAAGTCAGGAATCATCAAGTACTACGTTGACCTGCAAGTCCAAACTGGGGAAAAGAAACAGAATATGCAATTCCTCATCACCAATTTAGGAGATGACGAGATGGTGTTAGGGTACCCTTGGCTCATGGCCTTCCAGCCATTGATCGATTGGAGAAGCGCGACCCTTGATGAAAGCATGCAACCACTTGTCATCAAGACCCTTTCATATACAACGTGTTACGATACGACTCAATTTCTTTCTTTCTTTGTCTCTGTTTATCTCACGTGACTGATCTCACAAGAGTCATAGCGACTCTTTACTTATTTCTCATACGAGTCATAGTGACTTTAGCCCGTTGTCAAGGGGCTGTCATCTTTCGTTTCAGACTTGTTTCATACATACTGCGGACTGCGCCGCAGTTACTTATTGTTCAGATGACTCGATCCTAGTACGCTGTTATGACTCAGTACTAGGATCCCCATTTACTATAAAGTCAGGCTTGCTAGGTAGCTTGTAGCCTTAGACTTGACTTTTTGTACTCTACGGTACTCGAGCAATCGAAGACCTCTGAATACTCCATCTCTCACCGAACTCTCCTCTCACTGAAGAATCCTAAGTTCCACTATTGGCTTAGGCTGACTCTTCAACTCGTCCATCTTCACTGAAGTTCCTCTTCGGAACTTCCCTTGACAACCAGAACCAGACCCCTTAGTGCAGCGTCTCTGTAGAACGACTTAACCCACGTTGGGTGAACATCCCTACCGTGACATAACATTAAGTCAAGTCTATCGAACCTACGGCCACTCTGGCTAAGGGACGAAGAATCTCTGAATCCCAATCAGTCCTCGGATTCAAACCATTTCCCATCAAGAGGAGAACAGAAGATGAAGTTCCTGGCCACGTAAAAGGAGCAGCCCTTTGGCAGGAAATTGACGGCAAAGAAGGTTATTGGGTATACGACATACTCAGCGCAGCATACCTTGCCATCGAATATGAAGAAAGTACCGAGCAGTGGTACTTCATACAGCGAGACAGCAGGACTAGGCGTTGGACAGCTACTCAACCAGTCCCCTCCCTGTATAACCTGGGAAGAAGATCAATCAGACCAACGACAGTATCAGCGATTCCACCAGACGATACACCGTTGAAGGCAGGCCAGCATACCGTGCCAACCACTAAGAGACGTAATACAAAAAGTTCTCCAATGGCAACACAGACGACCACCACAGCTGCAACCGCAACAACGACGGCTGTCCCCCCATCCACAGTACAAACATTCTTCACAAAGGGGACAGGAACAGGAAGCGGAAACCCCCCTGCTAGCACTACAGCAGCAGGAAGTGGTCCCTCCGGAGGTGGGCCCCCAGGACCACCAGGAGGAAGTGGACCGCCAGGAGGTGGCCCCCCAGGAGGTGGGGGCACACCTGGAGGCGGAGGTGCCCCAGCAGGCGGAGGCGCGCCCGGAGGCGGAGGACCCCCTCCTGGTGGCGTCCCTGTTGGAGGCGGGGCAGGTGCCGGCCCAGGCCCAGGAGCGGCAAACGGCAAACTTGGAGGAAACCCCCCAACCGACTTTGATGGTACCTGATCGCTTGCGGACCAATTCATGCAGGAATTCAACCTGTATCGTATCACGAATTTGGACGCGGAACAGATGGCGATACCTATGAAGCGAGCGGCTCTGCTACTCGGTTTCATAAAAGGACCAAACGTAAAGGACTGGGTCAAGAGATGGACCAACTGGATCCTTGCGGAAATGAACAACGGAAGACTCCCGAATGACGAATTCTATTGGACGGCAGTGTCTCAAGGCTTTGAACAAGCATTCCAGGATACGGGAGCAAGGGAACGGGCAGAAGATAAACTGCGCCACCTCTCATTCATACCAAATGAGGTGGATGCATTTATCGCCCAGTTTGAATCCCTTGCTGCAGAAGCAATGTACCCATTGGATGCTCAGTTGACACTTTCCTTATTCGCATCAAAACTTCCTTACCGCATGATGGATCACGTCTATAAGGTGGTACGCCCTCTGGATTTCAGAGGATGGGCCGACGGAGTGCGTCAGTACCACTCAGACAATACCGCAGTCCAGAATATTAGGGGGATTAACGAAGAAACTCCAAGGAAGAAGGGAGCAGGAAAAATGAACACCGCCCAATTGGTGAAGATGCTGGGCATTAAGATGCCAGCCCCTGCTTCAGATGCAATGGACACACGCGCCAACCGCTCCCGTTCCAACTATAACAAAGGAACCTGAGGAAGAGCAGCGGCGACCACTGCAAAAGAGAAACTGGACATTGAAGTCCAGAAGAAAGAAGGCCGTTGCTACACGTGCAACAAACAAGGACACCTCTCCCACAACTGTCCAGACAAGCAGAAGGACAAGAAACCACCTCAGAAGGCTCGCAAGGCCAAGGCCGAAGAAAGCGAACCAGAAGAAGAATCAGAAGACGAGTCCGAAACTGGATCCACCCCTACCGATGTGCGATCTTCCCTCATTAAAAGCCTCTCAACCAAGGAGAAATACGCAATGATCAAAGAGGCTTGGGCAGAAGAGCACGGGGAGGATTTTTAAAACGCACAAACCCGGCGGCCATGGTGCGTGCGTTACAGTTTAAAGATGTGTTTGCTTGTAAATATTGAAGTCTCCAAATCCCAACTCTGATACAAACTTCACACACAACGGCCGAAAGAAAAGTTCTCGTGGATTCAGGAGCCATGGACAACTTTATCGACTTCAAGCTCCTGAAAAGAATGAAGATTGGCAAACTAAAGCTGCCATGACCCCGCATTGTGTGGAACATTGACAGGACCCAGAATAAGTCAGGGATCATCAAGTACTACGTTGACCTGCACGTCCGGACTGGGGAGAAGAAACAGAACATGAGATTCCTTGTCACAAATCTAGGAGATGACGAGATGGTGTTAGGGTACCCGTGGCTTGCTGCCTTCCAGCCATTGATTGATTGGAGAAGCGCGACCCTTGATGAAAGCATGCAACCACTTGTCATCAAGACCCTTTCATATACAATGGATGCAGAAGTGATCCGCATACGAGATGCGTGGATCAAGAAGGCTGCATCATTATGCACCCCTGGGGAAGAACTCTTTGTCCATCGAATGGATGAAGAAATCCTCAAAAGAAGCTCGACGTCAACAGAAATGGCAGTGAAGGCCCTGCCAAAAGAAGAGAAAACCTGGGACCAGGTAGTCCCGAAACACTACCACAAATGGAAGAAGGTCTTTTCCGAAGAAGAAGCGAAGCAATATCTGGAACACCAACCATGGGATATTGCTATTGATTTTATAGAGGACGCCCCGAAAACCCTAGACTGCAAAATATACCCATTATCTAAAGGCGAGCAAGAAAAGCTCAATGAATACATCAAAGATAACTTGGACAAGGGTTATATCCGTCCATCAAAATCACAATATTCGTCACCGTTCTTTTTCATTGGAAAGAAAGACGGAAAACTTCGTCCAGTAGTGGACTACTGAAAACTGAACTCCTTCACAATCCCCGACCGATATCCATTGCCTCTAATACAGGAACTAGTGGATAAGGTGAAGGATGCCAGGTTATTCACCAAAATGGACGTACGAGCAGGATACAACAATATTCGCTTCCGAGAAGGCGACGAGCTGAAAGCTGCCTTCAAAACGAACCTAGGACTGTTCAAACCAACAGTAATGCCATTTGGGCTGAAAAATGCCCCCGCAGTGTTCCAACGAATGATGAATACGCAGTTTAATGACCTTACAGCAAACGGTCAAGTAATCATCTACATGGACGACATCCTCATAGCAACAAAAAGGGATGAAGAAGAACACCGCAAGTTGGTTAGCAAAGTCCTTGAATGCCTTTAAAAGCTGGACCTTTACTTAAAGCCCAGTAAATGCTTATTTGAAGTGGAACGCATCGAATTTCTAGGAGTAATCCTGGAAAAAGGAACCGTCACCATGGATCCAGTTAAAGTTGCTGGAGTTGCCGAGTGGAAAACACCGAAGACCACAAAAGATATTCGGGCTTTCCTTGGATTCTGCAACTTCTATAGGCGATTTATCCGTGGATTTTCCTTTATTGCAAAAGCACTGAATGACCAACTGAAGAAAGGCATTCAATGGAATTGGGGGCCAAAGGAAGAAAGCGCTTTTGAAATGCTAAAGAAGCGAATATGCGAAGAACCGGTTCTGATACAACCGGACCAGAAGAAACCATTCAAAGTCGAAGTAGATGCGTCAAATTATGCAATGGGAGCCATCCTAATGCAATGAAACGAACAAGGGGTGCTCCACCTGGTAGCATTCTTTTCAAAAACCATGAACAATGCCCAAAGAAATTACGATATATATAACAAGGAGCTCCTAGCCCTTGTGGAAATGTTTCGGCATTGGAGACATTTCCTGCACCAACCAGCATTCAAAGTAAAGGTGCATACAGACCACGCCAACCTATTGTACTGGAAGAATCCAGGAGACCACAATAGACGGGTGGCAAGATGGCATGCGGAACTCATGGAATATGACTTCGAATTGGTTCACATAGCCAGGAAGAAGAATGGTCGGGCGGACACATTGTCAAGACACCCAGACTACGAACAAGGTGAGGAAGATAACAAGGCGTTGGTGGTTCTACCACCTAGCTTGTTCAGCTTCGCACGAATGATGGGGTCAGAATATTATAACCCCAGCAACCAGAAGGAAAGGGAGCACTATAGTGCAACGGTAAACCATCGCAAATACCAATCCCTTCAAGACCAGGTGGAAGAGGACCAACAGACAAACAAAAGGAGCCAGGAAGTGCTCAAGAAATGGTCAAACACCTACGTTCTCACCAAACTAGTCGGAATTTGGTGGAAGATCGAAAATGACACAGACCGGATCGTCGTTGCCGGAGACAACGATCTGAAGAGGGGGGTAATTCAATTTTACCACGATACCCCATCAGCTGGACACCCAGGAATCACGAACACATACGCCCTGGCAAAACGGGACTTCTGGTGGCCAAAGATGAAAGAAGATGTGGAGCAATACGTAAAGGGATGCGCAGCGTGCCAAGCAAATAAAATCAACACGCAGCCACTAAAACCAGCTATGATCCCTATCGCTCCAGAAAACTCTTTGCCATTTGAGACAGTCGCCATGGACTTCATCACGAAGTTGCCACTTTCGGGCAAATACGACACGATCCTCACAGTTACGGATCACGATTGCAGTAAAGCAGCAGTATTTATACCATGCCAAGAGACAATTACTGCGGAAGGGGTAGCAGAACTCTACCTGAAACACGTGTATACCCGATTTGGTGCCCCGAAGAAGATTATCTCTGACCGAGATACCCGATTTACGTCACACTTCGCCAAAGGCCTGTGCAAAGCGTTGAAGATACACCAGAACATCAGCACAGCATACCACCTGTTACGGCCGAGATTCTGAGCTCCCGAGAGAGTACGCCGCCGAGCTGCCCAAGCCGGCCCACATTGGACAACTATGAGCAAACCCTGGATTCCAAGGCATTAAGAGAGGCCTTGATGAGGAAGGGAGATATGAGCATGTGGACATTGCATCCTGGACCAGCTAAGTCCTACACTCCTGTTGAGAGCAGCGACGAAGAAGCTGATGATCCCTATGAGCAAGATGAAGCTCGTGCATGCGCCATGTACGCGCACTTCTACGGGCATGATAGCCCAGAGTCACGTGACTCATCACGTGAGGCATCACCTGAGCGTGTGTGCCTCGGGTATGCTGTAGCCGGCTACCCGGTTGGTGACAACATGGACTAGGCCTTCGTGCCTGCCTTCTGATGGACTTTCTGACGGACGCCTCGTGTACTGTATGGGCGCAACCTCGTGTCTGATGGATGTCGGTGCCTTTATAGGCCGGTCCAATTATGTTTCTCCTTTGTGTTTCAGCTTGTGGAGCCGGAGCCCTTATGGCTATTGGCTAGAGATAAGGACTTAAGGTTCGTGCTGAGTCCGAACCTTATCTACTAGTAGTATAAGTACTAGCTTGTCTTCGCATGTATTCCCTATCTTGAGTTCTTGGAGAATTCACATCATTCTTCCTTCTGCTTTCCTAAGGGCCTTAGTTGGTCTTCTCTACCAAACCCCTTAGACGTTGTCTTGTTGTGCCGCTTCTTAGCGAGCCGTTTCCCTTGGTTTTCCCTTCGTCTCTCAGTTGCAACCGCTATTGCAGTGGTTTTGCCTTGGTTGTCGCGTGCAATACAAGCGTTCTGAGAACCCCAGCTCAAGTCGAGCTAGACGGCCGGTGCGACCGTAACACCACCCAAGAACTGATGGCCAGTCAGAAAGGACAAACCAATGGCTCGAACAGTATCTTCGATTCTGGTGCGATGAAAGGCAAGACGATTGGCACAAGTACCTGCCAATGGCGGAATTCGCACATAACAGATGGCCGAACTCCACCACCCGAAAGACCCCCTACGAGATGCTCATAGGGTACACACCGAGACTTGAATTTGGAACCAAAAGCAAGGTTCCCTCGGTTGAAGAACGGCTTACAGCCATAGAAAAGGCGTGAACAGACGGCCACGAAAACATCATCAAAGCGCAGAAGATGATGGCCATTGTGCACCAAGGGAACAAGAAGTTCCAACCGTACAAAGAGGGAGATCAAGTGTGGATCGAGGGAACCAACTTGAAGACCCTGTACCCAGCGGCTAAACTCGGGCTGAAGCAGCACGGGCCCTTCAAAGTGATGAAACAGCTATCAGAAGCGGTGTACCGCGTGGAACTGCCAAGACAGTGGAAGATTCATAACGTGTTTCACACGAACCTTCTAACGCCTTATAAGGAAACGGAGTTCCACGGGCCGAACTACACCCAGCCGCCACCTGATATCATCAATGAAGAACCCGAGTACGAAGTCAAGAAGATTCTAGATGCGCAGCAATGTGGGAAAGGGCGTAAGCTCCACTACCTAATCAAGTGGAAAGGCTATCCCACAAGTGACAGTTCGTGGGAGAAAGCAGAAGATGTCCATGCGGACGAACTGATAGCGGAGTTTAAAGCTAGGAAGGGGACAAACAAGTCAAAAGCCCGTAAAACATATATAAGATGGGCCAAAACGACAGAGGAACCCTATCTCCTTCCTCACCACTCCCATCCTGTTTACACTATGTCTGCTACATCTGCTCCCGCCAGCCTTGTCCCAACGCTCCAGCTCCCTACCTCATCGCCTCCCGCATCGGTCGCGGACACCCGCTCTGAGGGCGCCGTCCCTCTTACTCCTCAGCTGGCTATCCGGAGTGTTCCAATCGTGGAGCACAGTGATGATGGAGCCACCGAGCTCCCTGAGCTTCCAGTCAAGGAAGCTGAGTATACTCCGCCCCTTGGTTATATCCATAATGACCCCCACTCCCGTTTGTTTTACCCCATCTACGTCGCCAACCCCCGCTTGGGTTGGACCGCACCGAACCAAGAATAGTCTTGGCTACGTTCATCACGTACTTGCCAGACGAAACGATGGTGACAGGGACCCTGGGAGAGGGACAGGAGAAGCGCACCATAGAGGTGCAGGTAGGGAGGAGGGCGAAAAACTACGGGCTTATGACAGAAGCCCTTTGGAGACAGTTGGCGTGGAACCATGAGACGGAGTTCATGGTGAACCGTGCCCTCCAAGAAATCGACAACCCCCGTCTGACCAGGGAGATCAACCACTTTAGGGCAAAGCGGGAGTTGAAGAACACGCTCAATGGCCTGTTGCGCGACGCCCAGCACAAGGTCAGCGAGATCATGAGGGAGCTAGTACTGGTGGAGTGCGAGTATGAAGCCTGCAAGACTAGGTTGGAGATGGCTGACGCTTGTCAAATCATCCACGCATCCTTCAACCGTGAGTACCGCCTTCCGACCCGCTACTGGTACTCTCTCGAGCCACTCCCTGTCGACCCACGTACTTCCCGCCGGGCTGAGATGCCCATCCTCCATGACGAAGAGGGCAAATTGTTGCCCAAGTGTTACCACTGCAAGAAGCATGGGCACAAAGTCCAGGAATGCCCCAAAAAGCGCAAGCAGCAGAAGAAGCGGGAGGAGAGAGGGGCCCTATGCATCCGCATCACCACCTCCACTGTCCAGTAGGAGACAGACGAAAGGGAGCAAACCCCGGAGCCTCGTGTGGAGGTTGGACCCAGCAGCCAAGTAAAGATGACGCTTTTGGAGCATATCGGGTTGATGGATAGGGAAGAGTGGACCCCGGAGTCATGCGGGAAGTGTGGGAAGATTGGGACACACCATGGTGAGCTCGAGTGTCCCCTTTACGAGCAGTGCCCTTTCTGTCGCCACATGGGCAGCTGGGGGTTCGTCAAGCGTCACAGGTGCACCAAGATGGGTGACGAAGAAGAGAAGGAGAATTGGGACAACAATGAGGTCGACTATGACCTCTTCTGGAATGATGACCCGATGGGCTTGTAAGGCAAAGTCCAGAGTAACTTTGCGCCTAAACGGGGGGCTGTGTTACGATACGACTCAATTTCTTTCTTTCTTTGTCTCTGTTTATCTCACATGACCGATCTCACAAGAGTCATAGCGACTCTTTACTTATTTCTCATACGAGTCATAGTGACTTTAGCCCGTTGTCAAGGGGCTGTCATCTTTCGTTTCAGACTCATTTCATATATACTGCGGACTGCGCCGCAGTTACTTATTGTTCAGATGACTCGATCCTAGTACGCTGTTATGACTCAGTACTAGGATCCCCATTTACTATAAAGTCAGGCTTGCTAGGTAGCTTGTAGCCTTAGACTTGACTTTTTGTACTCTACGGTACTCGAGCAATCGAAGACCTCTGAATACTCCATCTCTCACCGAACTCTCCTCTCACTGAAGAATCCTAAGTTCCACTATTGGCTTAGGCTGACTCTTCAACTCGTCCATCTTCACTGAAGTTCCTCTTCGGAACTTCCCTTGACAACCAGAACCAGACCCCTTAGTGCAGCGTCTCTGTAGAACGACTTAACCCACATCGGGTGAATGTCCCTACCATGACGTAACACAATGGACACAGAAGTGGTACACATACAAGATGCGTGGACCAAAAAGGCTGCATCGTTATGCACCCCTGGGGAAGAACTCTTTATTCACCGAATGGATGAAGAAAGCCTCAAAAGAAACTCGACATCAACCAAAATGGCAGTAAAGGCACTGCCAAAAGAAGAGAAAACCTGGGATCAGATAGTCCCAAAACACTACCACAAATGGAAGAAGGTCTTTTCTGAAGAAGAGGCGAAGTGATATCCGGTACACCAACCATGGGATATTGCTATTGATTTTACAGAGGACGCCCCAAAAACTCTAGACTGCAAAATATACCCGTTATCTAAAGGTGAGCAAGAAAAGCTCGACAAATACATCAAAGATAACTTGGATAAGGGTTATATTCATCCGTCAAAATCACAATACTCGTCACCCTTCTTCTTTGTTGGAAAGAAAGATGGAAAACTTCGTCCAGTAGTGGACTACCAAAAATTAAATTCCTTCACAATCCCTGACCGATACCCATTGCCTCTAATATAGGAACTAGTCGACAAGGTGAAGAGCGCCAGGTTGTTCACCAAGATGGATGTACGAGCAGGATACAACAATATTCGCTTCCAAGAAGGTGATGAACTGAAAGCTGCCTTCAAAATGAACTTAGAACTTTTTGAACCAACAGTAATGCCATTTGGGCTGAAAAATGCCCCCGCAGTTTTCCAGTGGATGATGAATATGCAATTCAATGACCTTACAGCAACAGGTCAAGTAATCATCTACATGGACAACATCCTTATAGCAACAAAGAAGGATGAAGAAGAACACCACAAATTGGTTAACAAAGTCCTTGAACGTCTTCAAAAGCTAGATCTCTACCTAAAGCCCAGCAAATGCCTCTTTGAGGTAGAACGCATCGAATTTCTAGGAGTAATCCTGGAAAAAGGGACTGTCACCATGGATCCGGTTAAAGTCACTGGAGTTGCAGAATGGAAAACACCAAAAACCACTAAAGATATTTGGGCTTTCCTAGGATTCTGCAACTTCTATAGGCAATTTATCCATGGATTTTCCTTCATTGCAAAGGCATTGAATGACCAACTAAAGAAAGGTGTTCAATGGAACTGGGGGCCAAGAGAACAAAGCACTTTTGAAACACTGAAAAAGTGAATATATGAAGAACCAGTCTTGATACAACCGGACCAAGAAAAACCGTTTGAGGTTGAAGTTGATGCCTCAAACTATGCAATGGGAGCCGTCCTAATGCAACGAAACAAAGAAGGAGTGCTCCACCCAGTAGCATTCTTCTCGAAAACCATGAACAATGCTCAAAGAAACTACAATGTGTATAACAAGGAGCTTCTAGCCCTTGTGGAAATGTTCCAACATTGGAGACATTTCCTGCACCAACCTGCTTTCAAAGTGAAGGTGCATACAGATCACACTAATCTGTTATACTGGAAGAACCCAGGCGACCATAACAGAAGAGTAGCAAGATGGCACATGGAACTCATGGAATACGACTTCGAATTGATCCATATAGCTGGGAAGAAGAATGGTCGGGCGGACACGTTGTCATGATGCCCTGACTATGAACAAGGTGAAAACAATAACAAAGCACTGGTGGTTCTACCACCTATCTTGTTCAGTTTTGCATGAATGATGGGATCAGAATATTATAATCCCTCAAACCAGAAAGAAAGGGAACACTATAGCGGAACTATAAACCACCGCAAGTATCAATCCCTCCAGAACCAGGTGGAAGAAGACCAACAAATGAATGAAAAGAGCCAGAAACAGTTCAGAAAATGGTCAAACACCTATGCACTCACCAAATTGGTTGGAATTTGGTGGAAAATCGAAAACGACACAGACCGAATCGTTGTTGCTGGAGACAACAATCTGAAGAGGGGGGTAATTCACTTTTACCACAATACCCCATCTGCCGGACACCCGGGAATTACAAACACCTATGCCCTAGCGAAGCGAGACTTCTGGTGGCCAAAGATGAAGGAAGATGTGGAACAATATGTGAAGGGATGTGGAGCGTGCCAAGCCAATAAAATCAACACGCAACCACTCAAGCCAGCTATGATCCCAATTACTCCATTCAACTCCTTGCCATTCGAAACAGTTGCTATGGACTTCATCACGAAGTTACCATTATCAGGCAAATATGACATGATCCTTATAATCATGGATCATGATTGCAGTAAAGCGGCAGTATTCATACCATGCCAAGAAACAATTACTGTGGAAGGGGTAGCAGAACTCTACCTGAAACACATATACACCAGGTTTGGTGTCCCAAAGAGAATTATCTCAGACCAGGATACCTGATTCACATCACACTTTGCCAAAGGACTGTGCGAAGCGCTGAAGATACACCAGAACATCAGTATGGCATACCACCCAAGAACTGATGGCTAGTCAGAAAGGACAAACCAATAGCTCGAACAGTACCTTTGATTCTGGTGTGATGAACGACAAAACGATTGGCACAAGTATTTGCCAATGGCAGAATTCGCGCACAATCAGTGGCCAAATGCCACAACCAAAAAGACCCCCTACAAAATGCTTATAGGGTATACACTGAAGATTGAAATTATGACCAAGAGCAAGGTCCCTTCGGTTGAAGAAAGGCTTACAGCCATAGAAAAGACAAGAATGGATGGCCATGAAAATATCATCAAAGCACAAAAGATGATGGCCATTGCACACAAAGGGAACAAGAGGTTCCAACTGTACAATGAAGGGGATCAAGTGTGGATCGAAGGAACATACCTCAAGACCCTATACCTAGTGGCTAAACTCAGGCCAAAATGGCATGGACCTTTTAAGGTTCTGAAATGACTAAGGCAGAAGACATCAGGAACCAGCACCCCCTTTACATAAGCTGTAAACCCTAGGAAACCCTAGGGTTTGGATTATGTAAGCATTATATAAGCGGACAAATCTTGACTTTACTACAAAAAAAAAAAAAGAAGAAAACTCTTGTTAAAGCATAAGAGTTAAGAAGGAAGAGGAGTTCATAGACATAAAGTACACTATAGGGGTGCTACAGAGGCCTTAATTTCCCTAATTATATCTGGTGGAAGGGTGTGATGTCCATGATACTTTCTGTTAGCCCACACTGCCTGTGCACCTGTTAAGCCTTCTCCATATGCATGGATAAACCTTGCTGAGCGATTAGCATATCTATAGATCCAGTAAGAAAGTAAGAACTAGAGAAAGGAAAATATATGCTCACCACCTAATCTGATTAAGGGGGACACTATTAAGACACTCCTGCACCTTTTTCCCCATCTTACTAATTGTTGCACTCCTCTTAGCAGCACGGAATTGAAGTTTTGCAGCACCCCAGTACTGCTCAATAAAATTGAGTTCACAGTGGTATTTGGGGTAGAAGTCACAGATGTGGCCATATGACTCAACAAGTTCTTGAAGTTGTGACTTCTGAGAAATAAAGTTAAGCTGATTGAAGAGAAGACGTCGGCAGCAGCAACTAGTCTTGTTATCAAGGCATTTAAAGCCAGGGCACTCGGCAGGCAAACCAGCCTCTGGCCAAAGACCACGCTCCTTTATAATCTCCTCCATCCCTTTAAACCATCCAGGCATGGTGGGGTGGTCATCAGGGAAGTAAAATAACTGTGGCTCCCCAGTTTGTGGGTTTACACCAGAGTGCATCCTTGCTGCATCCTTTAAAGGTGTCCAGCCAGCTTTAGGATCTGCAAGGCAAATGATCAACCATGTAGAAGTGAGAAATATTAAAATAATTGAAGAATACATTTAGGCATTCTTCTTGCTGATAGGGCATTAGCAGCCCGCTTCTGATGTGAGGGGGCATTGTCAAAGAGAAAAAGTCCTTGTGCCATTCCCTTTGTCTTGCCCTCAAAGATATCAATTGCATAGTCAACTTGCTAAAGCAAGTTGTCTGCATCAAAATAACCATCACAGTTAACACCAGGTTTAAAAAGGACTCTTGCTTCTCTGCTCAAAAGAATGGTTAAGTCACAGTGGGCCATAGAAAAGAAATAACACACTCTTCTCCATCATATAAGCGGCCCCACTCAGAAGTTAGAAAATCAGACACCATAATTGATTGTCCATCTCCTTTTTGATGTGGGGTGGCCTTAGTGCTCTTATAAGCCCAATGAGTCTTTCTAAGGTCATTCTGATAAAATGTTGACTCATCATGAGTCACCAGGATCAAGCGAAACCTGCCACCAGGCACAGGGAACCCTTTTGGCAGTGGGAGTAGGTTTCCATTGTTGTCCCACAAGTGGAAGTGCCTCTCATATTGTTTCCACCTTTCAATAAAGGCTTCTCTATATGCAACGACATCTGGGTGCTCATGGCCATCCAGATACATGCCATATTGTGTGGGGCCATAGTGCCAGTTCAGCTTTTGCAGCCATCTATATGCTGTGCACTCAGAGATTTTTGGCTTAGTAATCCCAAAGTGTGAGAACCTTTCTTGAACCTCCGCACTGGCAACAACCTCAGCAACACTAGATGCTGTTATATATTGGCCCTTTGTATGGGCCATTATCTGAAGCTGAAGGAACTGTGAGGTATCCTCATCATCAAGAACTGTCCAGTGTGACTGGCTATAGTGGAGCTGTGGGAGCTCATTACTGTGGATGAACTCAAGAATCCACTGCCTGAGCATCTGGGCATGATTCACACCCTTCCCTTCAATTTTCGAGACCATCACTGAAGCAGTCCTCCAGGTAAAGTGAAGGGCTGGGTCTAGGTAGAGGTTTAACACCCCAACCATCCCAGTGAGACAAGCCCAAAGAATTATGTCAAGCAGTTTATTTGAGCTCATGACTGAGAGAGCAGCACAAGCCTGCTGAAGTCTCTCATGGTCATTCCACACCTCGAGGGCCTGGTCAGTGGACATCAGTGGGCCCAGATCCGTGGGAACTCGGCTGCGACAAAGCTCATTGAGTGCAGTATCCAAGTCCGAGAATCCAGTGAGTCCACTAGTAGCTGAATCTAATGCCTCATCAGCTCACACACGTTCATCAAGGTCACCACCTCCACTGGCTTGTTCAGTGAGTCTTTGGTATCTTTGTCTAACCAGGCCATGTCCGTGAACACCAGCAGTGCCACACACTTCATCTGCACACCCGCATTGTGCATGGTCAGCAAGATTGACCCTCTCTCCCTCCTTTGAGCCCTCCTCCTTGGAGGAGCTCTCTTTGACTTCTTTGGCAAGATGGTGTTGCGTACAAGCAACCAGGTTGGATCAACAAACAGCTGCATTCATCGCTTCATCAGCACACCCACCCTGTGCATGGTCGGCAAGGTCTTCCCACTCCCCCTCCTTTGAGCCCTCCTCAGAGGAGGTGCTCTCTTCGACTTCTTCAGCAAGACAGTGTCACGTGCGTGCAACCAGGTCGGATCAATAAATGGCTGCATTTATCGCTTTGTTGGCACACCCACCCTGTACATGGTCAGCAAGGTCCTCCCCCTCCCCCTCCTTTGAGCCCTCCTCGGAGGAGGTGCTCTCTTCAATGTCTTTGGTAAGATGGTGTTGTGTGCATACGACCAGGTCTGATTGACGGCTGACAGCCTTTGTTGCTTTGTCAGCCCACCTGCCTTGTGTGTGGTCAGTGTCACCATGGAATTGTGCCCGATCAGACGGTTCAGGTAAGTGGCCCCTGTATTCTTTTACTTCTCCACTGACAAAGGAGTCTTCAGACGACATCCGATCGACATCTGTGGGATGTGACGACCCTGGCCCCCCCCGATGACTCTCGCCCTTGCACTTGGGCTCCTCGCCTCCACTTTCTTCAGTCGCCTTCCGCTTCAAAGCGAGGAATGTCAAAACATCAAGAAAGCCTTTTGAGGCCAGAGCCTCGCATGCCTTTTCACGGCGGGAGGCTGTCTTCTTCAAGTCACCGCAGTAAGTCTTTGGTGTCTTGCATTTCTGACCCACATTTTGCCTCTCTAGCTCAACTGCAAGTCGCTGCACTTCCTGCAGTGTGGATGCGAACTGCTGCAGAGCAATATCGTCATCAAGATCAGGCCCATCGGACAGATCGCTGGGATCTGCCCCATCGCCTTCATCCTCTGAAGCGAGGGAGTCCCTCATTTCTGGTGAGGCTTCATTGGGCACTTCTGTATTCACATCACTGACACCACTGCTTGGATAGGAGCCCATGGGCTCAGTTTCGGTTTCAGCATGGCCAGCTTCAGGGTTGGCGTCGGGTCCTGTAAGTATGGCGACCCACACTTGTGGACAAGCACAACCACAGCCATTGTAGGATGCACCATCAAGCTGATGCTCCTCAAGACGTTTCTTCCATGCATTCACAAGCATTTGTGCATGGGCCTTTTGGCTGCGTGTTTTACGAGGCATACTGAATTGATTATCGGGTTTGCACGGACACGGGGCTTCGCACTTGTCAGTATGTTGTAGGTCACGTGATGTATTATATAAGCAGGACAGATGTTGCTTTAATTTGACAAAAATGTGTGTAATAGTGAGAAAACGCATTTTGCAAAAAAAAAAAAAGGCTAATATCTTGCACAAATCTCAATATTTTTTAAAAAAAATTTGTACAAGTTGTAGCTACATATGTCTACTTTAATTCATACAAAGTAGATTATTTTATTTTAATGATGCGAGAGAGGAGTAAGGATGATGAAGGAATGCACCTTTACCCAAACCCTAGGGTTTACAGCTTATGTAAAGGGGGTGCTGGTTCCTGATGTCTTCTACCTTATTGGAGGCAGTATATCGTGTGGAGCTGCCAAGACAATGGAAGATTCACAACATGTTTCATGCGAATCTAATAACTCCATATAAAGAAACGGAGCTCCACGGACCAAACTATACCTGACCACCACTGGATATCATTGACGAAGAACCCAAGTACAAGGTCAAGAAGATTCTAGATGCACAGCAACATGGGAAAGGGCACAAGCTTTACTACCTAATCAAGTGGAAAGGTTATCCCATGAGTGACAGTTTGTGGGAGAAAGCAGAAGATGTACATGCTGACAAGCTGATAGCGGAGTTTAAAGCAAGGAAGGAACCAAACAAGTTAAAAGGCCGCAAAACGTATATAAGATGGGCCAAAACGACAGATACAACCCATTCCTTCCAACATACTCTCCCCTCTACTACTATGTCCACTACATCTGCTCCTGCCAGCCTTGTCCCAACGCTCCAGCTCCCTTCCTCACCGGCTCCCGTATCGATCGCCAAAACTCATAGTGAGCCCATTGGCACACCTACTCCTCAGCTGGCTATCAGGAGTGTTCCAATTATGGAGCATGGTGATAATGCAACCACTGAGTGTCCTGGATCTGAGGCCGAGGAAGAGAACTATCTTCCACCCGCTGGCTATGTCCATAACGACCCCCACTCCCAACTCTTCTACCCCATCTATGTTGCCAACCCTAGGTTTGGACGGGACCGGATGGAGCCAAGAATAGTCTTGGCTAAATTTATCACGTATGCTCCTGATTACACCACAGTCACGGGCACATTGGGTATAGGACAGGAGAAGCGCACCATCGAGGTGCATGTTGGGAGAAGGGCACATATGTATGCCCACATCACCAAAGAAATGTGGAGGCAGTTGTCATGCCACCATCAAAGCGAGTTTGTAGTGAACTGGGCCCTTAACGAGATAGGTGACCCCCACCTCCATGCCGAGATCAACAGGTTCTGCGGAAAGAGGGAACTGAAGGGCACCTTGGAGGGCCTTCTTCATGATGCACAGAAGAAGGTTGATGAAATCATGAAGGAGCTTGTGGTTACTGACCAGGAGTATGAAGCATATTGCACCAGGCTGGAGATGGCAGACGCGTATGGGGAGATTCACTGGGCCTTTAACAGGTCGTATGGGTTCACCTCACTTCCCGTTCCTTCTCCCAACCCCCTTCCTGTCAACCCCTACTTATCCCACCGTGTGGAGATGCCTATCCTCCAGGATATGGAGACCAAGAGGCCAGTGAAGTGTTACCACTGCTGCAAATATGGTCACAAGGTACAAGAGTGTTACGTCACGGTAGGGACGTTCACCCAACGTGGGTTAAGTCGTTCTACAGAGACGCTGCACTAAGGGGTCTGGTTCTGGTTGTCAAGGGAAGTTCCGAAGAGGAACTTCAGTGAAGATGGATGAGTTGAAGAGTCAGCCTAAGCCAATAGTGGAACTTAGGATTCTTCAGTGAGAGGAGAGTTCGGTGAGAGATGGAGTATTCAAGGGTCTTCGATTGCTCGAGTACCGTAGAGTACAAAAAGTCAAGTCTAAGGCTACTACTACCTGGTGAGCCTGTATTTATAGTAAAGTAAGAGGGTATCCTAGGATAGAATGATAATGGCATCCTAGGATCTAGTCATCGAGCAATCATAATACGAACTGCGGCGCAGCCAGCAGTAATCACATGTAGGATGTGAAACAATAGATATAAATGAAACTGATATATCTGAAACAGTAGCCCCTTAGCAACGGGCAAGAGTCGTCATGACTCACAAGGGAAAATCAGTAAAGAGTCGCCATGACTCTTATGAGAACCAAACAATAGCAAGTCACCGTGACTCGCATGAGAATGACCACGTGATCAGAAAGTGAAAAGGTTGTCATGTGTCCTAAGGCGGAATGAGGAAGGGGATTAAAATAGGCAGTGTCATAACAAAGAGTGCCTGAAGAAGAAGAAGAAGGGAGGCAAGCGGTCAGCCACCCCCAGCCCACCAGCAGACACCAAAGAAGAAGTTGCCCCTAGAGTCGAAGTGGGGCCTAGCAGCAAGGTCAAGATGACGCTCTTGGAGTGCATCTCACTGTTGGACAGGGAGGAGTGGACCCCAGAGGTGTGTAACAAATGTGGGAAGGTTAATGCTAAGCACTTGGAATTGGAGTGCCCCCTTTACGAGCAGTGCCCATTCTGCCACCACACGGGCAGTTGGGGTTTCGTACACTGCCACCACTGCACCAAGATGGGTGATGAAGAAGAAGAAAAGGAGAACTGGGACGTAAACGAGGCAGACTATGACCTTTACTGGTCTAATGCAGACAAGGGTAATCTTGACATGTAGGCAAAGTTGAGGCGACTTTGTGCCTGAAAGGGGGGCTGTGTTACAATACGACTCATTTTTGCCTCCTATTTACTTATGTTCTCACATGAGTCATAATGACTCTAGCCCGTTGCAAAGGGGCTTATATCTTTTGTTTCAGGACTTGGCTTGTGATTACTGCGGACTGTGCTCCATAGTTACTTATCATCTCTGACTTGATCCTAGGACGCTATTGTGACTCAATCCTAGGATCCCCATTTACTATAAAGTCAAGCTTGCTAGGTAGTATGTAGCCTTAGACTTGACTTCTTGTATCTTACGGTACTCAGAGCAATCCAAAGACCTTTGATACTCCATCTCTCACAAGCTGTTATGGATCGGACTTACCGAACGCTTACTACCAGGTTCTGACTACGGTAGTAGGCATGTGATTGTTTACATTAGTCAGGGACTCTACATTTCACGTGTTATCAGTCAGCAGTAGTATCACATGTTACTTACAGCTTACTGATTACTAGGATAGCGATACTAGGGTTCGAGCTAGATACGCTATAGGTTAACATTGTTCGGGAGGCGCTTCAAAGCCCTCCATCATCGTGTATAAATAGTAGTCGCAGGAGACCAAGGATCGCCATCTTGGTCTTCTTGAATCATCGGTTTTCTCTTCATCCGTCTCCTTCTCTCTCTCTAGGGAATCATCAAGAGGAAGCGCACTGCATAAGGTTTACCAAGAGTACCTTCCCAGTTGCAAGACGTCAGCGTGCTAGGACTTAGGATCCCACGTTTGACTTTGACAAGTCGTGAAGCTGAGTACTCGCACCACATCTCTGCCTAAAGCAAGGCCCACGCTTACCGAAGCGTAACATTAAGACCAAGATCTTACCACCGTGGCGCGAGTATCCACAAGAGAACTTTGGATCCGAGAAGGGTTCCGCTCTTACGAAATCCCAAGAAGAGGGAATAGGAACGTACCAATCCGATACCTCAAGGAAGCTAGCTGGGGAAGCATCAACGGAGTCGATGGGTATCTAATTAGAGGAGCACACGGACCACGACCAGTTGAGTTTAATTTCGAACGAACTTGCTGGTGCAGAGTCGACCGAGAAGACGAGGAGTGGAGAGTCATCGACACTCTACCCTACAGATATGGGTGCAATATTTACGAAGAAGAAGTAGTCGCAAGAAACGACTGGGGACCCATTGACGGAGAAGCACAAAGCGCATCCGCACCTTCAGAAGCACCCAGTGCATCAGACAGCGAATCGGACGAAGAACCCGCACAAGCGTTAGAACCACTAGAACCAGAACTCATCGAAAGAGCTGAGCAAATTACAATTTATCCCCCAATGACTACGATAACCGAAACTCAGGAAGTAACACTTCCCATACACCCCGAAACGGGACACGTTATGACGGCAGACGATGCCGCACTATTCCGAGCAATCGGACCTGACCAACCCGACCCACCAGCAGGAAATGGGGAACTCCTAGGAAGATTACCACGTGGAGGAGGATCCCCACATGGAGGACCTCCAGGAGGAGGAGGAGGTCCCCCGGGCGGAGGAATACCCGGGATAGGACCAGTCGGTATACATGGGGGGCACCACTCCGACAAGTTCGCCGGAAACGCCCCAGAAGTATTCAAAGGAGACAGACACAAGACGGAGGAATTCCTCACCCAATGGGAGCTGTACTGGGGCATCAATAATAACAATCCCATCATGGCCAATGCATACCAACGAGCTATGTTATTTCTCACCTACATCCAGGGAAAGGACGTTAACAACTGGATCACGGAGACCAGTAGATGGCTTAACCGGCAAGTCACCGCCGGAATCAACGACACCGACCCACGACTATGGACCGAGGTCATCATCGCCTTCAACAGACGATTCTCGAACACACTCGAGAAGGAACAAGCGCAAGCCATGCTCAAAAGAGGAATTAGAATGATAGGGGGAGATATCGACGCGTACGTCACGCAATTCGAGCAGTTAGTGAGACAGGCTAACTATCGGCTGGATTCACCGCTCACCATGGATCTATTCACGGACGGACTACCCCGTGACTTATATGAGAAGGCATACACATACGACAACCCGCAGACTTTCCAGGAATGGAAAGAAGCGGTTATCAGGAGGCAACAACAGTACATTCATATGAAGGCCCGACTCGAGCAACACAGAGGCCTTGCAAATCAAACAAAACCCCAAGGAGGAGGCAACACAACCTGGAGGAACACGAGGAACACGGGATGGGGACCCCCTCGCAACATACTACGGGACCCAAATGCCATGGACACGTCGGCAGACCGAGTACGGGGAAGACTCACGGGGGCCGAAGAAATCCAAGGCAACTGGGATCGAGCTCATCCCCGAAATCCACCACCAAGAGGAGGATTCATAGGAAGGGGACGAGGCGGTCGACGCGACATAAGGGAAGTGACCTGTTATACCTGCAGGCAAAAGGGACACTTCAGTCGGAATTGCCCGCAGCACACCTATAATCAACCCAGCAGTAGTCGAAGGACAGACGCCTACCACGACGAAAGAGAAGAAGAGCCCATCAGGGCAGCCAAAGCAGAAACTCCACAGCAACGCGCCGACCAATGGATGAAAGGAGTGGCCGCAGAAGAAGACGAGGTAAAAGACCTCATACTGCAGGACCTGTGGAAAAGAGAGGATTTTCGAAGCGCCTGAACCCATCGGCCTGGGTAAGGGCAGTAAAATGTAATTCTGTGATCATAACTCGCTACCGTTCTATGAGAATTCCAGTATCAATTCGCACGAATTACGCCATGGCCGACATCAGAGCATTAGTGGACTCGGGAGCCACTGACAACTTTCTACGACCCGCCTTTATCAAACGAATGAAAATCGGAATGAAGCCGCTGGATCGGCCCAAAAAGATATGGAATATCGATAACACCGAGAATAAAGCCGGACTAATCACTCACTACGTAGACCTGGACGTACAAACAAAAGGGATCCACAAAGAAATGAGGTTCCTCGTCACAGACATCGGCAATGAAGACATAGTACTCGGATATCCCTGGCTGGCCACATACGAACCAACCTTCAGCTGGAGGCACGCAGTAATCAAGGAGGACGCACTACCGGTTGTCCTTCGGACCATCAACCCCAGGATTATACGACCAACGATTGCGGCATCAATCACCCAATATCAAAAAGAGCAAATCGTCACACAACTAGAAGAGGAAGAGTTCGTGGAAGGGAGGACCACTTCCACAGAGTTGGCAATCCAAGCCAAGCAATACACCACGAAAGCTGAGTTACCATCCCACTACGCAGCATACCACCAACTTTTCAATGAAGAAGCGTCACATCGATTCCCACCCTCACGGGTCTGGGATCACGAAATACAACTAAAGAAAGGAGCACCTGAAGCAATAGACTGCAAAGTTTACCCGCTCACACAAGAGGAGGACCAAGCCCTCCAAGCCTTTCTAACGGAACAACTCGGCAAAGGATACATACGACCGTCCAAATCCCCATATGCGTCACCATTCTTCTTTGTCAAGAAGAAGGATGGTAAGTTACGACCAGTGCAAGACTACAGACGCCTCAATTCGTTCACGATACGCAACCAATATCCTCTACCTCTCATCACGGACCTCATCACAGACCTCAGCAACGCCCACATCTACACCAAACTTGACGTAAGATGGGGCTACAACAATATACGCATCCGAGAGGGAGACGAGGAAAAAGCGGCATTCAAAACCAAATATGGCCTGTTCGAACCTACGGTAATGTTCTTTGGACTGACAAACTCCCCCGCAACCTTCCAGACAATGATGAACCACATATGTCGGGATATCATCGCCAAACACGAACTTCGGGGAACAACCATCAGGGTATATATGGACGACATCGGCATCGCAACACACATTGGGAAAAGTATGGAAGACCACATAGCGGCAGTCAAGGACGTACTGGAAGTATCAGCTAAGCACAACCTCTATTATAAGCTAGAAAAATGCTTATTCCATGCACCTCGTATGGATTACCTGGGGGTAATCCTTGAAAAGGGGGTGACACGCATGGACCCCGTCAAAATTTCCGGTATCAAAGATTGGCCAACTCCTACAAAAGTCAAAGATGTTCGATCATTTCTAGGCTTCTGCAATTTCTACCGCGCATTCATCCGAAACCTTTCACACCATGCAAAGCCACTGAACCAACTGACAAAGAAAGGAGCCGATTGGAAATGGACAGGGACGGAACACAACGCATTTAATAAACTCAAAGGACTCGTCACCTCGGAACCAGTACTAGCGCACCCACAGCTGAGTAAACCGTTCGAACTAGAAGTTGATGCATCAGGATTTGCAATAGGGGCAGTACTATTACAACGGAAAGACGATGGAAAGCGACACCCCATCGGCTACTTCTCAACAACCCTCAACGAGGCAGAATGAAACTATGACATCTATGATCTAGAACTACTAGCAATCGTCAAAGCTTTCCGACATTGGCGACCGCTACTCGCAGGATCACCACATCGAACAAAGGTCTTCTCAGACCACATGAATCTACAGTACTGGAGAAGCCCACAAAAGATCAGTCGAAGGGTAGCAAGGGAAGTACTCGAATTATCAGAATATGACTTCGAGATTCACCACATCAAGGGATCGGCCAACGGCAGAGCAGATGCACTATCACGAAGACCGGACTACGACCAAGGAGAGGAGGACAACAGCAATATCACGGTATTACCGGACAAGATCTTCGTACGAGGAGCCCATGTGGAAAGAATCCGGACCGCCAAGGATCACCTCAACCCCCAGGACATAACATTGGACGACCCCGTGTATGAGCAAAACGAAACCATCCTGAAATCATGGATAGACGCCCATCATCTCAAAAAGATAGATGGGATCTGGTACAAGGACGCACGACGAGTGGTAACCGGGGGAATACACGATAAGCGACGTATACTACATGACCATCACAATCTTCCCGCTCATGGACATCCAGGAATCAAAAGAACCGCCCAATTGACAGGGCGTGCCTACTGGTGGCCGGGATTGGCAAAAGACGCCCTGGAATACGTTAAGGGGTGCGCCGAATGTCAACGCATCAAAGTTCAACACGGGCGAAACAAAGCGCCTCTCAACCCCATATACCCCAAACCAGAAGCAATGCCGTTTGAAACAATAGCCCTCGATTTCATAACTAAGTTGCCCATATCCCGAGGATACGACACCATACTAACGATCACGGATCACAATTGCAGTAAAGCAGCAATCTTCATACCATGCAACGAAGAGATAAGCGCGGAAGGAGTCGCCAACCTGTACCTGAAACATGTTTTCGTCCGTTTCGGACTTCCCACGAAAATCATAAGCGACAGAGACCCTCGATTCGCTAGTAGATTCACGAGGGAACTCTGTAAGGTACTGGACATCAAACAAAACATCTCTACAGCATACCATCCCCAAACCGACGGACAATCAGAACGAACAAACCAATGGGTGGAACAATACCTACGTTTCTGGGCAAACGAACGACAGGATAATTGGTGCGGATACCTACCCCTCGCAGAATTTGCTCATAATAACTGGCCGCACGAATACACACGGGAGTCACCCTTCAATCTCCTTATGGGGTACAACCCACGCGCTGATTGGACGGATAAGCCATCACCAATACCACAAGTGACGCTCAGGACCGAGCAGTTTCAAGAAGCGCGGAAACGCGCCCAGGAACTGATCATCAAAGCACAACAGTCATGGGTCAAGGCCAAGGATGGGCCAAAATTCCGAGTCGGAGACCTTGTATGGTTGGAAGGACGTCACCTGTGTACACACCAACCAACGGCGAAACTCGCGCCCCGAAGGCACGGACCCTTCACAATCGAACAGGTGATGTCCCCTGTCAATTATCGGCTCAACCTACCCCCGCAATGGAAAATTCACACAGTGTTCCATGTGGACCTTCTCACCAAGTACCACAAGACCTCACTCCATGGGAAAAATTACCAGCGGCCACCACCCGATTTGGTAGACGGAGAAGAAGAATACGAAGTCGAGAAGGTTCTAGATGAACGACATTTCGGCAGGAAACGGAAGAAGCAATACCTGATCAAATGGAAGGGTTATCCTGACTCGGAGAATCAGTGGGTCAACCGGGAGGATCTATTCGCCGATGAAGCGCTCGCGGAATACCAACATTCAAAGGCCGCATCAGTAACGCTTATAAGGAGTGGAAGAACCAATGACGAAACCTCATTCTCCCCACTCAACTCTACCACCATCACTTCCACCTCGTCAATGCCATCCACCCCAAATGCCGCCATCTCGACGACTTCGTACTACCTCGGAACCCCTGAGAGGATTTTTGCCTGCGAGCTGGAGGAAGAGCGGGCATCAACAGCCCCTGCCAACGACGAGGAGGTCGTTGTGGCTATGGGAGACAGAGCCGGGGTCGAGGGACCCATCACCGAAGCTGAGTTTAACAGCACCATCGAGCGATTCCCCACTCAAGGACGCGGAGCTACCAGCGCCCGACTGTCACCCGACATCGATGGCCAGCCTACCCTCTGGCACATCCTCCACGCCACCACCGGAGAACCCATCTCCGACCGCCCTTTCACCACCGCCGAAGTCGACGACTTTCGGCGAGCTCTCGACCGCGGTACGGACGTCCGCGCACGCCAGGGAGCACTACGAAGCGGCGTTGAAGCCGAAGAAGTCGTGGAAGGAGGTGACCGACGACTGGAGGGAAGAACAGCTACGAACAGCCCAGCGCCGCATGAGGGAGATGAGAGAGAAGAGGGAGAAGTCACGGACAGCGAGGATGAGCGGTACCCAGCTGAGCACCCACACATTCACTATGGCCGAGAAGCTAATGCTCCACCTCATACGACCCGACACGCCCTCGCCACCGACGGGACCCCCCTCTACCGGGGTCATATCCGTCCCCAGCTCGCTGACCGCGCCGTCTCCAGCGTCGCCAACGCCCGTGCACCTGACGGGTTCTGGGTCAATCGAGGACCCCATTTCATTCACTTCCCCATCACCACCCCCGACGGCGTGACGCGCCAGGCCAAATACGTCCAGGCCATCATGAGCAACGACCCCATTGTGCTCGGCCTGATCGACGAGTCCGACAGGGTCTTCCCGAAGCCCCTGTACGCCACACCTCAGTACGTGGTGCACCCCGACACCCACATCCAGTACGCCCAAGAGGACTTGTTCCTCTTCGACAACGGGTACGACGCCGTCGGGGCCATCAACAGGGCCATCGCAGAGTGCAAGGACATAAGCCTCGCTGCGGAGGTCAGGCGGTATAGGGCGCTAGGGGCGGAGTTGGGACGGTTAGAGGCCAGGGTAAGGGAGTTGAAGGAGACATGGGGGCGATTGGCAGCGGACAAGGCGCTGTGCATCAGTAGGTTGGAGCAGGCACGGGCAATGCAGAGGATAGAGGAAGTACAGGCGGGTTGGATGGGACCACCCGGGCTCCGTGGGCGTCGCTCCTGAAAAGGGGGTGATGTTACGGATCGGACTTACCGAACGCTTACTACCAGGTTCTGACTACGGTAGTAGGCATGTGATTGTTTACATTAGTCAGGGACTCTACATTTCACGTGTTATCAGTCAGCAGTAGTATCACATGTTACTTACAGCTTACTGATTACTAGGATAGCGATACTAGGGTTCGAGCTAGATACGCTATAGGTTAACATTGTTCAGGAGGCGCTTCAAAGCCCTCCATCATCGTGTATAAATAGTAGTCGCAGGAGACCAAGGATCGCCATCTTGGTCTTCTTGAATCATCGGTTTTCTCTTCATCCGTCTCCTTCTCTCTCTCTAGGGAATCATCAAGAGGAAGCGCACTGCATAAGGTTTACCAAGAGTACCTTCCCAGTTGCAAGACGTCAGCGTGCTAGGACTTAGGATCCCACGTTTGACTTTGACAAGTCGTGAAGCTGAGTACTCACACCACATCTCTGCCTAAAGCAAGGCCCACGCTTACCGAAGCGTAACACAAGCCCTCTCCTCTCACTGAAGAATCCTAAGTTCCACTATTAGCTTAGGTGAACTCTTCAACTTATACATCTTCACTGAAGTTCCTCCTCGGAACTTCCCTTGACAACCAGAACCAGACCCCTTAGTGCAGCATCTCAGTAGATCAACTTAACCCACATCGGGTGAACGTCCCTACCATGATGTAACATATAGCCAATTTGCCTGAACATGATGTAATGATTGCACTCATGTTCACAGTATTGAGCATGAATACATTTTTTCTGTTAAGCGCTGTCAGATTAAATGTAAGGATAAGATAAGCATCACACACTATTTCCTTATCCATCAAACCCAATCTAATGAGCTCAATTGTCATGGAATGGACTTGTACACTTACTACTAGGTTCTGACTACAGTAGTAGGCTCGTGATTCTTACATTAGTCAGGGACTCATACTTTCATGTGTTATCAGTCAGCAGTAGTATCACATGTTACTATACACTTACTGATTACTAGGATAGTGGTACTAGGGTTCAAGCTAGATATGCTATAGGCCCACAACATTTGGGAGGTGCTTCAAAGCCCTCCATCACCTTGTATAAGTAGTAGTGTGGGAAGACCAAGAATTGCCATCTTGGTCTTCTTGAAACATTGGTTCTACTTCCTCTCTAGTCTCTTGCAGAGATCTCCAAAGATAGGAAGTGCACTGCATAAAGCCACCAAAAGGCTTTCCCAGTTGCTATTGCCATTGACAAGTCTGTCGTCAATCCTCTCTAAGTAGGGAAGTTGGCACATGTGGTTCAGAGCTGAGTACTTGCATCTTGTATTCGCCTAAAGCAAGGCCCACACATACTGAAGTGTAACATCAATAATGTGCTCTTGTGCGGGGACCCGGATTCGGACGTGTTTCAAATTATCCTTTCTGGTTGGGTGGGAGTGATCAGGGGTGTATCTGCCAAGGATAATAGGCATGTGAGGATAGGTCTTGGTCTTTACTTGGCAAGGGCAACCCTCGCCTAGGTGCTTGCTCTTCATCTTAGATTTCTGATTGGTCTTCCTCTTGTAAACCTTTTCCCCACCTGTACCCTGGCGTGCGCACACCCAGAGCCGAGACACTGTATACACTGTGCTCCCACGTGATGACACAGTGTGAGCTAAGCGAAGCTCTATGCTGTGAGCCCATTGCTCATTCTCGTGCCACCGATGGAACTCATCAACAGATTCCCATTCCAGATTGTACCTGTTCTCCCGGTTGTAAGTGATGCTCCCGCTGTCATGGAACGGACTTGGATGCTACTATCAGGTTCTGACTACGATAGTAGGCTTGTGATTCTTTACATTAGTCAGGGACTTCATCATTCACGTGTTATCAGTCAGCAGTAGTATCACATGTTACTATAGTTTACTGATCACTAGGATAGTGGTACTAGGGTTCGAGCTAGATACACTATAGGCCAACATCATTCAGGAGGCACTTCAAAGCCCTCCACCATTCTGTATAAGTAGTAGCCCAGGAAGACCAAGAGTCGCTATCTTGGTCTTCTTGAAACATCAGTTTCTATCTCTTCCCTTGCAGTCTCTTGCGGAGATCTTCAGAGCAAGGAAGCACACTGCATAAAGCCACCAAGAGGCTTTCCCAGTTGCTATCATATTCCCGCCAGTCATGTCATCTGGACAGACCTGATCATAAGATAAGATCACAAGTTGTGTGAAGCTGAGTACTCATGCCTTACCCTCGCCTAAAGCAAGGCCCACACTAACTGAAGCATAACATTAAGACCAAGATCTCATTGTGGTGCGAGTATCAACAAGAGAACTCTGGGCCCATGACGGATTCTGGTCCTATGAAATCCCAAGAAGGGGAACCAGAAACATACCCACACGATATCTCAAGGAAGCTCATTGGGGTGTCATCAACAGGGTAGAAGGACACATCATCAGAGGAGCCCATGGGCTGCGACCAGTTGAGTTCAATTTTGAACATACTTGCTGGTGCAGAGTTGACCAAGAGGATGACAAGTGGAGAATCATCGACACTCTTCCATACAGATATGGGTGTGACATCTATGAAGAAGAAGTAGTCACAAGAAACGACTGGGGAGCCATTGACAGGGAAGATAATCAAAGCACATCAGTACCAATGGAGAGATCCGAATCCCCAAACACAGATGAAGATGAGCCAAGAATGGCACTTGAACCACTAGAAACGGGACTCAGTGAACAAGCTGAGCATATCACCATTTACCCAATGGCTACCCTAATAGAAACAAGGGAAGTAACACTCCCCATCAACCCAGAAACAGGACATGGCATGACAGCTGACAATGCTGCACTATTTCGTGCAATCGGACCAGACCAACCTGGCCCACCAACAGGACCTCCAGGAGGAGGAGCACCAGGCAGAAGGGGGCCACCAGGTGGGGACAGCCCACCTAGAGGAGGAGGCCCGCCAGGAGGATTCCCAGGTGGGATACCCAGAGGAGGAGGAGGAGGAGGAGGAGGAGGAGGAGGTCACCACTCCAACAAATTCGCAGGAAACGCCCCAGAAGTATTCAAAGGGGACCGACACAAAACTGAGGAATTCCTCACACAATGGGAATTGTACTGGGGTATCAACAACAATAACCCCATCATGGCCAACGCCTACTGATGAGCTATGTTATTCCTCACATACATCCAAGGGAGAGATGTTAACAACTGGATCACTGAGACCAGCAGATAGCTTAACTGCCAGGTAACCACCGGGATTGCCAATAGTGACCCCTGCCTATAGGTCAAGGTCATCATGGCCTTCAACAGACAATTCGCCAATACACTTGAGAAGGAGCAAGCTCAGGTGTTACTTAAAAGAGGACTCAAAATGACAGGGGGGGACATAGACGTGTACGTCATGCAATTTGAACAGTTGGAAAGACAAGCTAACTACTGACTGGATTTGTCCCTCACAATGGACCTATTCATGGACGGACCCCCCCACAACCTATACGAGAAAGTTTATACATATGACAACCCACAGACCTTCCAAGAATGGAAGGACACTGTCATTAGAAGGTAGCAACAATACATCCACATGAAGGCCTGGTTGGAACAACACCAAGGTCTCTCCAATCAAGGACCACAGGGGAGTAGCAACAGTGGAGGAACCTGGAGGAACACAAGGGGAACAGGATGGGGTCCCCCACGCAATATCCTCCAAGACCCAAATGCGATGGACACATCAGCAG
Source organism: Lactarius evosmus (assembly GCA_951394315.1). Classification (NCBI taxonomy): domain Eukaryota; kingdom Fungi; phylum Basidiomycota; class Agaricomycetes; order Russulales; family Russulaceae; genus Lactarius; species Lactarius evosmus. The sequence goes on along the minus strand of OX596130.1, from coordinate 2,384,658 downwards.
ATCAGGTAAGAGGAAGACTTACAGGAGCCAAAGAAATCCAAGGAAACTGGGACAGAGCCCACCTGAGAAATCCACCAAGAGGAGGAGCAATGGGATGAGGAAGGGGCCAACGTGACATAAGGGAAGTGACCTGTTACACATGTGGACAGAAAGGACACTTCAGTCGCAATTGCCCACAGCACACCTACAATCAACCCAGTGGCAGCTGGAGGACCGACACTTATCAAGATGAAGCAGGAGAAGAACCTGTTAGGGCAGCAAAAGCAGAGACACTGCAGCAAAGGGCCAACCTCTGGATGAAAGGAGTAGTGGCAGAAGAAGACGAGGTGAAAGACCTCATACTGCAAGACTTGTGGAAATGGGAGGATTTTTGGAGCACCTGAACCCATCGGCCTGGGTAAGGGCAGTAAAATGTAATTCTGTGATCATAACTCGCTACCAGTCTATGAGAATTCCAGTATCGATTCACATGAATTACACTATGGCTGACATCAGAGCATTGGTGGACTCGGGAGCCACTGATAACTTCCTACAACCTGCTTTTGTAAAGTGGATGGGAATTGGGATGAAGCTGCTGGAACGGCCCAAGAAGATATGGAACATCGATAACACTGAAAATCGAGCCAGACTAATCACACACTATATAGATCTGGACGTACAGACCAAAGGAATCCACAAAGAAATGAGATTCCTTGTCACCAACATCGGAAATGAAGACATTGTACTTGGGTACCCCTGGTTGGCTACCTATGAACCCACCTTCAGCTGGAGACATGTTACGTCATGGTAGGGATGTTCACCCGATGTGGGTTAAGTCGATCTACTGAGACGCTGCACTAAGGGGTCTGGTTGTCAAGGGAAGTTCCGAAGAGGAACTTCAGTAATGATGTACAAGTTGAAGAGTCAGCCTAAGCCAATAGTGGCACTTAGGATTCTTCAGTGAGAGGAGAGGGTTCGTGAGAGATGGAGTATTCAAGGGTGTTACGGTCGACCCCTCAGACTTACCAATGTAATAGCGATGTCGTGATTCGGAGTTCCAGACTCTTACTTACCAGTTGTGGCTATGGTAGTAAGTAGTAATTAGTCACGGACTTGTAGTATCAGTCAGCACTCAAGCGATCGCATGTGATTGCTGAGTGATTCCTAGGATCGGTGTAGTAGGGTTCGAGCTACTTACACCATAGGATAGTTCCATTCAAGAGGCGCTTTAAAGCCCTCGAGTATCTGTATAAGTAGTAGTCGGCGAAGACCAAGACATGCCATCTTGGTCTTCTTCAATTGCCATTGACTTCTCTCATCGAACACTCTACTCGCTTCTCATCTCTCTCAGTGTTGTGTGTAGTTGCCACCTTGTCCGGCATATACACCGGCAAGTTGAAGCTTACTTGGGCCAATGTGACTTAGAAGATCCGTTGCTAGCCCCGTCGTCATATTGAGGAAGTCGCCTCTACGTTCGACTTGTGTCACATTCACTGTCTTCTCGCCCAGAAATCCGTTCAAGTCGAACGAGCGCCACGGCAAGGCGTAACATTAAGACCAAGATCCTTTCATCGTGGCGAGAGTAACAACCCGGGAACAGTGGGAAATCAACGGATTTCATCCGTACAGCTTACTACGACGAGGAAGTCGTAACGTTCCAATCCGATATCTTAGGAACGCCTACTGGAGCAGTTCTAACGCAGCAGAAGGATACGTTGTCGAGACACGAAGAGGAGAACGCCCAGTTGAGTTCAGTTTCGACCGTTTGTGTTGGTGTGCGGTCGACTACATCCTAGACCAGTGGCAGGTTATCGCCCCATTACGACCCCATCACCGTTGTGACATATACAATGACGAAGTAATCCCACGATCAGACTGGGGACCCATTGACGGAGAAGAGGACACGAGTCACTCCGAAAATACTCACGAAGTATCAGAAGACGTCTCTGACGACGAACCACATTGATCTCCTTCCCCGTTGAACCAAGCAGAAGTCAACCTCATCGAACAAGCTGAGTCTATTGTCATCCTACCACCTATGGCCACCATCACTGAAGAACCCTTGGGCCAAACACAAATGCCTATGAACCCCATCACCGGGGAACCCCTGACCAACGACGATGCAGCTATAATGAGGGCCATAGGACCGGACCATCCGGACCCACCAGGAAGCGGGCGACCTGACGGAGGAAGCCCAGGAGGAGGAGGATTACCCGGCGGAGGACCGCCATTTGGGGGAGACCACCAGTTGGATCCCCTCATGGATGAGGTCACTCTGATAAATTCGCAGGAAATGCACCAGAAGTGTTCAAGGGAGATCAACACAAATCAGAAGAATTCCTTACGCAGTGGGAGCTGTACTGGGGGATCAACAATAACAACCCTATCATGGCTAACGCCTACAGACGCTCCATGTTCTTCCTCACCTACATCCAAGGGAAGGACGTCAATGAATGGATCACTCATACAAGTCGATGGCTCAATAGACAGGTCACCGGGGGGATAAGTGATTCCGATCCACGCCTGTGGCATGAGGTCATCAGCGCCTTTACGAGACATTTCTCCAACACCCTTGAACGGGAACAGGCCCAAGCCGCACTGAAGAAAGGGATACAGATGACCGCAGGGGATATTGACATGTACATGACCAACTTCGAGACTCTGGCACGACAAGCTGGCTATCGCCTAGACTCCCCGTTAACCCTCGACATCTTCACCAATGGACTACCACGCAACCTTTATGAAAAGGTCTTCACCATGGACGACCCACAAACATTCGACGACTGGAAAACCGCAGTCATGAAGAGACAGCAGCAATACATCCACATGAAGGCTCGCCTTGAGCAACATCGGGGATCCATGGGAGGGTCAACCCCGAACCGCGGTAATCAACCACGACGAGGAGGCGGGGGTGGAGGTCCCGGATGGAACCTCCCAAGGGACCCCAATGCCATGGACACCTCAGCAGACCGCATACGAGGACGCCTCGCCGATGCGGAAGAAATACTCGAACAGTACCGTGCCAAACAACGACCACGCAGAGGGTTTATGGAACGCCAAGGAGGGCGAAGGGACTTTTCCCAAGTTACGTGTTACACTTGTGGAAAGAAAGGTCATATTAGCAGGCAGTGTCCACAGCACACCTACAATTGACGCACCGAAGCTGACCGGTACGAACCAGAGGAACAACCCATTCAGGCTTCTCGAGCTCAGACCCCGCGCAAACGAGCCACGAACTGGATGACAGGAGTAGCAGCGGAACCTGACAAAGTGAAGGACATGATCTTAAAAGATCTCTGGAAACAAGAGGGTTTTCAGGACACCTGAACCCATCGGCCTGGGTGAGGGCAGTCAATTGTAATTTGGTTATCATCACTGTCGTGATCCGGCTCACCACGGACTTATTTTTCCTTTTACCTTATCGCTTTGACTCATTCTTGTTTCCCCTCGGAGTACTAACCTGTTGACTCATTACCATGTACGCCCTCTTACTCCGATTCCCCTTCTTCCCCTTCCTCTTTTGCACTTCCTCTTGTTCCCTATTCTACCCTCTTCCCCATTCGCATCTCCTTTTGTTTCCCTTTTAGTATCCCCTTCATGGGACGGACCCGGAGTAGAGACCTATATAAGCCTGACCATGTATACGCTTATTCTCCAGTCTTGTCTTCGTTTATAATACTAGCGAATACCAGACCTGTTTACTCCTCCACTGTGTGCTCCCTTCTCGTCGTCTCATCACCACTGTCGGTCTTCCCTTAGTTGGGAGCCACCTCGAAGCTTTGCGCTTGTGCTATAACAACGCGCACACATAGACCCTAAGTCGCTCGACTTAGTCCCTCGTACTTCGGCCGTCTGACCGAAGCCCCCTGTACCTTATCACTAAGTCCATCGACTTACCCTTTGAACCCTTGCTCCTTGGTCGTCCCTCGCGGACCTTTGTCTCTTAGAACTCCCTCGGCCTTGGTTACCGTTTACCAAGCACCTCGTCCTTGCACCCTGTCCTTGTTCCCCTCGTACCCTCGGTGCACATCGCACAGTAAGGCCCCGCTAGGCCTTAACAATCACGTGCTATCGTTCTATGAAAATTCCAGTTTCAATTCGCACGAATTACGCTATGGCCGACATAAGAGCATTGGTGGACTCGGGAGCCACCAACAACTTCATATGTCCTGCATTTGCAAAACGCATGCGCTTGGGCATACAAGCCCTTGAACGACCAAAAAAGATATGGAATATTGACAATACGGAGAATAAAGCAGGACTCATCACCCACTTCATAGATCTGGATGTCCAAACAAAAGGCGTACACCGAACTCTTTGATTCCTCCTTACCAATATCGGGAGTGAAGACATTGTGCTGGGATACCCCTGGCTCGCCACCTATGAACCTCAAATGTCATGGAGGTTCGCCACTATCAAAGAAGACACACTCCCCATCATTCTACGATCTATCAAACCACCGCAAAAACTCCCTGCTATACGAGTGACACTTACCACCGAAGAAAAGGAAACAGCCGACCAGCAACTTGAAAACAAAGGACCAGCTGCGCTACGCACCACGTCTACCGAATTAGCCATCAAAGTGCAACAATACACCACGAAAGCAGTCTTACCGTCTGAGTACGCACCATTCACGAAACTCTTTAACGAAGAAGCCTCTCATCGATTTCCCCCTGCACGAGCCTGGGATCATGCGATCAACTTCAAACCCACGGCACCAGACGCCCTCGATTGCAAAATCTATCCGCTTACACAGGACGAGGACAAGGCGTTACAAGCATTTCTCACTGAACAGTTGCAAAAGGGGTACATCCGTCCCTCCAAGTCGCAGTACGCATCCCCTTTCTTTTTCGTTAAAAAGAAGGACGGAAAGCTATGCCCCGTACAGGACTACCGCCGTATTAACAATTTCACGATTCGCAACCAATACCCCCTTCCACTCATCACCGACCTTATCATGGAACTGAGCAATGCCCACATCTATACCAAGCTCGACGTACGATGGGGCTACAACAATGTGCGGATCAAAGAGGGGGACGAAGGAAAGGCGGCTTTCAAGACGAAGTACAGCCTCTTTGAACCTACGGTAATGTTCTTCGGCCTCACCAACTCGCCCGCCACCTTTCAAACCATGATGAATCACATTTGTCGGGATGTTATCGCAAAACACGAACAGCTGGGTACCACGATACGTGTTTACATGGACGATATTGGTATCGCTACTCACATTGGCCACAATCTCGCCGACCATTTCGCCGCGGTTACCGACATCCTTGCACTATCCGCTGAACACGACCTCTACTACAAACTCGAGAAATGCCTTTTCCATGCGCCTCGTATGGATTACCTGGGGGTCATCCTTGAAAAGGGGGTGACACGCATGGACCTGGTCAAAATCGCGGGCATCAAGGACTGGCCGACGCCCACCAAAGTCAAGGACGTCCACTCCTTCCTTGGCTTTTGCAATTTTTACCGAACTTTCATCCGCAATTTTGCCTCTCATGCCAAACCCCTCAACCACCTAACAAAGAAAGAAACCGAATGGCGATGGGGAACAGACAAAGGCAGGGCGTTCCAAACGCTCAAAACCCTTGTAACCTCGGAACCAGTACTGGCACACCCTGAGCTGAGTAAACCCTTTGAATTGGAAGTCAATGCCTCAGGATTTGCAACAGGAGCCGTACTTCTGCAACGAAAGGCGGACAACAAGAGACATCCCATCGGCTATTATTCTTCCACACTCAATACCGCCGAACAAAACTACGACATATACGACCTCGAACTACTCGCCATCGTCAAAGCCTTCCGACACTGGAGACCCCTACTCGCAGGGTCCCCTCACTGTACCAAGGTCTTTTCAGACCACCTGAATCTGCAATATTGGCGATCACCACAGAAAATTAGCCGACGAGTAGCAAGGGAAGTGCTAGAACTTTCCGAGTATGACTTTGAGATTCACCACATCAAGGGAAAGGCAAATGGAAGGGCCGATGCCCTCTCACGACGACCAGACTATAACCAGGGAGAGTCAGACAACGAAGGCATCATAGTCCTACCTGACAAAGTCTTCGCACGAGCTTCAACGGCATTGCAGATCGCTAACGCAAAACAAGGAAACCGTCAGGATGAAGCCACGCTCCGACCATGGGTGGACGGACACAACCTTAAACAGATGTCGGGAACCTGGTACAAGGACAGACGGCAACAGGTCATCACCGGCGGGTTGGACGACAAGAGAAGTATCATCCACACCTTTCATGACTCTCCCATTCATGGGCATCCAGGAATACGACGAACAAGCCATCTGTTGGAACGACAGTACTGGTGGCCGGGACTGCGAAGGGATGTCATGGACTACGTCAAGGGGTGTGTGGAATGCCAACGGATTAAGGTCAACACCTGACCTACACAGGCTCCCCTTCAACCTATATACCCCAAAATTGACGCCCTCCCGTTTGAGACCGTGGCAATGGACTTCATTACTAAACTCCCCTTATCACAGGGATATGATTCGATACTGACGGTAACCGACCATGACTGTAGCAAAGCCACGATATTCATACCTTGCGTGGAGGAAATCACGTCCGAAGAAACCGCTGGATTATATGCCAGATATGTATTCCCACGTTTCGGACTACCCACTACTATCATCAGTGACAGAGACCCTCGGTTTGCAAGTAAATTCATGAGGGAGTTATGCAAGACTCTAGGGATTAGCCAGAACATTTCGACAGCCTACCACCCGCGAACGGACAGACAATCCAAACGAACCAATCAGTGGCTGGAACAGTATCTACACTTCTGGGCTAACGAGCAACAAGATAAGTGGTACCACTATCTACCAATGGCAGAATTCACGCACAATAACTGGCCCCATGAGGCCACGAAGATGACACCCTTCGAACTCCTTATGGGATATCACCCGCGGGCTGATTGGACTGATAAGCCCTCTTCCATTCCACATGTAACGACCCGCGCTAATCAACTAAAAGAAGCGCGACAACGGACATGAGACCTTATCACGAAAGCGCAGCAATCATGGGTTCACGCCAAGACGGCGCCCAGATATCAAGTAGGGGATCAGGTGTGGCTGGAAGGACGTCATCTCCGGACCCATCAACCAACTGCAAAATTAGCTGCAAGATGCCACGGACCATTCCGCGTCATAAAGGTGATGTCACCCGTAAACTACCAGCTGGAACTTCCCACGCAATGGCAGATACACCCCATATTCCACACCGACCTTCTCATGCCTTATCGCGAGACACCCACACACAGGCCCAATTACACATGACCCCCACCGGACCTGATCGATGGGGAAGAGGAATACGAGGTCTCAAAGATTCTAGACCACCGGCTCCACGGCAGAAGACGAAAACTGCAGTACCTCGTGGCCTGGAAGGGATACCCCGACTCCGATAATCAATGGGTTGATAAGGAAGATGTATTTGCCGAAGAAGCCGTGGCGGAGTATGAACAAAGACGGCGGAAGGATAAAAGGCCCATCCAACGCGGCGAGTCCTCCCATCTCCCTTCCTCTCAACTACGAGCCACCCACACTTGCCAAACACTTTACATGCCATTCACACCCGATGCCTCCCTCTCGCAGCTTAACCAGTACTACCACGGCACCCCTGAAAGGATTTTTGCCGTCGAGCTGGAAGAGGAGCGCGCACAAGGCGCCAGAGAAGATATCAACCAAGCCGTCGTGGCTGAAGAAGACCGAGGGGGACGTGACACCCCCATCACCTGAGCTGAGTTCACAGCCGTCCTTGAACGATTCCCCGCTCAAGCAACCACAGCCAACGCCGCCCATCTGTCAGACGACGATGGAGGTCCCCTCTGGGACATCCTCGATGCCGACGGTCTTCCCACCTCTCCGGTCCCTTTCACTACCCGCGAGATCCAACTTCTCAGGGACGCACTGGACCGAGGAGCCGAGATTCGCGCAGCTCGCGACGGTGATGGACGGGCCAAGTCCCCACCTCTCCCAATACCTCCGAGGGTTGGGGCCGACCAGGCCATGGCGGGAGGTAGTGGACGACTGGAGGGATCAACAGCTGTTGGAAGCGAAGGCCCGGAGGCAGGAAATGATGGCGAGGAGGGAGAGGTTGAGAGCGATGACGAGTTCGAGTGGTACTCAGATGCGCACGACCATATTTCCTATGGACAAGATGCTGACGCCCCACCCAACACCACATGCCATGCCCTCACCACCGCCGGCGACCCTGTCTACCGAGGAGACATTCACCCCCAGCTGGAGGACCGAGCCGTCTCCACCGTCCGCGCCACTCACTGCCCACACGGGTTCAGGGTCAATCGAGGACCCGATTACGTTCACTTCCCCATCACCACCTCCGACAGCGTGACGCGCCCTGCCAAGTACGTCCAGGTCATCTTCAGACCTAACCCCATCGTCCTCGGTCTCATCGACGAGTCCGACCGCGTCTTCCCAAAACCGTTGTACGCGCGCCCCTATCACTTCAGTCCTCATGAGGAGCGACCCTCCTACTCACACGAGGATCTTATGATCCTCGACGGCAGGTACAACGAGGCCCCGCGGGTCAACCGCGCCCTCCGCGAGTGCAAGAACGTCTCGCTTGTGGCGGAGGTCCAACGCTACCACGCGGTTCGATCCGCGATCACCAGGATCGAGCAGCGCATGGGGGAGTTGGAGCAGGAGTGGGGGCGGCTCAGCACCGAAGAACTGGGGGTAATACATCGTATGGAGAACGCTAACTTAATGGACGAGGTGGAGAAGCGCATGGGAGGGTGGATCGGACTAGGCCAAGGTACGAGGAACTGGCCGCGGTCGACTTAGTTGCAACGTGGGCGTTGCCCCTTGAAAAGGGGGTGATGTTACGGTTGACCCCTCGGACTTACCAATGTAATAGCGATGTCGTGATTCGGAGTTCCAGACTCTTACTTACCAGTTGTGGCTACGGTAGTAAGTAGTAATTAGTCACGGACTTGTAGTATCAGTCAGCACTCAAGCGATCGCATGTGATTGCTGAGTGATTCCTAGGATCGGTGTAGTAGGGTTCGAGCTACTTACGCCATAGGATAGTTCCATTCAAGAGGCGCTTTAAAGCCCTCAAGTATCTGTATAAGTAGTAGTCGGCGAAGACCAAGACACGCCATCTTGGTCTTCTTCAATTGCCATTGACTTCTCTCATTGAACACTCTACTCGCTTCTCATCTCTCTCAGTGTTGTGTGTAGTTGCCACCTTGTCCGGCATATACACCGGCAAGTTGAAGCTTACTTGGGCCAATGTGACTTAGAAGATCTGTTGCTAGCCCCATCGTCATATTGAGGAAGTCGCCTCTACATTCGACTTGTGTCATGTTCACTGTCTTCTCACCCAGAAATCCGTTCAAGTCGAATGAGCGCCACGGCAAGGTGTAACAAAGGGTCTTTGATTGCTCGAGTACCGTAGAGTACAAAAAGTCAAGTCTAAGGCTACTACTACCTGGTGAGCCTGTATTTATAGTAAAGTAAAAAGGTATCCTAGGATAGAATGATAATGGCATCCTAGGATCGTGTCATCGAGCAATCACAATAGAAACAATAAGAACTGCGGAGCGCAGCTCGCAGTAATCACATGTAAGATGTGAAACAATAGATATAAGTGAAACAGATATATCCGAAACAATAGCCCCTTAGCAATGGGCAAGAGTCTTCATGACTCACAAGGGAAAATAAGTAAAGAGTCACCATGACTCTTATGAGAACCAAACAAGTAGCAAGTCACCATGACTTGCATGAGAACGACCATGTGATGTGAAAGTAGAAGGTTATCACGTGTCCTAAGGCGGTTAGAGTAAAGGGATTAAAATAGGCAGTGTCATAACACAGCCCCCCTTTCAAGCGCAAAGTCGCCTCGGCTTTGCCAAACTGAGAGCCCCCTTGATCCAATTGAGGGTCTTTGACTCCTTCATGAGTCTTTTCTTCTTCTTGCCTTCCTTGGCATTTTCTTCCTTCATCTTCTCTCCCTCTGTCGTCGTCATCCCAACCTCAATGTTTGTTCTTCTGGGTGGTCCCCCTCCCTCTTCCTTTTTGACCTCTGTGGTGACCCAAATTTCTATTGGCATTACCAGTTTCTGGTGGGGTCTCCAGGACCTGTTGGCGAGGGGGTGAAGGAAGCCAGTACGTCGGCTTGCTTCCACTAATAGGCCAGCTGATGGGTAGCACCTCTCTTTGCTGCGGCTATTAGTGTCTTGGTTCTTGTGTCATGAGGCTGGTCGTCCCTCTCCTATGTTACTGTCTTCAACAGTAACACATCTCCCACTCTTCTTGTCATCCCATCCTCCAGCATATGTGGTCTGGAAATTCGCGCCCACACCAGTTACAATACTTGTGACCAGCAGCAATGGCAGCCTTCTTAAGTGAACGCCTGGCTCCATTCCTGAGTCGTTCAAAGGTGGGGTTGTGAATTTTGTTCGTGCTGTAGGGTAGACAGCCTGTGATCGAATATGCGCGTCGCACCAAGGTACGATGACAGGTGGGTGCCTCTTTGTCTTTGAGGGCTTCTGAGTAGAGACGCAAGTCATAGCTGGGGATTGGAAAAGAGTGCATGGCATATAACTGGGATGAGATGGAGGAGCTATGATGGGAGGTGATGAGGCAGGGAGTGTTGGTACAATGCTGGCAGGAGCAGATGTAGTGGATAGCATATGAGAGATGGAAGCAGGGTGAGGAAGAGGATTTAAGGCAGAGTGAGGAAGGGGATTTTGTTCCTCTGTTGTTTTGGCCCATCTTATATACGTTTTACGGGCTTTTGACTTGTTTGTCCCTTTCCTGGCTTTAAACTCCGCTATCAGTTTGTCCGCGTGGACATCTTCTGCTTTTTCCCATGAACTGTCACTCGTGGGATAGCCTTTCCACTTGATTAGGTAGTGAAGCTTGCGCCCTTTCCCACGTTGCTGTGCATCTAGAATCTTCTCGACTTCGTACTCGGGTTCTTCATTGATGATATCAGGTGGCGGCCGGGTATAGTTCGGCCCGTGGAACTCCGTTTCCTTATAAGGTGTTAGAAGGTTTGCGTGAAACACGTTATGAATCTTCCACTGCCTTGGCAGTTCCATGCGGTACACCGCTTCTGATAGCTGTTTCATCACTTTGAAGGGTCCATGCCGCTTCAGCCCGAGTTTAGCCGCTGGATACAGGGTCTTCAAGTTGGTTCCCTCGATCCACACTTGATCTCCCTCTTTGTACGGTTGGAACTTCTTGTTCCCTTGGTGCACAATGGCCATCATCTTCTGTGCTTTGATGATATTTTCGTGGCCGTCTGTTCGTGCTTTTTCTATGGCTGTAAGCCTTTCTTCTACCGAGGGGACTTTGCTTTTAGTCCCGAATTCAAGCCTTGGTGTGTACCCTATGAGCATTTCGTAGGGGGTCTTTCGGGTGGTGGAGTTCGGCCATTGATTATGTGCAAATTCCGCCATTGGCAGGTACTTGTGCCAATCGTCTTGCCTTTCATCGCACCAGAATCGAAGATACTGTTCGAGCCATTGGTTTGTTCTTTCTGACTGGCCATCAGTCCTTGGGTGGTATGCCGTGCTGATGTTCTGATGTATCTTCAACGCTTCGCACAGGCCTTTGGCGAAGTGTGATGTAAATCGGGTATCTCGGTCAGAGATAATCTTCTTCGGGGCACTGAATTGGGTGTACATGTGTTTCAGGTAGAGTTCTGCTACCCCTTCCGCAGTAATTGTCTCTTGGCATGGTATAAATACCGCTGCTTTACTGCAATCGTGATCCGTAACTGTGAGGATCGTGTCATATTTGCCCTAAAGTGGCAACTTCATGATGAAGTCCATGGCGACTGTCTCGAATGGCAAGGAATTTTCTGGAGTGATAGGGATCATAGCTGGTTTCAGTGGCTGCGTGTTGATTTTGTTTGCTTGGCACGCTGTGCATCCCTTTACGTATTGCTCCACATCTTCTTTCATCTTTGGCCACCAGAAGTCCTGTTTTGCCAGGGCATACGTGTTCGTGATTCCTGGGTGTCCAGCTGATGGGGTATCGTGGTAAAAGCAAATTACCCCCCTCTTCAGATCGTTGTCTCCGGCAACGACGATCCGGTCTGTATCGTTTTCGATCTTCCACCAAATTCTGACTAGTTTGGTGAGAACGTAGGTGTTTGACCATTTCTTGAGCACTTCCTGGCTCCTTTTGTTCGTTTGCTGGTCCTCTTCCACCTGGTCTTGAAGGGATTGGTATTTGTGATGGTTTACCGTTGCACTATAGTGCTCCCTTTCCTTCTGGTTGCTGGGGTTATAATATTCTGACCCCATCATTCGTGCGAAGCTGAACAAGCTAGGTGGTAGAACCACCAACGCCTTGTTATCTTCTTCGCCTTGTTCGTAGTCCGGGCGTCGTGACAATGTGTCCGCCCGACCATTCTTCTCCCTGGCTATGTGAACCAATTCGAAGTCATATTCCATGAGTTCCGCATGCCATCTTGCCACCCTTCTATTGTGGTCTCCTGGATTCTTCCAGTACAATAGGTTGGTGTGATCTGTATGCACCTTTACTTTGAACGCCGGTTGGTGCAGGAAATGTCTCCAATGCCGAAACATTTCCACAAGGGCTAGAAGCTCCTTGTTATATACATCGTAATTTCTTTGGGCATCGTTCATGGTTTTTGAAAAGAATGCTACCGGGTGGAGCACTCCTTGTTCGTTTCGTTGCATTAGGATGGCTGCCATTGCATAGTTTGACGCGTCTACTTCGACTTTGAATGGTTTCTTCTGGTCCAGTTGTATTAGGACCGGTTCTTCGCATATTCGCTTCTTCAGCATTTCAAAAGCGCTTTCTTCCTTTGGTCCCCAGTTCCATTGAACGCCTTTCTTCAGTTGGTCGTTCAGTGTCTTCGCAATAAAGGAAAAACCATGGATAAATCACCTATAGAAGTTGCAGAATCCAAGGAAAGCCCGAATATCTTTTGTGGTTTTTGGCACTTTCCACTCAGCAACCCCAGCAACTTTGACCGGATCCATTGTGACAGTTCCTTTTTCTAGGATCACTCCTAGGAATTCGATGTGTTCTACTTCAAAGAGGCATTTGCTGGGCTTCAAGTAGAGGTCCAGCTTCTGAAGGCGTTCAAGGACTTTGCTAACCAACTTGCGGTGTTCTTCTTCATCCTTTTTTGTTGTGATAAGGATGTCGTCCATATAGATGATTACTTGACTGGTTGCTGTGAGGTCGTTAAACTGCGTATTCATCATTCGTTGGAACACTGCGGGGGCATTTTTCAGCCCAAATGGCATTACTGTTGGTTCGAACAGTCCTAGGTTCGTTTTGAAAGCGGCTTTTGGTTCATCACCTTCTCGGAAGCGAATATTATTGTATCCTGCTCGTATGTCCATTTTGGTGAACAGCCTGGCGTCCTTCACCTTATCCACCAGTTCCTGTATTAGAGGCAACGGGTATCGGTCGGGGATTGTGAAGGAGTTTAGTTTCCGGTAGTCCACTACTGGACGAAGTTTTCCGTCTTTCTTTCCAACAAAAAAGAATGGTGATGAGTATTGTGATTTTGAGGGACAAATATAGCCCTTGTTCAAGTTATCTTTGATGTATTCGTTGAGCTTTTCTTGCTCGCCTTTAGATAATGGGTATATTTTGCAGTCTAAAGTTTTCGGGGCGTCCTCCATAAAATCAATAGCAATATCCCATGGTTGGTGTTCTGGATACCGCTTCGCCTCTTCTTCGGAAAAGACCTTCTTCCATTTGTGGTAGTGTTTCAGGACTACCTGGTCCCAGGCTTTTTCTTCTTTTGGCAGTGCCTTTACTGCCATTTCTGTTGACGTCGAGCTTCTTTTGAGGATTTCTTCGTCCATTCGGTGGATAAAGAGTTCTTCCCCAGGGGTGCATAATGATGCAGCCTTCTTGATCCACGCATCTCGTATGCGGATCACTTCTGCATCCATTGTATATGAAAGGGTCTTGATGACAAGTGGTTGCATGCTTTCATCAAGGGTCGTGCTTCTCCAATCGATCAATGGCTGGAAGGCAGCGAGCCACGGATACCCTAACACCATCTCGTCATCTCCTAGATTGGTGACGAGGAATCTCATGTTCTTTTTCTTCTCCCCAGTCCGGACTTGCAGGTCAATGTAGTACTTGATGATCCCTGACTTATTCTGGGTCCCGTCAATGTTCCACACAATGCGGGGTTGTGGCAGCTTTAGTTTGCCAATCTTCATTCTTTTCAGGAGCTTGAAGTCGATAAAGTTGTCCGTGGCTCCTGAATCCACGAGAACTTTTCTTTCGGCCATTGTGTGTGAAGTTTGTATCAGAGTTGGGATTTGGAGACTTCAATATTTACAAACAAACACATCTTTAAACTGTAACGCACGCGCCAAGGCCACCGGGTTTGTGCGTTTTAAAAATCCTCCCCGTGCTCTTCTGCCCAAGCCTCTTTGATCATTGCGTATTTCTCTTTGGTTGAGAGGCTTTTAATGAGGGAAGATCGCACATCGGTAGGGGTGGATCCAGTTTCGGACTCTTCTTCCAATTCTTCCTCTGGTTCGCTTTCTTTGGCCTTAGCCTTGTGAGCCTTCTGAGGTGGTTTCTTGTCCTTCTGTTTGTCTGGACAGTTACGGGAGAGGTGTCCTTGTTTGTTGCACGTATAGCAACGGCCTTCTTTCTTCTGGACTTCAACGTCCGGTTTCTCTTTTGCAGTGGTTGCTGCTGTTCTTCCTTGGGTTCCTTTATTGTAGTTGGAACGAGAACGGTCGGTGTGTGTGTCCATTGCATCTGAAGCAGGGGCTGGCATCTTAATGCCCAGCATCTTCGCCAATTGGGCAGGGTTCATTTTTCCTGCTCCCTTCTTCCTTGGAGTTTCTTCATTAATCCCCCTAATGTTCTGGACTGCGGTGTTGTCTGAGTGGTATTGGCGCACTCCGTCGGCCCATCCTCTGAAATCCAGAGGGCGTACCACCTTATAGACGTGGTCCATCATGCGGTAAGGAAGTTTGGATGCGAATAAGGAGAGTGTCGACTGTGCATCTAGGGGGTACGTTGCTTCTGCAGCAAGGGATTCAAACTGGGCGATAAATGCATCCACCTCATTTGGTATGAATGAGAGGTGGTGCAGTTTATCTTCTGCCCGTTCCCTTGCTCCCGTATCCTGGAATGCTTGTTCAAAGCCTTGAGACACTGCCGTCCAATAGAATTCGTCATTCAGGAGTCTTCCGTTGTTCATTTCCGCAAGGATCCAGTTGGTCCATCTCTTGACCCAGTCCTTTACGTTTGGTCCTTTTATGAAACTGAGTAGCAGGGCTGCTCGTTTCATAGGTATCGCCATTTGTTTAGCATCCAAATTTGTGATTCGATACAGGTTGAATTCCTGCATGAATTGGTCCGCAAGCGATCAGGTACCATCAAAGTCGGTTGGGGGGTTTCCTCCAAGTTTGCCGTTTGCCACTCCTGGGCCTGGGCCGGCACCTGCCCCGCCTCCAACAGGGGCGCCACCGGGGGGGGGTCCTCCACCTCCGGGCATGCCTCCGCCTGCTGGGGCACCTCCGCCTCCAGGTGCACCCCCACCTCCTGGGGGGCCACCTCCTGGCGGTCCACTTCCTCCTGGTGGTCCTGGGGGCCCACCTCCGGAGGGACCACTTCCTGCTGCTGTAGTGCTAGCAGGGGGGTTTCCGCTTCCTGTTCCTGTCCCCTTTGTGAAGAATGTTTGTACTGTAGATGGGGGGACAGCCGTCATTGTTGCGGTTGCAGCTGTGGTGGTCGTCTGTGTTGCCATTGGAGAACTTTTTGTATCACGTCTCTTAGCGGTTGGCACGGTATGCTGGCCTGCCTTCAATGGTGTATTGTCTGGTGGAATCGCTGATACTGTCGTTGGTCTGATTGATCTTCTTCCCAGGTTATACAGGGAGGGGACTGGTTGTGTAGCTGTCCAACGTCTAGTCCTGCTGTCTCGCTGTATGAAGTACCACTGCTCGGTACTTTCTTTGTGTTCGATGGCGAGGTATGCTGCACTGAGTATGTCGTATACCCAATAACCTTCTTCGCCGTCGATTTCCTGCCAAAGGGCTGCTCCTTTTACGTGGCCAGGAACTTCGTCTTCTGTTCTCCTCTCGATGGGGAATGGTTTGAATCCAAGGATTGATCTGGATTCGGAAATTCTTCTTCCCTTAGCCAGAGTGGCAATAGGTTCGATAGACTTGACTTAATGTTACGTCACAGTAGGGACGTTCACCCGACGTGGGTTAAGTCGATCTACTGAGACGCTGCACTAAGGGGTCTGGTTGTCAAGGGAAGTTCCGAAGAGGAACTTCAGTAATGATGTACAAGTTGAAGAGTCAGCCTAAGCCAATAGTGGCACTTAGGATTCTTCAGTGAGAGGAGAGGGTTCGTGAGAGATGGAGTATTCAAGGGTCTTCGATTGCTCGAGTACGGTAGAGTACAAAAAGTCAAGTCTAAGGCTACAAGCTACCTAGCAAGCCTGACTTTATAGTAAATAGAGATCCTAGTACTGAGTCATAACAGCGTACTAGGATTGAGTCATCCGGACCATAAGTAACTGCGGCGCAGTCCGCAGTATGTATGAAACGAGTCTGAAACAAATGATATAAGCCCCTTAACAACGGGCTAGAGTCACTATGACTCGTATGAGAGAATAAGTAAAGAGTCACTATGACTCTTGTGAGAACGATCGCGTGAGACAAAGAGAGACAAAAAGAAAAGAAATTGAGTCATATCGTAACAAGCAGGTCCAGCTCGGCGGCCCGACCACACAGCGATTCAGTGACTCAGGGTTCCAAGCAGGGACCCTTCAGGAAACTTAGGCAGTTTGACCCCAGGCTATGTGGTGGCAGGGTGCACATCGCAGTGCGCCAGTGGTGCCCCTAGTCTGTGGGACCATTGGGTAGGACTGGAGACCCAGCGACCATGTAGGCCATCGTAACAACCAGCCGACCACCTTGGGGTTCACCTTAGACCGCAAAGCCCCACGGAGCGATCGGCCGATGCAGCTGCACACCACGGTTGTCAGTCTAACAATGGTTGACATGGGTTCACTCGAACAAGCGATTGCGGTTGCAGGCCAAAGCGGCCGAAGGTTGGATAGGATAGGTATTTAAGGATTTGATTCCTATGTACATAGGCAGGCAGCGTGGGTACGGCGTAGTACCCAGACCAGTTACACTCTAGATTCCATTTCTGCTCTTTGTGAACCCTCTGTGTACCCTTGCATGCGCCAGTGTCCCACAGTAGATTTCAGTCTTGCTGCTCCAGCAGCACTTTGCATTTCCCCTAGGCCAGTACGTCTTCTGCATCGGCTGAGCGCTGAGCCTACCTTCGGCCAACCCATGACCTGCACAACTCTACCCTATTGGCGCATTATATTCCTTGACCTCCCAAACCCTTCCACTCTTAGCTGCACTTCAACACGCTCAGCGGTGGCTTAGGGTATCATTTCTGGTGGCCAACATGGGGAGGTTGGAATATAAAAAGGACCCGCTCAGGAGACTAACCTAGAGACCAGTCTGCAATTCCGCAACTAAGGTGAAGGACATTACTCGAAGAATTAATCGCAGCCGGCTACAACCCAGCGCAGCCGGTCCCAGGAAGCTTTACTAACACATCTGACTTACAACCCCTAGATAACAGTGTACTTAGCGATCAACCATCTCCACCAAACTTGCCGAACACACAGCCAAGTAGTAAAGATGAGGTTAGCCTCATCCTGTTGCACAACTCAGCTCCACCATTAGCAACCTGTGGTCCAACAACGAGCGCAAGAGCTCGAGCGCAAGCCCTAGCAGAGCAACCACAGGAATCAGCGTCAGCTGACGTAGCGAACACCCAGCCGACCTCCGGTGTGCAACTGACCAGATTGGCTCCAACTCAGTCAATCCCACCTCTGGCACCACTGCCTGTCACTCTGGCTACGCAACCAATTGTACCACCACCCCTCACAACTCCGATCCCACCTCTGGCACCATCTCCTTCTACATCAGCAATACAGCCAACTGCGGCTCCCAGCTCCGCAACACAACAATCAAAACCTACAACCAATTTGGTACCTCGACCAATGACCCTCACAGACTTACCCGGCTGACATGAGCAGTTGGCCCTGAGATTTAGCAAGGACCATCCAGAAGAAGCTGGCCAGTACTTTGCAGAACTAGAAGACCTGTTCAATCAACATGGCATGACCAACAACCAGGAGCGAAAGCAAGGTACCCTCAAGTACCTCAGTATCGATGTGGCCAGACTCTGGCGTGGAACAGCAGCATGGGTCGATGCAACCAAGACCTATGACAAGTTCAAAGCTGGCATCCTATGCCTCTACCCGCAAGCAGGCGATGAGGTGACCTACACTATACAGGACCTCGATGCGAAGGTTGGCGAGCGAGTCTGCATTGGCATACTTACCTCAAGAGACCTCAGCGAATACCACTGACAATTCCTACTCATCTCCCAGTACCTAGTCACCAAGGGCCGCATGTCGGTGCAAGAGCAATCACGTGCCTTCCTATGTGGCTTCCAGCCGAGCCTAGAGCACAGCGTAAGGCAGCAACTGCAACTAAAGAAGCTGGACCACAATCCTCAAGATACGTATGATCTAGCCAATGTATACAATGTGGCCGTCTTCATGCTCATGGGAACAGCTTCCACCGCCCTCCAACCTACGCCAACCCAACTGGCAACAACTGTGCAGACCAGTGCCGATGTCAAACTGGAAGCTCTCACATCGGCCATGACCTCGCTCATAGAAATGTTCAAGAACATACTAGAGACACAACAATCAGGTGGCAGGCCAAGAGCTGTAGGACCTCGGCTGACCAGCAATTCCACGTCGCAGTGCAACTTCTGCGGCGTGCCCAGACACTTCATCCACGAGTGCAAAGTAGTGGCAGAATACATCCGCCTTGGAAGGTGCAAGTGCAACCACGAAGGCAAGGTAGTACTTCCCTCAGGAGCAATGGTACCACATGAAATTACCGGTGCATGGTTGCGCGACTGCGTCGATGAGTACCACTGGCAGAACCCAGGACAAGTGGTGGCCATGCAAATGTTACTAGAAATGAAGACGCAAACTGGCAAAGCCTCTTGCTGATCATCTGACAGCAAGATAGTCCAATTCGCAGAACAGTGCCCTGAGGCAGGCCAACCGGGAGTCTACGCTCTCCACCGACAGTACCCCCCGCGAGGTGCCATGTCGACAAGGCAGCAGCAAGCCAAGGACAATGCCCTGACCAGAGCCAATCACGACAATGCGGCTGCACCGGCTGGCCCATTGACCAGCCCAAAACAGGCACAGCATGATCCACCTCCGCACCTAAACCAAGCACCCAGAATAGTACCAGCAATGTTGGGAGATCCGAGTGACACAAGTAAGGTAGAGCACCCATATGCATGGGCAGCAGATGCAGCAAATATTAGACCGGCTGGCACAAATGGAGCTGGAACAAGGCCGATGCCTCTGCCATGCAAGAGTGACCAAGCCTATACCACTACAGTGAAGATCTATGACAAAAAGGTTGCATGCACTGTTTATGACCAGATCATGAATGCACCGATCACGATTACTCAATGGGACTCTCCCTAGCTCCAGAGCTACAGACCCAAGTCACCAATGCGACTATTAGACGGCGCATCTCTCGCAAGGTAATGCAGGCAATGATAGAGGAAATAGCGGAGGATGAAGCGAAGCCCGACCGATCAGTGAGTCAAGAGGAACACATGCCAGCGGCCTTTGTGATTGTGGCGCATACACCTCCGGCTAACGCAATGATCATAGTGGACCCCTACAAAGCATACCTCAAGGACCACCCAGATAGCGAACAGTTCATGCAAGATAGCATGGAAGTTGGGGCCGAGTCAAATTCGCTTCAGGCGATCCTACCAGTAGTTGACAACCAGGAGAAGGTTGAGGTGATCCTAGATCCCGGCTGTCAGATAGTTGCGATGTTGGAGGAAGTCTGCAACACCCTGGCACTCCCCTATGACCCAACCATACATCTCAACATGGTATCGGCCAATGGCGGTGTCAACCAATCGCTCAGCCTGGCCAGGAATGTGCCATTCCTAGTGGGCGAAATCACGCTATACCTCCAAGTCCACATCCTCCACTCACCAGCTTATGATATACTACTTGGCTGGCCTTTTGACATCTTGACTTGGTCAGTAGTCTGCAACTATCAAGATAAGAACCAGACCATCACTATACTCAATCCAAATACCGGCAAGCGCATGACAGTGCCGACCATTCTGCAGGGAAGCTATCGCTTCGCTGAGTGGCACAAGCCGATGCACCAAGTCCCACAAAACCAGCCAACCCAAGAGGAGGATTTTTGAGTATCGAAGATTTGGTGCCTCACCAAGGAGAGCTCGCAATCACCCTAGAATACAATCCTAAAGAAAAGCAAGTCTCAGTTGAAGCTTGCACGCCATTACTGGCCAATACCACTAACCGTGAAATTATGGCCACCTATGTCTCCCTTTGCAATTCCAATGCACCTGAACTAACTTCATGTCTTCTATCGCTCTCGTCCCAGAAACCAGATTGCCATTTACCCATCTCTAATATCTCAACTTATGTCTCATTCCTTGATACCAAAGCGCCACTCGCAATCTTCGCAGGCAAGAAATACAAGCCTGTAGCCCTCAAAATTCGCCCTATTGAAACAGAACTCCTGAGCCGATTCCGCATTATCCGCGAGATCAAGGGTGATCCCCTCCATGACCTACCGCTACTACCCACCAGACCGGCCGACTTCGTGCCCACCGGCCGATATATGGCTGAGCGTAAGAAGCAATTCAATCGCGTCCATGGGGGTGACTTCCTCCTAATGGAAGAGCGCAAGCTCATACACTAATTCATGTGCCTACAGAATCGAGCCTTCGCTTGGACCAATAGCAAGCAGGGCCACTTCTGGGAAGATTTCTTCCCTCTGGTCGAAATTCCGACAGTACCACATAAGCCATGGACCCAATGCAACATTCCAATTCCACCAGGCATTTACAACGAAGTCTGCCGACTCATCAAGAATAAGATCGACGCTGGAGTGTATGAGCCATCAAACTCTTCCTACCTATCGTGCTGGTTCTGCATGGTCAAGAAGGATGGCAAATCACTCCACATAGTTCACAGCCTAGAGCTGCTCAACAAGGTTACCATCAAGCATGCAGGGGTCATGCCCTTTACTGATCAAATCGGCGAGCACTTCGCCGGCCGCGCATGCGGCAGAATGCTGGACCTCTATGTCGGCTACGATGAGCAAGGCATTTTGACTAACTCACGCGACCTAACCACCTTCCAGTCCCCCTTCGGAGTGCTTCAGCTGGTCACCCTACCCATGGGTTAGACCAACTCAGTCCCTATATTCCACAACGACATCACATACATCCTTCAGCCCAAAATACCCGAAACCACAGTTCCCTACATAGACGATGTGCCAATCCACAGGCCAGCTGATCGGTACTTACTAGCCGATGGTACTGAGGAGCGCATCTCAGAAAATCCAGGCATTCGAAGATTTGTATGGGAGCACCTCCAGGGTGTTAACCGCATCGTGCAGCGCATCAAATACTCAGGTGGTACCTTCAGTGGGTACAAGTCCACACTTTGTGCCAAAGAGATCACTGCGGTCAGACATTGTTGTACGCTGATCAGCCAATTACCCGAACCTGCGCAAGTGGACAAGATAGTAAAGTGGGGTCCCTGTAAGGACCTATCCAAAGTCCGTGCTTTCCTCAGCACTATTGGAGTGTGCCAGATATTCATCCAAAATTTTGTGAAGCGTGCAAACACCCTCGTTCACCTCACATGCAAGGGCGTCACCTTCGAGTTTGGCGAAGCGCAACTGGCAGCCCAGGAAGATTTGAAACAGGCTCTCTTAAGTTCGCCAGCCCTTCAGCCAATAGACTACACCTCAGCCTCACCAGTTATACTTGCAGTTGACACTTCACAGATTGCAGTCGGTTTCTACCTTTGCCAAGCCGACCCCAATATGCCAAAAAAGTGCTACTTCACTTGCTTTGGTTCCTTACCACTCAATGACCGAGAGCGCCGCTTCTCCTAGCTGAAACTAGAACTCTATGGCCTCTACCGTGCGCTTCGTGCCTATAAAATATATTTGGTTGGTGTCCGGAACCTGACCATTGAGGTGGATGCCCGCTACATTAAGGGGATGCTGAACAACCCTGATGTCTCCCCTTCAGCCAGCATGAACCACTGGATAGTTTCCATTCTCACATTCCACTTCAAGCTACAGCACATCCCAGGCAAGCAGCATGGGCCTGATGGCCTCTCACGCTGACTGCCACAGGCTGAAGACCTAAGTGACAGTGATGACGAGGAAGACTTCGAAGACTGGATAGACAACCTTTACAGATTTGTACATATGATTAATTGCCCAACCCCAGCACCGCTATCAGCCCAACTCATGCATACCCTAACGTCCGAGACAGTAGTACACCCGGCCGACATTGACGAAGCGCTCTTCACCAAGCTGAATTACAACCTAGTGCCGAGAAGTCCAGCCACTGCCCAAACGGACAAGTGACTGGAGATGGCACATGACTGGCTAACCTTCCTAGAGCGACCAGCTGACTTACCCGAGCAAGAATACGTCCAGCTAGTAAGGTTTGTGGCTCGCTTCTTTATCGACGATGGCATACTCTGCAAGCGCAATCCACAAGGTGCATACAAGCGGGTCTTGTACAAGCATCGGCAGCTTGAAGCAATCAAGGCAGCCCACGATGATATTAGGCACCATGAGTTCTACACTACAAGGGCCCTGGTCATGGAGCGATACAGGTGGCCATTCATGGGTCATGATATCACCTGGTACATCCGAACATGTCATGTCTGTCAAGTACACCAAACCCGCCAGATAGTCATACCACCGGTGGTCGCTACGCCAGCCCCGCTATTTGCGAAGATGTATATGGACACTATGCACCTCCCTCGCTCGGCCGGATATGCCTACATAGTCCATGGCCGATGTTTGCTTACCCACTACCCAGAGTTCCGCATGCTTCGCAAAGAGACTGCTCAAGCGCTCAGTGACTAGATCTTCCAGGACATCCTGTGCAGATGGGGCACCCTGGCGGAAATCATCTCGGACAACAGCAAGCCCTTTGTGGCCACTCTCGGCCATCTAGAGCACAAGTACCACATCAAGCACATTAGGATTAGTGGCTACAACTCTCGGGCAAATGGCATAGTGGAGTGGTCGCACTTCAACGTATGCCAAGCCCTGTACAAAGCAGCCAACAGAGAACAGAGCTGCTGGGCCCACGTAGTGCACTCAGTATTCTGGTTGGAGCGAGTGACCCCTCGAAAGTGCATAGGATGTTTGCCCTTCTTTGCAGCAACCGGCATGCACCCCCTACTCCCATTCGATATAGTCAAAGCCAACTACTTGCTACCACTGCCAGAGTCCATGCTCTCGACCACCGACCTCATTGCGCGACATGCAGTAGTGCTCCAAAAGTGGCAAGCCGACCTCGAACTCCTCCAAGCAAAGGTACATGAGCAGTGCAACCACGTGGCAATCCGCTTTGAATGGGAACATTCCGCAACCATCCGCAACTTCAACTTCAAGTGGGGCGACCTAGTACTCATCTGCAATACTGTGATAGAGAAAGTGCTCAACTGTAAAATGCGCCCGCGCTACTTCGGCCCTATGATAGTGGTTTTGCGTAGCCTGGGTGGTGCCTATATCATATGCGAACTCGATGGTACCCTCTTACACAGCCCAATAGCTGCCTTCAGGGTAATCCCCTATTTCACTCGTGACCACATCGACCTACCCGACCTCGAGCAACACATAGATATCTCCTCCTCCTGGCTGCAGGAGCTGGAGTCGAGCACGGTGGTCGACCCAGACGAAGATCGGACCAATGAAGCAGCAGCCAGGGCTGAGGGATCGGCCAATGTCGGCTGAAGCAGCGACTCAGACAACGAATAAAATTACCACGCCAAACCAATTTCAGTGGGGAGGAGTGGGACCCGCGAGGACAGAACTAAAAGACTTATCCATGAGCACCTACTAGAAACCAGAAATCTCCTTATCTTTGCATTCCTTACCATAGAGGCAGAACTCAATCTCTAAAAATAATTTCGACCCACTTAGAAACACCAGTAGTGCGGGGTGTACCCTTTGACAATACGGAGAGATTACACCCAGCCAGCACCCCTAATACCGAGAGCAATGAGAACACCTCCCCAGACCGGCCAAGTTGGCCAACCTACTGACTGTCAGTTTGCACATGAAGAATTCACCCTAGTCTGCATACTGCCCATACAACTTCTGCCACCAGCTCCCCATTCCTATATTTGGTACTAACCATCCAAAACATTTCCAGGGTATGGCACTACTCCCAACAAGCCCTGCACAACCGGCCGAAGCGCCACATCTAAGACGACGGACCGGACCTGGCAGGTGAACCCACCTCAGCCTCGTACGGCAGGGGAGCAGAACCCCCTCGAGTACCCCCTTCATATACCCCGTGAACAGGACGTCCCACTCTGGCTGGCCATGCATGACTTGCTGGAAGGGATGCAAGCAGCGCCTCCCGCTCCTGGCCAAGGTCTACCTCAGCACAGCAAAGCTTGTCCTGGTACCACTGGTAGTCCTCACATGTAAGGAGCCCAGGATCAAGACAGCCATCAAAGTCTTCACGAGCGATATCATATACAGCAGAAGCTTCACTTGTAGGAGGTGGACCAAGTATGTGTGCTGAGGTATAGGCCTGGTGCAGGACAGTGAAGAAGGTGATCAGCCGATCACTCTCCTTGGTGGCGATCCTCGGAAACAGCAAATCCAATCCAGGGCGGCGTAAGGAAGAGCCTCCCTCTCTATCTTGGCACATATGGCATACAACTCCTCATCCATCACAGGAACACTGGTGTGGGTGGCCATAAGTTCCATATGATGCTACACACAATTAGCAGCCTCACTAGCACCCAAGCAGTAATGGTGTACCCATGCACTGTAAAATTGACTGAGCCAGACCGCTACAGTTTGTGACCGGATCGGCCAATCGGGCATAGTGGCGCACAGGGCTTTTAGACTCACCTTTGCTAAGTCATAGGCCTTGCTGGTATGCATAAGGGTTTTGCCAATCTCAGATGGGCCAGGATCTATGGGCATAGCAGATGCGGGAGCAACAATGGATATTGCCTTGGGTTCCTACTCCTAACCAGCAGTCTCATATACCCTGGCCAAGCCGGAAAATGTGATCCCTCCTGGCCCCGCAGCCTTTCATGTACACTCCCAACTGTGTAGATCTTCCTATTCCACAGGCCCAGCCACGCTAGCCAAACGCTCAGCTATCGCACCACCCACTCATTCCTTGTTACTCTCACGCCCTTCAACTTCCGCTTCGGCCGACAGTATGTCCCACAGTTCAGAATCTTGCTCGAATGAAGCTGCGGAAAAGGACCTTGCCATATTAGATGGGGCAGTGGGGGCACCATGGCCAACTCACCAGGCCACGGCACAGGGTGCCCTTCCCAGTCTACAGGCAATGCAGGGGGCAGTCCAACGGAGGTTCACACTGCAGCCTGGTCACTCTCCTCTTCATGCTTGGCGATGGCAAGCCACTCCAGATGCCAGGCATACTCACTCAGCGAAATAACTGAAGTATCCTGGCATACCCGGAAGTCCTGTGCAGCTACCGCATAAGCACCAAACCCCTGGCTGGCAGTCAGCAAGCCAAGGGTGCACAAACCAAGGACATGAGACTGGGCGCAAATAAGGACCACTGCATGGAGAGCCAAGCATTGGCTGAGGCCATCAAACATGCTGGGGAAGTATTGCAACCACTTGATGGTGGTGTACAGTGCAGCCCACTCCCATATTTCACCCTGCAAGGCAAGAACCTCCTTGCTAAACGCTTCATCAGCCAGTTTGGACATAAGCTGGAGATTGACCTACTAACCATTAGTAGTGACGCCATGGTCAATATGTGGGGCGCACCCAAGATCCATCCAGGGCATGGAGCTATTGGGTGATCTCCCGTGAGTGCAGGGGACAGCTGGTCCACGTCCGTCCGAATTGCAGGAAACACTTCTTGGCGAACTGAAGGGCAGCCTGTACATTGCGGTTGGGCAAGCACAGTGAGCTGGCTAGACTAGTTAGGGAATTCATCGCTACATAGCGTGTAAGGAGTGGGCACCCTTTTATCCCTTGGCGGCCACCCCCTATCCCATCCTTACGACCAGCCGACCGATCGGCCGATCAGTACAAGCAACCCGCGGACTGGGCACCACACCTCCAACAAAAGGACTTGCGCTCCGATATTCCATAGTGTTTGGCAGCGGGCTGGGGACAGCCAAAAAATTCTTTCCACAGGGGAAGGGGCCACCATAGGACCGGAAGCGCACCATCCCACACAACCGCATAGAAAGCACAGAGCACCCCGCACTGGGAGCTGATCCTGGCTGCACTTGGCCCCTCATGGCCCCTAGAAAGAATGGGACAGCGGCGATAATGCACAAGTGAACGCATGCTCGGCCACGGGGAAAGTACTGAACAAATTCGGTGCTAAGATCAGCTGCACCACCGCATGCCTGGCTGAGAAGAAGGTGCAGAGAGTCCTGCGACTGACCCAGCCATGCCCTGAACACAAACCAAGGGGGCCCCAGAAACCATGCGACGAATGGATACATTGTATAAGGCTATCTACACAAAATAGGGCCGGCAGAGCAGCCACACAATTGCACTGTACCACCGCGCCGAGGCCCCTACTTGTCACCCTCGTCGTCCTCGCTTTCCGGCCCACCCTCTGGCCCATCTAGCCCAATGTCCTCCTCAACCAGGGGTTCCGCCTGAGCCTTGCCCTTTCCTTGAAGTGGCCTAGTCCTCGCACGCTTTGCCGGGGGCTCTTCCGCCTGAGAGGAGCCTGGCTCGACTGCTTCCCCAAGCGCCAGGGCATACTACACCTGCACAAAGTGGCGGTAGCTGTCAGCCACCTTGCAAGCGGCAGCGGCACGGGCAACCTCCACGCACCAGAAGAGCGTGGTGAACGTGGCATCCGTGGCAGAGAGATCCGGACCACCCCCCATCAGCAGGGAAGACAGTCCGGAGACAGGAAGTGCGGAAGGGGGAGGCGCCGCGCGCACACGCTGTGGCACGACCTTGCGACAGCCGTGGGACTCGGCCAAAGCAGGAGTGGTACCCAAAGCCACCGCTGTGCCTGAGCCTGATCGAATACAGGGGCGCCCGGTGTTGATGCACCTGGAGCACGCAAACGGCGGCTTCTCACCGACGTAGGGAGCACACCGGGTCTTGCCGCACACACAGGCATTGCACTAAAAAAGTGGGATCAGCAATGAGCCAGGCAGACCGGCTGGCACCTACCTGGATATAATTTGGCAAGGTGCCGACGTCCATCAACCCATCATCGTCTGGACGGGCATGCTTGAGAGGAGCATGGCAACCCTGTGCAGGCTCCTAGAATGGTGCGATACATCAGTGAGTGGGTGATCGCTGAAGAATGACTTACCACGAGAACTGTGGAGGCAGCAACAGCGACCCAATGGGTGGGGCGCTGTGACGACGGAGGCACTGGGCCGCCTTCAGGCACCAGTGGAGTGGCAGGCGCAGTGCGCGCAAACAGCATCAGCGAGGGCGCAGATGTCCCGGAGGCAGCGGGAGGAGGCACAAGTGAGGAGGGTGGTGCCAAAGTCTGCAGGAGCGGCAGGAGTGCCACAAACAATGGAGAACGAACCGGGAATGGCTCCTGACCTGCCGTAAGGATGCGCTGGCGGCGTACTTCGAACTCAGCCACAGACATAGTGCCCACCTTCAGCTGTTCAAAGTACTCATCCAGCCATGCATACGTGCCCAGCTCTGGGGCCGCCTCGGAAGGTGCAATAGCTGGAGTGGTAGGGGCTGACTGCACCATGGCGAGCTCGCGCAGCTGATCTTCCACTCCGGTCACGATGATCAGCAAGTGGGTAATCCACTCCACCATCGCGTGCTGGAGGAGGCAGCCACGGGTGTCTTGCAGGAGAGCGACCACGGCGCCATCCTTTGTGGCATCGATGCCGGCATCGGACCCAGTGACCAGGACCATTTCCTGTAAAGGTCAGTACAGGGCATGGCCAAGAACAATGAGGTGACGCACCAGTGTGGTGGAAAAGTCCTGCACCCACTCGTTTGCAGCATCTGGGTTTTGCTTGGCCACATCTAGCCACGTGCGGAGCAACAAGAGGGTTCAGAGGGCAATTGTATACGTGCGGTGTTGTTGAGAGGACATGGCAGTAGGTTGGAGAGGAAAGGCACAGCAGCTGGCCATCGTATGAAGGCCCACAGTGAAGGCCAACATGAGGCCACCTCAAGGCCGATCTGCACATGCACGGTCCGGCAGCCGGGCCAA
The DNA here is from genome assembly GCA_951394315.1 of Lactarius evosmus. Classification (NCBI taxonomy): domain Eukaryota; kingdom Fungi; phylum Basidiomycota; class Agaricomycetes; order Russulales; family Russulaceae; genus Lactarius; species Lactarius evosmus. The sequence continues at coordinate 2,356,322 of OX596130.1, read as the reverse complement.
CCGGGGGCTGACTGGGGACAGTCTGGAGCTCAGTGGGGAGGAGATGATACGCCCAGTGACGGGCTGGGCACACTATCTGACGATTTTGGCATTTCTATTTGGTATTATAGTGGACTGTGCTCGGCCTCGTGAACGACTGGCATGAGCGCAGCCAACGCACAAGAGAGCACGAAATGGCCAATGCGAAGTGGAGCAGGTCCAGCTCGGCGGCCTGACCACACAGTGATTCAGCGACTCAGGGTTCCAAGCGGGGACCCTTCAGGAAACTTAGGCAGTTTGACCCTAGGCTATGTGGCGGTGGGGTGCACATCGTGGTGCACCAGTGGTGCCCCTAGTCTGCAGGACCATCAGGTAGGACCAGAGACCCAGCGACCATGTAGGCCATTGTAACAACCGGCTGACCACCTTGGGGTTCACCTTAGACTGCGAAGCCCCGCAGAGTGATTGGCCGATGCAGCTGCACGCTGCAGTCATCGGTCTAACGATGGTTGACACAGGTTTGCTCGAACAAGTGATTGTGGTTGCAGGCCAAAGCAGCCGAAGGTTGGATAGGATAGGTATTTAAGGATTCGATTCCTATGTACATAGACAGGCAGCGTGGGTATGGCGTAGTACCCAGACCAGTTACACTCTAGATTCCATTTCCACTCTTTGTGAACCCTCTGCATACCCTTGCGTGCACCAGTGTCCCGCAGTAGATTTCAGTCTTGCTGCTCCAGCAGCACTTTGCATTTCCCCTAGGCCAGTACATCTTCTGCATCGGCCGAGCGCTGAGCCTACCTTCGGCCAACCTGCGACCTGTGCGACTCTACCCTATTGGCGCATTATATTCCTCACTCAACCTCCCGAACCCTTCCACTCTTAGCTGCACTTCGACACACTCAGTGGCGGCTTAGGGTATCAACGGATATGATGTGATCCTAATGATAGTTGATCAAGGGTGCTCACGTGCTGCAATTTTTATCCCCTATAAAACTGCGATCATGGGTGAAGAAATTGCAGATCTCTATTATCAGCAAGTATATTCATGGTTTGGACTTCCAAGCTGTATCATCAGTGACCATGACCCTCAGTTCACATCACGCTTCACGAAGACACTGTGCGAAAAGCTGCGTATATCACAGAATATCTCTACGGTGTTTCACCCACAGACCAACAGGTTGTCAGAACAAAAAAAATCAATGGGTTGAACAGTTCCTGTGCCTCTTCATGAGCATGGTCCAAGACGATTGGGACAAATGGCTCCCACTCGCAACCGCTGTCCACAATTCGCGATATAATTGCACTATCAAGGCAATCCCTGTCCACATCCTCTTCAGATATCAACCGTAGTATGCCACAATCACAGGCGCACAATCAGAACTCAAAGTCCCTGTGGTTGAGAAGCGGCTGTCTAGGGTGCATCAGTTGTGGATAGAAGCACAGACTGCCCTCTCAGAAACTGCCAAACTGATGCCACCGCAGCGCTATTGCAAAGGAGAAGCTGTGTGGTTAGAAGGCAAGCACTTATCGCTATCGGTGCCCACTGCCAAACTTGCACGTCGCCGCTATGGCCCTTTTGTCATAGAAGCCATCGTATCTCCAGTGGCGTACTAACTCCATCTCCCTCCAGCCTGGAACATTCACCCTGTTTTCCACACTTCCCTTCTAACCCGTATGTTAAGGCCTAGCAGGGCCTTACAGTGCGACGTGCACCGAGGGTACGAGGGGGACAAGGACAGGGTATAAGGACGAGGTGCTTGGTAAATGGTGACCAAGGCCAAGGGAGTTCTAGGAGACGAAGGTCCGCGAGGGACGACCAAGGAGCAAGGGTTGGAAGGGTAAGTCAATGGACTTAGTGACGAGGTACAAGGGGCTTTAGTCAGACAGCCGAAGTACGAGGGACTAAGTCGAACGACTTAGGGTCTGTGTGTGTGTGTTGTTATAGCACAAGCGCAAAGCTTCGAGGTGGCTCCCAACTAAGGGAAGACCGACAGTGGTGATGAGACGATGAGAAGGAGACACACAGTAGAGGAGTGAACAAGCCTGGTATTCGCTAGTATGATAAACGAAGACAAGACTAGGGAATAAGCACACAAGTGGTTGAGCTTATATAGGTAGCTACTCCATGTCCGTCCCATGAGGGGGATACTATAATAGAGAACAAAAGGCAACGCAAATGGGGAAGAAGGTAGAACAGGGAACAATAGGAAGCGCAAAAGGGGAAAGGGGAATAAGGGGAATCAGAGTAAGAGAGCGTACATGGTAATGAGTCAACAGGTTAGTACTCCGAGGTAGTCTGAGGATAAGGAAAGTGATAAGGTAAAAAAAGAAAAGTAAGTCCGTGGTGAGCCGGATCACGACACCGTGTGTGAGAAATGGAAGAACACGGAGCCTTCGAAACTTGCCCAGCACCCATGATCATAGACAGCTTCAAAGAATACAAAGTTGCCACAATTTTAGGATATCAATTCCAGGGAAGACAGAAGCAGCTTCAATATCTTGTACAATGGAAGGGGGAAACAGCTGCTGATAACTTGTGGGAGCCGGTAGATCAAATATTCGCTCCACAGAGGATTGTGGCGTATCACAAGAAACACCCCCTTCACGAAAGCATAAAAAGACGTACAAAGGGATGTGCCATCCTTACCACTCCTTCATGGAACAGCCTTACGAGAACCCCAGCATTGTTGACAACCAGACCGTGGTCGACAATGAAACCGACCTCATCGCACTACCAAACTCTTCCCCCTCTTCCCCTATGTGACCAGCCCTCTGGCTTGTCAACACTGCAACCATGACTTCCACCACCAGCAAAACAACCACGCCACCATGCATCATATCCCTCAAAGACGTGGTTGGCAATGATGGCTATCTGTTGCCCCACTCAACGCTCAATGCGCTCGTGAGCATAACCAATGCAAACATCAATGGCCCCTTGACACTTTGCATTGCCCAAAGCCTCGCACTTACAGTGCACCATTATCAGGAGCATGCAGAGCAACAGGCTGCTGAATTGCAGCAGATCAGGTGGAATCAAGCTACCACCGAACAGCTCCAAGCTCACTTCGAACGACAGGCACCCCTGGGTTATGAGGCAAACCAGCGGTTGCCCCATTTCCTTGTACCCGACGCAGCGATGGGTCGCGCCATCAGTGCGCCTTTCGTCAAACTCAGTGATGATAGCTATGTCACCTTTGGTACTACAGCGAGCCTAGGGGCTCCAGTCTTTGTACACGAGCTCTATGCCCATCCCCAGTCCCTCAAACCCAGTGAGATACTCCTACCCCTTGCAAGCTGGTTTATTGGAGCCTTGCAAGGAGGAGACTTGGTGTACCAACGCCTTCTCAATGAGATCAAGAAGTAGGATGACTGGGGGCTTTCTGCTGACGTTGCCCGCTATCGAGTCCTTGACCTCAAAATCTGTCAAGCCACCAAACAAATCCACTAGCTGCAACACAAGCTCAATGGATTTGAAAGTGACCATGTGCTCTGCCATGATTGTCTTGAAAATGCGAAAGCCTCCATCTGCATCCACCATTTGGAGGAGGTTGTTGGCTTGGGCTACCTATGATTTCACCCTACAGCTGTGCAGCGAGACAGATGTCACGCTACAGCGGAGCGTGGTTTCTAGAGCATTCTGTAACAAGTCCCAGCCTAAGACTAAGGGCACTTGAGTCGGTTCGGCACTGCGTGCAACGACACCTAAGATCCGTGGAGACCTTGTTATAGCACAAGTCTCAAAGCTTTGAAGGGCTCCCTAACAAGGCGAGCAGTAAATGGGCCAATGAAGGCAAGGAGAGGATCACATGGATAAGACAAGTTCAACAAGCTGTGAATTGACAAAGCCAAAGCTAAGGAACTAAGGCCTATGGGTATAAGCTAATATACTCAACTAGGTGGTCCGTGCGTACGTGGTCCGTGCACCAGAGGGCTTAAGGCCATTGGTGGATAAGTAAAGGAACATCACGGAAGGTGATGGAAGGAAATGACAGTGCGTGAAAGAGAAGACGTGCCATGGGAACAAGAGATAACCATAAGTCCACTCTGATAAGGGCTTAGGATAAGACGAAGATGAGATTGAAGATAAGATAAGATAAAAGAAAAGAAAAAGAGTACGCAGCAAAGAGTTCATGACAACAGAGCTGCCTTGTCACTTTGATGAGGACGTCGAAACTAAGCGGGGGGGTAATGATGCTGGCCCTCAGGTCATGTGACCAGAGATAAGATATGTAGGCAACTGGGCCATCAAGTTTCATGAGCATCTGTTTCATAGCCATCTTGTTCTGTTCTTCATTTACATCAGCCTTGTGCTCCATGATCCTAGGACCCTTCTACTAGGATATCAAAGCTAATGAACATTCTATAAGTATGACCATAGTAGGACTCACTTGTACTATCTTCATCTCCTGTCTCAATTCCAGAAACCTGTTCTCGAATCATCCCCTTCTTTTTCTTGAGTCTCATGATCACCTGCTGGTGACAAGCATACATCATACTCTACTTATACTACAACAGAGGTGATGCCGTCACAGTGTATAACTACAATATAAGGCATCACTAGTACAATAGAGACAATAAAGGAACTAAAGGAGTTCCCTACCAAGAACAAAGGACGTCCTAGAACAATAGGAGACCTGGAACAATGATATCATAATGACATCAGAGATAATGATAACAATAAGAAGGTGAGTACAATAACATAGTCCACATTGTAGTCTGTGTGATATGATGTCATTGTACAGATGATCTCATAGATAAGAAATATGTACAGTATTTAGATATCCAAGATCATTAGTCCATAATCTAATCTACCTACAGTATCCTAAGTGCTAAGTAGTCCATAGAGCCACTAAGTGTGGCCAGCACTTATCAACAGAGTTTGAAGAAACAACTTGGTCAACAGACCAACTAATGATAAGGCAATTTAGTTAGATCTGAGAACATAAAGTACACATGTCTTACTCCATTACTTTTGCCGCATCTGATAGCCAACCATTGGGTTTAACATGATAACACCTCATTGGAAACCTTTGCCAGAGGATTGTCTAATATATGCAGAATGAGATGAGTACCTTGTTGAGATAAATGAGAAAGGACAACCTTCATGGTGTTCAGGGCCATGTCACTGCTATCAAGTTGGACTGAGAAGCATTCATCATCATCGCTACCTAAGGGATCCATGCAAGCTTGCAAATTCTGGTATCTCAGAATAAATTTTGAGAAGGACAGTATCATGACAGTCCACTGAATGTTCAATTTATCTGTATACAATATCAGACAATGACAGACAGTGGGTCAGGAGTAACTCACCATTAATGCCCATTTCAGTAGCACACAACTAGGTGTTCTATTGTCTACATTTCTTGGCCCAGTCCAGTCATATGGGAACAAGCAAATCAATGGGTTTGCTCTGGACACCATCTGATGGAAATGAAACAAGTTTTGTTTACAATAACCATAAAACTCAATACATTTATCACCTATCAATAACAGAACATTCTCTATACCTGGCAAACAATGGGGATGTCTTCCTTCCCAGCATCACCTTTAACAGCTTTAAGTGAGTGACCAAATGGTGGGGCAAGATCAAAGGATGATGGGTGCACACCATTCGTAAAGACATGTGATGAGTGGCTTTGAGCCTTCTGACACAATCCTGACATGAGAGTTGGGAAGTGTGCGAACAGGCAAACTGATCTGATTCAGAATAGAGACATAAGCAATAATAAAATGTAGATTTAGATCTTGTGCAAAGTGGACAGGTTACTTTAAACATTGAACCAGCTACTCGACTTGAAGGCTAGCAGTCAACTCCAAAGACAGATGATTTTCATAGTAGCAGTAACAAATACAAATGTGTGTGTCAACACAACATCATACTTCATTGCCTCACAAGGATGTTTATTCCTTGGCCAGGCCCATCACTGGGATAAACAATGAATTGGTTGAATCCATACAATGAAGGACAAACCTCTCCATATAAGACAGAAATGCAGATCCAACCTCCACAAGAGCTACGCAAACCCCCATGTATTGTCATGGCCGCATCAATCGCTATATTTTATTTCGTATTTTTATCTATTTTATATGATTTTATACAACGCCAAACGGGCATCTTGGGCATAAGAGCCCAGTTATTTTTGCTAAGTTGTGTGGTCATGTGCACAACACGTGCCAAGTCATGTGCAGAAAGTCACATGAGCTCCAAGAGTCACGTTGCATGAACACGTCACAGGATCATGAGAAGATCCTTCTAGTTATGTCCGTTATGATACACAAATGATACGATTGGTTAGAATAGTGTGGAACACTGTAGAACATTCAGGTAAAGTACATTACATGCTAGAAAAGTACCATTACTCAGCGACACGTCACCCTCTGAGTCAAAGAGGATTACAGTGCATCAGTCAGCACAATAGCGACACGTCATCACCTGAGTCATAGACCTTACTCAGTAGTTAGTAAGCATGGCACTTATGACTCCGCATGGACCAAGTACTACAGTATATAAGCCTGTATTAGATAGCGCTACAATCTAACTTGTCCTCTTTGGATTTCCCTTTCAACCTACCTCTGCGTGACCTCTGCTCTGGTTCCCTGCAAAGGGAACATCTTGTCTTTGCTCCACTCCGCGCCGTTTGTAGGTTAGCACATGGTTTATCTCCGTGTTATGCTGATAGTGTGAAACAGGCAGTTCACCCTTTTACCTTTCAACTCCAGTGTTCTGAGTCGACCTCTCTGTCAACGTAGCCAGAAGTCATCCGCTACATGTATCTGAATGAAGATAGAGTATTCTAAGAGAATATATGAAACAAAAACACACTGAGCAATAGCAAACCAAAGCAATGATCTGGGCGGTGGTCGTAAAACATATGGTTTCCTTTTCCCAATAAAGAGAACAGCTATTTCCCCATTCCAGGGGATGCGAGGAAAGTCACACTGTAAGTTTGGGTTTGGGAAAGAACAATGGTTAAGGTTTAGATAGCCGGTGACTAAGATCTTGTAACCAGCAACATGTATGAGGGTATCGAATATCTCAGGCAGTGAGGCCCTTGGCAAGAAGAATGCACTTTCAATGTTCACATAAGGAAGGTCGATAATATCCCCATGGGGAGGTGACACTGTGTGAAAGATGTGAATGATGTGTTGGTGAGGCCACCTTCCCTAGAGATAGCCAGTTACTGCACAAGGTTTAGTCTGAAGCATCAGAGAAAGAATATCAGTCATCTGAATGAACAAAAAGTGGAAACACTTATAGGGACATTACAGGGTGTGCAACGGTAAATGACCATTGTCATCGTCTAGTCAGCAAAAGATGGAAGGTGTACGTTGCCTCATTTCAAAAAGTGCAACATGCGCTTTAAATCCTGTGTCTGCCAAGTTTAACCTAACCCTAGAATAACCCAGATTACATTGTAAAATGTGAGCAGTGCATAAAATTCAGAATCTGAATCATAACACAACAGTGGGCTGGATGGCCATCAAGGCCCAGCAATGTCGCAAAGCAACTGGCACATCAAACAAAGAGGATTCAATTCAAGATTGCATTGTTATGGATTCTTAGGTCAGCTAACAGCCCCAACACCATTTGTGCCTTCGCATGCAAGCACATATCAGAATGATACACCACCATTGTTGCCTGCTTCTTCATTACAGATCATAGTTCACCGTGATACAATATTAGATTCGCGCCTATCGCAACATTACATCATCAATGCTACCTGTTCTAGGGGGTTAGAATCTATTGTCATATTATTTTAGGCTAGCCTCATGTTGTGCGAAGGGTAAATTGCAATGCTGTAAGGACGCTGAGGGGTCCTAGTGTGAGTTCAAAGGTGGAGGGTGTTCCAACTCCAGAGGGAAGGGAAGGGGAAGTGAAGGATTAGTTTCGAGTGCCCTCATTTGTGCCTGACTTGAACTGGCTTCACTCATGAAGAAGGGGGAAGTTGGTGACTCGGGCACTCTCGATTCAGAAGGTAAAAGGGTAGTTTTAAATACAAAGAGACAAGTAGCTAATGTAGGAAAGGGGAAGGTAAAACGAGGGGTTTGGGAATGGGAATGTGTGGCCGAAGGGGTGACAAAACACATAGTTTTGAGCCCAATGCTTGGGCTGGCCTTACACCTCCCGGGGGGTCAAAATCTTGACTGTCCCTGGTCAAGCTACTTCTAAAAAAAATTGGACAGTTTTAGAGACAAAAATGATGATATTGAAGCAAAAAAAGGTGAGCAGTGAAGGCAATTATAAGTAGTATTTAAAGGGAAAGGGACATTGCATGAAGACGTCACATGTCTTGAAGGTGTGCTGGGTTTGACTGTTGCTGACATTTTCGTATTTGATCCCAAATTTGCATGCAAGAGTGGCGGTGGTCGAAACATTGATGGGTGTTGAAGGTCAAACAGTGGTGAACCTGAGGTCGAAGCGAAAGGGAGGTGGGCTAGACAATCGAGGGGAAAGATGGGGAGTGAATGGCAAAGTTGTGTGTGGTGATGGGGGAGCTGTGTGTCTTCAACTTGTGCTTGCGAACATCTTTATGTGCGGTGTTGAAAGACTTGTGTGCATTTGGCTCGTGTTCGCAGGCATTGTCGTGTGTCAAATTGAGTGACGAAGTTGTACCTCCCAGGTCAAAAATGAAGCACCTGTTGCAAGGCATGTACTGCTGCCCAAAGGCGTCGCATATCTTGGGGTTGCCGAGGTCTTCATTCTTGGTCTTGGACTTGCGCGGCTAGGTGGTGGAGGTCGTTGAAACATTGAGGAGTGTCGAAATGAAGAGTGTGGTGGTAGTGATGAGAGTGAAGATGAAGTTGAAATGGGTACAACCGGAACTAGATAGAGGGAATGTGGGAGAGGCGTGAAGGAAATGAGGCGTGAGTGAGTCTTCTAGTGGCAAAGCGAATAGGGGAGGGAGGGTGTCGTCTATTGAAGATGGGTGGTGATGCTCTGGAGAATTCTTTGTGGCAATATCAAAGGTGGATGCAAGCTTAGAGGCAATAGGCAGGAGGTCACAAGTCGAGAGGGCAGGCGAAAACTCAAAGGTCAAGGAAGAAAGGAAGGGAGTAGGCAAAGGGTTAGGAGGGGAAATCGTCAGGGCACATGGTACAGATCGGTTGTTTGTCATTCTTTTCTGCTCTGGTGCAGGTGCTGTCCTCTTCAGGCACTGGTGTAGCAACTGCAGAAGACTGGTCTCATGCCGTCTCTGCAGCATGCAAGCAGCTATACACATACATGCAGGCACTGTGACGTTCTGACAACGTCATCGGTGACGTCAATGGTGATGTCATGGCAGGATGACGTAGGAGCTGACTGAGCACAGTCATGACATCAGTACTACTTAGGATTGCTCAGCCATGGTAGTACATTCTGTAATGTTCTTGTACTTTCTATCATCTTCTGTATCGTTCCAGTCCCTCATCTAGTTATGACTTGTAGTGACTAGATACTTGTATAAATACCGGTTCGTGATAGGACTCAGACCCTAAGTCTGAGTCTCTTGAAATCTCAGCATTCTAGTCTCCTTTCCTCTCTACTAAAGGCAAAGCATTGAGTGAACGCTTTTGTGCTTAGTAATCTCCCCTTTCTTCTTCTGGCGTGTACTCTCCCACACCACCAGAATCTCCCGAACACTTGACTCTGAGACAAAGTCGATACATCTCGCGTTCAAGTCACCTGACCAGACGTCACGTGATCTGGCTCACGTCGAGCAACTTGATAGCGCCACTGACGCTACAGGCGTGCCCCCCATCCTGCACCCTCGTTGATCCTCTCACCACATTCGCCAACGTGTTCTCTGTCAGCCCATCGGACCTGAGAAATGCGGTGAGGAAGGCTGGAGAGGCCACTGAGGCAACGAGGGATGTTGAGGCCTGCATTGGTAGGAGCACATATCTTGAGGGAGGGCTGTTAAAGTGGGAGAAGGTGCCAGACCTGGGTGCTTGGGGCATCAAAGTACTCTTGGAAGCATTGGCAGGGAATAACTCAGCATAGGGCAGCAGGTGCCCTTTGTATAAGAACTTAAGCACAATATACAAAAATAAGTGGTAATGTATTGTACAATGTGTTGCTTGTGTCGATCAAAATACATTTGGTTGTCCTGCTCAATAGGCAGAATCGAAAGCTGTGTCCATGCCAATGTTCATTCATCTGCTCACAATGCCACTGACCCTACTGCTGCTAGGCCACACAGGCACAGTAGGTGCAGGAGTTGGGGCAGTTGTGGAGGTAGACACAGATGCAAACATGGCAGCAGCGGCAGCTGGGAGCATGTCACCCACTGTGCCCATGCAGAAGGGCCGCTTGAATGCATTCCTCAGCCTGGCGATCTTTTTCGGCCCTTCGTTCAGGGAGATGCACAAGCTACGCCACATCAGCCTGTGTGAACCTTGAGAAGCCCTATCCTCGTAATGTCCTGTTAGAAGCAAGGGGCAGGATGAAGGTGGGCACATGGTGTTCGGGTTGTCCATAGGCAGCGAGGTACTGGACTGCCTCGCCTGCTCTGCATGTGCGAGGGCTGTGCTGTAGGAATGAGGATAAGATGCTTAGCAACAGCACCTGAGCACGTTTTTCAGGCATTGTTGGGTTGGGGTCTCATCCCCAGTCAGAATCCCAACAGATGAAAAAGAATAAGATTGAATGTGAAAGGATAAATCAATATTTCAAATCATATAGACTATTTGCAATCTGAATCATTTGTGTGCCAAATTGCATTGATTCAAAAATATTACTTTTGATTTATGTAGGATACTTTTGTTTCAGGGTAATTGAATCACACTGATATCAATCACATAAGACCAAATCACACATATTTGTCCGGAATCGAATCAAATTAACAGTACACTTCTTTCTAATACAATATGCTACAATCAAAACCACTCTGATGCATCTACCAACTGCTGAATCTTGTCTTGGTATTGGTGCGCATATGCGACATGCGCACATGAATTCTATGCTTGAGAAATGTCTAAGTCAATAAGTAACCCTCTACAGATGTAATACTAGCACGCACCTATGAAATGTCCAGCTCTACTTCAAGCAGACAGTCCCCTTCGACTCAGCCTCCCGTTGCTTGTATACCTGTGAATATTGTGAGTGGGCATCAAGTAGATCGAGCCACATCCAACTTACCTTACGTTTATCCTCATCCAAGTCAAGCTATACCCTTGCGAATTGTTAACGTGTCACTTTGTGGTCCTTGAGGTAGTCAATCACAAATAGATTCCTGTGGAGTGGCCCTGGTGTAAACACAGCTCACCAAGTTAGTGAAGTAAAACTCACCTCATGGTTTTCATTGCTCCTGCTTGCATAAGCAACGACTTCTTCACTTTAGCCATTGGAGCACTCGTGCTGTCCGTGGCTGGGGCTGAGCCTGCCTCCTGGTTGTTGGTGGATGAACTGGGTGCTGAAGTGTCAGCTGCCAGGGAGACCAAGGGAGTGCCCCTGCCACCATTGAGTGTAGTCCACGGGGGTATCGAGACCCGGAGACTTGCGTTGGATGTGGAGGTGTTGGCCGATGGGGCCGTAGGTAGGAGACGTTCGGTGTCGGTGCCATCCGGTGAGGCATGTTGAGTGCCAGGTCCTATTGGATCAGTAAAGGTGGGGGCGTGAGAATCGAGCAGTGTACCTTTGCTGCCTCGTACACTTGTACCCGCTTGAGATTGCAGGTCGGGACCATGGGACTTGTGGGATATGTTGGTGCTGAATAAAGTGGATGAGTGGTTAGGCCGGTTAGGTTGTAAGATGATGAGGGATGTACAGCAGGTTAGGAATTACAATAGGAGGCGTTGGGTCCTCATCTTCAGGAGGCAGCGGAGTCAGATTAACGGAGGGGTTCACAGATGAGGGCGGAGTGTGCATGTTTGGCCCAGCTTTAGAAGAGGACGACGACGATGAATGCACACGCAAGCACCATGGTTTAAGCAGTGGAGTATACTGAGGAGGGGACGTAGTGCGGGAATGTTCATATGCGTGCTGTGGCCTGGGCCATGGGCTACATTGAGGAGGAGACAGTGGTTGAGATGGTACTTGCACGCGCTGTGGCCTGGGCCATGTGGTATGCTGATGAGGAGACGGAGGGTAGGAAGGTACTTGTATGCACCATGGCCTGGGCTGCGGGGTACGCTGGGGAGGAGACAGAGGATGTCGTGGGGGAGGATCTCCAGCGTTGTCCTCATCCTCCGATAACTGTTCTGCATGTTCCAATCAGATACCATAGCACCGTGCTTTCCAGGTCCATGCAGGAGTTGTTGTGTGTGCTCGTTTGTGAGCACCGGCCTTAGGACTCCTGTTAGAGTAGTGTGTGTCGTACCAATGAGAGTAGCCTTCGAAGGCGATGGCACCTGCCTTGTAGTGACCATCGCACAACGGGAGGATAGGGTACTCAGCTTCGATTCTCTGCCAATATTGTTTTTGATAACTTGGTGAGACGGCTGTCCAGGGAGCCCTGATCAGCCCATACTTGTTACATAGGTCCCTCCAAATGACCTTGGCGGCAGATCAAATGCGAGACACGGCGTGCCCATCCAGCTCTGTCCCATCATCGTCCTCGAGAAACCAGAACTCGACCTTCTCACCATTTGCTGCATGGCCAGGTCCTCTTTGGCCTGCCATATAGAACTTGTCACACTGCTTGCGTTCTTTCTCTTTCTCGTGCTTGTACCAATAAGTGATGTTGGGGTGGTCGTTCAGGTCCAAAGTGACCATGTCGTGGGCACCACTTGTAGCCACATCGGATGATGCAATGGGCCTTGATGCAATCGTCTGGTATGCCTTCCTGTGTGAGTGTTATGTCAGTTGGGTGTACAGTGCCCCCAAAAACCATTCAAATGTTTTAAACATTTAGCTTATTTTGGATATAACTTCTGAACTAGAGGGGTTCATAACGTGTACCTATGCTTGTTTGAAAGCCCTTTATCATAGCTATTCAAGAGTATACTATATGTGTTATCAACATCCTTAGATACTCAGATAATATATATTCTTTTAAGAGTACCCATTTCAACAGTTTTTGTGCAATGGTATCCTAGAGTAGTATTTCTCAAATAGCAATACTGATTCTTGTTCCAGAACCCTAAAATTGAGTATGGAGATCATGTGACATATAACAAAGTTGAAACAGGTACAAACAACCCAAAACAACCACTTCTTCTTTACCATCATAATCATGAAATCCCTCTCTTCTTATCAAGTCAACTACATCATTTCCCTTCTTCAGGCTGGCCACCCAGTCCAAAGTATAGCAAGAGCTGCCCACAGAAGCATTGGGACAATCAGTAATATTTGTCATCTAAAGTCCTCTAGAGGCCATCCTATCAAGCTCTCCCAACATGATATCTGCCATGCTGCACATCTTCTTGGCTCTGGGGAAGCAGAAACTGCTCCTCAGGTTGCTAGAAGGCTGGAGGCCATCAAGGGTATCACTCTCTGCAATCAGACAGTTCAAAATTGCTTTAAGAAGGCAGGCCTTAAAGCAGTTGGAAAGCAGAAGAGGCCCTATCTCAAGCCAAGTCATCGCAAAGCTAGAAAGGACTTTGCAGAAAAGTACCTCTACTGGACTGTGGAAGACTGGAAGAAGGTTATTTGGTCAGATAAGACCAAGATCAGTCGCATGGGCTCAGATGGCAAGAAATGGGTCTGGAAAAAACAAGGGGAGCACCTCACTGAACGTCTAGTGGAGCCTACACTCAAACATGGAGGGGGTTCCTTGATGTTATAGGGCTGTATAACTTGGGAAGGAGTTGGGAATGCAGCAAAGATTGATGGGAGGATGGACACTGATCTTTATTGCAGCATTCTGGAGGAGGACCTGCTAGGATCCATCAAGTATTTTAAGAAGAAGCGTAAAGATATTATCTTTCAGCAAGATAATGACCCAAAACACAAGAGCAAGAAGGCCACATCCTGGTTCAAAGACCACAAGATTGAGGTCATGGATTGGCCAGCTCAATCCCCAGACCTTAACCCCATTGAACACCTTTGGGTTCATCTCAAGCAGCAGCTATCAGCATACCCTACCCCCCCAAAGGGGATTAATGAGCTATGGGAGTGCACTCAAAGGGAGTGGGAGGCTATTGAACCATCTGTGGTTCAGAATTTGATAGAAAGCATGCCTAGGAGGGTGATGGAGGTATATAAAGCAAATGGAGGATACACAAACTACTAATTTTCACCATATACCCTATGTAAATAGTAACACACAAAAACTGTTTAAGTGGGTACTCTAGAATTAATTGCCCATATCTTCTTATATAGTTAAGCTATAACTATACATAAAATAACCTCAGAAACCCCTTATTAAGGGCTTTTAAACAAGCCTAGATACATGTCATGAACCCCTCTAGTTCAGAAGATATATTCAAAATAAGCTAAATGTTCAAAACATTTGAACAGTTTTTGGGGGCACTGTATGACAAAAAGGGAGGATGGACGTACTCGAGTGTTTCCAAGCTCGCGGTGAGTTTGAGGTTCTCAGCGTATATATGCATATATGCTGTGTTTCGGGCAGCAAGCATGTCATTGTGGGTGGTGTGGCGGATAGTATGTTTTTTACCCTCATAAATGACTGAGTTTAGTGGACCCTGACAATGGGATCTCTACTCACATGAGACCACATGTCGGCTGAACTTGAGGTGTCGTTGTACTGGGAGTAGGGCAACCAGAGTGTGTTTTCAGAGGGAGGAGGGTTGGGAAATGGTTGATGGGGGCTGTGGCCATTCAAATAGAGTCCAGTGTCAGGCGCGTGTCGAGAAGTCACCCTAGCTTGTGAGAAATGTGGGTCGTCTAGAGGTGCCAAGAGTAAATCAGTCATAGAGCCAGATGTAATAGACATTGCTTGAGTGGAGTGACCACAATGCAGATCAGGCATGTGGCTTAGTATCGATGCCTTTGAGTAGAGAGTCGCTCTCACTTATCCCAGATGACCAGCATGAGGCCACTAGCCTAGTCTAGAAAGGAAACCTCCAAGTGAGCTGAGCAGTGCAAAGATGTAAGAAAAAAGAGGTGTATAGGAACGGGGGAGTCTCATGCACACGCATATATGACACATGTGGGGTATACTACAGCCACCACATAAGGTTTACTCAGGTGGGCCTGAGAACTGCCTTTTTGGTTGTTTTCCGTATACTCAGCCACCACATAAGGTTTGCTCAGGTGGGTCCAAGACTTCCCTTTTTGGTCTGCTCAGGTGCATCCAGCTACTACCTAATTTGGCAACCTTCAGCCACATCTTGGTAAGTTGGACCAAAATGAAAGTAAGATCTAAGCGAGATATAAAGGAAATACAAGGGACTCATGCGGGTTTACACAACACCCGCATGGAGAAGCTATATTATTCATCAGTGTTATCTGTAGTTAGTGTAATGATATCTAGACCAGGTTTCTCAAGTAGAAAAAACTTAGTACATTGGTCTCCGTTATGTGGCTCCATTGGTACTATTGCCACAACAGATGTGATCGCCTTCACATCTATGACACACAGATCTGTGTGGCCCAGATATGAGCACGAATATACAGTATTTGAGGACTCCCTAAGTAAGTCTATGTCCAGTTCAGACCACAATGAAACCAGCATGTATGCATGCTCTACACCGGTGTGATTACTTCAGAAGAAGAATTGCACTTCTCCTATCTGAATGGTCCCCATGGATGTAAACTAGAACAATACAATGTAAATATCAAGCACACGTTGAAGTGGACGTATCCTCACCTTTATGTTATGGGAACAATGAACATGCTTGGCCGAAAGCATATGTGCGGTTTCCTTCCATACACAGTGAGCAACCTGGAGATTTGGAAGCTGGAGGCAAGCCCAGCAGATATACTTGGGCTGCCAGCCGAAGGGAAGGGCTCCCTCCTCTGAGTCCAAAATCAAGAAGGCCCTGATCGCCTCCATGGGAGCCCCATCAAGAAGGATGCTAGCCTCATCACAAGCTCTGAGGAGCATGTAACCATCACCAAGGTCAATGGAGCCTTGGGGTAAAGTGGGTAAATCTGGCTCCAGATCCGGAAGTATTGCATGTAGCGCTGAAAGCTGTGAATGGTGCAGACTGCAGTGTGCTAGATTCACATAAGGGTTTGAGGGCTGCTTGATTTCCTCTCCCAGGTTGCCAATTGTACACTCAAGAGTCCACTGTGATGAGTAGACACCAGGTCCCAGATGCACAGTGTCCAGCATGAGATGGGATAAGCCATGTATGCTCTGCTGACAGAAGTGTAGGTGCGACACCATTCGACGATAATAGATCGCCTCGAAGTCCTCTGTAAACTCTAGTACAAGCCTGTGCATGGTTTAAAGCTGCTGGGCAGACATGGTGCGTTGTTGCAAGAGCTATACACTAGACACCAGCTTACAGAAATTCAACCAGTAGTGGTATGGTAGTACACTGTGCAGCAGCGCAGGACACAAGCCAAAGACATATATGAGGAACTCCCAGGCCTTGTAGCCACTGGAGATCTTCTCCACAGGATTCCAAGGGGGGCAGTCCAATGACCCTGGCAGATATGGATGACAGTGTGCTACGTCCTGGCTGTGCGACTTCCAAGTGTTGCCAACGAGCACTGCCCAGTCCCATAGGTCCTTAGAGTTGGCCTTGTCGCAGTTGATAGTCCCACACCAGAGGCCTAATAGCAAGTTGGGCAGGTTGATAGCGATTATGTGCATATGGTCTATTGCTAAGCATCCGGGGAGCCCAACTGAGTGCGTTGGGTTCAGACCCAGGAATATACTGGGCTTACACAGCCCAGTCTCCTTCCGCATAAGTCTAAATTGCACATTGGCATGACACTGCAAGAGGCGGTTTAAGTTCTTGTAGTACAACTTCAAAGATGCAGTTGGGAGTCGAAATGCGTTATGAGCAGCTATGACTTGCCATCTAGTTGTCTCAGTGGGAGTGCCTCCTCCATCTCCCTTCAACTCAGCATTTGCTCCACTCCTATCCACATGTTACTCCTCTCAAGCACTCTGTGGTTGGTTGCCTCGGTGGGTGCCCCTCCTCCCGTGGTCATAATGCAGTACTGAGCTTTTGAAGGCCACCTGTTACCATCCTCGCACTCATCTAACTGGCGCCTGTATGCATTTCTTTGCCATCGCAGACATGTCTTGCACCAATCATGGGTTTAGCCCTCTGCTGTCAGCCTCAAGGTGAGTGCTGCAGTGGCATTTGGATGTACATCTAAAGCTCTAACTTCCTAGGTCACCATGGTTTCCATACCATCACCTAAAGGCTGGAGACTGGAGCACTGTTCCATGCCCTCCCCTCCACCAGCGCCATCTGATGATCATGAGGCTGCCCCCTCCCACCGTTGTAGGGGTGCAGTGTGGTGAGTGTTGCTGAATTTATATTTGCATTGTTTTCATTGCATGGCTTACTGTTATGATACCACTTTAAAATTTCTTCCTTTCATCACATGCTCTTACAAGAGTCATGATGACTCTTTACTTACATTCTCACAAGAGTCATGGTGACTCTAGCCTGTTGCCAAGGGGCTTATATCTTTTGTTTCATGACTTAGCTTGTGATTACTGCGGACTGTGCTGCAGTTACTTATTTGTTTCATTGTCTTGGTGACATGATGACTTGATCCTAGGATACCTTAGTGGCTCCATCCTAGGATCCCTTGTAGATACTATAAAGTCAGGCTTGTTAGGTAGCTTGTAGCCTTAGACTTGACTTTTTGTACTCTACAGTACTCGAGCAATCGAAGACTGTTGAATACTCCATATCTCACCAAAGAACCCTCTCCTCTCACTAAAGAATCCTAAGTTCCACTATTGGCTTTGGCTGACTCTTCAACTCATCCATCTTCACTGAAGTTCCTCCTTGGAACTTCCCTTAACAACCAGAACCAGACCCTTAGTGCAGCATCTCAGTAGATCAACTTAACCCACATTGGGTGAACAAACCTACCATGATGTAACACTTACAGACACCCCCCCAGGGGTGCTCTGGTGAGATTATACTACACAGCCTTGTTGGTCGATGTAGTTTTTTTTATAGACAAGTGAACAATATACAAGTTTTATCACAACTTAAGCGCCTTCAGGGACAAAGGTCATTACATTGACACTGGCCCCTTGGTTGGCATGCTAGATAGATTTCAAGGCATAGAGAGGAGCACTTGGGGAGCAATTGTTGAATTGTTACTCTGGGCATTGGCCAGCCCTAGTTAGGTCACATGCATAGATCTGTTGCAGGCAGAGTTTAAGTTTACTATGATTTGTTTTGGAAAATTTAAGTTGCCTTTCAAATTCTTCTTGGGTGGCATTCTGCCCAAGAAGAGTTTAAAATTATATAGCAGACATTTCCTGCCCTTATTGTGCGCACATGTAAATGTTTGAGAATAATTAGGCTCTATTGTTGAATAAACCCTGATCTGAAGAGTTTGACACCTCCCTTCCAGGAATCCTTTGGGCTGGAAAACTTGTTGCAGAGTTTGAGTTCTCCCACACAATTCTTTTTTGCTGAATTTTGCCTCAAAGAGATTCAAACTCTTCATTCAAAGTTTAAAGGAAAATAAACTGTAGGAATCCTTTAACACTCCATAGGGTTTACCCTAATTTTTTTTTGATTTAAACCCTGGTTTGTATGCAGTGATTGCCCTGTATACTGCCGCGCACATACTGCATATTGGATGATGGACAGTGGTGCTACATACCACATTATGCCACACTGATCAGACTTTAAGGACTATACCCCCACAAAGGGTAGTGTGCACCTTGGAGATAAGTCTACAATTGATCAAGTGGGCATTGGTTCAGTTGTTTTCACCACAAGCCAAGGCACTAGGCTCACCCTAAGCAATGTGCTACACCTACCACAGGTGACTATGCGCTTCATGTCAATGTGTGCATTAGCACAAAAGGGTGCAGAAGTAGCCTTTGACAGTGGCTCATTTAAAATAACTGTCAATAAAAGCCAGGTAGCTATAGGCTACCTTGAGGACAACCTATACTGGTTGGATGCCTCAAACATCAGGCTCAATGCCCACTACAAAAGTGCTGCCACAAGCCTGGACACTTGGCATCAGTGCATGGGACACATCTCCCACAGTGCACTTAAAACATACAGTCCCTCTGCCCTAACAGGCATGGATCTTGATAGCTCTACCACTGCACAAACTGTGTGCCGTGGGTGCAAGTTGGGCAAATCCACTCACCAACCTTTCTCTGCATCCGCTACACAGCAGACCATTTGAACCTTTGAGGTCGTGCATAGTGACCTAGCCAGTCCTATGCAAACTAAGTCAATCCAAGGCTCCACCTACACTGCCACCTTCATAGACAACCACAGCAAGCATGCTGTGGTGTACTTCCTTAAGTTGAAGGATCAGTTTGTGCATGTGCTACAGAAATTCCTAACTTGGGGTAAAACCCAGACTGGAAGCAAACTGCATGCACTGCACTCTGACTGAGGCAGCGAGTATATGGCGAGCATGGTACAAGACCTCTTAGTGCAGAGGGGGATAGAGCATCACCTTACGATGCCAGGTTCACCACAATTGAACAGGAAAGCCAAGCAGTTTAACCACACCATTATAGACAAGGCAGAATCCATGCAACACACTGCTGGACTGTCTAATGGCTTCTAGGAATATACGGTGAGCACTGCAGTACACATCTATAACTGCCCCTACCCGTACACTCAAGTGACACACACCCTTTGAGACATGGCACTCTTGCAAAGTGCCAAATGTCTCCCACATTCACATCTTTGGATGCAAGGGGTATATGCATGTACCCACTGATAAGTGACGCAAGTTAGATATAAAGGCCATTGAGGTCACACTTATTGGGTTTGAGTCTGATGCAAAGGGCTATGTGCTTTGGGACCACCAAACCCACTCCGTTTGACTGTCCAGGGATGTACAGTTTGACAAGAGTAGCTTCCCATCCCTGCAGGGTGTTGAGACACACCCCACACCTCCTATCACCACTCCAGCACCCATTGTGCCACAGTTTCCAGTGACTGCCGATCCTAACATGACAGCATTACCACCACCACATGCTCCCTCCCCTGCACACTCTGACAGCAGTGAGGAGGACGTAAAAAACCTTTTAGACCCCAGACCAGAGTGGCCTAACATGCTGCCACCACTTGCCTCCTGTTCTATACCAACCATGCTAAAGTGTGAGCACACCACTGTTACGTCACGGTAGGGATGTTCACCCGACGTGGGTTAAGTCGTTCTACAGAGACGCTGCACTAAGGGGTCTGGTTCTGGTTGTCAAGGGAAGTTCCGAGGAGGAACTTCAGTGAAGATGTACGAGTTGAAGAGTCAGCCTAAGCCAATAGTGGAACTTAGGATTCTTCAGTGAGAGGAGAGTTCGGTGAGAGATGGAGTATTCAAGGTCTTCGATTGCTCGAGTACTGTAGAGTACAAAAAGTCAAGTCTAAGGCTACTACTACCTGGTGAGCCTGTATTTATAGTAAAGTAATGGGGCATCCTAGGATAGAATGATAATGGCATCCTAGGATCAAGTCATCGAGCAATCACAATACGAACTGCGGCGCAGCCAGCAGTAATCACATGTAGGATGTGAAACATTAGATATACATGAAACTGATATATCTGAAACAGTAGCCCCTTCGCAATGGGCAAGAGTCGTCATGACTCACAAGGGAATATCAGTAAAGAGTCACCATGACTCTTATGAGAACCAAACAATAGCAAGTCTCCATGACTCGCATGAGAACGACCACGTGATGTGAAAACAAAAGGTTATCACGTGTCCTAAGGCAGTTAGAGGAAGGGGATTAAAATAGGCAGTGTCATAACACAGCCCCCCTTTCAAGCGCAAAGTCGCCTTGGCTTTGCCAAATTGAGAGCCCCCTTGATCCAATTGAGGGTCTCCGACTCCTTCCTGAGTCTCTTCTTCTTCTTGCCTTCCTTGGCAATTTCTTTCTTCATCTTCTCTCCCTCTGTCGTCGTCGTCCCAACCTCAATGTTTGTTCTTCTGGGTGGTCCCCCTCCCTCTTCCTTTTTGACCTCCGTGGTGACCCAAATTTCTATTGGCGTTACCAGTTTCTGGTGGAGTCTCCAGGACCTGTTGGCGAGGGGGTGAAGGAAGCCAGTACGTCGGCTTGCTTCCACTAATAGGCCAGCTGATGGGTAGCACCTCTCTTTGCTGTGGCTATTAGTGTCTTGGTTCTTGTGTTTTGAGGCTGGACATCCCTCCCCTACGTTACTGTCTTCAACAGTAACACATCTCCCACTCTTCTTGTCGTCCCATTCTCCAGCGTATGTGGTCTGGAAATTCGCACCCACACCAATTGCAGTACTTGTGACCTGCGGCAATGGCAGCCTTCTTAAGTGAATGCCTGGCTCCATTCCTGAGTCTTTCAAAGGTGGGGTTGTGAATTTTGTTCGTGCTGTAGGCCGGACTGCCTGTGATCGAATATGCACATCGTGCCAAGGTACGATGACAGGTGGGTGCCTCTTTGTCTTTGAGGGCTTCTGAGTAGAGACGTAAGTCATAGCTGGGGATTGGAAAAGAGTGCATGGCATATGACTGGGATGAGATGGAGGAGCTATGATGGGAGGTGATGCGGCAGGGAGTGTTGGTACAATGCTGGCAGAAGCAGATGATAGCATATGAAGAGATAAAGCAGTGTGAGGAGGGGGATTTTGTTCCTCTGTTGTTTTAGCCCATCTTATATATGTTTTACGGGCTTTTGACTTGTTTGTCCCTTTCCTGGCTTTAAACTCTGCTATCAGTTGGTCTGCATGGACATCTTCTGCTTTCTCCCACGAACTGTCACTCGTGGGATAGCCTTTCCACTTGATTAGGTAGTGGAGCTTGCGCCCTTTCCCTCGTTGCTGCGCATCTAGAATCTTTTCGACTTCATACTCGGGTTCTTCGTTGATGATATCAGGTGGCGGCCGGGTGTAGTTTGGCCCGTGGAACTCCGTTTCCTTATAAGGCGTTAGAAGGTTCGCGTGAAACACGTTATGAATCTTCCACTGTCTTGGCAGTTCCACGCGGTACACCGCTTCTGATAGCTGTTTCATCACTTTGAAGGGTCCGTGCCGCTTTGGCCCGAGTTTAGCTGCTGGGTACAGGGTCTTCAAGTTGGTTCCCTCGATCCACACTTGATCTCCCTCTTTGTACGGTTGGAACTTCTTGTTCCCTTGGTGCGCAATGGCCATCATCTTCTGCGCTTTGATGATGTTTTCGTGGCCATCTGTTCGCGCCTTTTCTATGGCTGTAAGCCGTTCTTCAACCAAGGGAACCTTGCTTTTGGTTCCGAATTCAAGTCTTGGTGTGTACCCTATGAGCATTTCGTAGGGGGTCTTTCAGGCGGTGGAGTTCGGCCATTGGTTATGCGCGAATTCCACCATTGGCAGGTACTTGTGCCAATCGTCTTGCCTTTCATCGCACCAGAATCGAAGATACTGTTTGAGCCATTGGTTTGTCCTTTCTGACTGGCCATCAGTTCTTGGGTGGTATGCCGTGCTGATGTTCTGGTGTATCTTCAACGCTTCGCACAGGCCTTTGGCGAAGTGTGACATAAATCGGGTATCTCGGTCCGAGATAATCTTCTTCGGGGCACCGAATCGGGTGTACACGTGTTTCAGGTAGAGTTCTGCTACCCCTTCCGCAGTAATTGTCTCTTGGCAGGGTATAAATACCGCCGCTTTACTGCAATCATGATCCGTGACTGTGAGGATCGTGTCGTATTTGCCCGAAAGTGGCAACTTCGTGATGAAGTCCATGGCGACTGTCTCAAATGGCAAAGAGTTTTCTGGAGCGATAGGGATCATAGCTGGTTTTAGTGGCTGTGTGTTGATTTTATTTGCTTGGCACGCTGCGCATCCCTTCACGTATTGCTCCACATCTTCTTTCATCTTTGGCCACCAGAAGTCCCGTTTTGCCAGGGCATACGTGTTTGTGATTCCTGGGTGTCCAGCTGATGGGGTATCATGGTAAAATTGAATTACCCCCCTCTTCAGATCGTTGTCTCCGGCAACGACGATCTGGTCTGTGTCATTTTCGATCTTCCACCAAATTCCGACTAGTTTGGTGAGAACATAGGTGTTTGACCATTTCTTGAGCACTTCCTGGCTCCTTTTGTTCGTCTGCTGGTCCTCTTCCACCTGGTCTTGAAGGGATTGGTATTTGCGATGGTTTACTGTTGCACTATAATGCTCCCTTTCTTTCTGGTTGCTGGGGTTATAATATTCTGACCCCATCATTCTTGCGAAGCTGAATAAGGCAGGGGGTAGGACCACCAATGCCTTGTTATCTTCTTCGCCGTGTTCGTAGTCTGGGCGTCATGACAATGTGTCCGCCCGACCATTCTTCTTCCCGGCTATGTGAACCAATTCGAAGTCATATTCCATGAGTTCCGCATGCCATCTTGCCACTCTTCTATTGTGGTCTCCTGGGTTCTTCCAATACAATAGGTTGGCGTGATCTGTATGCACCTTTACTTTGAATGCTGGTTGGTGCAGGAAATGTCTCCAATGCCGAAACATTTCCACAAGGGCTAGAAGCTCCTTGTTGTATACATTGTAATTTCTTTGGGCATCATTCATGGTTTTCGAAAAGAATGCTACCAGGTGGAGCACTCCTTGTTCGTTTCGTTGCATTAGGACAGCTCCCATTGCATAGTTTGACGCGTCAACTTCTACTTCGAATGGTTTCTTCTGGTCCGGTTGTATCAAGACCGGTTCTTCACATATTCGCTTCTTTAGCGTTTCAAATGCGCTTTCTTCCTTTGGTCCCCAGTTCCATTGAACGCCTTTCTTCAGTTGGTCGTTCAGTGTCTTCACAATAAAGGAAAAACCACGGATAAATCGCCTATAGAAGTTGCAGAATCCAAGGAAAGCCCGAATATCTTTTGTGGTTTTCAGTACTTTCCAATCAGCAACTCCAGCGACTTTAACTGGATCCATGGTAACGGTTCCTTTTTCTAGGATTACTCCTAGAAATTCGATGCGCTCTACTTCAAAGAGGCACTTGCTGGGCTTTAAGTATAGGTCCAGCTTTTGAAGGCATTCAAGGACTTTGCTAACCAACTTGCGGTGTTCTTCTTCATCCTTCTTTGTTGCTATAAGGATGTTGTCCATGTAGATGATTACTTGACCAGTTGCTGTTAGGTCATTAAACTGTGTATTCATCATTCGTTGGAACACTGCAGGGGCATTTTTCAGCCCGAACGGCATTACTGTTGGTTCAAACAGCCCTAGGTTTGTTTTGAAGGTGGCTTTTGGTTCGTTGCCTTCTCGGAAGCGAATATTGTTGTATCCTGCTCGCACGTCCATCTTGGTGAACAACCTGGCATCCTTCACCTTATCCACTAGTTCCTGCATCAAAGGCAACGGGTATCGGTCGGGGATTGTGAAGGAGTTCAGTTTCCGGTAGTCCACTACTGGATGAAGTTTTCCATCAATCTTTCCAACAAAGAAGAATGGTGACAAGTACTGTGATTTTGATGGACGTATATAGCCCTTGTCCAAGTTATCTTTGATGTATTCATCGAGCTTTTCTTGCTCACCTTTAGATAACGGGTATATTTTGCAATCCAATGTTTTCGGGGCGTCCTCTGTAAAATCATTAGCAATATCCCATGGTTGATGTTCCAGATATCGCTTCGCCTCTTCTTCCGAAAAGACCTTCTTCCATTTGTGGTAGTGTTTCGGGACTACCTGGTCCCAGGCTTTTTCTTCTTTTGGCAGTGCCTTTACTGCCATTTCTGTTGACGTCGAGCTTCTTTTGAGGATTTCTTCGTCCATTCGGTGGATAAAGAGTTCTTCCCCAGGGGTGCATAATGATGCAGCCTTCTTGATCCACGCATCTCGTATGCGGATCACTTCTGCATCCATTGTATATGAAAGGGTCTTGATGATAAGTGGTTGCATGCTTTCATCAAGGGTCGCGCTTCTCCAATTGATCAATGGCTGGAAGGCAGCGAGCCACGGATACCCTAACACCATCTCGTCATCTCCTAGATTGGTGACGAGGAATCTCATGTTCTTTTTCTTCTCCCCAGTCCGGACTTGCAGGTCAATGTAGTACTTGATGATTCCTGACTTATTCTGGGTCCCGTCAATGTTCCACACAATGCAGGGTCGTGGCAGCTTTAGTTTGCCAATCTTCATTCTTTTCAGGAGCTTGAAGTTGATAAAGTTGTCCGTGGCTCCTGAATCCACAAGAACTTTTCTTTCGGCCGTTGTGTGTGAAGTTTGTATCAGAGTTGGGATTTGGAGACTTCAATATTTACAAACAAACACATCTTTAAACTGTAACGCACGCGCCAAGGCCACCGGGTTTGTGCGTTTTAAAAATCCTCCCCGTGCTCTTCTGCCCAAGCCTCTTTGATCATTGCGTATTTCTCTTTGGTTGAGAGGCTTTTAATGAGGGAAGATCGCACATCGGTAGGGGTGGATCCAGTTTCGGACTCTTCTTCCGATTCTTCCTCTGGTTCGCTTTCTTCGGCCTTAGCCTTGCGAGCCTTCTGAGGTGGTTTCTTGTCCTTCTGTTTGTCTGGACAGTTACGGGAGAGGTGTCCTTGTTTGTTGCACGTGTAGCAACGGCCTTCTTTCTTCTGGACTTCAATGTCCAGTTTCTCTTTTGCAGTGGTTGCCGCTGTTCTTCCTCGGGTTCCTTTGTTATAGTTGGAACAAGAGCGGTCGGCGTGTGTGTCCATTGCATCTGAAGCAGGGGCTGGCATTTTAATGCCCAGCATCTTCGCCAATTGGGCGGGGTTCATCTTTCCTGCTCCCTTCTTTCTTGGAGTTTCTTCGTTAATCCCCCGAATATTCTGGACTGCGGTGTTGTCTGAGTGGTACTGGCGCACTCCGTCGGCCCATCCTCTGAAATCCAGAGGGCGTACCACCTTATAGACATGGTCCATCATGCGGTAAGGAAGTTTAGATGCGAATAAGGAGAGTGTCGACTGAGCATCCAGGGGGTACGTTGCTTCTGCTGCAAGGGATTCAAACTGGGCAATAAATGCATCCACCTCATTTGGTATGAATGAGAGGTGGCGCAGTTTATCTTCTGCCCGTTCCCTTGCTCCCGTATCCTGGAATGCTTGTTCAAAGCCTTGGGACACTGCTGTCCAATAGAATTCGTCATTTGGGAGTCTTCTGTTGTTCATTTCCGCAAGGATCCAGTTGGTCCATCTCTTGACCCAGTCCTTTACATTTGGTCCTTTTATGAAACCAAGCAGCAGGGCCGCTCATTTCATAGGTATCGCCATTTGTTCAGCGTCCAAATTCGTGATTCGATACAGGTTGAATTCCTGCATGAATTGGTCCGCAAGCAATTGGGTACCATCAAAGTCGGTTGGGGGGTTTCCTCCAAGTTTGCCGTTTGCCACTCCTGGGCCTGGGCCAGCACCTGCCCCACCTCCAACAGGGGCGCCACCGGGAGGGGGTCCTCCACCTCCGGGTGCGCCTCCGCCTGCTGGGGCACCTCCACCTCCAGGTGCGCCCCCACCTCCTGGGGGGCCACCTCCTGGCGGTCCGCTTCCTCCTGGTGGTCCTGGGGGCCCACCTCCGGAGGGACCACTTCCTGCTGCCATAGTGCCAGCAGGGGGGTTTCCGCTTCCTGTTCCTGTCCCCTTTGTGAAGAATGTTTGTATTGTGGTTGGGGGGACAGCCATTGTTGTTGCGGTTGCAGCTGTGGTGGTCATCTGTGTTGCCATTGGAGAACTTTTTGTATTACGTCTCTTAGCGGTTGGCATGGTATGCTGGCCTGCCTTCAACGGTGTATCGTCTGGTGGAATCACTGATACTGTCGTTGGTCTGATTGATCTTCTTCCCAGGTTATACAGGGAGGGGACTGGTTGAGTAGCTGTCCAACGCCTAGTCCTGCTGTCTCACTGTATGAAGTACCACTGCTCGGTACTTTCTTCGTATTCAATGGCTAGGTATGCTGCACTGAGTATGTCGTATACCCAATAACCTTCTTCGCCGTCGATTTCCTGCCAAAGGGCTGCTCCTTTTACGTGGCCAGGAACTTTGTCTTCTGTTCTCCTCTCGATGGAAAACGGTTTGAATCCGAGGACTGATCGGGATTCAGAGATTCTTCTGCCCTTAGCCAGAGTGGCCGTAGGTTCGATAGACTTGACTTAATGTTACGTCACGGTAGGGATGTTCACCCGACGTGGGTTAAGTCGTTCTACAGAGACGCTGCACTAAGGGGTCTGGTTCTGGTTGTCAAGGGAAGTTCCGAGGAGGAACTTCAGTGAAGATGTACGAGTTGAAGAGTCAGCCTAAGCCAATAGTGGAACTTAGGATTCTTCAGTGAGAGGAGAGTTCGGTGAGAGATGGAGTATTCAAGGTCTTCGATTGCTCGAGTACCGTAGAGTACAAAAAGTCAAGTCTAAGGCTACAAGCTACCTAGCAAGCCTGACTTTATAGTAAATGGGGATCCTAGTACTGAGTCATAATGGCATACTAGGATCGAGTCATCGAACAATAAGTAACTGCGGCGCAGTCCGCAGTATGTATGAAACGAGTCTGAAACAAAAGATGACAGCCCCTTGACAACGGGCTCAAGTCACTATGACTCATATGAGAAATAAGTAAAGAGTCACTATGACTCTTGTGAGATCGGTCACGTGAGATAAACAGAGATAAAGAAAAGAAAAGAAATTGAGTCTATCGTAACAACCACCCCCACTTTGCCTCCACCCCACCAACGGGCTATGCGCATTGCACCATCCATCCCTGCCTCCCTAGAAATGCCTGGAGGATTTGAGGAGTGCATGCAGTGTCAGTCGCTGCTGCATGAAATGGATGCTGCGCTGTGACAGTCCACTCGCTCATATGTGCCCAATCCACATTACTTCAATGCAGACAATGTGGCCATATGTGGCAGACAGCTTAGGCATGCAGAGCTGCTGGCTGCTGCTTATATCAGACAGGACCCTGCAACTTATGCAGAGGCCATGCGGTCTGCTGATGCAGACAAGTGGACTGAGGCATGCCAATATAAAATGGATGCCCTGGCCAAAAACCAGACCTGGGAGTTAATGGATCTCCTGCCTAATTGTAAGGCAGTAAAATCCAAATTGGTCTTCAAATTGAAAGTGGATGGTTGCTATCGCACATGACTAGTGGCTAAGGGATTTATACAAATCCCTGGCATAGAACTTTCTCTCCTGTCACACAGTTTGAGTTGCTACGAATACTTCTAGCATTAGCTGCGCTGGAGGACTGGCATATCCATCAGATGGATGTCAAGTCTGCATTCTTGAATGGTGTGCTCAATGAGGAGATTTATATGGAGCAACCACAAGGTTTCATTGTCACTGGCTCTAAGACGAAGGTGTGTCATCTACATAAGGTGCTATATGGTCACAAACAAGCTTCCTGTGCATGGAACTTGCAATTCCATGGAGTGCTACTTGCACTCAGCTTCAGGAGGACGATTGCTGGTGCCAGCATATATGTGCTTAATTGATGAGAGGGGGATGCACCACTCTTCATTATTGTTTACATCAATGACATCACAATATTGGGTGCTTCCATTACAGAAGTCAAACACTTAAAGTTAGATCTCTCTAAGCAATATGAAATGACAGATCTCAGGGAGATAGAATCCTATCTCAGGATGTGCATTAAGCATGATCATACCTGTCATCACATAGAGATTGATCAATTGGGCTACATCAAAGATGT
Source organism: Lactarius evosmus (assembly GCA_951394315.1). NCBI lineage: Eukaryota > Fungi > Basidiomycota > Agaricomycetes > Russulales > Russulaceae > Lactarius > Lactarius evosmus. Next base: position 2,327,719 of record OX596130.1, on the reverse strand, counting down.
ACTTGAGCATTTTGGGATACAGGATGCAAATCCGCATAACACACCCTTGCCTGCTGGTGCTGATGAGCACCTTAATAAATATACTAGTCAGGCAACTGCCTCTGACATTATGCACTACCAATCCTTAATTGGTAGTCTGCTGTATGTTCAGATTGGCACATGCCCAGACATTGCATTCGCCATGTCAAGATTGGCACAATATGCCCCACAACATCTGCAACTCACACAATATGTCCTAGCTTACCTAGTAGGCACTATGGACATGCGCATCATCTATGATGGTGCTGATGGAGATGGCCTTTGTGGCTACACAGATTCCAGCCTGGGAGATCAGGCTGATGACCAACACTCCACCTCTGGTTATATATTCCTCTTAGCCAATAGAGCTATAAGCTGGTCTTTGTGCAAACAAAATACTGTCACACAGAACACTACCAAGGCAGAATACATGGCCATGACCAAGGAAGGGGAAGGTAATATGAAGGCTGCACTATCACCTGGGCAAAGCTTCAGAACACATAGTGTTTGAAGTGGAACTGATCAGCATACTCATGGGGCTGCAGATGATAAAAGCGGAGACCAATGGTAACAACTCATTTTCCATAGGAACAGACAACCAGGCAACGCTTAAGGCACTCACCTCAAGACTAAACAAGCCTAGGCACTATATTGCTGCAGAAATCTTAAGCACAGTGGAGAAGTTGAAGAGAAGCAGAGGCAAGAAGTACTCTTTAGTACTGAGATGGATGGCAGGTCATTGTGACATCCCAGGCAATGAAGAGGTTGACAAGGAAGCTAAAGATGCAGCTGATGGACTGACCTCAGATGTGGAGCAGCTGCCACTGTTGATATACAGAAAGGAGATGAAGATTAGCAAGTCAGCGGTGAAGCAACACCTGCAGGAAAGAAGAAAAAGTGAATGGAAGTGTGAATGGAAGAAATCCCTGAGACAGGAAAAGCTTGAGCACATTGATCCCTCCCTTCCCTTGCGAAAATTCATAGAACTGATTAGTAACAGCAAGATCTCCAGAACCGCAGCCAGCAAATTCTTTCAGCTGAGGATGAGGCACATACCACTTAATGCGTACCTTTATAGGTTCAAGAGAGCAGAAAATGTGCAATGCCTAGCATGCAGAGCAAGGAGGGAAACACCACAGCATTTCTTGATGGAGTGCCTGGCATATGCATGCAAAAGGAAGAAGCTAGGATTGGGAAGGGGGAAGATGGAGGCGAAGTTCATGGAGCTTATCAGTGATAAGGAGAGGACAGAGGATGTCACAAGCTTCATCCAGGCCACAGGACGCTTCCAAGCCAGAGAACAAGACCAAGAACAAACACAGCCCTCAAACCCAAAACCCACAGGACCAAAGACCTCCCAAACGCGGAGTAAGGTCCATCAACACACCACAACCCACCCCACAACCCACCAGGCTTGAAGAAGCCACCTCAAGATATGAAGATGCACCAGTTGATGAAGAACACATGAAGTTGGCCCACATAGTATGCCCAAAGTCAGCGAGCGCGTGTGGACACCCCAATGTGCCCTCACAACCTCAAGGATACAAGACTTTACCCCTTCATTAGGTGTCATACACACCCCGCTTACATTGACACTTGACAGATCACTATGCTATTCACACCAAGAACAGGGACTGGACTTAATGCACAGTGGAAGTATATCTAGAATGGGAAGAAATGAGACACAGGGTAGATACGGATGTAAAGTGCCACATAGGGTCATATGCCCCAAGGTGCACTATAATGGATTCAAAAAAAAAAACATGGCCATGACCAATACGTCTAACTAGGTGCAATGGTATCAGAGCTTCCTTAAGGAACTCAGTTATGAGGTCAATGTCCCCATCCCACTACATGGTGACAACAAGGGTGCCATTAACTTGGCTCTGAACCCTGTCACAGGGAGGTAATCAAAGCACATCGCCATTAAACATCATGTCATTAGGGAATACATCGAGAAAGGTGTCATTGCATTAATTTGCACCCCTACTCTAGAAATGGTTGTGGACAGCTTCACTAAGTCACTACCACGTGTCCTGCTAGACAAACATAACATTGACATGGGCTCAACATGCTAGATTGTCAGATCATGGGGAGATTGTCATGGCCACATTAGTCGCTACACTTTAGTTTGTATTTTTATCTATTTTATACAATTTTATATAATGTCATATAGGCATCTTGGGCTTAAGAGCCCTATTATTTTCACTAAGTTGTATGGTCATGTGCATGACACATGCCAGATCATGTGCAGAAGATCACATGAGTCTAGAAGTCACATTGTTATGAACATGTCACAGGATCATGAGAAGATCCTCCTATTTACATCTATTATGATACATGGACTTTATGATTGGTTAGAATACAGTAGAACATCATAGAACATTCAGGTAATGTACATTACATGCTAGATAGTGCCATTACTCAGCAACACATCACCCTCTGAGTCAGAGAGGATTACAGTGTATCAGTCAGCACAATAGCGATGTGCCATTGCCTGAGTCATAGGCCTTACTCAGTAGTTAGTAAGAGTGGCACTTATGACTCTGCATGGACCAGGTAGTACAGTATATAAGCCTATATCTAGATGCACCTACAAATCTAACTTGTCCTCTTTGGATTCCCCTTTTAGCTTACCTTCGCATGATCCCACTCTGCCTTCCTGCAAAGGAGGGACTTGTCTTTGCACTCTCCATGATGCTCTGTAAGTACAGCATGTGATTTATCTCCATGCTACATTGATCAGGTGGAACAGGCAGTTCATCCCTTAACTTCATGACTCCAGCATTTCTATGTTGCCTTCTTTCTCTCATCAACGTAGCTGGAAGTCATCTGCTACAGAGATGTTGATAAGTGCTGGGTGCACTTAGCGGCTCTATAGACTACTTAGCACTTAGGATGCTGTAGGTAGATTAGATTATGAACTAATGATCTTGGACATCTAGATACCATACATATTTCTTATCTATAAGATCATCTGTACAATGACATCATATCACATGGACTACAATGTGGACTATGTTATTGTACTCACCTTCTTATTGTTATCATTATCTCTGATGTCATTATGATATCATTGTTCCAGGTCTCCTATTGTTCTAGGACGTCCTTTGTTCTTGGTAGGGAACTCCTTTAGTTCCTTTATTGTCTCTATTTTACTAGTGACACCTTGTATTGTAGTTACACGCTGTGATGGCATCACCTCTGTAGTAGTATAAGTAGAGTATGATGTACACTCCTAGTGTCACGGATCGGACTTCGGACGCTTACTACTAGGTTCTGACTACAGTAGTAGGCTTGTGATTTCGTACATTAGTCAGGGACTCTCACTTACACGTGTTATCAGTCAGCAGTAGTATCACATGGTACTTTAACAGCTGATAACTAGGATAGCAGTACTAGGGTTCGAGCTAGATACGCTATAGGTCAATATCGTTCGGGAGGCGCTTTAAAGCCCTCTATCATCTTGTATAAATAGTAGTCGCGGAAGACCAAGAGTCGCTATCTTGGTCTTCTTGAATCATCGGTTCTAGTCTTCCCTCGACTCTTCAGAAGTCCACCTTACGCAAGAGGAAGAAGCACTGCATAAGGCCTATCTTGAAGACGCCTTCCCAGTTGCAGGAGTTATTCGATGTGTTGACGCTAAAAGGCCTCACGTTCGACTTAGTAGAATTCAGAGCTGAGTACTCGCGTCTTATCGTTGCCTAAAGCAAGGCCCACGCTTACCGAAGCGTAACATTAAGACCAAGATCTCATCATCGTGGCGTGAGTATCTACAAGAGAACTTTGGATCCAAGAGGGATTCCGATCCTATGAAATCCCACGAAGAGGGACCAGAAACGTACCCATCCGATATCTCAAACAAGCTAGCTGGGGGAATATCAACGGAGTAGAGGGATACCTGATCAGAGGAACACACGGACCACGACCAGTTGAGTTCAACTTCGAACGAACTTGCTGGTGCAGAGTCGATCGAGAAGACGACGAGTGGAGGGTCATCGACACTCTACCTCCCAGATACAGGTGCGACATCTACGAAGAAGAAGTAGTTGCAAGGAACGACTGGGGACCCATCGACGGGGAAAATCAGGACGCCTCAGCATCATCGGAAGCCCCAGAAGCCTCCGACAGTGAATCAGACGAAGAACCTACCCAAGCATTAGAACCCTTGAAACCAGAAATTGTCGAAAGAGCTGAGCAGATCACCATCTACCCCCCAATGGCTACATTAACCAAAACACAGGAAACGACGCTTCCCATCAACCCAGAAACAGGACATGTAATGACGGCAGACGATGCTGCCCTATTCCGAGCAATTGGACCAGATCAACCAGACCCTCCATCGAGAGGTGGAAGACCACTACACGAGGGGCCACCCGGAGGGGGACCACCAGGAGGAGGACCACCAGGAGGAGGACCACCAGGAGGAGGATCACCCGGGGGAGGACCACCGAGAGGAGGACCACCCGGAGGAGTATTCGGAGCAGGACCAATAGGAATACCCGGAGGACATCATTCTGACAAGTTCGCAGGAAATGCCCCGGAGATATTCCGAGGAGATCGACACAGGACAGAGGAGTTCCTCTGTTAAGGCCTAGCGGGGCCTTACTGTGCGACGTGCACCGAGGGTACGAGGGGGACAGGGACAGGGTACGAGGACGAGGTGCTTGGTAAACGATAACCAAGGTCGAGGGAGTTCTGAGAGACGAAGGTCCGCGAGGGACGACCAAGGAGCAAGGGTTCAAGGGTAAGTCGGTGGACTTAGTGACAAGGTACAAGGGGCTTCGGTCAGATGGCCGAAGTACGAGGGATTAAGTCGAGCGACTTAGGGTCTGTGTGTGCGCATTGTTATAGCACAAGCGCAAAGCTTCGAGGTGGCTCCCAACTAAGGGAAGACCGACAGTGGTGATGAGACGACGAGAAGGGAGCACACAGTAGAGGAGTAGACAGGTCTGGTATTCGCTAGTACAATAAACGAAGACAAGACTCGGGAATAGGCATATAAGTGGACAAGCTTATATAGGTAGCTACTCCGTGTCCGTCCCATGATGAGGGTGCTAATAGAGAACAATAGGAGACGCAAAAGGGGGAAGAGGTAGAATAGGGAACAAGGGGAAGCGTAGAAGGGGAAAGGAATAGAAGGAGAATCGGAGTAGGGAGACGTACATGGTAATGAGTCAACAAGTTAGTACTCCGAGGAAGTCCGAGGAGATGTCAAAGCGATATAGTAAAAGAAAAAGAAAGTCCGTGGTGAGCCGGATCACGACAATATGGGAGCAACAGAAACTTTATACATCAAAGATTCACAGTGTTACTACAACTCGATACCATCTGCTTAGGCCAGGAACGGCCAGTGTACAATGTCGATGGAACATCCAATTTCTAGGGGGCCATTACTCACTGCATCAACTTCTTCACCAGAGCCAGAGACAAAACAGTCCCATTATGATTCTTCCTCTCCAATATAGGGAACTACGACATTATTTTAGGATACCCTTGGTTCGTGGGACACCAACCTCGTGTCAACTGGGCTCGCAGGTGGATCGATTTGGGCCAGCTCCCGCTCATGCTCACCACTAAGAATCAGAAACAGCTGTTCATTCACGTCTCCACTAGTCAAACCAAGGCATCGCAGCTAGCTGAAGCTGCAGCACAGAAAGAACCTAAAGCCAAAATCCCGGAAGAATATCAGTGGCATTAACACATTTTCAGCGATCAAGAAGCTCAGCGATTCCTGCAGAAGCAAGAATGGGATCATGCAATCGAGCTCAAACCTGGCACTCCAAGCGTGCTCCCTAGTAAGGTCTATGCCCTCATGCAAGCAGAGCAAAAAGAACTTGCCAAGTTCCTGAAGGAGCAGCTTGACAAACAATACATCCATCTATCAAAAAGTCCATATGCTTCTCCATTTTTCTTCATTAAGAAAAAGGACGGATGGCTCCATCCAGTGCAAGACTATCGACAACTAAACGAGTGGACCATACAAAATCAGTATCCACTCCCGCTGATCCCCAAACTCATTGAATGCATGCAGAAGGCTAGTTTGTTCTCAAAAATGGATGTTCGGTGGGGGTACAATAATGTACACATTCATAAAGGAGACGAGTGGAAAGCGGCTTTCCTCACTAATCAGGGGTTGTTCAAGCCACGAGTAATGTTCTTTGGGCTCACAAATTCGCCTGCAACATTCCAAGCAATGATGAACAGTATCTTCACCCAGGAGCTACACAAAGGATGGATCACCATCTACATGGATGACCTTTTAATTCACACCCCAGGAGACGTCTCCCTTCATCGCCAGTGCATGCACCGCATCCTCGACAAGATGAAGCAACACGACCTATTTCTCAAACCAGAGAAGTGTCTCTTCAAACAAAGAAAGATCGAATTTCTAGGTGTGGTGCTATCAGCGGGACAAGTTTATATGGACCCAGTTAAGGTCAAGGGAATCTGACAGTGGAAAACACCACAGACAGTAAAAGATGTTTGCAGTTTTCTCAGCTTCACAGGGTTCTATCGATATTTCATACAGGGGTATTCTATCATCACTTGACCACTTATCGATCTGACAAAGAAAGACGTTGTTTTCGAATGGATGGACTCCCACCACCACGCATTTCGAATGCTGATCAATAACATCTGTTCCTCCCCTGTGTTGCGACAGCCAGATCACTCCGCACCTTTCCAGATAGCTATGGATGCCTCTGCCTATGGCATGGGCACCGTACTCTCACAGGGAGGTGACATCGACCCACATGCGCCTTCTAAACCCCTGTGGCAACACCCCATTGCATTTTACTCCACCACATTTACAGCCGCAGAGCATAACTACGATATTTACGAACGCAAATTACTGGCAATAATCAAAACACTTCACCATTGGCGTCTGCTTATTGGCGGAGCACAACATCCGGTCATGATCCTTACCGACCACGCTAATCTGAAGTACTGGAAAGATCCAAGAAAAGTCAATCACCGAGTTGCATGCTGGATGAACGAACTACAGGAGTATCTGATCCAGATCCAGCACATCCCTGGAAAGACCAATGTAGTCGCAGACTTTCTATCCCAACCACCTGGGGAGAGCAAGGGCCAGGAAGACAACCAAGATGTTACCGTGCTACCTCCTGAAATATTCCTGCACTTGGCCGACGAGGCCAATGACCTCCCAGAACTGCTGCTGGACATTCAACAGAAGCACATAGACACAATGCAAGCATAGGCAATCACTTATGACCTCACACAAGACCTGGAAGGCTATTAGGTAGACCACAGAAAATGCATAGTCGTTCCCCCCAACGAACACACAAAACGGTGGCTTCTCCAAGCATTCCACAATGTGCTGATGGCAGGACATCCTGGGAGAGATGAAATGATTTGCCAGCTAGGACTCACCTATTGGTGGCCCAGAATGTATGCCTGGGCCGCTGCTTACATGCAAGGGTGCCACGAATGCCAACAAGGAAAGATATCGCAACACACTCCTTGCATCCCAGCCTACCAGATTTCTACCCCTGAAGATGCACGCCCCTTTGCGATAGTTGCAATGGACCTTATTATGCAGTTACCCAAGAGTCACGGATACGACACAATCCTCACGATCGTGAACCATGGTTGCTCCCATGCCACTTTATTCCTCCCTTGCAAGACATCTATCACTGTGGAGCAAGTAGCCCAACTCTATCAGGAACACATGTATCGTTGGTTCAGCATTCCCCAAAAGATCATTACCGACCATGATCCCCACTTCACTTCGCGGTTCACCAAAGCTCTTTGCGAACAGTTGCATATCACGCAGAATATATCAACTTCATTTCACCCTCAGACAGATGGACTATCCAAATGCAAGAATGCGTGGATAGAACAATACTTACAGTTGGTCGCCAGCACCACGCAAGATGACTGGAGCAAGTGGCTCGCGCTGGCCTCGGGAGTGCACAACTCGTGTCTTAATCAAGCCCTCAAAATCGTCCCCTATGAAGCACTCTTCAGGTATGTCCCTCCATTTGACCACCATAACCCATCGTATAGTGCTGTCCTGGCAGCGGCCAAGAGGGTGGCTCGAGCCCACAAGATACAACAAATCGCGAAAGAAGCCATTAATTGAATAGTGAAAGAAATACCCATTGCACGTCACAAAGTAGGCTCAGAGGTCTGGTTGGAGGGCCATCATCTCCAGCTACCCTATCAAACGGTGAAACTATCTCCTTGCTGCTACAGCCCCTTCTGTTAAGGCCTAGCAGGGCCTTACTGTGCAACATGCACCAGAGATACAAGGGGCAAGGGTACTGGGAGCAAGGTACAAGGATAAGGTGCTTAGTGAGAGCGCACAGAGACTGAGAGAAGTTGAGGTGACAAGGGTCCGTGAAGGACGACAAGGGAGCAAGGTCCTGAGGGGCTAAGTCGGGGGACTTAGTGATGAGGTACAAGGGGTTCGGTTAGAAGGCCGAAGTATGAGGGACTAAGTCGAGTGACTTAGGGTATGTGTGTGTGCGCGTTGTTATAGCACAAGCGCAAAGCTTCAAGGTGGCTCCCAACTAAGGGAAGGCCGACAGTGGTGGTGAGATGATGAGAAGGGCACACAGTTGGAGGGTGAACAGGTCTGGTATTCGCTAGTATGGTAAACGAAGACAAGACTGGAGAATAAGTGTATATATGGTCAAGCTTATATAGGTAGCTACTCCATGTCCATCCCATGAAGGGGTACTAAAAGGGAACAAGAGGAAATGCAAAAGGGGAAAGAATAGAAGGGGAATCAGAGTAGTAGGGTGTACATGATAATGAGTCAACAAGTTAGTACTCCAAGGAAGTCCAGGATGAGTCAAAGCGATAAGGTAAAAGAAAAATAAAGTCCAAGGTGAGCCGGATCATGACACCTTCCGCGTCACATGAGAGATAAGCCCTGTTGCTTATCAGCTCGAGCTCCCTCCTTCTTGGTCCATCCGCAACGTGTTCCATGCTAGCCTGCTGACCCCGGTCAAGGGCAACACCCAATATGGTCTGCCAGCACCACGCCTGGTGCCGGATTTGTAGAAGGAGAAGAAGAGTGGGAAGTCGAATGCGTGTTAGGACACCAATACACAGGAAGGCACCACACGCTCCAGTATCTCCTACAATGGAAGGGCAAAACCCAAGCTGACAACAGCTGGGAGCCAGCCGACCAAGTCTTCACGCCACGTCTTGTCCGAGAATACCACCACAAGCACCCGTTGACTGAACCTCCACCCCGACTTAAAAGAGTCGCAAAACCACAGAAAGGACACATCACTACAGTCCAATGTCTTCCCACTCCCCCACAATGGTCGCATCCAACCCCGCCATGTTGGTGGAGGACGACGACTACAAACCAGGAATCGTATTCACTCCCCAAAGTACCCCGACAATGGCCCCCCTCCACAGCAAGTTCAATGCTCCAGCCCTACACCCCAGAACCCCCGCCATTCTGCAAGAAGACCACGACATGGCCCTCCTTCACAAAATTAGCCTCAACGACGACGGCTATCTTTCCCCTTGCAGCATGCTTGCCATCATCAACGCCCTGGGCCCACAAACCAACTTCAAGCATCTTCACCACATCGCTTGAAGCCTGGCCCTCACCACGCAGTGCTACCAGCGCCGCTTCAACGATCAGATGCGCATCGCTATCCACGAGCACACCCAGCGTGTGGAGTTGGAGCAGCACTTTCAAGAGCCAGCAACCCCTGAGGGTTACAAACGCAATCGTGGCCACATCCCTTACTTCATCATCCCCGACAAAGGTGGTACCGAACGCATCCAGCCTCCCTTCATTCAACATGGCACTATTGATGACACCCTGGCCTACGGGACGCTTGGTGGCCCCGGCCAGGAAGTCTACACGCAAGAACTCTATGCGGCCGTGCAGCCCAACCACGAGAATCCCACTCCATCCCTCACACCATGGTTCCTGCATGCCCTACAGTCCCCTGCCACTGACGATTACACCCACGTTTGTACAGAGATCTGATGCCTTCAAGACTGGGGCCTCGCCGCTGAAGTCATGCATTACCACCATGCATTTGACCGCATCAAAGCCAATGAAGACTGCACCTGCATCATGGTGCTCAAGAATGAGGAGTTGCAACATGAACTCCGCCAGTCACGTGACCAGCTCGAGAACATGCGCGCAGCCCAACGCATTGGGTTCCTCAGCTGCCTTGTCACTCACAGCCACGAGAATATGGCCCCGCTCCCATTCCAAGCACGATCGGGGTGACATGGCACCTAGTGGAGGGGTGATGTCACAGGGTGCAGGGCATAGGGTTGTAGATAGGCAAGAAGGCACCCTAGAGATAAGAAAGAAGTGAGTACGGTTCTGGAGTCCGGATTACTGACGTGACACTAGGGTGATGAGGCCATATATAGAGACCAATTGTAATGAGTAGTAGCCCTATCTGAGTCTCTTGTCTATTCTATCAGCACGTGATTCCCCTCTTTATCCTTCAAGATAGCCCTCTACTTCCCTTCAGCCTTCGAGAACGCAGTTGAAGTGTCGCCTGGTGACACTCCAGCTCTGGGCTGTTTGTAGCTGTTCTTCCCTCCAGTCATTGGTCAGCTCCTTCCACAACCTCTTTGGCTTCATCGCCACCTTGTACCACTCCCTGGCGTGCTCAGATGTCTTCACCACGGTCAAGAGCTCATCGAAACTCATTGACTTTGGCTGTGGTGAATGGGCGATTTGCAATGGGCTCCTCAGTGTCGGCATTGAGGATGTGCCAGAGGGCTGGCTGCCTGTTGACGTCAGGGGGCAGTTGGGCACTCCTGTCGCCTCATCCTTGAGCAGGAAACTGGGCGAGGGTGCTGTGGAACTCAGCTTTGGTAATGGGTCCCTCAGACCTGGCTCTGTGTCCTGCAACCACAACAACCTCTTCATTATTGTCAATAGTGCTTGATGCGCGCTCTTCCTCCAGCTTGCAGGAAAATATCCTCTTGGGGGTTCCAAGGTAGTATGGAGAGGTCAAGAGGGTGACATTGGGGGTAAAAGGCATGTAATGGTGGTGGTAGGCAGTGGAGTGGTTGGAAGGTAAGGGAGATGGGGGTTCATCTCTTGTTTGACTGCTTCTTATAAGCATAGGCGGAGTTTTCCTTGTGTTTTGATACTCTGCAAGGGCTTTGTCGGCGAATAGATCTTCCCAGTTGACCCACTGGTTTTCCAAGTCCAGACATCCCTTCCATTTGACCAGATATTGCTTCTTCCACTTCCTGCTGAATTGCCAGTTGTCTAGAACCTTCTCAACTTCATATTCTTCTTCCCCATCCACCAAGTCCAGTGGGGGCCACTGGTAATTCTTCCCATGGAGCGTGGTCTTGTGGTACTTCGTGAGAAGGTCCACATGGACTACTGTGTGAATTTTCCATTGCAGGGAAAGGTTGAGCCAATAGTTGACAGGGGACATCACCTGTTCAACCTCAAAGGGGCTGTGTCATCTTGGAGCAAGTTTCACCATTGGTTGGTGAGTTCACAGATGCCATCCTTCTAGCCACATGAGGTCTCCTTTCTGGAACTTAGGGCTGTTTTTGTTTTTGATCCATGACTGTTGTGCCCATGTGATGAGCTCCTGGGCGCATTTCCACACTTCTTGGAACTGTTCTGCCCTGAGTGCCACCTGTGGGATGGGTGATGGTTTCTCCGTCCAATCAGCACACAGATTATATCCCATGAGAAGGTTAAAGGGTGACTCCCATGTGTATTCGCTGTCGCTTATAATTTTTGTGGGAAGTCTGAATTGGATAAAGACATGTTTTAAGTATAATGTGGTGACTTCCTCCACACTGATGTCTTCGCTGCAGGGTATGAAGATAGCAGCTTTGCTGCAATCGTGGTCCGTTATCGTTAGTATGGTATCATGTCCATGGGATTGTGGCAACTTAGTTATGAAGTCAAGTGCAATGGTTTTGAATGGTAGTGCCTCTGGTTTGGGATATATTGTTACGTCACAGTAGGGACGTTCACCCGACGTGGGTTTAGTCGGTCTACTGAGACGCTGCACTAAGGGGTCTGGTTCTGGTTGTCAAGGGAAGTTCCGAAGAGGAACTTCAGTGAAGATGTACGAGTTGAAGAGTCAGCCTAAGCCAATAGTGGAACTTAGGATTCTTCAGTGAGAGGAGAGTTCGGTGAGAGATGGAGTATTCACAGTCTTCGATTGCTCGAGTACCGTAGAGTACAAAAAGTCAAGTCTAAGGCTACTACTACCTGGTGAGCCTGTATTTATAGTAAAGTAAGAGGTATCCTAGGATAGAATGATAATGGCATCCTAGGATCAAGTCATCGAGCAATCACAATAGAAACAATAAGAACTGCGGCGCACAGCCCACAGTAATCACATGTAGGATGTGAAACAATAGATATAAGTGGAACTGATATATCTGAAACAGTAGCCCCTTAGCAACGGGCAAGAGTCATCATGACTCACAAGGGAAAATAAGTAAAGAGTCACCATGACTCTTATGAGAACTAAACAAGTAGCAAGTCACCATGACTTGCATGAGAATGACCACGTGATGTGAAAGTAGAAGGTTATCACGTGTCCTAAGGCGGTTAGAGAAAAGGAATTAAAATAGGCAGTGTTATAATATATATGGGGTATAAAGGTGCTTTGTTTCGTCCATGCTGTACCTTAATTTGTTGGCATTCAGTGCATCCCTTGACATATTCAAGGGTATCCTTGGCCATTCCTGGCCACCAATATGCACATCCTGTGAGTTGCATGGTTCTTTTGATCCCTAGATGCCCATAGGCTGGGAGGTCGTGATGGTCATGAAGTATTCATCGTTTGTCATGGATACCTCCCGTTACTACCCATTGTGCATCCTTGTACTAGATGCCTTCTATTTTCTTGAGTCGGTGTGCGTCTACCCATGGCTCCAGAATTTCTTCATTTTGTTCATATACCAGGTCAGGGAGCATGGTGTCTTCTGCTGTAAGGTACGGCTGGTACGTCCATATGTCTTCCAGTTGGGCGCCTCTTATAAAGATCTTATTGGGTAGTACTGTGATGTCCCTGTTATCTCCTTCTCCCTGGTCGTAGTCTGGCCTTCTTAAGAGTGTGTCAGCTCAGCCATTTGCCAATCCTTTAATATGGTGAATTTTGAAATCATATTTCAAAAGTTCTAGTACTTCCCTGGCTACCCTCCAGCTTATTTTTTGTGGGCTTCTCCAGTACTGTAGATTCATATAGTCGGAGAATACTTTGGTTTGGTGGGGTGATCCAGCTAGTAGTGGTTGCCAATGCCAGAATGCCTTTATGATTGCTAGTAGCTCCAGATTGTAAATGTCATAGTTTCATTCAGCTTTGTTGAGTATGGTTGAAAAGTATCTGATTGGATGTCACTTCCCATCATCCTTGCATTGGAGTAATACTGCTCCTATTGCGAATCCTGATGCATCAACTTCTAGTTCGAATGGGTTACTTAGCTGGGGGTGTGCTAGCACAGGTTCTGAGGTGATGAGCTTTTTGAGGTTGTTGAATGTGTCATGCTCTGTGCCCATCCATTTCCAATCTGCTCCTTTCTTCATAAGTTGGTTCAGGGGTTTTGTGTGATGTGAAAAGTTTTTGATAAATGCATGATAGAAATTGCAGAACCCTAGAAATGAGCGAACATCCTTGACTTTTGTGGGTGTTGGCCAGTCTTTGATGCTGGAAATTTTGATGGGGTCCATGTGTGTCACCCCCTTCTCAAGGATTACCCCCAGGTAATCCATATGTGGGGCATGGAATAAGGATTTCTCTAGTTTGTAGTATAAATCATGCTTAGCTAACACCTCCAATACATCTTTGACTGCTGCGATGTGGTTGTCCATATTGTGTCCCATATGTGTTACAATACTGATGTCATCCATATATACCCTTATCGTGGTTCCTCAGAGTTTGTGTTTTGTGATGATGTCCCTGCATATATGGTTCATCATGGTCTGGAACGTTGCTGGGGAGTTCATTAGTCTGAAGAACATCACAGTTGGTTCAAACAGTCCATATCTCGTTTTGAAGGCCGCTTTCTCCTTGTCCCCCTCTTTGATCCTTATGTTGTTATAGCCCCATCGTACATCGAGTTTGGTGTAGATGTGGGCATTGCTGAGATCAGTGATGAGGTTGGTTATGAGGGGCAATGGGTACTGATTGTGTATTGTAAGCACATTGATCCTTCTGTAGTCTTGTACTGAATATAGTTTGCCATCTTTCTTCTTTACGAAGAAGAAAGGGGACGCATAGGGTGATTTGGAGGGTTGTATGTAGCCTTTGCCGAGTTGTTCCATTAAAAATGTCTTGAGGGCAAGATCCTCCTCTTGCATGAGGGGGTATACCTTGCAATTGATAGCTTCCAGTGTCCCTTTCTTGAATTGTATCTTATGATCCCATACCCGTGATGGTGGGAATCGATAGGATGCTTCCTTGTTGAATAACTGATGATACTTTAAGTGGCATGGTGGTAACTCAGCTTTTGTGGTATATTGTCCTGCCTGGATTGCTAACTCCATTGCTGTGGTTCTTCCTTCTACAAGTTCTTCTTCTTCTAGTTGGTGGATGATTTCATTCTTCTGGGCTTCGGTGATGGTGGCTGCGATGGTTGGTCAAAGGTGGGCAATCCTTGGATTTACCATTCGGAGCACTACTGGTAGTACATCCTCTTTGATAACCGCGTGTCTTGTTATGACACTGCCTATTTTAATCCCTTTACTCTAACCACCTTAGGACATGTGATAACCTTCTACTTTCACATCACGTGGTCATTCTCATGCAAGTCATGGTGACTTGCTACTTGTTTGGTTCTCATAAGAGTCATGGCGACTCTTTACTTATTTTCCCTTGTGAGTCATGAAGACTCTTGCCCGTTGCTAAGGGGCTATTGTTTCGGATATATCTGTTTCACTTATATCTATTGTTTCACATCTTACATGTGATTACTGCGAGCTGCGCTCCGCAGTTCTTATTGTTTCTATTGTGATTGCTCGATGACTCGATCCTAGGATGCCATTATCATTCTATCCTAGGATACCTTTTTACTTTACTATAAATACAGGCTCACCAGGTAGTAGTAGCCTTAGACTTGACTTTTTGTACTCTACGGTACTCGAGCAATCGAAGACCCTTGAATACTCCATCTCTCACAAACCCTCTCCTCTCACTGAAGAATCCTAAGTGCCACTATTGGCTTAGGCTGACTCTTCAACTCGTACATCATTACTGAAGTTCCTCTTCGGAACTTCCCTTGACAACCAGACCCCTTAGTGCAGCATCTCAGTAGATCGACTTAACCCATGTCGGGTGAACATCCCTACCGTGACGTAACATTAAGTCAAGTCTATCGAACCTATTGCCACTCTGGCTAAGGGAAGAAGAATTTCTGAATCCAGATCAATCCTTGGATTCAAACCGTTCCCCATCGAGAGGAGAACAGAAGACGAAGTTCCTGGCCACGTAAAAGGAGCAGCCCTTTGGCAGGAAATTGAAGGCAAAGAAGGTTATTGGGTATACGACATACTCAGTGCAGCATACCTCGCCATCGAATACGAAGAAAGTACCGAGCAGTGGTACTTCATACAGCGAGACAGCAGGACTAGACGTTGGACAGCTACTCAACCAGTCCCCTCCCTGTATAACCTGGGAAGAAGATCAATCAGACCAACGACAGTATCAGCGATTCCACCAGACGATACACCGTTGAAGGCAGGCCAGCATACCGTGCCAACCGCTAAGAGACATGATACAAAAAGTTCTCCAATGGCAACACAGATGACCACCACAGCTGCAACCGCAACAACGACGGCTGTCCCCCCATCTACAGTACAAACATTCTTCACAAAGGGGACAGGAACAGGAAGCGGAAACCCCCCTGCTAGCACTATGGCAGCAGGAAGTGGTCTCTCCGGAGGTGGGCCCCCAGGACCACCAGGAGGAAGCGGACCGCCAGGAGGTGGCCCCCCAGGAGGTGGGGGTGCACCTGGAGGCGGAGGTGCCCCAGCAGGCGGAGGCGCGCCTGGAGGTGGAGGACCCCCCCCCGGTGGTGCCCCTGTTGGAGGCGGGGCAGGTGCCGGCCCAGGCCTAGGAGTGGCAAACGGCAAACTTGGAGGAAACCCCCCAACCGACTTTGATGGTACCCAATCGCTTGCGGACCAATTCATGCAGGAATTCAACCTGTATCGAATCACGAATTTGGACGCTGAACAAATGGCGATACCTATGAAATGAGCGGCCCTGCTACTCGGTTTCATAAAAGGACCAAATGTAAAGGACTGGGTCAAGAGATGGACCAACTAAATCCTTGCGGAAATGAACAATGGAAGACTCCCGAATGACGAATTCTATTGGACGGCAGTGTCTCAAGGCTTTGAACAAGCATTCCAGGATATGGGAGCAAGGGAACGGGCAGAAGATAAACTGCGCCACCTCTCATTCATACCAAATGAGGTGGATGCATTTATCGCCCAGTTTGAATCCCTTGCTGCAGAAGCAACATACCCCCTAGATGCGCAGTCGACACTCTCCTTATTCGCATCCAAACTTCCTTACTGCATGATGGACCATGTCTATAAGGTGGTACGCCCTCTGGATTTCAGAGGATGGGCCGACGGAGTGCGCCAATACCACTCAGACAACACCGCAGTCCAGAACATTAGGGGGATTAACAAAGAAACTCCAAGGAAGAAGGGAGCAGGAAAATCTGAACCCCGCCCAATTGGCGAAGATGCTGGGCATTAAGATGCCAGCCCCTGCTTCAGATGCAATGGACACATGTGCCGACCGTTCTCGTTCCGACTACAATAAAGGAACCCAAGGAAGAACAGCGGCAACCACTGCAAAAGAGAAACTGGACATTGAAGTCCAGAAGAAAGAAGGCCGTTGCTACACGTGCAACAAACAAGGACACCTCTCCCGTAACTGTCCAGACAAACAGAAGGACAAGAAACCACCTCAGAAGGCTCGCAAGGCTAAGGCCGAAGAAAGCGAACCAGAGGAAGAATCGGAAGAAGAGTCCGAAACTGGATCCACCCCTACCGATGTGCGATCTTCCCTCATTAAAAGCCTCTCAACCAAAGAGAAATACGCAATGATCAAAGAGGCTTGGGCAGAAGAGCACGGGGAGGATTTTTAAAACGCACAAACCCGGTGGCCTTGGCGCGTGCGTTACAGTTTAAAGATGTGTTTGTTTGTAAATATTGAAGTCTCCAAATCCCAACTCTGATACAAACTTCACACACAACGGCCGAAAGAAAAGTTCTTGTGGATTCAGGAGCCACGGACAACTTTATCAACTTCAAGCTCCTGAAAAGAATGAAGATTGGCAAACTAAAGCTGCCACGACCCTGCATTGTGTGGAACATTGACGGGACCCAGAATAAGTCAGGAATCATCAAGTACTACATTGACCTGCAAGTCTGGACTGGGGAGAAGAAAAAGAACATGAGATTCCTCGTCACCAATCTAGGAGATGACGAGATGGTGTTAGGGTATCCGTGGCTCGCTGCCTTCCAGCCATTGATCAATTGGAGAAGCGCGACCCTTGATGAAAGCATGCAACCACTTGTCATCAAGACCCTTTCATATACAACGGATGCAGAAGTGATCCACATATGAGATGCGTGGATCAAGAAGGCTGCATCATTATGCACCCCTGGGGAAGAACTCTTTATCCACCGAATGGACGAAGAAATCCTCAAAAGAAGCTCTACATCAACCGAAATGGCAGTAAAGGCACTGCCAAAAGAAGAAAAAGCCTGGGACCAGGTAGTCCCGAAACACTACCACAAATGGAAGAAGGTCTTTTTGGAAGAAGAGGCGAAGCGGTATCCAGAACACCAACCATGGGATATTGCTATTGATTTTATGGAGGACGCCCCGAAAACTTTAGACTGCAAAATATACCCGTTATCTAAAGGCGAGCAAGAAAAGCTCGACGAATACATCAAAGATAACTTGAACAAGGGCTATATTTATCCCTCAAAATCACAATACTCATCACCATTCTTTTTCGTTGGAAAGAAAGACGGAAAACTTCGTCCAGTAGTGGACTACCGGAAACTAAACTCCTTCACAATCCCCGACCGATACCCGTTGCCTCTAATACAGGAACTGATGGATAAGGTGAAGGACACCAGGCTGTTCACCAAAATGGACGTACGAGCAGGATACAATAATATTCGCTTCCGAGAAGGTGATGAACCAAAAGCCGCTTTCAAAACGAACCTAGGACTGTTCGAACCAACAGTAATGCCATTTGGGCTGAAAAATGCCCCCGCAGTGTTCCAACGAATGATGAATACGCAGTTTAACGACCTCACAGCAACCGGTCAAGTAATCATCTATATGGACGACATCCTTATCACAACAAAAAAGGATGAAGAAGAACACCGCAAGTTGGTTAGCAAAGTCCTTGAACGCCTTCAGAAGCTGGACCTCTACTTGAAGCCCAGCAAATGCCTCTTTGAAGTAGAATGCATCGAATTCCTAGGAGTGATCCTAGAAAAAGGAACTGTCACAATGGATCCAGTCAAAGTCGCTGGGGTTGCTGAGTGGAAAGTGCCAAAAACCACAAAAGATATTCGGGCTTTCCTTGGATTCTGCAACTTCTATAGGTGATTTATCCGTGGATTTTCCTTTATTGCGAAGGCATTAAACGACCAACTGAAGAAAGGCGTTCAATGGAACTGGGGACCAAAGGAAGAAAGCGCTTTTGAAATGCTGAAGAAGCGAATATGCAAAGAACCGGTCCTAATACAACCGGACCAGAAGAAACCATTCGAAGTCGAAGTAGACGCGTCAAACTATGCAATGGCAGCCGTCCTAATGCAACGAAACGAACAAGGAGTGCTCCACCTGGTAGCATTCCTTTCAAAAACCATGAACGATGCCCAAAGAAATTACGATGTATATAACAAGGAGCTTCTAGCCCTTGTGGAAATGTTTCGGCATTGGAGACATTTCCTGCACCAACCAGCGTTCAAAGTAAAGGTGCATACAGATCACGCCAACCTATTGTACTGGAAGAATCCAGGAGACCACAATAGAAGGGTGGCAAGATGGCATGCGGAACTCATGGAATATGACTTCGAATTGGTTCACATAGCCGGGAAGAAGAATGGTCGGGCGGACACATTGTCACGACGCCCAGACTACGAACAAGGCGAAGAAGATAACAAGGCGTTGGTGGTCCTACCACCTAGCTTGTTCAGCTTCGCACAAATGATGGGGTCAGAATATTATAACCCCAGCAACCAGAAGGAAAGGGAGCACTATAGTGCAATGGTAAACCATCACAAATACCAATCCCTTCAGGACCAGGTGGAAAAGGACCAACAAATGAACAAAAGGAGCTAGGAAGTGCTCAAGAAATGGTCAAACACCTACGTTCTCACCAAACTAGTCGGAATTTGGTGGAAGATCAAAAATGATACAGACTGGATCGTCGTTGCCGGAGACAACGATCTGAAGAGGGGGGTAATTCGCTTTTACCACGATACCCCATCAGCTGGACACCCAGGAATCACGAACACGTATGCCCTGGCAAAACGGGACTTCTGGTGGCCAAAGATGAAAGAAGATGTGGAGCAATACGTAAAGGGATGCGCAGCGTGCCAAGCAAACAAAATCAACACGCAGCCACTGAAACCAGCTATGATCCCTATCACTCCAGAAAATTCCTTGCCATTTGAGACAGTCGCCATGGACTTCATCACGAAGTTGCCACTTTCGGGCAAATATGACACGATCCTCACAGTTACGGATCACGATTGCAGTAAAGCAGCGGTATTTATACCATGCCAAGAGACAATTACTGTAGAAGGGGTAGCAGAACTCTACCTGAAACACGTGTACACCTGATTCGGTGCCCCGAAGAAGATTATCTCTGACCGAGATACCCAATTTACGTCACACTTCGCCAAAGGCCTGTGCGAAGCGTTGAAGATACACCAGAACATCAGCACGGCATACCACCCAAGAACTGATGGCCAGTCAGAAAGGACAAACCAATGGCTCAAACAGTATCTTCGATTCTGGTGCGATGAAAGGCAAGACAATTGGCACAAGTACCTGCCAATGGCGGAATTTGCACATAATCAATGGCCGAACTCCACCACCCGAAAGACCCCCTACGAAATGCTCATAGGGTACACACCGAGGCTTGAATTTGGGACTAAAAGCAAAGTCCCCTCGGTAGAAGAAAGGCTTACAGCCATAGAAAAAGCACGAACAGACGGCCATGAAAATATCATCAAAGCACAGAAGATGATGGCCATTGTGCACCAAGGGAACAAGAAGTTCCAACCATACAAAGAGGGAGATCAAGTGTGGATCGAGGGAACCAACTTGAAGACCCTGTATCCAGCGGCTAAACTCGGGCTGAAGCGGCACGGACCCTTCAAAGTGATGAAACAGCTATCAGAAGCGGTGTACCGCGTGGAACTGCCAAGACAGTGGAAGATTCATAACGTGTTTCACGCAAACCTTCTAACACCTTATAAGGAAACGGAGTTCCACGGGCCGAACTATACCCGGCCGCCACCAGATATCATCAATGAAGAACCTGAGTACGAAGTCGAGAAGATTCTAGATGCACAGCAACGAGGGAAAGGGCGCAAGCTTCACTACCTAATCAAGTGGAAAGGCTATCCCACGGGTGACAGTTCATGGGAAAAAGCAGAAGATGTCCATGCAGACAAACTGATAGCAGAGTTTAAAGCCAGGAAAGGTGTTACGGTCGACCCCTCGGACTTACCAGAAGTAATAGTGATGACGCGACTCGGAGTTTCGGACTCTTACCTACCAGTTGTGACTACGGTAGTAAGTAGTAATTAGTCACGGACTTGTGTTTCAGTCAGCACTCAGCGATCGCATGTGATTGCTGAGTGATTCCTAGGATCGGTGTAGTAGGGTTCGAGCTACATACGCCATAGGATAGTCAACATTGGAGAGGCGCTTCAAAGCCCTCGCGTACATGTATAAGTAGTAGTCAGTGAAGACCAAGACACGCCATCTTGGTCTTCTTCAATTGCCATTGATCTCTCGCATCGTATCCTCTATTCCCTTCTCATCTCCTTCAGCGTCCTGTGCAGTTGTCACCTTGTCCGGTACCTACACCGGCAAGTCGGAGTCTATTCGGGCCAACGTGACTTAGAAGATCCGTTGCTAGCCCCGTCGTCGTATTGAGGAAGTCACCTCTACGTTCGACTTGTGTCGCGTTTATTGTTCTCTCGCCTAGGAATCCGTTCAAGTCGAACGAACGCTACGGCAAGGCGTAACAAAAGGGACAAACAAGTCAAAAGCCCGTAAAACGTATATAAGATGGGCCAAAACGACAGAGGAACCCAATCCCCTTCCTCACTCTGCCTTAAATCCCCTTCCTCACTCTGCCTTCGATCCCCTTCCTCACTCTGCCTTAAATCCCCTTCCTCACCCTGCTTCCATCTCTCATACACTATCCACTACATCTGCTCCTGCCAGCATTGTACCAACACTCCCTGCCTCATCACCTCCCATCATAGCTCCTCCATCTCATCCCAGTCATATGCCATGCACTCTTTTCCAATCCCCAGCTATGACTTCCGTCTCTACTCAGAAGCCCTCAAAGACAAAGAGGCACCCACCTGTCATCGTACCTTGGTGCGATGCGCATATTCGATCACAGGCTGTCCACCCTACAGCACAAACAAAATTCACAACCCCACCTTTGAATGACTCAGGAATGGAGCCAGGCGTTCACTTAAGAAGGCTGCCATTGCTGCCGGTCACAAGTACTGTAACTGGTGTGGGCGCAAATTTCCAGACCACATACGCTGGAGGATGGGACGACAAGAAGAGTGGGAGATGTGTTACTGTTGAAGACAGTAACGTAGGAGAGGGACGACCAGCCTCACGACACAAGAACCCAGACACTAATAGCCGCAGCAACAAGAGGTGCTACCCATTGGCTGGCCTACTAGTGGAAGAAAGCTGACATTCTGGCTTCCTTCACCCCTTCACCAACAGATCCTGGAGACTGGTACCGCAAATCGAAATTTGGGTCACCAAGGAGGTCAAACAGGAAGAGGGAGGGGGACCACCCAGAAGAACCAACATTGAGGCTGGGATGACAGAGGGAGAGAAGATGAAGAAAGAAAATGCCAAGGAAGGCAAGAAGAAGAAGAGACTCAGGAAGGAGTCGAAGACCCTCAATTGGATCAAGGGGGCTCTCAGTTTGGCAAAGCCGAGGCGACTTTGCACTTGAAAGGGGGGCTGTGTTATGACACTGCCTATTTTAATCCCTTTACTCTAACCGCCTTAGGACACGTGATAACCTTCTACTTTCACATCACATGGTCGTTCTCATGCAAGTCATGGTGACTTGCTACTTGTTTGGTTCTCATAAGAGTCATGGCGACTCTTTACTTATTTTCCCTTGTGAGTCATGAAGACTCTTGCCCATTGCTAAGGGGCTATTGTTTCGGATATATCTGTTTCACTTATATCTATTGTTTCACATCTTACATGTGATTACTGCAAGCTGCGCTCCGCAGTTCTTATTGTTTCTATTATGATTGCTCGATGACACGATCCTAGGATACCTTTTTACTTTACTATAAATACAGGCTCACCAGGTAGTAGTAGCCTTAGACTTGACTTTTTGTACTCTACGGTACTCGAGCAATCGAAGACTGTTGAATACTCCATCTCTCACCAGACTCTCCTCACACTGAAGAATCCTAAGTGCCACTATTGGCTTAGGCTGACTCTTCAACTCGTACATCATTACTGAAGTTCCTCTTCGGAACTTCCCTTGACAACCAGACCCCTTAGTGCAGCGTCTCAGTAGATTGACTTAACCCATGTTGGGTGAACATCCCTACCGTGATGTAACACCTATGTGGCAGTTTTACGAACCATACGGTACTATGTGAACAAGATACCAGGATATGTAAGGGTACCATGTTAGAGAGGAGCCAACTGTGAATTCCAGGTTAGATGAAGTGGGTCAACCCCAACAGCAATCTAGGTCCTGTCGTCGGTGGAGTCTCTAAACCAGACCATTAAGGGTCTTCACGGTAATGTAGACTAGACCCAGTGAGACATGCTATGCAGCGAATCCTGCACAAGGGGAGCGAATACTTCTCCTAGCAGAGGTCTAGGCTAGCTACGTGTACTAAAGATAATTATCTAGAACGGCCTAGTTGTATCAGAGGGAAGGACATCTGGGTTTGACTATTAACCAGGCCTTCACACCCCTTAAAGTGACCCAGGTATTAACCAGGTATCACCCAACCATTAACTGAACCTATAGCTGCAAGGGTCTTCCCCTCTTGGCCTATGAAAGCACTTCCGGACGAAAACCGGGAAAAGAAAGTTACTACTACTATGTAACGTGCACTATGAGGAACTTGAGGACGTGTCTGCTCACTTAAGAGCTCCCTAGCGCCTCTCGCGAGAACTCCCTTAAGGAGCTAGCCAAAATGGCAGTGCTACTAAGACCGAAGTCTTTTCGCACCTTGGAAGGAAAGGAGAGTGTCGATAGAAATTTAATGCTCACATAGATGGGAAGATAAACGACGACGAGTGGTTATCAAATGTGGCAAAGACACAAGGGTAGATCTGAGGAGTAACCCAAGAGAACACAAGTCAGTTAGAGTTGCAGGCAGGGCCCATAACCTGTTGAATGCAGCACTGACTTAGCAGAAGAGGTTAGCGTGAAAAGCTAGATAAGACAAGTGACTTCAGAGGTAGAAGTAACTCTATTAGCATGTGGCTACACACCTAGATGAGACAAGTGCTACGGAAGCGTCAGCTAAAGGTGTAAAGAGAGAAAGGGGAATGCACTTACACTTCAGAGGTAGAAGTAACTCTGAAGTGTGAAGGCATAAACAACCACCCTTATAAATAAGAAGGGATGGTCTGTGCACACATTGTGTTTAGCACACGTGTGACATGACAATGGGTCCAAGAAGGGACGTGATTGGACAAATATAAAATGGTGCCACTTTCAAGTGAGTCACCAAATGGTATCTAAACAATAGAATAAAAAGATAATAAAGATAAACAAAGATGATCCGGTCCATAAGAAGTCCGGAATATGTCCATATCAAGTTATTGCCCATAAGGGGCCAGATACCGTATATGTCCATGAGATGACTCAAGCATCTCCCACGAAGCATGTGACTCTTAACTCAGATCACGCTTCAACATAATGTATGCTGGCAGCTGTAATACTATGTACCCTTCAGTCACTGTAGAACACAGACGACTGAAGGATAGGTTCGTGTACCAAATGCTTGTATATACAGTCGCCTCTCTGATAATCCATACCCCTGAAAACACATACTCCTAAATAATCCATACCTTTTGCTGTTTCCCGAGTTGGAATGTGGGAAATTTTTAGTATAACACATATCTCCCTGATTCACAATAGTCCATAGCTATTTGGGGGTAAATGGCAGTAAATAACCCATAGGTTTGGGCGCTTGATGTCAAAAAGTCAACTAAAGTAGTATATGCTATTTTATTTTTGAGCGAATTTTCCCATATCCACCACGCATTATGCCATGAGTGTACAGTAGCTGCTGCGTGATAGTGTACACCTGTCTCATACCAGTGACGTATCAAATATATCTATTCAGTTGATGTACAGTTGTGAGTGCTAATGAGTATCATAAAAGCTACCTATAGTTTGCTGGAACTCGGAGCATCATCTGTCCCCACTCATTGTCATCGCTCATTACTGATGGGGATGTCACCTATTGATACCCTCAAAAACAGCAAAAAAAAAAACTTGAGGACTCACATCGTGGATGAAGGAAGAAGCTCCTGGCTGAGTTAGCAGCCAAGAGAACCATCTCCGATGTGGACCAAGAATGGCTGGATTTTGAAGCCAATCTGGTGGATGAAACACGTGTTGTAGATGCCCTAGAATGTGCCATTGACTACAGGAGTGCTGTGCATGTGTTGAGCGCAGGTGACCAGGTGATAGTCGACATGTTGATGAAGCTTGGTGGCAGTGGTGGTGGTGAGTGTGGGACAAAGTGAAAGTGTGAGTATTGTGTCATCAAAGAGAAGGACACAGAGCATGCACTGATTTCTTTTAAGGTGCTGAGCTAGAGCAGCAAGGGTGTACAGTGGGCAACCCAAAGAAAAAGTCGGCCACCAGGCAAAAGGAAAACGTGACCACCTCTCAGAGGGTGGAGATCCTTGATTGGTATCACGAAAATGGGGAAAATCAATCACGCACCACAAGGCACTTTGATGCCATTTACCCTAACCTTCAGCTGAAGCAGCCAATCATCTCAGCCTGGGTCAAGAATGAAGTGAAGTGGTGTATGGCATACAAATTGGAAAATGGTGTGGGTCAATCAGCCAAACGCACACGTCTGACACATCACCTAGAGGTTACAGAAATGATGAACCTGTGGATAATAAAGGCATGTGAGGACGGCCTGTTGCTCACAGGGGAAGTGCTTCGCCAGAAGTGGCAACAATTTGCAGACTTGTGTGGTGTACCTCAAGATGAGTGCCTCTGTAACGGTCGCACCGGCTGTCTAGCTCAACTTGAGCTAGGGGTTCTCAGAACGCTTGTATTGCACATGACAACCAAGGCAAAACCACAGTAAATAGTGGTTGCAACTGAGAGACGAGGGGGAAAACCAGGTGAAGTCTTGAACACTCAAAGTCACATGGGACTCGAGGCAATACCACTGCAGTAGTGGCAGCAACAAGACTTGAAGAGGGAAAGTGTTAAGGCCTAGCGGGGCCTTACAGTGCGACGTGCACCGAGGGTACGAGGGAGACAAGGGCTGGGTACAAGGACGAGGTGCTTGGTAAATAGTAACCAAGGCCGAAGGAGTTCTAGGAGACGAAGGTCCGTGAGGGACGACCAAGGAGCAAGGGTTCGAAGGGTAAGTCGATGGACTTAGTGACGAGGTACAAGGGACTTCGGTCAGACGGCCGAAGTATGAGGGACTAAGTCGAGCGACTTAGGGTCTGTGTGTGCGCGTTGTTTTAGCACAAGCGCAAAGCTTCGAAGTGGCTCCCAACTAAGGGAAGACCGACAGTGGTGATGAGATGACGAGAAGGGGGGCACACAGTGGAGGAGTGAACAGGTCTGGTATTCGCTAGTATTATAAACGAAGACAAGACTGGAGAATA
The DNA here is from genome assembly GCA_951394315.1 of Lactarius evosmus. Lineage (NCBI taxonomy): Eukaryota > Fungi > Basidiomycota > Agaricomycetes > Russulales > Russulaceae > Lactarius > Lactarius evosmus. The sequence continues at coordinate 2,301,581 of OX596130.1, read as the reverse complement.
AGCGTATACATGGTCAGGCTTATATAGGTCTCTACTCCGGGTCCGTCCCATGAAGGGGATACTAAAAGGGAAACAAAAGGAGACGCGAATGGGGAAGAGGGTAGAATAGGGAACAAGAGGAAGTGCAAAAGAGGAAGGGGAAGAAGGGGAATCGGAGTAAGAGGGCGTACATGGTAATGAGTCAACAGGTTAGTACTCCGAGGGGAAACAAGAATGAGTCAAAGCGATAAGGTAAAAGGAAAAATAAGTCCGTGGTGAGCCGGATCACGACAGAAAGGCAACGGCTTGCTAAGAAGCAGCACAACAAGATGATATTTAAGGGTTTGGTAGAGAAGACCAACTAAGGCCCTTAGGAAGACAGGAGGGGACTAGGATGTAGATCCTAAAGAATGGTATGATTCCAAAGAAACTCAAGATGGGGAATACATGTGAAGACCAATTAGTACTTATACTACTAGTATCTAAGGTTTGGACTCCGCTTGAACCTTAAGTCCCTATCTCCAGCCAATAGCCATAAGGGCTTGGGCTCTACAAGCTGAAACATGAAGGAGACACATAATTGGACCGGCCTATAAAGGCACCGACTGTTACGTCACGGTAGGGACGTTCACCTGACGTGGGTTAAGTCGTTCTACAGAGATGCTGCACTAAGGGGTCTGGTTCTGGTTATCAAGGGAAGTTCCGAGGAGGAACTTCAGTGAAGATGTACGAGTTGAAGAGTCAGCCTAAGCCAATAGTGGAACTTAGGATTCTTCAGTGAGAGGAGAGTTCAGTGAGAGATGGAGTATTCACAGTCTTCGATTGCTCGAGTACTGTAGAGTACAAAAAGTCAAGTCTAAGGCTACTACTACCTGGCGAGCCTGTATTTATAGTAAAGTAATAGGGCATCCTAGGATAGAATGATGATGGCATCCTAGGATCAAGTCATCGAGCAATCATAATACGAACTGCGGCGCAGCCAGCAGTAATCACATGTAGGATGTGAAACATTAGATATAAGTGAAACTGATATATCTGAAACAGTAGCCCCTTCGCAATGGGCAAGAGTCGTCATGACTCACAAGGGAATATCAGTAAAGAGTCACCATGACTCTTATGAGAACCAAACAATAGCAAGTCTCCATGACTCGCATGAGAACGACCACGTGATGTGAAAACAAAAAGGTTATCACATGTCCTAAGGCAGTTAGAGGAAGGGGATTAAAAATAGGCAGTGTCATAACACCGACATCCATCAAACACGAGGTGATATGAAACAACACGAGGCAGCGCCCATACAGTTCATGAGGTGTCCATCAGAATGTTCTATCAGAATGCAGGCATGAAGGCCTAGTCCATGTCATTACCAATCGCATAACTGGCTGCGGCATACCCGAGACACACATGCTCAGGTGATGCCTCATGTGACTCTTCTTCCTGCTCATTGTAATAATGAGCGTAACCCCTATTCATCCATGCTTTGTCATTGGTTTCTTCATCAGAAGGTGGGGTAGACTTAGCTGGTTAAGGTTCTGGATGCAATGTCCACATGCTGAGTTTACCCTTTCTCATCAAGGCCTCTCTTAATGCCTCGGAATCTAGGGTTCTTTTGTAGTTATCCAATGTGGGCTGGCTCAGACAGCTCGGCGGTGTGCTCTCACAGGAGCTCAAAATCTCGGCCGTGACAGCCTCACCTTAAGCAAAGGGTGGCTAACCTGGTGCAAAGAACGAAATGGCCTCAAGGAGATGAGGTGCCATGGAGAGGCCGCTTCTTCAAATACAGAGGCCATGGAGAAAGAATGTCAGCGAATTCAGGATTTGATCAAGAAATCTGGATTCACAGCATGGGATGTGTATAATATGGATGAGACGGGTCTATTCTATGCGTAAGTCAGCTCTTGTGCATCCTCAGATGCCACACACAAATATAATTTATCAGTCTAGCTTAATTCCCGACTGGGGACTCTCAAATGCAAAGAAACTGGGCATGAAGAGCAAAAAAGTGTGATTGACATACGCATTCATGTCAAACGCAGATGGCTCTGAGAAATTGCCACCATTTGTCATTGGCAAGGCTCAAAAGCCTCGTGCTTTCCACAATAAAATGGGTGCTCAGCTCAGATTTAATTACCATACAAATGCGAAGGCCTGGATGACTGCAATGCTCTACCAGGAATGGATATCCGACTGGGACCAAAAGTGTTGAAGCGTGATCTGAGTTAAGAGTCACATGCTTTGTGGGAGATGCTTGAGTCATCTCATGGACATATATGGTATCTGGCCCCTTATGGGCAATAACTTGATATGGACTTATTCCGGACTTCTTACGGACCGGATCACTTTTGTTTATCTTTATTATTCTTCCTTCTATTGTTTAGATACCATTCGGTGACTCACTTGAAAGTGGCACCATTTTATATTTGTCCAATCACGTCCCTTCTTGGACCCATTGTCGTGTCACACGTGTCCTAAACACAATGTGTGCACAGACCATTCCTTCTTGTTTATAAGGATGGTTGTTTATGCCTTCACACTTCAGAGTTACTTCTACCTCTGAAGTGTAAGTGCATTCCTCTTTCTCTTTTACACCTATAGACTAATGCTCCCATAGTACTTGTCTTTTGTCTAGGTGTGTGGCTATGCGCCAATAGAGTTACTTCTACCTCTGAAGTTACTTGTCTTTTGTCTAGCCTTACATGCTAACCTTTCCTGCTAAGTCAGTGCTGCGTTCAACAAAAAGCTCAGGGCGAAAGGGAGGCACATCCTCCTACTTCAAGACAATTTTTCCAGGCACATACCACCTAGGGGTATCACGAATATACACATTGAAAACTTTGCACCCAATCTCACCACACACATTCAGCCAACGGACTAGGGCATTATTTGATGCTTCAAGTCCCATTATTGTGCCACATTCATTCATTGATCGGTTGACAACTATGAATGTGGGGTGTCAATTTCTGACATTTATACCATCAACCAGCTTGAGGCCATGCGCCTTGCGCAAGGTGCTTGGATGAAAGTAGATACGATGACAATCCAATATTGCTGGCAAAAAGCTGGCATTCTACCGGAGATGGCGTGCACAGCACCACTCATGCAGCCATTGTTGCCTATTTCCTCACTGATTCACACTAATGAAAACCCTGTTGAATGCAGCACTGACTTAGCAGGAAGAGTTAGCGTGTAAGGCTAGAACAAGACAAGTAACTTCAGAGGTTGAAGGAACTCTACATAGCATTACAGCTACACACCTAGAACAAGACAAGTACTAATAGAAGAGTTAGTCTTGTAGGTAAAGAAGAAGCGATAGATGCACTTACACTTCAGAGGTTGAAGGAACTCTGAAGTGTGAAGGCGTAAACAACCACCCTTATAAACCAGAAGGGATGGTCTGTGCGCACATTGTGTTTAGGACACGTGTGACACAACAATGGGTCCAAGAAGGGACGTGATTGGACAAATATAAAATGGTGCCACTTTTAAGTGAGTTACCGAACGGTATCTAAACAATAGAACAAAAGGATAATAAAGATAAACAAAGATGATCCGGTCCATAAGAAGTCTGGAATATGTCCATATCAAGTTATTGCCCATAAGGGGCCAGATACCGTATATGTCCATGAGATGACTCAAGCATCTCCCACGAAGCATGTGACTCTTAACTCAGATCATGCTTCAACAAACCCTATTTCAGCTGCTGAGGATCTCATTGTTGCAGCATTGGACGAACTGGAGAATGCCGGAGTACTGCACCGCTCAAACAGAATAAGCCTCTCTGAGCTTTTGAACCCAAAAGACAAGGCCCATTTTCTCAGTACTACAACAGATGAAGACATATTTAATGCCGTTATGGAAGCCAGAAAGGCATGGGAGCCGTCCCAAGACGATAATGATGAGGATGTGGCCCTCCCCCCTGTCCCAACTTGTGCTGAGGCACTCCATGCAGCATTGACCCTCTCCCATTACACAATGGATAAAGACAACCCCTTCTATCAGAATGCCGAATTGATGCTGAAGGAACTTAGAAAACAGGCATGGGCACTTGCCATGGATAACATGAGGGAGACTAAGATTACAAGCTATTTTGGTTGTAGGTAGATGCAGTACAGCAACTTACTACAACGAAATGGCTGTGGAGTAGATTAGTCACCCTTGTCACATGTGACACAATTTGATGTCTCTATGGTGGTCCATACACCTCAATAACCCATACCCCTAGGCCTTTCCCGACGGGGTATGGTTTATCAGGGGGTCGACTGTACTACGCCTCACGTGCCCGTATGACGCAGCGACGCACTGATGTCACGGTCTTTTCCTTACAACGAGCTAACGCCGCATCGGCCTGTGCGAACCTCGAGAAGCCCTATCCTCGTAACGTCCTGTCAGAAGCGAGGGGCGAGATGAAGGTGGGCACGCGGTGCTCGGTTTGTCCGTAGGCAGCGAGGTACTGGACCACCTCGCCTGCTCTGTGTGCTGTGGGAATGAGGATAGGATGCTTAGCGACAGCACCTGAGCACGTTTTTCAGGCATTGTTGGGTTGGGGTCTCATCGCGTTGAGCAAGGGTGGCTGAAGGCGGGGTACTGTCCCCCAGCCCATCCACAAACTCGCCACATACCTCTGAGAGACACACTGAGCGCATGTCAATGACACCATGAAAAGATCCATTTCGCTTTTGACTTTTGGCCACTACTGATACATGGTTCCACAAAACAGTTCTACACATCGTTCTCATTTACAACACTACAGTATTCTGACCTCCCGTTGTCTGTCCCATCACCGCCTATACCCACATTGCAAATTCGCTTGTCCACCCGGTTCCTATTCCCCTTGGTCCATCGCGTCCTCAGAATCTGGGAAGTTTATCGACTCGTGAATGTAGTTGTGGGCCTCAACCGTGTCTGATAGTGCCGCCATCCTTCGCCTCTGTGTTCCTCTCGCGATAGCCGTCTCTTCGTCCCGAAACTTGTCCTCGGCCTCTCTCAGGTCGAACGCATCGTGTGGCTGCTGAGATCGCATCAACAGTAACCTGTACCACTCTAAATCGTCTCCTATAACCGGAAATGTGTTTGATGACAGCCCCGCACACCAGATATCATATGCTGTAAACCTAGCGTCGTGGTTTTTGTGTTCTGGCACGGGCGGAAACTTCACCACAGCTTCGTCAGACGCGAGCGCGAGGACCATTCGGATAACCGGTGGTAATGGTACAGATTCGCCCTCAGGGAAAAGGCCGACACTGAACGGATCCATACCGTCGAACAGCTTTTTGTCGATTCCAGCCTTGAATTTTTTATCATTCTTGACTTGAATGAGTATTGCTGACACCGTGCGCCGCGACAGCTTTTGTGTGTTCAAGCAAATCGGAAGGACAATATCGATGCCACGTTGGTTGTCCACGCACATGACCATCGCGCCTCGCGTGATGAATTTCCACAGATGTTCCGTCGAGACCATGTCGGGTTTTTGGATCTTGATGACGTGGTTGAACCAAGTGCTGTAGCCCTCGAAGGCCACATGAAACGGCTCGTCCTTGCTGGATTTATAACAAAGTTGCGGCTTGCCGATTTTCAACTTCTCGTACGCCGGCTCTGGAAGCAACGCCCTCATGAAGTCGTTAACGGAGACCACTCTCGTAGCAGATCGATCACGTGCGTGCATGATGATTAGCGCCGCAACCAGTTCCCCACGCTGCCCACGATCAATGCAGCTCAAGCTCGAATTCTCTGCCAGGTATCGCGCGGCTCCAACAGGCGACATAAGCTCACGAGCGGCCTCGGCTAGGATCGGCTCCGACCCAGCGATTGTGATCAACTTTTCGAAACCGGTGGTTGCTGCGACACAAAGTCGCATGTGACGCTCAATCTGGGTGTGCGCCACTTCCTGACCATATCCGTATGCGAGGTCAATATCGAGGGCGAATCGTACGGAGAGGCAAGCCAGCGAGCCCGGTCCTCTTGCATCCTTCAATTCGATGGGGCCATCGAGTAGCTTCGCCTTGGCGAACTTCATAAAGTCGTCTATACTGGAGCCATCATCTTCCTGCCCCCCCACAGAGGCGTCGTAAAGAGAGCCGAACCTTTTAAAGGCAATGAATTAGTGATACTCAGAAGAAAATGCGAAACACTCGTACAGTGGCCGGCCTAGGTGCGATATCCATTGGTTCTCGGTCACTCGACCCAGCGTAACTGTATTCTCTAATGCCGGGAACGCGAGGTCGTCAAAGCTAGTTTCTGATATTGGGTGAATCAGTGGAAGCTCGCGATCCACCACCCGACGCGAAGAGTCTGATCCTATCTCCGGCGAGAATAAACGAAACTTTGCGGCTGTTGAGAGAAACAGAGAGAATATCGGAAGTTGGACAATAGCGCGTAAAACACGACGCAATTCTGAGAACAGTGACCATTCTCCCGCCAGATAATTGGTCAGCATATGGCTCTCATCAAAAGCGAGTATAACGAGCGGTCGCCGTGGCCCAGCGTCTGAGTCCAGTAGTCCTGCAGGGTCGACGAAACGAGTGAGCTCCATTGCCATTTCTTTAACGCTGAAGCCCCGTAGCTTGTATTTGGGGCTGGCCGCACCCCTCCCCGGAACCACCTGGCTATTTTTCACGAACTTGAAATCGTTGGTCATTCTCACAGACTTGGGACCCTCAGAAGCTCACCTCGTCGGCACTGTTAACTACCTCTTGAAAGAACTCTTGCCGATATTTGTTCGGAGCTTCGAACGATTGCCCGTGGGTCATGTGGTGACGGAAAGCCGTCGCTAGTTTCTCTTGACGACTCTGAATAAGTAAAACCAATCTGTTTCGCTCGGTGTCGGACAACTTGCGAACGTCCTCCGCGGGCATTTCTTCCACGTCGGGTAATTGTAGTTCGTGTAGTAAGCGTTTCAGGCGGTCGCTGGTGACATAGAGTAGCGAGAAAAGAAATCCATGGAGCTTCCTTACGACCATAACTTTGTCCAAATCCTTAAATGTGGTGGACAGCCAAGTATGCAGTACCGCATCAACAGGAGGAAAGCCTTTCAAAGACAGGAATATTAGTATTAGTATGCACGAAAGTGAACTAGTACGGGACTTCAGACCTTTGGTTCCATCACCACGTAGGCACATAGGTATTGTAATAATTTTCATCGCGACTTGATCTATCATCCGGGATTTCCCCGTACCTGAAGAATTTGCGATACTCGTGCACCGAGCGTAAACAATTCTCCGCTTGTCGAGATGAGTAGAGATGGTCTTAAGCAGGACCTCTGCAGCGTCGCCACGGAATTTTGCGCCCCACGATATTAGCGCAGCTATCATTGGATGTGATTGAGAATACGTTGAAGAACCAGGAAAGGATTCGTACCTTCTCTTGAGACTGTGTCCAAGAAGGGGGTTCCCTCCGACGTCGTAGGAGTCGAAAGCGATTTCTTGAAAAATATGCCTAGACTCGAGATGAGTTTTGTCAGCACGACAGAATCGAGACATACGATTTTTCAAGAGATCCTTCCAGTCTTGTCTTTTCGCTACATCTCTCAATAGCTCATAGAACGCTTCGCCTTGGAGCCGAGCGTCTTTTATGAAATCCTCCTTGGGCGTGATGAGCCCCTTCAGGCCTTCACTTTTCGAGAAGGCTCTATTGACGGTGTCCCAAATGGTGGATAGCAATTCTTCCAGTTCCGCATCGGAAGTATCAGAGCGGATAAAAAGCCTGAGCGTCTTGCAATTTCGAACAACATCATCCGGGATAACAGGACCTGGCAATTCCATTTGGTGGATAGTGCTTGTGGCCATAGATGATAAAGGTGTAGGGGTCGTTACTAGGGGTGGTTGGTTAGTAAAATTCAGTAGGGAGGTCTGGAAGCCCCTAATGTGTGGCAAAACGACTGTCACAGACAGGTGCGTTTTAATCGCGCATTTCCCACGCTTCAACACGTGCCGGTCCGCTCCGTTGGACTCAAATTGAGTCTCCGACTAAAGTCGTCATTTTTGGGGGGGGAACCTTGAACTCGAACCACCAGAGGAGGCTCCTTGAACTGCTAAGGTAGATGTCACCAGGAACCAGCACCCCTTATGTAAGCCATAAACCCTAGGGTTTGTATTATGTAAGCATGCCAAATCTTGAGGTCAGACCAAAAAAATACAGCTCAGATTTCAAGTAAACAGTGAGAGAGGAGAAGCAAAAATATCACTATGGGAGTATAGAAGCCCTAACTTCACTAATCATATCTGGTGGAAGGGTATGATGGCCATGATACTTTTTATTTGCCCATGCAGCCTGTGCACCAGTTAAGCCTTCTCCATATGCATGAATGAACTGTGCTGAGTGGTTAGCAAACCTATAGATCCACTAAGAACATAAGTATTAAAGCAAGAAACAACTTTGCTTACCGGCAAATTTGATCAAGGGGCACATTATCAAGACTTGTTTTCACATTCTGCATCAACTGATTCATAGTGACAGCATGACCAGCTTGGTGGAATTGAAGCTTTGCAGCTCCCCAATACTGCTCAATGAAGTTTAGCTCACAATGATACTTGGGGTAAAAATCACAGATGTGGCCACAGGACTCAATAAGCTCTTGAGGCTGTAACTTTTGAGAAATAAAGTCAGGCTGATTGAAGAGGAGGTGGCAGCAGCAGCAGTTTGTCTGGCCTTCAAGGCATTTGAAGCCTGGGCACTCAGCAGCTATACCAGTCTCTAGCCAAAGACCATGCTCCCTTATAATCTGCTCCATCCCTTTAAACCAGCATGGCATAGTGGGGTGATCATCAGGAAAATAAAAGGACTGTAGCTCCCCAGTCTGAGGGTTAATGCCAGGATGCATCCATGGTCCACCTTTAACAGGTACCTAGTTGGCTCTAGGATCTATAAGGCAAATGATTAGCTACCTAAAGGTAACTGAAATAAAGGGATAGAATACTTTTAGGCATTTTCCTAGCAGACAAGGCATTAGATGCCTGCTTCTGATGTGAAGGGGCATTATCAAAGAGGAAAAGCCCTTGTGCAAAGCCCTTTGTCTTCCCCTCAAAGATATCAATTGCATAATCAACCTGTTTATACAGGTCATCTGCATTAAAGTACCCATCATGATTTAGACCAGGTTTGAAAAGAATTCTAGCTTCTCTGCCCAAAGTAAATGGTTAGCATATAGAAAACCTTTTAGAGAAACCACAGACTCATTGCCATCACATAAGCGACCCCAATCAGCAGTGAGAAAGTCAGAGATCATGATAGATTGTCCTTCCCCTTTTGGATATGGGGTGGGCTTGTCACTCTTGTGTGTCTAGTAAGATTTTTGCAAGTCATTCTGGTAAAATGTGGATTTATCATGGGTGACAAGGACAAGGCGGAAGCAACCCCCAGGGATATAAAAACCCTTTGGAAGTGGAAGTGGATCCCCATTATTGTCCTATAGGTGGAAGCACTTTTTATATTCCTTCCACCTTTCAACAAAAGCCTTGCAATATTGAACAACATCTTCACGTTCATGCCCATCTGCATACATGCCCTTTTGAGGTTGACCATACTGCCAGTCAAGCCTTGAGAGCCAGCGAGTTGCCGTGCTCTGTGAGATTTCTCGATTAGTAATTTTGGCCCATGAGAAAACATCTTGCAGCTCAGGTGTGGCCACAATTTCGACAATATCTTTAGGAGTGACTCGTTGGCTCTTTGCTCACTCCAATAAAAGCAATTGAATGCTTTGTTTGACATCTTCCTCCTCAAGTATAGACCAGTGGGCCTGCCCATAGTGGTGGGATGGCAGCTCACCAACATGGATGAAATCAAGGATCCACTGGCACAAATTGCATGCGCGGTTCTCCCCACACCCCTCAATCTTGGCAACAACCAATGAAGACACCCTCCATGTGTACTGAAGAGTGGGGTCCAAGTAAAGGTTTAGCACACCAAGCATTCCAGTGAGGCGAGTCCAGAGAACAGTGCCAATACATGGGTCTCGACTCTTTGCCACAAGCATCGTGCGGGCATGGCTAAGCTTGGCAATGTCTTTCCATAGGTCCAAGGCTCTATCCAAGGGTGAATTTGGAGTAAGGAAAGTGTGATCCTGGGCGCAGCGCAGGGCATCAAGAATAACACTTTGTCCCATGTTCTCAGCACCGTGATCAGCTTGTGCAGAGTCTTCACTGTTGCCCTCGGGGCCCTCGCACACACCTGATTCAATACTAGGTGCATGCACATTTCCCTCCTCCAGATCACTATCATCTTGGTTATCAGGTTCCCCAGTCATAGAGGACCCAGAATGTTATGACACTGCCTATTTTAATCCCCTTCCTCACTCGCCTTAGGACACGTGACCCTTTTACTTTCTCATCACGTGGTCGTTCTCATGCGAGTCATGGAGACTTGCTACTTGTTTGGTTCTATAAGAGTCATGGTGACTCTTTACTGATATTCCCTTGTGAGTCATGACGACTCTTGCCCGTTGCGAAGGGGCTACTGTTTCAGGTATATCAGTTTCACTTATATCTAGTGTTTCACATCTTACATGTGATTACTGCGAGCTGCGCTCCGCAGTTCCTATTGTTTCGTTAGTGATTGCTCGATGACTCGATCCTAGGATGCCATTATCATTCTATCCTAGGATACCTCTTTACTTTACTATAAATACAGGCTCACCAGGTAGTAGTAGCCTTAGACTTGACTTTTTGTATCCTACGGTACTCGAGCAATCGAAGACTGTGAATACTCCATATCTCATTGAACTCCCCTCTCACTGAAGAATCCTAAGTTCCACTATTGGCTTAGGCTGACTCTTCAACTCGTACATCTTCACTGAAGTTCCTCTTCGGAACTTCCCTTGACAACCAGAACCAGACCCCTTAGTGCAGCGTCCCTGTAGATCGACTTAACCCACGTCGGGTGAACGTCCCTACCGTGACATAACACAGAAGTCTCAGGGAGTGTAGAGACCGTGTCACATGACTCAGCCCAATATTCGTGCAAACTGGCACCCAATCCTGCCTTGACACCAGGTGGGCCCTCCTCCTCCTCTTCTTCCCTCAGATCTCCTCTGTAGCTAGATCTTCCAGACATAGAAAGAATGACATCTGGTGCCTCAGAGGATATAGAGGCCTCACTATGCTGATCGACTCCGTGTGTGCAAGTACCAAATTCCGAGTCAGAACCAGGTGAGCTATCTTCCTCTTCTTCTGCCAGTGGAATGACACTTCCACCACTGCTCCCAGATGTGGCAGGAGCAACAGGTCCTAGCATCCTAGAGGGTGCAGAGCCCTTCCTGTGCTGGTCAAGGTTGTGCACTTCGGGATGCACACTTCCATGCTCCTCCCGTGCCCCAGATCCCCTCCCCTCCCTTGTCTTCAAGGCCAGAAACGACTTGAGACCAAGAAAGCCCTGTGAAGCGAGGGCTTTCTAGACTTTTTCATGGTGTTGTTTGGTCCATTTTGAGTCACCACGGTATGTTCTTGGTCTCTTTCACTTTTTCTTGTCCTCACTGATTTTCATTTGAACAGCAAGGCGTTGAGCCTCTTGCAAGACCAATGCAAAGTGCTCTGGGTCAGGTTGACTGGGGTGATTGACCAGATCAGCCAGATCTGGGTCACTGCTGGTGCACTCGGCCTCAATGCCTTCATCAAGCTTGTCTTCATCATCTGGATCAATCATCACAGGGGAACTGACTCCTAATTCAGCCCCTAGGCCAGAGCTGCTGTCTTCAAGGTCTGTGTCTATGCCATTTTCGATATTTTTCATTAATTGGACCCTTGCCGACTCACACACCAACTCACCCCCAATCTCACAGTCCCTTCGAGTTTTGATCCGAGTTTTGATCTTCTTCATGCAGCCTCAAGTGTTTGGGAACAGGCATTATATCGTCATGATTTCCTACCCATTCTATTATGTGTAGACTCAAAGATCAAGAGTCGTTTGCCCTTGTGTGCAATGCCCTACACGCATGTCGAGTCACATGATAGATTAAGTAAGCGTGCCAAACTTTGGTGTTTGTTTTCACAAAATGTACAAATTGACTCGAAAATACGAAAACATTAATTTTTTGACAAAAGAATTCTTGGGCTAATTCCTCCCTCAAATTTTGGAATTCTGGAAATTTATTTAGTACCAATTGTAGCTACAGATATGTACTTTAATTCCTACTTGATAGATTTTTGCTTTTTGAGAATGTGGAAGAGGAATTAGGACTGCGAGAAAAGGAGACCCTCGCTTACATAAAGGGGTGCTGGTTCCTGGTGACATCTACCTTACCACCACCATGGAGTGGTTTCCCATGGTTTACAACTGGGGCAAGGATGGAACAGTGAAGACAAATGAAGGCTATAATGATAGTCATACACTCCTCCCTGTTCCTTAAACAATGTTAGCCTTGTTTCTCTGGAATAAAAATATATTATCTGTATATACAAGTATTAAAGCTGAGAACTGGAGACAACCCCCCTGTCACGGAACAGACTTTCAAATGCTTACTACTAGGTTCTGACTATGGTAGTAAGCTTGTGATTCCTTACATTAGTCAGGGACAGTACATTTGTTACATCATGGTAGGGACGTTCACCCGACATGGGTTAAGTCGATCTACTGAGACGCTGCACTAAGGGGTCTGGTTCTGGTTGTCAAGGGAAGTTCCGAAGAGGAACTTCAGTGAAGATGTACGAGTTGAAGAGTCCGCCTAAGCCAATAGTAGAACTTAGGATTCTTCAGTGAGAGGAGAGGGTTCGTTTGGTGAGATATAGAGTATTCAACAGTCTTCAATTGCTCAAGTACCGTAGAGTACAAAAAGTCAAGTCTAAGGCTACAAGCTACCTAGCAAGCCTGACTTTATAGTAAATAGGGATCCTAGGATTGAGTCACAATAGCATCCTAGGATCGAGTCAGAAACAATAAGTAACTGTGGAGTGCAGTCCATAGTAATCACAAGCCGAGTCCTGAAACAAAAGATATAAGCCCCCTTAGCAACGGGCTAGAGTCACTATGACTCATATAAGAACGTAAGAAATTGAAGGCAGAAATGAGTTGTATCATAACATAGCCCCCCTTTCAGGTGCAAAGTTGCCTCGACTTTGCCTACATGTCAAGATTACCCTCGTCTGCATTAGACCAGTAAAGGTCATAGTCTGCCTCATTCACGTCCCAGTTCTCCTTTTCTTCTTCATCACCCATCTTGGTGCAGTGGTGGTGGCATACAAAACCCCAACTGCCCATGTGGTGGCAGAATGGGCACTGTTCATAAAGGGGGCACTCCAACTCCGAGTGCTTAGCATTTACCTTTCCACATTTGTTGCACACCTCAGGGGTCCACTCCTCCCTGTCCAACAGCGAGATATGCTCCAATAGCGTCATCTTGACTTTGCTGCTAGGCCCCACTTCAACTCTAGGGGCGACTTCTTCTTCGGTGTCCGCTGGTGGGCTGGGGGTGGCTGACCGCTTGCCTCCCTTCTTCTTCTTCTTCAGGCACTCTTGCACCTTGTGACCATATTTGCGGCAATGGTAGCACTTCACCGGCCTCTTGGTCTCAGTGTCGTGGAGGATAGGCATCTCCACATGGTGGGATAGGTGTTACGCCTTGCCATGGCGCTTGTTCGACTTGAACGGATTTCTGGGTGAGGAGACAGTGAACGTGACACAAGTCGAACGTAGAGGCGACTTCCTCAATACGACGACGGGGCTAGCAACGGATCTTCTAAGTCACGTTGGCCCAAGTAAGCTTCAACTTGCCGGTGTATATGCCGGACAAGGTGGCAACTGCACACAACACTGAGAGAGATGAGAAGCGAGTAGAGTGTTCGATGAGAGAGGTCAATGGCAATTGAAGAAGACCAAGATGGCGTGTCTTGGTCTTCGCCGACTACTACTTATACAGATACTCGAGGGCTTTAAAGCGCCTCTTGAATGGAACTATCCTATGGCGTAAGTAGCTCGAACCCTACTACACCGATCCTAGGAATCACTCAGCAATCACATGCGATTGCTGAGTTGCTGACTGATACTGTAGTCCGTGACTAATTACTACTTACTACCGTAGCCACAACTGGTAAGTAAGAGTCCGAAACTCTGAATCATGACATCGCTATTACTTTCATAAGTCCGAAGGGTCGACCGTAACATCACCCCCTTTTCAAGGGGCAACGCCCACGTTGCAACTAAGTTGACCGCGGCCAGTTCCTCGTACCTTGGCCCAGTCCGATCCACCCTCCCATGCACTTCTCCACCTCGTCCATCAAGTTAGCGTTCTCCATACGATGTATTACCCCCAGTTCTTCGGTGCTGAGCCGCCCCCACTCCTGCTCCAACTCCCCCATGCGCTGCTCAATCCTGGTGATTGCGGATTGAACCGCACGGTAGCGTTGGACCTCCGCCACGAGCGAGACATTCTTGCACTTGTGGAGGGCGCAGTTGACCCGCGGGGCCTCGTCGTACCCGCCGTCGAGGATCATAAGATCCTCGCGCGAGTAGGAGGGTCGCTCCTCGTGAGGACCGAAGCGATAGGGGTGCGCGTACAACGGTTTTGGGAAGACACGGTCGGACTCGTCGATGAGACCGAGGACGATGGGGTTAGGTCCGAAGATGACCTGGACGTACTTGGCAGGGCGCGTCACGCCGTTGGAGGTGGTGATGGGGAAGTGAACGTAATCGGGTCCTCGATTGACCCTGAACCCGTGTGGGCAGTGAGTGGCGTGGACGGTGGAGACGGCTTGGTCCTCAAGCTGGGGGCGAATGTCTCCTCGGTAGACAGGGTCGCCGGTGGTGGTGAGGGCGTGGCGCGTGGTGTTGGGTGGGGCGTCAGCATCTCGTCCGTAGGAAATATGGTCATGCGCATCTGAGTACCACTCGAACTCGTCATCGCTCTCAACCTCTCCCTCCTCGCCATCATTTCCTGCCTCCGGGCCTTCGCTTCCAACAGCTGTTGATCCCTCCAGTCGTCCACTACCTCCCGCCACGGCCTGGTCAGCCCCAACCCTTGGAGGTATTGGGAGAGGTGGGGACTCGGCCCGTCCATCACCGTCGCGAGCTGCGCGAATCTTGGCTCCTCGGTCCAGTGCATCCCCGAGAAGTTGGATCTTGCGGGTAGTGAAAGGGACCGGAGAGGTGGGAAGGCCGTCGGCATCGAGGATGTCCCAGAGGGGACCTCCATCGTCGTCTGACAGATGGGTGGCGTTGGCTGTGGTGGCTTGAGCGGGGAATCGTTCAAGGACGGCTGTGAACTCAGCTCGGGTGATGGGGGTGTCACGTCCCCCTCGGTCTTCTTCAGCCACAACGGCTTGGTTGGTATCTTCTCTGGTGCCTTGTGCATGCTCCTCTTCCAGCTCAACAGCAAAAATCCTTTCGGGGGTGCCATGGTAGTACTGGTTGAGCTGCGAGAGGGAGGCATCGGGTGTGAATGGCATGTAAAGTGTTTGGCAGGTGTGGGTGGCTCATAGTTGAGAGGAAGGGAGATGGGAGGACTCGCCGCGTTGGATGGGCCTTTTATCCCTCCGCCATCTTTGTTCATACTCCGCCACGGCTTCTTCGGCAAATACATCTTCCTTATCAACCCATTGATTATTGGAGTCGGGGTATCCCTTCCAGGCCACGAGGTACTGCAGTTTTCGTCTTCTGCTGTGGAGCCGGTGGTCTAGAATCTTCGAGACCTCGTATTCCTCTTCCCCATCGATCAGGTCCAGTGGGGGTCGTGTGTAATTGGGCCCGTGTGTGTGTCGTGATCCGGCTCACCACGGACTTATTTTCCTTTTTACTATATCGCTTTGACTCATTCTTGTTTCCCCTCGGAGTACTAACCTGTTGACTCATTACCATGTACGCCCTCTTACTCCGATTCCCCTTCTTCCCCTTCCCCTTTTGCACTTCCTCTTGTTTCCTATTCTACCCTCTTCCCCATTCGCGTCTCCTTTTGTTTCCCTTTTAGTATCCCCTTCATGGGACGGACCCAGAGTAGAGACCTATATAAGCCTGACCATGTATACGCTTATTCTCCAGTCTTGTCTTCGTTTATCATACTAGCAAATACCAGACCTGCTTACTCCTCCAACTGTGTGCTCCCTTCTCGTCGTCTCATCACCACTGTCGGTCTTCCCTTAGTTGGGAGCCACCTCGAAGCTTTGCGCTTGTGCTATAACAACGCGCACACACAGACCCTAAGTCGCTTGACTTAGTCCCTCGTACTTCGGCCGTCTAACCGAAGCCCCTAGTACCTCGTCACTAAGTCCATTGACTTACCCCTCGAACCCTTGCTCCTTGGTCGTCCCTCGCAGACCCTCGTCTCTTAGAACTCCCTCGGCCTTGGTTACTGTTACCAAGCACCTCGTCTTGTACCCTGTCCTTGTCCCCTCGTACCCTCGGTGCACGTCGCACTGTAAGGCCCCGCTAGGCCTTAACATAAGACAAGACTCTTCTACCTTGTTGCAGTAACTCCGCTTGCTGCTCCCCCGTACCCACCGACCCACAGCACCCTGAAAACACCGTGGCTAGTCTATTCATCACCTTAGACCCCGTTCACCCCACCAGAGTACCCCATCGCCCCAGAGCAGACCTCCCTGCCCACATCGTTGGCTCCGCCTACTGGACTACTTTCCCTAGCGATCCACAAGGAGGATATTACCTTAATCACGACAGAAAAGCAGTTCCGGTTGAATTCATCAACCACCATTGGTACCCACTCACCAGAGAAGGCGCAAACTTCTTCGCCTCTCCAGCACACGCTGTCCCAGCAGACCCAGCAGACCACGACCTAGGACTTGGTTGGTATTTACCCACCGATCCCAATAACCCAGACAACGCACTCCCCACCATTGAACCACCGGCTCTTCCCTCTATTCCATGCGTCCCCACTCCTGTCACAGCACCCACTACCACCACTCCACCGGTGCCACCCACAACCACCGCACCAGTCACAGTTCCTACCACCATGACCACCTGCACCATCACATCGGGAGCACTCCGATCAGTCGCTCCAAACACCTTCACTGGTGACCGCACCCTCAGCGGCACCTTCCTCAGCCAGTTCCATCGCTACTGGGCCCTCAATGACAACATCAACATCATGGCGCAACCTTACCTGCGCGTCCTCACTGCCCTGTCCTATATCCAGGGACCCCTCGTCGCTGACTGGGTGGAGGCCCAAGAAAAGGGCCTCATCGCTAAAGTCAAACACTCTACCACCCCCATTGCCCGCACTGATGAAGTTCTATGGGACACCTTTGAGGCTGACTTCAAGAGTGCCTGGGCCAACTCCACCCGCGCCCAATCGGCCTATCAAAAACTCATGAACCTTCGCATGAAGGACCTCGACATTGACACCTACATCGCCACTTTTGAGCGGCTCACCACCGCTGCTGAATGGGAACCCACTGCCAAGGGCACCATCGCCCAGTTCAAAGCCGGACTCGAAGAGTCCATCCACCGTCGTGTCCTCTATAGGGATACCTGGCCTGTCACCATGGACGAGTGGAAGAACGCAGCACGAAGAGAAGTAGAGCGAACGCGCGAGCTGCGCAACTCTAACCTCCTCCTCAACAAAAAGAGGACCCAGTTCCAGTCCACTACGCACACTACACAACCCCGACACACCCAGTCTCACAACCACGGCGTCGTCCCCATGGACGTAGATGCCACCACCAGCACCCCCCAAAAACTCAAGAAGCTTACCCCAGAAGAACGCGAGAAGCTAGCAAAAGAAGGACGCTGCTTCCGTTGTCGTCGTCAGGGACACATGTCCCGTGAATGCCCCCAGCGCCAGAGCACCTCCAGTGCTCACACCACCTCCACTTCGTCCACCACTGCCCCCTCTACCACCGCTTCCACCACTCCCTCTACCAGCGTCCCCAAGAAAACCAAGGCTCAACAGATTGTGGCTATCATAGCCAGCATGACTGAAGAAGAGCGAGGAGAATACCTGGATGACCAGGATTTTCACGATGCCGAACTCTAACAGCTGAGAGCAAGGCAACCATTAGCACCATGTATAGTACGAAGAACGATTCAATGACAATCCCCGTTCAAATTTACATGTGGCACGGAAAGGCCGAAGTAGAAGTCCTCCTTGATAGTGGGGCAACCAACAATTTCATCGACACTCGCACCGTCTCAAAGTTACACCTTGGGACACAAGAACTACGCACCCCCCGCCTCATCCACAACATGGACGGAACCCTCAACCAAGCGGGCTCCATTACCCACCTCACCTACCTCGTCATCAACCAAGGGGCACAAGCAGTAAGAATGCCCTTATACATCGCCAACCTCGGGCATGACCGCCTCATCCTAGGTCACCCATGGTTTAAACGATTCAACCCCAGAATCGACTGGACCACCAACACCCTCAAAGGAGGGGACCTCGCACTCCACTCTGTCTCTTATCACAAACGCGTCCACCCCCAGATCAACAGCATCGCTCAGAAATGGGCTGAGAAGGCTATCGCTTCTAAAACCCCACCAGTAACCGACATTCCCTCCGAGTACCAGCGCCATGCCACAGTCTTCTCCGAGAAAGCTGCACAACGCTTCCCCCCTGCCAGAGAAGATGACCATGCCATTACCCTCAAGCCAGACGCTCCCGCCACCATCAATTGCAAGGTTTACCCCCTCACCCCGGTCGAAGAAGAAGTCACCAAGGAGTTCATTAAGGAACACTTGGAGAAAGGCTACATCGTCGAATCTAACTCCCCCTATGCCTCCTCCTTCTTCTTCGTGAAAAAGAAGGATGGCAAGCTACGCCCCACTCAAGACTACAAACCCCTCAACTCATGGACCATCCGCGACACGTACCCTCTCCCACTGATTAACACCATCCTCGAACAGCTCCAGGGGAAGAAGATCTTCACCAAGTTCGATATCCGCTGGGGCTATAACAATATCCGCATCAAAGAAGAAGATCAGTGGAAGGCCGCATTCAAAACACCCTTTGGCCTCTTCCAACCTCGTGTTATGTTCTTCGGCCTCACCAATTCCCCCGCTACCTTTTCCCGCACCATGAACCGCATGTTCCGCCACCTCAAGGACAAATACCCCAAGGAACTCTTCATCTACATGGATGACATCCTCATCGCTACTCATGACGACCTATCACGCCACCGCACCATTGTCCATGAAGTCCTTGACCTCCTAGAAGTCGAATCTTACTTCCTCAAACCCTCCAAGTGCGCCTTTGAACAACCCCGCATCGAATACCTTGGCATCATCGTAGATGGTGACCAGATCAAGATTGACCCTGTCAAAGCAGATGGCCTCCGTGATTGGCCACATGACCTCAAAACCCTCAAAGAGGTCAGAAGCACATTGGGTGTCTTAGGATACCAACGCCCCTTCATTCCGAATTTTGCCAACATCGCCCGCCCCATTACCGCACTCCTGAAGAAGGAGACCCCATTCCAATGGACTCCCGAATGTCACCACGCCCTCGACGCCCTCATCTCCCACGTACTCTCCGATCCTGCCCTTTCTCAGCCAGATATGGCTAAACCCTTCCAACTAGAAGTCGATGCCTCCGCATTCGCCACTGGGGCGATCCTTTCTCAGAAGGACCATAGGGGGAAATCCCGCGCCATCGGCTTCCACTCAAAGACGTTCACTGAGGCAGAACGGAACTATGATATCCATGACAGAGAACTCCTGGCCGTCATTCGTGGCCTGGAGAACTGGCGTCACCTCCTAGCAGGATCCCCCCATCCCATCACCGTCCTCACTGATCACAAGAACCTCCAATACTACCGTAACCCCCAACGCACTAATCGTCGCATCGCCAGATACCTCCCCAAACTGGCAGACTACCATTTCACACTCGTTCACCAACCTGGAGCCTCCAATAAGGCCGACGCTCTTTCCAGGCGCCCCGACTTCTATGATGGCTTAGCGGACAATGACCAGGTCACTGTCCTCCCCCCTTCGCTCTTTGTCAATGCTGCCCTCTCCTCCTCCCTCGGTGACCGTGCACGAGCCCACCAACTCAAACAGCCGGACCTTCTCTCTAGATGGACGCTCTCTCACAACCTCACTCAGAAGGAGGGCTTTCTCTGGAACGGCTCACGCCTTGTCATCGTGGAAAATGACAATCTAAGGAGGGGGGTAACTTCCCTATATCACGACTCTCTCACAGCCGGACACCCCGGAATTTCCAAAACCCTTTGGGCTATCTCACGCGATTACTGGTGGCCAAACATGAAAATCTCCGTCACCAACTACATCAAGGGCTGCGCCACCTGTCAATCACACAAAAATAACCCTACCAACCCAAAGCCACCGCTCTACCCCATTGCCACAGACCCCCATTCCCTCCCTTTCGAAACCATTGCCTTGGACTTCATTACAAAGCTCCCCCTATCCTCCAATTACGATACTATACTTACAATTACGGACCACGACTGCTCCAAAGCCTCCATATTCATCCCCTGCAACGAAACCATAGACGCTGAGAAAACAGCATTACTTTACGCTACTTACGTACTTCCCCATTATGGACTTCCCAAACGCATCATTTCGGACAGAGACCCTCGTTTCACTTCCGCATTTACCAAAGAGCTTTGCAAATTACTACACATCGATCAGAACATTAGTACCGCTTACCACCCCCAAACTGACGGCCAATCGGAACGCACTAACCAATGGCTAGAACAGTATCTCCGCATCTTCACCAATTACAAACAGGACGACTGGGCGTCCTGGCTCCCCCTTGCACAATTCGCACACAACTCCTGGCCCAGTTCTACCACCAAGAAGACCCCCTTCGACCTTCTCATGGGACACACCCCACGCGTTCACCAAACCTTCCGCTTCTCCACTGTCCCCTCCGTTGACCAGCGCATGCAGCAGATAAAGGAAGCACGCCAGCAGGCACAAGATGCTATCAAGCGCTCACAAGACCTCATGACTAGGTCACACACTCGTTTCACCCCTTATTGTGTCGGAGATAGAGTCTGGCTCGAGGCCAGGAACCTTCACACCACCCATCCATCTGCCAAACTATCTCCACGGCGTTATGGCCCCTTCCTAGTCACCGCTGCCATTTCACATACCTCTTACCGCCTTAAGCTCCCTCCGCAATGGAAGATACATAACGTCTTCCATGCTTCCCTTCTCACCCCTTTCAAGGAAACACCCGAGCATGGTCCGAACTTCACGGAACCTTCTCCTGACCTGATTGATGGGGAACCGGAGTGGGAAGTGGAGCAAATTCTAGGGTCACGACACAGGCGCAACCAACTGCAGTATTTGGTCAGATGGAAGGGCTTCTCCGAAGCCCATGACTCATGGGAACCCTCGGCTCATATTCATGCCGACCAACTTGTCACCAACTTCCATCGGCAAAATCCTAGCTCCATCCACTCCCTTCGGGACGAACCCGGAGTAACTCCATACTTAAACCCTGCCTTCTCTCCCACTCTGCTCATCATCCGTTCTATCACTCTGTCACCCACCACTACTTGTCCTATCACTATATCTGCCTCCCCTGCTACCACCAACGACCGCTCTCTTGCTGACCGCATCGGCTTGCGTGCTGCATCCCCTGTCCCTTCTGAGGGAACCTTCGGTGCTCCTGGGTCTCCTCTAGGCAACCCCCTTCCACTGGCTGATTGCATCCAGTCTCCGACACCATCCCCTGAGCCTCTCCCTGTCCCCCCTCGCACCAACTCCCCTGCTTATCTCCATCTCCGTACCCCTGAGCCTCGTCGCCCCCTCACACTGTTCTCTCACCCCCCATCACCTGCCTCTTCCATCGATCTGGGCAATGACAGGTCTGATGATGACCCCCCTGCCGGCTTCAAAATCTATGATGCACGATGAGCCAACCACGCTCGTTACTCTTTCCTCGTCACTGGGCTGGATGGCACCCCCAAGCGTCCCCACTACATTCGCTATGAGTGGGACCGTGAAGGACACAACCACTACATCCTCGAACGCCGTAGGGACACAGGCCTTTACCAAGACTACGGAGCCCCACTTGTAGCAGCTCCTTTCCACGGACCTCCCCCTTCCTTTCCTGATAACAACGACCTCTCCCCCTTCCACACCGACCACCCTGACAAGGAGGCCGTTGAAACGGGCCTGAGAGTCCTCAACGACGTCGGAGTTAATGCTGATATTGATAGGTACCGCTTCTTGGAGGAGGAGCACCGCGTCTTGCTAGAAAGGGAAAGAGACCTGGCAGATGCTTGGAACGACTGGAGGAGGAGGTCAGGGGTCATCCGGCAGAGGCTGGTCACATCACAGGCGCGCACGCGCCTTCATCCTTATCTTATGGGGAACGCTTACATTCCTCACCCACGCTACACTGACGACGCAATGGTGTCCTCTGGTATTCCCATCAGGGAGTATTTGGAGGACCAACACCCAGGAGGGGAGCGTTACACCCGCTTCCCCATGCCATGGCTTCATGATGAAGAGAAGCCAGGCGTGTCCCGCTGGATCCTGACCCAGGGTCGCGAGTCCCATGCCTCCCAGAAGGCCCCCCTTCCAAATCCTCAGCCCGTCCGCCCCTCTGTCCTCAAGTGCACCAAGTGCCGCGTCCCCAACGTCACCCACTCCGCCAAGAACTGCCCCATGTGGCAGCGCTGCTTCTACTGCGACAACGTAGGCCACCCTGCATACAAGTGCTTTTACCCCCACTCCAGGTGCTTCGATGGAGAGAGGTGCCGCATTCCCCCCAAGCACAAGCACTTCAAGGGCGGTTGTGAGTGGTATTTCAAAGCTTGGCAGTCCTTCTATGGGCATGACACTCACGACAACGACTACGACGTCTATGACGACGTCAATTGGGAGGCGGAGGACCGAGGTGATTGATGCGTGGAAGCATCTACCAAGAGCGGGGGTGATGTCGTGATCCGGCTCACCACGGACTTATTTTCTTTTACTATACCACCTTGACTCATACTTACTTCCCCTCGGAGTACTAACCTGTTGACTCATTACCATGTACGCCTTTCTACTCCGATTCTCCTTCTATCTCTTTCCCCTTTCGCGTCTCTTATTGTTCTCCTTTGATTCCCCCTTCTCCCCCTTTCCCCTTTTGCGTTTCCTTTGTTCCCTTTCAGTATCCCCTTCATGGGACGGACCTGGAGTAGATACCTATATAAGCTTGACCGTGTATACGCTTATCCCTCAGTCTTGTCTTCGTTTATAATACTAGCGAATACCAGACCTGTTTACTCCTCCACTGTGTGCTCCCTTCTCGTCGTCTCATCACCACTGTCGGTCTTCCCTTAGTTGGGAGCCACCTCGAAGCTTTGCGCTTGTGCTATAACAACGCGCACACACAGACCCTAAGTCGCTCGACTTAGTCCCTCGTACTTCGGCCGTCTGACCGAAGCCCCCTGTACCTTATCACTAAGTCCATCGACTTACCCTTCGAACCCTTGCTCCTTGGTCGTCCCTCGCGGACCTTTGTCTCTTAGAACTCCCTCGGCCTTGGTTACCGTTTACCAAGCACCTCGTCCTTGCACCCTGTCCTTGTTCCCCTCGTACCCTCGGTGCACGTCGCACAGTAAGGCCCCGCTAGGCCTTAACATCCTGGGCTTCCTCCGTCAGGTCGCCCGCTTCCTGGTGGGTCCAGATGGTCCGGTCCTATGGCTCTCATTATAGCTGCATCGTCGTCAGTCAGGGGTTCCCCGGTGATGGGGTTCATAGGCATTTGTGTTTGGCTCAAGGGTTCTTCAGTGATGGTGGCCATAGGTGGTAGGATGATGATAGACTCAGCTTGTTCGATGAGGTTGACTTCTGCTTGATTCAATGGAGAAGGAGATCAATGTGGTTCGTCGTCAGAAACGTCTTCTGATACTTCGTGAGTATTTTCGGAGTGACTCGTGTCCTCTTCTCCGTCAATGGGTCCCCAGTCTGATCGTGGGATTACTTCATCGTTGTATATGTCACAACGGTGATGGGGTCTTAATGGGGCAATAACCTGCCACTGGTCTAGGATGTAATCGACCGTGCACCAACACAAACGGTCAAAACTGAACTCAACTGGGTGTTCCCCTCTTCGTGTCTCGACGATGTATCCTTCTGCTGCGTTAGAACTGCTCCAGTAGGCGTTCCTAAGATATCGGATTGGAACGTTACGACTTCCTCGTCGTAGTAAGCTGTACAGATGAAATCCGTCGATTTCCCACTGTTCCCGGGTTGTTACTCTCACCACGATGAAAGGATCTTGGTCTTAATGTTACGCCTTGCCGTGGCGCTCGTTCGACTTAAACGGATTTCTGGGCGAGAAGACAGTGAACGTGACACAAGTCGAACGTAGAGGCGACTTCCTCAATACGACGACGGGGCTAGCAACGGATCTTCTAAGTCACGTTGGCCCAAGTAAGCTTCAACTTGCCGGTGTATATGCCGGACAAGGTGGCAACTGCACACAACACTGAGAGAGATGAGAAGCGAGTAGAGTGTTCGATGAGAGAGGTCAATGGCAATTGAAGAAGACCAAGATGGCGTGTCTTGGTCTTCGCCGACTACTACTTATACAGATACTCGAGGGCTTTAAAGCGCCTCTTGAATGGAACTATCCTATGGCGTAAGTAGCTCGAACCCTACTACACCGATCCTAGGAATCACTCAGCAATCACATGCGATTGCTGAGTTGCTGACTGATACTGTAGTCCGTGACTAATTACTACTTACTACCGTAGCCACAACTGGTAAGTAAGAGTCCGAAACTCTGAATCATGACATCGCTATTACTTTCATAAGTCCGAAGGGTCAACCGTAACAATAGGTATGGGTTGATAGGAAGGGGGTCGGGAGAAGGAACGGGGAGTGAGGTGAAGCCGTAAGACCTGTTAAAGGCCCAGTGAATTTCTCCATACACATCTGCCATCTCCAGTCTGGTGCGGCACGCCTCGTACTCCTGGTCAGTAACCACCAGTTCCTTCATAATTTCATCAACCTTCTTTTGCGCATCACGCAGAAGGCTTTCCAGCATGCTCTTCAGTTCCCTTTTCCCACAGAACCTGTTGACCTCAGTGTGAAGGCGGGGGTCACCTATTTCATTCAGAGCTCGGTTGACCACGAACTCGCTCTGGTGGTGGTGGGACAATTGCTTCCACATCTCTTCGGTGACATGGGCATACGTACGTGCCCATCTCCCAACATGCACCTCAATGGTGCGCTTCTCCTGTCCTATACCCAAGGTTCCTGTGACGGTGGTGTAGTCAGGAGCATAGGTAATGAACTTAGCCAGGACTATTCTTAGCTCAGTTCGGTCCAATCCGAACCTAGGGTTGGTGACATAAATGGGGTAAAAGAGTTGGGAATGGGGGTTGTTATGGACGTAGCCAGCGGGTGGAAGATAGTTCTCTTCCTTGGCCTCAGATCCAGGACACTCAGTGGTTGCATCATCACTGTGTTCCACGATTGGAACACTCCTGATAGCCAGCTGAGGAGCAAGAGCGCCGATGGGCTCACTGTGAGTCTTGGTGATCGATACGGGAGCCGGTGAGGAAGGCAACTGGAGCATTGGGACAAGGCTGGCAGGAGCAGATGTAGTGGACATAATAGTAGTGGAGGGAGTATGGTTAAGGGAGGGATGAGTTGCATCTGTCGTCCTGGCCCATCTTATATACATTTTGTGGCTTTTGGACTTGTTTGGTCCCTTCTTTGCTTTAAACTCTGCTATCAAGTCGTCTGCATGGACATCTTCTGCTTTCTCCCACGAACTGTCACTCGTGGGATAGCCTTTCCACTTGATTAGGTAGTAGAGCTTGCGCCCTTTCCCATATTGCTGCGCATCTAGAATTTTCTCGACCTCGTACTCAGGTTCTTCATTGATAATATCAGGAGGTGGTCGGGTATAGTTCGGCCCGTGGAACTCCGTTTCCTTATAGGGTGTTAGAAGGTTCGCATGAAACACATTATGAATCTTCCACTGTCTTGGCAGTTCCATGTGGTACACCGCTTCTGATAGCTGTTTCATCACTTTAAAAGGTCCATGCCTCTTTGGCCCGAGTTTAGCCGCTGGGTACAGGGTCTTCAAGTTGGTTCCCTCGATCCACACTTGATCCCCCTCCTTGTACGGTTGGAACTTCTTGTTCCCTTGGTGCGCAATGGCCATCATCTTTTGAGCTTTGATGATATTTTCATGGCTGTCCGTTTGCACCTTTTTTATGGCTGTAAGCCTTTCTTCAACCGAGGGGACCTTGTTTTTGGTCACGATTTCAATTCTTGGTGTATATCCTATGAGCATTTCATAGGGAGTCTTTCAGGTGGTAGAGTTTGGCCATTGGTTATGCACGAATTCTGCCATTGGCAGGTACTTGTGCCAATCATCTTGCCTTTCGTCGCACCAGAATCGAAGGTACTGTTTGAGCCATTGGTTTGTCCTTTCCAATTGGCCATCAGTTCTTGGATGATATGCCATACTGATGTTTTGGTGTATCTTTAGTGCTTCACACAGGCCTTTGGCGAAGTGTGATGTAAATTGGGTATCTTGGTCTGAGATAATTTTCTTTGGGACACCAAATCGGGTGTATATGTGTTTCAGGTAGAGTTCTGCTACCCCTTCCACAGTAATTGTTTCTTGGCACGGTATGAATACTGCCGCTTTACTGCAATCATGATCCGTGATTGTCAGGATCGTGTCGTATTTGCCTGACAATGGTAATTTCGTGATGAAATCCATTGCTACTGTTTCAAATGGCAAGGAATTGGTTGGAGTGATTGGGATCATTGCTGGTTTGAGCAGCTGTGTATGAATTTTGTTAGCTTGGCATGCTCCACATCCCTTCACGTATTGTTCCACATCTTCCTTCATCTTTGGCCACCAGAAGTCTCATTTTGCCAGGGCATAGGTATTTGTAATTCCTGGGTGTCGAGCGGATGGGGTATCATGGTAAATGTGAATTACCCCCCTCTTCAGATTGTTGTCTCCGGCAACAACGATCCGGTCTGTGTCGTTTTCAATTTTCCACCAAATTCCGACTAGTTTGGTGAGCGCATAGGTGTTTGACCATTTTGTCACGGATCGGACTTGGATGCTTACTACTAGGTTCTGACTACAGTAGTAGGCTCGTGATTGTTTACATAGTCAGGGACATTACATTTCACGTGTTATCAGTCAGCAGTAGTATCACATGTTACTATATGCTTACTGATTTCTAGGATAGCAGTACTAGGGTTCGAGCTAGTATCGCTATAGGCTAACATCATTCGAGAGGCGCTTTAAAGCCCTCTATCATCTTGTATAAGTAGTAATCGCGGAAGACCAAGGATCGCCATCTTGGTCTTCTTGAATCATCGGTTTCCACAAAGTCTCCTTCTACGTCTTAGAAGACCACTGAGAGGAGTGCACTGCATAAGGCTTACCAAGAAGTGCCTTCCCAGTTGCAAGACGTTGACGTGTTAGGACTTAGGATCCCACGTTCGACTTTACGGATCGTACAGCTGAGTATTCGCATCATACTTTCGCCTAAAGCAAGGCCCATGCTTACTGAAGCATAACATTAAGACCAAGATCTTATCATCATGGCACGAGTATCCACAAGAGAACTTTGGATCCAGGAAGGATTCCATTCCTACGAAATCCCAAGAAGGGGGGCAAGGAACGTACCAGTCCGATATCTCAAGGAAGCCAGCTGGGGCATTATCAACGGGATCGAAGGATACCTGATCAGGGGGGCACACGGACCACGACCAGTTGAGTTTAACTTTGAACAAACTTGCTGGTGCAGAGTCGACCGAGAGGACGACGAGTGGAGAGTCATCGACACTCTACCTTACAGATACGGGTGCGACATCTATGAAGAAGAAGTAGTGGCAAGAAACGATTGGGGACTCATCGACGGAGAAACCCAAAGCGCCTCCGCACCTTCAGAAGGATCTAACGCATCAGATAATGAATCAGACGAAGAACCCGAACAAGCATTAGAACCACTGGAGCCAGAACTCATTGAACGAGCTGAGCAAATTACCATTCATCCCCCAATGGCTACATTGACAGAAACCCAGGAAGTAACCCTTCCCATACACCCCGAAACGGGGCATGTTATGACGGCAGATGACGCCGCATTGTTCCAAGCAATCGGACCAGACCAACCTGACCCACCACCAGGAAACAGGGAGCTTCCAAGAAGACTACCCCACGAAAGAGGGCCTCCAGGAGGAGGAGGACCTCCAGGAGGAAGAGGATCCCCAGGAGGAGGAGGAGGAGGACCCCCGAGAGGAGGAATGCCAGGGATAGGACCAATCGGAATACCCAGGGGACACCATTCCAATAAATTTGCCGGAAACGCCCCAGAAGTATTCAAAGGGGACCGACACAAGACAGAGGAATTCCTCACCCAGTGGGAGTTGTACTGGGGTATCAATAATAACAACCCTATCATGGCCAACGCATACAGACGAGCTATGTTATTTCTCACGTACATCCAAGGAAAAGATGTTAACAACTGGATTACGGAGACTAGCAGATGGCTCAATCGGCAAGTCACCGCCGGAATTAACGACACCGACCCACGGTTATGGACCGAGGTTATCATCGCCTTCAACAGGCGGTTCTCCAACACACTCGAAAAGGAACAAGCACAAGCAATGTTGAAGAGAGGGATTAGAATGACGGGCGGAGATATTGACGCGTATGTCACACAATTCAAACAATTGGCAAGACAGGCTGATTATCGACTGGATTCACCGCTCACGATGGATCTATTCACGGACGGACTACCCCGTGACCTCTACGAGAAAGCATACACGTATGACAACCCACAAACCTTCCAGGAATGGAAGGAAGCAGTCATCAGGAGGCAACAACAGTACATACACATGAAGGCCCGACTCGAGCAACATCGTGGCCTCGCTAACCAAACAAGATCACAAGGAGGTGGCAATACAGCCTGGAAAAACATGAGGGGCACCGGATGGGGACCCCCTTGCAACATGTTGCGAGACCCGAACACGATGGATACATCGGCCAACCGAGTATGAGGGAGACTCACAGGAGCCGAAGAAATCCAAGGTAATTGGGACTGCACCCATCCACGGAATCCACCTCTGAGAGGAGGATTCGTAGGATGGGGACGAGGAGGCCGACGCGACATAAGGGAAGTGACCTGTTATACTTGCGGGCAGAAGGGACACTTCAGTCGAAACTGCCCGCAGCACACCTATAACCAACCCAGCAACAGTTGAAGGACCGTCACCTACCATGACGAAAGGGAAGAAGAGCCCACCAGGGCAGCAAGGGCAGATACCCCGCAACAACATGCGGACCAGTGGATGAAGGGAGTAGCTGCAGAAGAAGACAAGGTGAAAGACCTCATATTACAGGATCTATGGAAGAGAGAGGATTTTCGAAGCGCCTGAACCCCTTGGCCTGGGTAAGGGCAGTAAAATGTAATTCTGTGATCATAACTCGCTACTGTTCTATGAGAATTCCAGTATCGATTCGCACAAATTACGCTATGGCCGACATCAGAGCGTTGGTGGACTCAGGAGCCACTGACAATTTCCTACGACCCGCTTTTGTAAAGCGGATGAAAATCGGGATGAAACCGCTGGACCGGCCTAAAAAGATATGGAATATCGATAACACCAAAAATAAAGCCGGACTAATCACTCACTATGTAGATCTGGGCATACAAACAAAAGGAATCCACAAGGAGATGAGGTTCCTTATCACAGACATCGGCAATGAAGATATAGTGTTCGGGTATCCCTGGCTGGCCACATACGAACCAACCTTCAGCTGGAGGCACGCAGTGATCAAAGAAGACGCATTACCAGTGGTCCTCAGGACCATCAACCCTAGGATCATATGACCCACGATTGCAAAAGCAATCACTGAAACACAGAAGAACCAGATTGTCGCACAACTGGAAGAAGGGTTCATGGAAGGAAGGACTACTTCCATGGAACTAGCAATCCAGGCGAAGCAATACACCACAAAAGCTGAGTTACCGTCCCACTACGCCATGTATCACCAGCTCTTTAACGAGGAAGCGTCACACCGATTCCCACCCTCACGGGTATGGGACCACGAAATACAACTCAAGAAAGGAGCACCCGAAGCAATAGACTGTAAGGTCTATCTGCTCACGCAGGAAGAGGACCAAGCCCTCCAAGCCTTTTTAACGGAACAACTCGGTAAAGGATACATACGACCATCTAAATCTCCATACGCGTCACCATTCTTCTTTGTCAAAAAGAAGGATGGAAAGTTACGACCAGTACAGGATTACAGACATCTTAACTCGTTTACAATATGCAACCAGTACCCCTTACCCCTCATCACCGATCTTATCATGGACCTTAGCAATGCCCACATCTACACCAAGCTCAACGTACGATGGGGCTACAACAACATACGAATTCGGGAAGGAGACGAGGAGAAAGTGGCATTTAAGACTAAATACGGCCTATTCGAACCCACGGTAATGTTCTTCGGACTAACCAACTCTCCGGCAACATTCCAGACAATGATGAACCACATATGTCGGGACATTATTGCCAAACACGAACTCAGAGGGACAACCATCAGGGTATACATGGACGACATTGGTATCGCAACACACATAGGAAAAAGCATGGATGACCACATTGCAGCGGTCAGAGACGTACTGGAAGTATCAGCTAAGCACAATCTCTACTATAAACTAGAGAAATGCTTATTCCATGCACCTCGTATGGATTACCTGGGGGTAATCCTTGAAAAGGGGGTGACACGCATGGACCCCGTCAAAATTTCTGGTATTAAGGACTGGCCCATGCCTACAAAAGTCATGGATGTCAGATCATTCCTAGGCTTCTGCAACTTCTACCGCGCATTCATCCAAAACTTTTCGCATCACGCAAAGCCGCTGAACCAATTAACAAAGAAGGGAGCCGACTGGAAATGGACAAGTACAGAACACGACGCATTCAACAAACTAAAAGGACTCATCATGTCGGAACCAGTGCTAGCGCATCCACAGCTAAGTAAACCATTTGAACTAGAAGTTGATGCATCAGGATTCGCAATAGGAGCGGTACTACTACAACAAAAAGACGATGGAAAACGACACCCCATCGGCTATTTCTCGACTACCCTCAACAAAGCAGAACAAAATTACAACATTTACGACTTAGAACTTCTGGCGATAGTCAAAGCCTTCCGACACTGGCGACCGCTACTTGCAGGATCACCACAACGAACGAAGGTCTTTTCAGACCATATGAACCTGCAATACTGGAGAAGCCCTCAGAAGATCAGTCGAAGGATAGCAAGGGAAGTACTTGAACTGTCAGAATACGATTTCGAAATTCACCACATCAAGGGATCGGCCAATGGCAGAGCAGACACACTGTCACGAAGACCAGATTACGATCAAGGGGAAGAAGACAACAGCAATGTCACAGTATTACCAGACAAAGTATTCATACGTGGCACCCACGTAGAAAGAATCCGGACTACCAAAGATCACCTCAACCCCCAGGATATCGCACTGGAAGATCCCATATACGGACAAAACAAAACTATTCTGAAACCATGGGTAGATGCCCACCGCCTTAAAAAGATAGATGGGATCTGGTACAAAGATGCGCGACGAGTAGTAACCAGGGGAATACACAACAAGCGACGTATATTACACGACCATCATGACCTTCCCGCTCACAGACATCCAGGGATCAAAAGAACGGCCCAACTAGTAGGGCGCGCCTACTGGTGGCCGGGATTGGCAAGAGACGCGCTGGAATATGTCAAAGGTGTTGAACGCAGCACTGACTTAGCGGGAAGAGGTTAGCGTGAAAGGCTAAGACAAGCAAGTTAACTTCAGAGGTGAAGGGAACTCTGTAGCACGTAGCTACACACCTAAGACAAGCAAGTTACTACAGAAGCTGTTAGCTATAAGGTATAGAGAATAAAGGACGGCACTTACACTTCAGAGGTGAAGGGAACTCTGAAGTGTGAAGGCGTAAACAACCACCCTTATAAACAAGAAGGGATGGTCTGTGCGCACATTGTGTTTAGGACACGTGTGACACGACAATGGGTCCAAGAAGGGATATGATTGGACGAATATAAAATGGTGCCACTTTCAAGTGAGTCACCGAACGGTATCTAAACAATAGAAGGAAGAATAATAAAGATAAACAAAAGGCGATCCGGTCCGTATGAAGTCCGGAATAAGTCCATATCAAGCTATTGCCCATAAGGGGCCAGATACCGTATATGTCCATGAGATGACTCAAGCATCTCCCACGAAGCATGTGACTCTTAACTCAGATCACGCTTCAACATCCCTCCATGATTGAGGCGTCTTATGTGAGCATAGATAAGATATAGTAGATAAGTTGGAATCAAACTCTCGCAATTCTCATGAGAGAAATTGGTTGCAGAGAGATGAAGCTGGAAGCTCTAAAGCCCCAGAACTGAGCCCATGAGAGCCCTTGTATTGGGATCATGGACGCTCAGTGGCATTTTCCAACTATCTTGTATCTTTTACTCAAACCCTAGACCTTCGACTAGATTGTCGAAAGATGCTTTTGGCAGTGACTTTGTAAGACCATCTGCCAGCATCTCGCCTGTGGGAGTTCGCACAAGGCCTATAGCCCCGGCTTCAACGTACTCCCTAACGGCGTGGTACTTTATGGGTATATGCTTAGACCGCCTTCCAGTGACAGGGTTTAATGCCAAATCCACGGCACCCTTATTGTCACAGTGAAGAGGTATGGGGGAGGTAACCTCGTACCCCAATTCCTCTAAGAACGTCCTGTACCACATTGCCTGATTTGAAGCCTCTGCTAGGCTCATATATTCGGCTTCTGTGGTAGACTGGGCGACTGTCTTCTGCTTATGCGAACACCAAGAGATGGCGGCGTTAGCAAGTAGAAAGACATAGCCCGACGTTGAGTGTGAGTCCTCTTGATCTCCCCAAGAGGAGTCACAGTAGCCATGAAGGCCTGCATCTCCATTCCCTCCAGCGTAGCTTAACGAGTAGTCCTTTGTCGTATTGAGATATTGTAGGACATACTTAGCAAGACGCAAATGTTGAGGGGTCGGATTTGAAGCATATTGGCTAAGGCGCGCGACAGCGTAGGAGATATCAGGTCTGCTTCCAATCTGCGCATACAGCAGAGACCCGATTATCTGTTGATACCCCTTAATTTCAGAGGTAGAGGCCTGGTCTTCATTCCTGACCAAATGGACCTCCGCGCCAGAAGGCAGAGGGGTATATACTGGGTTGGCATCTGACATGCCAAAGCGCTCCACAATTCCCGAGACATAATCTGTCTGGTTAATCGTCATTGTCCTGTTTTTACGATTCCTGGTGATTTTCACACCAAGATAGGACTCGATTTCACCGAGATCGGTCATCTCATAGCGACTTGCTAGAGATACCTTCAGATCTTGTACTCTGGACTTGGAAGCCCCAAGTATAGTAATGTCATCTACATATAAGATAACGAAAAGTGGATCCCCCTCTTGGAGATGAACATATACTCCTGCATCAGAGTACGTCCGCGTGAAGCCGAGTTCAAGGAGAACTCCATGGAATTGCAAGTTCCATGCGCGGGAGGCCTGCTTCAGGCCATAGAGAGCCTTTTGCAGTCTGCACACTTTGTGCGATTGTCCAGCAACGACGAAACCTTGTGGTTGCTCCATGTATATTTCCTCATCCAGTTCGCCATGTAGGAACGCCGACTTGATGTCCATCTGATGGATTTCCCAATCCTCTAGCGTGGCTAACGCTAGTAACAGGCGGAGTGACTCAAAACGAGCAACTGGAGAGAAGGTTTCATCAAAGTCCACCCCCTCTAGTTGGGTGAACCCTTTAGCCACGAGCCGTGCACGAAAGCGACCATCCGCTTTCTTCTTAAAGACCCATTTGGACTTTACCGCCTTTCGACCTTGGGGCAGGTCTTCCAGGCGCCAGACACCAAGCTTGGCGAGGGCATCCATTTCATATTGGCATGCCTCAATCCATTGCTCTGCGTCGGCAGACTCCATTGCCTCTTTGTATGTGTATGGATCCCTGTAAGGGGCATCCGCAGCATGAAGTAGCTGTACAACACCGAGGCGACTGCTACCTGCTTCCGCATTATCCTCATTGAAGTATCGAGGATTTGCTCGACGATCCCAGCCACTGCGCCTTGGCTGATTAGGCGACAAGGGCTGCTGGTTGCCACGTCCCGACTGCCTTTGTTGGAACACAGGCGGTGGGATGGGTTGGATGGCACGGGGTTGTCGGCGAAGGCGCGCGGCGCGACGCCTTCCTGGCGGAGAGGTAGCTGGTATATTAGAAGGGGGAGTCTGGTAAATAGTTTGGTCTAGAGGGGTCTGTCCCTGTGGAGAGGGAGTGCGCGGCTGAGGGTCCGCAGGAGCGCTAGGCTCATCTGCCTGTGGTGTGGCTGCAGCCTCTGTTTGTTGAGGCGCAGGAGGCGAGGGCATGGCTTGCGGAGCCGGTGGCATTGGAGGTGCTGGAGGCGGCTGGGACGGCACGCCTTGTATCACTGGTGGCAGCCCACCAGGAGCGACGTCAATCAAAAAGGGTTGCCCCTGATTGACTGGAATGGAAAGTGAGGAGGGTGGCATCTGCTTTCCCAAGGCAGGACGGGACGGAAAGGATCCTTCATCAAATGTAACATCTCGTGAAGAGATGAAGGACCGGGTACTGCTGTCCCACAGCTTGTATCCCTTGGAAAGGGATTCATACCCGACAAACACGGCTTCCCTTGACTTAGGGTCTAGTTTTCGCCGGCTGCCCTCTGGCACATGGTAGTAGGCTTTGCAGCCAAATACTTTAAAGTAAGAAACGTCGGGTATGTGCCCGTTCCAACGTTCCAGCGGGGTCATCCACTCATTAGATCGGGAAGGGGTGCGATTATAGATGTGCACTGCGGTCGCGACCGCACATTCCCAAAAGCCGAGTGACAGGCCAGCATGGTGAAGCATGCTAGTGCCTTTCTCCATTATAGTGCGATTAAATCGCTCAGCTCTTCCGTTCTGTTGAGGGGAATAGGGCATCGTGAGTTTATGCTCTATCCCTGCTTCCTTCAAGATGCGCTTGAGGTCATTGTTCACATATTCTCCACCACGATCTGAGTGCAAGCATTTGATGGGGCAGTTTAATTGTTTTTCTGCCCATGCCTTATAGTGCAAAAAGGCATGCTTGAACTGGTCCTTGGATTTCATGTAGATAACGACTACTGATTTTGAGAAATCATCTAGGAACGTGGCGAAGTATTGGTTTCCTTGAATGGAATTGCTCTGCAGCGGACCAACTAAATCACTGTGAACAACCTCTAATGGCGCATTTGCACGTTTGGAGGAAGGGGGAAATGGTAGACGAGAGCTTTTTCCAAGCTCGCACCCATGACAGGGTCCTTCTTTAGAAGGGTCTGAGTTGATTTTTAGACCCTTTACTGAGTCTTGAGCATATCTCTTAAGCGTATCTTTGGATAAATGTCCAAAACGCTGATGCCAGGTATCCAGGCTGGCCGATGCAGAGGTAGAGGCAGAACTTATATTTTGCTGCCCCTGAAGCCAATAGAGGCTTCCAGCCTGGAATCCTTCCGCAATAGTTTTTTCTCCTTTGCGAATGGAGAAGCCAGAACCGTCGAATAAGACTAGAGCACCCTTTTTAGCCAGGGCACTGGTGGACATAATGCGCGAATGTGATTTTGGTAGATGAATCACATCAGATAGCGTCATATCATATCCCCAGTTTGTCCTAATGGTAACAGTGCCTATCCCAGCACTTTTGATGACAGAGCCATCACCAAGGACAACTTCCACACCTGAGTT
The DNA here is from genome assembly GCA_951394315.1 of Lactarius evosmus. Taxonomy (NCBI): domain Eukaryota; kingdom Fungi; phylum Basidiomycota; class Agaricomycetes; order Russulales; family Russulaceae; genus Lactarius; species Lactarius evosmus. The sequence continues at coordinate 2,265,925 of OX596130.1, read as the reverse complement.
TTGTGAATAGGTGGTGAAGTCTTCTGTTGAAGCGTGATCTGAGTTAAGAGTCACATGCTTCGTGGGAGATGCTTGAGTCATCTCATGGACATATACGGTATCTGGCCCCTTATGGGCAATAGCTTGATATGGACTTATTCCGGACTTCATACGGACCGGATCGCCTTTTGTTTATCTTTATTATTCTTCCTTCTATTGTTTAGATACCGCTCGGTGACTCACTTGAAAGTGGCACCATTTTATATTCGTCCAATCATATCCCTTCTTGGACCCATTGTCGTGTCACACGTGTCCTAAACACAATGTGCGCACAGACCATTCCTTCTTGTTTATAAGGATGGTTGTTTACGCCTTCACACTTCAGAGTTCCTTCACCTCTGAAGTGTAAGTGCGCCCTCTTCTCTTTCCACACCTATAGACTAACACTTCCGTAGTACTTGTCTTTGTCTAGGTGTGTAGCTACGTGCTATAGAGTTCCTTCACCTCTGAAGTTACTTGTCTTTGTCTAGCCTTTCACGCTAACCTCTTCCCGCTAAGTCAGTGCTGCGTTCAACATCTTCTATGTGGGGGGTAAAATGTGCTGAGGCACCACTGTCCATCATCCAAGACGAGTTATGGTTCTTATCTCCCATTGCATATAGAGAAATTTGAGGGGCGTCTGCCACCTCCTGGATTCGTCCCCGTCCATTTACTACGTGGTACATGTTATTATTAATAGGGGCAGGCCCCTGTTGCTGCTGCTGTTGCGAGGTGTTCAACCTCCTTTGCCCCTCCTTGCCCTTGCGGGCATTCTCTTGGTCCTTCTTCTTTTTTCGGCACTCATTTGCTTTGTGCCCTTTGTTGTTACAGTAGTAACATGTCACTTCTCCTGGACTATGAGAAGATGACTGCGAAGAGGTAGAGGGGGCCACATGGTGTGGCTTGCCCGAAGACTTGACTGGGGCCACCTTATTCAAGGCGGCCGAAGAAGGACCAATGTTTCTTTGCTCCTCATTGATGAACCTCTGAACGAGGTCTTGAGGAGCGAGGCCTGCGGGAGGCCCAGAGGCAAGGATTGTCCCTGCAATGGTGCTGTAGGAGGGGGGGAGTGCGTCTAGTAGTATGAAGGACATTTGCATGTCCGAGACAGCCATCCCATTCTCCCCAAGGGTGTTCCTCGCATCCAGCATTTTCTGGAGCTGAGGAAGGAAGGGCGAACCTTCTTGTAGCTTGGTATTCACCAAGCCCACCCAAAGATTGAATGTGGACATAGAGCCCACAGCACCATACAGGGTCTCCAGCTGTACATATTTAGCATGGAGGGAGTCGAACACCGCGTCCGATGAAACCTGGGAATAAACCTCCGAGGTTACGTTTAGGAATAAGAGGCCTATAAGGACCTCTTCCTCTACGTCCCACTGTGCTTGAACATCAGCGGGAGCGGGCTGGACGCCAGCAGGGAAACCATGGGTGGTGTGTCGACGACACCCATTTACCCTCATGAGGGCTGACCACGTGGCAGACCACTGCTGCCAGTTGGTTCCATCCAGCTTGGAGAAGCTGGTGGAGGGGGGGAAAGTAATGGTGAAGCGGGGAGCGGCCATTTGAGATGTTTGGGTTTTCTGGTTCCGAGGAGCAGTCAGAACCAGTCCAGATCTTAGAAAATAGATGGGGATTCCTGCCATAGGAGCGCTATAACTCCATAACACTTAAGTGTCATGCCTCAAGTTGTGCGACTTGTACTAATGCTTAGATAGTATATATAGTATTAAGCCCTTCATATCCTTTTTATAGCCTCAATGGGCAGCGATGTTGTCACTTGACTAAGGTTGTCTCTTGTGTATTGTAGGTGGGTTTCAAACGGAGCAGTGATGTGCATTTAGGCGGTGAAGCCTCAGCAGGGATCTGTCCTAGTCCACTTCCGCAACAGAGCTGCCTACACGGCAGTTTTACGAACCATACAGTACTTTGTGAACAAGATACCAGGATATGTAAGGGTACCGCGTTAAAGAGGAGCCAACCGCGAATTCCAGGTTAGATGAGGTAGGTCAACCCTAACAACAATCTAGGTCCTGTCGTCGGTGGAGTCTTTAAACCAGACCATTAAGGGTCTTCACGGTAATGTAGACTAAAGCCAGTGAGACATGCTATGCAGTGAATCCTGCACAAAGGGAGCGAATGCTTCTCCTAGCAGAGGTCTAGCTTAGCTACGTGTACTAATAGTTATTTATCTAGAGCGGCCTAGTTGTATCAGAGGGAAGGACTTCTGGGTTTGACTATTAACCAGGCCTTCACACCCCTTAAAGTGACCCAGGTATTAACCGAGTATCACCCAACCATTAACCGGTCCTATAGCCGCAAGGGTCTTCCCCTCTTGGCCTATGAAAGCACTTCCGGACGAAAACCGGGAAAGGAAATTCTACTAAGTAACTGCGCACTAGAGGAACTCAAGGTCGCGTCTGCTCACTTAAGAGCTCCCTAGCGCCTCTCGCGAGAACTCCCTTAAGGAGCTAGCCAAAATGGCAGTGCTACTGAGACCAAAGTCTGTTCGCACCTTGGAAGGAAAGGAAGTGTCGATAGAAAGTAATGCTCACATAAGTGGGGAGAGTGACGACGACGAGAGGTCAAGATGTGGCAACGACACAAGGTAGATCTGAGGAGGAACCCAGAGAGAAAAGCAAGTCAGTTTGAGTTGCGGGCAGGGCCCATAACCTGTTGAACGCAGCACTGACTTAGCGGGAAGAGGTTAGCGTGAAAGGCTAAGACAAGCAAGTTAACTTCAGAGGTGAAGGGAACTCTGTAGCACGTAGCTACACACCTAAGACAAGCAAGTTACTACAGAAGCTGTTAGCTATAAGGTATAGAGAATAAAGGACGGCACTTACACTTCAGAGGTGAAGGGAACTCTGAAGTGTGAAGGCGTAAACAACCACCCTTATAAACAAGAAGGGATGGTCTGTGCGCACATTGTGTTTAGGACACGTGTGACACGACAATGGGTCCAAGAAGGGATATGATTGGACGAATATAAAATGGTGCCACTTTCAAGTGAGTCACCGAACGGTATCTAAACAATAGAAGGAAGAATAATAAAGATAAACAAAAGGCGATCCGGTCCGTATGAAGTCCGGAATAAGTCCATATCAAGCTATTGCCCATAAGGGGCCAGATACCGTATATGTCCATGAGATGACTCAAGCATCTCCCACGAAGCATGTGACTCTTAACTCAGATCACGCTTCAACAAAAGGATGCACCGAATGCCAACGAATTAAAGTCCAGCACAGACGGAACAAGGCACCTCTCAATCCCATATACCCCAGACCAGAAGCGATGCCATTTGAAACGATAGCCCTCGACTTCATAACTAAGTTACCTACATCTCGGGGTTACGACACCATACTAACAATTATGGACCACGATTGCAGTAAAGCTGCAATCTTCATACCTTGCAACGAAGAAATTAGCGCAGAGGGAGTTGCCAACCTATACCTGAAGCATGTTTTCGTCCGCTTCAGACTTCCCACGAAAATCATAAGCGATCGAGACCCTTGGTTCGCTAGCAGATTCACAAGGGAACTTTGCAGGATACTGGACATAAAACAGAACATTTCCACCACATACCACCCACACACCGACGGACAATCAGAACGAACCAACCAATGGGTAGAGCAATACCTGCGTTTTTGGACAAACGAGCGACAGGATAACTGGTGCGGATATTTACCCCTTGCAGAATTCGCACATAATAACTGGCCACACGAATACACGCGGGAGTCACCCTTCAATCTCCTTATGGGGTATAACCCATGCGCCGATTGGACGGATAAACCATCACCCATACCACAAGTAACGCTCAGGACCGAACAATTCCGAGAAGCGCGGAAGTGCGCTCAAGAATTGATCATCAAAGCGCAGCAGTCATGGGTCAAAGCTAAAGATGGTCCGAAATTCCGACCCGGAGACCTCGTGTGGTTAGAAGGGCGCCACCTGTGCACTCATCAACCAACGGCGAAACTCGCGCCCCGAAGGCACGGACCCTTCACAATCGAACAGGTGATGTCCCCCGTCAACTATCGGCTCAACCTTCCCCTGCAATGGAAAATTCACACAGTGTTCCATGTGGATCTTCTCACCAAATACCACGAGACCCCACTCCATGGGAAAAACTACCAACGGCCACCACCCGATTTGGTAGATGGAGAGGAGGAATACGAAATCGAGAAGGTTCTAGACGAAAGGCACTTCGGCAAGAAATGGAAGAAGCAGTACCTAGTCAAATGGAAAGGCTACCCCGACTCGGAGAATCAGTGGGTTAACCGGGAAGACTTATTCGCCGACGAGGCCCTTGCGGAGTACCAACATTCAAAGACCGCACCGGCAACACTTATAAGGAGTGGGAGAACTCATGACGATCTCTCATTCTCCCCCACTACTATCACCACTACTACCCCCCACTCATCAATGCCCTTTACTCCCAATGCTGCCATCTCAACGACTTCGTACTACCTCGGAACCCCCGAGAGGATTTTTGCCTGCGAACTGGAAGAAGAACGGGCACAAGCAACCCCTGCCGATACCGAAGAGGCCGTCATGGCTTCAGGAGACAGAGCCAGGTCCGAGGGACCCATCACTGAAGCTGAGTTCAACAGTACCGTTGAACGATTCCCTGCTCAAGGACACGGAGCAGTCAGCGCCCGACTGTCCCCAGATGTCGACGGCCAACCCTCGCTGTGGCACATCCTCCACACCGAGACCGGAGAGCCCATCTCCGACCGTCCCTTCACCACTGCCGAAGTTGATAGCTTTCGGCGAGCTCTCGACCGCGGTTGTTAAGGCCTAGCGGGGCCTTACTGTGCGACGTGCACCGAGGGTACGAGGGGAACAAGGACAGTGTCGTGATCCGGCTCACCACGGACTTATTTTTCTTTTACTATATCGCGTTGACTCATACTTGCTTCCCCTCGGAGTACTAACCTGTTGACTCACTACCATGTAAGCTTCATTACTCCGAGTCCCCTTCCTAACCCTTCCCCTTCTACGCTTCCCCTTGTCCCCTTTTCTTCTCCTTCCCCATTCGTGTTTCCTATTGTTCTCCTTTAGTATCCCCTCACGGGACGGACACGGAGTAGCTACCTATATAAGCTCGACCACTTGTGTGCTTATTCCCTAGTCTTGTCTTCGTTTATTATACTAGCGAATACCAGACTTGTTCACTCCTCTACTGTGTGCTCTTCTCGTCGTCTCATCACCACTGTCGGCCTTCCCTTAGTTGGGAGCCACCTCGAAGCTTTGCGCTTGTGCTATAACAACGCGCACACACAGACCCTAAGTCGCTTGACTTAGTCCCTCGTACTTCGACCATCTAGCCGAAGCCCCTTGTACCTCGTTACTAAGTCCATTGACTTAGCCCTCGAACCCTTGCTCCTTGGTCGTCCCTCGCGGACCTTTGTCACTTAGAACTCTCTCGACCTTGGTTATCGTTTACCAAGTACCTCGTCCTTGTACCCTGTCCTTGTTCCCCTCGTACCCTCGGTGCACGTCGCACAGTAAGGCCCCGCTAGGCCTTAACATAAGACAAGACTCTTCTACCTTGTTGCAGTAACTCTGCTTGCTGCTCCCCCGTACCCACCGACCCACAGCACCCTGAAAACACCGTGGCTAGTCTATTCATCACCTTAGACCCCGTTCACCCCACCAGAGTACCCCGTCGCCTCAGAGCAGACCTCCCTGCCCACATCGTTGGCTCCGCCTACTGGACTACTTTCCCTAGCGATCCACAAGGAGGATATTACCTTAATCACGACGGAAAAGCAGTCCCAGTTGAATTCATCAACCACCATTGGTACCCACTCACCAGAGAAGGCGCAAACTTTTTCGCCTCTCCAGCACACGCTGTCCCAGCAGACCCAGCAGACCACGATCTAGGACTTGGTTGGTATTTACCCACCGATCCCAATAACCCAGACAACGCACTCCCCACCATCGAACCACCGGCTCTTCCCTCTATTCCACGCGTCCCCACTCCTGTCACAGCACCCACAACCACCGCACCAGTCACAGTTCCTACCACCATGACCACCCGCACCATCACATCGGGAGCACTCCGATCAGTCGCTCCAAACACCTTCACGGGTGACCGCACCCTCAGCGGCACCTTCCTCAGCCAGTTCCATCGCTACTGGGCCCTCAATGACAACATCGACATCATGGCGCAACCTTACCTGCGCGTCCTCACTGCCCTGTCTTATATCCAGGGACCCCTCGTCGCTGACTGGGTGGAGGCCCAAGAAAAAGGCCTCATCGCTAAAGTCAAACACTCTACCACCCCCATTGCCCGCACTGACGAAGCTCTATGGGACGCCTTCGAGGCTGACTTCAAGAGTGCCTGGGCCGACTCCACCCGCGCCCAATCGGCCTATCAGAAACTTATGAACCTTCGCATGAAGGACCTCGACATTGACACTTACATCGCCACCTTCGAGCGGCTCACCACCGCTGCTGAATGGGAACCCACTGCCAAGGGCACCATCGCCCAGTTCAAAGCCGGACTCGAAGAGTCCATCCACCGTCGTGTCCTCTATAGGGATACCTGGCCTGTCACCATGGACGAGTGGAAGAATGCAGCACGAAGAGAAGTAGAGCGAACGCGCGAGCTGCGCAACTCTAACCTCCTCCTCAGCAAGAAAAGAATCCCGTTCCAGCCTACCTCGCACACCACACAACCCCGTCACACCCAGTCCCACAACCATGGCATCGTCCCCATGGACGTAGATACCACCACCAGCACCCCCCAAAAGCTCAAGAAGCTTACCCCAGAAGAACGCGAGAAGCTAGCAAAAGAAGGACGCTGCTTCCGTTGTCGTCGTCAGGGACATATGTCCCGTGAATGCCCCCAGCGCCAGAGCACCTCCAGTGCTCGCACCACCTCCACTTCGTCCACCACTACCCCCTCTACCACCGCTTCCACCGCTCCCTCTACCAGCGTCCCCAAGAAAACCAAGGCTCAACAGATTGCGGCTATCATAGCCAGCATGACTGAAGAAGAGCGAGGAGAATACCTGGATGACCAGGATTTTCACGATGCCGAACTCTAACAGCCGAGAGCAAGGCAACCATTAGCACCATGTATAGTACGAAGAACGATTCAATGACAATCCCCGTTCAAATTTACATGTGGCACGGAAAGGCTGAAGTCGAAGTCCTCCTTGATAGTGGGGCAACCAACAATTTCATCGACACCCGCACCGTCTCAAAGTTACACCTTGGAACACAAGAACTACGCACCCCCCGCCTCGTCCACAACGTGGACGGAACCCTCAACCAAGCGGGCTCCATCACCCACCTCACCTACCTCGTTATCAACCAAGGGGCACAGGCAGTAAGAATGCCCTTATACATCGCCAACCTCGGACACGACCGCCTCATCCTAGGTCACCCATGGTTTAAGCGATTCAACCCCAGAATCGACTGGACCACCAATACCCTCGAAGGAGGGGACCTCGCACTCCACTCCGTCTCTTACCACAAACGCGTCCACCCTCAGATCAACGGCATCGCTCAGAAATGGGCCGAGAAGGCTATTACTTCTAAAAAACCACCAGTAACCAACATTCCCTCCGAGTACCAGCGCCACGCCACAGTTTTCTCCGAGAAAGCTGCACAACGCTTCCCCCCTGCCAGAGAAGATGACCATGCCATCACCCTTAAGCCAGATGCCCCCGCCACCATCAATTGCAAGGTATACCCCCTCACCCCGGTCGAAGAAGAAGTCACCAAGGAGTTCATCAAGGAACACTTGGAGAAAGGTTACATCATCGAATCTAACTCCCCCTATGCCTCCTCCTTCTTCTTCGTGAAAAAGAAGGATGGCAAGCTACACCCCACTCAAGACTACAAACCCCTCAACTCATGGACCATCCGCGACACGTACCCTCTCCCACTGATTAACACCATCCTCGAACAGCTCCAGGGGAAGAAGATCTTCACCAAGTTCGATATCCGCTGGGGCTATAACAATATCCGCATCAAAGAAGAAGATCAGTGGAAGGCCGCATTCAAAACACCCTTTGGCCTCTTCCAACCTCGTGTTATGTTCTTCGGCCTCACCAATTCCCCCGCTACCTTTTCCCGCACCATGAACCGCATGTTCCGCCACCTCAAGGACAAATACCCCAAGGAACTCTTCATTTACATGGACGACATCCTCATCGCTACTCATGACGACCTATCACGCCACCGCACCATTGTCCATGAAGTCCTTGACCTCCTAGAAGTCGAATCTTACTTCCTCAAACCCTCCAAGTGCGCCTTCGAACAACCCCGCATCGAATACCTCGGCATCATCGTAGATGGTGACCAGATCAAGATTGACCCTGTCAAAGCAGATGGCCTCCGAGATTGGCCACGCGACCTCAAAACCCTCAAAGAGGTCAGAAGCACACTGGGTGTCTTAGGATACCAACGCCCCTTCATCCCGAACTTTGCCAACATCGCCCGCCCCATTACCGCACTCCTGAAGAAGGAGACCCCATTCCAATGGACTCCCGAATGTCACCACGCCCTCGACACCCTCATCTCCCACGTACTCTCCGACCCTGCCCTTTCCCAGCCAGACATGTCTAAACCCTTCCAACTAGAAGTCGATGCCTCCGCATTCGCCACTGGGGCGATCCTTTCTCAGAAGGACCATAGGGGGAAATCCCGCGCCATCGGCTTCCACTCAAAGACGTTCACTGAGGCAGAACGGAACTATGATATCCATGACAGAGAACTCCTGGCTGTCGTTCGTGGCCTGGAGAACTGGCGTCACCTCCTAGCAGGATCCCCCCATCCCATCACCGTCCTCACTGATCACAAGAACCTCCAATACTACCGTAATCCCCAACGTATTAATCGTCGCGTTGCCAGATACCTCCCCAAACTGGCAGATTACCATTTCACCCTCGTTCACCAGCCTGGAACCTCCAACAAGGCTGACGCTCTTTCCAGGCGCCCCGACTTCTATGATGGTTCAGCAGACAATGACCAAGTCACTGTCCTCCCCCCTTCGCTCTTTGTCAATGCTGCCCTCTCCTCCTCCCTCGATGATCGTGCACGAGCCCACCAACTCAAACAGCCGGACCTTCTCTCTAGATGGACGCTCTCTCACAACCTCACTCAGAAGGAGGGCTTTCTCTGGAATGGCTCACGCCTTGTCATCGTGGAAAATGACAATCTAAGGAGGGGGGTAATTTCCCTATATCACGACTCTCTCACAGCCGGACACCCCGGAATTTCCAAGACCCTTTGGGCTATTTCACGCGATTACTGGTGGCCAAACATGAAAATCTCCGTCACCAATTACATCAAGGGCTGCGCCACCTGTCAATCACGCAAAAACAACCCTACCAACCCAAAGCCACCGCTCTACCCCATTGCCACAGACCCCCACTCCCTTCCTTTCGAAACTATTGCCCTGGACTTCATTACAAAGCTCCCCCTATCCTCCAACTATGATACTATACTTACAATTACGGACCACGACTGCTCCAAAGCCTCCATATTCATCCCCTGCAACGAAACCATAGACGCTGAGAAAACAGCATTACTTTACGCTACTTACGTACTTCCCCATTATGGACTTCCCAAACGCATCATTTCGGACAGAGACCCTCGTTTCACTTCCGCATTTACCAAAGAACTTTGCAAATTACTTCACATCGATCAGAACATTAGTACCGCTTACCACCCCCAAACTGACGGCCAATCGGAACGCACTAACCAATGGCTGGAACAGTATCTCCGCATCTTCACCAATTACAAACAGGACGACTGGGCATCCTGGCTCCCCCTTGCACAATTCGCACACAACTCCTGGCCCAGCTCTACTACCAAGAAAACCCCCTTTGACCTCATCATGGGACACACCCCACGCGTTCACCAAACCTTCCGCTTCTCCACTGTCCCCTCTGTTGACCAGCGCATGCAGCAGATAAAGGAAGCACGTCAGCAGGCACAAGACGCTATCAAGCGCTCACAAGACCTCATGACTAGGTCACACACTCGTTTCACCCCTTATTGCGTCGGAGATAGAGTCTGGCTCGAGGCCAGGAACCTTCACACCACCCACCCATCGGCCAAACTATCCCCACGGCGTTATGGCCCCTTCCTAGTCACCGCTGCCATTTCACATACCTCTTACCGCCTTAAGCTCCCTCCGCAATGGAAGATACATAACGTCTTCCATGCTTCCCTTCTCACCCCTTTCAAGGAAACACCCGAGCATGGTCCGAACTTCGCGGAACCCTCCCCTGACCTGATTGATGGGGAACCGGAGTGGGAAGTGGAGCAAATTCTAGGGTCACGACGCAGGCGCAACCAACTGCAGTATTTGGTCAGATGGAAAGGCTTCTCCGAGGCCCATGACTCATGGGAACCCTCGGCTCATATTCATGCCGACCAACTTGTCACCAACTTCCATCGGCAAAATCCTAGCTCCATCCGCTCCCTCTGCAACGAACCATACTTAAACCTTGCCTTCTCCCCCACTCCGCTTATCATCCGTTCCCTCACTCTATCCCCCACCACTGCCACTACTGCCACTATGTCTGCCTCCCCTGCTACCACCAACGACCGCTCTTTGGCTGACCGCATCGGTTCACGTGCTGCATCTCCTATCCCTTCGGAGGGAACCTTCGGCGCTCCTGGGTCTCCTCTAGGCAACCCCCTCCCGCTAGCTGACCGTATCCAGTCGCCTGTTCCATCCCCCGAACCTCTCCCTGTCCCTCCTCGCACCAACTCCCCTGCCTACCTCCGTCTCCACACCCCCGAGCCTAGTCGCCCCCTCACACCGTTCTCCCACTCCCCATCGCCTGCCTCCTCTGTCGACCTGGGCAATGACAGGTCTGACGACGACCCCCCTGCCGGTTTCAAAATCTATGACGCACGACGAGCCAACCACGCTCGTTACTCTTTCCTTGTCACTGGGCTGGACGGCACCCCCAAGCGTCCCCACTACATTCGCTATGAGTGGGACCGCGAAGGACACAACCACTACATCCTCGAACGCCGTAGGGACACAGGCCTTTACCAAGACTACGGAGCCCCACTTGTAGCAGCTCCTTTCCACGGACCTCCCCCTTCCTTTCCTGATAACCACGACCTCTCCCCCTTCCACACCGACCACCCTGACAAGGAGGCCGTTGAAACGGGCCTGAGAGTCCTCAACGACGTCGGAGTGAATGCTGATATTGACAGGTACCGCTTCTTGGAGGAGGAGCACCGCGTCTTGCTAGAGAGGGAGAGGGACCTGGCAGACGCTTGGAACGACTGGAGGAGGAGGTCAGGGGTCATCCGGCAGAGGCTGGTCACATCACAGGCGCGCACGCGCCTTCATCCTTATCTTATGGGGAACGCTTACATTTCCCACCCACGCTATACCAACGACGCAATGGCGTCCTCTGGCATTCCCATTAGGGAGTACCTGGAGGCCCAACACCCAGGAGGAGAGCGTTACACCCGCTTCCCCATGCCATGGCTTCACGATGAAGAGAAGCCAGGCGTGTCTCGCTGGATCCTGACCCAGGGTCGCGAGTCCCACGTTTCCCAGAAGCCCCCACTTCCCAACACTCAGCCCGTCCGCCCCTCCGTCCTCAAGTGCACCAAGTGCCGCGTCCCCAACGTCACCCACTCCGCCAAGAACTGCCCCATGTGGCAGCGCTGCTTTTACTGCGACAACGTAGGCCATCCTGCGTACAAGTGCTTCTACCCCCACTCCAGGTGCTTCGATGGAGAGAGGTGCCGCGTCCCTCCCAAACACAAACGCTTCAACGGTGGATGTGAGTGGTACTTCAAGTCGTGGCAGTCCTTCTATGGGAACGACACGCATGATAACGACTACGACGCCTACGACGACGTCAATTGGGAGGCGGAGGACCGTGGTGATTGATGCGTGGAAGCATCTACCAAGAGCGGGGGTGATGTCGTGATCCGGCTCACCACGGACTTATTTTTCTTTTACTATATCGCGTTGACTCATACTTGCTTCCCCTCGGAGTACTAACCTGTTGACTCACTACCATGTACGCTTCATTACTCCGAGTCCCCTTCCTAACCCTTCCCCTTCTACGCTTCCCCTTGTCCCCTTTTCTTCTCCTTCCCCATTCGTGTTTCCTATTGTTCTCCTTTAGTATCCCCTCACGGGACGGACACGGAGTAGCTACCTATATAAGCTCGACCACTTGTGTGCTTATTCCCTAGTCTTGTCTTCATTTATTATACTAGCGAATACCAGACTTGTTCACTCCTCTACTGTGTGCTCTTCTCGTCGTCTCATCACCACTGTCGGCCTTCCCTTAGTTGGGAGCCACCTCGAAGCTTTGCGCTTGTGCTATAACAACGCGCACACACAGACCCTAAGTCGCTTGACTTAGTCCCTCGTACTTCGACCATCTAGCCGAAGCCCCTTGTACCTCGTTACTAAGTCCATTGACTTAGCCCTCGAACCCTTGCTCCTTGGTCGTCCCTCGCGGACCTTTGTCACTTAGAACTCTCTCGACCTTGGTTATCGTTTACCAAGTACCTCGTCCTTGTACCCTGTCCTTGTTCCCCTCGTACCCTCGGTGCACGTCGCACAGTAAGGCCCCGCTAGGCCTTAACAGACAGGGTACTAGGACGAGGTACTTGGTATACGATAACCAAGGTCGAGGGAGTTCTAAGTGACGAAGGTCCGCGAGGGACGACCAAGGAACAAGGGTTCAAGGATAAGTCGATGGACTTAGTGACGAGGTACAAGGGGCTTCGGTCAGATGGCCGAAGTACAAGGGACTAAGTCAAGCGACTTAGGGTCTGTGTGTGCGCGTTGTTATAGCACAAGCGCAAAGCTTCGAGGTGGCTCCCAACTAAGGGAAGACCGACAGTGGTGATGAGACGACGAGAAGGAAGCACACAGTGGAAGAGTAGACAGGTCTGGTATTCGCTAGTATAATGAACGAAGACAAGACTAAGGAATAAGCACACAAGTGGTCGAGCTTATATAGGTAGCTACTCCGTGCCCGTCCCATGAGGGGATACTAAAGGAGAACAATAGGGAACGCGAATGGGGAAGGATAAGAAAAGGGAACAAGGGGAAGTGTAGATGGGGAAGGGTTAGGAAGGGGACTCGGAGTAAGGAAGTGTACATGGTGATGAGTCAACAGGTTAGTACTCCGAGGGGAAGTAAGTATGAGTCAAAGCGATATAGTAAAAAGAAAAACAAGTCCGTGGTGAGCCGGATCACGACAGCGGTGCGGACGTCCGAGCACGCCAGGGAGCGGTACCAAGCAGCGATGAGCCCAAAGAAGTCGTGGAAGGAGGTGACCGACGACTGGAGGGAAGAACAGCTGCAAACAGCCCAACGCCGCATGAGGGAGATGAGAGAGAAGAGGGAGAAGTTACAGACAGCGAAGACGAGCGGTACCCAGCTGAGCACCCACACATTCTCTATGGCAGAGAAGCTAATGCTCCACCTCATACAACCTGACACGCCCTCACCACCGACAGGACCCCCCTCTACCGGGGTCATATCCGTCCCCAGCTCACCGACCGCACCGTCTCCAGCATCGCCAACACCCGTACACCTCACGGGTTCTGGGTCAATAGAGGACCCGATTTCATTCACTTCCCCCATCACCACCCCCAACGGCATGACGCGCCAGGCCAAATACGTCCAAGCCATCATGAGCAACAACCCCATCGTGCTCAGCTTGATCGACGAGTCCGACAGGGTTTTCCCACAACCCTTGTACGCCGCGCCTCAGTACGTGGTACATCCCGACACCCACATCAAGTACGCGCAGGAGGACCTGTTCCTCTTCGACGTGGGGTACGACGCCATGGGGGCCATCAACCGGGCCATTGCCAAGTGCAAGGATGTGAGTCTCGCCGCAGAGGTCAGGCGGTACCGGGCCCTAGGAGCGGAGTTGGGACGGCTGGAGGCGAGGATCAGGGAGCTGCAGGAGACCTAGGGGCAACTGGCAACGGACAAGGCATTGAGCATCAGTAGGTTGGAGCAGGCCAGAGCAATGCAGAGGATTGAAGACGTGCAGGCGGGGTGGATGGGACCCCTGGGGCTCCGTGGGCGTCGCTCCTGAGAAGGGGGTGATGTCACGGATCGGACTTGGACGCTTACTACTAGGTTCTGACTACAGTAGTAGGCTCGTGATTGTTTACATTAGTCAGGGACATTACATTTCATGTGTTATCAGTCAGCAGTAGTATCACATGTTACTATATGCTTACTGATTTCTAGGATAGCAGTACTAGGGTTCGAGCTAGTATCGCTATAGGCTAACATCATTTGAGAGGCGCTTTAAAGCCCTCTATCATCTTGTATAAGTAGTAATCGCGGAAGACCAAGGATCGCCATCTTGGTCTTCTTGAATCATCGGTTTCCGCAAAGTCTCCTTCTACGTCTTAGAAGACCACTGAGAGGAGTGCACTGCATAAGGCTTACCAAGAAGTGCCTTCCCAGTTGCAAGACGTTGACGTGTTAGGACTTAGGATCCCACATTCGACTTTACGGATCATACAGCTAAGTATTCGTGTCATACTTTCGCCTAAAGCAAGGCCCACGCTTACCGAAGCATAACAATTTCCTGAGCTGTTTCTGGCTCTTTTCATTTGTTTGTTGGTCTTCTTCCACCTGGTTCTGGAGGGATTGATACTTGCGGTGGTTTATGATTCCACTATAGTGTTCCCTTTCTTTCTGGTTCGAGGGATTATAATATTCTGATCCCATCATTCATGCAAAACTGAACAAGATAGGTGGTAGAACCACCAGTGCCTTGTTATCATTTTCACCTTGTTCGTAGTCAGGGCGTCATGACATTGTGTCCACCTGACCATTCTTCTTCCTGGCTACATGGACTAACTCAAAGTCATATTCCATGAGTTCCGCATGCCATCTTGCTACTCTTCTGTTATGGTCACCTGGGTTCTTCCAGTATAACAGATTAGCATGATCTGTATGCACCTTGACCTTGAAAGCGGGTTGGTGCAGGAAATGTCTCCAATGTTTGAACATTTCCACAAGGGCTAGAAGCTCCTTGTTATACACATCATAGTTTCTTTGAGCATCGTTCATGGTTTTCGAGAAGAATGCTACCAGGTGGAGCACTCCTTCTTTGTTTCGTTGCATTAGGACGGCTCCCATTGCATAGTTTGAGGCATCAACTTCGACCTCAAACGGTTTTTCTTGGTCTGGTTGTATTAAGACCGGTTCTTCACATATTCATTTCTTTAGTGTTTCAAAAGCGCTTTGTTCTCTTGGTCCCCAGTTCCATTGAACACCTTTCTTTAGTTGGTCATTCAATGCCTTTGCAATGAAGGAAAATCCACAGATAAATCGCCTGTAGAAGTTGCAGAATCCTAGGAAAGCCTGGATGTCTTTAGTGGTTTTAGGCGTCTTCCATTCTGCAACTCCGGCAACTTTAACCAGATCCATGGTAATGGTTCCTTTTTCTAGGATTACTCCTAGAAATTCGATATGTTCTACCTCGAAGAGGCATTTGCTGGGCTTTAGGTAGAGATCTAGCTTTTGAAGTTGTTCAAGGACTTTGTTAACCAAATTGTGGTGTTCTTCTTCATCCTTCTTTGTTGCTATAAGGATGCCGTCGATGTAAATGATTACTTGACCTGTTGCTGTAAGGTCATTGAATTGCATATTCATCATCCGCTGGAAAACTGCGGGGGCATTTTTCAGCCCGAATGGCATCACTGTTGGTTCAAAAAGTCCTAAGTTCGTTTTAAAGGCGGCTTTTGGTTCATCGCCTTCTCTGAAACGAATATTGTTGTATCCTGCTTGTACATCCATTTTGGTGAATAACCTGGTGCTCTTCACCTTGTCAACTAGTTCCTGTATTAGAGGCAATGGGTATCGGTCGGGAATTGTGAAGGAATTCAGTTTTCGGTAGTCCACTACTGGACGAAGTTTTCCGTCTTTCTTTCCAACAAAGAAGAAGGGTGACAAGTATTGTGATTTTGATGGACGAATGTAACCCTTATCCAAGTTATCTTTGATATATTTGTCGAGCTTTTCTTGCTCGCCTTTAGATAATGGGTATATTTTGCAATCTAGGGTTTTTGGGGCGTCCTCTGTAAAATCAATAGCAATATCCCATGGTTGGTGTACTGGATATCGCTTTGCCTCTTCTTCAGAAAAGACCTTCTTCCATTTGTGGTAGTGTTTTGGGACTATCTGATCCCAGGTTTTCTCTTCTTTTGGCAGCGCCTTTACTGCCATTTTGGTTGATGTCGAGTTTCTTTTGAGGCTTTCTTCATCCATTCGGTGGATAATGATGCAGCCTTCTTGGTCCACGCATCTCGTATGCGTACCACTTCTGCATCCGTTGTATATGAGAGGGTCTTGATGACAAGCGGTTGCATACTTTCATCAAGGGTCACGCTTCTCCAATCGATCAATGGCTGGAAGGCTGCAAGCCAAGGGTACCCTAACACCATCTCGTCATCTCCTAGATTAGTGATGAGGAATTGCATATTCTGTTTCTTTTCCCCAGTTCAGACTTGCAGGTCAATGTAGTACTTGATGATCCCTGACTTGTTCTGGGTCCCGTCAATGTTCCACACAATGCGGGGTCGTGGCAGCTTTAGTTTGCCAATCTTCATTCTTTTCAGGAGCTTGAAGTCGATAAAGTTGTCCGTGGCTCCTGAATCCACGAGAACTTTTCTTTCAGCTGTTGTATGTGCAGTTTGTATCAGAGTTAGGATTTGGAGACTTTGATATTTACAAACAAACATGTCTTTAAACTGTAACGCACGTGCCCAGACTGGAGGGGTTGTGCATTTTAAAAATCCTTCCCATGCTCAGCATCCCAAGCCTGCTTCAACATTTCATATTTTTCCTTTGTTGAAAGGCTTTTAATAAGGGAAGATTGCATATCAGTAGGGGTGGATTCAGTTTCAGACTGTTCCTCTTCTGATTCTTCCTCATGTTCGCTTTCTTCGGCTTTAGCCTTGCAAGCCTTTTGAGGAGGTTTCTTGTCCTTTATCTTTTCCAGACAATTTCGCGAGAGGTGTCCTTGCTTGTTACAGTTGAAACAACGGCCTTCTTTCTTCTGGACTTCAACGTCTGGTTTTTCTTTTGCAGTGGTCGCTGCTGCTCTTCCTCGGGTTCCTTTGTTGTAGTTGGAACGAGAGCGGTCAGCGCATGTGTCCATTGCATCTGAAGCAGGGGCTGGCATCTTAATGCCCAGCATTTTTGCCAATTGGGCGGGGTTCATCTTTCCTGCTCCCTTCTTTCTTGGAGTTTCTTCATAAATCCCCTGAATATTCTGGACTGCGGTGTTGTCTGAGTGGTACCGGCACACTCCGTCGGCCCATCCTCTGAAATCCAGAGGGCGTACCACCTTATAGATGTGGTCCATCATGTGGTAAGGAAGTTTTGATGCGAATAAGGAGAGTGTCGACTGAGCATCCAGGGGATACGTTGTTTCTGCAGCAAGAGATTCAAACTGGGCGATAAATGCATCCACCTCATTTGGTATGAATGAGAGGTGGCGCAGTTTATCTTCTGCCCGTTCCCTTGCTCCCGTATCTTGGAATGCTTGTTCAAAGCCTTGAGACACTGCTGTCCAATAGAATTCATCATTCAGGAGTCTTCCGTTATTCATTTCCGCAAGGATCCAGTTAGTTCATCTCTTGACCCAGTCCTTTACATTTGGTCCTTTTATGAAACCTAGTAGCAGGGCCACTCATTTCATAGGTATCGCCATTTGTTCAGCATCCAAATTCATGATGCGATATAGGTTGAATTCCTGCATGAATTGGTCCACAAGCGATCGGGTACCATCAAAGTCAGTTGGGGGGTTTCCTCCAAGTTTGCCATTTGCCACTCCTGGGCCTGGGCCGGCACCTGCCCCACCTCCACCAGGGGCGCCACCGGGAGGGGGTCCTCCGCCTCTGGGTGCGCCTCCGCCTGCTGGGGCACCTCCGCCTCCAGGTGCACCCCCACCTCCTGGGGGGCCACCTCCTGACAGTCCGCTTCCTCCTGGCGGTCCTGGGGGCCCACCTCCGGAGGGACCACTTCCTGCTGCCGTAGTGCTAGCAGGGGGGTTTCCGCTTCCTGTTCCTGTCCCCTTTGTGAAGAATGTTTGTACTGTGGATGGGGGGACAGCCATCGTTATTGTGGTTGCAGCTGTGGTGGTCATCTGTTGTGTTGCCATTGGAGAACTTTTTGTATCATGTCTCTTAGTGGTTGGCACAGTATGCTGGCCTGCCTTCAACAGTGTATCGTCTGGTGGAATTGCTAATACTGTCGTTGGTCTGATCGATCTTCTTCCCAGGTTATACAGGGAGGGGACTGGTTGAGTAGCTGTCCAATGCCTAGTCCTGCTGTCTCGCTGTATGAAGTACCACTGCTCGGTACTTTCTTCGTATTCGATGGCGAGGTATACTGCGCTGAGTATGTCATATACCCAATAACCTTCTTTGCCATCAATTTCCTGCCAAAGGGCTGCTCCTTTTACGTGGCCAGGAACGTCGTCTTCTATTCTCCTCTCGATGGGAAATGGTCTGAATCCAAGGACTGATCGGGATTCAGAAATTCTTCGTCCCTTAGCCAGAGTGGTAGTAGGTTCGATAGACTTGACTTAATGTTACGTCATGGTAGGGACGTTCACCCGACATGGGTTAAGTCGATCTACTAAGACGCTGCACTAAGAGGTCTGGTTCTGGTTGATAAGGGAAGTTCTGAAGAGGAACTTCAGTGAAGATGTACGAGTTGAAGAGTCAGCCTAAGCCAATAGTGGAACTTAGGATTCTTCAGTGAGAGGAGAGTTCTTTGGTGAGATATGGAGTATTCAGCAGCCTTTGATTGCTCGAGTACCGTAGAGTACAAAAAGTCAAGTCTAAGGCTACAAGCTACTTAGCAGGCCTGACTTTATAGTAAATAGGGATCCTAGGATTGAGTCACAATAGCATCCTAGGATCAAGTCAGAAGCAATAAGCAACTGCGGAGCGCAGTCCACAGTAATCACAAGCCAAGTCCTGAAACAAAAGATATAAGCCCCTTAGCAACAGGCTAGAGTCACTATGACTCGCATGAAAACGTAGGTAGTTGAAAGCAGAAAATGAGTCGTATCGTAACATGACTTCTAGCTCAAAGGGTTTACTCAGCTCAGGGTGTGCTAGCACTAGTTCTGATGTAACTAGTCCTTTGAGTTTGTTAAATGCATCGTGTTCTATGCCTGTCCATTTCCATTCAGCTCCTTTCTTTGTCAGTTGGTTAAGAGGTCTTGCATAGTATGAGAAGTTGCAAATGAAGGCCCTGTAAAAGTTGCAAAATCTGAGGAAGGAGCATACATCCTTGACTTTAGTTGGTGTAGGCCAGTCCTTGATAACCAAAATTTTGATGGGGTCCATGCATGTCACCCCCTTTTCAAGGATTACCCCCAGGTAATCCATACAAGGTGCATGGAAGAGGCACTTCTCCAATTTGTAGTAAAGGTCATGTTTTGCAGATATTTCCAGTATGTCCTATACTGCTGCAATATGGACATCCATTCCATGTCCAATTTGCATTGCTATCCCTATGTCATCCATATATACCTGTATTGTTACGGCTGAGGATTTGAGCTCCCGAGAAAGCACGCCGCCAAGCTGCCCGAGCTGGCCCACACTGGATAACTATGAACAAACCCTGGATTCCAAGGTGTTAAGAGAGGCCTTGATGAGGAAGGGTGACCTGAGCATGTGAACATTACTTCCTAAACCAGCTAAGTCCCACTCCTCAATTGAGAGTAGCGACAATGAAGCTGAGGATCCTTATGAGCAGGATGAGGCTTGTGCACACAAGATGTATGTGCACTTCTATGGGCAGATTGGCCCAGAGTCACGTGACACATCATGTGAGGCATCACCTGAGCGTGTGTGCCTTAGATATGCGGCAGCTGGTCATCTGGTTGGTGACATCATGGACTAGGCCTTGTGCCTACTTTCTGATGAACTTTCTGATGGACTTTCTGATGGATGCCTTGTGTACTATATGGGTGCTGCCTCATGTCTGATGGATGTAATGTTTCATGGCTTGATTATCAATTAGTGATGTAGGATCTAGTACTGTATGAATAGCCATGACATCATAGCTGATGTAGTTGTAGGATGATATCATATGATGTAGTAGGAGTCATGTAACTGACTCAGGTTGTGGTCACAACTCATACTAACTCAACTTAGTATGAGTCATCATAGCTGTCTGATACGTATAAAAGCCCATATGTATAGGAGCCAAGACCTTAAGTCTGAGCTCTTCACAATCTCAGCTACTTGTTCCTTGTCCTCTCTAGTTGGCCTGAGTGTAAACACTTTCACTCATGCTTAGCTAATCACTGACTTCCTTTCTGGGTGAAAGATCCCATGAACCTCCAACTTCCTGAATCATGATCCTGATGATCATGTGACTTTCAACTCAGTCATAGAAGCAAAGTCTTGGGCTCATGTTGAGCTAATAATGCCACTAAGTGTTACAATGGATGTCGGTGCCTTGATAGGCTGGTCCAATCATGTTTCATCTTAGTGTTTCAGCTTGTGGAGCCGGAGCCCTTATGGCTATTGGCTAGAGATAAGGACTTAAGGTTCAGGTGGAGTCCGAACCTTAGATACTAGTAGTATAAGTACTAGCTTGTCTGGACATGTATTTGCTATCTTGAGTTCTTTTGGAATTGTACCAATCTTCCCTCTGCTTCCTAAGGGCCTTAGTTGGTCTTCTCTACCAAACCCTTAGATGTTGTCTTGTTGTGCCGCTTCTTAGCGAGCTGTCATCCTCCACCTTCCAAGTCTTGTTGCTGCCACTACTGCCATGGTATTGCCTTGGGTCCTGCATGACACCAAGCGTTCAAGACTCCCCCCTTCGTCTCTCAGTTGCAACCACTATTGCAGTGGTTTTGCCTTGGTTGTCATGTGCAATATAAGCATTCTGAGAAACCCAGCTCAAGTCAAGCTAGACAGCCAGTGTGACCATAACACATATAGTCGTTCCTCAAATTTCATGTTTCACAATAATGTCCCAGTGTTAAGGCCTAGTGGAGCCTTTCTGCGTGACATGCACCAATGGTACAAGGATGGAGGGATGAGTACAAGGTGCAAAGGGACAAGGGTCTGAAGATGACAAGGTACAAGGTGACAAGGGTCTGGTGTGGACGGCAAGGGGCGAGGTGTTAAGGAACTAAGTTGAAAGGCTTAGTGGCAAAGTACAATGTGTTCAGTCAGAAGGCCAAAGTACAAGGGACTAAGTTGAATAACTTAGGTTCTGTATGTGCACGTTGTTATAGCACAAGCACAAAGCTTCGAGGTGGCTCCCAACTAAGGGAAGGCCAACAGTGGTGGTGAGATGACAAGAAGAGCACACAGTTAAGAGGATGGACAAGTCTGGTATTTGCTAGTATGATAAACGAAGACAAGACTAGGGAATAAGCGTACAACTGGACCAGCTTATATAGGTAGCTACTCTGTGTCCATCCCATGAAGGGGGTACTAAGAGGGAACAATAGGAATCACAAATGGAGAAGGGGGTAGAAGGGGACTCGGAGTAGGGAAGTGTACATAGTAATGAGTCAACAGGTTAGTACTCCGATGTTACGTCACGGTAGGGACGTTCACCCGACGTGGGTTAAGTCGTTCTACAGAGACGCTGCACTAAGGGGTCTGGTTCTGGTTGTCAAGGGAAGTTCCGAGGAGGAACTTCAGTGAAGATGTACGAGTTGAAGAGTCAGCCTAAGCCAATAGTGGAACTTAGGATTCTTCAGTGAGAGGAGAGTTCGGTGAGAGATGGAGTATTCACAGTCTTTGATTGCTCGAGTACTGTAGAGTACAAAAAGTCAAGTCTAAGGCTACTACTACCTGGTGAGCCTGTATTTATAGTAAAGTAATAGGGCATCCTAGGATAGAATGATAATGGCATCCTAGGATCAAGTCATCGAGCAATCATAATACGAACTGTGGCGCAGCCAGCAGTAATTACATGTAGGATGTGAAACATTAGATATAAGTGAAACTGATATATCCGAAACAGTAGCCCCTTCGCAATGGGCAAGAGTCGTCATGACTCACAAGGGAATATCAGTGAAGAGTCACCATGACTCTTATGAGAACCAAACAATAGCAAGTCTCCATGACTCGCATAAGAACGACCACGTGATGTGAAAACAAAAAGGTTATCACGTGTCCTAAGGCGGTTAGAGGAAGGGGATTAAAATAGGCAGTGTCATAACATCCAAGGAAGTCTGAGAATGAGTCAAGGCAATATAGTAAAAAAAGAAAAGATAAGTCCATAGTGAGCCGGATCACAACATATAGTAAGGTATAATGAGGAAAAAGGTGATTTTTTGTGTAAGGGTGGTGAAAAGCAGGGAATTTTTGTGTGATATGGTCTGCTCTAGCTGCCACTGCCTACCAGAGTCGCGAGTGTGGACCAGGATGGTGGTGGTTGCTAGAAGAGCCATTCTAGTTGTTTGATTTCCTATCTATATAGACTGCTAAGCAGTTCTCCTTAGTCTTATCTTCATCTATACCACTAGCAAATCCAAATTACTTGTCACTATCATCTCTAGGTGCCCCTCTCAACCTCAAACCACCACATGATAAGCATTTTTACAATGCAATCCAATTTAGTTGCAAAAATCTGGCTGATCAGATTTAACCAAATAGCTAACTAAATTAGATTACATTGTAAAATGCCTGCAGTGATAGCTAAGATATATATGATATGTATACACTCAGTTATTATCTATCATCTCTGCCCTGGGTAAGGTAGCTGGCCGTTGCCGAACCTTTGTGGCGCGGCAATGGTTGATGCTAAACGAGACAATGACGCGTGGGTGACGTCACACAAGTCATCTTTTCGCTCTTCGCAACCTTTCGAGATGAACATCGCTTGGCCAGTGTTTGAGCACATGCCGATTACACGGGCTCGAGCATCCACTAGAGCACCTAATAATGGCGGCATCCACAGTAGGGGCCCAAGTCAAGGAGCCGAACGCAGTAACGAGGCTCTGATCTCTCGGATCCGAGACTTGGAACAGGAGGAAAAGGAGATAAATGCGCTTATCATATCTGTACGTCCTTCGCTCTGTTTTCTGCTACGCTGGAATGGTTACCAATGTTCACGCACGTTGCGATAAAGGCTGGCGCAATTTCTGCTAGCCTCGCCTGGTGCATCCTTCGCAGCATTCAGAATCTGCATGAGAAGGCGGGACAAAGAGCAGCACAGTACCGGGACCTATACTCTGCAATACTCTCGCACGTACCTCAGACTTATCCCCTCGCCTCTCCGTGGGTTACCGTTCCTCCCACCATTACACATGCCCAAGATCCAGCCCACGCCCTATCGGTTTTCGGCCTGCTACGGGCAAATGGTTACTGGTTCACGAGTCTTGTCTTCAGCCTTACCGCGATATCCATCGCGGTTGTCATCAAGCGAAAGATTCGGGACGACAAGGGCACCCTTCGACGTTACAGTCGGCTGTTGGAGAGGGCACAGATGCTGGAGTCCTTGGATGGAAACGCGGACACGTGGTTCATGTCCGTAGCGACGAATACGACGTACCGGCTTTTCCAGGTCTCTCTCGTCGTATTCTTCCTGGGACACGTCAATTCCTTCCTTTTCCCTGTTGGTATCACGATCTTCATCCCGACGGTTTTTTGTGGTCTGCTTTACGTCTTCGGTGCCACCGGTGGACAGACTGTAGGCTCAGAATAGCCGTCCCGGAGCACATCCCCAGGTTAGAACTTCCATCTCATCCGTGGGTAGAGTCATTAGGCATGCGGCGACTTGGAGACGTTGGGGACTTGTAACAAGGGCGAGTAACAGTTGGTCCAGGATAGGGTTGATAATGACAAAGGCCAGGGGAGAGCTAGCGTAGAGCCTAATGTAGTAGTACCGAGGCACTATAACAGAGTACAGCATGTAATACTTCGACTCTGACTGTGTGCTAGAGGCCAAGCTTGTTATTGTCGAAGGTCCCCCACTCATTTGGACCTAGTCAACGGAAGCCCGTGGTTTGAGTCACTCATCGTATTCCCTCAAGCTGGTGGCCAAGTAGTCGATGTGCTTGTTCAAAAATGACGTGAGAGGGAAAGGGGTGCGTTGGGTAAGAGCAGAAGGTCATATCCAAAGGACAACGACGTGGCAATCATGAGGTCCAAGTTGGCTAGTGGGCGCTATAATGACAGGCGCCGACTCGGGAATTTACTTGAGAACGAATCCGATACACGAGCTCAGCGTGCAGCGCTTGACGTGTGTTCCCCTTTCTCAACTTATCTGCGTCCTGTACGAACTTTGAGTGATCCGGAACGGGTAGCTTCTACAAGTTCAAGAAGTGATTTGGGTATTTTCTTTCGTACTCGGCACTTATCCTCCTTTACGATGAAGTCGGAGGGCCTGACCGTCATGAAATGAGCATTCGCGCGTCCGGATGCAGGCCCGCACTTGCCGACGATGTGGCGCCACTAGATCAGCCCGGCTCGCCAGCCCACCCAGCGGTAGCGGTAGCATATGGCCAAAAAGAACATTCCTCCAACCTTGGTGAGCACATTATCTTGGTCCCAGTAACACTAGGATGTTTGGGGCTCAACAAGCCGAACAGGTTATTTATGAAGAGACGCGATGCTCAATCTAGCCTCGGTAGCGCTCCTTGTGTCAGCACAGCGCTCGACCAAAAAAACCCACTGAAATAGTGCGGATGATCAGAGATTTCGACGACAGCGCCAATGTCTCGTCATCTCTTCATGCGAAGGAAGCAAAGGGCAATGATGAAGCTCCTTTAATCAAATCCTTGAGAGACGATATGGACGGATCCTAGTATTTGTGGGTGTCGGTATTTCTGTCATGATTTTTAAATCTGAAGCTGATGGACTGGTCACCCAGGTTGATTTATTCTCCGCTGGAGCGAGCCCTAAAAACCCAGTGTCTCTAAGCGGACCTGGCGTGGCAGATAATGTATTACCAGCAACAAAATGTCATACTGCTCGCTCAATCCTCTACGCATACCGTCCACCCTACCACTATTTTATCACGGTTTCAGCCCAGAACTCTTCTGACGTTCGGGTCGACGCATGCTTGTTCGTGGGCCTGACGTTCAGTCTATCCTCGGCGCCCCTTGCACCGCTGGTCTAGCAATGGGCACGAAACGATACGTACACCTTTCAATGGTATGGTCATCCTCTCAAAAGTACACCGCTGCGCCAATATCTATATGATGGCGTAGCTGGCTGGTATATCCCTGTGATCGCAAAACCCGTGCCTGGACTGGCCCACCTATCCCTCTTCTTATTCTCTTTGGGTCTCAGCGACTCCACCTTCACTCTAAACACGACTATTAGTATCACCACTATCATTTCCATCACCCTCTACAGCTATCTTTACATTTTTTAGCATGTTTCCTCCAGTAGTGCGCCCTCAATCCCTATTTCAATCTCCATTCTCTCACCTGATCTAGTATCTGACTCAGAAGGTGCATCCGCGAAGATACCACGTTCGAATCTGCTTTGATGTATCATTGGGATACGCACTGCAACTGGCACCCCCACAACGAGACAGTGACCCAGTCGACACCTCACCTCACAACTGGTAGTCAGGTGTTCTACGTTCTTCGTGAAGGCGGAGATCTTGCTGCCCACGAGCTCTAGTACAATTCGTGCAAACACCATGGCCATTTTGCGAGCAGCAGGCGTCTACGGAGTTCATCTGAAGAACGGCGTCGCCTGTGAGCTAGGCTGATACCAAACTGGCACTATTTAGAGATAATGAAACGTTACTCACTGGCCTACTGGCCTAGTCAAAGTTGAGAAGATCTCTGGCTTTATCAGGACGGGTTCTGACGAGTCTTTCATTGCGCGCAGGATGTGTCTATCCCTTGTTGTCAGGCTCGAGGGATGGTGAGTGAAGATCCGTTACGAGCGCGTGCAAGTGACGCTATCAAGTCGCCTTCGAGGTTCGAATTTACAAAAGGTCGTGAAAGCCCCTTGTCGCTCTGACCGAGTCTCTTCCTCTGGGGATTGTCTGCGGCGGTGCACTTTGTCATCTCTTTTTCCTTGGATGTCCCGTGGGATCGTCGTCGCCCACGACGACGGGTCCCCTCACTACTCAACTGTTAGGTCCCCTCCCCTCGTTCACTGTGGGCAGACTCTGAGGGATTCACACCTCTCCCGGGACCTACCCTCCAAACCCCTGCACTCTTTGTTTTTCCCTGGGTGCCTACACTCTATTCCTCACGACCACTTGACAGCCTGCTGGAGCTGGCCCCCTCCTTGCCGGCCCCATTTTTAGTCCCCTGGGTGCGGGCTTCTAGCCCTCGCCCTCCACCCGGGCATTTCCATGACACGTCACAGCTGTGTCTGGCCCTACCTTCCACCCCCGGCTATGCCTCAATCCGACAGCCTATGGAACTCCGCCGTTCCTGAACCGGCGCTGCGTTGGAACACGCCCCGAACCCCGTGGTTCGAGTCCGGTGACCTCTTGCCGTGAAACAAAATTCTGGGATGGTATCCAGTTGGCTGAGTCTGCTGATGTCCCATGGGATGTACGGGCCCAGCCAGTGTCGCAGGTAAGGCGTGGTGGCAGGTACGGAAGCGCCCAGTTTTAGGGCTACGCCCACCTGACACCCCCTTCCCCGTCCGCCATAATGGGGAATGGACACCGTCTTTGCCTTTTGGCATAACTCCGGCCCCACTGGGAGGGTCCTCCACACTATCATACGCAGGATTACACCCCACTCAGCCACCTTTCTTACTCGCCTACGCTAAATCTACTTACTTTTGTCCGCTCCGCTGGCACTTGGTATCAATGAGACATAGGCCGACGCGACCGCCCAAAGCTTCGCGAGGGGGTGAAATGTCACATTAAGGGCACGAGCCAATGATTCCCCCGAGGTGCAGCTAGGAGGTATGGGGGCCCAAGGGGTGCGGGAACGGTTTTCATACAAAATAGTTACTTTCCCAGTATACAAATGGTTCAAAAAAAAAAAGGACTTGAAAATGATGGGCGATGACTGGTAAAGCACTCAAGAGTCCTCGGAAGAATTTTGGATCGGCGAGATCGTAAAAAATCTGTATGTGGCATCCGTGTCCTTAGAAGGGGGAGGGGTTAGGACAGAAGAACAGGTCAGGGAAGTCCTTGCATACGACCACGAAGTCGACATATCCAGGTTCGGACGCATCGCTTTTGAAACAGGTCATATGTGGACCATCGGTTCATGCATCTCCGTGGTGCTTTTTCTTATTTTTCAGGAATCGTCGAGTGAAATGCCCATAGACCGCGGGCCCCAATGATAATGCATACACTTCTTTGATTTTTGTGAAACGGGTACATGTTCGCCATATATGTGATCGAGTTACAAAATCTGATTGTAGTGCGACACGACAGGGAATACACCAGAAAACAACGCCAGAAGTCATCTCATGCCCTCCACAAAGTATACTGTGTCCCCGAGACATACAGGCGAACAAGTAAAGCAGTCAGATAGGCAGCGAATTGGAATATGGATGCTTACGGGATGATTCGCGCCAGCACGGCTGGGACGCCTAGTCCGTGACAGATAGGTGGGGGATGGAGGAGATCGCACTGAGAGAAACCATCAGGTCAACTATTGCAAGAAACAAAATACAGAATGAGTTGGCTGCGGCGTACCTCAAAGAACAGGAGAAGATAGAAAAACTGAAGCAAAAATAGGAATAAAAACTGGTGGACCGCCCACCCACCCACTATACTTACCACCTTTATCATGAACCTAGGGTCATTTCGAATGAAGAAAGCAAAGGAGAAGAGAAACTGGGTAAACCGCCCGCCCACCCACTGATACGCACCAAGGAAAAGACGGTGACGCCAGAGGCGCCACCTTTGGTAGAGTGCAGGACTTACTGGTCACCCACCCTCCTTCCCGCACTTACCCATCGCCCTGCTAGACCTAGACATCCTAGGCGAGTGCAGGAGACTCAGCCAAAGAGAGCTAGGACACTATTTCGCACCCAAGAGCAAGAGCAGGAGCAAGAGCAAGGTTCCACTAGCCCAATGAAGGTGCAGCGTTTCCGCGCACAACTTCAGTACCGCCACAGCACTAGAGCAGTAATTTAATTTTTTTCGAGACGGGCAGCCAGACCAGCACCAGAGAGTGAGCGCAGCTCCAGAGGTGAGGCGCAAGTCGACAAGTCGCGTCCGGCGAAGGTGCAAACAGAGGTGCACAACTTCCCGCGCGTGAGAGAGAAAAAAAAAACACAAAAGCGCCGGGTGTAGCCAAAGAACGGCGTTGCTGCCATACCAGATAGACAGAGCACAAGATTTCCCCATGAGTGCGGCAGACCGAACCAAGATGTAGCGGGCACCAGGCACGAATTGAAGACCAGAAGGGACCGGTAGTGGTGACGCTCTTAAGGTGGATGAGCCGGAACGACTTGAGGCGGAAAACGCGCGGCGCGGTTGCAGCATTAGAGACACCTATTGCGTGACTCGGAGTAGATCGTGGCTGGCCCTGGGGGACACCGTTTGAAACAGACTGGGCCCGGCAGCTGGCTCCAGGATTACGATGTGAGGAAGCTACTGCCGTGACGAGACCGCGGCGCAGAAGTTCTTGCTGTTGCGAGAAGAAGCCTGATCGGACACAAGAGAACACAAGACGCAGACAAACAAGGTAGCCGATGCCAGAGATCAGAGAAGCCCAGAAGTCATAGCCGACAGCAGCAGAGAGCAAGCAGGGAACCGAGAATGCGCGTTGGAAGCCGGATGCTAGACCCAGTAAACAGAAGCATGGCCCGATATATATACGCAGAAGGACGGGCGCCACTTGCGGGAGGGCTGTGGCCGATGAGGCCTATGAGGGTCCAAGCTTTGCACAGGCTGACACATAACATGCCCCTTGCGCAGAAAAATTGAACGCCGAGACGACCGCCAAAGATGCACGCCACACAGCCACTTGAGCCACAAAGACCTCCCCTCCAATCGTCCCATCCCGAAAGGACCAAGCTTGAACTAGAATTTGTGGCCCGTCGCGTCGCGGAGCATGGCCAAAGCCATTATAATGCTGTGTGCCACCGCCCCTGGCCCAGGCCCGTCTTCTGTCAATTGAGCTTTGTATCTCTGGCGACGTCCATCACGTGACTGGATGCGAACCGAAACTTTGAATGCAAGCCGCGCGCTTTGGCCTTTGATTTCGGTCTGCGAATGCGGCGAGGGCTAAAGCTACGCCGCCAGGGGAGATTGGAGGCGGTGGTGTGGAGATCCGCTGGGTAGCACGCCAATCCGGACTGGCGCAGGCGCAGGCAGGCAGGGTACGATCTAAGCTGAGGCCTGAGAGAGCGTAGAAGAATAAATGTTCCCCTTGACATTGTGAGTTTTGCAGGCATATGAACTGCCGAAGTGTTCAAGTCAGGTGCACCGCCCGCAGCTTGCTTTGCGCCTACGGACAGCGGCGACGAAACTAAGGAGCTTTCTGCTGTCCGTGAGAGGAAGTAGGAGAGTAGTACGATGTGGGCGGAGCACGACTATCCTTGGAGCCCACAGACGTCGATTTATACCCTGGTTTCTTAAGAATGCCTGTCAGCCGCTGAGGTGCTATGGAATGCGTCTTCCGCTATGAATTATGTGCATCTATTCCATCCACACGAAGGGTTGAATTCATTTTGTCTCGCAAGCGATCTCGAGGTTTTGGGCCAGAGGCCACCAGAGACCGCGAGGCTCTGGAGGTATCAAGAAAGTTTGGAGCGCCTCATGAGCGGCGAAGAGGTGACAATACTCCGAGTTTGCAGCAACAGCTACAAGGCAACGGCATGTATTCCATCGCCAAGTCATACAAACTAAAGGAATGTATAAGCACTAGTAGAGAAGAGGTGCGGCCATTAGAAATCTAAATCATTACCCCCACGCCTCGGGGAATGCATGTCTATAGCGAGATGAGTGCTTGAAAGCAAGTCAGGCATGGGTCGACGTTGCCTCCGGAGCCGCTTTTGCCCACGCCTCCCGCGTGGCGGCGCGAACGCGCATGCTGATACTACCAAAGTCGTCCAGCGCGGGGCGAACATCAAGCGAAAAGACCGGTGATCCATCGGGGAGCGGCGGCGCGCCGTAGTAGTCAATAACGTAACGGACTTCTTCCCCGGTCGACGGACGCCGAACAATCCAGTCGTGGCGGTCGAATGGGGGCTCGGTGCTAGCAGACCAGTCAATGGTCAGCGTGGTTTTTACCAAAAGGCCCGACGCAGGACTCACTTGAAACGTTCCGGTAAAAGCCAGCCCACAAATAGCCAGAATCTCGCCTTCGGCGACAGCTCGCCCGGACGTCCCTTGAAGCGCACGAGTTGCAAACTCTCGTCCCTTCCCGGGCGCGAATCCAAATGTCAGTTGAGGGCAGACCGTCTCAGAGCAGAACAAGACAAACGCACTTGTTGACCTGCGCCTCCCACTTGTGCACTTCCTCCCACGCCTTCTCGTTCAAAAAGTTGTGGATCTGCACCATGGTCTCGATTTCGTTCTCCGGAGTTTCCCAACCCTTTCGGACTAACGCATTGTAGAACTGCTGGGGAGACGGGTACTCCCAGTTACCCGCGGTATCGCGGGGTATCGAGGACGTGGTACGCTCTGTGGGGAGATCGGCCGTTTGCGAAGGAGCGCGCTCTTGCGTAAGTGTCGGGAGATGGTTGCGCGGGTCAAGCGCGTCTGGTGGCGGCTGTATGGGGCACTGAGCGGGGGCAGCCGACGAAGATTTTGAGATGGAGGCATGGTCAATGGGACAGCTGGCGGCAGAGGACGAGGACTGTGCGCGTTTTGCCAACGAGGTGTGGTCCACCGGACAGGAAGCGGAGGCAGAAGGAACCTCTGGCGGGTGTTGTTTTGCGAACGCCGAGTGGTCCACTGGACAGCGAGAGGACGATGACGACGACGGGCCGGCCACGGATGGTTGCTGGGTGGAGGATAGAGTCTGACCCATCTCTAAGGTTGCAAAAGGTGAAGCCGATGTGAGCGCGGACCCCAGAGTTGTGCTGCGTCTGCGTTCGACGTGTGGACGCCTATGGAAAATAGTCACGTGAGTGCAAGACCAAACTCCGTGCCGTGCCCGTGACAGCACAAATGGTCGACTTCAAAGCAAACTGGTTCCCGCGATTGACGGCATACGATTGATGCGACGAGGTACACGTGTACAGAACGGATAATCAGGACCCGCGGGTGTCCTATCGCGCTCCAACTTTGTTTGGAGGAGTTCTGGGCTTCTTCACGGTCTAACGCCGTATTGGGCTGCCGTTTGATGTACTTGTATCACAAGTCTTCTGTGATGCTCCCTGGTGATGCTACACCAACTCGGCCTTTTACATTTGATGCCATCCGAATTGTGTCTGTTCCCACGTTGAAGACAGGAATGCGAAGGCCGTATCGGCGGAGGCGGAGGCGGCCCAAAGGTTCCTATCGACCGTCTACACCCACTATATACGTTTTCACAACAGCCTTCCCAGAGACCCCAGATAGCGCAAAATCGTACTTCTGCTGAGCCCATCTGTCGTTGCGCGGTAATTGGTCGGGCGCTAGGATTCTTATCCTGCGCTAAGCCATCATTCTTTATTTATGGGGCGGACTTGCCAACGAAGCGTAGATCATTGGCCCAGATGACTATGGCGGAACAACCTTAGTGTATCATGGGCTCCGAGGGGGGTTCCTTTCGAGTTGCTTCGTGGCCGACGACGGTGGAGCAACTTCCAACTTCTCTGCTTCGTTCTTTGTCCCCGAAATAGGGCATCATTATGGGCGCACCACGTTAATTTTCCCGTGTAATTCTCGATAGGGTACGTGGCGCGGCTATCATCGCATGCAAGACCACACATGTCAGAGATAACAGGGTCTAGCGACAAGCCCGCCGAGATTGTTGGACATTCTCATGCACTCCATAACCCAGTAGGGTTGTGTGCCCACATGGAGCCACCACCAAGTCCCTTGTTTGCCCCAAGACCTGGTCAGAGGTCCATTTCTCGTCCAGCGGGGGCTACCATGCATCATTTTTCCCGGGCCGCTCGCAAGGGAGATACTTTACCCGAAACGGCTTAAGGTTAGCAGAAGCGGCGTAATGAACCCTCGTGCGAAAAGTATTGGAGTGACTTCTCGTTAGCGTTGACATGGCGAGAGCACCTTGAGACCCACGCTGTAATTTTGGGGTCGACGGCCGGACCTACCTATTGTACAGTGATACCTCTACATTTTCGTGCATCATGTACATGACCACAGGCTTTCAGCCGATCATCGGTCGTCACCCAAAGCCTCGGAGCGGACATCATTACAACAATAATAGCACTGGAGGCAGGAGTGACACTCCACCTCGCGATCTTGTACTGGCAGGAGTCACCCCATGGGGCACGGGGTCACCAGTATGTGGGCAAAATGCTCCGTTCCACTCACCGCGGGATTTCGGGTGGACGGTTCCGGCGGCGGCAGGCACGTCAAGTGAGCTCGTGACACTTGTGCCGCTGGGGAACCATGCGGTTCGTTAGACTCTCTCTAATTCCTGTGACCGTATGGGGTGAGAAGGGACCCCCAATTTGCTTCTTTTAGAGACCGATCTCTCTTTTCCCCATTCCTGACGAAAAGGGACAGCACCACGTGTAAATACTCCAACCCAAGGCCCCGCATCCGCGGTGAACTGCACTAGATCCAGTACACTTCCTTCGCCGATTGTAAAAAAAGGGAAAAAATAAATGAGTGGACTCTACCCGTAGCCACGGAATTACCGACTTATTGTAAGTACGCCGTTGACGTCGCTCAGACAGCTCAAACAGTCTCAAACTTTTTTGCCACCGATCGCGACCGAAAATTTTCAAATTCAACCCCGTCCGGGGACCCCGTGCACCTTCCAGACTTGTGCTCCTCCCCGCGGCGGCACACTGGTGGCGTTGGAGATGGTATGAAAATAAAGGATAATCTTAATTGTTATGAGACACTTTGTGTCACGTTCCGAGTCTTGCATTTGCTCAAGCCCTGGCCCTTTTGGCTACGGCAAGGTTTTCGATCCGAGTCGGGTCCAGCCTAACCATCTGGGAAGCATCAGCCAGAAGGGGTATGCGTGTATCGGATTGGAAGAATTGCTCTGGATTGGAGGGGACCTCACAGGTTCGGCAGTTCGAGACCAACCTGTTGACCTGGAGGCGCGTGTCAGGTACCCCAATCGACTTCGAGTTCCGTGAAGCTGCAGCCTGTGCAGCTTCTAGTTCTTGTTCGCCTTGGCTACGGCATGAATGCAGCCTGCCCGAGTGTAGCTTCCATGTTGGAGCGCCAAGAAGCCTTCGGTCGTTGTCAGAGACGCCGGGATTTTATGGAGACGGTATAAGAGAATACCGGTCGACCGTCGACCACCGCGTGGCATAGCGCATAACCAATGTCGTGTCGACCGCACCGCACCGCACCATACCATATCACGCTACTTCATGCACATCAGCCATCAAGGGATATCCGAGGATTGGTACGCCCTCCGGGAAGGTGCACAGATCGATAGCATTTCGGAGTAACCAGCAACTGCCCAAAGAGGGGGCCATAATTGGGACAGGTCGCAGGAAAATTTGTCCTGGTCTGGAACCCATACAGTTGGCCGCCAGAAAAATATAGGGAAAATTATTTTCGCTGGGGTCATTTTCGGAGGTGATGTCCATAGATACGGGTCAGAGAAAGAAAACCTTGTCTCCGTTCCACGGGCGATGGGGCAGTGGAGTGAGACCGCGACGCCACAGAACGGAGTGCCTTGGTTAGAATTTGGTGCCTCAGTGAGAAGGGCCGGGCGGGCCAGCTTCCGCCAGTGCATGTGCACAAAAAGGAAGGTAAGAGGCCAATGACAGAACGACAAATCGGCCTTCCATCTCTCGTGTCTTGATCATATCAGCGCGTGAGTGGTTCACACGATGGCACGGGAAGGGATAGGTCCCAGGCTGGAGCGACCGCCCATGAAACGCGTAAACCTTATTCAAAACGGTCTTCTGACCACTGCATGGTGATAAATTATCTCCAAGAGGGAAATCGTTCATCCAAGTAGCTATTCAGGTGATTACTGGAAACTAGGGGAGATCTGGTAATGATACCACAAGCCGCGAAACCCTCGGCAAGTGAGAGAGTCAGGTGTCTGGGGCGATGGTTTCAAAATGATTTGTGCAGGGTATGCAGAAGGCATCTCCCCCTGCTGCCTAGTCATTGGAAGGGAAAGGTAAATGGATGAGTAAGCACCAGGCACAACGAGATCAACTGAGTTTCGAGTGGAAGAAAGTCTTGGGCTGTATTTCCCCGGTCATTTTCCGGTGCGGGGCCGGGTTGGACATGAGGTGCGACCGGACGGAAGTTGGGGGACACCGCGTGATTGCGGGGGTGCAGTGTAATTTTTTACACGAAATGAGGAATGGACAGCCGAAAGTGAGGACCGAGAGGAATTGAATAGGGCGAGGTGAAGACTGGATTGTGGGGCTCCACTGCAATCGCTAGCGAGAAGAAAAGGGATTGGAGACAGGTACGCAGATCACCGGAAACATGGGGAGACAGAGAAGGAAGTCGAAAAAATAGGTGTTACAAGCCGAGCGTAAAGAGAAATAGGCAGAAGAGAGGGAGAGGAATGGCGATATTGAGGGTGGGGGGGTGTCTGGGGGACAGGTGGATCTAAGATCTCAAGAAGGACACATCATGTGGAAACCTTTTGGAAAGCGATGAGAAGCTGTCGCAAAGCAAACCAACACAGAAAGAAGACAGAATGCAGAATGGACTAAACACGCCCACTCGCATAAAAAGGCCGTCACCTGCCATGGGGCTTCTTCCACGGCCCTTTTTTCTCGCCGATTACTCCCCCCCGTTTCCCCTCTGCACACCATCCTCCGAGTGTAACTGCACATCATGCCAGGTGGTCCAGTTGACGCAGGTGGGGGCATCGGGGCCAACGCGCCCAAGAGTAAAATAGCTGGCATCCTTATGGTCGGTGCTCTCTCGTCCTACTCTCCCCACCTTTTCTCACACCTTCGTTAAAGACCAGTTTCGCTGCATTTGGAGGTGTCCTCTTCGGTTATGATACCGGTACCATCTCTGGTCTCCAGCAGATGCCTGATTGGCTTCGCACATTTGGTCACCCTGTTCCTGTATCGTCAACCTTCCCCGACGGCTATGGTATCTCCTCCTCTCAAAGGTCCCTTGTCGTATCCATCCTTTCCGCCGGCACCTTCTTTGGTCAGTGACATGTCATTATCCTTTCTTCGCCTTTGGCGTTGTCTTATCCTCTTTATCTAGGCGCCCTACTTGCAGCCCCGTTCGCTGATTACCTCGGTCGCAAATGGGGTATTATTGCGGCATGTCTCGTCTTCTCCGTCGGTATCGCCATGCAAACCGCCTCGACTGCCATTCCTCTCTTCGTCGTTGGTCGTGTTTGGGCTGGTCTCGGTGTCGGTTTGGTTTCCACTTTGGTCCCTATGTACCAGTCCGAGTGTTCCCCCAAGTGGATCCGTGGAGCTGTCGTTGGTCTTTACCAGTTTGGAATCACGATTGGTATCCTCCTCTCGAACATCTTCAACAACGCAACCAAAAACCGGCCGAATCATTCCTCGTATCGTATCCCAGTTGCAATTCAGTTCATCTGGGCCGCAATTCTTGCCTTTGGCATGTTCCTTCTTCCCGAGGTGCGCACATTTTGTTCTTGTTCAATAATTACATTGCGCCTAAAATCCTATATTCGTAGTCCCCTCGTTGGTTGATCAAGAACCATCGTGATGCCGACGCCGCCCACGCATTATCTCGTCTGACCTCACTGCCCTCTGATGATCCGGAGGTCACCGCCGAGCTCGATGAGATTCGCCTCAACTTGAAGCACGAGGAGGAACTTGGGGAGAGTTCTTACATCGATTGCTTCCGTTCCTCGGACAATCGGATCCGCTTCCGTACACTCACCGGCATTTTCCTCCAAGCCTGGCAACAGCTCACTGGCATCAACTTCATCTTTTACTTTGGCACTACATTCTTCACCAACGCTGGTATTCGCAACCCCTATCTTATCTCTATAGCTACTTCCACTGTCAACGTCGGCATGACCTTACCCGGAATATGGGGTGTCGAGCGCTTCGGTCGCCGGAGCCTGCTACTCGTTGGCGCGGTTGGCATGACCATATGCGAATACATCATTGCCATCATCGGTTCAACAACAGAAACGACCAACCGGTCCGCGCAGTCAGCCGAGGTCGCCCTTGTTTGCTTCTACATTGCGTTCTTCGCCTCGACATGGGGTCCAGTTGCCTGGGTCGTCACCGGCGAGATCTTCCCTCTCAAACTCCGTGCCAAGGCCATGTCCCTCTCCGTCGCGTCGAACTGGCTCTGGAATTTCGGTATTGCGTATGCCAGTACGTTCTTTCTCATGTCAGTTCTACAACGTTCTTATCCCGTCGATAGCCCCCTACTTGGTTGACTCCGGCCCGGGAAATGCCGACCTCGGCACCAAGGTGTTTTATATCTGGGGTTCGACATGTTTCTGCTGCATCATCTTTGCGTACTTCTGCGTTCCGGAGACGAAGGGTCTTTCACTCGAGCAGATCGACCTGCTTTACCAGAACGTGGCACCCGTAAATTCTGTCTCGTTCCGCAGGCGACTCATGGCCGAGGGCAATGAGCTCTCTCACACCAAAGATGTCTCACACGACAAAAAAGATGACGACTTGGCGTCGAGCGAGAAGGTCTGAAGTCTGCGCATTCACGGCGCAGCTTTTTCGAGTACAGTTACACGAGTTTTTCAGTAGCCATTTATTCTGTGCTCACATTTCGGAACACGAGGTTCTAGGACGGAAGTTAATATTCACTTAGGAGCGTTGGGCGTTGAGGTAGAACTGTGACGACGATTATTATGAAAGCGCACACCACCCGTTGTATTAACTCCTAATGCAAAATCTTTGTTTTGGTTCACTGGTAAACATTATATTATTCCGTGGTGTGTATGCCAGTTTGGGTTTGGGCCTCTTCTTGTGCGAACCAGTGATGTACGTCAAGAGTCTGCTGACCGCGGTAAGCAAGCACACTTGGGGCGTAGAGCTTCTCCGTGATGCGGACATCGTGGATATTGTTCCTTATCAATTAGGGCATAAATTGCACACATGTGTGTGACCGCGGCAGGGCTGGCATTACGACCTGCCCAGGTACTCTATGATTCGATCTATTCGAAGGCAAGGCAGCAATCGGTGATAACGATTTTGCTGGTGAGACCGGGACCGGCGCCACGAGGTTTCCCTCATGTACTGATGTTGATTGATTCGGCTAAGGCTGGTGCTGGGGGGTTTAGTTGCGCCGGATTTGCGTCGTTCCCCCGCGCCCCGCGCCTTTGTCCCGGTCCACGAGCAGATAAAGCAGCGTTCCCGTGATGCAGCCTTGATGTCGGATGTCGGCCACGGCTGCGAGCCCTTGGGAATTCGTTTCCGTTTTTAAAGTGGACTTTGCGGTCATGTGAACCGCGTCGTGCATCGTGACGCTCGGCTACGATAGCAGTGGTGGCGCGAGCGTCTCAGTACACTTGGCGAATGTAAAGGACTGGACTGGACTGACAAGCGAACTCCAGTATAAGTGGTGGCGCCAAAGTTCGGTTCGCCTCTTGAACTGGTATTTGCATTATGCTTAGAACTGGACCCTCGGATTAGTTCTTTGACGCCACCAAGTGGTTGTCACTCAATTTCATGCCATATGGACGTGGCGATCTCTGGTGTGATGTGGACAGGTCGACGGGTTATGTATTCGAATCGACATTGCGGGATACATGGCAAGAAATACAATGGAAAAATGACGCCAAAATGGGGGAGACATGCAGACGCGATGCCAACGATGCGCCAGTCTGCAGACACACGTGACATCTCCGGGAGGGATTTTTTGAAGTCCGTCAACTATGCGCCACCGTCGACGGTGAATGTTTAGAATAAGGCTTACACCGGGACGTCATGAGGCGTTGAGAGACCATCAGTTTACCCGACCAGTCGTGAAGAATCTCGCTGAGCCCATACAGAAACTCCCCCAGCCGTCCTGTTTCATCTGAGGAAGCTCCGGTTCGCCCTCCAAGCGGATCCGCACGCTCGTATGCCACCCACCCACGGATAGCTCATCCAACGGCTCTTCCAGGGATATACCCGCGTCTTCCTCGTCTCCGTCGTCGGCGTCGCCCCAGTCATCGTTGTTGTCGCCCCACCGCCCAGAGCGGGGCCGGTCCCCAACAAAGTACACCCGGACACCCTGGACGTCCGAGAGCAGCGCAGTGCGTTCCCCGAGCAAGGGTGAGAACGCGACGCGTTCGTGAGAGGAGTGGATCGTGATTGGCCCATGGAAATTGAGGGGCAGAGAGAGAGAGACGTCTCCATAGGTGGCCCGAAGATCGATATCGAAGGAAGGACGGTGTTCACTCTTATCATTAAGGAAGACATCATGCTGTGCGTTTTTTTATGAGGATAAACCTTGGACAACGCATATCGGGAGACGTACTATTTTGGCGCAGACGTGGCCGTTGTCACTGCATAGACTCATGGAGGATCGCTTCAACTTGTTGTCTCCGGTTACCCAAATCTCGGCAGTGACCGCTCCACTCGTCGTGTAAAGAGATATATTCTTGGCCCCAGAGACGGCGTCAGACACGGACTGTGGTGCTGGTGGAATAGAGAGATTGATGAAGTATTGTCCCTCAATCGCAACACCCTCCTTGGACACGAGAAGATAGTTGGTGGGTGCGGCACGTATCTTGGGTGGCATAGGTTCATACTAACGGGACAAACAACAACAATCCCTGGTCACGGTGAGCATGAGGAAAACACGCACGGCGTCCTCGGTGTCCGGAAGGGTACTTGTTTCGGACATATCTGGTTCCGAACCTGGGCTGACGTCCGGTTCGTTCAGACTCACCATATTGTCGGCGACTATAGAGGTAGGCTCTAGTCTGGTAGACCAAAGGGTAGTAGAGAAAGGGTCATGGTCCATGGTTTTCCAACAACGGAAGTGCCACAAACTATTATGGACAACCGGATTTGGAATACGGTTCACTAGCAATGCTCTTTGGGGCTTATATGTCTCCATTGGCGCCTCTTTCCGGGCCGGCTCGGTATACATGACTCCGGACAATTGATCACCGTATGTTCTAAAACAAAAAAAAAGGCAACTGTGTACACACACCACTATGTTTTTCACGCTGGATATAATGGAAAAACTCGAAGAGGGTCACTGGTCTGGGACTCGCTTGCGCCGGCACCGACAGAATACATATCGCAACCTCGTGTCGAGTTGGTCTTTGGGCGACAGAGGTGGTTGACGAGGACCTTCAAGTAGATTTCAACCTTGCGATAGGAAATTGCGGCCAGGATGGCCTATATAATGATGGTAGAGCGGTAGATTTTCAACCCTTTCGTTTAGCAGATCAGGTGCTCATCCAAGGGTAGACCAAACCACCCTCATCAGTGTACGACATCAGATAGCACAACAGGCCGCGTTTCCCCAGATTCCTGACGCGGTAAAGCGGGTGTGTGTTGCCTACGAGTACATAACCTGATATTGATCGCTTACCCCTTCACGGTTTATCGTTCACTCCCTCCAGGGATTTTGGAGGGCGACCTTGCAGAGACAAACGTAGTATATGAGAGTGGATGGAATTCACCCACTGAAAATACTACTCAAAAACTGAGTGGCCCGAGGCGGAGGTCTTTGACCCCTCGTCAACGACGGTAGGTTGCCTCGTTTGTTTTACTCTACGTTTGTTTATAGACGCGTACAGAATAGCTATTCCCCATTCCCCATCCTTTACCAGGAACCATACTATCGACACGTATACTCTCGCTGACAGCCCGACACCGACGATCACTTCCACTCTTACGAGATAAGCTACGAGCCTTTCAACGGGCTTCTAAGTTTGTATATCATTTGTTGCCTTGATCCACTCAAACAATGCGTTCGTAGATTCGGAGGATGGTCTCGTATCACTTCAGCTTCCGGAGCGGTGGTTGGACACTGTCGACCTGTTTATCTGGAAACTCCAGTCCCCACCACGCCCCCGCCACAAAGTAAACTCGAACACACTTTTTTGGTTTGGTTTTCGCCGCACAGAACATCGTCCGCATCTCCGAGGTGACGATAGGCCTTCGCTTTGCGGGATTGTTCATTCGAAACACGGAGCATGCGCAGAGGTTGCTCGACGACGGTCCTCTGCCCCCCGTTTCCCCCCAATCAGCGGCGTCGGAGGGGAGAGCAAGTCAGCACCAGACCGGCAAAAGACGGCCGCCTAGGCAGTAACGGCTAGAGCATAGTAGGCGATATGCGGTTGTGTGTGTCCGTGATTTTACCGTCGTTGTATTCTTTTGCGGCGACTGTAAGTGAGCCCATGTGGCACAAACTGATCATAGTAGTTGGTAGAGTCTCGTTGCTATGTTCTCAGTGTTGGGTTTAGTGCGCACCGGGAGG
This sequence comes from Lactarius evosmus, assembly GCA_951394315.1. Classification (NCBI taxonomy): domain Eukaryota; kingdom Fungi; phylum Basidiomycota; class Agaricomycetes; order Russulales; family Russulaceae; genus Lactarius; species Lactarius evosmus. The sequence goes on along the minus strand of OX596130.1, from coordinate 2,225,526 downwards.
AAAGGCGGCCAGCGCGTGGCACAGCGAACCAAATTCGTTGGAGTGTATAAACTCAAGCCTGAGGCCAGAGGAGTGGGTGCTCGTCGTGATCGTCGGCTTGTCTGTTCTGCTTCAGATGGCCATCGAACGCAAGCGTGCACTGTATTATCCTGGTCATTTGTTCCAGCCTCTTCGGTATCGCGGCACTACTTTTTTTGGGGGGCCCATTTTCGTGCACTGAGAGTACAGAACTCTACGTACTACAGCACATTGCCCTGAATTCCCTGCCCCTTTGTGTACGTGCGAGAGTTTTATACCTCCGAAAAAGTATCTCCTTCAGCCCAAGAGTGGCTGACATTGTGCAGTGCCAAGTGTCGTTTGCGATACAACCGGGCCTTTCAAAAAAAAAAGATACAATCGGGTTGGTCAGCATGTGGTCACTTCACTTTTTTTTTTGAAACCGTCTTCCATTATGCTTCACACCTACAAATGTTAAGCATGCATCAATGACATGAGCTGGATTTATCATAGTCATTGTAAGGTACATGGGCGCACTGATGTCCTAGCTGAGCTAGACAACAGAAATTTTTTGTCGATATCCATTTTCATTTTTGGTGTGGTTGGGTGTGACTTGGTGATCGTGGTGGTGGTGCAGGTGCGCCAATCACCAAATGGTCATGCTGTGGAGTCCGACAAATTAAAAAAACAAAGTTTTTTTTTTAGCTGATGCTAGTCCTGACAAATTGCGTTGCTGGGGCTCTTACTGATGGTGCCAGAGTGGAGAAAGAAATTTGGACTGTCCAAAGGATGATGGGTGCTAATGTTCGCCTGTCCCCCCATCCCCAGCCTGAGCCGGCGCCCATCCCGGCCTTACTGTAGGTTTCCAAATTGGACATCCCGCCGTTTCGCCAGGTCTGGCCATCACCTCAGCAGGAACTGTCCTGATACAGGACCTGCCTTCCGGCAACAGGACGAGACCTATAAAGGGCTTTTTCCGGCTGGACTCAGCCGGTTACCTGATGACATCTCACGGGTACTCCCTTATAGGCATTGGTCTTTCTCTGTTCTCGATCATCTGGCGAGCGACATGTTCGAACATCTTACCGGTGGTCTGGGCCAGGCGAAATGACTTGCTCTATTAAATGATGTGCCCCGGTGGCGTTGAGGGCTAATTGCACCATCGTCACGTAGCCAGTGATGTTGCACCACCTCCCCTAAGATTCTCGTCTTTTTTGTTGCCCGCCCACTACATTGAAGCGAGGTCACCGCATTCACGCTTACGGTGCTACGAAATCTCGTCTTTGTGTTTTTTTTCCCCATCTCCTAGCATACAGTACCGAAAGGTGGCATTGAGGAGGTATGCGTGAAATGTACGAGATCATGATGGGAAAAGCCGATCACCACCTCATCAAGCTATCCGCCTGTCATGATCGCATTGGGAACTAGGTGCCGTTCCTGAGAGAGGACGTACCTGTCATTCTATCCCTACAGAATATCCTCTTCTTTCCCTCCAGCATATCCGGCACATTACTGGAGCGCTGCTACTGGGAATCGCCTATAGTGTTCGAAGATACGATTCTGTCCGTTGACCCTGTGCCAGCACCGCTTTCAATTACTAACGACGAGCCCTATATAGAGTCTTCGTGGGAGGTCTGTTGCCAGTTTCTTTGAGCGGATACCAACGACTTCGAGGATGGCGAACTTGGATAATTCCACTCTTCCACTACAAGATTATTGTGCATTTCCGATTGTCGCTCTAAACTCGGCGTAGCCCTAACAACTACGTACTAGTCACCCTTACCAAGCTATCACACACCCTCGCTGGTCTCTATATGTGCGCTCACGCTTTATACCGAAAAAGCCCACACTAATCCTGATCTGCACCTTAGTTGGGAGACTGTATTTACGGTTGACTTCGAGCTGAACGTCTTACGAGGCAAACAACCCTACAGATGGACAATATGGGTGAGCCGTTGTTCGCCATGATTTGGATTTATCTTCGCCTCCTAAACGCACGGCAGATATATCTTGGAACACGATATACGTGTTTACTCGCATATATTTTTTCTTTTGTCGTCGACGACGGCGGTCACGTTCCCTGTCAGGTGAGGCTTACACGTTTCCAGACGAAAGGTGACTGCTCATCTTTCGTTCAGCTGTTAATCGTTACGGCCTATGTGAGGATTTAGCACTGGAGTGCCCCCTTACTCTTCATTAATGCGTTGCTTTACCCGCGCAGGCATTCTTCTATGCCAGTTGGGCATTTGCCTCTCTTATCATCGTATTACGCATGCGAGTCATTTACAGTATAGGATGGCGACTCAAGAGTGCTGAATGTGGCACCTTTTAGAATCGCGATATGGAACCGCAATACCATAGTGTCGTCAATCGCTGTTGCTACATGGTTGGCTGCTCTCGGAATCAATATACGAAGTAAGTTTCGTATTCCCGCTCTTCGCACACACCTCCTTACGTCATCCCACCTTTGTGCATATAGCCGTGACGTTGGTGAGGGTGGTGTCCCGCTCCCAGAGTAACTACTGACCGTGTGTTTGAAGACCGAATCGGCATATGACCCACTTGTCGACGCGTGCCTCACCCTGAATACGCATAGGGGCCTGGTCAGCGCCGTCGCCATTCTGATCATCGACACACTGCTCCTTATGATGATGCTGACCGGACTCCTGCGACACACCCATAGACGTTCGACTGGCTTATGGAACCTACTTTATAAACAGGTGATGCCCAACCCTTCTATTACCGTTCAGTTCAGATGCTGAAGATCCCCTGAGTGCATCGGGTGGCTAGTCCTGGCGGCGATTGCGGAGATACCGGCTGTGGTTTGTGATTGTTTTCACTTTGAGCTTTCTTGCGTTTACACTAGCGGACTCAGGTTTTCCTAAGTCTCAACTTAAATGGTGCGTATTTTCACTATATATGACTGGGTATAGGTTGCTCATGGGTATCCGAATAGATGCTCGGAATCAAGTACGACCTTCTGCTCCTTCCTTTCTGTAATGTCTGAGGTTGACCGTTGAATTGACAGATGTTTCTTCTAGTAGCAAGTAAGGAACAGGAAGAATCACCGCCGAAAGGGCAACTCGCTGATGTTTTCTTGCGTCTTCTCTACAGTCACTATCCTGTCTGTAACTTGAATTTTTTCTCACTCAGCATTGCTTACCTGGTTGCTGCAGGTCTATCTGCGCAACTCGCATGTACCGTTCTCTGTGTAAACGCGGAACTCTAACCGAATACTTGTACGCGTGGTGCATCCAGACTACCTCAGCCCAATCCCTTATTTTTTTTCAAATCCAGGTCGGATCCGCCCTCATTCCCTTCAGGACTGTCAGTTTCAAACCATCAACGTAGAGAAGCCCACAGCGTCCCCAGTACACTGCACTTCGCGACAGACACGCAGCCGGACAGGGCGGCAACCGAACTATCCGTATTCAAACCGGCAGAACAGATACAGGTCGAATTTGTTCCTGCCGCGCCTGACAAAACGGAATCAAAAGACATGCCCGGCTACCAAATGTCTTGGCCCCGCACGGGTTGATGCTAGCGTCGAGCGAGCATCATTTCGCTCTCACTGCCTTTCTTTGACCCTCATCTACATGCGGGATACCCCTTACCGAGAGGCTTCGTTTAATGGACAACTTTTCGTCAGACTTATAGCCAATTGTTAATAAACCTGTCCCCCCTCCTCTCCTTTTTTTTAGAACCATTTGTGTTCCGGGACAGTAGTTACTACAAGGCTGGTCGCGTGTGGAGCACTATATACTGTAAGAAGCGCCCCCAGGCGGTAAAGCTAAGGTAGCGAATTTTATAATATGCGGACCTGGCCAAAAGGATGTCGTTCTGAGAAAATGTAGTTCGTCTAACCCGGCACGTGCACGACGTAAGAGATCACATGCCTTCGTCACGATCATCGCGTCCAACGAAGATCTCATGCAACCCATTAATTTTTCAGTCAGAGGTTCTCGATGCTCGTGTAAAAGTTGCATCCTAAGATGAAGTGCCAGTTTTTCTCTAGTGGTGACTAAAAGTTCACTGTCTCATCTTGCAGAGTAAGTAAAGCATTATGCATTTCGGGTCTTATATTGATAATTCAGTCGCTTTATCAATCCCTGGTAGTATATCGGATTAGTACACGCGCCTGTCACCTATCTGGCCGCGCGAGAGCGGGGTTCGACTCCCCGCCAGGGAGACATGCCCTCGGGCTTCGTTTTTGTCCCTCTCCAACAAGGCGCTATTAGCCGCGCTAGGACAACTACATCTCGCCACAAATGACTCAGCACCTTTGGTTTTATCGACATATTTGCATCGAGAGGAATCGGAATAGGGTACAACTTATCATACAAGGCGTTGTAGGACAATCTGTCGTGCGCGAAGAATTAACTCTGTTGTCTGTACTTCCCACTGGTACTACCGCTTGATCGAGTACACAGCCATTGGCGTCCTCAGCTGATCCAGTGAAATTAAACTGTGAACGACCGAGAAAGCATAAACGTCCGTGCTAGATCCTCACAAGACCCGCTCCCGAGGTGTGAGCACAGAATAATGTTAAATTCCGTAAATGATGTTTGGGCCTTGGAAGGCGTAAATACAAAATGTATATACAGTATACAGGTACGTTTGAGTAACTTACACTGTAAAAACAATCAACGCAGCCATCCACAAGTCCCCTCCCCGGTTTTCGGGACTTTAAAGAGGAGTGACCACTAAAAAAAAGTACATGTGACAACAGTCGAAAAGGATAGTTGCTGCCCCATGGAATGCACAGGCTTCAGACCTTCTCGCTCGACGCCAAGTCGTCGTCTTTTGTGGCGTGTGGGATATCCTTGACATGGGAAAGATCGCTGCCTTCTGCGAGGAGTCGCTTACGGAACGAGACAGAATGAACGGGAGCCACGTTCCGATAAAGCAGGTCGACCTGTTCGAGTGAAAGACCCTTCGTCTCCGGAACGCAGAAGTACGCAAAGATGATACAGCAGAAACACGTCGAACCCCAGATGTAGAACACATTGGTGCCGAGGTTGGCGTTTCCTGGGCCGGGGTCGACCAAGTAGGGGGCTATCGACGGAATGAGAACGTTATAGAACTATGATAGGACAAAGAACGTACTGGCATACGCAATAGCAAAGTTCCAGAGCCAGTTTGACGCGACGGAGAGGGACATGGCCTTGGCACGGAGTTTGAGAGGGAAGATCTCGCCGGTGACAACCCAGGTAACGGGACCCCAGGTCGAGGCGAAGAACCCAATGTAGATGCAAACAAAGGCGACCGAAGCTGCCTGAGCGGATTGATTGCTCGTGCCTGTTGTCGAGTCAATGATGGCAATGGCGAATTCGCATATGGTCATGCCAATCGCGCCAACGAGTAGCAGGCTCCGGCGACCGAAGCGCTCGACACCCCATATTCCGGGTAAGGTCATGCCGACGTTGACAGTGGAAGTGGCAATAGAGATGAGGAAGGGGTTATGGATACCGGCGTTGGTGAAGAAGGTAGTGCCAAAGTAAAAGATGAAGTTGATGCCAGTGAGCTGTTGCCAGGCCTGGATAAAAATGCCGGTGAGTGTACGGAAGCGGATCTGGTTGTCCGAGTCACGGAAGCAGTCTGCGTAAGAACTCTTGCCGAGTTCCTCCTCGTGCTTCAAGTTAAGGCGAATCTCATCGAGCTCGGCAGCGACCTCCGGATCATCAGGGGGCAGTGAGGTCAGGCGACCTAACGCGCGGGCAGCATCAGCATCACGGTGGTTGACAACCAACCAGCGAGGAGACTACAAAATGGGATTTAGGCACGATGTAGTTATTGACCAAGAACACAAAGTACGCACCTCGGGAAGAAGGAACATGCCGAAGGCAAGAACTGCAGCCCAGACAAACTGGATTGCAACTGGGATGCGATACGAGGAATGATTCGGCCGGTTTTTGGTTGCGTTGTTGAAGATGTTCGAGAGGAGGATACCAATCGTGATTCCAAACTGGTAAAGACCAACGACAGCTCCACGGATCCACTTGGGGGAACACTCGGACTGGTACATAGGGACCAAAGTGGAAACCAAACCGACACCGAGACCGGCCCAGACACGACCAACGATGAAGAGTGGAATGGCAGTCGCGGCCGTTTGCATAGCGACACCGATGGAGAAGACGAGACATGACGCAATGAGACCCCATTTGCGACCGAGGTAATCAGCGAACGGGGCGCCAAGTAGAGCGCCTAGATAAAGAAGATCAGACAATGCACGAGACGAAAAGAGAATGGAGACACAACACTGACCAAAGAAGGTGCCGGCGGAAAGGATAGATACAATGAGCGATCTCTGAGAGGAGGTGATACCGTAGCCGTCGGGGAAGGTTGATGAGACAGGAACGCGATGACCAAAAGTGCGAAGCCAATCAGGCATCTGCTGGAGACCAGAGATGGTACCGGTATCATAACCGAAGAGGACACCTCCAAATGCAGCGAAACTGGTCTTTAATGAAGGTGTGAGAAAAGGAGGGGATAGCAGGACGAGAGAGCACCGACCATAAGGATGCCAGCTATTTTACTCTTGGGAGCATTGGCCCCAATGCCCCCACCTGCAACAACTGGACCACCTGGCATGCTGTGCGGTTAACTCTCAGAGGGTGGTATGCGAAGGGGGGATTGGGGGGGGGAGGAAAGGACCGTTGGGAAGAAAGCTGCATGGCAAAGTGACGGCCTATTTATGCGAGGGGGTATGTTTAGTTTGTTCTGTCCTCCATGCGTTGGTTTGGTTTGCAACTGCTCCTTCTCCCGCTCTCCGTCTAGTTCCACGTGACGCACATACTTGCGATCTCAGCTCTACTCGTCCCCCAGATACCCCGCCACAATATCCCGCACCTCCTCGCTTACTCCATCGTTATCCCCACCTCTCCTTTTCTGCTTACTTTGGTGCTGGTTGTAAGTTTCCTCGCTTCTCTTTACACACAGGTGGTCATTACACCCACTTTTTTTTTGACTTCAACTACACCCTCTGTCTCCCCATTTTTCCGGTGATCTGGCCAGGGTGAAGAGGTGGTAAATCCTCGGTATTTTTTGACGTGGCATAGACGACGGATGGTGCCCAAACTGTCCTGAGGACCTTGGCCAACGCAAAATGAGGATGGCACGAACACTGAGCTGAGTGCCACGCAGGTGCCACGTCACCAGTAGCCGACGGTTGAAACCGGTAAATATTCGGTACCACACATGGTTGGCCTGGAGGTTTATGATTTATCCCGAGGACCAAATCTCCACTGAATTACTGTAACCTTATTTATTTGTGATTACGGCACCCCGTTTCAAATCATACAGCAACAATCCCGCGAGTAATCCCGCAATCTATTTTGGTCACACTCGACCTGAGGACATCTCAACTTCCTGGTGGATGTACTCCAATGGAGCTAAGCGGCCTGCCACGATACATAGAAACCAACTATGATGTACAATGATAAGACCTCTCCTGTCATTGTTCACCCCAGAAACAGAAAGAAAGAAGAGAAAAGAAAGCTTTAGGCCATAATCAGGAAACCGGTCCATCATCCGAATACAGTACCCCCGCAACTTCAATCAAAGTTTTTGAAAGCGCACGGCAAAAGGGTTCACCATCCGAATACCCTGCAATTTCGAACTTTGTTGGGCCCATGGCAAAGCATATTTTTTTTAACGCACTCTTCGATACTCTCGACGCCACCCACGTCCTTCCAATCTGCCCAGCTCACGCGGCCGATCGCTCGCGCGGCGTCGTCTATGAGCGCGGTCGGCCCGCACGAGCCGATGACGATGCCGCTCGGTGACTCCAAGCCGCGACCTGTCGTCGTCGAATACGCGTCGCGCACGCTGGCGATCACGTCCTGCAGCGTGGCGCGGACGTCGGGGCGGCCCGCACGGAGGTGCATGCCCGGCGGCAGCGCCGTGCGCGGCACGTGTGGCGCGAGAGCGGACGTGCGGGTCCAGTGCACGGAGAAGCGGAGCGAGAGCGCGGCCCGCGGAGATGCGCGCGGTCGCATGAGCGGGGCGAGCTCTGGAAGGAGCGAGTAGAGAGAATCTGGAGCGTCCGCCGTTAGCTCGATGGGGGCCCAGAAAAGCCGCGGTTCCCACTTACCGGGATCCATGACAGACCACACGACCTCGATCACGCGCACATTGCTTTTTCCAGAGGCGTGCTTCTGCAGGATGTCATCCAACACACCTGTGACGTATGAGATACCACTGCCTCCAGCGACGAGCATGACTCCGGAATAAGCAGTGTAAAGGGTGTACCCGGGGCCGCCTTCATGTAAGACCAGTCAGTAAGCATTCGTCACAGGACGAGGACGTGAAAAAAAAAAAAAAAAAGAATCACTCACTATATGGACCCTCGATGATAATCCGGACATCTCGTGCGAGTTCACGCCCACGCTCAGCGTCGGAGGATTTCCCATCACCAGCTGTGGTCATGCGCAGCAGCTTGCGCGTCCACACGCCCCGGGCTTTGACCATAAGTAGCATGCCACCAGAGTTGGATCCTGTGGCGATGGTGAACGGTCGCGCGCGACCGACGAGCCAGGTCGCCAACCAACTGAGCCACGTATCGCCAATGACGCGGATGCGCACGTGCTGACCCGCGCGCCACCCGGCACCGAGGGAAGGCACATCCACGAGCGTCGTACCACCGTTAAGCGCGTTTTCAGCGGTGAGCCGTGCCGTGGTGTACCGCGTCCGGACCATGCGTGCAATGTGATCGAATGCGTAGAGGGCCGCTGCTGCTATTATATAGGGCAAGATGGGAGGCCAATGTATATATATCTAAGAGGCAATTAGCGAATAAATCAGTTATCAAGATAGAACTCACAGCAGGTAAGCATATGATGACGCAGATGATATGAGTTACGAAGAATAGAGAATACGTCTTATCCCCCCTCAAAGAAAGAGAGGAGACGAATAATAGGTCCATGGAGAAGAAAGCAACGAGTCCCCAGATGTACAGAGGAGTATGCAGTTTGGCTTGGAGGGTTCCATTGAAGGCCACCTTGTAGACTGTCAACCAGGGATGAGCATAGCGAAATGGTCAGTGAGCATAGGCGTACGGCGACCCATGGCATGGACGTTGGCTGCGATGATGGCAACAAGCCCAGAAAACCGGTGGACATAATTAAGCTGGGTTGGCTTTCAGAATACGGTAGCTTCGGAGAGGCGCGTGAACTAATGATGTTCACCTTTTCGTAACCAACCCCGCTTACCCAGCTCAGCCAGTTCGACTTGTTCGCGAGGGCCACGACGATGGGTATCTGTGACACCGCAATATAGCCCGCACGATTGGGATCTTTGAACGGATTGGAACGGAATAAGCAACCGTATAGCACGATGGAACTGTAAGCCAGGAGGACGAGGAGTTTGCCCAAAGAGAAGCCAGGTGAGACCCGGAAGTTGAGCGCGTAGGCGACTGACGGGTGCACGATCGTCGTCCAGCGAGGTACGCGAGTTGGCGCGTAGGGCTGTTGCGCGCGGCGGGTGGGGTTAGCGACCGGAGTGACGACGGCTGAGAAGTCGTCCGTGGCTTTGTTATCCTCACTCAACGCATGGTGCACATCGGTGGGGTGGTGTCCCAGGGCAAGGGCATTACCTTTCGATATCGTGACGGTGCCGGAGTGGCGGAGCGTGTCCGCTCGGAGAAGCGTACGGGTGCTGTTGCTCCGCCCCGGTGGAGTGCGCCGAGCACCGGAACGTAGGAAGAAGCCATCGAAGATCTCGGATGGCCGGAAGATGCGCACAAGTGCCCGTGGAAGAGTCGAGGCAACGTATAAAGCGAAGAAGCCGAGTAACAACAAGTCGATATGAAAGGCAAGCGCGGGGACATTAACCTTGTAAGTAGGAGTACTCGCGAGCGACTGTGCACCAGACATAGTGGGCAGAGTGTGCGCGCTGCCCAAGGACGGAAAGCAGGGGACCCTTTATGTACGCTCCCTGTCGGCCGAGGTGATACCACTAATGAAAATTGAATCGTGTGAGTTTGAAAGTTCGGAAACAAACGCCACATAGCGGGTTCTGCATTGCTCTCGCAGCAAGTTCCAAGGTATGGGAATGAGATGGTGAGTAAGCTTATGCAAACTACAAGCCGGGAATAGTCCATGCTCTATGTCTATCACGTCGACTGGCCAAATCCCGATCTCCTTTCTTAGCTGGGGAGTTTCCTGTACTTGACAATCGGGCGGGAGACCTGGATTTTAGGTAGGCACATGGCCAAATATAATGAAAGGTGAATTACGAACACGCCGCGCACCACAAATGTCAATCAATTACGTCGGGTATCCAATATTATCTGATAAGGGGCGACATCATCTCCTACGGGGACCTTATATGATCTTATCTGATAAGGGTACATTGGACCCTTACGCCCTTCATAACAATGCAGTATGTGCGTAGGCTGTCAGTAATAGCCACTCCGACGAACCTACCCTTCGACCTCGGTCTTGGCAGGTACTCCGAGGTACTGCCGGGCGCTGTACAGGTCAGTGTGAAATACAGTGCGTAAGGGTACTGCATGTGAGGAATGACGTTAATGATGTTCTGTGTAATTCCTTTCACATGAGGTTGCTATCTCCCGAGTCGGAAGTAAAAAAAATTGTCGTTGATCCAAAAAAAAAAAAGTCAATTATCGCGACGGTAAGTTTTGTGATGCTATCGTCCCCGAGTCTAGATTTGACATTTGACAGATGCGGCGTCATAACGTTATGATACCCGCTAGCAGGGCATGGTAGATTTTAGGATTCACAATAGGACGTCCGAGCGTGCGTCACGTAACATAAGACACATGCCCGCGCGATGAACCTTTCCACCTCCTGCGCCGAAGCAGTACTGAACTTCTTCAAGGCGGCTTTCTTCACAATCCAGACAAATTCCTATGCTCTCGTATAAGCGTTCAAGCAGTTCAGTCAGAGTGACAGTACTGCCACGCGGACGACCTTCGAGCAGCCGCGGTCCATTGCGGAGGCAATCAGTCCACCAATGTGGAACACAGAGACCCCGAGGAGGAACCGAGACAAAGTATAAGTGAAATTGGGGGCTGCACGATGAGAACATTTTTGGGGTGTGCAGGAACGACGACGATAGGGAGTTGAACCGCATCAGCTGTAGCTCAGTAGTTGCCCGACGAATGCATTTACGACGGTGCTGCAACAAGCGATGTTACTTTGTTCCTGTGATATCCTTCAGAATGCCTGGTCCAACAAGTCTGTCGGTGGGAGGCCGAGCGTTTGCTCTGCTACCTCATTCCCAACAGCCCCGAGCCCGTATCGATTGGCAAGTGCGAAAAAGGAAAAAGGTCGTGACTCTGCAACTCGAAGAAGCGCATCCTTGACGGTGTCGTCAAAGGTTTCGATTATATACTTGCGGAGCGCCTCTAGGGGCCAACGGATGACTTCGAGATTACCGGGGTTTTCAACAAGATAGCAGAGGCGGAGGACGATGCGAAGCGTGCCGGAACCCTCTGCGAGCCCGATAAGAGGGAGGCCATGGCGCTGATTATTATCTTTGAGAGGTGGGACCTCAGAAACGGTAACTCGAAAAAGTATTTTTGAACACAACATGCATCTTAGCGAGGACCGGCTTGAGGACGAAAAAGTCGACAATATCTGACGGCCGTAAAAAGCAGCAAGGCCAGGCCAAATGTCATGGAATGGGGGGTCAGCATCGCGCGCGTTGTGTCACGTCGAGAAGCTGGAGAGGACGCATGTGTCACGAAGAGCCTCCGGGGATTACGCAAGCGCCTTCTATTTTCCTTTGCCTGCCCCGTTCACAGAGCCCATTTCTTCTGCATATGCCCCCACCTGTTCTGGTCTCTGTCAAGTGTTTTTCCTTGGTGCACGCTCCCCGCTCTTTCCTCTAAAATTTCCTGAAGACGACCGCCCACGACGACTGGCAACCTCTGCGCCGAATATTCCCGAAGCAAGGCCGAGGCCAGGCACAGATATTATTACGCGGGAAGGAAGCCGGTGTAAAGAGTAAAACTCTGGCCAGAGTGTAGGTGTCAACGCGTTGGGGCTAAAAAAAAACGGTTACAAGTTGGCCCATTGACGTGACTTCCGGATTTCTGAAAACTGGGGTGGAAACAGAGATAGGGAATGTCAGTACCTGCGATGCCGATCACATTTCTCATGAGAAGGCCGACCGATTCAAGTTGGTGGGGAACACGGGAGGCGTGTTCAAGACCGAGGGAAAATGACAAGATCGAGGGTAGTATCTGATAAGATGATGAAACCTCAAAACTGTCAGTGGCGACAAAAGGGGAAAAAGGCGCTACGATCCCCATTCGCGATAGTTGCACATTGTGCATCAGGTCCTTGGACTCCTACTTGACAGTTCTGACAGCTCTGGTGCGCCGAACAACAATAATGGTGGCGGTCAAACTGGCTCTTTGCAACCTACTGAATAACTTGGTTTAGAAATGGTAAGACTCGGATCCCTTCGAGAAGACGAATCAAGGGGAAAAAAATAGGGTGGGTAAAGTCGCCCCATCATGCATCATGCGTCATGCACGTCATGACTCAAGTCGTCGCAGGAGTTGTCACTTCGAGTCGCCTTAGCTTATCCACTGCACTCTACACTGACACAAGGTACTAAGAATCGCAAGTAACAAAGTATAGCTCGAGTCGATTCCTAAGAAAAAAGCCTTTTTGCCTCTACGTTATAGTCGCTTGCCATAAAGTCCAGAGGAATCGCCTTTGGTCCAAGACGGATCTGACGTGGCCTCTATACAATGCATATTGACCTCAAAAAGGGGGGTATTTTTCTCTCATCCAAACCCTCCTTCACGAGGTCTTTGTTGCGATACTCATGCTTCCCGCACTGATAGGCGGCAAGCGATTTCCCATCGCCGGTGAAGTCCTAGGCGGCGTCCGCTCCACATTTCAATTGGGGGTGCTTCCATCGACGCGCGGTTTTTGCCGCGCATGGGCTGTCTACAACAACCGGACCGACAATTTACGACAGAAAGGACACGTACTGTCCAAGCTTCTCAGTACTGACTCGACATCGAGTGAGAGTATTTGGTTTGTGCCATACGAAATTCTCCGTATCGTCCTTCCCAGCGACATCTTGTTGTCAGGTGTCAGTTCTTTGCAGCACAGCAGCCCTGATCAGACCCCTCTCATTACACAGTATCATGAAGGTGTGAGTACTATGTGTGGTTCCGTACCACCCAATGTACTGCGTTATCTCGGAAGTTCTAGTCTGATCAGCTCGTTCAAGGAGCTTGGACCCTACAGCTTCAATATCCAAGGCACTGGTGTTCCCTTAAACCCGACATATTGGAACAACAATACAACTGTGTGGGTCTCCATCCTCCTGTGACACGTTCTGTATAGCTGAGTGATGGCCCAAGTTATCTATTGACCAGTCTGCTGGTATCGACTTCCTTGTACAACCGCCTGCGTCATACAACGGGCTAGCGGGCTGCCGACGACGTGTGGGAGTTCCTGCGAATCTGGTTTCGAGTCGCCGAGTCCCGATCCTGTAAGTAAGCGACTTTCCCGGGATTTTGGTATCTGGGCATAATCATGCAATGGATGCCATGGCCCTTCATTCCCTGCGCGGCTTCTGTCAAGTGGCTGTATTATCCCTAGCATTAGCAGCGGGCGTCTAAAGATGTTTATTGCCTACGGAATAATAGAGAACGACACGATCACCGGAGTACTGTACCCGTCAATCTGAGGGTACTCGAGGTTGGCGACTGACCCACAACACGACGCTCGAACATATCTTTCTGGCCGAAATGCTACTCATGGTCCGGACCCACTCGAGACCAGATTTCACCGTATCCTGGTTATATCAAAGACACGGGGGACCCTTCCACCCTCTTGTCCCTGACTCGGGTCTGTTTTTTTTGAAAAAATAAATAAATCCAGATTTATATCCCGCGGCATGTAATGGAGACGCAGACTGCCGCGCGGAAGTTACTCGGTAATGGACGGATTAAATAAGCTCAAGTGTAAATTGATTGGGTCGTAGAGTGTGCCCGGGTGGTCAAAAGAGGAGTTACCTCTCGTCATTATGCATGCAACGTGGGGGTAGGTGGGTTCAACCGGGGTCAGAGACAAGCACACCAGGGTCAGGGGGGTCACTATAAGCGAGGCGGGGTACCGTATTTCTTCCCGGCGCAGAGGGTTCGAAGGGGAAGGGTCTGCCGTTCTCGTAAAGTCTGACGCTGAGGCGGTCTTCCTCGTACTAATTGGGGTACTTGGATGATCGATGACCCTGGCTCGGTTATCTTAAGATGCGATAACATCTCCCGAATACTGCTAAGCTCTTTCAATAAATTATTTATCCCGACATTCACGTTCTTGAAGACCTGCTTGTGGTATGGCGTATCCTGGCTTGCCCCGAGCTGCCGTAGCTAACTAACTAATTACCTCAACGGACCAACTTGTCTTATTAGGAAATGCGTTTCTCGTTCAAAGCCTTCTGTGTGACGTCATGATATGATCCATGTGAAGTACACAGCTTCAAGAACCCGGCATCGCGAGATATTATTGTTCTAATGATTCCTATGCTCTACTGATTCCTCTTGTTCTGGTCTATGTCTTACCTTGAGGCGACAATACGTGAGATTGCTTCTCTTCGATGCAGTCTATGTATCGGGAAAGATTCGCAAATTTGGATGATGACACTAGAATGATGTATGAAAGATACGTGTGGCGCGTGAAATACGAAGGCAAGAAGACACAACGAGAGAAAAGGGTGAGCATATAAAGAAGGATAACAACTACATGACTAGTTGTCGATTTTGTCGACTACCTTGCTTGGGGCACTTGATGTAGGTTTGGGGTGTACGGTACTGAAGCGCGGTGTTTGGGGAGGACAGAAAGGAGGACTGACGTCGTTTCGTTGGTGTCACAAGTGTGATGTTGATGGCTTTGTTTTCCCGCGTCCAATACCGTACGTATATATGGATATCTCAGAAGAAAACAGGGAACTATTTGTACTAAGAAAGAACGTATGTAACGCACTGTGGGCAAAAAATTGAACTGCTTCAAGAGCAGTCGGGGACTGGAAAAGGCGATTAATGATGCGATAATAGGGTGAAGTTTGTACTTATGTTCTAGCTGTTTTCTTATTTTTTTTCTCCAGCTCACAAGGATGCTCACAATCTTGGCGTGCTTCATTGTGACATCAGCCCAGGTAATATTCTAATCACAGAGAATACCGATTCCAAAGGCAAAGTCACCAATGGCGGTGGACTCCTCATCGATTGGGACTTGTGCAAAGTCTCCCATGACAAATTCACTGAAGACAGCGATGAACAACGGCCCAGCCGTACCGTACATCATACGTTTTGTGATCATGTGAATTAACATGGAGACTAAATCCTCAAGGTACATGGCTGTTCATGGCTGCGGAGTTCGTCTTCAACTCCAAAGTCCAGCATTCGTTTGTTCATGATCTTGAGTCCACTTTCTACGTCCTCCTTTGGTAATCCACCCATTACCACCCATCCAAGTGGGGAGAAAAGGGACTTGCTGCCTTACATGCATTGACCAGCGTCGAAGTTCAGGTAGACAACTTGGATTCACCCAAGATGGGATTCATGGCAGCTCCCCACTTGCTAAGATGTCTCGACTTCCCTGGTCCTAGTCCTAACACGCACTCTCCCCTTGGTGGATTAATACGTTCCTTCGCCAACGTGTTCTTTCCAAAGTACACCATGTCCCCTTTGACTGGTCTGTGGAGCACAGAGCCCATCGAGGAGCCGGTGTTTACAATCACGCACGAACAGGTCATACATCTTTTCTCGGTTGCACTAGAAAGGGTGGACGAATGGCCATCCTCAGACAGTTCAACAAAGATTGCCGTTGGTCCTCTAATAGTAAACCCACCGCGCCGCAGCTCAAAAAGGTCGAGAGAAGAGAGCGAGAGGGTTAGCAGTGTTGCCAGCTCCAAAAGACAGCTAAATTCGGGTTCACGCGTATAATAGGCCTTCTTTCAGTAATTGACTTGTTTCTATTTCGCATAGCTTTAGGTGTTATATGGTTATGTATCTGACCGACTCAGGACTCCGGTCTCCCACATCGCATTGCCGAGATTCACTGAAGGCTTACCTACCCTATGGGTATCATATTTCTACACTTTCGTTCACCTTCGTTCACGACTTTCGGAATAGAAGAATTTCCCCTTGTGCTTTACAGACCTCAGAAGATTTCGATGTAGACGACCTGACCGAGGAATGAAGTCGCCATCAGGTGAGAGTCCTGAGTAGTACGCACCCCTTAAGCGATGTTACTCATGGATCATTGACTCTAATCGTCGCACTATACACTTTTATAGGACACCCTCATCGCCGACTAATCTTGCTAGTGGCAAGCAATATTTAAAGCATGATGGCCAAAGGTGAGCGTAAATACGATTTGGATAACATTCGAGATTTAACGTGCACAAAGACATGTAGGAAGGTGGTTTCAAGAGAATACATTCATGAGAGATTATAATTACGATCTAATGTATACACAGGGACAGGGTTGAGATAATCTGAGTACGGGATACACTAAACGACTTCCGTAGCAAATGACCGCACAAGGCACAAAATGGAAGTACACGAGGGAACGTGAGGTGACGGCAAAATCACGCAGTAAACATAGACAACCCGTCCAAGTAGTTTGAGATAATCATGTTTGAGCGTAAGACCATCAGCGATATCCTTGAAACATAATTCCGTATGTATTTCGGTTGTGGTTGTAAACAAGGATCATGGACTTGTAGCATGTTTCTCTTAGAATGGTATACGCTAGATCATTGACCCGCGCTCTCCGTAACTACTCTCCACGTTCCCCTGTTTCCTTCGGATCGATCTCCGTCAAATTACTCACTATCCGAACAATGTCCGATGCTGGCAAGATCAAGTCTGACGACGAATGGCGCGCGGTCCTCTCCCCAGAGCAAGTATGTTCGTCCCACCAATCTATGCAATCAGCGCTACTACAGCACATGTGTACAGTTCAGAGTGCTCCGTTTGAAGGGTACCGAACGTCCTGGGACGGGAGAGTACGAGCACAGCAAAGCCACGGGCGTGTACGCCTGCGCAGCTTGCAGCACCCCACTCTACACGAGTAATACCAAGTTCGACAGCGGCTGCGGCTGGCCAGCTTTCTACGACGGTGAGACGAATTTTTCCGAGGCTTGTTACAACTGTTCATCAAGCTGTCCCAGCCATCCCCGGTGCTGTATCCCGCCACGAGGATCTGTCTTTGGGCACGGCCCGCACTGAGATCACCTGTACCGCTTGTGGGGGCCACCTGGGGCATGTATTCAAGGGAGAGGGATACAAAACGCCAAGTACGTAGCATTCTTCATATCATTCTTTCTGTTGTCGAGACACTGACCCAATCATCTAATGCAGCTGACGAGCGGCACTGTGTGAACTCTATCTCCCTTAGTTTCGCTGCTGGTAATAAATAAATAGTGTACGGCTCCCCGCGGTGAAACCCCATTGCTTTCGCATGGAAACTGCCATATGATGGGAATAAAACACTAGTGAGGCATGAGGAGGGGATTTTTAGCGCGACTCGCCCAGCGTGGCACCGTGGTACGTGACTAGGTAGGTGTAATTCAAGTCAGCACAAATATAGTCCCAAGCTTTTGATACATGGGCAGGCAGACTTTCTGCCACGCCCTTCGGACACCTATAATGGATAGACTCGTCCCAAATCTCTTCATCCTCTAATTTGTTGCTTTGGGTTTCTTCAGCTCTTTCGTTTTCTGGGCCAATACTCTCGTCTCTCGGAACCAGCCCAGCAGCCTCCATTTCCTTTTCCCACCCAGGGGGAACGTTAGGCTTTAGAAGTGTGGATACGAGCTCCTGTAGTAGCATGCCTGGTAACCTCGATTCGGGTTCCAGTATGTGGGATTCGCAAATATTAGCCCACCAATAGCCACAAGCGCCGATCCGTCGAGTGTCTTGTACATGTCTGTGGGCCCTTTCGAGGAGGCTCCTTCCCCCTCGCGCTCTGTACTCTCACTTTCGTGGCAATCTTCTCTCTTGGCGTCTCCGCTGTCTTCACCATCCACGACGAACGGGTGGTCCCTGCTACTACCAGTTCTTACCTTCTGTCGATCCTCGGCTTTGCGTAGCCCATTCTCGCAGCCATACACGGGCGGTCGTTCTAGCAGCAGCCCTCGCGCGGCATAATACTGGCATGCAAAGTAGTTCACGCACTTCAACAGGTCCTAAACCCACGAGTGGAAAATTAACTGAGGCAACCACCGTGAAGAAAGAAAAAAAGCGTTCACACTGAGGAAGGCACAGACCAGCCCTTCTCTCGTGCCGCGTTGGCGCTGCCAGGAACGTTTCCAGAATCCCTCAGGAACTCAAGGTCGTGCTCCAGGCTTCGCCTTTTTCTGCAACTGCTCCTACGAGGCTTCACGCTCCGTGGCTCGTCCTCGGAAACGTCTGGCCCAAAAGATACCGTTTCAATACAACTATCCGTGGCCGGACGCTTCGGGACCACGCCTGACCCAAGAGCGTCTCGTGCAACACGATTGCCACGTGCGTCGTGTCCCGCCTTGCGCGTCCGAGAGTGATTTCTCTGGGGGGGAGTGTAAATCGACACTTGTAGATCGACACGTCTTCCGTCTTGATGCAAGCGAAGTGTAGCGTAATCTTGTACCGTGCTTCGACGTTTAGTACGTTTCGTGGTCGAGGTCGACATCTCCGATCGTACGGTCCGGATACGGTCCGGGGTCGATTAAGTCCGCGGACCTACCTCTGCCCTAACGGAATTCCTCAGAGTCAGTATCTAGGCCATATCCTAGATATATGGGTGCTCACTTCTTGACAGGAATCGTGCATCAACCATTCGTTTATCCGTCGTCGAGGGTGCAAGCAACAACAACAACAGCAGCAGGCAGAAGAAGGCCCTAGTAACGCGTCAGGGTGGAAACTAGGAAAATACAAACGAAGGGGCGCATGGTGGAACGACTAGTGCGTCTTCTGGGGAGGTATGTGTGTTGTTGGCCCTGCCATTTCTTTCAGGCCCTGACCTGTGACTCGAGGTTGCCCCCGACTCTGATCGTCTTGATAGCGAGGAGGAGCCTCCAGTGGGGAAGAAACGCAAGGTATTAAAAGTAACTCTGGAGAATCAAAAGCCAGCAGCCAAGGAGAAGGCGAAGAAACAGGATGGCGATGACTACGAGGTTGATGAGTATGACGCCTATAGTGCCTTGTCAAGATCTCTGTGGATGAACAAGTCGGGCAACTCCAAGCCACCCGTTGGGAGCCTCGAGAGGTGCGCGAAATGCTCAAAGCAATTTACTGTGGTGCGCATTTCGGCGGCTGTTCCCCCACCTTCTTACTTACATTTAGATGAAGACGAAATACACGATTGCTGCGAGTCCTCTTCCGGGCTATCTCTGTCACCCCTGCACCAAGGCCTCTGGGGCTGATCCGTTCAAAAAACCTGCTGCACCGCACAAGCGCAAGACCGCTGCTGAAAAGCGCGTCGTTACCAACCTCCAAGAGAGGAAATTCCCCACCCTCGTCTCGTCCTGTATCAAGGTGTGTATATCTTGACCATGTCCATTGATATCCGTTCATGGTTTCCTTACAGGTCATATCCAAGCACATTAACGACGTCGAGGCATTTGGGGACATTGGTTCTGTCAACCTGGACAGAATTGTCCACGTTCTATGTCGAAATATATCCTTGTAAGGCCGTGCTATCCCCCCTCCTTGACTTGTTCAGTTCACCAACACAAATTCGCAGAACTCCAGAGAACCCTACTCTTTTCTACGATATAAGGACCACTAGCCTCGGTATCTACGATGACACCAAGCTTGAGCCACCTGCGCTCGCTACCCTCGCTCTCCTCAACCCAAACCTCACCCCACTCCGGATCGACTACTGTGGCCACCTTCACGACGCTGTTCTCAATTCTTGGTCCATGTCGCTTCCCCCGCTCACGCGTCTCGAACTCCTCGGACCTTTCCTGGTCCGCGTGTCCGCCTGGATCTCCTTCTTCCAGTCCCACAGTGAACTCAAGGGCCTCCTGCTCCACCAGAGCCCCGATTTGATCTCGGGTCCACGTCCGCACTGGCCAGGCACTGTCCCGACATCCGACATCACAGAGCTCCGCCTGAAAGAAATCGGCAAACTTGACGACATGTTCCTCCCTCACATATCCTCCTTCCGGCACCTGGAACAGCTCGACCTCTATGCTCCGAGCGCCTCCTGCTCCGAGGACGGGCTTCTCGGCGTGCGGCGCGCAACTCACGCACCTCGACTTGTCCGGTCACGAGGAGCTCGGCGATGACTTTTTGCAGAACGGGATATGCGCGCACGCGCCATGCCTGGTCTCTCTCAGGCCGGACAGCCGGCCCACGCTGACGGACGAGGGCGTCGCCGCGTTCTTCCGCACCTGGAATCCCGCCGCGCTCAGCACGCTGAGTCTCGCGCGTGCGCACTACGTCGGCGCCAGAGCGCTACCTGCGCTCCTTGAGTGCTTGCGCGGGACGCTGTCGGCGCTGAACATCAACTCGTGGCGCGAGATGACGGCGGACGTGTTGGCGAACATCGTGAGCGCCCGCGAGCTACGCACGCTCGACGTCGGGTGGAACAGGGCCGTGGACGACTTTGTCATCGAGGCGATTTTGAACGGCTGCCCCAGGCTGGAGGAGATCAAGTGCTGGGGCTGTAACCGGGTCACGTTGGACTGTCCCTGGAAGGTGCGTTTTTCTTTTTTTTATGTCAGATACGTCCCAGATGAGCTGATGGTTTTTGTCCTTTTTCTTCTTGCTAGTCGAATGCAAGTCTCGTCGGGGTAGAGACCTATGTATATGTTTCTGCGTATTGAATGGCTTGTCTCTGGTCCTTCTACTTTACCGCACCCATTGAATATAACATTGTCCGTTCGAGACACTCGACATCCTTTGGCGTGCGGATACTCGTTCGTTCTAACATGGACTCGACTCAATTATTTGCCCAGACGTGAGCCCAGGCGGTGAAGCACTACGAGCAGAGGACCGAGTCTGGAAGGTAGGACAACATGGGTGACTTAATTTGTAGGCGCAGGGACCTCCGGCGAATGGAACCTTTTTCACTTTCTTCGTGTCCGAGTCGTCGACAGTGACGATCATTGTTGTCTTGCCAAAAATAAATATGCAGAGTCTGGCCTGGTTTGGTTTGGTATATTCTACTGTAACTTGTCTGGACCAGCAATCAGCATTTCGGTGAAAAAACCGAGAGAAAAAGTCCAACTTAGACATAAAATCTACGCAACTAAGTCAGACTGAGGGACTAGGGCTGGTCCAGGTAGTGGGTCACTATCAATAGACACACAGGTCAATGGAAAATTATGCATGAATTCAAGGACATTTTCCTGTGGTCCAAATCTTGTACAGTGGCCATAATGGATAGGACAGTGTTTTGGGGGGTTAGGGTGTTAGAGTGTTAGAGTGGGTGTGCGGTTCGAGGGTCTAAATGGCCATGCGCTATCTGATCCAATGATGCCGTCCAACCAACCCTCACTCCGACGGATCACGGCTGTCAAGTGTGTTGTCCAGGGCCGGGAACAGAAACCTTTGTAACCGGGCGCGAGAGGGGGGAACAGAAGACATACCCCCGCTGTTACTGTAAATCGTTGGCCGCTGCTGGCGCCTGATGAGACGGAGACGGCTCGGGCCGTTAGCCGGGAATATGCCACGAAAGTCGAAGGACGCGACTCAACTCAGGCTCGCGACTCTGAGACTGTCATGCTCCCCCGCCATCTACGCCGTGCCATTCCCGCACCAACCCCCCTCCGCATAGCCGCCTCCGCAGCGAATGCCCACCGCTCCCATGCGCTCGCCGCGCTGCGCTACCGCCCCGCCGCAGGCGCCGTGGCCTCCTTCCATTCCTCCTCCCGCCGGAGTGACGAGCTGCCGAAGTCGCCCTTCCAGACGTTCGTAGACGTGCTGAGGGACGAGCTGCGGAAAAATCGGGAGCTGCAGGAAAACGTGAAGCAGCTCCAGGGTGACGTGGACAAGCTCCAGGACTCGGAGGCGATGAGAAAGGCGAGGGCCGCGTACGAGCGGGCCAGGGTGCGTTCTCGTCTCCTTCCGGTTGGGGGTCTCTGAAATGGACTGATATTTTCTGCCAGCTCACCTCGAGCATCAAAGAGAACCCGCGGCTTCGGGCTGCCGCTGAGGAGCTCAAAAAACGCGGCGTTAAAGTCGGCGACGCGGTCACCGAGGCGCTCAAGACGATGGAGGAGAGCGAAGTCGCCCGTGCGGTACGCGTTTTTTTCTTTCTTTCTTTCTTTCTTTCTCCTAGCCGCCGTTGTCCAGTTTCTCACATAATGGTTCTATGTAGATATCCAGGGCGACCGCAGCCGTCTCTTCCACTATTGCCACTACGACGGAGCCCATTCGCAACACCGCCGCGTACAAGACTCTCGCGGAGACGCTCGTCGACGCACTCGACGATTCTGGCACCGCTAAACATGCCGGTTTCGAGGAAAAAGAGGCGCGGAGGGCACGACGACAGCTGCGCCTTGCCAAGGCGGGCAAAGAGGGCCGCATCAAGGCGCGCGTCGTCGCCAACCCCGAGTACGTGTTTTTTTTTTTAAAATCTTTCTCCTCGAGCGGTCGTGTCGTACGTAGCTTTTAACCACGTCTCAACGCAGCGCGGGCGAGGCGCTCGTCTTGCACGCCTCGTCGCCGCGCCAGGAGCGCTGGCAGCAGCTCAAGGAGACGAACCCGGTTTTGCGCAAGTTCGCCGCGCTGCACGGGGCGTACCAGGACTCGGAGAACCCGGTCGTGCTGTCGCTCCGCTCGGTCACGTCGACCGTCGCGTCCTGGTTTGACGAGAACGAGACAGCGCGCGTGCTGCGGAGCATGAAGACGCTCGACCCCGGCTTCACGATGGAGGCGTTCGAGCGCGAGCTGCGGGAGTACATCGTCCCGGAGGTCGTGGACGCGTACCTGAGCGCGGACAACGAGGCTCTCAAGTCGTGGTGCTCCGAAGCGGTGCGTAAACCCCCCCCCCCCTCCCCTCCCCAGACGCGTGTGTTTTGTGTGTTTGTATTGTAAAATGTTGAATCGTTCGCCTAGACGTACAACGTGCTCTGGGCGACGATGGAGCAGTACTTGCGCCAGGGCCTTCAGCCCGACTCAAAGGTGCTCGACATCCGGCAGGTGGACGTGAGCACGGGCCGCTTCCTCGAGGACAACACCCCCGTGTTCGTGATCACATTCACGACGCAGGAGGTCCTCCTGTTCCGCGACCGCAAGACGCGCGAGGTCGTCGTCGGCGCCGAGGACCGCGTCGAGCAGTGCAACTATGCGGCCGTCATCACGCGCGTGGAGGACGAGCTCGAGAACGAGCTTACGGGAGGTTGGAAGGTTATCGAGGTGCGTTTTTTTTTTCTTGTTTGTGTCCGTTGCGAAGAGCGCAATTGGTGACGGGGGCTAATACAGATGGCTCGTCGGTCGGGGCGCGCATATCTATAATTTGGCTCGCCACCCTCCTGCTCCATACCCTGTCGGACGACCGCTACTGTGGAGCAACTCCACCCTTCCCTCCAAAATTGCATTCGTCTCGTCATCACACTTTGTTATTCTGTTGCAAGCACGCATCACAGTCTCTTGCTATCGTCAACACATTGCCGCCGCCACCGCCACTGCCACCGCCACCATCACAACCACCACTCGGAAAAAAAAATATGTATATGCATATATTAATTCCTATTAGACTTTGCACAAACGATAGATCTGAGCGCGACTTTTTCCGTGTTTGCCAATTCCATCAACAAATAATACGGTAAAAATTATACCGCACACTTTTTTCGAAGAAACAAAAATCAAATACTAACCTGCAAAATGAGAACGATGAGTGTGGAGGGAAGAGAATTGGGAGTAACGGGAACGTACGGGTCATATTGGGATATATATTGGTACTTGGCTTGTCTATCTATGAACTCTTGAGCTTTGAGCGGCGGTCCTCGATGTCCTGCCGAGTCATGCGGGTGCCGAGGATGACGTCCCAATGGACGAACCAAGGCTGAGAAAAATTAGACTTGATGCCGATTATCTGGTGGTGGATATCGTGGTAGTCGGCCGTGTTTCCGCTAAACAACTGGAGCGGGTCGAACGGGAGGCGGTACCCGCAGTGGTCGTCGACGGTCTTGCAGGTCGAGAGGGAGAAGAAGAGGGCGGCCTGTCGGACGGAGAGCTGCGCGACGGCCTCGGCGAGCACGGCGCCGAGCGAGTCGAGCAGGAAGCCCTCGACGGGGTGGTTGTAGAGCGCGCCAAAGGCGTACGGCACGTAGAGCCGGTGGTGCACCGAGTGGAGGTGCTTGTAGAGGAACTTGTTGATGTGCATCGCGCGATGGAGGAAGTACTGCCAGGTGTCGAGCACGACCCTGCGGGAGGAGGAGATGTGAATGTCAGCGACGGGTACGGATACCAGTGGGGAGGGAACACGTACATAGCGAGGATGAGCTGCGCGGCGGGGATCAAGTACCAATAGAGGAGATAGACGAGGCGCGGCGACGCGTCTCTGAAGAGGCCGAGGAGAGGATACGCCTGCTCGTCTGAGGGGGAGAGGAAGAGCACGCCGAGGGTGGAAGACAAGGCGCGGGCGACGGCGCGCATCGCCGCGGGATGGTCCGGGTGTTCCGGCGCCTCGGACAGCCAGACGTAGCCGAGGGCGGTCTGGAGCGCCTGCTGGAAGACGACGGCGCGAAAGACCTCAGAACGGGTCGCGCGGTTGCGGGAGGAGACCTCCGCAGAGTCATGTATGCGGTAGCGGTCGAGCCACGCCCAGTTGGAGACGTCGAAGAGATGGAAGAGAGCGGCGGTGAACCAGTATGCGAGGATGGGGAGGATCACGGCGAGGAGAGGGTCAGAGATACCGGGGACGAGTGTGTGTGCATGGGAGTAAAAAAAAGGGTGGGAGTGGAATATGGGGTGGTCATGGGGAGCAGTAGTGTTGGGCGACATGCTCGTATTTGCAGAGCAGTGCGATGGCGCTTACTGAAATTAGTACTTTAATTTTGGCACTAAAACATGTCTCTTTATGGGGAAATAAATAAATAAAACATGATATATGGAGTATCTGTCGTCATCTTGCATCTTACTACTGACGATCACAACTACGAGATGTCTCGTTGGATCCCTCTCGAAAGTAACCCCGAGGTATCGTACGGTTACTAGCCATAGGATTAATTCGATTTATCGATGACCCGCTCTAATTAGCTCTTTAACGACGTCTGTCATTTCTGTATTTATAGCCATCTCACACTCAAAGATTCGTCTAGTGGGCACACAAAGTCGGTCTAGTCGAATCCGATGCAGAGTTCGTAGACGTATATGGCCTGGACAAAGATGTGCGTACGCATTGCATCAATGTTCCATAGCTGACATGGTCCCTATCCACCAGCTACTCGATCTCGTCCCCCAGCCGGTCAAGGCGGTCATCTTGCTTTTCCCGATCCGCGGTAAACTCGGAGAACTCGAAGAAGCCGAAGAGATCAATCAGGTGCCGGTCGATCCGACAGTGCTCTGGATCAAGCAGACCGTACGTCTCGTCCGTCCTCTCCTGGTACAGCCCGACGTATTTGAGGGCAGATCAGCAATGCGTGTGGCACGATTGGCCTGCTGCATGCCCTGACAAACGTACGGTCGACTAGATACACCCACAGTATCGTCAGATAAGATTGATGCTCCGTTTGTAGGCCCAAGTCGTATTTGAGCCCGGAAGCCCGATCACTAAGTTCATCGATGCTTGTCAATGTAGGTATCTTGCTCTACGTCCCAAGTAGACTCGAGCGTCTGACGGCCCTCGACAGATAAGACGCCGCAGGAGCGTGCTGAATTCCTCGAATCAACAAAGATTTTTGCAGACATTCATGCTGCCGCTGCGGCCGAGGGACAGAGTGCCCCCCCTACTGACCTAGATGATATAGACTTGCACTTTACCTGTTTCGTACAGGCCCCCGAAGCATCCGCGCGTGAGGCAGAGGTCGAGACAGACGAGCGGCGTCTCATCGAATTAGATGGTCGCAGAGCTGGGCCCGTCGATCGGGGTGAGTCGACGGATCTGCTAAAGGTACGTGCTGCTTGTCACTGTCTCCTCTCTCGTATACAACTACAACTGTGTATTTTAGGACGTGGCCAAATACGTTAAAGAGCAGATCATCCCCAAGGCACAAAGTTCGGAATCCAGATTCAGTCTTATCGCGCTGGCTGGTAAGCCACTTTTGACGGACGAGTAAAGAGGCAATTGAGAGTGTTGTACGTTATTACGATATCATACTATCATGTGATAGCTTGGTGGCCGTCGCGTCGCGACTTTTGGATAAAAAAGGAAAATACGAAAAGTGAGACGATTTTTTTGGTGTCGCGCGTGCGAGTGTGCATATACCCTGTGTCCTCGTCCTTTTGGTCCTTCACCTTCTTAACCAGAGATCAAATGCCTTCTGGTACCACCCAAGACTCTTCATACCACGTCGTCATCGTCGGTGCTGGCATCGCAGGCTCTGCACTCGCTCATGCACTCTCCGCCGCCGCATCTACCTCTCGCACCGCACCACTCCGCATAGCCCTCCTCGAGCGCTCCCTTGCAGAGCCCGACCGCATCGTCGGCGAGCTCCTCCAACCGGGCGGCGTCGCTGCTCTGCGCACCCTGGGCCTCGGCGCCTGTCTCGACGCCATCGACGCGATTCCCGTGCACGGCTACGCCGTCCTCGACGCGGGCGAGACGGTGCACATTCCGTACCCCGCGCACGCCGAGGGCCGCTCCTTCCACCACGGGCGCTTCGTCCAGAAGTTGCGCGCGCACGCCAGCGCCGCCCCTGGCGTCGACGTCCTCGAGGCCACCGTCACGGACCTGATCGAGTGCTCGCTCACACACCGCGTGCTCGGCGTCCAGGCGCGCCGGGAGGGCGCCGAGCGCAAGGAGGCGTTCTACGCTGACCTCGTCGTCGTCGCCGACGGGTGCTTCTCCAACTTCCGCGGCACGGTCATGGGCGCCAGCGCGAAGTGCAAGCCCGTCGTGCGCGGGAACTTTGTTGGTGCTGTCCTCGAAGACGTCGTTCTCCCGATCCCGCAGCACGGTACCGTTGCGCTCGTCAAGGGCCACGGCCCCGTGCTCCTATACCAGATCGGGCAGCACGATACCCGCATCCTCATCGACGTCAAGAACCCGCCCCCGGCCGACCTCAAGGTGAGAGAGCGCTGCGGCGCCGCGTTCAGCGCATGTCGTGTTTTTGTGCCATGCGTTACGCTCGGACGCCCTCACTGACTGCGGACTCCAGAACCACATCCTCACGCAGGTCGTCCCGCAACTGCCCGCGTCGCTGCACGTGCCGATCCACACCGCGCTCTCGAAGGACCGTCTCCGGCGCATGCCCAACTCGTTCCTCCCGCCCGTCGAGCAGGGCGGCCCGCACGCCAAGGAGGGCGTCATCCTCCTCGGCGACGCGTGGAACATGCGGCACCCGCTCACGGGTGGCGGCATGACCGTCGCCCTCTCCGACGTCGTGCTCCTCGCGCCGATGCTCGCCGCCGTGCCGGACCTCGCTGACTGGCACGCCGTCGCGGAGGTGCTCCACCGCTGGCATTGGGCGCGCAAGCCGCTCGCGGCGACGATTAACATCCTCAGCATCGCGCTGTACGACCTCTTTGGTGCAGACGGTACGTCGCCGTTTTTTACGCCTCACACACACACACACGCCCGCGTATTGACTCATGGGGGGAAACGGAAACAACAGACCAGTATCTCGCCGTTCTGCGAACCGGGTGCTTCAAGTACTTTGAGCTTGGTGGCGAATGCATTCGTGGACCGGTCTCGTTACTCTCGGGGTGAGTCTCTTTACTTTCTTTCTGGCACCCTTCCCTCGTGTAATGTCGAAAAAACACTAGTCTCGCACCAGATCCTGTTTTGCTCTTCGGCCATTTCTTCTCTGTGGCGGTGTACGCCGTCTGGGTCGTCTTTACGCATCCGCGGCGCGTGCATGCTTTGGACGATGAGAAGCCCAGGCTGGCCAGACCCACGCTCGTAGAATACCCGGCACTATGTGTTACCGCTGTGCGAGCCGTGAGTGTGCTTCTCAATCCATTTGTACCGCTCCTGACTCGTATTGATTTGTTTCGGGGCGATTTGCGTGGATTAGTTCTGGACGGCGATTGTGGTGTTTGCGCCATTGTTATGGACTGAGATCCGCTGGTGGTAGCACGTCTCGGCATGCTGAACGGATTATCGCTCGCTCATTGGATGGATGGGTCCATCATACCCGCGCTTCACCATACGTGTACCTATACGCAATCTAGACTAATATGATCGATACCTTTAGAATACATCTTCGCCCTTGGGATCTCAGCAGCATCAGAATAGCGTTTTGGATGAACAGTGTTCTTTTGGAGGAACTGCCCCGACCGAGTAAAGATGGTGTGATGTAAAAATCATGTTACAATTGTTCACCCCCCCGCAAAGCTCGACATGACAGTTCACGCGATCACGATCGGCCGGGATCACTCTTGCACAGGCTCTTCTGGGGGTGCACCCTGCTCCTGCCGGCGCTCCTTCCGCGTCGCCTGAACGACGTCATCCACACGCAACAGGACACGCGCCGCCTACAACAAAAAGCGGTCAGCAAACGCCCGACGGAAGGTAACTACTCTCGACCACTGCACTACGCACTTCGATGGCAGTTTTGAAGGTTTGAATCTTTACGGCCCAACGAAAATGGGGGCGTTCGTTACGTCAGGTGAGGTGCAACAGCGTGCGAGGTGAGGGAGGGACTAGACCTTGACGCTCGCAGACTCGTATAGTTTGTACGTCATCATGTCGACGATATCGCCCGTCTCGCCATCGATACCCCACGAATGCTCGCCGCTCGCGTGTTTCGCCTGTAGGTCGTGCGAAGCCATGATGGGGAGGTGACACGGTCAGGTAAAAGTAAAAACGCACTCGGAGCGCAGTGAGGGCGCGGATGGCATTCCCGCCTGCATTCTGCACGAGCGTGCGTGGGATGACCTCAAGCGCGTCGGCGACGGCGCGGAACGGGCCCGCCTCGACGCCGGTCACCGCGCGCGCACGTGCGTGCAGGCCAACCGAGATGGCCATTTCCACCGCACCGCCGCCCGGCACGAGCGTCGGGTTGAACACGACGTTGCGCGCGACGGACATCGCGTCCGCCAGGTTGCGATCGATCTCGTTCAGCACGTCTTTGGACGGCCCGCGCAGGAGGATGGTGCACGCCTTTGGAGTCGTGCATTCGGTCAGGAAGGTGAAGTACCTGGGAGGGAGAAGGCGTGTGAGGCTCGGTTTTTTTAGAGAGAGGGGAAAGAGGTCGTTTTTACTCGTCGCCGATCTTCTCGATGTTGAACAGGCCACAACGGGTCCCGATGTCCGATTCTCGTAAATCTTCTACGCGGTTCACAATCGTCGCCCCCACTGCGCGCGCGATGCGATTGTTGTCCGATTTGCGTACCCGGCGGAGCGCAGACACATTGGCTTTGGCCAGGAAGTATTGTGCGTAATCTGTTCGTCACCGGGCACTCAGTATTAGCGCACGGATCAACCCTCTTGGAAAAATCCATTCAGCAGACCTGAAATGCCCTTTTCTGTGATGACGAGATCGGGCTTGAATTCGAGGATGCGGTCGACTAATGCCTTTATTTGCTCCTCCTCGATTTGATTGATGCGCGCAAAGTCGGCCTCTTTCGATATTTCGATGTTGGTCTGACTCTCGCCTTTTTTATACTCGAGAGGACAGTCGAGCAGCACTATGCGCGGCTCGTGTATGCGGCGGCGCATCTGCGGGTGCACGATGTCCTTGTTCAACATGACGCCGGACAGGACCCGGCTATCCTCGATTTCTCCTCCTGGGACCTTTTCCACGCGAGCGTAACGCTTGATGTCGACGGTGCGCACACCAGCGTCATCTGCCGAAACGGTGCGCACGGCCTCAAGCGCGAGGCGGCACATCAGGTCGGACCAGCGAATGACGAATTTTGTGCCGATCGAGGTTTTGATGAGCGCGAGCATCTGAGCGTCGTCCTTTGTGTCGATCGGAATGGAGATCCGAGAGACGATCTCGAGCGCGGCTTGGAGCGCCTTGTTGTACGCCGAGATTATGACTACGGGATGGATGTCGCGCTCGAGTTGTGAAAGGGACTGTGCGAGAATCTCGCCGGCTACGCGACAGAGACGTCAATCCAGAAGATATATGAGTATGAACGAGTAGACAGGCGCACCTAAGACGATCACACTCGTCGTCCCATCCCCACACTCTTCGTCTTGTGTCCGACTCAGCTCGATCATATTTTTGGCTGCAGGGTGAGCAACGTCAATTTCGCGAAGAATCGCATTTCCATCGTTTGTGAGGCTAAATCACACAGCGATTAGTGAGGTCCAGAACGAAAGATCCAACTCACATAATGCCGCCCATAGGGTCGAGGATCATTTTGAGCATAGACTTGGGACCCAAACAGGTTCGAATCACATCGGCCACAGTCTATTATGAGATACGGTGTTCAATAACTGGTAATTCAATTCAATGGCATTTAAGGACGTACTTTTGCGGCGGTGATGTTCGATAACTGAGCCTTCCGTCCAGAATGTCGCTCGGGTGCGGCATCTGGATGTTACATTGCAGGTGAGTGGGTTATAGAATTCGTACAGACGATATTAGCCTCACTCATCACAAATACTGGGGTTTGACCTCCAAGAGACATCTTGGTATTGAGAGAGGGAGGAGGTGTGGTCAGGCCAAGGACAAGGCAAAAGGAAAATCGGAGATGCGGTCCGCTATCTCCGCCAGTATCGTGACCGCATAGCATGCCATGGCCCTCACAGCGAGGTGACAACTAATTAACTGTATACTGGTCTCATCATCCCAGGTGTGGACAGGTGAACCGGTGAAGAGCTTCAACCTTATGGTAGAAGTGGTACGCATCGTAAGAAAGAGGCAGAGGTTGTGCTGACTACGAGAGATTTATCATATCTATTTATCTAGGCACTCCTGTGTGGCATCCTCAGAGCAAACTTCCGATAGTAGGGTATACGTATCTTGACAAAACATGTGGTCGTACAGATGGTGTGATACACGCACATCAGGACAACAACCAAGAATATCATTAAAGCAAACGGTCATGGACATGTCATCAATAGACCTGACAGTAGATCCTAGAGCGAACGGGTCAGCGAAGCCAAGAGAGTTGGACGGACAATCGTACCTTTTCGGCACTCGTGTCGGAGAAGAACATCATGGGAGACTCGCCGTTGCCGAGAATAAGAGCGAACGAATGAGGGATTGAACGGAGTTCTTCGAATCCTTCGTACCACTCCTTGACGGAGGGCTTCGCGCCTTTGAGCACGATAACGTCCACCGGGGTACCGGCGACATCCTGCCTGCCATTTAGCGTCTGTACCTCCTGAGCGGTCTTCAAAGCAGCTCACCTTATCCTTGTTATAAAACCTGATCAAAGTATCCGTGATCTGGAAATACCGCCTCCGCCACGCGACGGACCCTGAGTTTTGCACCGTGACCCACCCGCTCAAGAGCAGGCTGTCCCCGGCCATCCGGCTCTCCCGGCGTCTCTCCGCGCCCGCGACGCGAGCCGCGTCCCTCCGCTGCATCGCCTTGCGCCTCAGCTCTTCTTCCACCTTTGCGGCCTCTTCGAGCCGGTGCACCTCCTCGAGCCTCTGCTCCTCAAGCTTCCTCGCGACATCCGCGCGCCTCTCGGCATCCCGCTGCCGCCGCTCGACCCGCTCGCGCACCCTCCTCTCCTCCTCCGCGCGCTCCTCCTCCGCTCGCGCGATCCGCGCCGCCGCCTTCCGCGCCAGGTCACGCTCCACCTGCGCATGCCGCGCGTGCTCTGCCTCCTCCGCCTTCCTCGCCTCTTCCTCGCGCCGCCATTTGATCCGCGCCTGCCGCGCAGCCTCCTCGCGCTGGGCGGCCCGGGCTTCCGCCTCGGAGGCTCGACGCGCGGCCTCGCGCAGTTCCGAGCGTGTCACGGGATCCCCGAAGTTCGGCGGTCCGCGCATGGAAAGGTAGGTGGCGGGCTCGGAGGCCGTGCGGGTCACGGGGCCCGGCGCAGTCGGCAGGGATTTCTCCCGGTTGGGGGCCTCGGACGACGGGCGTGCCATCTCGACGGACCGGATCTCGACGCGGGGGGCTGGTGTGTACGGCATCGCTTCGCGGATGGCGCTAGGGGTGAGATCATCGAGACGAGAGACGGACAAAGTGGCTTGTTGGCCCTGTGCGCCGAGCTGAGTGTGGCGATGCACACATTGTGATGGGTAGACGTACCTTGAACCAAGATTGTACGGTACGCGCTGCTGTGGATGTGCGCGCTGCGCAACGACCAAAGGGTTTCAGAATAACGGTGGGTATTTTAAAAAAGAGGAGAGTGCGCACCTCTGCGCAGGGCAGATGTGCCCTCTGGGATATAGGTGAATGTAGCAAAGCAGCTTACACCGTCGACGAATAGGCGTATGAAGGCAATGAATATGGACTGCTCTGACTGTGCGATGCGTTCCTTCAGTTCGGGCAACCCTTGCGAACCAGCCGCGAACAATTTCAATGTGGGTGACCACTGGAGACATGACTGATTAGACGACTGGCGTCGGCCCCTCCGGCCCTTGAACTCAGCGATAGACCAACCTTTCCATAAGTAAGAACAAGCCTATTTTGAGGAAATGAGTTAGTAGAAACAGCCGGGAGAGCGGGGTGAGAACGGACCAGTTAAGAGAACCCTGTTGGGTGACGCTCTGATATGCCGTCCGGATGTCGGGATCAGTGGATTCTGTACCTGTCATGTCGGAGTTACGAAATGTCATGGAGACCATGAGTGGAACAGTTGATTCGTCTTGTCGAGATGGAAAATATGAATATGTGAGAGGGGCGAGGAGGAGGTGTTGGGTGTAGGTTGGCCAGATGAAGGGTATCGGGATATTGTGGGCAAGTTTGATGACGCTTGCATCATTGTTCGGAGACTGTTCGGACATGGCCAATGCCACTGCGCAGCGTGGGCAACAGTCTCTACATACACGTACCCCTTGGCAACGACGGCCCAGAACACTATGGTAAGGTGTAGACAACGTGAGACGATACAATTATCAGTACATGTGTCCGTAGCCAGACCACCTTCCGGCAGCGGCAGCCACAAGCGCCAAGATATCTATCTTACCCGGAGGCCTACAAGTGATGTGAACACGTAAAACTATTCACGAAATCAGATTCAAAACCCGGGCCACTAGTTGTACGCTATTGTTGTTGGCAGGTTGCAATGAAGAGTGGCCAACAACTGAACAAAAAAGGTCCAAGATTGTATGACACCCTCTGCCGTCCTACTACGCAACGGCTGCCCACCTGGCGAATCGTTGAAGCCAACTGTCGCGTAAGCGTCCTTCCCTTCAGGAATCGATCGAACAATTCCCCATCACCCCTCCGACGGCCGTTTCAAAAGACGGTATTGATACCTTCATGCACCGTCATCCAAACACAGACACATCTGGACACTTAACACTCGGACATGTCCCAGGGAAAGTACATGTAGCTTAAGAGGATTTCGGAGACGCTGAGTGGATGGCGGTCGAGGACCTGCCTGGGCAGAGGGCCGGAGATGAAGCTGGAGCCCCGACGAGTCGAACGACACAGTTGGCATGCGGAAGGGAAGCAACGGGAAATTGTTGTAGTCTTCTTTCTTCTTTCTGTGTGGTCTTCTATGAAAGGACCCCCCAAACGTGGCGTCGGCGAGGAAATTGTTCCAGGCCGCACGACGAGGCGGACACAATTCTTATACCCTCCACGACCTGATCCCGACCGAACACAGTGTAAAAAAGTTTTCCCCACCGATGCGTGCGCACGGGCGGCCGGAAGTGAGGAGTTGAACTCTGCTAAAGATGGAGAGGGCTCAGAGGAGGGTCGATGTGTCGTAACGACCACGGGCCGCGGGCGAAGAGGACAGTTTCAAGCGTGGTGCGCAACCGAACACAACAACCTCAGGCTTCCCCCACATCCATATCAGTGAAGAATTAGACACCTAGTCAATGTGGATTCATTGCGGAGGCTTCCTGGGTCGTTAGCATCGCTTCCTGTTTGCCAGCCTCAGAACTCATTGAGTTCAATTTTTCTTTTTCATCCCCGCTAGCTACGGTCGCTACGCCCCTAAACACAAACACAATTGGCGGCGTATTTGGTTGACCTGCTTCGCTCTTCTCATATTTTTTTGACGCGTAGATATGTGGCCGTCCGCTTCGCTTCGCGCGCTTATATTTTTTGGTCATTGTCGGCATTCGTGCTGTAAAAGCAACAATGGACCTACACAACACAACCAATTGTACCTGGCACCGCCCGCCTTCTTTTCCACCATGGATCGAGTATAAAGTACTCTCCCTAAGGCCCTCTTGGGGCCTCATAATATTGTCCACCCCCCACCCACTAGAACCTATTCCCCTCGTTCAGTTTTGTATACCCAAAAAAACATAAAATAACACCATGGCCGGCCCAATTGTCACGTACGCTGCAGCCTCACCTGATGAGCGGCCTCGGTAAGACTCTCGCTAGAACCGACGTGTCTCCCCGTGCTGATACACCGCCCCCAGTACTCCTTTCTTTGCTCAAAGACAGTCGTCCGCGACGAAATTTCTCGAGCGCCGTCTCGTACAAATCTGGAAGCGGGCAACCAACACCGTGCGCCGCAAAGAGCGCGCTTCCATACTACCTGATGGCTTCGTGCTCCTGAATGCCGCGGCTGCTCGTCGCCGAAGCATCTATATCAATCCCGCGTCTATTTGAAGCCTGGGCTTCTTAAAAACCCTTTCACGTTAAGGGCTGCTATCCTTTGCAAGGCTCTGCCTCGCTCTTTCGAACTTGTATCTATGCGGGAGGGGGCACCAGACATCGATCTTGTAGCATCTATCATACGCCGTACTTTGGCAAAGAACACGCTGTAGAGCTCTATTATTTTTTACTCCTTGTAGTCTATCCAACACATAATTCGTACTTACAACGATGATGTATTTTTACCACAGATACAAGCGACCTGGATTTGCGCCCAGCATGTGACCGAGGCAGAGCTGAAGGGGATGCGACTAAATGAAGAACCCCGTTCACCACAATCGTACGACGCTTGTTACAAACCACATACAACTAGCACAGTTAAACAATGACGCCTCCCATCACGTAGGGTCGGCACCCGACATTAACCGTTTGCTTGCATCAATTAGAGTCCTCAAGGATTGTGCGCAAGCGACCGTTCTGAGCCACCAGCGCATCCCGTTCGCGAACAATCGCGGTCATTTCGGGCAGTATCTGCGACAGGCCATGAAATTTGGGTATTCAGGACACCGCCGGCGGCACCCAACAGGCTGAAGTGTGCTCACCGAGAGTCCGCGACGCAACTCGCTTCCGTGGGCAGTGCCTTCTTGGCTGCTGTCAGGGGTGCGGCGGCTAATGATACGGGCAAGGTCCATTACAATCTACCCAGGTCAGGGCCATTGGCTCAGCAGCGAGTTGAGATCAACACAAAGCCCAACATACGGAATGACCACGACGTGTTGCGTCGACGCGGGTGTTGCCCTCAGGTACCTCGATTTCTGGCCGTAGTTGAGCGGGGCAAACGGCATCGGCGATCGAAATGAGCGATTCGTTGCGGGTGAGCGCCGCAGACTTGTTCCCCATCCGTCCTTGAGCGAGCAAGAATTGTCCCTTGTAGCTCTGCTCGCAAGGAAACGGTTAAATGGCAAGAATCTGGGCGTGTGACCTGACAAATCCGGAGGACGTACGGCCAACGTGACAGCTGCATTCGTCACTCTCTCACTCAGAGAAAGGCCCTTTGTGAATGCGGCACCGAATACGCTCAGGTTGGCGGGGTCGACACCCTTGGCTAACAATTCCCGGCGCCGCAAGGCATACCTACAACATAGGTGGCGTCAACTAGGGCGAGATGAGAGGGTGAACCCCCCACACCTCTCTCTAGTAGCCTCAGGGACGACAACATATTCTTTGAAGGGATCGAAAAACACGACACCCTCGTTGGCCTGCAAGATAAAATATGGTTAGAGGGGGACCTGTGAGCGTATCAGATAACGTACGAGCTGGATGAGCCGCCTAGGAACGTCCCTCTCTACGTGAGGCCCTAGCGGAACGAACGCGCTTTGATGCTGCCTCACTGCGCGACTTCAGTTCACCCTACGCGGTAGAGGGTGGAATGTGGTACATACTGAGGTCCAAGATGGCAGAGAGGGGAATACGGTCGCCTCCGTAATTACGGTCCTGGCAGAGTTCGCTCAACGCAAGGGAGACCCCTAAACAGGCCCTGTTAGCCATTACGCGCGACGAGAAGTAGAGACTATGCACAAACCACGCAGATAAGACCAAGAAGTCTTCCTCGGGGACGTAGTTCGTGCAGGTGAAGATTGGCTACAAGTTACGGGGTCGCGAGGGGCTTCGTTCGCCATGAGCATCGCGCGCTTTTGCTCTCTTTGCGGCAGGACTACCGTGACGGCCCAGCGCCAGATGCCGACCGCGATTGACTGAATCTGGGACATCAACATCTTTTCCAGGGCGACGCGCGACGCGACCCAGCAAAAGGCGATGATGCCACGAATATAAAGAAGGAACCACGATTCACTCTGCGGGCCGGCCGCGCAATCGACTTGGGCAGACGCGTTCTGAAGGCGACATATCGGGGTGGGTCGCGTGTTTGTAGGGTTAACGTTCATGAGGGAAGAAACGGTGGATTGAGAGATGGGAGAGAATGGGCTCGTGAGACAGCTCGCATATTTATTGTCGGCCACAAAAACGTTTGTGTGTCCGACATAGTTCGGGGGAACAAAGGAAATAGACACGAGTGTGAGCGCAAAGGAAAAGACCTAGGTCAGCTGAAATGCCACTGAACGTGAGCGACGTCTAATTCTCGGTTCCCGCCGAGACCAAATAGAACTCCCAGTCAAACCGATAGTACCCAAGAGAGTAGAAAACCAGGGTTGGACACCAGATAAGTTCCGAACGAGACGAAGGTGGCATACGGCAGTGTGCAAGCGCTCAAAGCGCTCAACTTGCAGTCATAGTGGCGTCTTTGAGTTAGCGCTCGTTTCAAAGGAAACATGCGGCCTTTTCCGACGCATTTCGGGCGCTGCGGGGTTTATACGTTTATGTGCCAGTGGCGCCCTTTGATCAAGGTCAAACGTGTCATGGGCGCTCTACTCTGTATGTTGGTCGTAAACTTTAAGGCCATTGTTCACTGGCAAGGACGAGTCACGGTGACGTTCCTCACTTGGATGTCGCGTTCTAAATGTGACGTTCCGCAACGGGTCGCACATTTCTGGCGTTAGAAGTGTTCATGTGTCTTGAGTGAGTCCAAGGGGCGCCTTTTTCTCGTGATCACCAATCTTTAATCTAATCATTGCAGCAACTAAAACCTTGTATGGACCGCAGCAGTATGATATTCTGTTTGTTTCTCTCAGCTGAGCACCATGGACCCTAATTCTATCCCTCACCAGCTGCCGCCGGTGCATCTTCTTGTGATTATAATTTGTAGCTTTCACTGACTTGTGGTCATCCATCTTCAGCGGCCCAGCTCTCACTCCTCTCCGCGTATGCCATCGCACAAACCCCGGTCTATTTGCAGGAATTTTGTCTATTATGGTGTGTGCAGAGATATGAATTGCCCTCGTGCGCATGTCCCGCACGGCGACATGGTACTACCGTCTCCCCTCGTACACTTTTCCTGATTCCTCACTCCGACTTGTGTCCTACTGTAGCTCGATCTAGTGGGCTACCTCGTGGAACGTAATGATTTCCCCCCAGAACTCCATTCGGTCAAACAACGTCTCACTCCTCCAAAGCCTGTGAGCTATTACACATGCTTTCTCCTGGTGTCTTACGATCTTAATTTGATACAGAATTTGTGCAGGAGGCAGCTCCCGTCAGATAGAATATGTCGCTTTTTCCTTCCCCGCCATTGTCCATGGGGCGAGAGATGCCTGCGCACGCATTTTTCAATCACCAACATCTACAGCTCCCTGCAGCAGCCCACAAAGGTGCAGAATTCCTTCGCTCTTCCACTGACCCCCACGACGGCTTCTCATGTAACACTCCCAGCGCGCCAAACCAAACGAGGCTGATGTAACCCCCCAAGTCGAATCCGATGCTCGCAGTCCTTGATCACTATAGTGTCGTTATGTATCACGGTGGGAGGCTGTAAAACGAGAGATAAGGGAGAGGAAAGGCGCAAGACGGCTTGTGTACTATGTATTTACGGTACTGAAAATTGTTTAAAGTTACAAAAGGAACAGGAAAGGAAAGGGGCCTAGGACCTGGTTCCCATCAGGGCCGAGGAGAACGTGAGTTGAGTATGAAGAATATTTACACCGCATGTGTGGCATGCTGGCCTGTGGTCCGAATGGCATGATTTCAAAGGAAACACGCCAGGCCATCTGGGCATTGCAGGGTCGTGTGGCGTTCCTTGGTTGTGCCTCTCGGCCACTTCGTAAATATTAGCCGTAACGTCGGGACCATTGTTGGTGATGAGTACGATGAATCTCCGTGGTGATACTCTCCAGACCTTGCCTCTGGCGATGACTATCGCTTGTTGACGAAGGGACATCCTACCAGGTCTGCTGACGAGTAGGAAGCACTGTACATGTGGCAGTCGATGTCATTGATCAAGGGGCTCTTATGTCTCTTAATCATAATATCAAATGCCGTGTGGTAGATAGCCTTGTATTCGCCAACAAGGCCGTGTTCTGCAAGAGTGACTAGTAAATAATAATGTATAACAATGTGCAATGGGTGTTCGGCAGAAAGAGCGGTATCGTGAAGATAGTCCTCTGACTCTTCTCGACACGGACCGGGCACTCGTCTCGCCCCATCGAGGCCTACAGGATGAAAGCGTCCGCCCAGTGCCTCAAAACACCCTCTCCAATCTTGTGGAAATCGAAGTTCTTGATGTCGCGCGCGATGATTGTCGCATGTGAGTTGCTCACGTCAGTGATGAACGCGCGCTCCTTCTTGAGCTGTGGCAGTGCATTCAGGGCAGCCACCATCCTTCTCTGTGCGGGGGTAACGCACGGGGCCGTGTTCGAGATTTGATTGCTATTTGGTGACGACGTCGGAGTGGCAGGGTCGTCCGCCATGTCGACAACGATGTCTTCGACTTCGCGCTCCAAGTGCCCAAATGCGTGAACAAGCCGCTGGGTAGTGGAGGTGTCTTCCGACTCGAGAAGCCTGATGCGTGAGCGGGAATGATAAGATGAGATGGAAATTCTAATCAACACGAGGGTAAAGACGACGGGCAGGAGAATTGGGATGAGAACAGTCGTAGCCTGTATATGGAACGGGTGAATGACTTGTCTAAGAGATATAGGCGGGCACATACTATGTTGAACGGAAAGGGTGCTTGTAAACGAGGAGGGAGCGGCGGCTTGTAAGATCTGAACCATGCCAGCGTATACGGGCGGGGACCTTGACGTTTGAGTGGTGGTGTGTCCGGTATGGTGAAAGACTTGATGATCGGGTAGTATTTTTCTTCGTATTCTCTACCAAAATGGTTAACAACCGGGAGATCGGCATATCACGGGGAGCTGGCGTACACTGTGAGACCCTCCGTGGTATGGTTGATGAAGGGGTCCTCCAGGTCCACGCATGCGGTCAGATAGGGGACCGTCAGGTCATTAATACTAAGTATTATACAGGAGGTGAGCACGCCAGAGGTGAACAATGAAGAGAACCCACGCATTAGCATATATTCGGATATGAGGGAATAGCCTAAGACCTTGGTAGAAGACATGCGCTGAGTGGGCGATTAGTTGGCTTGCGGTGTCGAGTCAGGGCACAGCCTCTTACCTGGGTCTGTCATTACTTCTAAGAGGCTTTTCCCGGTATTTGACCATTTGTCTATGCCGTAAAACTGTTCGCCTGTTCTACTGAAAAATCTAGGCACGATGATTGAACTAAGTCTTGACCGAAATGAAGGGTATTTGAGAAGTCCGATATGAGGAGTCGCTATGGTATTGAAATTGACTGGAGTGACTGTGGCAAAAAAATGGCGCTGATGGAGGATGCTGTGCACGACGTGAGTACCGACATGGGCACCGGAGCCTGAGGACAGGACCCACCCAACGACATAGCGCGCGAGCAATCCACCCATGCTATATCCAGTGGCAGAAAACCGAGTAACTGTCTTGCCTCCCTTTTCTAATTTCTCAATCTCCTGGAAGATCTGTGTGAGGGCGTTTAAGTTAGCTGTCGAGGGGCAACAATCACACCCCTTACCTCCGTTGCCACTCGCTCACCTCCCCAGTCTATGCCATCATAGGTGCTCTCGTCCTTGTTAGTCTCTGCGAGCATTACATGTAGTTCCGTCCCATCCGGACTATCTGGAGATTGGTGAACCCGCATCTGCTCAAAAATGCGGTGCATTGAGGCAAGATGTGAGGGGTTTCCCCACATGCCATGGATGAGAACGAGTAGATGCACTTTCTGAGCGAGTTGGTCGGACATGGCAGGGATGTACTGGTGGTTGTGTTGGCAAGAAGTAGCAGACGGGACTGTTTAAAACAAGGCGGTGGTTCGTTTGTTCATGCTCGGCTTGGATGACGAAGCTGCCTGGATCAGGATGCGTGTCTCGAGATCATTACGTGAGTCTGAATGTGTCGTGCAGTGGACATCGTGGTCAGCTCGAGGTATGCCGTAACATAGTGGTGACCTCCCGTAAGCTGCACCTGCGAGACAACGACCGAAGTCGCGAGCGAGCGAGTTGATCTCAGCAATAGCAACGTCGTGGCACACGGTCTGTTCGGGTCTCCTTCCCTCCCTTCGTCCTCGTCTTCGCCTTTTCCTCCCCCTCTGTCCCTCCACGCGCTTTAGACCGCACTCGCACTCCTTTTAGTCCTATCAAAATTTAACTTATATACTGCAAGACTAACGCATAATTTCCGACATGGCCCAACCTCTATTTAACGAGCACCCCCTTCAGGACTACCTCAGGCGTTCGTTCGCTCAAGCCTTCTCTCCTCACTTTCTAAGTTTCCATCTGTTTCACAGAATCAGGCGATATCTTTGAACCTATACCCGGCGCAATGTCCGACCTTCCAGATCCTTTCTCCGAGGAGTGCGTAGATACGGATACGGATACGGACGCTGACCTCAACCTGTGGTCCTGGCTACCGACGCCCGCATTACGCCTTGTACAGGTAAGTTGATCTCGTTTCATTGCCCCCCGTCGAGCGCATCCCGTTGGCAGATCCGGCTGCTGTAAGCCAAGCGGGGTAACGCTGTGCTAGCGCCTCCACCAGACCTTCATTAGGCCAGACGCTTGAGACTTTTCCACCTCGCCCACTCTTCTCCACATACGACCCTTCTACGACTATAACGGCCATCACAATGTCTATCATACTAAACGTGTTCATCTTCCAGTCTCTCAACATTATCGTAACCTCTGTGCAGAACCATCACTCTACTCTTCAGGAATTCTCTGAGAAGTTTAAATACGATGTGATATCATCCTCTCTCCTGTCCTCTTCCATCACTGCGCCATCTTCGATTCGGCGACGCTCATCTTCCTCTCACGACGATGCTCCTCCCGACGACCCTGACCCGGGATCTAGCTCAAAACTATCTCCGCCACTCCCTAACCATCCTACGGAACACCGCAGCCCTGCACGGTCGCTCGCACTTTTTTGCTTGTGTTGCATTTCTCTTTTGTTTGACTCTTTCATTCTCTGCGTTTTAATGGGAACCGCACTATACTATATCGAATCGTACACGGTTCAACCTGGGAATCTACCTGACTTTATCACGCCCGTAGGCTCCTAACCTTTTTCTCTGTGCTATCGCGTACTAAAATCAGCTTCTAGACCTTGGGCGCACTTAACGACCTCATCGCTGCAGCAAACCTATGGGATTCTGCAGTACACGAAGCTATCAACATTCTCGAGCTCGAAGAGAGCATGTACGTTATAGAACCGTCACCATCGTTCGTGCTTGAGCTGACGATTTGTCTGCAGGAGTCCCTCGTCACCTTCCTCGCCCCTTCGTGTGGCCCTCTACTCTTCTCTCCAGAGCACACAAATCCAGTCCGATGATGTCAGGCGTGTCCTTGTTGGGCTCACCGCACCATCTGCACTCGCCCAGATGTCCGAGATGTATTCACCGCCTTCGCCTATCAAACCCCTCGCCACACTTCACTCGCGCTCCGGTTCTGCTACAGCAGGGTCGCGCACGCGCACTTCACCTCTTTCATCGGACAAGCGCGCAACTTGGAATGGGAGCATATCGTACAGCTACGCCGCGCTGGCAAACGCTGGCAGCCCATCCAGGCGGTCTCTGATGCGCTGGGAGAAGCGTAGATCAGATTTATCTGCGTTGCTCCTACGGCCAAATGGAGCGACTATGAGTGCGCCTACCACGCCGGAACCAGGGAAGTCGCTTGATGGCGTCGAAGAAGACAGCGGGAACAATCCGGCTGTTGCCAGTCTCTCCGAGCAAGAGGGAGACGCCGACGCCGTGGTCCCGCTTAGCGAGCGGGGACAGTTCGCGTCTGCTGCTCTGGAATTCCAGCGCCAGAGGCGGAGTAGGGGCATCGAAGCGTTCCTTCCTTCCGCTCGTTCACCACCTCCCAAATATACTGCGATCAGCCCGCAACCCCCGACATCGACGCATATCACCCGTCTAGGAAACAAATCTACCTCTAGTCAATCTCCCCCACCTACATCATATTCCGCCCCGCGTTTCACGCCAATGCAGATGCCGCGGCACCCGCTCTCCCTCTACTCGCTGACTCTCACACTCAACGGGGCCCTCGCCGCACGGCGTTATGCCGCGTCACATCTCCTGGCGTTACGCTTTGGGGGTGGAGAGGGTCTAGAAGACAATGGTAGGGCCGGCGACAGCTACTGGGAAGACGTGCGCGCGGTCATGGCGCTGCTGACGAGCGCACTCGCCAACGCGACCGCCCCTCTCGTCGAGGCGCTCGAGTCCGCCGAGCACGAACGTCTGCTCACAGAAAATCCGACGCCTACTTCAGCACACTCCCGCGCCTCTTCGGAATCTCACACGCGACCCTTATCGTTCCACTACCAGCAGCAGCAGCAGCAGCAGCAGCGGCAGGCACGCAGATCATCGCGCGTCACGTCCTTCGCACCGCTGCCGAGTCACCTCTCGCGCTTCGCAGCGCACGTCGAGGCGCTCACGAACGCGCTGCACGACGCGCGGGAGCACCTCGAGTCCTGCGTCGCGTCTCTGCGCGATGGCCCCACCGGCAGCGGGAGCACCCAGGATGCGCCCGCGCTGCGGGCATATGAGCGCCTCCGGCGGGAACTCGGCCTTGCACTGCGCGAATGCGAGCGTGGGCGCGAGCCCTTACTGGAGCTCCTTCTCCCATCGCGCGCGGCATCTCCAGACGATGAGGACGAGGACGAGGTGCCCGCGCTCGGCCCCGACGCCGAGAGCTCCGACTCTGACAAAGACGCGTCGTCCCGCGCAGCCCTCTCGCCCCTGTCCTCGCTCCCGGCCTCGCCGACTCACGCGGTGCTCGTAGAGGCGCGGCCGCCCGGCAACGACGTGGGGGATGTGGATGAGGAGGGCGCCGACGCGGTGGTGGCGATGCACGACCGCAAACGCGAGGGTGGCGTGCTCGTTGTGGGGCTTGAACGTCTCCCCGCCCCCGGCATTGAGCAGGTCTTCGAGGCGGACGCGGACGCGGATGTCGACGCGGGTCCCGATGCCGATGCGGACGTGGATGCAGATGGTCCGCGCCGTCTCGCCCGTCCCCGCTCGAAACTTTCGCGCGCGGAGCGGATCGCGGCGGCCAAATCCCGTCGTGCGACGGGCGGCCTCGGACTGTCAGTGGGTGGCCAGGGTGACCGGGACGGTGCTGGGGGGGTGCAGTGGGCACCTGTAGGGGACGTTGTAAAGGAACTGAAGGACGTGATTTGGAAAGTGGGCGAGCAGCGGCGGATGCGAGAGCGACAGCATCGGGAGGAGGGGGAGGAACTTGACGGGGCTGCGAGAACGGAGGACGTGTTCACATGTTCGATGTCATCTTGATCTTAGTACTAGGGGAACGAGAGAATAGCAGAGGCCAATTGGATGATATCCCATTTGGGTCATACAATAATACAAATTAGGGAACAGTCACAGGTAAGGCTAAGTCAAGTAGACAAACAAGTCGAATCAAACCAGATCAAATCAAATCAAAATCAAATCAAAGAATGAAAAAGAACAAGTCAAAAAAAAGCATTGCAACGGTAACAGTGACAAAATGAAAGGGAATCTAGGAGAGGAAAGTGTGGCTGGCTGTGTGCGTCGAGGTATCCGCGGGGACCACGATAAATACACGGATCAAAGGGGGCTGTACGAGTTTGGGTTAATGTCAGTGGGAAGAATACATGCCAAAGGCGTGTGGGAAAGCACGCCAGCGGAACCAACCAGTTGCGGTGATGTGAGGTGAGGTGAGGGAGCACGATGAGGTAATGAGTACGATAAACACAGGGGGCACAAAAACGCGGGGGTAGGAAAGCAGGACGACAGGCGAGAATGCGCACTAGGGATGGGGAAGGTAAAGAGCGATGAAATTAAGCCAACGGCACCAAGAGAGGCAACCTCTGGGGACGAATCGGAGCGGAAAGGGTCAGAATGGGAGGGTAGATACATCTAACCCCAATCGGCCTCTCCAGGAGTCTACTTCATTTCAAGAGACGCCCC
Source organism: Lactarius evosmus (assembly GCA_951394315.1). Lineage (NCBI taxonomy): Eukaryota > Fungi > Basidiomycota > Agaricomycetes > Russulales > Russulaceae > Lactarius > Lactarius evosmus. The sequence goes on along the minus strand of OX596130.1, from coordinate 2,180,880 downwards.
ATCTTGTACTGACGCCGGATCAAACCAAAGCTCCATCTCGCTTAGCGAACCAGGAAAGTCAAAGTCCCCGCCACCATTGGTAAACATATCGGACATGTCAAATGAAAGATCCGGCATCGAAACAGCTGGTGCTGGCGGTGCGGGTGCGGGTGTGGGCACAGGAGCAGAGGCAGTCGGCGGGCGTTGGGGGTTCATAGGCGAGGAGTTATTGAGAAGTGCTCCAGGAGTCGACGCAGATGCCCCAGGATTCGTATTCATGTCGCCATCACCTTCTTTGCCGCCTGGCTTCGGTGGACCATTCATGCCTCCTTGACCAGGAGGAAGTATGGGGCCGCCCATCCCTTTCAGTCCTTGCGATTGCTGTGGTGGTTGCGGAGGACCAAGCTGCCCCGATAGGCGTCCGCTCATGGGTGGGCCGGGGCCACGCATGTGAGAGTGTGGGTCTGCAGGTCCGACGGGGGGCATCGGTACATTGGGGTTGTTCTTGTGAGCATTCACCATTGCTTGCCGGTACTGGCTTTGCGCATACAGCTAAATCGTGGTTCGTGACCAACGTGTTAGAAGAAGGATATACGGTGGGAAGTGAGGAAGACCAGAGCACCTGCTGGTTCATCTGAGGATTCATCACGCCTGGAGGTGGTCCATGCACCATGTTGGGACCCATCGCCTGCATTGGAGTCATATGCGCCATACCCATCTGATGCATCTGCGGGCCGGTGAAACCATTCAGAGGTGGTTGCCCGCCACCGATAGGTCCAGGACCTCGCATGTGCTGTGGCCCAGGCGGAAGTGGTCCAATCGGCGCCATTGGAGGCTGTGGCTGTTGTTGTGGCTGCGGCGGGGGCGGTGGTTGTGGATGTTGGGATTGTTGCGGGTGCTGTTGCTGCTGCTGCTGCTGCTGCTGTTGTTGTTGTTGCTGCTGCTGCTGCTGCTGCTGTTGTTGTTGTTGTTGTTGTTGTTGTTGTTGCTGCTGCTGCTGTTGTTGTTGTTGTTGTTGTTGTTGTTGTTGTTGTTGTTGTTGTTGTTGTTGCTGCTGCTCTGAAGGGTTCGGAGTCCTGCGTGGGCGCTTCCGGTCTGGGGGGGACTGGTCGTTCCTAGGTAGTGTTTCGTGCTGACAGGCCAATCAACCGATCAAAGTTAGTCGACGCCACGAGATGGACCGTGAATTACAGCGTACCTCCTCACCAGGAGAAGTGCTATTCCTCTTTGCACCACGTTGTTGCTGCATGGATAACTGCTGTTGCATCGGTTGTGCTAGAGGTCCCCGATTTTGCAATGGCCCGTGCATGTTGGCTCCAGGGGGAGCCCCAACGCCGTTATTAGGTGTTATGCCTTGCTTGATCCGCATAGCATGGTGTATGATGCGCTGCTACAAGACGAACGCCTGGACGTTAGAAAAATCGCCTGCCAGGGGGAAGGGGGGGGGGGGTTGATTACAAACCTTCTCTTCCACAGTCAGTGTATGAGCTTCTCTCTCACCCAAGCCAGCATGCAGTTTAGCTTCGCCCATAAGTTCTGGTGGGTAGGATGCCAGCTCAGCATCGAGCGAACTCTGCGGACCATCCATGTGTTGCCGTTCTTGACCTGGAGGAAGACGCCCGGACATGGCTGGGCTCGGGTGAGGATTCATATGGTTCTGCGAAGAGGTATCGTGGCTACTATGTGGGCGGACGACCTGCTGGTAGGCGGGGGTGGGTGTGGGATGAGCAGAGCCAGGACCTTGTTGAAGCTGTGGACCTGGAGGGGGCATGGCAGCCCTATGCATGTGCGGTGAGGGACCAAGCGGACCCATCGGGCCAGCCTGAGACTGTTGAGGTCCGCCTTGGGACTGAGGGGATGGGGCTATGATGGGAGACTGGTACTGTGGCGCGCCGTTGGGGTGCCGTTGTTGAGGGCCCATCGGCGGGCGGTTAACCATACCTAGGGGGAAGGGTTGTCCCGGAGCACCTGGAGGGCCTGGAGGACCAGGTATGCCATTAGGTTGGGAGGGTGGGTTGGCTGAGCCGTAGGGGGTGTGTTGTCCACCGGGGCCGATTCCGTTCATCTGACTAGCCGGCAATGGTGGGGCGGGGCCCGGCACACCATTTGGGATAGGATAACGCGCTGGGGGTTGGGGACCACCGGGGGGAACCTGACCAGCGGCTCGTTGCGCTTGGAATTTGCTCTGGGTCTGATACTGTTGCGTGACAACGGATGAATATAAATGAGGCGAGAAGGGAATAGGAAAAGGGCGAGGCGAGCGAACCTTGGTGTAGAGGATAGCATCTTCAGAACCGGCGCCACTGTTTTTGGCTTGGAAGAGAACCCAGAAGACACTCCACCACCTGTGAGGATGGGGTTAGAAGGGCACGATAAACGAGTGAGAAGGGGAAAGAGGAGGGAGGAGACTGACTCGAAAAGAAGGCCTTGTTGAGCGTTGATGGGAGGTTTAGATTCTGGAGGGATGTCGGCCTCGGTGACAAGCTGAGTCGCGGTCTTGTGATAACCGCGCTTTTTACAGTAGTCTAATATATAGATGTTGAACCTGAGGACAGAAGGGTGAGATGTGTGAGGGGGGAGCAGGGGGGAACGAGGGGGGAGGGAGGGAGGGAGGGGCGGTGAGAGAGATAGGTGGGGGAGAAGAGAAGCATACATTTTATCTCCTTCCCAGGTGATTTGGTCAGAAGATTGAGGAGCTGGCGGAGGCTGAGGAGCAGACGCGGAAGACGATCCAGGGGGTTGCTGCGAGGGGCCGACGGTTGCCATTGGGAAAAAGGGGGACGGGGAGGGGAGGGGAGGGGGAGGGGGAAGGAGAGGAGGAAAGAGGAGTGGAGAGGTAAGAGGAGGAGCAAGAGTGTCGAGTAACGCAGCAGTGACCAGACTAGTCCTGTCCCTCGTTCCGAAAGAAGCGTGTCGGGTTGGTCACACGTCTCCGTCGGCGATTCAATTATTTCTATTCTTCGGTTCGGTTCACTCGGCCACGCCACGACACGACACGGCAAGACGAGTACCGTAAATACGATACACAAACTACACCTAGTGTCGCCGTACAACAGCAATCTGGAAGTCCCATCCTCCCACGATGTGCTTCACCTCCACCAGCCTTTTCACCTCCCGCCAGCCTCCGCTCATCTCTTCCATCTCCCCCAAATCCGTCGCAACGTAGATAAAATCGGCGGGGGAGATGAGTGATCGCAGTAGTGACCCGATGAGGAACGATATCAGCCCTATGACGATAACCGTCCACAACGTGAACGTCCTCTTCCCCATCGCTGATGACGACTGGCCTGCTTGTCTAGAGCCCGACCTTTCCAGCTCCCTCTCGTTCGTAGAAGAGCGGCCAACTCCACCACCCGTGTGAATTTTGCTCCCTTCCCCCACTAATGATGAGGCGCTCCCTGATTGCCCTCCGCCGTGCGACTGTGACGTCGATCCAGAACCAGAAGCAAAGCGTAAAAGTTGATTTGGATACCCATTCAGGAATCCACGCAACATTCCACTTCCTGTCCCGATCGTCGGCGACGCGGCCCTGGGTGTTCCCGGACACTGAGGTGGGTGCTAAAAAAATGAAAACGAAAAATAGTGTTTTCGTCAGATCTCAAAACTGTCAGAGTTAGAAATGAGTTTGTGCGTGCCGTGCTCCGCGATTTCTCATTTTCCTCTCCGTCCCCAGCCCCGATTCCTTCCTCTTTGTCCTCACATTTCGGGATCGCCACTTTCTCAGATATTGCGTTTGGCTCGAGTAGGGTGTCCGCAATTGCGACTGCGTTTCGGAGTTCCGTTGGCAACTCATCACCCTCGCATTCGCTGGAGTGCCTGTATAACGGTGAGGCGGGGGAGGGAAGGGGGGAGAACGAGAGTGATAGCGTTTTGTCAGGTCGGAAACGATTGAAAACGTGACGTGCAATAGACAGACCTTGACAGCACTGCCATCCACGCCACCCGATCGTCCTGTAGTTCCTCTCTTCCAAGACTTGTCAGCGATTCCTTCTCCCCTTCAACCTTCACAACGACGCCGTCGATCGTGACCGTCGTACCATCACCTCTTGTCCTTTTCCCGCTTCCGGTAGCAACCATCTGCGTGGCTGGTCGGATCTCCACTTCAATCACCGCGCCCTTTTCACCTAGATCGAGCAACCATTGGGGCTTCGGCGGTGGCGCCCGCGTCTCCCCCGTCAGCGGGTCCAACAACGTCGATATTTGCGTATGCGCCTTCGGAAGCATCAATCGCAGCAGGTGCCGCGGGGGATGGTCCACAGCCAGTCCGGACGAGTGAAGTGGCGAGAAGGGTAGCGTGTGTACCGTGTAAACGAACGGTAGGAACGGCTGTTCCGATGTCATCGCAGCAGGGGTAGCGGCGCTGTCTTCCGCCGAAGCAATGGCAGGTAGTAACGAAATGGGATTGTTTGGATCATGCAGGCGTGAACGTAGCCGGACGTGGTAACCTTCCGGGTACAGCTTTGAGTCGACCACCACTTCAGCGACGAGCAGGTCCGCTGCCTGCCGCACCTCCCCGCGCACCGTGAATGCCGAGCTCGCCGAGCGCAGCGATCGCTCGCCCGACGTCATCCGTCGTCGCATGGGCGGCGTCGTTGTCGAGGACGACACCGATCGGCTATGCGGGCGTATCGTCAGCGTCGATCCGGTCATCGTCATCTCAGGCGTTGCAGGCGCAGACGTCGGCAGACCCGGATCGGGTGGTCCCGTTTTGACCTGATCGAGTTTGCTGGTACTCGCGTTTGGAGAAGTCGGCGGGGCGGGCTCCGGCTCGGTGGGGATGGTCAGGAGTAAGACGCCGCGGTACACACGATCGTCCGGCGTCCAGCGCGTCTGCACGAGCACGCGGCTCTCGTCGCGCCGCTTCAGCGTCCACGCGCTCGGCTCTGGGTGCTCCTCTGTACGCTTGTCCACGAGGAGCATCCCCGCAGCGGGCAGGCGCGCAAAGGGGAGCGATGCGATGCTCTTGATGTACGCTTCGACGGACAGGAGCGTCTTGACGAGCGTCGTGTTGCCTACGGCGTTGACCGCGGCCGGAAGCGATCCTGCGTAGTCGGCAGCGACCACGCGTGTGCAGCGCGTAGACGGTATCGCGTAGTTTTCTGGCGTGTATGGGTCGAGAGTCTCCAGAATCCACCCGTCGATGAACATCCGCCCAATCGGAAGGTTGTAAGGGTTGTGTTTTTCTGTCGTGAACGCGCGTGCCAACTCGGGTGGGAACGATGCTGAGACGCAGAAGAACGGTGGTGATCGACTGTCTGAACAGCCCTCCTTGGCCTCACGCTGGCCGCGCGCAAGAATGGACGCGAGGTAGAATCCGCGGTCGCGAAACGGAAAGTTCGCCTTGTTTACTGCGAACGCTGTGTGAGCCCCGCCTGCTCCTGCAAACGCTTCGAGCACCTGAGCGCCGACGAAACGGTCGTCCCATCGCTTTCGCGCGTCGTAACTTGTTACCACCGCTGCGATCTCCTCGGCAGAAATCCCTTCGATGACCCTTTCGCCCTTGTAGACCGGCAGAGAGGTCGAAATCTCAGGTGAGAGCTTGCGGTGCAACGGGAAGCTCTTTTCCGAAATGAGCGTCCAGCCGTCAGAGACGGCCGTCGATCGCGAATGAAGCGCTTGGAGGTATTGCAGTGCGTTGAGTGCGTATTGGAGAGGAAACTCGGAAGGAGAGTAAGCTGGACTGTCCCCGGAGGAGGAAGGAGAGATAGCAGCAACAGCCTGTTGCGTCGTAGTCGCCGCCTGTTCCATCGCCTGCATAAAATATCGTCCCAGCGGACTGCGGAACTTTGGTACTGCGCCGGTCCACGTCGAGTTTCGGCTCTCTGGGGTTCCCTCCACAGTCGGACTTGGCGGCTCCGTACTCGATTCGTCGCCCTCCCCACTCCAGTCCCTATGCCGCCGGCGGATGACCCCAAGCACGGGTGGCTGATCCAGCGGGATGCGCGGTGGCTTGACACGCTTTTGCTTGCTAAGCGATTTGATCTCTGACTCGGGGAGCTCCTCGACGTCCACGGAGACTTTCGAGCCATTAAGCATCACGATGCCGCGTTCGCGGCCGGGACCACGTCTCACGATGGCCAGGAGGCGCTCCTCACCGGCAAGGACGGCGTCATGTGTCAGTGTGAGCCAGAGGCCGCCACCTCCCGATGACAAACGATGGCGACGGAGGCAAGAAATTGACTGCGGTGGCGGATCGACTACAATGTCAAGGGAAGCCGCCCAGGTGTCCATGTCGCATCGCAACTCGCATTCAACAATGGGTGTTGAAGAAGGCGACGGGCTAACACCCTCAGATTGCGAATTCGAAGAAGATATTTGTGGCGATGCCGGAGTCCGTTTGCCGACAGATACCTCGTATTCGATTCTGAAAAGAGCGCGCTCGTGGTCATAGCGAATTTCGGTGGCCCTTGCGCCGGCCAGTCTGTTGGCTACAGGTGGTCCGCCGCATTTGATCGCGAACTCGCCAATACCAGCAAGGGCAGTAATCATCTGCTGCGGGATGGATGTCTTGTTGGTCCAGCCCTTCGGATCGGATTGCTCGAGCAACGTCAGCAGGGTAGTCGTCGGCGAGAGCGCCTCGATTGCAAAACCTTGGAGGTCGACCTGTGTGCGAATTGTGTTGGCATCTACTTGAGGAATATTAGGGAACAAGTTTGGTTCGTCAGCAGAGAAGGAGAATATGTGGGCGGTATTGGGGGACTTGTAGACGGTTTTGAGCAGGACAGCATCTCGTGGACTGAAAATAAAGTCACAAAAAGCGAGGAAAGAGATCATCTGAAACCATACTTGGCAGGCCACGTCGGTCTCGACTTGAAATGCCAGAGTTCCGTCAACTCATTCACGTCTTCTAGTAATGACGCCTCCTCATGCTGCTTGTCCCAATATGGTCGAGCACCTGGGGACGCAATTGCGGCGTAGAGATCCCACAAACCTACCCCAACGAACGTGGCTTCGGCCTTGTATACGACCAACGTGGGATCGATGGAGTCCAACTGCGTGACCGAGACGCCACGAGCTTCGGTGGCTAGCCACGTGATGAACGATAAGCAGAAGATTGCGGGGCAGTAAGTTCGCTTGTACTCACTGCGTTTCCATTTCGCCTCTGGTTCCTGAAGCAAGGAAGAGAAGTAGATATAATTGCGACGCACACGACTTAGGACCGATTTCTCTTGAGCGGCCGATCGCTCAGTAGTTGGTGGAAGGGGCTGCGAAACGGCCCTGGAAGCGCTCGAGCCAGACAATGTAGTCCTACCCGTGCCAGTGGAGGAAACGGTATGAAAACTGATGTCTGTTGTGCTCGTAGCATCCTGCAGCATCTGTGGGGACATGAGGTATGGCGCAGGATTTCGCTCTTCAATGGATTCGACGGCTTGAGGTAGACCATTCAGGCGTAGTCCGCTAGATGCAGAACGCTCGATGACTACCTGAACTTTAAGCAGGGAGTGGTCGTTGAGCAAGGCGGCGTGCTTCACTCGATAGAGCAAATTCTCTGTATCAGAAATGGGGCCACCTGATGCGGAACTTGCTGCTGCAGAGCTACTGCGATACGCTCTTGCAGACCAAGGGAGTTGTGATACTTTATCAGACGGCGCGTGCGTAGAGATCAGTATATCCCAGCCTTCGTGCAACGGGATACCGAACTCGACCGTCCGCGTTAGACGACGGTGCTCACGGATGGCGTGTAATTCGTCTAGTCCTTGCAGATTGTCAGATGAGTGGGTAGAATGATGGTCGTCATCCTCAGGAATGATGGAATATTCGAGTGTGAGGGATTCCCTGTTTAGGTCGAATCGTATGCGTGAAATAGAGACACCATTCCCATAGCCGGTGAATAAAGGGACGCGTGATCGTCTCTTAATCGTGGTCTTCAGTAGGCCAAGGACCATGGAGGCGAGTTGCTGGGGCAAGCTGTTCATGGTACCAATGTTCCACAATGCACGGAGATCGTGCTGCCAGAAGCAAGTAATACGCAGGCGCCCCGAGTTGGTTTTTCGGGTGGACGTGTCTGTCGGGGATGTCTGCTGAGATGATATGGGTGGCAAAGACTGAATACACCATGCGAATACTGCACAGGTGTGGTCAAAGCGATGATCCTATCGATTCTGAGAAGTCCCTCACGTTTTACATTAGAGCGCACGTAAGGTGGGCTGGGTCTAAGGTATGCGGGCTCGTCTGGAGAGCGCGGGAGGGATGTTGATACATCTATTATCGTTGTTGCATCATTAAAAGTGCGAGATATTGTGACGGCGTCTCGAGGACTGTGGAATGTATCAGGGATGCGAACAGACATAGATGAGTGGAGGGCATACGCACTTTGCCGGCCAGCCTAGTGAGAAGTTTGTCTTCGATATTCGGGTGGTGGGGTCAAGCATTTCAAGAAGAACGGCACCATCGACTGCCGGATCCCACTCCTGACGCAGTTCTGGCGTAGCCAAGATAGATTTCCAGGCATCGAAAGGGATTGTGTCATCGGCGGTGGGTACATCGAGGATGACCCTATATACCGTGTCTTCTGATTTAGTTGACTTGCGATGGACGATGACGTCGGAAAGCTCTGGAACGGACGAGCGCGCCTTTCCTTTGGTGTTCAGAGATGTGCTTTCCCTTGGGACCGGGACACGCTTCCAGTCAGGAGAAGAGGAGGTTGTAAGAAAGCGTCTGAAGGAAGACTGTGCGTCATTGAGTGCGTTGTACCACGCCTGTCTGAGGCTAACACCGAGATGAGATCTAAACCGGCCATAAGGTGTGAAAAAGGTTAGCCTACCTGACGCCGTCATGCATGGGGACGTCCTGAAACAGAGGCGATGGGCAGGAGCAATGTACACGCAGCAGAACTTAAGCAGGGCCCCACACCGGCTAGTGCCACGGCGCACGGCGCGTTCAGGTCACGTTGTCCAAAGGCCTCGTGCCACGGGACCAAAAACACGTAAACATCGTACATCTAATACATCAGCCACGTGGCTTCCGGAACGGAACACAACAGCTGCTGGTAACTTGATGCTTGATTGATGAAAGTGCGAGTACGAGTACTAGGAAGTGTCACCAAGTCCGCGGGTCAGCACTCAACAGCCTCCGTCCAAGTCGTACCATGGCACCAGAAGAAGATATTGGTCGTATCTTGAGCATTCAGTCCCATGTAGCATACGGCTATGTTGGTGGAAAGGCTGCCACGTTTCCGCTTCAGCTTCTTGGCTACGACGTCGATGTAAGCGCTCCGATTAATTGAGCTGTCCAAATTCAAATTCAAATGCATTCACCTATTCAAAGGTTGTCAACACCGTCAATTTTTCCAACCATGCAGGTGCATGCGCAGTTTTACGACGAATCTTGTCGCTCACGTTGTTTAATATGTCAATCCGACAGGGTATCGTCGATTTGGTGGCACAAAGGCGAGCGGCGAGGAGCTTGATGCCATGTTCTCATTCATGGAGCAGAATGGTCTCCTCAAGCCCGCCCGTATCTTGACCGGTAAAGCTCCGCGATAACGTCAATGCCACGTCACTTGGGGCAGTTTCAATGATCTACTCTACACAGGTTTCATATTTGGTGCAGAAGCTCTGTCCGTCGTGGCACGGTCTGTGACCAAACTGCTTCGAAATAACCCACAAATCGTATACCTATTGGATCGTGAGTGACAGCCAAAGTATGGCAACGCAGCGAAAAGCTGAATGATGGCCTGCCTAGCGGTCATGGGCGACGCAGGGCGCTTGTACGTCTCGCCGGACGTCATACCTATTTACCGTTCCTTGCTCCCAAAGGCCACTATAATAACACCCAACTGGTTCGAGGTCGAGTATGGCCGCTTTCGTCCGTTGCCGAACATACTACCTACTTTGCCGTCAGGACGATTACGGACATCAAGATGGTGGATAGAGCCTCTTTACAGAAGGCTCTGACGATTCTCCACGAAACGTACGCAGTCCCCAATGTCGTGATCAGCTCTATACCAATGGCAGAGTGGCTGTGGGATCCGGCCTTGACGAACGCCGGCTCCGCGTTCTGCGAGCAAGAACAGTCTTTGCTCTGTCTCGCCTCCATTCGCGCGGCACCAGGGACCGAGTCGCGTCCTCCGTCGGCCGTCTACGCGGGCTACGTTCCGCTCGTCGCGGGCTACTTTTCCGGCGTCGGCGATCTCTTCTCTGCCCTCGTCCTTGGACACTACTCGAGCTCGTCCCCACCTCCGCCTAACTCCCTTCCCCCGCTCGCCCATGCCGTTTCACTCGCGTTGACGAAAACGCACGCCATGCTCTGTTTGACGGAAAGGCATGCGTCCTCGTTGCCCCCAGACGAGCACACGGTCACGGACGACGAACTCGACGAGGCGGACCCCGAGCGGCTGATTCGGCGGATGTGCGGGCGCGAGCTGCGTCTCGTCCAGGGCCGTAAGATACTTAGTGGTGAGGCCATAGGCGAGTTGAGAGAAATGAGGAAGTGGGAAGGGTTCTGGGGGTCGGACAACAAAGCTTAAGTGCGTCGACTCATCCTACATTATATATACGTCATAGAGTAGTGCCTAGATCAGCACTTCGAATATACTCACACCCGATAGGATCCTTCCTTTATCTCACAAGGGTAGGAGAGGAAAGGCGTTTTCATAGTTATACAGGTTTATCCAGTCAACAGGTCTCAGTTCTCTCCACGACCCAATTTGTCCAGGGCACGTATGCCCTGCTCGTACCACTCCTCTCTTGAAACCCAAAACTCTTCTCGTCCTTTCATGATGTCTGCCAAGACTGCGCCACCAAGGAAGACCATGTGCTTCCTGCGCGGGGGGTCCTCGATGCGAATCTTGAATTTCTGGAAGAGTGGTCCGCGACCAACCCCACCGGTGTCAAAAAAAAAAACTGACTGGTAGGAAAAAACAAACAAACACGCACGTTCAGACGTGAAGGGTCGCCGTTGAGCACTTGCGTCAGGTACAGCTGCTTCATCTCTTTTTCTAGGCGGCTCGGGAGGCCCGGGTACATGCTCGACCCGCCGGAGAGCACGATATGCTTGTACAGCTCGGTGCGGATGTCGACGGCCGCATTCTGGATCGTCCCGAAGAGCATCTCTGCGACGCCCGGCCCTTCGATGTCGACGAGATGCGGCTGGAACATACACTCAGGCGCCTCGAAGCGCTCGGAACCGACCTTGATCACTCGGCCGTCCGGCAGCTAGAGAGAGAGAGAGGGGGGGGACGCATGTTAAAGTGGGGAAAGAGGGAACCAATGCGGGGGTGCCTTACGGTGTAGCTCTCTACCAACGTGGTAGTCTCCTCTGATAGCCGGGTGTCCATGTCAAGGTCATAGCTAGAAAGAAAGACAAAATGAATTGAATAAGGGTTCACGCAACGGTGTGCTTTCAGATAAGAAGCAGGAGTGTCGCCCCTCACCTGACGTAGCAGAGATTCTCCTTGATTTCGCGCACGGTCTCGAAATCGGCCGTGCGGTTGAACGCGTACCCCCGCATGAGCAGAAGCTTAATCAGGTACCGCGTAACGTCCCGTCCGGCGATGTCAAGCCGCTTCGTGAGGTGGGGCAGCGCAAATCCGTCGTATACGGGGACGATGTGCGTCACACCGTCGCCCGAGTCGACCACGACGCCAGTTGTCAGACCTGAATTTACTTTTTAACAACCAAAAAAAAAGCCCCCGGTGCTGGGGGGGGGGGGGGGACGCACCTTGCGCATAGAGCGTCAGCACGGCCTGGATCGCGACGTACACGCCCTGGAAGCCGTACTCCTCGAACATGACCTGGCACATCCTCTGCCTGTTCACCTTGGGGTTCATCGGGGGCTCCGTGAGGAGCACCTTGCGCCCCGCCGGGTCGACGCGCAGCTTCTCCGCGAACGTGTAGTCCCACAGGTGCTTCATGTCCTCCCAGTTGCGCACGATCCCGTGCTCCATCGGCTGCGTGATCTGCAGGTAGTTCCGCAGCGCCGCTGCCTCGTCCCCGACCATGATGTCCTTGATGATAGCCTCCCCGACGCGCTCCTCTGCACGCAGGATGGGCCGCCCGATCACGGATGGGAACACTGTTTCGGTGCGGGGTGTACCGTTAGAAAAAAAACGAAAACCTCTCCGTAGTGGATCCTTTTAGGAGGCACCGCTCACCATGCTCAGGAAAGTTGGAGCCGGCGTATCCGACCTTGACAAACTTTAACAGAGGGCCTCAGGTCGGTCAACGTCGATTGTCTAGGAACAGAGCCTACCCCAGTTCCATTGTCTACGACTAGAGGTATTGATGGGTCCATGATGCTGTCGGCAGCGTTTGTTAGATTTAGATCAAGGTGTGTAAGCGGAAGTCGGTCACAGTTCCGGCGTTGCACCGCAGCGTTGAGATTAGATAGATCTAGGGTGACCGGGGTACTACTCTCACTGTGCAGTTACCTCAAAGGGCAAAAGTTCATTTTTATAAAAGAATAATAATCAACTGTAGCAGCAGCGCGGCAATTGTTCATCGTCAACATCAAGAAACCAGTGGGTATCAACATAAGTGTGGCTCGTTATGCGTAGGCAGTGCAGAGCTACTTAAGCAAGAATACGGGAGTGGCCTGCACCGACAATCGCTGAAAACAAAACGCGCCGGAGGCGCTATTTCGAAAAGCAGGTTGTGGAAAGGGTGAACAAGAAGGTATGCACTAAGGTATACAGCCCACCACCAGGGAAAAATGATAGGGGAAGACGCTGCGACCGGGGCACAGGGTGGAAGTGTGAACATGTAATACAAGCGGTGTCGATCGCGCCGAAAAGTACAGCGAGGCGCCTCGTCAACCGGGACGTAGCGTATTGTGAGATGCAGGGGAGGCATGACTAGTGCTTAGATTCCGCCGTAGGCGTCCTCCTCGTCATAGACGGTGTAAACAGTGTCGGGGCGGGGGGCAGGTGCACCCTCGGTCCTAGGCTCACGGGGTATGACAGTGGCTTGTGCTTGTGCTTGCATGGGGGTAGAAGTAGCGAGCGGACTACTCTGGTAATTTGGCTCGGTATGAGGACCACGCAGGTCTGAAAACTCAGCGCTGAGGGGCGATGGACTATTACGCACGCTCAGCGGAACGGGGAACTCCAGGGACGCAACTGGGGAGAAGGAGCGTTCGGGAACGGCTATTTCTGGCAAAGTCGGTGGAAGCGATGGGATACGCGTCTGCTGGAATGAATATGGCGAGGGTGGAGGCAATTCGTCATCCGGTTCATGGGAGGGATTGTCGATTGGTTCTTGGACAACAGCCACATCAGCAAAAGGAGACTCGGTATGCGTATTCCCACCCTGGGTTGGGTCATCACGAGAAGGACCCGCCATGTTGTCGGACGCAACAGCCTGTTGTTCCTCGGGGACGGCAACCAAAACGGAAGACATGGGGGCACCAAGTTTTTCAGTAATCTCTGCGTACTGTGCAGCCTGGAAGGGAGTAACGCTGGAACGCGAGAGATCGGTGTAGTGAGGATCAGCGGCGTCAGGAGATGAGACAACCGGACTGAAAGGACCACCAGTGACCGAGTTCTGATGGGCAACCGTGGCTTGACCTACACCAACTGACGGCTCTCTCATAAGGGCTTGAGGCGGAGGCGCAGGGCTACTGTAATGCGGCGGATCATGGTATTCAGGCACAGTGCTGGAAACCGGTGAAACCATAACGTCTTGTGCATACGGCGAGAAGAACGGGTTTGCTGAATTGGGCGAGACGATCTGGCCAGGAGAGAAAGAGTTTTGGGAATAGTTTGTTGCACCGTAGCCATTTCCATAAGCATTGTTGGGATGCATGTTGGGCAAAGTTGGCTGTCGGGGGGGCACGTATGCCGTGTTGTTCATGCGACGCTCAATCATGGACGGCGGACGTGGAGAGCCTCTACCCGGAGCAACGAAAGGTCGAACAGGCTCGGATTCATCTCCAAGGATGGCGGACTGCCTGCGAGCATCTCCACGATTCCAGATTTCTTCAGCAAGCGCCTCATCTTGGCGACCACGACATTTCCTCTGCGAAGATAACTTGAGAAAGGAAATCGTCTGATTAAATGGGACCAACCAGAAAATAGACGACAGCAGCCAAAACGCCCGCGGATCCGAGGATAGCTGCGATGATACCACCGGCAATAATGCCGGTAGAAGTCCCACCGACTGGTGCGGGGGTATTGGTGGGACTCGGAGACACCGTGGGAGTGCTAACGACACTCGGCTGATTCACACTGCTCCGGATGAACGTGGGGGTCGGAGTGGATGAGGTTAGAGACTGAGAAAAAAAAAAAACTCAATGCCTCAAAACACGGTATTCGAGGTTAAATCTCACAGTAATCGACGTAGTGCTCGGTGTCGAAAGGACAGGCGAGGGGCTGGATGTGGTTGAAGTAGTTGAAGTAGTAGTCGGCGTCAGAGACGGTGACGGAGAGGAAGAAGGTGTCAACGAAGGGGCAGGCGCCGGGGAGGTGGTAGTGGCTATATTAATGTGAGTCGTCGGAAACCACAGGAAGGACTGGAGGCTACACACGAGTCTCAATGGGTGATGGAGAAGGAGAAAGAGAAGGCGTGGATGTTGTAGCGAAAGGATCGCCAATAATGGTAGGGGCAACAGGGATGATGAGGCTTGCAGGGGTAGTCGGGGTGACCGGAGTGTCGGTGGGACTAGGAGTGTCACTGGGGACAACGTCGTCGCGGTGAACAGCAGGACGGTGGCCACGTCTCCAATGGTGGTTGAAATTGTTAAAATGTGCCATGTTTTTTTTTTTATCGCTTCTAATGAAAAGGAAAAGGAAGGTGATAGCAAATGAGCGTGGTCGAGGCAAGAACGTGTACTCTACTCGTACGGTGTGTACAGAGCAGAAGGGAGGGTATCAACGAACGCAAGCGCAAGGCTGGGGACGAAAGCAAAGCAGGTTGTCGCTTTATTCGCTGTCGGGGTGTCGCTGGATGACTAAGCGGTATTGTGGGTCAATTGAATCGGGTCGACCTTCGATCCCTTTTGTCTAATTTTTTTTTAATTCAGTCTGTTCCGTCTCTCCCTCCCTCGCTCTCTTGGAACTAAGCTCCTCTCCTTTGTGGTATCTCTCTGTGGCGAAGGAACCTGTTGTGCACATCCAAGTATTTCTCTGGTCACTTCACACCGTTGTCTCAGACGGGCGCCAATGTCTTGCTCTGTCGCAATGGCGACCCCGTATGGGGCAAATGATAGTTTGATCGCCTTCTCCGTGATGTGTTCTCGACACTCATCACCTTGCGCGCCCCCTGCACTGCATGACGACGCATTTTCGTTGGCCTCTATTTCCCGGCCCCTCACTCCATTGCCTATTCTTCCTCCTCTCCTGTGGACACCGCGCTTATGCCGAGATTGTCACTACAATCGAGAATAATGACCCTCGAATATCATACCTCCCCTCGGTGTGCAATAATACCGACGTTCTTCCGTCCTCGTCCTGCACTGCTCCTTGGTATGTGAAACACTCGCTTAGTAAATGTGTATATTGTTTTCTGATCCGCCGCTCCAACCATTCCAGGCAGGTAGCGGTCCTCGGTGGTGCCTCGAGCGGCACCGTGACAACCACCTTTGGCCCTACCCTGGCGGGGGGAAATCTCGTCCCTCAGCTCTTCCTCGTCCTCCGTGGCACTTCCTTCATTCTCAGCACCTCATCTGTTTCTAATGCTACAGCCAATGTCACTGTCTTGGCATCACCTTCAAATGTGTTTGTCTCTACAGCCTTCAACTCGTCTGAAGGCAGCATCTCAGCAGTTAATCTTCCGCCCGATCAGGATGTAACCCTTGCAGTAACATATATATCCTCTCAAAACGGTGTACCAACAAGGCTTGACATTGATTCAGTCTCTGTTATAAGCGAAGACGAGAGGTGGATACAGAACGTCATGACACGCTTTCAAATGCTGACACGATGCCCCTCCATAGCCAAACGTCGCTGACCTCCACTCCCTTGCCCTCATCGAGCTCGCTTCCCACTTTCATCATCCCTGCACCTTCCACACTAACCCCTACCCCTACCTCCCGACCACGCTCCTCGCTGGCGCAACCGAAAGGGACGATCATTGGCGAGTCCCTGGCGGGATTCTTCGGCATCATTCTTATTCTCATCTCTATCTACATGCTGCGCAGATGGAGGAGCCGGCAAAGAGAGCAGGGTGGAGAGGGCTTTCAGATGCGGGCAAGAGAGAAAGGTAAAGGGAGACCGATAGAGAGTTAGTCTTGTTTGTTGCTAATGTTGGGACCTAACGAGCTGTCGTGTTATGCTGGACGGACTTGCTGGACTTTGCTCATTGGTCGTTACTGTATTTACCTTCGGCATCTCGGATTCTGTGTCACACAGGAGTTCTGGCACTCTGTTTTGTTTTGTTTTGTTTTATTGTGTTGCATTCTCTTTTGACACAAACGACAATGGCACCACGTGAGCCCGATAGAATAGCGTCGGCACAGCAT
The DNA here is from genome assembly GCA_951394315.1 of Lactarius evosmus. Lineage (NCBI taxonomy): Eukaryota > Fungi > Basidiomycota > Agaricomycetes > Russulales > Russulaceae > Lactarius > Lactarius evosmus. Next base: position 2,164,506 of record OX596130.1, on the reverse strand, counting down.
ACCCTAGACAGTACGCTACTACTCTTTTTAAAAAAAGTATGAATGGTGAATGCAGACGTTTCACAGTTCTCTATGATATTTCTCAGTTGCTCGGTACGCAACTCGACAAGGAGACCCTCGCTACATGTATCGGTATGATTGAGAGTGGTGTGAATCCGGAGGCATTAGCGGTCAGTGTCTAATGCTCGCAATGTCTGCTCTCCCCTGAGACAAGCGAATGTAGGCTGTGGTTCAAGAATTAAGGAGAGAAGGTGCAGCTATCGCGGCCGCCAAAACGAATGCACTGGCAGTGGATGGAGGTGGAGGGTCTCGGAGAGGGAATGGTGGCGTGTGAATTGAAGTTGATTTGTCATGGTCGACCCTTTGACTTGACTCGAGCTTAAGCAACTCTTGTACCCTCCATCACCTCACACGATGTCCGCACCAAATTCACCTCGCCTCGTTGACTCCTTTTCCGTCCCAAAAGATGTCCTCAGGGAGTTTGAGGAAATGGCCGAGGAGGAGAATGTCGATCCTTTTGCGGAGACAGCCTCCAAACGCCAAATCGCGGCACGCCAATCCGACTATCATAACCGTCGATTCAACCGCACAGCCAATGAGAGTGCCGATGCCTTTGCTGCTAGGGAGGACGGCCAACCCGCAGAAGGTGGTTACAAGGAAGCAATGAGACTGCAAAGGCTCGAAAAGGAGGAGCAACGTGTGCGCAGGGCCATCGAAGAGAAGGAGAAGCGAGAGCGGGAAGAGGATAAGGAAAAGATGGATCTTGACAGGACACCCCCTGCTGCAGAGCTCGAAGACGTAGAGAAGGAGCTCGCCGCTGTTGCCGCGGCTCAAGAAACAAAACGCAAACGTCGTTGGGATGTTACAGAACCCGTTGAGGAGAAGCCTAGCGGGGAATGGTCCCAAGAGGCGCTGGATACGTCTGCACCTAAAAAGCGGCGTTCTCGCTGGGATGCAACACCTGCTGATGTCGCCGAAACCCCGAAGCGCTCCCGTTGGGACCAGACACCAGCCTCCGCTGGACCGGACACTCCTATGGTCCCCATCATCATGAATGCACCAGGAATTATGATGGAAGACAAACACAACCGATATCTTAGCGACGAGGAACTCGATGCGGTTCTTCCCGCGACGGGATACGCCATAGTGTCGCCGCCGCCAGGGTATGCTCCTCTCATCGCCCCGAGGAAACTCATGGCGACGCCCCTCACAGACGCCGGCGGCTTCCACATCCAGGACGGCTCAGATGCCGCCGCTGCCGCTGCCGCCGCCGGCCTCGCTCCTGAGCTGCCTACTGAAATTCCCGGTGTGGGCAACCTTGCGTTCTTCAAGCCCGAAGATGCACAGTACTTCGCCAAAATCCTCAAGGAGGAGGACGAGACGGAGTTGTCCGTGGAAGAGATGAAGGAGCGCAAGATCATGCGCCTATTGCTCAAGATCAAGAATGGCACCCCATCCGTGCGCAAGACGGCCTTGCGCCAGATTACGGACAAAGCCCGCGACTTTGGAGCTGGCCCGCTTTTTGACAAGATATTGCCGTTGCTCATGGAGCGTACACTCGAAGACCAGGAGCGTCATTTACTCGTCAAGGTTATCGATCGAGTTCTCTACAAACTTGACGACCTGGTGCGCCCGTATGTGCACAAGATTCTCGTCGTTATCGAGCCGCTCTTGATTGACGAGGATTACTACGCGCGTGTCGAGGGCCGCGAAATCATCTCTAACCTGTCCAAGGCGGCCGGCCTTGCCCATATGATCTCAACTATGCGACCCGACATCGACCACGCAGACGAGTATGTACGCAACACGACCGCCCGCGCGTTCTCCGTTGTCGCTTCTGCCCTCGGTATCCCATCTCTACTTCCTTTTCTCAAGGCCGTCTGCCGTAGCAAGAAGTCGTGGCAGGCGCGACACACCGGCATCCGGATCGTTCAGCAAATCGCAATTATGATGGGCTGTGCTGTCCTTCCTCACCTGCGCAATTTAGTTGACTGTATTGCGCACGGTTTGTCAGACGAGCAACAAAAGGTCCGCACTATGACTGCACTGGGACTCGCTGCCCTCGCAGAAGCCGCCGCGCCCTATGGTATCGAGTCGTTCGACAATGTCCTCAAGCCTCTCTGGTTGGGCATTCGTTTACATCGTGGCAAAGGCCTCGCGGCGTTCCTCAAGGCCATCGGCTTTATCATCCCACTCATGGACCCTGAATACGCTTCATACTACACAAAGGAGGTCACCGTCATCCTTATCCGCGAGTTCCAAACGTCCGACGAGGAGATGAAGAAGATTGTGTTGAAGGTGGTCAAACAGTGCGCTGCGACAGAGGGCGTGACCGCCACATATATCAAGCAGGATATTCTCCCAGACTTTTTCAAATCGTTTTGGGTGCGCCGCATGGCTCTCGACCGGCGTAACTATAAGCAAGTGGTCGAGACCACCGTCGAGCTTGCTCAGAAGGCGGGTGCGTCCGAGATCATTGGTCGCATTGTCAATGAGCTCAAGGACGAGGCGGAGCCGTACCGCAAGATGGTGATGGAGACGATTACGAAGGTCATCGCGTCTCTCGGCGCGTCCGATGTCGACGAAAAGCTTGAGGTCCGTCTGGTCGATGGCATCATCTATTCGTTCCAAGAACAGACCACGGAGGACCAAGTCATGCTTGACGGATTCGGCACGGTTGTCAATGCCCTGGGCATCCGTGTCAAGCCCTACCTCACGCAGATCGTGTCGACCATTTTGTGGCGGCTGAACAACAAGAGCGCAAAGGTGCGCCAGCAGGCGGCGGATCTCACGACACGTCTCGCCGTTGTGATCAAGCAATGTGGCGAAGATCAGTTGTTGAGCAAGTTGGGCTTGGTCCTGTTCGAGCAGCTGGGAGAGGAGTACCCTGACACGCTCGGTAGCATTATCGCTGCTGAGGGTGCGATTGCCAACGTTGTCGGTATGACCCAGATGAACCCTCCGGTGAAGGATCTCCGTGAGTATCCAAATGACCGGGTCGATAGTGTGATTTTTCTGACATACTCTGCTCTAGTCCCCCGAATGACTCCTATTTTGCGCAATCGTCACGAGAAAGTGCAGGAAGCATCTATCAACTTGATTGGTCGTATTGGTGAGTAACCTGTGTCGCAAGCTATTTTTTATTTTTTGGTTTTTTGGCTGATACACTCTCGTCCCCCAGCTGATCGTGGCGCCGAATTCGTGCCAGCGCGCGAGTGGATGCGGATCTGTTTCGAACTTCTCGATCTCCTCAAGGCACATAAAAAGGGTATCCGGCGTGCGGCTGTGAACTCGTTCGGCTACATCGCCAAGAGTCTGGGTCCGCAAGACGTGCTCTCCGTCCTGCTGACGAACCTGCGCGTGCAGGAGCGCCAGTCGCGCGTCTGCAGCACGGTCGCCATCGCCATCGTCGCCGAGACGTGCGGGCCGTTCACGTGCATCCCCGCGATCCTGAACGAGTACCGCACGGCGGAGCTGAACGTGCGCACGGGCTGTCTCAAGGCGCTCTCGTTCGTCTTTGAGTACGTCGGCCCGCAGTCCGCCTACTACGTCGACTCGGTCGTCACGATGCTCGAGGACGCCCTCACGGACCGCGACCTCGTCCACCGGCAGACGGCAAGCACGATCGTCAAGCACCTTGCGCTCGGCGTCGCCGGCCTCGGCTGCGAGGACTCGATGCTCCACCTCATGAACCTCGTCTGGCCAAACTGTTTCGAGACGTCCCCGCACGTCATCGGCGCTGTCATGGAGGCTATCGAGGCCATGCGCGTCACGCTCGGCCCCGGCGTCCTGCTCAGCTACGTGCTGCAGGGTCTGTTCCACCCCGCGCGCAAGGTCCGCGAGGTGAGCCTTCTTCTGTTCTCTCATCTTGAGAGACCTCCGCTAACCCGTGTTTCTCGCGCAATGTCAATTAGGTCTATTGGCGCATCTACAACGCGCTATACCTCGGCGCGTCAGACGCACTCGTCCCGTTCTACCCAGATATATCGGAGCTTAGTGAGGGCAAGAACGCCTACGACAGACACCCGCTGCGGATGTTCGTGTAAGCGGAGAAGGGAGAACGGTCGGGGGACATGTTTGGAGAGTTTGCTGATCGCTTATATTCACACATCACATTTGTTCTTATTTTTTTTTTTCACTTTTCTTCGACTACAATTACTGTAAAATTAAACGCGTTTCTATTGCCGTGCTGGTGTGATTGTACGTTCATCGGTATTTGGCACACTCCAGAGTTAGTGTGGATCGCAATCAACCATGCCTAGTTACGCTCCCCCGGAACGTTCTGATTTTGCCTCACTGCGATAATGAGTTATGAGTCAAGATGCTGCTTTGGTTATAGTACGTATATATGTCGTCACGTCATGAAACGTAGCGTACCCAGAGGACAAGTGAAATGAATGGGGGTTTTCCACATCACGAGAAGGGAGAACGGACGTGGAAAAATAAAGCAGAATAAAGAGAGAGAGAAGGGGAAAGAAAAAAGGTGTGTATGTATGTGGGAGCATCTTTAGCCCGTCAGACCCGGCGGAAACCCCGAAAAATCTACTTGGTCTTGAATGGACTGCCCACCGATCGAGTACGATATTCGCAGGCGTAGCCGAACGTTACTCTGCGTGCCCAGAAAAGAAAAGAAGAACGGTGAAGTTAGCATGCACACGCCCATTGGGGTAGTGGTGGGGTATTGACGGAAGGAGAGAGAGATTGGACATGATAATGAGAACTCACACCGGCCGGTGCAGTGACGCGCATCTGCTGTGTCTCGGTCGTTCCCGGATTGACGTCCGGACGCGACATGGGTTGCATTTGCAGCTGCTGAGTCTGGGGGCGAGGAAATGGCGTAACGTCATCAATAAAAGATATCCCACGGTCTGCTGTTGCCGCTCACCTTGGGGACGGCAACTTGAAAGTTGATGCCGGTCACGGTGCTGCTTCCCGTCACCTGGAACCGGGCCAGGATGTCCACCACTCCTTTCTGCGTCGCCGACCGCTGCGGCGTCAGCGAAATCACGAGGTCATTCTTGTTGTACGCGGTGTAAGACTGTAACTTCGGTGCGGCAGGCTTGGGCGGGGACGCCGCTGCAGCAGGTGCAGGTGCGGGCGCAGGTGCAGATGCGGGTGTGGGTGCGACGGGCGAAGTCAAGTCGAAGAGGTTCGAGGTGGGTAGCGACGCGGCTTGTGTCGGAGCGGAGGGAGCGGGCGAGTCGAAGAGGCTGAGGATGTCGCTGGCGGTCGTCCTTTGCGGCTGGGAAGCTGACGTCGGGGTGGTGGAGAGCGTCGCACTTGAGCCGCCAAAGATTTCTGCGAGAAGATCCTCGTTGGTCTTTTGGCCACCGGGTACGGACACCACGTGCTCGGAGGGCGCGGGCACATCGTCACCAAGCAAATCGGCCTTTTAAGAGGAGGTTGCTGAGAAGGAAAGGAATATCAGACCAAGGAATGTTCACATACCTCTTTTCCGGTCCTTGTAGACCCGACGGGCTTATTCTCACTCACTAGTGGTAGAGTGCTTGGTAACGGAGTAAACGAAACATGGTCAGATAACGCACCAACTCCAGTGACAGTGGCCTTCAATTCTGGTGGAGGCATGCGCTCCAGTACACCAACCCGCAGTTCGCCAAGTGCGAAAAGGCTCGCAAACTCGACCGCACGCTGCTGGAGCTCCAGTTCAAGGTTCGTTGTGTACACAGCAAGGACAGCGGCGATGCGCTCTTGTTGATTAAGGCTCGTCGTTGGCCGCGATGAGATCTTGGTGATTGATGCAAAGACAAATTGGCGCGTTAGGTGGTTAGCATATGGTGAGTCAAGGACGGAGAGGATGAGGTCGGTGATCTCTACGTCAGTTACCTACACTCCGGCAGAGATCAGTAGAAGCAGTAAGAAACAAGCTCGTCCTTCATACCGCTGAGACCCGCTCTTCGTCTACAAGTCCGCCCTCGATCAGAATCTCGCTGTACTCCCCTAGAATCCATGTAGCAGATAGAGTCAGCGCCTCTTGCGAGATGTCTGCACGAAGGGCGGTGTAGAGTTTCGAGGCTGTGTATGCTTGCAATTCAGGGGTGTGGGCAACAATTCGGATGAAAGCCGAGAGGATTTCCTCTCGAACGTAGTTTCCAGCCTGTTGGGAAAAATCGTCGTCTTGGACTAGAAACCAACGCAGAGATCAAGGACCAACCAGCTTCAAAACCCGAAGGAAAGTGTCGATGTGCCATCGTTTGTTGGGTGCAAACCGCTCTGCAGCAAGGCTAATTTGGGTAGTCATGCCAAGCTTGAACTCGTTGTCCGCAACCTCCAGGAAGGCAAGTAATTCCCTGGTCATGACACGGATGTTCTGCTCGTTGATGAGCGCATAAGAGAGTTCTAAGGCCCGCCGTCGGATGGAAATATCACCATCTCTCAAACAATCAAGAATGGTGTTGCGATGTCGTTGCACAGCATCAGTATTTGTGAGAACGACCTTATTCAATGTATTGAGTGCAACATAGCTATCCACAGGGTGGTCAAAAAGGTCGGACGGGGGAGCGGTAAGAGGAAGTACGGACCGAATGTTATTGTCCCGGTTGCTGAGGAACTTCCCGAGTATGTTGATGGCCATAACACGAAGACCGCTGTCTGCCTCCGCTTCAATCTCCAATATGGTAAGTACGGTTTCATAGAGAATGGAGTTTCCGACATTTTTCGTCGAATCGGTGTTTGTTGCTACCTATCACGGTCGTCTGTAGGTCAGCTTCGTGAGTGTAGGCGGCAGTGACGATTTACTTGGGCCAAGATGTCATTCATAGCCTCGCTGGAAGTGGCGTCCCCTTTCCCCAGCAGCCGGAGGAGTCGCAGTACTTTAATTTGGAGGAAAGGATCCGTGATACCGGAAACGTCGTGCTCTGGACTGTATCCAGTAGTGACCAAAGATTTTAGATGTCGAACGAGGAGGGGCACGGCCTATAAGCACGCATATAAGTAAAGGCTAGGCGCCAAAGGAGGAGTCGTATACGTTTCGGAACTCTTCGAGACAACCTGGATCGGCTTGCACCATATCAATTACGAGGGTGATCGCGGTTAGAAGGACACCGTGGTTGCGATCGGCCAGAAGGTTTTTAGCCTTGGTGATAAAATGGTCGGAGAGATCAGGGACCTTTTTGATGACGCGTAGAGCACAAAGGGCAGCCTATAAATAGGCATAAGAAACGGCGGATAAATAGATTCGTAAACGCGAACGCGCACTTTCTTCCGAATATATGTGTTGCTGGATCCAAGGAGCTTCTCGATCTCGTTGACAAGATCCCGCGACATCTCCTCAGAGGAAATGTTTGCAAATGTACAAAGAGCCAGCCCGACTGCATACATATTTGAGTGATTCATGTCGCTGGGCGAAAGATCAGTAAGTCACAGCGGCGCGTGCACAGGCACGCACTTCTTCAAAGAGTTGGTGACAAGTGTGAGGACCTCTTGACTCTCATCCAGCAAGAGCATAATACCAAGATATCCAAGCCGCTTGTCTGTGAAACGCGGGCTAGCGACGAGCTTCAGGCATTCGATCTGGCCAAAGTGGGCGGGAGAACCGAGCATGTGTATGTATAGGAGTTTCGCGACATTGTTATGTCGCGCATACGAGTCTTCCTCCCTGAAAGAAGCTCTGATAGCCGCCGATTCTTGTTGGATAAGTGCGCGTTCATCAGCGACGGTCTGGGTGTAGAAAGTGAGCGATTGTCGGGTTATGGAATCGAAAGACCAGGCAGACCTTGCAGGCTCTGATCCCTTTGATGAGGGCTACATCGCGAATAAGGGTTATTATTACGACAACACACACAATCTACGACGCACCCTTCAGATTGTGGTAAACCATCGCCTCTCCAGAGACCAGACAAAATACATCCAATAGGTGTCGAGGCACCAAAACTGGAGAAACACCACAACGTACTTCATTACATAATCTATCGTCAACAAGCACACACTCAACGGAAACCTCCGACTCGCAGCTCAGAAGATGGTCGTGTCGTTTATCACCTTTCTGGTAAGCACAAGCGACATCGGTTAAGAAATCATCTTCGAATTCGGGCTATGATAGTACACAACCTCTCTGTGCATTACATTATAAAGTACACTGCGATACCTTGTTTCCGTGGAGTCCACGCCGCTCTATCACCCTACCACCCATGTATCACTATGCCTGCAGAGCGACGATGTTATTGGTGAAAGGATAATCAATGTATCCATCCGCAACCTCCACAGCATAGAACGTATCACGGTTATACCGCGTCAGAGAGAGACCCTCCTTCAGGCGCAAAGGAAGATCGGGCTGCAATGCGGTCTCAGAAATGGCTCCACTGACTGCCGAAAACACGACTCACGTTTGCAATGAAGTGACGACCAAATGCGACCAAACCTCCGTATTTCTCCACCGTGTTGGTTGCAGTGGCACGATCCATGCCACCTGCTGCGATGTATGGGCGATCACCCCAAATTTTCCGCAATACCTCGTTCGATTGAGCACGGGTCTCATCAGTGACATCTGTGCTGGTGATGCCATCAACGCGCGGCTCGATGGCGTGAATGTAAGCGAGTTTCGGGTGCGCGTCACGGATACGTTCAACGAAAGTGCTGAAAGTGGGCAGTGGATCCTTCATACCCATCTCTATAAACCCGCATTAGAAGCTCGCAAGCATACGAGAGCGGTAATCCTCACCGTTAAAGCTGGACCATGGGCTGATGCGGACGGCTGTCCTTTCCGCACCAACGGCCTCCGCGACCGCGTTGATCACCTCGAGAGGAAAGCGCACACGATTTTCCACAGATCCCCCATATTCATCTGTCCGTTCATTTGTCACCGTCTGCAAAAACTGGTCCGGGAGGTAGCCATTGGCTGCATGTATCTCGACGCCATCGAAGCCTGCCTCGATGGCGTTGCCTGCCGCCTTGGAGTACACTTGGGCGTATTCTTTAATCTCCGCAACTGTGAGCTCGTGTGGAACAATTGGTTTACTGTCGCCAGAATGCGGCCCCTGACTACTGAGGGGGATAGGGCTGGGGGCGACGAGATCAAACCCACCTTCCTGCTTAAGGATGGCAGGATCGGCAGTGCGCCCAAGAGCCCAGAGTTGAAGGAAGATGTAAGAGCCATTGCCGTGGACCGCATCCGTAATCTTGGTGCGGTAAATCAACACACAGTAGCCGTAGGCCGTGGGGAAGCACAAACCGTTTTCCAAGCGGCGATTTGCGCGGCACTCCAGATACCTGGCACATTCGCATATCCTGCTGCTTGAGGAGCGATGAAAGTGCCCTCTGTTATCAGGAGCGTTCCTGGTACGCTCGAACGTTGCGTGTAGTATGTCTTAGCAAGTTCACCGTGGACGTGGTCCTTATCCGCACGGAGGCGTGTCATAGGAGCCATCACGACCCGGTGCTGAAGATCGGTGGTCCCGACACGGAGGGGCTGGAAAAGAGCAGACACAGAAGGGGACATGACTGAAGTGAGGATGAGGTTGTAAAAGGAGTTGTAGCAGCGGTAAGGTGATGTTGCTCGAACGTCTTCTAGGGAAAGTGTTTATACCCTGTAGCTCAGCCATGAGAACGATGCCGTTCGTCGTATTAACGTTCGCCATGTTGGCTTAGTTGGTAGACAGGGCCACTTGTCAGCCCGATGGTTTGTAATGCCGTGAGCCATAGACTCGGAGTTGGTCACCCAGTCCTTATCAGGTCATGTGGAAATGCACAACCGCGTCATCTCTGTCCCGTCATTTGGCTATCTTCGTTACGCTTACTGATTCTGCGACTATGCTCGTAAACCGTACAGTAGGCCATACCGCCGTACGGGTAGGATCAAGATCCTGGACATTGTTTACCTGCAACCCTCACAGGCCTGCCTCATTTTTGGATCCTAGCAAACATCCACGTCGAACGAGCATGGCTTGCGTTCTTCTGTATATGTGGTCACCCGCAATTATACAAAAGGACGTGCACGTCGTGTTTGTCCACGCATCAAGTGCTCGGGCATCTATTCTGTGTCATGGTGGCTATTACGTCGTCTCCCGAGGATGGGGAACGCCACGGCAACATGTGCAAAGACCCCCTGCCATGCCTAGGCACGCGTCGCCCCAGTCCAATCACCCTTGACAAGGTCCAAAATTTGTAGGCTCGCGGTTGCAGAGATCGAAGAATTGAACCGGAGAGTACATTCAGGGGTGTGCCAAGCAATGTGCAACACGAATCAGGCCCGCTGCGGTGACTCGAAGGAGTACGTAGCCTACAGTTAACCAGTTTCCGTGGACAGCCATGGGCAAGTACATAAGTACAGAAGGTCAGTTCATCGAGATCCGCATACATCTCCCTCTCGCGAAGGTCAACACAACCACGAACGCTGTCAATGCAGACGACGAAGACGACGACAACGCATCAACTCATGATTGAGGAGCGCTTTCGAGGAAAGAAACAGCACAAAAATCGGGGCGTGTTGGGACGTTGATTCGCTCTGCTTCTCACGTTCAGCCAGCTGGTGGAACGCATCCTCGAGACACTCCGAGAAAATACCGAGAGATGCCGTATGCTGGTTTGTCGTGAGAACGGCCTACGTCGTAAGTCTGACTCTTACCAATCAAATCAGAACGGTCAGACATTGATCATCTCTGCGCCCACGGACAGATAATTCTTGGGTCATTGCTAATCCTCGTGCGTCAGGAGGTCATGCAGTGCTCCCACGTCTCAGCCACTATGTAGATAACCATTGCATTTACACAGAAAGGGCCCCATGATGCGGCGCTAAGGAATTATCGCCTGCGTTTTCCGGAAGTTGTGATGTGATAGGGCAACGGAACAAGAGTGGATCCCTTGGTAACGTCACGAACCTTCTCCTCACTGGCGCTCTATTCGTCAAGACGTCCGTTCTATCGTGCACCCCTACCTTCTTGTGGTGCAAGATTGCCTACTTTTGGTTTGCGATTGGTCATCATGAATAATCACCTCTTCGGTCTGTCCTCGGTCTCGAGAATAAGTTGCACATAAAAATAACTTCGCGGACCGTACAAACTCATCATTGCTTTCCTCACCATGACTATCGTTCTCGTACGTGGACCGTCGACGTCTAGTTTTCCATCCCGAGTGGTATGAGTTCTGACTAGCGTGTTCACTGGCAGGTTACTGGTGCCTCTGGCTTTGTTGGCTCCCACGTCGTCAGTGAACTTCTGCGAGATGGTTACACTGTTAGGGGGTACGCGCATATTTCCCGGTCCTACAGTGTTGACACCCGGTGCTGACCCCTCCCCCCTCTGCGTGCTGGTGCTGTCAGTGCGGTTCGAAGCCGCAACGTCACTCGCGTAAACAAGAGCTATGAGTCCTTCGACGACAGGTTTTCCACCACGGTCATTGATGACTTGGTCACGTCGGACTTGTCAGACGCTGTGAAAGGTATGCAATGTGTCGGTCCACCAGTCCCCGCTTCCTCGTATCCCATGGCTGAACATATTTTAGGGGTTGATGCCATCATTCACGTTGCGTCCCCACTCGCCCATTCTTCCAGTCCAGACGTTGTCCTTGATGTCCGTAGTGGCCAAACCTTCTGTTGTCGGCCACCTGGTTGATGAAATACTTTTCTAGACCGCCGTTACTGGGGCCGCCCGCCTACTCGACGCTGCTCTCGCCGCCGGGGTAAAGAAACTCGTCATCACCGAGAGCATAACATCGCTCGCCGTGGCGGGTGATTTCTGGAAAGACATAACCATCACCGAAAATTGTGAGTGCGAGGGGAAGGGGTGGTGCATTTTTACCCCTTCTCTCGCTAGCAGAAGCGAAGGGTGGCTGACTTGTAACACTGGCTGACAGCATACAACCCCCAGACGAGAGAAGACGCCCTCAAGCCAGGTGTGTCTGAATTCGACGTCTATAGGATTTCCAAGGCCGCGTCCGACCTCACCGTGCGCAACTTCAAGCGGGCCCACCCCGAAATCGACATCACATCCATCCACCCATCGTACATCTACGGCCCCCTCGGTCACGGCCAGGTTTACGATACACCCGCGACGGGCACGAACTCGTACATCCATGGGCTCATCACAGGTGCTCCTGGTCGCCCCGTCGGTGGGCAGGATCCCGCCACAGGCGCCCTGCCGCTGAACGTCGACGTCCGGGACGTGGCGCGTGCCCACGTGCTCGCGCTCAAGCTCCCCACCTCCTCGACGCTGAAGCGGTTCATCCTGTCCACAGGCAGGTTTACGTGGAAAGAGGCAATCGAACTCCTCGCCGAGAAGCGGCCAGAGCTGAAGGAACGTCTGCCTGTCATTACGGGAAGAGAACCCCCTGTTGGGCCGTTTGCTACTCTGGACACCAGCAAAACCGAGAGCGTACTCGGGATGAAGAATTACGTCAAATGGCAGGACACCGTTTTGGACACCGTTGACGATCTGCTGCGTGCCGAGAGGAAGCTCGGACTAGCCAAGTGAACAGCACGGTTCCCAGAAATCGAAATAGGGCAGAGAGGTAGAGATGCTCCACAAGTGCAATAAATTACGGTGGCGGTGCCGCGTCGTGGACGCAGCGCGCCGGTCTCGTGTCGTAGTGTTCCTTAGAGTACAAATAATGTATGTATGGGAGGCTCCTCGAACCGCTACCACTACCATGGAGCGGTTTCCCACGGTTAACAACCGGGGCAAGGATGGAACAGTGAAAGCGAAGATGAATGATGGCTATAATGATAGTCATACACTCCTCCCTGTTCCTCGAACAACGTCGGCCTTGTTTCTCATAAAAACATATCATCTGTACACACGAGCACTAAAGCTGAGAACTGGTGACAACCCCCCCTGCGAGAACCCACCAAACGCAACACACCGCGAACGGCTGTGATGGCACACCTCCCCCCTTTTGAACTACCGAGCTACGGTAAAGCCACACCCTAAGTTAGGTGAAAGAACCTCTCTGGTGACCACCCGAGGCAACGCAGACACCTCAAAGGAAGCTAAATGACAAACAGACCCCAACGCTCCAGAAACGCGGAAGCAAATACCCAAAGCCGCACTTACAGGAACAACCCCACCTCGACCCTCCCAACCTACGAACGCGACTGACGCTGTAAGGACCACCCGTGCGCTGCACGCTCAAACACGCCAAACCGTCATCGTCTGACGCGTTCGAATAACCACAACGATCCGGCCACATCGGCCTCGATACCCCCCTTTCACGAATACATCTACACATCGCGCCTCGCTTATGAACGCTCATTGTAATCTCTTTGAGTCCGTTTCCTTTGTATTCCGCTTGTACATACTTAATCGCTACCCTCTCGTGCCCCGTGGCTTTCCCCTCATGTATATAACCCCGTAGCTTCCTGCGTCTCAGGGACCCATCGAATCGAATCACCTCTCTCTGCTGTTCTCGAAAACTCTCTGTCCGATCCTCTTGTGTGAACGCCGACTCGTATATCTCACCCGCGCCGATTCCAGCTCTACGTTCTCGCACGCTATCGCCTAACCGATCTCGTATTCTCCCGCGCTCTTGCCTCACTTCACCCCTTTCCTATTCCCTTCAGTCTACGTCTTCCCCTTGGGACGACTTCCCCTAACTCGCACTTAACCCTTCAACGCAGACGCTGAACGTCGTATAACGCCACCATCACGCTCCTGTCAGAACAAAGCAAATGCCCCCTCACTACACTAATTGCCCAGTCACTGAATCACGCCGCGTAACTGCAACAAAGCTGTCCACCCATCACACCCCAGCCTAATGCTGGCGCGCACCCGAACCACATACCTCATCTGGGTCCTGCGGTGCGAAAGAGCGATCCAACTGAAAGATCACACCTCCCAGGAAATCGAACACTGATGGCTCAAACAAATAAATAACAGAATTATAATAGACAAAATGATAGCTACGAGAGTAAAGAAAGACCCACCAACAGCAAACCTAGTAACACAAACATAGACTAAGTTGTTCCACCCGGAACCACCCCCGAGGTGGCTCCACACCTGTGAGGTTTTAGTGGGTAGGAGACCCCGTATCTGAGTGTGGCCCACACTACCCCCATACACCAGGGGGCGTGCGTAAATGCATTTTCTTTCCTCACACCCGGACCTAGGTTCGGCTACACGCGTGCTATATAGGGCTGATGGTAAATCTCCTGCTATATAGCACTTATCTACAGGAATCTAGACACCTATTAAATTAGGTTAGAAGAAGCTAGATACCAAAAATAAAAGTGCTTTCCAAATAAATAAATAATGTATGTATGTATGTATGTATGTATACCGGAATGCGCTATGTGTCGTGGGTTCACAAAGACAGATTGCCACTTGAACAAACCGGTTCAGACAAGTGAGGATATATGCGAGCAATGGGAGAGTGCACAGCAGACTTGTTCAGATATGTGCACCCATTTAAATGGTTTATTCCCAGTGGTTGACCCGTAGCCAATTGTTGGTCCCGACATCATGATGGCCTGCACCTCTTCTGGCAAGCACAAGCGACATCAATTAAGGTCGAAATCATCTTCAGATTTGGACTATGATAGTACACAACGCCGTGTGTATTACAATATTAAGTACAGTGTAATGTGCTGTTTCTATGGAGTCTAAGTTACTCTATCACTCATCCATCCACGTGTCACTATGCCTGCAGAGCGACGATGTTATTGGCGAAAGGATAATCAATGTATCCAGCCGCAGCCTCCGTAGCGTAGAATGTGTCACGGTTATATCGCGTCAGAGAGAGACCCTCCTTCAGGCGCAAAGGAAGATCGGGCTGCAATGCGGTCTCAGAAGTGGCTCCACTGACTGCCGAAAACACGACTCACGTTTGCAATAAAGTGACGACCAAATGCGACCAAACCTCCGTATTTCTCCACCGCGCTGGTTGCGGTGGCACGATCCATGCCACCTGCTGCGACATATGGGCGATCGCCCCAGATCTTCCGCAATACCTCATTTGATTGAGCACGGTTCTCATCCGTGACGTCTGCGCTGGTGATGCCATCGACCCGCGGCTCGACAGCGTGAATGTAAGCGAAGTTCGGGTGCGCGTCACGGATGCGTTCAATGAAGGTAGCGAAAGTAGGCAGTGGATCCTTCATACCCATCTCTATAAACCCGCATTAGAAACTCGGAACCCTACGAGACAAATAATCCTCACCGTTAAAGCTGGACCATGGGCTGACGCGGACGGCTGTCCTTTCCGCACCAACGGCCTCCACAACCGCGTTGATCACCTCGAGAGGGAAGCGCACACGGTTCTCTATAGATCCCCCATATTCATCTGTCCGTTCATTGGACACCGTCTGCAAAAACTGGTCCGGGAGGTAGCCATTGGCTGCATGTACCTCGACGCCATCGAAGCCTGCCTCGACGGCGTTGCTTGCTGCCTTGGAGTACAGTTGAACATATTCTTTAATCTCCGCAACTGTGAGTTCGCGTGGAACACTTGGTTCACCGTCGCCAGAATGCGGCCCATCGTTACCAAGGGAGATAGGGCTGGAGGAGACGAGATCAAAGCCACCTTCCTGCTTGAGGACAGCAGGATCGGCAGTGCGCCCAAGAGCCCAGAGTTGGAGGAAGATGTAAGAGCCATTGGCATGGACCGCATCCGTGATCTTGGTGCGGTAAATCAGCGCACAAAGTAATTGTAGGACGTAGGGAAGCACAAACCGTTTTCCATCCGGCAATTTGCGCATCGCTCCAGATACCTGGGACGTTCGCATATCCTGCTGCTTGAGGAGCGATGAAAGTGGCCTCTGTTATCAAGAGCGTTCCTGGTACGCTCGAACGTTGCGTGTAGTATGTCTTAGCAAGTTCACCGTGGACGTGGTCCTTATTTGCACGGAGGCGTGTCAAAGGAGCCATCACGACCCGGTGCTGAAGATCGGTTGTCCCGACACGGAGGGGCTGGAAAAGAGCAGACATAGAAGTGGACATGACTGAAGGGACGATGAAGTTGTAAGAGTTGTAGCAGTGGAAAGGTGATGAAGAAAGTTGTTGCTCGAACCACCTCTAGTGAGAGTATTTATACCCTCGAGCTCGGCCATGAGAGCGATGCCGTTCGTCGTATTGACGTCCGCCATGTTGGCTTAGTTGGTAGACCCTCTGAGTCCGCCTAAGCCCGAGGGCCACTTGTCAGCCCGACAGTTTGTAAGCACAGCCTCGGACTCGGAGCTTGTCAGCGATTGGTAAGTGCACCTGCACCTGCACAAGGGCGAACGCTGGATCATTTTTGTCCCGCTCATTCGTTATTTGGCTATCTACAGCTATGTTTGTTACGCTTACTGATTCTGCGCCTGTGCTCGCTGTAAACCGTACAGTGGACCTGGACCGTACCACTGCACGGGTAGGATCAAGATCCCGGACACTGTTTACCCGTAACCCTTACAGGCCCACCTCATTTTGGTTCCTAGCAAACGTCCGCTTCGAACGAGCACGGCTTGCATTCTCTTGTGCAAGTTGCCGCCTGCACTTATACGAAAGGATGTGCACTTCGTGTTTGTCTACTGATCAAGTGCTCGGGCATCTATTCTGTGTCATGGTGGCTATTACGCCGTCTCTCGAGGATGGTGAAGGTCATAACAATGTGCACAAAGACCGCGGAAAGTTGGGCGCTTCACCAGAACTCTCACTCACATCTACGGTGCGAGGATAGTCCTGTTTGCCAGTACCGGCCACCTTTTGCGGGGAGTATTGCGCTTCGCAAAACAGATAGTCAAAATGAAGCATGTAACGAGCACTCTATCGACCTCTAGTGTTGGGCTCTTGCCCAGATTGCAGTCCCTGTTGTGCTTAGGCACTCGTTACGCCAGTCCAATCACCCCCGTCAAAGACCAGGATTCGTAAACTCACGGTTGCAGAGATTGAAGAATTGAATTGAAGAGTACATTCAACGGTGTGCCGAGCAATGTGCAACGCGAATCTGGCCCGCTGTGGTGACTTGAAGGAGCGTGTAGCCTACAGTTAACCAATTTCCGTAGACAGTCATAGGCAAGCGGATAAGTACAGAAGGTCAGTTCATCGAGATCCACATACATCTCCCGCTCGCAGAAGTCAACACAATCACGAACGCCGTCAATGCAGACGACGAAGACGACGACAACGCATCAGCTCATGGTTGAGGAGCGCTTTCGAAGAAAGTAACAGCACAAAACTCGGGGCGTGTTGTGGTTTCATTCCGCTTCCTATCTTCAGCCAGCTAGTGGAAAGCATACTGAGAGATACCCATGCCAACATCTCGTGAAGCTAGGCTTGGGCAGCAACACGGAGGGGACGAACAACGCACACAGGGTCGATTACTTGAACGTCCGAGATTACTGGCATACACACACTCTGGGGTGGGAGCCCTTACATCGCAGCTAATGGGCCTGACCACGCCACAAGTACCAAGTTGGCAAGAGATAGAAGGGAGGACAAAAAAAAAAGGGCACAATCTTCATAATCACATACAGGATAAAGTTGCTAACCTGCTTGCGAGCCAGTAGGCTTTCTTACCTGTGCAAAGCGTTTGCTATCATATTGCCAGCGAGGAACAACAAGCCTGAGCGACCCAGAAACGATACAGCGTACACACCCCGGGAAGATGCCGAGATATGCTGTACGTTGGTTTGCCGTGAGAAAGGCCCATGTCGTAAGTCGGGCTCTTACCAACCGAGTCAAAACGGTCCGACATTGATCACCTCTGCGCCCACGGACGGATATTCTCGGGTCTTTGCTAGACCTCGTGCATCAGAGGATCATGCAGTACCCCTACGTCTCAGCCGTTATGCAAATAACTAATGCAGTTACATAGCGGGAGTTCTATGATGCGGCGCTAACAGATTATCGCCTGTGTTCTCCGGAAGTTGTGTGCTGACAAGTTAATGGAACGAGAGTGGGTCCCTTGATAGCGTCAGGAACCTTCTCCTCACTGGGGTATCCGTCAAGATGTCTGTTCTGCTATCCTCCGCTGACCTTCTTGTGGTGCTCGTTTATCCGCTTCGCCATCTTTTCAAGACGGGGCTTTGAATAGTGCGAGCATTTAGTAGACCCTCTCTATCTGGATGCCGAAAAATCCCATGCACCCTTTGGGGAATTGTTGATACGGTCTAGAGCTTGAGCATATTTCAGACTTCGGTAGCTTCAATGTCGAGGCCAGTGAGATTGAGTTGGTCGAGGGCTCAGAGGGCTGTTCAACATCGATGTCCTGGCAGCCATATTCCTGTCACGGCCGAGGGCACACTATGCTCGTACCTGCCATTATGGCATTCGCAGACCGCCGTTCCGAACTTGGCTACGCGCATCCGAAATTCTGGGCACGCTTAGCCTGGTCACACATCCTGTACTCAACTCAAGATATGGGTCGAGGTCCGCTGACCATTTTAGTTCTTAGGGGATCGCTGCGACATGCTATTCCTTTCGTGGTGACACGGAATTATGAATAGCCCTTGTAAGCCTGTGTGGTGGCACTGACTTTCTGTGATTCCTGTTTGGTGCGGCCCTCCTCCTGACGAGATAACCGTACTTGAAGGCAAACTTGTGAGTAAGCACTCAGATCGAGATGGCGTGCGAGATTGCTTACATTCGATTTGCGATTGGTCATCGTGAATAATCACCTCGGTCTCGGTCTATCTTGGTCTTGAGTGTAAGTGTATAAAATATGACTTTGCGGAGCGTACCAGCTCCTCATTGCTTTCTTTATCATGACTATCGTTCTCGTACGTGAATCGTCCACATCTAGTTTTCTACTTCGAGTGGTATGAGTTCTGACTGGCCTGTCCACTGGCAGGTTACTGGTGCCTCTGGCTTTGTTGGCTCCCACGTCGTCAGTGAACTTCTGCGAGATGGTTACACTGTCAGGGGGTACGCGCATATTTCCCGGTCCTCTAGTGCTGGCGCCCCTGTGTTAACCCCCCCCCTGCGCGCTGGTATTATCAGTGCGGTGCGAAGCCGCAACGTCAATCGCGTTAGCAAGAGCTACGAGTCTTTCGGCGACAGGTTTTCCACCACAGTCATTGATGACTTGATCACGTCGGACTTGTCAGACGCTGTGAAAGGTATGCAATGTGTCGGTCCACCAGTCCCCGCTTCCTTGTATCCGATAGCTGAACATATTTTAGGGGTCGATGCCATCATTCATGTTGCGTCGCCCCTTCCCAACGCTACCAACTCAGACGTCGTCCTCGATGTCCGTAATAGCCAAGCCTTTAGTTGTTGGCCAACCGGTTGCTTAAATACTTTCTAGAGCGCCGTCACTGGGACCGCCCGCCTACTCGACGCTGCTCTTGCCGCCGGCATAAAGAAACTCGTCATCACCGAGAGTACGGTATCGCTCGCCACAGCGGATGATTTTTGGAAAGATATTACCATCACCGAGAAGTGTAAGTGCACCATAGAGGGGAAGGGGTGGGGCATCCCCCCCCCCCCTTCTCTCGCCAGCAGAAGCGAAGGTGTGGCTGACCTGTAACACGGGCCAACAGCGTGCAACCCCCAGACGAGAGAAGACGCCCTCAAGCCAGGCGTGTCTGAATTCGAGGTCTACACGATTTCCAAGGCCGTGTCCGACTTCACCGTGCGCAACTTCAAGCGGGTCCACCCCGAAATCGACATCACATCCATCCACCCATCGTACATCTACGGCCCCCTCGGTCACGGCCAGGTTTACGATACACCCGCGACGGGCACGAACTCGTACATCTATGGGCTCATCACAGGTGCCCCTGGTCGCCCCGTCACGGAGCACGATCCCTCCACTGGCGCCCCGCCACTGAACGTCGACGTCCGGGACGTGGCGCGTGCCCACGTGCTCGCGCTCAAGCTCCCCCCCTCCGAGACGCTGAAGCGGTTCATCCTGTCCACAAGCAGGTTTACATGGAAAGAAGCAATCGAACTCCTCGCCGAGAAGCGGCCAGAGCTGAAGGAACGTCTGCCCGCCATAACAGGAAAAGAACCCCCTGTCAAGCCGTTTGCTACACTGGACACCAGCAAAACCGAGAGCGTTCTCGGGATGAAGAACTATGTGAAGTGGCAGGACACGGTTTTGGACACAGTTGACGATCTGCTGCGTGTCGAGAGGAAGCTCGGGCTGGGCAAGTAAATGGGACGGTTCCAAGAAACAAAGAGGGTAGAGAGGTAGAGATGCTTCACAAGTGCAAGAAATTACTATTGCGGCGCCGCCTCGTGGATGCGGTGCGCTGGTCTCGTGTCGTGGTGTACTCAGAGTACAAATAACGAATGTGTGTGTGTGTGTGTGTACTGGAACGTGCGATTTGTCACGGGTTGGCAAAAACAGATAACCGTTTGAACAAATCGAATCAGAAATGTGAGCAAATATGTGAGCAACAGGAGGTCAGCGCCGTCAGCCCGAGGCTCGGCACAGCAGGATTCTTCAGATATGTGCACCCGTTTAAGTAATTCATTCCCACAGCCGTTGACCGTAGCCAATTGAATTGTGGTCCCGACATCATGATATAGCCACCAGAGCAAAAGTAACGCAGCGGATTATTAACACATTTTGTTACCCGCAACGTTCGACAATCTCTACAGAAGAAAACAACAAACAGAAAGCGGAATGAAGGTTTATTTAATGCATTCTGTACTTTGAGAACGTTGGTCAATGGGGTACTGTCTAGGTTGCCGTAGAAGGATGCTGTCATGGGGAGCTTGACGCGATTTACGGTCACATTCGGAATCTAGAAACACAGAAGAAGTACAAAGTAGATCTACTCCTGATTTGTGGCGATTTCGAGGCCATCCGGGACAAACGCGACCTCCAAACGATGGCGGTGCCGCAAAAGTATAAGCACATGGGTGACTTCCACAAGTGAGTAGCCCGTCATTAGAAACACGAACGACTACATATGACAAAAACTGAGCTTTCATTTCTTAGATATTACACGGGCCAAGCTACGGCGCCGGTCTTGACGATAGTCATTGGTGGGAATCATGAGGCTTCGAATCATCTGTGGGAGCTGTGAGTCTTTTCGGTGACAAATTCCTGCATGCGAAGCGTGTGTTATTGAGTAGCGTTTCCGCCAGTTATCATGGAGGCTGGCTTGCTCCAAATATTTACTTCCTGGGCCACGCCGGGTGCGTTCAAGTGAACGGGATCCGAATCGCAGGTGCATCAGGCATTTTCAAACAGCACGACTATCATCGGGGTGAGCATTCCAGTGAATTCTCGGGCATCCTTGGATAATTCCAAGACTTTTTTTTTGGCAGGCCACTTCGAAAAACAGCCATATGACAATTCGACAATGAGAAGTATCTATCACATCCGAGAATACAACGTTCGCCGCCTCGCACTGGTGAGCGTCTGTCAGTGGGGGTCTCGTAGTAGCCAACCATGTCCAGCTCTCGTCGCCAGATGTTTTTTTGTCTCACGATTGGCCGAGTGGTGTGGAGCAGCATGGGAACCTTAATGACCTGCTCCGACGCAAGCCGTTCCTTCGTGGCGATATCCAGTCGAAGCAACTTGGCTCGCCACCGCTAATGAGCCTGTTACGAAACCTCAAACCTTCGTGGTGGTTCGCTGCACACCTACACACGCGCTTCGAAGCTCGCGTGCAGCACGATCCTCCTAATCCCCCTGCAGTCGCAGTCAGTAATCCAGATGAAATTGCGATAGGCGACGAGGACGATGACTTTGACGTTCCTGAGAGCACAACAGCACCACAAAACCCAGACGAGATTGTGCTCGAGAACGAAATCGAGACCGTCGCGCCACCGCCACCACCACCACGCGAGACCAAGTTTCTTGCATTAGACAAGTGTCTTCCTCGTCGTCAATTCCTCGACGCACGTTTAATTCTACTTCTCCTTGCTGTGAGTACTGAGGCTCCTTTTTTCTTCTTTCCCCTACAGGTCGTCGATATCCCCGCAAAGGAAGAAGGGCCGTCGAGCGAGGGGCCCTCGACGGTCACCCTTTCTTACGACCCAGAATGGCTCGCCATCACGCGCGCTTTCCAGCCGTACCTCTCGCGCAAACGCGAGCAGGCCGCCTACCCTGACCCAGACGCCGCGCGCGCAGCAGTCGCACGTGAGTGGGACTGGGTGCATGCGCATGCGCTGCCGAAGCTCGGTGCCGAGTGCCGCGTCGACGCGTGCCAGCGGTTCGTGCAAGGTGTCGATGGTGCGCACCAACAAACGGATGCGTTTGTGGCGCTGCTCGAGGTGGAGAACGCCGTGCGATGATAGCGGTGAACGACGTAATGGCGCGATCCTAGTCGTGACGAAGTTTCACCTATCGTCCTGTCTTTTCAGTGGGAGGGAGGGAACCTGGGTAGGAGGTGAGGTAGGAGGTAGGGTGTCGCCTTGTAGAGAGGCAGACGTACTTGCTACTAGTCCCCATAGTAGATATCTGGATATTCCGTTCAATTGGAATTCGGTTGGTACCCGTTCCCGTTCCGATGTCAGAAATCGGACCCAGTTTCCGGACCTGTTTGCATGTGATTTGTGATATATTCTCCTGAATCGGGGAATGCAGTCTCATTACGGCAGAGTTCACGGTGAAAAGCCCCACACTACCATCTCCTTCCTTTTTACTTTCCCCATTATGTTGCGCACTGCTCTTGCCTCAGCCCGTTTGCCTTTTCGGTCCAAAGTTTCTTTCAGGTCTGCCACTCTAGCGAGTTCGAGTGTGCCATCTTGCTGACCCACTCTGTAACAGGGCGTTCTCGACCTCTCCTACGTGGCGCGCACCGAACTCGCTCGATACATTTACCGAGGAAGAGCAGCTCCTACGTGAATCCGGTACGCAGCTCACTACCACTTCGTATGAAGACACCTAAGAGATCCACAGTGAGGCGCTTCGCGCAAGATGTTGTGGGACCTAAAGTCCGCGAGATGGACGAAAACGAAGGCATGGACCCAGCAATAATCAAGGGTCTTTTTGATCAGGGTGTGCGTGACTTTGCCCCTACTTGTTAGATCTAGCTCATGGCCACCCAGCTCATGGGCATCGAAACGAGTGCGGATCACGGTGGCGCAGAGTCTTCGTTCACTTCAGCAATTATTGCGATCGAGGAGCTTGCAAAAGTCGACCCGTCTGTATCTGTCATGTGCGACGTTCACAATACGCTCGTAAACACCGTCATCCGTAAATATGGTACCCCGGAACAACAGGAGAAGTGGTTGCCACAGCTTTCCACATCGAAAGTTCGTCGCTGAATGCTGGCGTGTAAGGTTGCGCTTTCCCCTGACCACGACACGCATATAGCTCGGCAGTTTCTGCTTGTCCGAGGCCGCGTCTGGTTCAGATGCGTTTGCCCTCCAGACGCGCGCGAGAAAAGATGGAGACAACTGGATTATCAATGGCTCCAAGATGTGGATCACAAACTCGTACGAGGCCGAAGTATTTCTCATCTTTGCCAACGCAAGTGTCGTGCTGTTATATATGGGTGGTGGATATCACTTAGCGTTGCTTGGCAGGTCGATCCGAGCAAAGGCTACAAGGGTATTACTTGTTTCCTAGCCACCAAGGACATGGGCGTCCAGATTGCCAAGAAGGAGCAGAAGCTTGGTATCCGTGCCAGCTCAACGTGCACACTGAACTTCGATGACTTGAAGGTCCCTGCTGAGAACATCATTGGCGAAGAGGGACAAGGATATAAGATTGCGATTGAAATCCTGAATGAAGGTTCGGCTTGTCTTCCAGCCCTTTCTTCTCTCTTTCTCATAACAGCGTGACAGGTCGTATCGGTATTGCAGCACAGATGCTTGGCCTCGCTCAGGGAGCATTCGACAAAGCGGTTCCTTCTACGTACGAGCGCAAGCAGTTTGGGCAGGCAGTGGGTACATTCCAGGGTATGGCTTTCCAAATCGCACAGGCTGCTATCGACCTCGAGACTGCGCGGCTACTTCTCTACAACGCCACGCGGAGAAAGGAGGAAGGGCGCAGCTTTGTTAAAGAGGCAGCCATGGCGAAGTACTGGACGAGCGTTGTGGCACAACGCGTGTCGGGGCAGGCGATCGAGTGGGCAGGCGGCCTCGGTTTCACGCGGGAAACCGGCATCGAGAAGTTCTGGCGTGATTCAAAGATTGTGAGTTTTCGGTCACCGAAGCGAAACGTGCTTGGGGTAACTAATATGGTAAATTTAGGGTGCTATATACGAAGGGACGTCCAACATTCAACTACAGACCATCGCTAAGATTATCCAGAAGGAATACTCATAGTCACGCGTTGGGTCACCACAGTACTATCAGATTTGTATTTTAGCAATTCACTTAAATATAACACCCCAACACTATATCTCGAATATCTCATCAAATTGCCGTACCCATAATCGAACGATCAGAGGTGCCCGTGTACACACCATGAAAAGCCAGGTAAGTCATTAACGGGAAGGATCGGGGAGTACGTGCATCTCGGTGCAAAGGACGGTACCCCAGAGGACTCCCGCTTCTTCGACACGATTGGTACTTCTCGGACCGGGTGAAGGAATTGCGATCGGAGGAAGGCAGACAAAGATCGAGACCATCAAAGCTGTCACAATGCGTTCGCGGAGAAGGATGTGTCAGACCTGTTCCTTCAAATGATACAGTCTCATGGTCTTGATCCATCAGGCATTTGGTTGTGGTAGAGGTAGCAAAGAAACCCAAATACCAGCACCGGTCATTCTAGGAGACAATAAGTCTTGGACAACCTGATAGTTCTTGGACGAGATCCCGGGGGTGACGCCAGAAATACTGTAAAAATAGAAGATTTTGTCGACCGCAACCCCAAAGGCTTCCGTAAGTTTTGTGTCGCGGCATTAAGAGGCAGCATTCGGGCACCTCACACTGTCTTCGTTTAGGTCTTCTTTCGGTCGTCCTAATCTAGACATTCGTGCAAGGCTGTGAAATTCAAATACTGTATTGTTTTAATAAGGAAGGAGGGAAAGATCTGTGCGACCATGTATAATGCACATGTTGTACTCCATAGTTATTATTTAAACAGAGGGTATCGACGCTGGTCTCGTGTGTCGAAGCAGAAAAAAAATTGGTGGGCACCCAAGCGAAAGAGAAGTCACCACGAGGCGCCTGCAGGGTGACCGGAGAATAAATTAAACATATAAATCACTTTTTTGTCCATTCCTTGTCCGCGCGAATACTAGGAGAGATTCGTAAACTGCCCATCCAATTGCCGATGAGAGTATTTTCCGAGAGAGGCGGAGGGAAGCGCCATCGAAGAAACCATGTATGCCCCGTTCCTTCGATACAAAAACAGGGTCAGCGTGATAAAGTCGACCGAAGAGGGGGTACTGACGTTCCACACAGCCAAGACCGTTCGGGTAAGGCCATGATATTTCTGCTCGGTTCGAACTTGCATTCTGGTCTATTTTGGCGCCGTCAATGCCCGAAAAAGAGGAGAAGAGAGGTGCAAAACCTTGATAACGTCGAAAGGATGGGTTGCAAGGGTTGCGATGGTGCTAGCAGCAGCGCCAGAGCAGCTGTGGAGCATCGCAGAGGACAGTGGGGACGAGGGTGGCAGTGTTGACGCGGCTTCGTGCTTGATGCCCTCGTAAAATACCACGAAAAGACCTGCGTAGGGCGCGTCGCGCAATGACGAAGCAAAAAACCCGCGAAACAGCTCCGAGGGCCCCGCACGTGTGATTGACCGCGCAGAGGAAATCAGGGAACTATATGCGTGTAGATTACTCTGCGAGAGAAAAGAGCGTCAAAAGGCGTATACAATGGATAACGGGAAAATAAATGTGCCGACTTCATACCGCGCCTTGAGCACCGAGAATGGATTCAGAACGAGGCCGACGGCCACACGGGTGGTGGCACCAGCCAAGAGATTTCCCGAGTTTGTGAGAACGGGGAGAACGGACGAGTGTCTTCCAGGGTCACTTTTGCGGACGGCAGCGAACAGGGGAGAGATGGCCATGAAGCCGCGGGCTTGATTCAATCCTGTCATATAGAGCGCAATCCCGGGGACGTTGCTGCAGGCATTTTCCACATTCGAAAATAATAACAATAATATGGTTAAGGGAAACCTACCGGATCAACGTCGCGGACGTGCCGCGCCAGAGACCAAGTACACCAGAGGAAGAGACGATTGCTCGCGCAGTGGAGCGGATGGCGCCACGTTGCCTGGACAGAAGGGGATCAGCCCTAAGTGGGTTCTCGCGAGAGGTAGAGCCCACTTTGCAGCGAGTGCAGCATCGCCTTGCTGGAGTCGCGTTTTTATGAGGTCGACTGTGGACAGATGATGAGAAGAAGCATGTCGGGTGAACAGATGGAGAGCAAATTACAAGGTTGTAAGAAGAGTGACGACGTGAGCCCGGAGAGCGCGCCTATTCCAAATAATTCGTTTGCACGGTGAAGGACAGAAGCATGTTATGGGGTTCGTACCTGAAAATAGGTGTTGACGGACATCAGTCATCTGCGCGTGTGCGAGCGTCAATTGAATGCTTCGAGCTGGGCTTGGGACAGACGCGCTGTCAGTGTACGTAAATTACGTATTACTTGGGTTCTCATAACGCTACGTCCGTGGAGTCCACGCGCCTACGCCTGCTGCGGTCAACGTGGCACTCGACAACATGGCGCTTCGGTTCGGTTTTTTCGTGACTCGGCTCAACTCATAGGGCTTCATTTTTCGATTCTCTTCCACTTATGGCTGATTGGTTTGTTACTTTGGGCCTCGTCTTCGGCGGGTGCTGTAGGTACCTCACACTTTCCAATTTACGTTGTTGTCGTGTGCTGACTTGGCACAAGCAACGCCCTCACTTTAGAACGTGTTACGTCCGAATACCCAAAGTCGGGAAGCCTTATCACGTTCTCCCAATTCCTCGTCATCTCCTTGCATGGGCTCCCCAAATTCGTCACATTCACCCGGGGGCCACTCAACATTCCCGTACCTTGTCTGCTTCCCCGCAGGATACCCCTCACAACATACTTTATACAAGTCGGACTCTTTTACTCTATATCGTTGCTCAACAACCTCGCATTTGGCTATAGTATTCCCATGCCCGTGCACATCATCTTTCGAAGTGGAGGGCTAGTCGTCAGTATGCTCATGGGATGGCTATTATCGGGAAAATCGTGAGTTTTTCGCTCCTCAATTTCTGAAGCGATCTTGTAACACCGGACTAGATATCCCACCTCCCAAGTACTCTCCGTACTTGTTGTCACCACTGGCGTCATTCTGACTACGCTTTCGTCTCATCAAAGTCATAAAGCGGCAGATGTCACCTCTTTTGATACACATCCGCATCGTTATCTACAGGGAATAGCCATCCTGACTTTGGCCCTCATTCTTTCTGGTTTCCTCGGGGTGGTGCAAGACAAGACGGTCGCTTTGTACGCGAGGAGTACCCCACCAAATGCTGGAGTCGGACAAGCCAATTCGTCTACCGACGCGAAGACACTCGTACTTCCGGACGTCTGGGAGGAATCCATGTTCTACCTCCACTTCCTGTCTATTCCCGTTTTCTTTTCTGTCCGCAGAGACCTCACCACCCAGGTCAAAGAGCTGTTTACGAGTGTGACCACGTTCCACACCCCTCTGGTTACTGCGCAGATTACCCTGCCAACTGTGCTGCCGGCACTATTGGCCAATACTTTAACACAGCTCATTTGTGTGGCAGGCGTCAACCGCCTCACGATGCGGGTCCCCGCACTAACTGTTACACTCGTTCTGGTCGTGCGCAAGGCTGTCTCCCTTGTGTTCAGCGTGCTATTGTTCGACGGTGCCAATGTCACGTGGGGCATGCTGTGTGGCGGCGCGTTTTTCGTGTTCGCGGGCACCGTAGCGTATACGATTAGCGGGAGGGCACCCGTTAATCGTGATGAGAGAAGAGAGAAGAAGGAATAGAGAATATCTAAATAATACTTACACCTACTGACTCTTTACTCAACTCTCCTGTCTTGTCATAGGAAGCAAGCTACGATGTATGGACTGTATCATTACATGTGTCTACAAACTAGAACTGGAGATGATGCTTATTGTACACGACAATGTGCGTACATGCGTATTGCTAGTTCGGGAAGGACTGAATACTCTGGGCGCAAAGATTTTGCGCCACCACAGTCATGGGTCGGTCCGTGGACTAACGTTGTCTCCTGTTTTCAAGCTTTCATATATGGCCAGCAGGGGTGAAAAAAGTTTCCCGCCAGCTACTGTACCGGTGTCGGAGGGGCGTCCTCGGAGTCACAAATGGAGGGCGTTTGGGCTTATCACTCTGCTCGCCGTCCCGATAGCACTGCTTTGTGCTACTCGCCTTGGACCGTTCTTACCCGAAAGAGGATTTGGACGCCTCGATTACGCAGAGATCTGCCCTCAGGCCGACGTCCTCTACCCAGATCGCAATGCACGGCTCTGGGAGAGTCTCGGAAAGGATTTCAGTCAGGACGCCTTCACTTTGAGGGCCGTGGAATGGCTCGGAGGCGCAGTCCGTGTTCCGTAAGTAGCCGCCCTCTTTTCGATATCTGTTGCTGAGTCCTCGATGTCGGAAAAAGCACTGAATCCTACGATGAGATGGATCCCATCGGCGTGGACAGGCGATGGGAGGCTTTCGGGCCGTTTCACGACTATCTCCTTCGATCATTCCCCCTTACGTACGTGACAAACTATCATCGAAATTGACAAGTGAATGTCATGATTCTGTATGTCATACCAGCCACGAGACTCTAACACTTACCAAAGTCAACACATACGGATTGCTCTACGAGTGGAAGGGGTCAGACCACACCCTCAAACCTCTCCTCTTAGCTGCTCATCAAGGTTCGGCTGTGGACCATGAAAATCACTTAGCTTAACACCTTCGATAGACGTCGTTCCTGTTGATCCCAAGACCGTCGACCTTTGGAAATATCCTCCCTATTCTGGGAATTATGACGGTACACATAGTCACATCTTCAAGCGCCAGAGAACTCAGGAGGATTTTCCATAGGCGAGTTCATCTGGGGAAGAGGAAGCTCCGACGACAAGAGTGGGTTGATTGGAATACTGTATGTGATATTCTGTCCCCATCTACCGTGAAAATGAGGTTAATGCCAAGCAGCTCATCTGTCGAGACTTTGCTCGAGAAGAATTTCAAACCCACCCGTACCATTGTTCTCGCATTCGGCTTTGACGAAGAGGTTATCGGCATGCAGGTCAATAACACTACCCTTTCTAGTTCCGCAACTGGGCGTGCGATCCTGACTTTGTTCTGACAGGGTGCTGGAAGTCTGTCCCAAGAATTGTTGGAGAGGTATGGAGAAAACTCTTTCGCGCTCCTCGTGGACGAGGGCAGTGAGTATTGGGAAGGTGTTTACCGATAACCCACAGGCCCCACACTTATCTCGTTCGTAGGTGGGTTTGCCGAAGTAGGGGGCTCTGTCATTGCTATCCCCGGCATCGCTGAGAAGGGGTATATCGACGCCATGGTGACGGTCTCAACCGCCGGCGGTCATTCTAGCGTTCCGCCCCTTCATACGGTCTCACCATCTTCTTTTCATTACGCGATCTAATCACTCCCCACAGAGTATTGGAATTCTCTCCCGCCTCCTCGTCGAATTCGAAGCCAACCCAATCAAACCTCAGCTCGACCGTGGCACTCCCATTTACAGCAACTTGCAATGTGTGGGGCAGCATGCCAAGGAATTCCCGGCACACCTGCGCGCACTTATCAAGACATCTGTTCATTCCGACTGGGCTTTACGCAAACTGGAGGCAGAATTGATCAAAGACCAAACGTTCAAATCGTTGATTGGTACCACACAAGCGATTGACCTGATTCAAGGTGGGGTGAAGACGAACGCGCTGCCTGAGGAAGCTTGGGCGGTGGTCAATCACCGGATCGCTACACAGAGGTTCGATCGTGATGCAATTCCTTGGAATCACACTATTCACATCGGGTTTGCAGCTCTGTTGCCGCGGTTCAAGAGCACGATACTAACATCCTGAAGCACTTGGCGAAGGAGTTCAATCTCAGCTTCACTGCCTTCGGCTCTGACGTCACCCCCAAGGGTATCCCTACTGCAGGCAAGCTTACCCTGGCAGATGTCTGGAAAACTGGGTTGGAGCCAGCTCCGGTGACACCCACAGACGAAGACTCAGCTCCGTGGGGATTGTTGAGCGGAACGATCAAAGCAACTTACAATGCCCACAGGGGTCTTGAGGGTGCGGACAATATAATCGTAAGCCCCGGAATTACGACCGGGAACACGGGTGGGTGTATTCCTAGTTCGGCATTCAACGGAAGGTTGATGTGCGGCCACAGACACGCTGTACTACTGGAAGCTAACCCCACACATCGTACGCTACAATCACAAAAGCAAAATGGACAGTTTTGCCGCGCACACCGTAAACGAACGTATGTTGTACCTTTTTTTTTTTTTGATTGGGGTCACATTTCGGCAGACATCCGTGCCGAAAGCTTTGTGGAAATGATCAGGTTCTTCACTACGTTGATTCTCAACGTGGATGAAACGACGGCGTTGTAAACGGTGGCCTGGCCTGAGCGATGGGTGAGTGGGTGGCGAACGTGAACACGCTCGCGCACGACTATCGCTTCACCTCAGGGCGTGCTAACAACCCACACATCTATTCCTGTGACTGATATCGGCCAATATTGATTACAAGTACGTTTGATTTTGATTTGTCTCGTATTTCTTGTGTCTTGTTATATGTTTTGTGTCCTTGTCTCTCGATTTCGTTCCGCGCGTGCACGCTGTCCTATTACGCTTTTCTGAAGGACGAGCACTGGTTTTCTACTTCCTGACTCAAGCACGACGTCTTTCGAGCGTGCTTATTGTAGTAAAGTGATACTATACACGCGCTTGTACATGTGTTACTTATGTCTTCATTGTCATTCTCCATCTCTTGTCGTATTAAGTACCTGCTCGGGTGTAGCCTACGAGGTTCCCAAGCCTCTATTTCATTAGCGCACTTGTACCTTCAGTGAAAAAGGCTCGATAGTGAGCCCGGAATAACTAGCCGACTTCACCCTCTTTGTGCGCAAGTCTCTCGCTCGCCGGAGTTCCCGCGCGTGCCCTCGAATTCGACTGTTCTTATTTCCTGTGAGAGTCGTGCGGGTCCCAGTTTCACCTAGTACCGACCCTTTACTCAATCAACCGTCTTGTCATAGTAATTGACTATTATACAACTACTATATCACATCTTGCATTGTATGTATCTACTAGCCTAAATTATCGATACACGTACCAATACCAATTTGGGAAGAGATTGGGGGAGGACACTAATGAGGAATTCGCAAATTAAATCGGACTGTGAACATGACAATGTGCTTCGTATCTCACGATGTCGAATGGCCTGAGTAATTGTACCGGCGCCGGGTCCGCGCAGTTCAACCGAACTAAAGTTGTCCCCTGTTTTCTTCCACCATGGCAAGCTGGGGTGAAAAAGATCTCCTGCCGGCGACTGTACCGGTCTCAGAAAGGCATCCTCAGAGGTCCAAATGGAGGGTGTTCGGGTTCATCACGCTGCTCGCCGTCCCAATAGCGCTGCGCTGCGCCACTCACCTTGGACCGTCCTTTCCCGGAATAGGATTTGGGCGCCTCAACGATGCAAAGATCTGTCCTCAGGCTGATGCCCTCTACCCGGATTACCACGCGCCGCTCTGGGAGAGCCTCGGAAAGGATTTCAGTCAGGATGCGTTCACTTTGAGGGCCGTGGAATGGCTCGGAGGCGCAGTACGTATTCCGTAAGTAGCCTTCCTCCTTTCAAGGCCACGTTACTGAGTCCGACATGTCGGAAAAAGCACGGAATCCTACGATAAGATGGGCCCAGTTGGCGTGGACGAGCGATGGGAGGCCTTCGGGCCGTTTCACGACTACCTCCTTCGATCATTTCCTCTTACGTACGTGACAACGTATCTTCGAAAGTGAAGAGGAAGATCATCATGACCTTGCACATCACATCAGCCATGAGACTCTGACACTTACCAAAGTCAACACGTACGGATTGATCTACGAGTGGAAGGGGTCAGACCACACTCTCAAACCTCTCCTTTTAGCCGCTCATCAAGGTCTGGCCGCAGACCTACGACAATCACTGAGCTTAACACTTTTTGATAGACGTTGTTCCTGTTGATCCCAAGACCGTCGACCAGTGGAAATATCCCCCCTATTCCGGACATTATGACGGTATACGCTAGTCACTTCTTCAAGTGCTTGAGAACTCAGGAGGGTTTTCCATAGGCGAGTCCATCTGGGGAAGAGGGAGCACCGATGACAAGAGTGGATTGATTGGAATATTGTATGTGGTGTTTCGTTCCTCCCCTGCCGTAGAAATGAGGTTAATGCTGGGCAGCTCATCTGTCGAGACTTTGCTCGAGAAGGGTTTCAAGCCGACCCGTACCATTGTTCTCGCATTCGGCTTTGACGAAGAGGCTAGCGGCTTCCAGGCCAGTAAAAATATCCTTTCTAGTTCCACGACCAGGCGTGCGATCCTGACTCCGTTCTGATAGGGTGCTCAACATCTGTCCCAAGAATTATTGAAAAGGTATGGCGAAGACGCTTTCGCCCTCCTCGTGGACGAGGGTAGTGAGTACTGGAAAGGTGGTTATCTGTAGCTCTCACTTATCTCGTTCGTAGCTGGGTTCGCCGAAATAGGGGGTTCTGTCATTGCCGTCCCTGGTATCGCCGAGAAGGGATATTTTGACGCCATGGTGACGGTCTCTACTGCCGGCGGTCATTCTAGCATCCCGCCCCCTCATACTGTTGGTCGCCTTTTTTTTTCCTGTAGTACACGATTCAATCGTCCTTCACAGAGTATCGGCATTCTCTCCCGCCTCCTCGTCGAGTTCGAAGCCAATCCGATCAAACCTCAGCTCGACCGTGCCACCCCCGTTTACAGCAACGTGCAATGTGTGGGGCAGCATGCCAAGGAGTTCCCAGCACATCTGCGCGCACTTATCAAGACATCTACTCATTCTGACAGGGCTCTACGCAAACTGGAGGCAGAATTGATCAAAGACCAAACGTTCAAATCGTTGATTGGTACCACACAAGCGATTGACCTGATTCAAGGTGGGGTGAAGACGAATGCGCTACCCGAGGAAGCTTGGGCGGTGGTCAATCACCGGATTGCTACACAGAGGTTCGATTGCGAAACCACTCCCTGGTAACACACATTTATGCTAGGTTTGCAGCTCTGTTGCTGCGGTAAAACAGCGCGATACCGACACCCTGAAGCACTTGGCCGAGGAGTTCAATCTCACGTTCACAGCTTTCGGCTCAGACATTAGCCCCAAAGGTGCACCCACTGCAGGCAGGCTCACGTTGGCGGATGCCTGGGGAACTGGGTTGGAGCCAGCTCCGGTGACACCCACGGATGAGTCGGCTCCGTGGGGATTGTTGAGTGGGACGATCAAGGCAACTTACAATGCTCACCGGGGTCTTGACGGTGCAGACAATATCTTCGTAAGCCCCGGAATTATGAGTGGAAACACGGGTGGGTGTACTCCTTTGTCGGCCCTCCGTTGAAGGCTGATGTGCGACCACAGACACGAGGTACTACTGGAAGCTCACCCCACACATCGTACGCTATAGTCACCAAGGCGGAGTAGACACTAGTACCATACACTCCGTAAACGAGCGTATGTTATATCTCTTCTATTTTCTGATTGGGATCTCAGTCATTCACTCACGGGCAGATATCGGCGCCGCCAACTTTGTGGAGATGATCAGGTTCTTCACTACGCTGATTCTCAACGTAGACGAAACCACGGCGTTCTAAACATTGGTCTGAGTGGGAAGTTGGTGTGACTAGAGAGTTATTGGGGAATGTGGTAGTCACGTGGCCGTATCAATGACGTTTGAGTCCGGGAAATTCCGGCGGTAAACTTTGTGGGGTTTAGCTAAACAATGCGGAGGACCCGCCCAGTCGCCGCCATTACACATGGCCCGCCTGCCTGCCACTGGCAACGACCCTCATCACATCATGGACCCATCCAGCCGCGCTTGTTCTGAGTGCATCCTCGAATGTGACGACGTAGCTTGTGTAGGTGATTTCGACGATCACTGCACCGAACAATGTGTCATTGTCGCCTGTGATGACCCAGAACATGGTGATACGCCGTGCTCTGAGGACATCTGTGAATCCGCTTGCGTGGACCATAAACACTGTTCTCTGGTGAGTCTTCTCTCACGATGCACCCTCACGGCACTTGACACCTGCCCTTCAGCCTGTGCATCAACTAGTAGTTTGTGAAACACAACATCAAAATACAACCTGTGCGCAAAGCGGATGCAGCCTATTTCGCGAATCTACTTGCGATGACCCAGAGAACTGCTCCTTGGCCGGTGTAGTGAGTCCAAGTAAATTATCGCCCCTCCCAATCTGACCTTCTTTCGAGCCCGCGCATGTTCCTGTTTCATGCTCCCACTCGACAGTGGACCCGGCATATTCACCCCGTTCGCACTCTGCAGACTTCGACGCGTCAATAGAGGCCTTTTTATGTTCCTGTCGTGGTGAATCGCTCCTCCGAGACGGCCTTTTACCCATCGATCACCCTCGCGACCCCTATGCGGGCCCCTCTCCATCTCTTTCTGCCATAACGTCACTATCTGACGGCAACACACACGCTTCTGCATTCAGTACACCATTGCAACACGCCGCATATACCCCTTCACTCTACATACAACACTCGCCAGCGACGATCGCTCATGCAGAACACACCTGCATGTGGAATGGCTGCCGTTCCAGCTTTTCCTCGCTTGGGGAGTTGGTCACTCACGTGAACCTTTCTCACCTGAGCGTACACATGTCTGACCTTCCCGATCCCTTTGCGGCACCGTCGTCCTGTTTGCGATTCAGCTCTGAGGCGCTCGGACTTTCGTGTCAGTGGGATAATTGTCACGAGTACTCCTCCGCTCCTGTAGCCCCGTCAGGCGGCTTGGCGTTTGATAACGCACTCAATTCCCTTACCGGTCATCTCCTTCATGACCATCTGGGCTTGCATGGCGCTCTGGGAAGTCATGATGTGGTCGCGACTGATAACGCTACCATCGCGAACGCGATATCACCGATTCAAGAACCTGAACCCGGCTGTGATGTGGAGATGCGGGATCAAGAGCAGAGCTCTCACCCACAAACCGATAATCAACAGAGCAAGCCATGCGATGGAAGTGTGAAGCAAAGCGACGAAGCCAAGGGAGATGGAACGGACGGACGCTCGCTGCAAGCGGAGGACAAAACGCCAAGTCCCATACTGGACGGCCCCGAGAGGTGTTGTTGGGGCGGCTGCGGACTTACGTTCGCAAGCGTCGACGACCTTATGAACCACCTCACGGCTGATCACGTCGGCTCAGGCAAAAACCACTATGAGTGTTTCTGGAGCAGCTGCGAACGAAGTGGGAAGAAAGGGTTCTCGAGCAAACAAAAGGTCTGCCGGCACTTGCAGGTTCGCATCCGTCTACGCGCTTTCGACCTTTGAAGTGATCGAGGTCCTACAGATGCATACGGGACACAAACCATTCCAATGCAAACTTTGCAAGCAACATTTCTCCGAGGCGGCGACACTGCAACAACACATGCGTCGCCACACTCAAGAAAGTGTGTAACATCCCCTCTTGGTTCTGACCTCATGCCAATTTCGACCCAGAACCTTATCTGTGCGATGTCTCCGGCTGCGGCAAGGCTTTCGCGATAGCCGGAGCTCTCACAATACACCGGCGGACGCACATGGGTTTGAAGCCTTTCAAGTGCAAATACTGTGAGCGGTACGTATTGGACAGCCAACTCCACCTATAAAGTATCTGATGACACTGTGCATTAGGGCCTTTTCCGAGTCATCCAACCTCTCCAAGCACGTGAGTACCACATGCTTCATGCATAAATATGATTTTGATTTGGGCTACATACAAAGATGCGAACGCACACTGGCGTTCGCCCATATGTGTGCGAAGAACCTGGCTGTGGGAAGGCATTTGCCCGCCCTGACCAGTTCACTCGACATCAGGGCGTCCACTCGAGACGACATCGTACCATTGGACCCGCGCATCAGAGCTCATCGGACTCACAGTGACTGTGTAGGGATTGTTTTCGTTCGGAGATTTATGACACTATTACGATGCATTTTTGTTTTTTCCCCATCCTTTTTGTCATATTATTACCCATCAATGTACCAGGAGGATATTCGGCGGAGGGAAGGGCATGATCAGATTCGGGCGGGCTTTCTCTTGAGCAGAAAACTGTGAGGAAGGCCAGGTTTCCTGCGTATGTCCTCGGTGGCCCGGGCAAAGGCGTGGACTACGGGCGCTTTTTCTTTGGGCGCACTCTTCTTCTGTTCCGAATGCTCCGACTGCTGTACCTGAGCGGCGTCATCTGCTGTCAGCAACATAAAAGGCCACAAACTAGGTTGCAGCACAAGAACTCCGCGGACGTCGTCCGTCTCTAGCCTCTCCAGCGCAGGACATGCCCGTGCCACGTCAACGACGAACGCAGGACACGCGCCGTATATCCTGAGCGTCTGCACGCCGGGCATGGGAAGCGCGCAGTTCCTCATGTAGTTCTGGCGTAAGTGCTGTGTGAAGAGGGAAGGCGTCGAGAAGCAGAGCTCGAGAGACCGAACGCGCAAAGGGAGGTGCACCAAGCGCGAGTGTTCGAGCTCGCGCGTGAAGGACCACCCCGTGTAGTGCAGCGCGACGCGGCGGAGGGCGGGTGCGAGCGGTCCGCGGTTATTGAGGGCGCGCAGAACAGTCTCCATCGCGCGAGTCGTCGGATTCGAAGTCCCGTACAGCTGGAAAACGCCAGATGATAAAGCCGACGGGGACGGGTTGTAGATGTGGAATGTGATGCTGTAGCACGTAGGTGGTGGGTGCGGACTGAAGGAGCTATCGTAGTCGTAGTCGCGGCCGTGGTCGTGGTCGTGAGTCGCAGGTTGCAGGAGCGAGAGGAAATGCGCGGCGTATGTGGGGGAGACGACGTGTGTGTCGCGAAGGAACACGCGACCAGCTATCGCGCGAAAGGCCCTGCAAACCGATGGAACGGCGACAAGGAGGTCGCGACGCTCTGTCCTCGAGAGGGGGAGGGACCACGCCTCCTCAAGGATCTTGTAGCACAGCTCTATTGGGAGGGTGTGCGAGCATGTGTCATCGCCCATAACAAGGTCGGTCAAAAGGGGGGTGGGGGAAAGTCTCTAGCGTGTACTTAACCTTAATGAGTGGACGCAAAGAGATATATAGGGGGGTTCACTGTCCCGTGTCCATACCTCACCTGAATAATGACGTGGGGGAATTAGCGTACGCCGTACGTGTCACGGGGACATTCGCCGCTGCTGGCTGGTGTGCGAATGACGCAGGACAGAATACGGCTGATCAGTGTTGCAAGTGACCATTCTGGGCAATCCATACGAGTTTTGTAATCGTCATTTTCGTCACGAGCGTCTACACCGTACGTGGGAGAGCTGACACATATGTGCGGACATTCAATATTTCAATACTCCGAGAATCGAATACAGGTGCATGTTTACACTAAAGATCCTTTCCAACTCAACCCACATTAAACAAAAGTTCCGCAAACCCTTGAACGATATTCTGGCGTATGCCGTTGCCTGAAGGAAGCGGTATGAGATGCATCAAAGGTAGTATGGCGAATACTGTAATGACTGAAAGGATGATTCTAACGGATTTCGACTCGTCCAGCCATACGTATAAGAGCACCTGTGTGATCAAGGAAATGGTGCCCGCAATGAGGGAGAACACCCCTGCAATCTCTGGTGAGGAAAAGGGGATGCATGGCCGAACTGGGAATACTGGACATTCACAATGCCACATGACCCAGACCCAAGTCCGCTTGACTCCGTAGCTCTGTAACGGGTCCAATGTCCCGCTGTTGGGCAAGCCCTGCTGAACTGGATCCCTCTCCTGGGAGGTTCGCACCGGGAGCTCACAGAACCCGTATGTTAAGATGAGTCCGCTGACTGCCGCACTGATGCAGAAGAATAGTGCGAGATACGTGAATATCACGAGCACGTGCTTCGCGCTATTTCCGACGCTTTCATCGAAATTTGTGTCGTTCTTGACGAAGGAGAGAAGGAGGAGCTCGATGACTATAAATCGCCTTGCCTGATACACCATCGGAACTCGTGAGATGGCGCGTTACAGTCAGGATAGAATCACACACCACAGCCATTGAGTTCTGGTACGTTGCCAGCCAGCTACCATTCAACGACTTGATGGTGCGCCCACTTTGATCTTCACTGATCCTCCGCGCTTTCAGAAGGCAACCGTATCGACCTTGTCTTCTCACTTTCAATGGCGGCATGTTCCGTGGGCATTTTCTTTTACTTCAAGGTCCGCAACGCAGAGATGCAGAGGGAGGTACAGCTTTGGTGCAGATCCACTGGGGTGACACGGGAGTGGGCAGGCGGGACTCACTCGCAGAGCGCAAACGACTCAGAGACCGCCATCTACGCTTCGAGTTCACATCGTATACTCATCACCGGACTTTTGTCGTTCGATTTTGTCCAGAGGAATTGCTATGGATGATATTTCGGATTCGAGAAAGGATATTGTTCACCGCAATCCATATATACCCATTTGGCACAGATCGTAGCAGCACAAGAAATAAATTATGAATGCTACAACACTCTCGAGTGCTCCTGCCCTCCTTGTGCCTGTTCTTGCCTCCGGGACTTTGGTCATGTCAGCGGAAAGGCGCCTCCGTAGGCGCAGTCACTGACATCGCACATAAAGAAGGGAACATGACCGAGCATGGTGCTTCGCTCACTCCACTCCGCAAGACTACGCGGTCACACACAAGCCGTGTCACGACCCTCCTGGGAATCTCACTCAGGAAAGCAGATCCGGAGCATAGGCGCGGACAGAAGTGTTAAGTCACGCGTGCGTGGGGTGTCGGGGGGTCAACGAAGTATATACGAGACGAAAGGAATGATGGAAATTTCCAGGATTGAACCCACGAGGAGCACGGACTCACCGTCATCTGGAAGGAAGGTCTGCACATCTCAGAGCGAGCGAGCGCATCATGGGGCTGTGGCGGTCGCCACGATTGAGGGGTGTCTTGTGACCAATGTCCCGTGTCATCACCGCAATGACTTACGGCCGCAGTAAAACGTAGGGCCTGTTGTAGATGTAATGGGCTAATTGTAGGAATATCAGGGATTATTAATTATACAGCAATAGAGTATGTGCGCAGGCGGTAGAGCAGGACGAAAAGATATTATTTTTCCGACTAGCATCCGGTGGTTACATGTCTAATCAATAGATTCGTCAAGGTAGTAGAGAGATCACCGATCACCCTAAACTTGCTTGTCAAAAGGTAAGTCGTTCACGCAAGTGTTCGCACTTTCACGTTCCAATATATCGTGGGAAGGCAACGACCGTAGGCCGGGTCAAGCAGTGATCAGGAAAAACGTAGTGTCCGAGCGAGTTCTTGGCCCTAGTCAATGTAAAAGAAAGATGATGCAGCCTATTGTCGTTATGAGTTTTGGGAGGGTGATAACATTGGAACCTTGGAAACCGTTCGGCATGGTGCACAAAACGTAGTTCTTGGTTTACAGTAAACGAGGAAAAGAGATGCTGCGCTAGATTTGCGCAGCGCTTCGAATGATAAGACGAGCGTGCGGGGCTAGGCCCTGTTTGAAAGAATGAGCTTGATTGGTTCCACCGTGGGGCTGACAATACTATGTCAGAGTGCACGAAATTGAGAAAGCGAGTGGCTTTTGCTTCCTGACCTGACCCTACGCCGTCTGCATAGCCGGAATAAGCATTAGGACCCCGAACTCCCGGGAGAGCTCACCCAGATAAGGGAAATATAGCCTCACGTTTGAACCAATCATCATGACAGTTTCGCAAGAACTGAGGACCCCATCTTCAAAGAAAGCTGCTGACCTTGTTTGCTGACCTTGTTCCATCTCTGGTATTCAGTTTATCAGAGACTGGATCTACATGGGACTTGGACCCACCAGTCGACTCTTCCCAGACTGGGTGTGTACCTGTTTGCAAGCGCCGGTATGAAGAGCCTGTCCCCCAGCAGCAGAAATGAGGTGAGTTCGGAGTACTCTGCATAAGGATGCTCATGGATTCTCCGTGTCATACCACAATCTATAGGATCTGCCTATTCGAGGCAAAGGGCAATCAGCATTTATCAGGTTGAGCTTATACGTAATAGTGCGTGGATCGATGATACTGGCCCACACTTGCTGACTCTGAGATTGCTGTACGCTGTGAGCATTTCACAATGTGTTCCGATTATATCGCTTAAATACTGAATTATGATTGGCCAGATTTCTGCAACTGTATTGGAGCAAACACCTACAGCGATAACTATGTGGCTACGATCACATTGCCTCTTGATCCCCGATCTTCTTCTTCTCCATCTTTTCACTCCAGCATTTGTCCAATTCCGGATCGCACGCTGGACTGGTCAACCACCCGTCCTTGAAAAACCCTATACTCTCCAATCTTTGTGCGATCTCCCTCATATCGCCCTCCATGTCCATAGATCCTTCTACTTTGTCTGTCCTACTTGAGAGTTTGAGGCGAATGTCCGTTGTATTCTCCTATTATGTTCCCTAGCGAGCACTCCATGCTAACTTCCTCTTTGAAATCCGCCCTTCTAGCCTGCTCGCAAAGGTATGGAACGCCTCGGGACCATCATTCACAACCTTGGACCACCATTAACTAAATCCCCTTTTACCAGTACTTTTTCTTAGCCGCGTACACGATACTGCTGTATGATCATATCATGACCATCCCCGAGGAGGTTAGCTACTTGTTCCCGGGTTGTGTAGCTCTCAGTGATCCGGTGGTGAGCTACAGATTCAGACAGTGTGGAAGAAGAAGAAAACATTCCGTAGGTCACTGTCACGAAACGAACCCTAGAAGCGTTATTCGCTTAACTCCTCCCTTCCCCCTTTCTCAAGCTCTTTACCTGTTCATCTTTGTACGGTTACCATCCGTCTAGTCCAGGCAGGAGCCCATTATCACTATGGCTCACAACAGGTCCGGTATTACGCGCCACTTGCGATGAGCGTCGTAGCATTCGGTCAGTTACTGTCACGTTCATTATAATACATACTTATCTATTTCGTCTCAGGTTTTTTCTCAACTTTCATAACGCGTCCACGGTGGGTGGCATTGGTCTTTGACTGCCGTGAGTAAATCCCACGAACTTATTTCGTCTCATTTCTATACTCTCGACTGCGAATGCATCATCATTCGCCATACCTTTCCGTTGTTCCTCAAGCTGCACACATTGGATGCATTTCCTCCCTCTTGGCGTCTCGTTGCCACTGGCAATCTTGCCCGAGATTCTTATGCTCATTCGGTCAGTCAGAATGCTACCCTTTCGTGAAGCTGAGACATCTACCTTCGCAGGGTTTACGCGTTATATAACCGGAACAGGCTCGTTTTATATGGTCTGTCTGCCAGTTTAGTTCTCCAGACCGTTGCCGGGTTCTGGCAAGTCACTGTCAGTGGCGCAACTTGTGAGGCGTCGTTTTCGAACCAATGATATGTTCGAAATATGACTGACAAGCCCTGACGTTCCAGCTGTGCCGTCCCCTCTAGATAACTACCAGTATCATTGTGAGTGAATGGCCTTAATCATACCATCTATTTTGGGGTGCGTTGCCGAATATGACCTCTAGTCTGTACCTTTATTCCGTCTAAAAGAATGTGCGTTTACGTCTTTGTATTCTTGTCCCGTCGCTCAATTATTGTCCTTGTTTCTAGTGGTAATCTTGCGACCATGTTCATTTTCTGGGAGCTCGGGTACGATAGTGTCATTTTCCTCCTCACGATTGCGCGGACATTCTACATGCGTTGGAGGCACCGGGGTGTGTTCAAGGGGAACAGTCTATTTAATAGTCTGGTACAAGATGGGGTCTTCTACTTTGGGTGAGTACCGAACATTGGGAAGAAGTCGGGCTGACTTGTGTTAGCTGCATCTTTTCTATGAATCTGATGTGGGTTCTCATGATCATATATGCACCGACTGGAGTCCGCGCAATGGTTGGCGGGTATGTCTCAATCTTTCTGTTTGACCCACTTCTCCCTAAATGTGATTTGATGTCTCCTGTGAAGCCCATCTGCCTGGTGAGTTTGCTTGGCGTCGTCCCCTGCCCTCAAATCACTGATACTTTACTACTGTTCCCAGCCTGAATACACTGCTGGTCTGTCGAATCACTCTCAACTTGCGAACAGCTGCCTACGGGCCCACTACATTCGAACGCACTCAGCACGGTATCCCGATGCACGACTTGAGGGGCCCGCGCTTACCGCGACCACGACCACCCTCCACCCTCAACCCGGTTGGAGTGAATGATCTGCAGGTCCATGTCTGGATGGACTACGGCCACATACAGGATCAGGACGCTACTGTTTTCCCATCAAAACGGCCCCCGGGGCCGTCTATCATAGAGCAAGGTAAAAATACATTGGCGTAGTATACTAGGCGAGACTGCTGTAAGGGCGACAAGCGCGCTGGGTACACAACGACGCCAAACTACCACTGCCCACTGTTTCTCAGCACTGTTTGTCTTTTGTGTTCCTATTGTGTCTGCTTACTTATTGTATTCCGCCTGTATTGTCTCATCTGTGTCCTGTAGTTCGCCCACCATGTACATGTTCCCCAGCTTCTACGCCTTAAACCAACAATCTACTCTGCTATAGTCGAAAGCCTCCCGCCTGCCTATCTTGCATGATCGACGACTTGTACATCGCACCCGCGCCAATTCCTGTCCTACGTCCCCGCGCTATATCGTCGAACCATCTCAAACCGTTCTATCTCCCGCGCTCGCATCTCACCTCGCATTCTGTTGTCTCTCTATCTACGTCTTCCCTTGGGTCAACAACACACACAGTTCGCATCATACCTCACTGTGTACATAGCCATTTGTGACTCCCCACTGTTGATCTTTATAGTTTGGGGGGAGCTTGCGGTGTCCATGCCCTAGACACCGGGGATGGGGATCCTGGGCATGCCTTCACATGGAAGCGTACTCTGCGTTTCGAACTTTCCCCTCGCAGGCCTCACCCACGGACGTCACTATATAGCGACTCAGACCAGACCACAGAGTATATTCTTCACTGGCCCCCGGTTAAAGAACAGGAGATCGAGTGGGATCTTGCAGTCCTGTGTAACAATACCATCTCTTAAACCAAAATTCTTGCCGCCTTTTCAAGTTTGCACTGGCAGGAGGATCACGAGATTGGTCATGCTGCTACACTATCGGTCCACGTGACTTAGCTCACCCTGGTGTACGCACATTATCCCAGTCATTTCTTTACTGCTTTGACTGAGGGATATCCACATTTTCACGGCACCCTAAGCCTGTCCCTGACCCTGGGTCACACTCCTAACTCAAGCTTCCTGCTCATCCAGATCCCTATGACGCGATGTAAGCACCTTTTTTTCGAGGTCCTGTGGCCGCCATGGCAGACTGAGAGGCCATCGACTACACAAACCATGCCGCTCTGTTTATCCAGCGCCGCCCATACCACACCTTACCGTGCTCACGTAGCGATACTGCCTGTATCGTAGACATGTACAGCGGAATATCAATTTGGAACAAAACATAAAACACCTTATAATTCATACTCGCGTATCAACGCGTCCTCCAGTTTCTTCTGATCTCCCTCTAATGCCATGTCTTTCTCCCTCCTCTCATATTCCCCAAATGCACATGAGATTCGACGACCTTCCCATCCGGGGACTTCTCGCAACGTCTCCCACCTGGCCACGCTGAACAGATGTCCTGGTGCATCTGCGTATCCCCAGGGTTTTGTTGTATACCGCTGGACCCAAGGGTTTGGGACGATCTCCGCATCTGGGTTGGTCGGTCCTGTGAAATGGATAAGTGTCGGCTTGGCTTTCATCTCCCCCATCTGGGCTGCGATCTGTGCGTGGTCGGTGCTCTGACCGTCTGCGTAGGTCCCCCAGATCTTGAGCGTTCCATATCAAGGGGACCTCGTGCCATTCTCCTCGGAAGTGCACGTTAAGGAGGTCCTGGTCCCTGTACACCCAGCGGTGCACGCGCCTCGCGAGTTCCTTTATCTGTGGTAAGCGCCTCATGCTAGTGAGATCCATCGGAACCACTCCAGCGATGAAGTACTTTCCCAGGCCCACCCCCACGTGCCCGTACGGATGTCCCATGTCGACCGTTGCACCGAGCACTTTCCCGCCCAACTCCATCTCCCACAGACTTTGTTTGTATGTCTCCAAAAACTAGCGTCTCGGCACCCAAATAAAAGTGTACACCTGACGGGTATGGCCGAAATAATGTCGATCCTGGCCCACGTCGCACCCTCTTCCGATAGACCACAATCGAGGACGCACATGCAGACCCTCACCGTAGTTTCCCCTGAATAGAGACAATAAGAGTGTGACGTAGGACTCATCGACCGTATATGCTATGTTTGCGCCATATCCAGGGGC
The DNA here is from genome assembly GCA_951394315.1 of Lactarius evosmus. Taxonomy (NCBI): domain Eukaryota; kingdom Fungi; phylum Basidiomycota; class Agaricomycetes; order Russulales; family Russulaceae; genus Lactarius; species Lactarius evosmus. The sequence continues at coordinate 2,120,250 of OX596130.1, read as the reverse complement.
CCACTCAAGACCGTTGTGAATTTTGTCTTCGGCGACGAATCCAATACGCATGTTGGACGTCTTCTGGAAAACCATCTGGCACTGACCCTCCTCAAAAAATTCTCCCTTATGAAGGTCGAGGAATGTATCGATCCCTTGCTTTTGGTGATGGCGGCTGTCCTGGATCGGAGTTCATCTACAGACACCAAGCGCGATCAAGAACGAGCACAGCACGATCATGCAGACTCAGGACTTTCATGCGCCATTGTTCTACGATTCATGATGAGTAGGATAGGACAGACTGGAATCTAGGGCTCGTTGGGGACACTTCCGTTCATTCGGAGTCGTCATACTTATACGATCTGTGAACCCATGTGTACTGCTTCCCCTGTTTTCATGTCGATGCATCACCGATTGCTTCAGAGAGCCCCCAACCCGAAGATAACTGCTTAGAACGGTTACGATGTATAAAACGCGGCCGTACGTGAAGCAGCCGACAACATGAGGCAGCATGTACCGCCGTGACATAAGAGCACTCACGAACTGTCTGTGAAACCTTCACAATCAATGAACATGAACATTACCACCAGCTGGCGCCTGCACCCGTCAGGCGACCGCGTGGGTCGGTAGGGACATGCTCTTTTGCAGCTAATCCCCGAGGTCACTAAGCCACCCGGCTAGAGCACCGCCCCGATAAAGGCGGCCCTGCAACCATCCTCTCCCGCCAGAACCTCGGGACAGGCTGTGCCATCAAAGAACTCTATACTGTACATGTCTTGTCAGGGTCCCATGGCCCAAGGCTTGTCCTAAGCCTCCCACGGCTCGAGGGCTGTCCCGCGCTTCCCAAGGCTCGAGGCCGAAAACAACCTCTATCGGCCCACACTCTGACGTCTGTTTCCAATCGACCATCCCGTCACTAGTCTCGAACTTACTCTGAATCATTCCGAGAATTAGCACGGATACCAACTCATAGGCGCACTTCTTCTGTCCTTGTTGTACTCGAGCGGCGTCGCCTACTGTCAGCAACACGAAAGGTCGCAAATTGGGTCACAGCACAAGACCTCCGCGGACGCCGTCCGTCTTTAGCTTCTCCAGCGCAGGACATGCCTGCGCTACATCGACAACGAACGCAGGACACATGCCGTATATCCTGAGCGTCTGCACACCAGGCATGGGGAGCGCAGTTCCTCAAGTAGCTCTGACGTAAGTGCTGTGTGAAGAGGGAAGGCATCGAGAAACAGAGCTCGAGAGACCGGACACACGAAGGGAGGTGCACCAGGCATGTGTGTTCGAGCTCGCGCGTGAAGGACTACTCCGTGTGGTGCAGCGCGTGACACGGCAGAAGGCGGGCGCGAGCGCATCGCGACTATTGAAGGCGCACAGAACAGTCTCCATCGCAGGCGTCGTCGGATTCGAAGACCCGTACAGCTGGAAAACGCCAGATGATAACGCCAACGGGGACGGGTTGTGGATGTGGAATGCGATGCTGTAGCGCGTAGGCGGTTGGCGCGGACTGGAGGGGCTATTGTAGCCGTAGTCGCGGCTATGGTCGTGGTCGTGCGCCGCGGGTTGCAGGAACGAGAGGAGATGCGTGGCATATACGGGGGAGACGATGTGCGCATCATGAAGGAACACGCGACCAGCTATCGCGCGGAAGGTCCTGCAAACCGACGGAACGGCGACGAGGAGGTCACAACGCTCTGTCCTCGAGAGGGGGAGGGACCACGACTCTTCAAGGATCTTATAGCACAGCTCTATTAGCGTGGATCGTTGCCCATAGTGAGGTCAGTCAAAAGGGGGAGGAAGTCTCTCACGTGTCCTTAACCTTAACCTATAGGGGGGTTACTATCATGTTTCCATACCTCGCCTGAATAACGACGTGGGGGAATTGGCGCACACCGTACGTGTCACGAGGACCTTCGCCGCTGGTGTGCAAATATACTCGGGAGAGAATATGGCTGATCAGCGTAAGGTTAGGGTGCAAGTGACTATCCCAGGCAATAATCCAATTATTCGGTCAAAGGTCGGATTATGTAATTTCCCTTTTCGTTCGATTTCGTCCAGAGGAATTGCTATAAATGATATTTCGGATTCAAGAAGAGATATTGTTCACAGCAATCCATATATACCCATTTGGCACAGGTTGTAGCAGCACAGGAAATAAATTACGAACGCCACAACGCTCTTGAATGCTCCTGCCCTCCTTGTGCCGTTCTTGCCTCCGGGACTTTGGTCACGTCAGCGGAAAAGCGCCTCCGTAGGCGCAGTCACTGACACCGCACATATAGAAGGGAACACGGCCGAGCATGGTGCTTCGCTCACTCCGCTCCGCAAGACCACGCGGTCACACACAGGCCCGTGTCCCGATCCTCCTGGGAATCTCACTCAGGAAAGCAGACCCGGAGCATGGGCGGGCACAGAAGTGTTATCTCACGCGTGCGCGGGGTGTCCGGGGGGGGATGAAACGAAGCATATACGAGACGAATGGAATGATGGAAGTTTCCATTGAACCCACGAGGAGCACGGACCCACTGTCATCTGGAAGGAGTGCACGCCTCAGAGCGAGCGATCGTATCATGGGGCTGTGGCGCTCGCCACGAGGGTGGCGAGCGGTGTCTGAAGCGCGCCACAATTGAGGGGTGACTTGTGACCAATGTTCCGTGTATCGCAAGACTTACGGCCGCAGTAAAACGTAGGGCCTGTTGTAGAAGTAAAGGGCTAATCAACAGATTCGTCAAGGTAGGAGAGGGGCCGCCAGTCACCTCTAAACTTGCTTGTCAAAAGGTAAGTCGTTCATGCAAGTGTTCGCACTTTCACGTTCCGATATATTGTGGGAAGGCAACATCCAGGCGTAGGGCGGATCACTGCTGTGATCACGAAAAACGTAGTGTCCGAGCGGGTTCTTGGCCCTTAGTTAATGTAAAAGAAAGATGATGCAGCCTATTGTCGTTATAGGTTTTGGGAGGATGATAACATTGGAACCTTGGAAACCGTTTGGCATGGAGCACAAAACACAGTTTTTTGTTTACAGTAAACGGCGCAGCGCCTCGAATGATAAGACGAGCGTGCGGAGGTAGACTCGGTTTGAAAGAATGAGCTTGTTTGGTTACACCGTGGGGCTGACAATACTATGTCAGAGTGCACGAAATTGAGAAAGCGAGTGGCTTTCCCTTCCTGACCTGATCCTTCTCCTTCTCGAAGAGAAGATTTCGTGCGATCAATGTCGGCGTCTGCATAGCCGGAATAAGCATTAGGACCCCGAACTCCCGGGAGAACTCACCCAAATAAGGGAAATATAGCCTCACGTTTGAACCTGTCAACGCCCAACTGATCCTCGCACCAATTATCATGACAGTTTCGCAAGAACTGAAAACCCCATCTCCAAAGAAGGCTGCTGACCTTGTTCCATCTCTGGTATTCAGTTCATCAGAGACTAGATCTACACGGAGCTTGGAGCCACCAGTCGACTCTTCCCAAACTCGGCGTGTACCTGATTGCAAGCGCCGGTATGGAAAGCCTGTCCCCCAGCAGCAGAAATGAGGTGAGTTCGGAGTATCTCTGCTTTAGGATGCTCGTGGACTCTCCGCGTCATACCGCAATCTATAAAATCCGTCTATTCGAGGCAAAGGGTCAATGAACTTTTTTTTAAATTTAATATCCATTTTCGTGCACCTGTCAATGAACATTTATCAGGTTGAACTTATGCATAATGGTGCATGGATCAATGAGTACTGGCCCACACTCGCTGACTCTGAGATTGCTGTACACTGTGGGCATTTCACAATTTGTTCCAATTATATCCCTTAAATACCGGATTCTGCTTGATCAGATTTCTGCAACTGCATTGGAGCAAACGCCTACAGCGATAACTATGTGGCTGCGATCACACTGCCTCATGATCCCTGATCCATTCCTTCTCCATCTTTTCACACCAGCCTTCGTCCGATTCCGCATCGCACGCTGGACTGGTCAACCACCTGTCCCTGATAACCTCATACTCTCCAATCTTTGTGCGACCTCCCTCATATCGCCCTCCATGTCCATAGATCCTTCTACTTTGTCTGTCCTACTTGAGATTTTGAGGCGAATGTCCGTTGTATTCTCCTATTATGTTCCCTAGTGAGCGCTCCATGCTAACTTCCTCTTTGAAATCCACCCTTCTAGCCTGCTCGCAAAGGTATGGAACGCCTCGGGGCCATCATTCACAACCTTGGACCACCATTAACTAAATCCCCTTTTACCAGTACTTTTTCTTAGCCGCGTACACGATACTGCTGTATGATCATATCATGACCATCCCCGAGGAGGTTAGCTACTCGTTCTCGGGTTGTGTAGCTCTCAGTGATCCGGTGTTGGGCTACAGATTCAGACAGTGTGGAAGAAGAAGAAAACATTCCGTAGGTCACTGTCACGAAATGAATCCTAGAAGCTTTATTTACTTAACCCCTCCCTTCCCCCTTTCTTTAGCTCTTTACCTGTTCATCTTTGTACGGTTACCATCCGTCTAGTCCAGGCAGGAGCCCATTATCACTGTGACTCACAACAGGTCCGGTATTACACGCCACTTGCGATGAGCGTCGTAGCATTCGGTCAGTTACTGTCGCGTTCATTCACAAGACATTCTTATCTATCTCGTCTTAGGTTTTTTCTCAACTTTCATGACGCATCCACGGTGGGTGGCATTGGTCTTTGACTGCCGTGAGTAAATCCCACGAACTTATCTCGTCTCATTCCTATGCTTTCAACTCCGAATGCATCATTATTCGCCACCCCTTTCCGTCGTTCCTTAAGCTGCGCACGTTGGATGTATTTCCTCCCTCTTGGCGTCACGCTGCCACTGGCAATCTTGCCCGGGATTCTTATGCTCATTCGGTAAGTCAGAATGCTACCCTCTCGTGAAGCTGCTACATCTACCTTCGCAGGGTTTACGCGTTATATAACCGGAACAGGCTCGTTTTATATGGTCTGTCTGCCAGTTTAGTTCTCCAGACCGTTGCCGGGCTCTGGCAAGTCACTGCCAGTGGCGCAACTCGTGAGGCATCGTTTTCGAACCAATGATATGGTTCGGAATATGACTGACAAGCCATGACATTCCAGCTGCGCCGTCCCCTCTGAATAACTACGAGTATCATTGTGAGTGAACGGCCCTAATAATTTTATTTTGGAGTGCGTTGCCGAATATGACCTCTAGTCTGTATCTTTCTTCCGCCTAAAAGGATGTGCGTTTACGTCTTTGTATTCTTGTCCCGTCGCTCAATTATTGTTCTTGTTTCTAGTGGTAATCTTGCGACTATGTTCATTTTCTGGGAGCTCGGGTACGATAGTGTCGTTTTCCTCCTCACGATTACGCGGACATTCTACATGCGTTGGAGGCACCGGGGTGTAGTCAAGATGAACGGTCTATTTAATAATCTGGTACAAGATGGGGTCTTCTACTTTGGGTGAGTACCGAACATTGGGAAGAAGTCGGGCTGACTTGTGTTAGCTGCATCTTTTCTATGAATCTGATGTGGGCTCTCATGATCCTACATGCGCCGGCTGGAGTCCGCGCAATGGTTGGCGGGTATGTCCCAATCTTTTTGTTTGACCCGCTTCTCCTTAAACGTTATTCGGTGTCTCCTGTGAAGCCCATCTGCCTGGTGAGTTTGCTTGGCGTCATCTTTTGCCCTCAAATCACTGATACTTTACTACTATTCCCAGCCTGAACACACTACTGGTCTGTCGAATCACTCTCAACTTGCGAACAGCTGCCTACGGGCCCACTACATTCGAACGCACGCAGCGCGGTATCCCGATGCACGACTTGGGGAGCCCGCGCTTACCGCGGCTGCGACTGCCCTCCACGCCCAACCCGGTTGGAGTGAAGGATCTGCAGGTCCATGTCCGGACGGACTACGACCACATACAGGATCAGGACGCTACTGTTTTTCCATCAAAGCTGCCCCGGGGACCGTCTATCATATAGCAAGGGGAAAATACATTGGCGTAGGCAAGACTGTTGTAAGGACGACAAGCGCGCTGGGTACACAACGAGGCCAAACCGCCACCGCCCACGGTGTCTCAGCCCTGTCTGCCTTTTGTGTTCCTATAGCATTCCGCCTGTATTGTCTCGTCTGTGTCCTGTAGTCCGCCCATCATGTAAATATTCCCAGCTTCTGCGCCTTAAATCGATAATCTACTCTGCTGCTCTCGAAAGCCTCTCGTCTGCCCATCTCGTGTGATCGGCGACCTGTACATCGCACCCGCGCCGATTCCTGTCCTAGTTCCCGCGCTATATCGTCGAAGCATCTCGAACCGTTCTACCTCCCGCGCTCGCATCTCACCTCGCATCCTGTTGTCTCTCTATCTACGTCTTCCCTTGGGTCGACAACACACACAGTTCGCATCATACCCTCACTGTATACATAGCCAATCGTGACTGCCCACTGTTCATCATTTCAAACTTTAATAATTGGAGCGGGGGTTTGTGGTGTCCATGCCCTAGACACCGGGGACTGGGCTTCTGGGCATGCCTTCACAGCGGAGCGTACTCTGTGTTTCGAACTTTCCCCCTCACGGGCCTCACCCGCGCGCGTCACTATGTGGCGACTCAGACCAGACCCTTTGCATCCCATCATGCCTAAGACACGGTATCATTATACAGGACCGCAAGATCCCACTCAATCTCCCGTTCTTTGACCGCAAGTATGCCGACAAATTTCTTGCCGCCTTTTCAAGTTTACACTAGTCTGAGAACAACAGATCACGAGATTGGTTATGGTAGCCTATGCTATGGGTCCACGTGACTTAGTACCCCCATTTCTATACCGCTTTGACTGAGGGATATCCACATCTTCACCGCACCCTAGGTCCGTACCTGACCCTGGGCCACACACAATTCAAGCTCCCTGCGCGTCCAGAGCCCGATGACGCGATATAAGCGCCTCTCTTTCGGGGTCCTGTGGCCTCCATGGCCTGTTAAGCCTGAGAAGCCATCGACTACACAAACCATGTTGCTCTGTTTATCCAGCGGCGCCCCCCATTCCTTACCATGCCCACACGGTGATACTGCCTGTATCGTAGACATGCACAGTGAAATATCAATTCGGAACAAAAAATACGTTCAGCGCGTCCTCCAGTTTCTTCTGAGCTCTTTCTAATGCTATGCCTTTCTCCCTCTTACGTTCCCTGAATGCACCTAAGATTCGATAACCTTCCCATCCGGGGTTTTCTAGCAACGTTTCCCACCATGGCTCGCTGAACTGATGTCCTGGTGCGCCTGCGTATCCCCAGGGTTTTGCTGAATACGGCCGGACCCGATGGTTCAGGACGATCTCCACATCCGGGTTGGTCGGCCCTATGAAGTGGATAAGTGTCGGCTTAGCTTTCATCTCCTCCGTCTGGACTCCGATCTATGTGCGGTCGGTGCCCTGGCCGTCTGCGTAAGCCCCCAGATCTTGAGTGTTCCATATGAAGGGGACCTCGTGCCATTCTCCTCGGAAGTGCACGTTAAGGAGGTCCTGGTCCTTGTACACCCAGCGGTGCACGCGCCTCGCGAGTTCCTTTTTCTGTGGTAAGCGCCTCATGCTAGTGGGATCCATCGGAACCACTCCAGCGATGAAGTACTTTCCCAGGTCCACCCCCTCGTGCCCGTACGGATGTCCCACGTCGACACTAGCACCGAGCAATTTCCCGCCCAACTCCATCTTCCACAGACTTTGTATATCTCCAAAAACTAGCGTGTCAGCATCCAAATAGAGTGTGCGCCCGACGGGTATGGCCGAAATAAGGCCGACCCTGGCCCACGTCGCACCTTTTTCCTTCGCGAGAGAATCCGGAGGAAAGTCCAGGAAGGTAAGCGTCATGTCTTCACGAATGGCTATAGTCTTGACAATTGCTTGCCTGCCTCTTCCGATAGACCACAATCGAGGACGTATATGCTGACCCTCCCCGTAGTAGCCCTTGAATGAGACGACAAGAGGCGTAGCGTAGGGCTCGTCGACTGTATACGCTATGTTTGCACCATATTTAAGGGCTCCCTCTTCGGCGATGATCCAATACGCATGTCGGACGTCTTCTGGAGAACCACCTGGCACTGACCCTCCTCGAAATGTTTTAGGTGTTCACCCTCATGATGTATGAAGGTCGAGGAATACGTCGATCCCTCGCTTTGGGTGATGACGGCTGTCCTGGATGGGGATTCATCTACAAACACAAAACGCGGTCAAGAACGAGCATGGTATGATCGTGCCAAGTTCAGCACTTTCACGCGTCATTTGTTCTACGATTCATGATGAGTAGGACAGGACAGATATAATTGTGCTCACTGGAATCTAGAGCTCGTTGGGGACACTTGCGTTCATTTGGAGTCGTCATACTTATACGACGTGTGAACTCATGTGCACTGCTTCCCCCGTTTTCATATCGATGTATCACCGATTGCTCCAGAGGGCCCCCAACCCGAAGAAAACCGCTTAAATAGGATACAATATATAAAACACGGTCGTACGCGAAGCAGCCGACAATATGAGGTGGCTGGCAATGTGAGGCAGCATGCACTGTGACATGAGAGCGGCCGCGAACTGTCTGTGAAACCTTCACAATCAATAAACATGAATTTTACCAGCAGCTGGCGCCTACACCCGCCAGGCGACTGTGTAGATTGGTAAGGACATGCTCTTTTCCAGCTAATTCCCAAGTTCACTGAGCCACCCCGCTAGAGTACAGCCCCGATAAAGGGCGCCCTGTAACCATCCTCTCCCACCACAACCTCGGGACAGGCTACACCATCAGAGAATTCTCTATACTGTGCGCGTCTTATCAGGGCCTCATGGCTCAAGGCCAGTCCCGCGCTTCAATAGGCCAATGGAGCATCTCGCGACGAACGAGGACACAGCCTCTACCGACCCACACTCTGACATCTGTTTCCAATCGCCCGTTCGGTCATATAGTCTCGAACTTTGTATCATTCCGAACCTCAGCAAAAATACCAGCTCATATGCACTCTTCTGTCCTAAATGCTCCGGCTGCTGTACCCTCGCGGCGTCGTCTGCTGTCAGCAATATGAAAGGTCGCAAACTGGGTTGCAGCACGAGAACCCCGCAGAAATCGTCCGTCTCTGACATCTCCAGCGCAGTACATGCCCGCGCTACGTCAATGACGAACGCAGGACACGCGCCGTATATCCTGAGCGCCTGCACGCTGGGTATAGGAAGGGTGCAGTTCCTCAAGTAGCTCTGACGTAAGTGCTGGGTGAAGAGGGAAGGCGTCGAGAAGCAGAGCTCGAGAGACCGGCCGCGCAAAGGAAGGTGTACCAGGCGCATGTGATTGAGCTTGTGCGTGAGGGACCACCCCGTGTAGTGCAGCGCGGCGCGGCGAAGGGCGGGGGCGAACGCGTCGCGGTTACTGAGGGCACGCAGAACAGTCTCCATCGCGCGCGTCGTCGGATTCGAAGACCCACACAGCTGGAAAACACCAGATGATAGCGCCAATGAGGGTGGGTTGTAGGAGTGGAATGAGAAGCTGTAGCGCGTAAGCGGTAGGAGCAGACTGAAGGGGCTATCGCAGTCGCAGCTGTGGTCGTGGTCGTGAGTCGCAGGTCGCAGGAGCGAGAGGAAATTCACGGCGTATGCGGGGGGAGATAGAGTGTGCGCCGCGAAGGGACACGCGGCCAGCTATCGCGAGGAAAGCTCTGCAAACCGATGGAACGGCGACAAGGAGGTCGCGACGCTCGGTCCCCGAGGAGGGACCACGCACCCCCAAGTATCTTGACACATGTGTGGACTTTCAATATTTCAATATTTCAATACTCGAGTAATCCCCATAGTTAGATAGGTGCCCGCGTACATAAGACCGTTTCCAACTCAACCTACATTAAACAACAGTTCTGCGACCCCTTGAACGATATTCTGACATATGCTGCTGCCTGAAGGAAGTGGTATGAAATGCAACAGAGGTAGTATGCCGAACACTGTAATGACTGAAAGGGTGATTCCAACAGATTTCGACTCTTACAGCCATGCATATAAGAGCACCTGTGTGATCAAAGAAACGGTGCCCGCAATGAGGGAGAACACCCCTGTGATCTGTGGTGAGGAAAAGGGCATACGCGACTGAACCGGGAATACTGGACACTCACAATGCCACATAACCCAATCCCAAGTTCGCTTGGCCCGGTGGCACTACAATGGGTCCAATGTCCCACTGTCGGGCAAGCCCTGTCAAACCAAGTCCCTTTCCCGGGAGGCCCGTACCGGAAGCTCACAGAACCCATATGTTAAGATGAGTCCGCTGACTACCGCACTGATGCAGAAGAATAGCGCGAGATACGTGAATATCACGAGCACGTGCTTCGCGCTATTCCGACGCTTTCATTGAAATTTGTGTCGTTCTGTCAAAAGGTGATATGGACTTTATGTAATCGCTTATCTAGATATGGTAGAGTATTCGGTTCTCGGATGTTTGAAAGTCTACTCTCATGTATCGGCTCTCCGATGTACGGCCATGTTTTATATACAAACGGTTTAGGGGCACGTCGGTTCCATCGGGAAATGTACACGATGTGACAGATCGATTCAAAAAAAAAAAAAATTTCACGATGCCACAAAAATTATTATTGGTTTGCAGCGCCATGGCAAAAACAGCTCGACGTCTACAAAGTCCGCCAACCGCGTGAGCAGTCCGGGATAAACATTCCGTTTTATTATATTGTATATGATATGATACCGACATGTATAATGCATACTAGCTTCAGTTCAGATCAGTACACATGCAATACAAGATATGGGTCTGTAGACAGTAGCTTGCCTGCTGTGACAAGACAGAAAGTTGAGTAAAGGGTCAGTAAGTGTAAACATCACTCAGTCACCCACCTCCCGGATTAGGTCGCTGATTAGAACGCCGTGGTTTCATCCACGTTGAGAATCAACGTGGTGAAGAACCTAATCATCTCAACAAAGTCGTCGGCCCGGATGTCTGCCCAAATGCGAACCATCGCGACACCAACAAGAAAAGACAAAAGATACAACATACGTTCGTTTACGGTGTGCAGGGGATTACCGTCAACCACGCTTTGATGATTATAGCGTACAATGTGCGGGGTGAGCTTCCAGTAGAACATCGTGTCTGTGGCCGTACATCAACCCTCCGTTGGTTAAAGGCTGACCAAGGAATATTACCCACCCGTATTCCCACCCAGAACTCCCGGGCTCACGAAAATGTTGTCCGCACCTTCAAGACCCCGGTGAGCATTGTAAGTTGCCTTGATCGTCCCGCTCAGCAGTCGCCACGGAGCTGAGTTTTCATCCGTGGGTGTCACCGGAGCTGGCTCCAACCCAGTTCCCCAAGCATCCGTCAACGTGAACCTGCCTGCCGTGGGGGCATCCTTAGGGGTAATGTCCGAGCCGAAGGCAGTGAAGCTGAGATTGAACTCCTTGGCCAAGTGCTTCAAGATGTCAGTATCGTGCTGTTGAACCTCGGCAACAGAGCTTAAAACCCGACATGAATGGTGTGACCCCAAGGAATGGCTTCGTAATCGAACCTCTGTGTAGCAATCCGGTGATTGACGACCGCCCAAGCTTCCTCAGGCAGCGCGTTTGTCTTCACCCCACCTTGAATGAGGTCAATCGCTTGTGTGGTACCGATCAGCGATTTATACGTTGGGTCTTTGATCAACTCTGCCTCTAGTTTGCGCAAAGCCCTGTCAGAGTGAATAGATGTCTTGATAAGTGCGCGTAGGTATGCCGGAAACTCCTGGGCATGCAGTCCCACACATTGCAAGGTGCTGTAAAAGGGCGTGGTACGACTGAGCTGAGGTTTGATCGGATTGGCTTCGAACTCGACGAGGAGGCGGGCAAGAATGCCAATACTCTTTGAGGAACGATTGGATGATGTACTACAGGAAAAAAAAAAGAGGACCCACAGTATGAGGGGGCGGAACGCTAGAATGACCCCCGGCAGTAGAGACCGTCACCGCAATATCGGCATACCCCTTCTCAGCGATACCGGGAATAGCAATGACAGTCCCCCCTATCTCGTCAAACCCATCTACGAACGAAATAAGTGAGCCATTGCAAATTATCTCCTCAGTACTCACCGCCCTCGTCCACGAGGAGCGCGAAAGAGTCTTCGCCATACTTTTTCAACATTTCTTGGAACAAACTTCTAGCACCCTGTCAGAACAGTCAGGATCGCACGCCTAGTCGTGGAACCAGAAAGGGTTGTGTTACTGGCCTGCACGCCGGTAGCCTCTTCGTCAAAGCCGAATGCGAGAACAATGGTACGAGTGGGTTTGAAATTCTTCTCGAGCAAAGTCTCGACAGATGAGCTACTTGACATTAACCTCATATCGGCGGTAGGAGAAGACGGAATCCTACATACAGTATCCCAATCAACCCATTCTTGTCATCGGAGCTTCCTCTGCCCCAGATGAACTCGCCTACGGAAAACCCTCCTGAGTTCCCTAGCGCTCGAAGAAGTGACTGGGGTATACCGTCATAATGCCCAGAATAGGGGGGATATTTCCACTGATCGATGGTTTTGGGATCGACAGGAACGACGTCTATCAAAAAGGTTAAACCCGGTGATGGTCGTAGTTCGCGGCCGAACCTTGATGAGCGGTTAAAAGGAGAGGTTTGGGAGAGCGGTCGGACCCCTTCCACTCATAGAGCAAGCCATATGTGTTGACTTTGGTAAGTATTAAAGTCTCGTGGCTGGTGTGATGTGCAAGACCATGATGTTCACTCGCTCACTCCCTGTCAATTTCGGAGATACGTTGTCACATACGTAAGGGGAAATGATTGAAGGAGGTAGTCGTGAAACGGCCGTAAAGCCTCCCATCGCTCGTCCACGCCGATGGGGCCCATGTTGTCGTAGGATTCCGTGCTTTTTCCGACATGGAGGACTCAGTAATGAGTTATTGAAAGGAGGTCAGCTACTTACGGAACACGCACTGCGCCTCCGAGCCATTCCACGGCCCTCAAAGTGAACGCATCCTGATCGAAATCCTTTCCAAGACTCTCCCAAAGCCGCGCGTGGCGGTCCGGGTAGAGGGCATCAGCCTGGGGACAGATCTTATCGTTGAGGCGTCCAAATCCTCTTCCGGGTGAGAATGGTCCAAGGTGAGTAGCAAAACGCAGTGCTATCGGGACGGCGAGCAGAGTGATGAGCCCGAACACCCTCCATTTGTGCCAATGAGGATGCCCTTCTGAGAGCGCCACAGTCACTGGCAGTAGACCTTTTTCACCCCAGTTGGTCATGGATAAAACAGGAGACAACGTTAGTCTGGTCGAACTGCCGGGACATCTGATGCATCATGACAAGGTATTCAACGTGAGACCCGAAGCACGCACATTGCCATGTTCGCCGTGTGCGGCCCGAGATCATCGATGATCCTTAACTTTTAACTTGAACGGGAACTCGAACAAACTCGGACATGGCACCTACAAAAAAGTCCCCAAAGTCCGCAAAAAAAGAGAAAGTATTTCATCCAGAGTCACGCAAAGCAGAGCAGCTAGCACGCAAGCAGCTCCGGAAATCCAAGCTCTCCGGACAAGTAGCCAAGCGCACAAAGCTGCATTCAGCCAAGGGCAAGTGTGGCTCGTTTTTCTATATATATTTATCGTATCATCGGTAGCGCCTTCTGAAGCAGGGCCAGGGTCGTGACTGCCTGCGACGTAAGAAAATGCGCTGACTGAAATTCTTATTCTGGATATCTTTAAATCTGCAGCTGATTTTTACGGGTTTTTCTTCCACGCTATTCCCGAGAAGGGGGAGGGCGACGGCGTGTTGACATTGCCCGAGCTCCACGAACTCGTCGCAGACGTATGGCTTACGCGGCACGATGCGGAACTGGAGGAGGAGAGGGCAGCGCGACGGAAGGGCCGCCCGAAAAGCACGAAGGAGGGCAGGCTGGAGGAACTCAAGCTACGCGAAGCGGAAGAGTACCGCACTGGCATGGGTGAGTCCCATGACACACGCATCCCTTCCCCTCCTATGGCTTGCCGCTGTCGCACCTACGTGGGAGTGTATCCTGACAGTTTTTTTCTCTTTCTCTTTGACTCAAATATAGAGGTGCCAGACTTGACACACGACGAAAATGTCGCCTTGTATCGCACGTGGGATCAGCGAGAGGTGGCTTTCGTCCAGACGTTGCGTTTCATTCGAATATCAAGCACAAAGCCAGGGTTGGCGATCGTGTCTAAGCCGGGAAAGCATCCCAGCCTTGCAATGCCGCAGGGAGCTCCTATGGATATCGGGGAGGCGGGGGCCGAATAACTTGCCACAGATCTCATCACGCCACACACTGATCGGGTGAAGATGCAATTTTGGGCGGCTTCTCGTGATATGTGTATTATCTACAAGTGTTCGGGGTATAGACTGTGCTGTACTGTACAGACTGGTGCTACAAGATGTTCTACAAATGAGCCTGCTACGGTCCGCACGAGTCCTTGACGTTTTTACTCTAGGTATACAAAGATTCCCACACGGTCAACCATACAAAAGATCTGCAAACCTTCCACTTCCATCGGTGAGCGCTGGGCTCGGAGCGAGTAGTGGAATCTTCGGGGCATCCAGGTCCCACTCGCGCCTTAGTCTGCCGTACACGAGCCGAAAGCTCGATGCAGCACCCTTCTCCTGCACTAGCTGCAGCACCGTCTGATACCCCGCAGTCTCCTGCGCTTCGCTAGCTGCATGCACCTCGACACGGAACCGGACCGCCTTGGCGACGCCCGTGACCGCGGCCGGGTCCGCAATATCGTCCAGTCGGCACTTGAGAACTCCTAGCTCATCCGCGTGTACGAGTACGACGCGCACACCGAGGCCGTGTAAAATCCGCTGGCACTCCTCCCGCGAGGTGTGCGGGTCGTGCACGGAGAGCAGGGAGAAGCTTACTAGTTTGAGCTTGAACAGGTTCCCGAACCATGTCGGCGTCAGCGGAGAGGCCGGCGGTGGGTCGCTTGCGGACCCCTCTTTGGTACTCTTCTTGCGCTTAAGTACATTAGAAGGCTCAACGATCTGCACGCGCCTGTCGGCTAAGACCCTACGAACTGGGTTCTTGCTCTTGAGCGACGACTTGTGTGCCGTTCCCATACGCTCTTCCCCCGCGTTCTCCTTGTCGGATTTGAGCTGCAGCGGAGCGGGCTTTCGCAGGGTGTGCCGAACACTCAATGGCTTTGTGACGGTGCCGTTCACAGTTTCTGTTGCTTCAGATCCGAGGATCCCTAGTCCTTCAGGCTTTGGTGGCTGATTTAGGTATGGCGAAAGGACCGCAGGATTCACGCCGGCCGCTGCTGCGTGCTGTTGCATGACGTTAAGGTGTTCAACGATTTGCTGAAAGAACTGCTGCACCTTTTCGTCTTGCATCTCAGGGACGTTAGGTGGTGGTGTCATATTTAGCGTGCTCCAGAGTGGCGAAGCGGGGGAGAGTGGATTGATATTGGGAGATATCGGGATGTTGGGTGTCGGGGGGAAGTTCGGGTAGAGTGGAGTAGGAAGTGGGGAGAATTTGGATCCCGTGGGCGCCGGCGCCGCAGAGGTAGGGGTCGGGGTGTAGAGATATTGAGGAGTGAGGAGTCCTGGCGTAAAAGTACCCTCATTGTCGCTAGGGCTACCCGGGAAAGCTCCTCCCCTAGCACGTCGGGGAGTTGGAGGGGAAGCACGGGGAGGAATATTCGATTGCTCGGAAACGGGGAGTGTCACACTGGCTCTCTTACGGCCTCGCGATGCCTGAAGGTATAACTCTTCGACCTTTTCGTCGTAGTCCTCCAGATGTTTTATCCGATATTGCTGGAGGAGGTAATAAACGCCCTTTTCCCATGTTTGTTCGTTGTTCGTCAACTTCCGTATGATTTCTTCCTCCGGTGAGCCATGCCACAAGGTGCGCAGGTTTGCCAGTATGTCGGGATCGATGTCCGCACGGTTTTCGATGGGACGGGCGATAGTTCCGAGTGACGGCGGAACGAGCATGGGGATTTTAGACGGGTGCAATGTAAAAAATGGGTGGGCAAGTATTTGCTCTATTGTTATGCGCTTCCGTACGTCCTTCTCGAGCATACGCGCTATGAGATCCTGAGCTCGCTTGTCTATGGCCTGTGGCATGTCGTAGGATCCGATTTTTACTTTCTCAAGTAGCGTATGCAAGTCTTCGTCGTCAAAAGGAAGACGCCCTGCAAGCAAGGCGAAGAGAATGACACCACACGACCAGATATCGGAGGAGGATCCATTATAAGCGCGACCTTCTATGACCTCCGGTGCCGCGTAGTGTGGGGATCCGCACGCTGTCCGCAAGAGCCCACTGGTGTTGTTCATTTGCCAGGCAGCCATTCCAAAGTCCGCAACTTTGATGTTCTTGTCTTGATCAAGAAGCAAGTTTTCCGGCTTGAGGTCACGGTGAGCTATATTGAAGCGATGACAGTAGTTTATGGCGGCGATGATCTGTTGAAAATAGCCGAGAGCTTCAGACGTGGAGAGGCGACCCCGTTTACAGAGATAGTCAAACAGTTCGCCGCCCTCGACGTATTCGAGGATGAGGTACAACTCCGTGGACGTTTCCCAGACATCGTAGAGACGCATAATATTAGGGTGGTCGATCAGCTTCATTATGACTATCTCGCGCTCGATGCCCAGAAGGATCCGATCCGCTTGCTCTTCGAGCCCCTGAATAGATCTTCGGGAATTGACCAGAGCCGTCTTAGATACTATCTTTATTGCTGCATATTGGCCTGTCTTCGAGTGGCGGGCAATCCGCACGCGACCTATCGTGATGATTCGGCTTAGCAGGAAGTGAAGGGAAGAAAGTGCGACCTACCCGAGCTTCCCTTTCCTATCGTCCTACCAATCTTCCAAAGTCCAATAACTTTGGGGTCGTCCTCTTTCCTGAGCTTTCGTGCAAGGCGAGGGGCGTCCTGCATAGAAACGACCTTTGAGCTGAAGCCCAGATGAGAGTGAGCAATGCTGATGAATAAACAACGACCAAACAAACTCGTCGCGGTAATGTTGTGGTCACGAGCCTGTGTCTTACCCTTCCTGGTCGCGAGTTCGACGACATCCCTTGTCTCAAATTGAATAGAATTCACGTATCTCATGTTGCCCACACCGGCTCCAACAACGCCTAGGAGCTCACCGCCGCTTCCAAGTTCTCCACTGCTCGAACCCCAATACCCTGGCGATAACTACCCAGAAGCACCACAGAACCGTGGAACTACGCCATTTTCTGTGCTTTCAGGTCTTTTCGACAAGCTTCAAAATGAACGAAAGCCGGACAAGAGAAAAAAGCTTATGAGTGCTTGGTTTGACGTGCGCCTCATGTTATCCTTTAGCAAGTCCGTCCGCTCAGGGGTGAGACACGTCTAGCGTTGGCGTAGGGAGATCGGTCACGATCTCTACCCGGTGCTACGTCTTATTTTGCCAGAAAAAGATAGGGAGCGAGCGATCTATGGATTGAAAGAGAAAAACATTGCAAAAATGTACATAAAATTGATCCCCCTAGGACCTAAAGACCCCGACGCTCTTCGGCTATTAGACTGGAAGAAACCCTCGGGACTTGATGTAAGTTATCCTGATCGACGACTCCGGCCAGTCAACATGTCAGCTATTGTTCTAGAGGTCTTCTGGTGACTTCCCTACGGTCTTCTATGAGGTCGTCGCGAAACGTTCTTCGGTCATCGAAGGAAGTCTCACTATTGATGAACTCAATGGTGCTCTTGACGAGATCTCCAAAAATATATCTAAGGGGTGAGCAGCTCTGTGTGCCTCTTACCCAGCGCCGTTCTACGTTCTCAATCTCCCAGCGACGTGCAATCTAAAATTATGCGACGAATATACAACCGCACCACGCCCGAAGAACAAAGGTGGATCGTCCGTATAATATTGAAAGGTGAAACGTCTATGCTCTAGCAAGTACCTTATTGTGACCTAATAGGATAATGCTCAGACTTAGGCATCTCAGTCAAGGAGACCTCTGTCTTCTCGGTTTTTCATCCAGACGCCCACGATCTCTTCAACACTTGCTCTGACCTGAAGAAGGTCGCGTGGGAGCTGTGGGACCCCGAACGCCGTCTGAATGACCAGGTGCATCCTAGGTCTTTCGTTCCGGTTTTGAATTACTTATTTCTTTCGCGTCTAAGGATAAAAGTGTTCAACTATTTAGAGCATTCGCCCCGATGCTTTGCAAGCGGCCAACAGGGAAGATTGAGGAATCGGTTAAAGATATGGAGGGCCACACTTTTATCCTGGAGGAAAAGCTGGATGGCGAGAGAATTCAGCTACACAAACGCGGGAACGAATATTTTTATTGCTCAAGGTTTGCTCTGTATTTCAGAAAATGCACCATCGTTTGTCTGATTTCGTATTAGAAAAGGAAAGGATTACACCTATATGTACGGGAGCCACGTTGGGACTGGCAGCCTTACGCCATACATTGACGCAGCCTTCGACAAGCGGATTGATAGGTCCGCGCTGTTCCATCTCAATAATACTGAAAAACGAACAATTTCTAGCATAATACTAGACGGCGAAATGCTTGTCTGGGATCCCGTGTCTGAAAGGAATGTACCTTTTGGGGTACTCAAGACAGCAGCGCTGGGTGTGTTCTTATTGGGCAACAAGGAGAAAACAACAACAATTGACCATCCGCAGATAAAACCAAGACGGGATTGAAACGTCGGCCATGTTGTAGGCCTTTCAAATTGATACTGCGTTCCTATATTTATTGTTATGGGTACTACAGTCAAAGTATTCGACCTGCTATACCTCAATGGCCAACCCCTGATACACAAGTCAACGAAGTTTCGAAGGCGCAACCTCAAAGCATGCATCAAGGAAATCTATCGCCGCATCGAGCTTGTCGTGGATTTTGAGGCGAGAACCGCGAAGGACGTACGGCAGAAGATGGAAGATATCATGGCCAACCGTGGTGAAGGCCTGGTGATGAAACATCCCGATGCTGGCTACGTATTGAATGGTAGGAATAAAGACTGGATAAAAGTATGCGTTGTTGTTTTTACATTATGGAGATGCACTCAATATATCGTCACAGGTTAAACCCGAGTATATGGTTAGTGTTATTCCAGTGTTTCCACGAGTCTCCTGTCGCAAATATTAGTAGGACAACATGGGTGAAACCGTGGATGCGCTGGTCGTCGGTGCGTGCGCTTATTATCTGTATTCGAGCAACTGTCCGAACGAAAGTCCTGTCCAGCTGGCAACTACGGATCTGGAAAGCGTGGAGGAGGCGTATCTACTGTCATTTGCGCGGTCCTGGATGATAGAAACGCAGCCGATGCGGACGAAGAACCGAAGTAAGCGATTCTTTCACTTCTTATGGTGATGGACGCTCTAAGTTTCCTTCAAGATATAGCACCTTTGTCCGCATTGGTACCGGCTTCAGCTACGCGGATTACGTCTGGATACGCGGCCTACCTTGGAAGGAGTGGTCGCCAAAAAATCCCCCTGAATTCCTCAATACCGCAACCGGATCACGAGATGATAAGGGAGATGTCTATCTAGAGCCCGAGGAGTACGCCATCCACTTGTTTCGGACAGTCTTGATACTGAAATACACCGCCTAGCTCCTTCATCGTCCAAATAAAGGCAGCAGAAATCAACACCTCAGGTCCGAGTTACCCACTCAAATTTTTAAAAGCATCCCAGTCCTTATATATACATCACAGATCAATATCATTTAGGCTTCACAATGCGTTTTCCTCGCGCTTTGTCCATACGGGAAGATCTTTCGGCATCCGACTGTGTTACTGCCTCAGGTGCTTTCGTAGGTTCTGCTTCGGTACGCTTGTTAATCCTGAGCTTCTAGCTATCTTGGAGACTGTCCGCTCAGAGAAGAAAAGAAAGATGGAGAACGTCACAGAGTGTGTTCTCCGCGCGCTGCATTCGAAGATTTGTGTTCTTGACCGATTTTACCAGGAAGAGTGTCAAGAAGCGCAAGGCAAAAGCGAAGGTAAACAACTTAGACCTTGTATACGGGCCAAGTATAAAGGCTACCTCCACAGCCCTCCGTCCTCCCCGAGTATAAGGGGGTAGATCTCAAAGACGTACAAGTTGAATCTAATCTGCTTGAGGGATTGACATTCAGTAGGTCCCTCGCGTTATTCAGAGCTATAGTCGCCGAGATCGAAACCAACACAGTGGTTTCCTCCGATCCCAAGTCAAGGACACGGGACGCGGATAAAGAGCAATTACAAAAGCTGTGAGTTGGTCCCGTAAGCCACTGCCCCAATCGTTGACCCTGGGTAGCATTCGGGCGCATGGAGGAAACTCCGCACAAGTGGCGAAGAATCAATCTGGGCTTCTTGTCGTGTATGGAGGGAGCGCTATTCGTGAGGCTTTCCTTACGTTTTGGAAATTCAGCTTACTTTCACCGAAGCGTACGACATCAAGTTGATTATGAACAAGGGCATACACGACATCATCCGTCCGCAATGGTTTTTTGATTCTATTGCAAAGGGTGCACTTGTGCCCTTGTCAAGAAAGTACTTCTTCCACGCAACTGCTGGGCGTACGGAGTCAGAAGAATACAACGACTCGGACGACGATCTCGAACGGCGTTCGTCAGGAGAAGAAATTGCAACTGAAATGGCTGGTTCTCCGGTAGCGATTGACTCTAAGGTATATGAATCAAAGGAAGGGGATTCGGAGATGCAGGACTGGCTTCAGATTAAACCCGGAGCTAACGCCTCGGAAAACGATCACGACGACGCAGACTCTGCCACTGATCCAGATTCGGACAACGAAGACAACTGGTTCGATGTCGAGCCTCCGCAGTCGGGTAGTGAGGTGTCGGGCATGGAGGTAATTGTTGGTGTTAGTCTCGAAGGAGTGGAGCTCATTTTCCGATTCCGTCTTTGCCAGGTCGATGTCAGTGACGACGAGTACGAGCACGTAAACGTGGAAGATTTTAGGCAGGCTCGGATGGGGGAGGAGTCGTCAATGGAGTACGACCAGGAGAGAATTTTCAAACACCTGTGCGCTCTCTTCTCTGGTGATGTGAACCACTGTATGTCATGTTTTTATGACAGATGTTTCTACTTGGATACACCTCAGAACGCTCGCGAGAATGGCTTGTCCACTACTTCAAAGCACGAAGATGCGATTACGAAGAGGTGCCTCCAGCGTCCCCCATTGATGGCATGTACTGAGTACATCATTAGCTTGGCGCGAATCGCGAAGCTAATTGAGGACAACGGGGGCAAAATCGTCAACCTCGACGATGAGAAGCTCACGCATGTTATATTGGACAAGCGAGACGACAGTCGTCGACGCGAGCTCATGAAGAATACTTCAAAGTACGTGCACATGCGCTTCCGCTTTCTGGCAGCACTCAAATAGATTTGCAAGGCCAAAGCATCGAAACCTCGTTCTCTCCGATTTCATCGAGGCGTGCATCGAGGAGAATACATTGTTGAATGAAGCCGGTATGCTCTACTTCCCACCCCTTTTGCTAACACCTGGCCCATCACGTCCAAACTAGACTTCATGCCCTGAGTCAGGCCATCTCAGGCTTGGAGATCCGCGTTTTGGAAGTGACCTTGTCCTTATATTTTGATAATAAATTTCGGAGGGATGGCCGATGGTTTCCTCTGAACAAGCGGCGTGCTGAATGGCGGGATATACTGTATGATAACCAGCAATTGTTAGGATCCAGCCAGACAACCTGAGGCTAGACTCGATAGTTAGATAATTGTTATATTTCCATAGGTAAACAGTTATCTAATAATAATACTCTGGGAGATAGGAGCGTACGCTCTACCACACACTGCGTGTTCCCAATATATAAGTTTCCGCTGCGCTACATATCCCTACAGCAATTTCCAGCAGTTATTGGTGGTCACCAACACAGGGCTAAAGAATCGCATCCTTCCCATGCACCGGTAAGAATGGGCCGCTTTACCGCGAATCATCTTCAAACTCCGGTTTCTTTACTTATTCTTTTTTCTTGCTTTCTATTTGTACGGGTAAATACAACAACAATAAGAGTAAACATGCAAAAAAGGGGAGAGTTTCTAAAAGACAAATAAATGAAAATAACGCGTAAATAACGCGTGTATCGGTGTGGAATGTGGGGAATGTGGGGAAGTGGGGGACAAACAATCCGTCCTCCTTCCCTCTTTCCCACCCCCTCGAAATTGATTTGTTTCTCGTGCTGCAACTAAATCGGGATGCCCACGTTTGAAATCGCTGTGGGGCCACCCAGTGTCGACAACCTTCGCACATTCCGGACTCCCAGAACTGACAGGCGCCCAATTGAAGACCCTGCTGCGACACACCAGCGCGGGAGCATTACGTCCGACCGGAAGCAGGGGATGACTCTGGAGTGGGCTAATGAGGAAGAGTTCCTGGTTTGGCGTGCAGCTGAGGAGTCGGAGAAGACCATTGAACTCATAGTGAGTCAGACCGTGCATTCTGATTCGCCGATCTGGCGGGAGCGGCGCATCCTGAAGTGCTCGCGTGAATGGACGGGCGGCCGGCCGGCCCAGAGCAACACTGCTGGGGGGAAGGCGAACAGGAAGACCCCATCGAAGAAGACAGGCTGCCGGTGCCGCCTAACTATCAAATTGTATCGACACACCAAAATCATCCTCGGAAAATACGAGAATGAACACGACCACCCTCTTGGAGATGAGAATCTACGATTTACGCGGACCTTCCGGAGGCCCCTTCCGGATGAGGAGATTCTCCCACCCAGTCAACGCACTTTGACCGAGACCGCCGAGCACATGGGGACTAGGCGATGGAAGAGACCCCGTCCCACCGACGGGGTGAAGAATACCGACCCGTACAGCAGCGGGTCTGGCAAAGATGCTGCCCCGGACGCGCAGACCGCAGCCCAGAACACTGATGTATATACCTGTGCCCCCACTGCCGATCCCGCAGAGCTTCCTTCCCAGCCCCCCAAACGGCGCCGCAAGCTCGCTCCACCGGCCCCACCGTTTTCAGTGCCTTTGCAATGGCCCTCGGCCCCCCTTGCGTGGTACCCAACTCACGTTACTTACCCCTTCGGTGCATATTTCCAGGTCCCGCATCAAGCGACATGACCTATATTCTTACCCTATGGCCATTTATCCCTTTCCTGGCCATACTATCCACGTTCACAGTAGATTCCACACTAGGATATTGACTTGTTTCCCGCACATTACATTCCTGAAATAGTTGAAACGAGGGTGACATTGGAACCCAATCCGAGATTCCACATGTCTAGTCGTCGCTACTCACCCGTTCGTTCTCTGCCAGCACATACACATTCCAATCGCCGTCCGTAAAATGCCACATCGACAAGGTGGCCCACTCAATGTGTATGAGCATTGCTCAGATTATTACTATTATTATTACTAAATGCCATGTACCGGTTGATTGCCTAGCACCGAAAGCGCAGATGATGTCCATTGAAGGCAATATGGTAGTGGCTATCTGGTGGCTGTGCCGGGCACGAGCATATAGAGACATCCGTTGAACGTGATGACAGGACCAAAACTTGTGGCGCCCATCGTAGCGGATGTGAGTGACTGCGCATTGTTCGCCATCGGTGTGGTTTGATTGCAGTTGTCACGGGGAGGTATTCCAGATGCCGTGCGCTGTGCGGTCCGTGCCTCTTCAATCGATTTTCCAGCCATTTCGCCACCAGGAAGAACACAAAACTCTGTGTGGTGATTGTTCCGCTTGCAGTTAGAACAAATCACATTGTTCCAAAAGTTGTTTTCTGTGTTGATTGAAGTGTTGATGGCGGCTAGCGCAGGAGGGTCAGAAGGGCTTGGTAGCAGCCTTTTCCTCGCTTGGCGAAGCCGATTTGCTCCCTCGACTTCTATGAGGCCGCCCGCGTCCCCAGATGAGAAACAGGGTTCAGTGAGGCGCCAATAGATCGTCGGTTGAAGTCGTGCATAGTGTTTCCCTAAAGCATTTAGGAGCAAGACAGTGAACAATATATCTTGTCTATGCTACCTATCTTCACTATGTGGAGACAGTTGATCGCGCTGGAAGCGTCGCTAAGGGAAGCAACAAGTGTGTGTCGCATCTCAATTGCTTCTTTGATTAGGAGGACTTGAGCATAAGGTCCAAGGCGCTCGTGACGCTCGCGGAGCTTTTCGTAAACCGAGTGCGAGTCGGCTAGATCGCATACGACATTGTAATCAAGGTTAGAAATTCGTTCGAAAATGGAGGCCCACAGGGCCCGGTCATTGAATCGCCATATTTGGTTTCCCCTGGGATGAGTGGTCGGTGGTGGATTACGGGTATTCTCTAACCGGCGGGAGATAGCCGGTCAGGGGTCCGAGGTAGCCGGTTCTGTCGGCAAGATAACGCGAAGTCGATAGATGTTAGAGTACAGCGCGAATAACAATGAAAGCGAATTTGAGCTTCGCTTTTTGAGAGGAAGGAATTAGGGCACACGACGATGTTTCAAGAACAGGATAATTTTGATTCGAGTACATACGAGACTTTATATACAATTTATCTACGTTTTTAAGGATAACGAATACAAAGAAGAATAAAGTAGTAAATATCGGTTATAGTGGAGATACATACAAGTCGAAATGGTCCCGGAGCATGTCTGGAACACGAGGCGATGTGAAGCGATGTAGCGAATGGGGGGGGGGGGAAAGGGGTGCGCGAGGCCCCTGTTTGAGTCGGTACGGAATGGTGCGCTTGAAACGATACGGGACTCGGAAATAAGAATAGAATGGAAAACAAGGGTCTAGAACTCATCCGAAAATACTTTCTATTCCTCCGATAGTGGCCGCGAACATGCGCGGCGGTTGCGATCTTGTCCGGGTGCGTTCTTGAGTAACGCTCGGGTCGGCCGGGTCGAGCGTGCCGAAATGCAACAGTCGGATCGGGGCAAGGGATGCTTCTGTCGAGCCACTCGGTAAACCCTCGTCTGTCCGTTACAAAGTTGAGCCGGCGGCTCCATTCTTGCCAGTTTGACACGCGTCGGTCTAAGGTGATGTCCTCTGGCCACATGGAGTCAGGGGGCATGCGTTTGGTGATCACGATATCACCAGGGATGATTGCGCTGTGGAAATCTCAGTTTTGGGAATCTCCGGTCCAACTGCTCGCCACTTGAATTGGCGTATCACCAGGGGCTGGATTGTTTGTGCCATTGCAATTGAGAAAGTCGCCTGAGGCCATAAAAAAGTACAGAGAAAGACCTCGGAGAACACGAATACTACAAGGGCGATATAATAGACACAAGAGCAAGTCACAGAGAGACTTCGAGAGCTGTAAGCCCGGCGGGCGCAGTTATTCGCGTAGCTTGAGGCCTGCTTGAGGGCGTCAGTTCCTGATGAGAACTAAGGCCCGGGGGGATTCGGAATGCGTCATCGTACAACCCTTCACGTGAGTCCAACGTTGAGCATCGTGACCAGTCCGAGTGAGTACCGCTCTGCTTTGAATGCTTTGAATGACCCTGTCATGGCGCGCCGAACGCAGGTGAACTTACGGTATCTAGCAGAAGGGCCGGTGTGGTGTCGAGGAGTGGCGTCAAGTGCCAGTGCAGAGTCTTGGTGGGTGGTCGGCAAGCCAGCATTGTGACAGAAATCTCGATTTAGCACCAAGTTTAGTTTAGCACAATTATAACAATTATTCGATCAATCGCTGTAGAGACGTTTCAGGGTGTTTGACTTGGTGTTAAAACCATTCGCTGTAGTGCCCTTTACTTACCTAGTACCCTGGCCTTATCTTACAGACGTAGAGAAGTACAGTATCGAGGGAAGATGTAAGTACCAGTAAGTTGTCATAATTTGAGAGATTTGAGTAACCACGTAACTGATCGACATATATTATCGAAGCACAAACTACTTTTATAACGAGTTAAATTACCACGAACATTCTCTTGTCATCTCCTCGTCCACCAGGTCGTTCAGCTGAGTTCCTGCCGGGCATGATATATAACACCTCAATACCAATGGAGTTGCCAGCTCACGGTGACTCCCCCATATCCCCCTCGCATCGACATGCTGGCTCTACCTGCATTTCTTGATCTATTCACACCCCCAGATCCCGCCCTTCGTCAGCCATTTACGGGTGCTGCCTTCTTACCCTTCTATGCGTCATATTATGCAATGGCAGTTCTTGTCATCCTCCCGCACACGTCTGTCCCCAGGCTCTCCCTGCTCCCTTTCGTGTTGTGGCAGGCTTGGAGGTCCGCAGTCGGGTTGAACTATTCGGCGGGTTTCGCACTGTCTCTAGGGTTCAAGAATAGTGAACGGTTCAATCACTGGAACTTTGCATTTGTGGTGCGTTGCCGTCGTCTGTATATACCCCCCCGGTGCGTATTTGCTAACAACAATTGTTCCCCTCCCTACTTAGATTAGTGTAGTCGGCATGGCATTGCGGTCGATCGAATGGGCACTCGCGAGAAAGCCGTTGAGGAGATATGAACCATTCGTAGAGGGCCAACACCCCCCCGTTGAACGGCCTCTGACCTTCCCGAATGTCATCCTGGACGCCCTTGATCTCATTTGTAACCAGCGCGGAATCAGGTGGTCGTGGGGGTCCAAGTCCTTCCTGCACACGCGCCCTCCCCCGCCTTCACTCGCCGCAGTGGTCCTCAAATTGCTTCTCAAGTTGACCGTGTACGACATTACCATCTACACCATGCAGCGCACCCGTCCCTTGCTTGACACCCCTGCGGGTGGCACGCTCTTCGATCCACACCTCGACCCCCTCTCGGGCGCCGCTCTCGCGGCGTTTCTCACACTCTGCGGCGGCATCGTCGTATACACGAGCGTCGACGCGATGTACCATGTCGCGACGCTTGTCGGTCGTGTGCTCCTGTGGCAGCCCGCCGCGGACTGGCCCGCGCTCTTCGGGCGCCCCTGGATGGCCACTTCCATCGCCGACTTCTGGAGCTTCCGCTGGCACCGGCTCTTCTGGCACACCTTCGTTGCGTTTGGCGCACGCCCCGGTGGTGTGCTTCTCGGGCGCCCGGGCGCGCTGCTCGGCGCGTTTGGCGTGTCCGCCGTGATGCACTACGTTAGCGTGTGGGGACTTGGGAGGGGGACGGATTTCAGCAGCGCTGGGGCGTTCTTCGTTCTCATGAGTGTCGGCGCGGTGCTCGAGTGCGTCTGGCAGCGCACGACCGGCACGCGGGTGCGGGGTTTCTGGGGCTGGGTGTGGACGATGGCATGGACCCTTTTTTGGGGCACGTTTATGCTCGATGGGTGGGCACGACGCGGCTACTTTTTCATGCCTGGGCTACGACTGGGGAAACCGATCGTCGATGGTATTATTGCTCTCGTCACGAACTATTGACTAACGTATCTAATCGGATGCCTTGTCAACATAGAGGATAACATACCTAACCGCATACCTTTCCCTTCGGGATATGTACATATGATCTAGTGCACATTATGATATCATAGACACCGTGACGCTGTAATGCTACGCATTGCCACTCTCAATGGATTCTGGAAGAAGTTGCAGTGCGCTTGACGCGGTCAATGCGCTTGCCGGCAAAATAGCCATCCCTCTTTCTGGGTAGGAGGGAGTGGGTAATATTCGAGTACGAACATCCGTTTTAGCTGAACGGACGGGGAAGGCAAGAGATACTATGAGATGTCCCCACCTGTGATACTGGATCCGCCACTTTGGACGCAAACAAATTGCCAAACAACGCGTCGCGACGCGTCTAGCGCCACGCCCCCGGCTCTTCTGCCGCCTCTCATAACAAGTACAGAGGAACCCAAAAGCATGCCCGTGTCGAGACAGCAAATTATCATTCGAGTATGGCCTCTGAGAATCATTTCGTTTCTACTACACACTGTTTTCCACCTTTAGGTCTTCCGCAAATATAGCCACTCACTTGGTCCTGACGAACTTGAATATCTCGAAGAGGTCCTTAAGAAGCATGACATCTCAGACGAAGATGCGGAAATGTCGATAGAGCTTATCGCTAAGGAGTACAACAAGCAAGATGGTTTGTATTCTCTGATCTCCTCTCGGCGCGAACGCTCATTTTGTTCCCGAGACGCTACTATGAAGGTCTCTCTTCAGATCCTAAATAGGGTCTACCAGAACTTGCAGACGTCAGGAGATCAACGGGGCCGGAAGGAGGACGCGTATCTGGATCCTGAGGATCACTTGCACTTTGTCAATGCCCACGAGATGCCGCTATGGCACTGGTCTCCCGAACGAGGAAGTTTCGATAAGTGAGAGTCACTCAACGGAGTGAGTTACACACTACTGGAGCTAAGGGCTCCCGTCTCTCTTTACTCCCATAGGGCACCGCACCAACCATCTGTGCTGGGTTCGGCCGAATCCCGAATACTGGCCATACGGGACCGCCTGAACATCATCAAGCAGACTATTATGAGAAATGAGCACTTTGCACCCTCCACGGTCCCGAGTCGTCACAGGGAGCACCTTTTGACGGCAAGTCGCTAGCGTTTTCGTCTGCGTCCTGCCAACACGTCCTTTGATCTGAGCCGATGCTGTAGTTGAAATCGACGAAGCAGCTTGCAGGCCGGGCTGGCCAGCGGTTCTTGCTCTTTGGCATGCTCGTACATTCTAAAGAGGGGAAACTGTGCCTCGAGGACCTCGATGGCGTCATCGAACTGGATTTCTCACAGCTCGTGGGTGGTTTATTCGGTCTCACTCTAGCAAGCTGGAGAAAGTTGACCCTCTGCGAGACAACAGGACCAACCTAGCGAAGGACTCTTTACCGAGGGATCGTTTGCACTCGTGGAGGGCGACTACACAGACAACGCTACGCTGAGCGTCATTGCCATTGGGCACCCTCCTTGTGAAAGCAGAGAGACGGCGCGGTAAGAGAACAGCCCTTTTCTTCACCGGGTGTGGCTGATAGGTTTCAATTATAGCTCAGTATTCGGCCACATTGACTTTCTTGGCAAGGGAGCTACAACGCCTCTCGAGGATGTAAGCGCTCAGGTTTTTGGGACCCGCCTCCGTGCTACGCTTCACTCATAAACACCGTGGTGATGACCCAGACCCAATATGTAGCTCGCATCGAACGGGACTTTTCGAGCATGAATTTCTTTTTCTTCTCGGACGTCTGGCTAGACCACCCTGACACATTGAGAGGTCTACAAAAGATCTTCGACAACTGCATAGAAAACAACTTCATCCCAAAAGTGATTGTGTTCTGCGGCAACTTTTCCAGTTCCGGAATTGCGCAGGGGAACAGCAGAGATGTCCAACGATACCAAGGCTAGCTCGTCGTCCCTCTTCGCTATCATACACGCAGCTGCTTACCTCTCTCTCTGCCTCTCTCTCAGAGGGCTTTGACTCACTGGCCGACTTGATTGCCTCCTACACTCTCATAACCCGGCGCACGCATTTCGTCTTTGTGCCCGGACCCTTGGACTTGGCGGTCAACTCGATCCTTCCCCGGAAGCCCCTGCTCTCGTCATTCACGAGCCGCCTGCAGTCGAAGATCCCAAAGCTTCACCTGGCGAGCAACCCGTGCCGCCTCAAGTTCTTCGGGCAGGAGATCGTCGTCTTCCGCGACGACACCATGTCCCGCATGCTCCGCAATCTCGTCGGCGTGAAACCGGACGCGCGGAACGAGGATCTGAAGCGATATGTACGGCCTTCCCTTTCCCTTCTCTTCCTCCGCGCACCGTACCATATCGTCTAATCGCCCTCGTCCCTCTCCGACCAGCTCGTCCAATCGATCCTCGACCAGAGTCACCTCGCACCGTTCACGACACACATCCAGCCTATCCTGCCCGAGTACGACCACACCATGCGCCTCTATCCCCTGCCTACGTGTGTGCGTGTTGCCCCCCACCCCCGCTTTCGTCCGCATTTCCTAAACTCCCGCGCGTAGGTCGTCCTCGCGGACAAGTACGACAGCTACCGCATGACGTACGAGGGCTGCCACGTTTTCAACCCCGGGCGGTTCACCGGCCGCTCGCTTGGATTCTCGACGTATACCCCCGCCCTCCGGGAGTCGGAAGCTTGGTGCGTTCTCTTCGTTCCTCCCCCGCGCACGCGTTACGTTGCTGAGGTTGTGCCTTGTGTGCTTTCTTATTATGCCAGCGTCGTGGACTTGGAGGGTGAAAATTAATATGATAGTATACGTCTTATTTTTTACGTGGATATCATTTTCCGTCGAGCAACGTTGTATTCATCAGTAGCCTGAATTGTTCTACGTACGAAGTGCCGCGAGGAAGGGGGTAGAGGTAGCTAATCAAGGGTGGCTAGTCTTCGCGAGCTTCAAAACCAAAAAGAGGGGAAAAAATACACTGGTGAAATCGCACTACTCGTACTGTCCTCGACCTCGACAATGGTCAATGGCGACATCTAAGAAAGTTCAGGTACCAGTGAACCCAGTAACGTACTAACGAAAGATTCATGCCGACTATAATAGCGGTACAGATTGGTGTGCGAGCGCACAGGCAGCGGCCTACAAGAGATATAAAGACGGTGAGGGGACCACCAGAGACACAAGAGAACCACGGAAGGTAGCAGCATAGGGGGGTACTGTATCAAGGACACATAGGAGGGACGTGGGAGTACTAGAGGTACGAGAGAAATCAAGAGATAATAAAAAAAAACGTCGACCATCATGCCATCGATCCCGGTGACGGGGGTGCGGGCGCAGGTCGACGGCTACCAGCGCTACCACATCCGCGTCCAGCGTTCAGGGCTCTGCGTACTTGGGCTCTCATACAACATCCCGCGCTGCGCAAAACCCACCGGGCTCTCGTGCAGACCACGACTGGGCGAGCCCTGGGCGCCGAGACGCGCCAGCTCCTCGTCCAGAAGCGTGCCGGGGTCGTGCGGGTCAAACAAGCCGCGCAGCGGCGACTCGTTCGTCACGCCCATGAACATGAGTTTTCGCGGCGTCACGGGCGTAAAAGGTGTGAATTGAGAAGAGGTTCGCCGGCGGGAGGGCGTGCGGAGGAGGTTCTCGGTGTCCTCGGCTGGCAGATTGTCGTCCTTGGGTAGGTTGCCGTCGCCGTGGGGAAGCGACACTGTCGGCGGAGGGTTTAGATGCGATTTATAGTGGGCGAGACTCGTTGAAGGACTCATGTGCACACCTAGGTGCGACAGTGGGGTTCTGGCGACGGACAAACGAGGCTCTGAGGTCTTCCGAGGGGGCGTACAAGGGCGACCCGGTGGTGTGACATGCGGTTTGACTGAAGTCGGGAATACATTTCTTGGCGGAGGTGTAGACGGTTTCGGATTTTGAGTCCGGGGACGCACGGTCTGGCGGGTTAGGGTGGGCGATTCGGGTGCAGGTGGGAGAGAAGGCTTCTACATCGCGAATGAGGTCAAAGTGTAGGTACCGAATCGACGTAGCTCACCTTGTACGAGTCTTTCTCCACCGCCGCCGCCTTTTCTTTACCTTTCTTTGATTTCCCTTTTGGCTTGCAAGTCACCCCGTTTTCTCCCGTGGTGGGCTTTGGATTTAGCAAGGTCACGCCTGGAGCCAACGCATCAAGAGGTGCCTCTTCCGGGACAACCAAGAAAGCACTGATATCGAATTGAGGTGACACCGAGGCCGACGCTCGGCAAGTTTCTACAGCCTGAGCAGCGGTATCCTGGTCGTCAGTTTCTTCTGGAGGGCTAGGAGAGCTATTGTTTGGAGTAAGCTCCGGAAGAGACAAGGACGAGGACGACGTTGGCGGCAATGATGGCGAGGGCGACTCTTCCGGCTCCATCTTGATTTCAGATACAGCGGATGAAGAAGGGGAATGGTGAGAAACCGGGGGTGTGGGAGCCGGAGGTTCAGTGTTTACTGGGTTATATACCGAACCTGGAGGCAAAACGGGGAATATGACGCCTGCGGGTACCGCATGAAGGTGAGGCATGACGTAGGGCGCATAATACGGTTGGTGGTGTGTGCCCGGGCGAGGTCCAGGAAACAAAGGCGGACCAGGGTACGCCATGGCCGGAAGAGTAGACATTGGGACGCCCATCTGTGGATGTAAAGTTGGAACCATTTGTTCTTGAGACGCCTCGGTTTTCATCTTCTTCCGTCTGGGTTTTCGTGTAGGTGTATCCTCGGCCGCGCGCTTGCGGTTTGAATGGCGCGCTTTCTCCTTCTGCTCTTGCATATCCGCACAAAACTCCTTGCGAAAACCACCACCAACGAAGCAGTCAAGGTCCTGGTCGAAAATTGCCCAGAGCGTACGCCCGGCAGCGCGGTCGCGTTGCACTTTG
Source organism: Lactarius evosmus (assembly GCA_951394315.1). Taxonomy (NCBI): domain Eukaryota; kingdom Fungi; phylum Basidiomycota; class Agaricomycetes; order Russulales; family Russulaceae; genus Lactarius; species Lactarius evosmus. The sequence continues at coordinate 2,088,156 of OX596130.1, read as the reverse complement.
CGGAATACAATGGTCGTGCTGAGTACGTGTCGGATGGAGTTCATCCACGTCTGCTCGTTGCGCTTGAAGTGAGGATAAACAATGGTAATGAAGTCGTATATTTCTTGCAGTGTCAGCCGGTGTTCTGGAGAAGCAAGAATAGCCTGGCCGATGAGGGCAGCGTAGGGAAGATCAGGCTTGGTATGAGAGTACGGGCCCGGTGGCAGCTTGAATGGTAGGTCATCGTAGTCGTCTTCGGCTGGCTCTGGACCCATGGGCCCAGGAGAGGAGACAATATTGACGATAGGGCGAGTGGGACTTGAGGACGGGGTAGAGGTACCCGGAGATGAGGGAGGAAGGGGAGCGGATTTGTAGTAACTGCGACGCGGGGTAACGGGGGGGTGTGAGGACGTCGACTGTGTGGCAAGGTGAGGACACCATGGAGCAGGCAGACTGATAGAGGTACCTTCCGAGTACCCTCCACGAGGGAGTTGCTCTCGCTCGGTATGGAGGAGGTCATGCTACTCCGACGAGATCGGGAGGGGGAGGGAGACTCGGCACGGGGAACAAAGGAACCCTTAGAGAAAGATATCAGCAAGCGCCTGATAATATCGAGCTATACTAACACTACGACGGTGCTTGGGGGTGACTGTCTGATAAAGCACGGTATCCCTGTAATAGCGGCCTGCTCGATTGGGCGTAGAGTGTGGCAGTGAATCCTGTGCAGACGGTAGTGAGAGGGGCTAGATGACGATAAGGACTATCCCGGATGATGTACTCACCTGAGAAAGGCCAAAGTTTGAATCGTCTGTTGCTTTGACGCGTCCAGAGTCGCGTGTGCGGGGATGGCCTGAGGTGCGTAACGCGGGATGTGTCGGGGAATGAGGCGGTGCGGGGCTCGTGTCGCGTTCCCGCCTGCTGCGCCGTTCTCTCCTGCTGCGTCTGTTCTGACGTTCGATTATCTCGTCCATACTCTCGAAACGGCGAAGCGAGGATGATGGCTCGATCGGCTCAGTTTTAACGGGAGTGGCTGGTGGGAGGGGGGGCGCGTCAGCCGCTGATACAGAGCGCGATTTGGCTCGAACTGTCTGCGAAATTAGAGTAGGACTTTTTGCGCTGTCTGCGTCTGACTCTGCTGTTGAGAAAGCACGAAAAGAATTGGCGTGTTCAGTGGTGAGGAACTGGCGCATCTGATCGCTGTGACGCGTCAGGTCGTCGCGTGTCATACCCAAGTTTTGAAGGAGCTGAGATATAGGTGAGACGGGAAGATTTGTAGGGACGGGACTCGCATCCATCTCCCTCTGGTGGTGGGAAAGCGAGAGAAGGGGTGAGACCCGCTGCTGAATGAAATGCTAGGCAGCTCGGAATGTCGCGGGTCGTTAAATGGTACCGTTATCCTTCCCATTTATGGTGCACCCGACTCTAAATATGGCTAACTACCCTAAAATTGGCCACTAATCTGATCTAATTCCATCAGTCGGCCCAACTATCGAACTCCGGCCCGCGCTTCCCAACCGCACCTCCGTGGTTCCTAACTCTCCCGGTGTGTATACGGCCTCGTCTCCAAAGGTGAAGATGTCCCCATCTATCTCGGGGAATGTCAACGTCGGAAGCCGCACCAGCTCCGGGGGTGTCCTTGTCAAGTATAAGCGGTGGAGCGCATCTTCCGCAGCCTGTAGGTAAACGTGACGTCGTAAGTCAGTGAAGCACCCCTGGTCGAGAGAGAGACCATACTCGGTATTCGGCCATCTTTAACGAACTCCCGAAGCCTTCCCCGAGCTGCTCAATGCCCGAATAGATGCCAACAACAAAGACAGGCGTGTTGGACAATCGACCAGTCTCTTTTAGTAATCTGAAGGAGACCAGTCAATATCACGGTCATCAAAGACGGATCCTGCCATACTTACCTCGAGACGGGCTTTTCACGACCAAACTTGGCAACGGTTTCTGTCAAGGCTACCTTCGGGTCGCGGAATTTTAGCATTTTACGTAGGTCGACCTCTCGACCCAGGAAGAACTGGTGTGCGAATTTCCGTGCAGAGGAAAATGAGCTCCGTTGATATATGAGAGCAACAAGAGAGCGCGGTATTGACGATAGCGCATCGTGGTGAAGCACGGCGGGTTTCAGTGGTGTCGGCGGCTTAAATAAAAGGAGGTGTTTGAAGGACGTAAAAAATATAAGGGCGGACTCGACGTACCGTCCTATGCCAACGCAGCAACGGCACGGCGCCAACCTCCTTTGCAACATTGGCGCAGGTGCTAGGCCCTACATATGCACTCACAGCTGCCTTGACGACACGCGTTGGCAAGTGAGGGTATGAAGCAGCGACGAACTCTGACGCGAAGAGGCCGAGCAAGGCATTACCGAGAGTTGATAAATTGCCATTTGCTGGAGGAGGCTTCTGATTGGGGTGGCGTTGCGCGAAAAAAGGAAGAACAGAGGGATGTGTACAGGCTTGCTCCAGCTCAGGAACTTGCAGTAGCGACCCGAGTCCGATGCGGTGGCTCAACGCAGAAAGGGCGGAGGGAGGTGGAGGTTGCAACGCCGCCCATGTCTCCGGAGAGAGTGTGGACGAGCTGGTAGCGAGTGCCTCTTTTGGTGGGAAGCTTCTCAAAGAGGAGAGTGGAACAGACGGTAGTTTTGCAGCAACCGACACAAGACGCCGTTGAGTAGGGCCCATCGCGTGACGTGCTGCGTAGGTCAGTGGGGGTGCCAATGCCTCCGCAGACGCGCACACGGCAGTGAGCGCGTGGTAGCTTAGGTAAGATACACGAATAAGGCTGAACACGTGACAACGCGTTGTCACAGGTGTCACGACTTCTATCATCCCGATTGTAGTCAGTTTTAAGATTGAATCTCAATCGTCGTTGCTACCTTCTTTACAGTAACGCAGCACAACTACCTGATCTGCCTATCTCTCACGTCATTCTTGCCAACGAATGGCGCCCCCCAGGGTTATCTTGCGAAAAGCGATCGATTGTTATTGTTCTTTCACTATCTAAAAGATGCTTTGACAAGAGAGGAGTCCTTCGCCGACGACTTTGCTGCCGTGAGCCAGAACGTATCATACATTGACGGAAGGAACTATCGTTTGTCGTGTGTGGGACGGCAGTCAGCGCGAGGTCCGATGTTTGTGTAATGTCGGAGTCCGACTATCCTCTTGTCCAGGAGGATATTCTTCAGTACTGCTGAACTTGTCGCGATCTTAGCGTGGTACCAGCAGTACTGATCCCGAACCGCGGCTCACTGCTGGGGCTGGGGCACAGCTGCCACCTACTATCAGAATAACCTACACCGCAAAACCGCCAGCCGACCAATGATAAGTTCCCGAATGCTTCCTGGTATCATCATGGTCGGCGCAGTGCAGACATTTTATACTCATCACTGCAGAGTTCATCTGCTGTGTTTAGGCTGGGGAGTACCCTGTCGAGACGATCCGAGTGCAAAGATGCGTTTCACCAGTCTCAAACCAAGATGCCTACCCTGGGGGAAGTCTTGTCCCTCTGGCTAACCGACGCATCATTATGCAATGTTACGAAAAGCGTTCAAAGCTTTCGTTGTGAGCCCTGTCCACGTTTTATGTACCAGCCTCTATTTCGCTTGCCAGCAATTCTTCACTTTAGCTTCCCGTCAACCTTTGTTGGTTTTGCATCTGGGGGCGGTCTTTCATGATTTTTTTCCAGTACTCCATTCCTCTGACCTGATACACTATCACTATTCTATTCTCCGCACTCATGTATCATATTTCTCCCTCGGAAATCCTAAACAGCCCTGTTGGAGCTGACTTGGTGCACCTCCCTACTTACTTACTGTAAGCGGTGGCTATTGTGTACGAAATTTCGTTCGCGTGTCACGTGATAATAGGCGAAGCGTGTCCCAACCGTGGTCAACTCCTGCCAACAAAACCGCTTCTACCACCGCCACCACCACTACGTCCTCATTGTTACCTTTGACCATGGCTGAATCCTCAGTCAGGCAGCGGCACAGAAGACCTTCTGCTCCGCGTGATCTTCCCGCACATATCGATGATGACGATCAACCCCCTCAAGACCCTGTGAGCCTTGTTACCTCCCTATCTTTCCCCAACTTGGTCGTATTTATTCCGAATTCTAGGATTCTCGTACCCAACTCGAAATATTCTTGGAGTCCCAAGAGGCGAGCATGGCGGTCGTGGGTATTCTCACTATACTGGCATTTGCGCTACGCTTCTACAAAATCAACCACCCTGATCAAGTAGTGTTCGTGCGGCTCACATTCTTTCACTCGTGTTCAGTCTCACAGATCTGTGACCTAGGTTTGACGAAGTTCATTTTGGAAAGTTCGCGGCCTACTACATCTCACGAGAATACTATTTCGACGTGCATCCACCCTTTGCGAAGCTTCTCTTTGGCCTTGCTGGTTGGTTCGTTGGATTCGATGGCCACTTCAACTTCGAGAATATCGGCGACAGTTACACGGACAATCACGTCCCATACGTGGGCATGCGTGCTTTACCCGCAATCCTCGGTAGTCTCACGGTTCCGGTCGTCTATGGGATCATGAAGGAGAGCGGTTATGGAACCGTTATTTCTGCTTTTTCCGCATGTCTCGTTCTGTTCGGTACGTGCAGTCAGCTTGAAGTGGCCGGGTTCTCAGTTGTTTACCTTTCGCACTTCGTGCAGACAACGCGCACGTAGCACAGTCGCGCCTTATATTATTGGATGCCACCCTCATCTTTTTCCTCTCCCTCACTATGTATTCCTACGTTCGCTTCCGTAAGTTGCGATATGTGTACGTCCAAAGCCTTCTAAGTTGTAAAGGCTACGGCTGATCCCCCTGTAGAGCATTCACCCCCGAGTGGTGGGGTTGGTTGATCGCAACAGGCGTCTTCATGGCGTGTGCGTGGGGTTCTAAAGTGAATGGTATACTTGCGGTTCTTGCCATTGGCGTTGCCGTTCTTGTCGACTTGTGGGACCTCTTGGACATCCGCAAAAACCCATCGATGGTTCGTGTACTTACACACCTCATGAACACCAAACAGATACATTTTTCAGGATCACTTTTGGCGCCATTTCGCCGCCCGCGCGTTTGGGCTAATTGTTGTACCCCTTATTGTTTACCTCTCGTTTTTCTGGGTCCACTTTGCCATTCTTACTCACTCGGGCTCGGGTGACAGCTTCATGAGCCCTCAATTCCAGGAGAGTTTGGCAGGAAATGAACTTTTGATGAACAGCCTTGGTAAACTTTACTTTCCTAACAGACCGTCATGTATTAATGTCTATCTCAGAGCTCAGGTATTACGACACCATTACCTTGAAACACAAAGACACGAAGGTTTTCCTACACTCACACCCCGAACGTTACCCACTACGCTATGATGACGGCCGTATAAGTAGCCAAGGTAGGCACACATCACGCATCTTTACACTATGTGTGTGAGTCTGATGGCTTTGTAGGTCAACAAGTCACAGGTTATGGTCATGCCGACGAGAACAACTGGTGGCAGATTGTTCCGACCAAAGCACTTCCTGAAACGGGCCGTGGTCGCATCGTGCGCCACGGGGATGTTATCCAACTCCTGCATGCGACAACACAGACTTATCTCCTTACCCACGACGTTGCTTCACCACTTATGCCAACCAATCAGGAATTTACAACGTGGCCGAGGGACGACCTTTCGCGTTATAACGAGACGCTTTTCCACCTCAACATTAATGGTGCACACGAAGGCGAACCCGTCAGGAGCAAGAGCGGTTATCTTCGGCTCGTACATTTACCGACGAAGGTGTCCCTCTGGACGCATCGTGAGCAGCTCCCTGACTGGGCATTCCGCCAGCAAGAAATCAATGGAGATAAGAACCCTCTGGATCGCAGCGCAATTTGGTATGTTGACGAAATTATTTCTGCTGGAGGTATGCCTGTGTTCGGTTGTGTCTTCTACCTTTCTCCCTTTCTCATCGTGATGGCAGACGGCGAGGACGTGTCGGCCAGAACTAGTGCGCAGGAGGCGAAGACTCCAAAATCACTCGGATTCTTCAGGAAGTTCTTCGAGTTACAACTTCTTATGTTGCAGCACAATGCGGGCCTAACCGCGTCACATCCTTACGCAAGTGTCCCGATCAACTGGCCATTCCTGTTGAGCGGTATCAGCTTCTGGACCCAATCAGAGGATCAGAAACAGATTTATCTGATCGGCAATATCGTCGGATGGTGGACCTGTGCCCTTGCCTTGTCACTATACGTAGGCATTCTTGGAGCTGATATGATCGCGAAAAGGCGGGGTATTGAGCCTATTCCACTTCGTAAGTGAGCCTTTAGTGAGACAGAACTTCGGTCTCATCGAGATGATTGACAGCCGTTCGCAACCGCCTGTGGAACTCTGCGGGTTTTTTTATCGTCGTGTGGTTCATCCACTATTTCCCATTCTTCCTTATGAGTCGGCAGCTGTTCATTCATCACTACCTCCCTTCTCATCTTGCATCTGCACTGGTCGCTGGCGCCGTGCTCCACTTCCTTCTCTCTGAAACCATCGAGTACCCCATATCCGTTCGAGGGCACTCTACCCGGCCACGCAAGCCGCAGTGGGCCGAGCTCGGTACCCGTGGCCCTGCTATTGTCGCAGTCTTCTTCATAGCATTATTTGCCGCGTTCGTTTATATGGCTCCGTTAACTTACGGCACTCCAGGGTACGTTCTTTTTAGGTTGATCAATTGCAGAATGCTGACGTACTGTTTGATAGATTGGATGGTGAGGCAGTCAATTCCAAACGACTGTTATCGACTTGGACGCTACACTTTGCTGCCAAAGCGTACGAGAAAGCGTGATCGTGATGGCAGAAAATAAGCTGGTGACGTGGAGCGGGCTCGGTTATTAGAGACTTGTCAACAGACTACTGGCAGCGGGCTTTTCCCTGCAGTCTTTTACCTATTTTTTTTGTTTGCTTTATTTGTGATAATAGGCCTCTTTTGTAAATATGCACCTTTGCATGGGATGCGCACTGAGTGGATTAGGTGACTGAGCTGGGTGACCTCATCAAGTTTTCCTATTCGCCTCCGTTGCCGCCGTGTCCCAATTGACGGGCAGTCGTCGATCCTGCGTCGATACTCATCAACGGCCATGTTCAACGCACCACGACCGACCCAAGCGTATGGAATCTCGTCCACTACTAGCTTCGGTGGCAGCTTCGTTGACGAGAACCCGCTGGCCGCTTCAACTTACGATGGTCTTGATCCCTGGAGCACCGCTCCGTCACCCTCTCCGCCACCGGTCCCTTCCGTCTTTACCAACGCTATTGGTACGCAGTCCCGAATAAGCTTCGACATCCAAAGCACCTCATCTGATTAAGCCCGCGCGATGCCCCGTTCGTGTGCGCTCACATAGCGGAAGCCACCGTGCCGGCGATATATCAGCAATCGTTCAGCACGGTCGACCCGACCAACTCTGGAGAAACCTCCGTCAACTCCCTCTCGCGTGTATTATCGACATCTTCGCTCCCTGCCGCAACAGTAGATAAGGTAAATTGCCCAGATGACATAGGATACCTTGCATGGGGGAAATGTACAGCAAAAGCGCTGACAGCCTCACTCCCCGCCAGATCGTCAACCTTGTGAGCACACGCCCGCGCGTATCGAAGCTCGAGTTCTTCGTCGCGCTAGCATTGGTTGCACTTGCGCAGGCAGGCAGAGGTGCGTCATCTACTTTTGTGCAAAATGGTGGTCACTGCGGACGAACCCATCTCATCCCCCCCCTCCCGGTCGTAATCTAGACGTTAGCGTAGAGCAAGTCGCACTGCTCGCACAGCAGAACACGCTTCCCGAACCCACGCTCGATATCGGCCTGCTCAGCTATGGCACTGCCCCGTCGTCGACCCTAGGCTATGGCCAACCAAGCGGCGGCGGCCCCGCAGCACTGCAGAGCTCGCCTGCTGTCGCCCCTCCCACGGACGATCCGTGGACGACGGGTCGTTTTGGTGCTGGTACCTCCAGCCCGCAGCCCTTCGGGGGCCTCAACGGAGGAGGAGCCCCGTCCAGCGTTGCGGGCTCCGGACTGCCCTCTGGCTGGTGGAAGAGACAGGAGAAAGTGTCGGTTCAGTTCGGGGGACAGCAGGGGTTCGTGCTTAACCGGTACATGGTTTACGGAATCACGACGGAGGTTCGTGGGTCATACAGTATCCACGGGCGTTCATAACATGACCATAATGGGGCGTTTGGATATCAGCGCGGTGGCACCGTGCAGCGTCGGTACTCGGAATTTGCGTTCCTGTGGGACTGCTTGGTTCGCCGTTATCCATTCCGCTTGTTGCCGCAACTGCCTCCCAAGCGCATTGGGCGTAAGTGAACGTTTTTTTTACAAAGTCTTGGAGACGCTGGCGAGACATTATCATTTTTATCAGCCGACGAGTCGTTCTTGGAGCAAAGGAGGCACGTATTGTTTCACAAGGTGCCTACCAGCGTGCGCAGGATGCTGACGACGGTGACAGGAGGGGTTTGGAGAGATTTCTTCGATTCGTGATGTATGTCAACCGCCGAGACTAACGTGGACCACGCATTGACAACCCGCCGAAAGGAATCACCCCGTGATCAAGGAAGACGCTTTGCTGGGCACTTTCCTTGCAGAGCCTTCATTTGAGCAGTGGAGAAGGCATTCATCGATCTCTCTGGAGGAAGAGTCCGCCAGCAAGCGGATTGATCGTGTGGAAGAGATGACCATTCCCAGTGATCTGGAAGACAAGCTCGGGTACATCTCTCGATTCTTTTCCTCATCGTGCCTTTGCGACTGAGCCCCTCGTCGGATTTGTCAGGCATGTTCGACATAAGATCGGCCCTCTCATCGAAGCCTGGCAGAAAATCTGTGTATTGGGAGAACGCCTCGTCCGAAAGCGTGAGGCTGCAGCGGTACGAAGCACCAGCACTCGGCCGTCTCTGATGCCTCATTTGCGTCTGCCATCTGCCCTTCGCATGTCCTCCTCTCCCTCGCTCTTCTCGCACGACGCGGACCCCATATGGACGCCACCGGCGTTTCCCGCCTTTTCTTCCCTCCACCGCGACCCTACCCTGTCCCTTTCGCCGCCGTCGACCGCACAGGCTGACCTCTCGCGCCTGACGAACACGCTCAAGACGCTGGTAGAGGTCAACGGGCAGTGCTGGAAGGGCGAGGACTGCGACCTGTCCCAAGGCGTCAACCAGGGAGTCGTCGCGTTGTCCGCACACACCCAGCGTCACACAGACTTGTTGGAACTACGGGTGCGCCAGCCCCCGTTCCGCATCGTAAATAAACACTTTTGCCTGACCCAAAGAGTGGGGTTCTAGACTGGCGTACTCATGCAGAACACGGTGGAAGAATTGAAAGTTCGTCGACCCCTCTTCACGCTTTCTTGCTGGCTGGCTTGGGTATTTGCTGCATCACTGACCTCCCCCTGCGCGCCAGAGCCAACGTGATCTGTATATCGCCATGCGCGACCTGTTCGTCCGGCATGAGCGGCTCTCCGTCGACCAGGTCGAGCGCCTGAAGAAACGGGTCGACGTGAACGCGCTCAAACTCGAGAGCGTCAAGGCGGTCGCCAAGGAGGGCTGGGAGGAAGAGGCGGACAAGATCGCGGGGAGCATCGAAAAGGACAAGGTGACGATCTCGGCGCAGCTCAATCGGCGGGTGTTCATCCGCGCGTGGTAAGCCCTGCTCTCTCCCTTTTCCCCTCGCGAAAAAGACAAACAAACGAGTAATTGACTGGCAGCTTGTGGCACGAGCTGCGTGTGGTGTTGCACAACAGAGAGAACACGCTTCTCACACAGGTCGTGCAGTCGTTCGCCCGCGAGGAGCAGGAGTATGCGGATGCGGTGGCGGCAAATTGGGCGTCATTGACCCAAGCGGTGGAGGGTATGCCTTTTGAATGAACGTCGAATCGCCGAGATGGCGATCGCTTTACGATCTGCTTTGATGATGATGTATGGATCTCTACCTTCTTGACAATCACGAGACGAGTGGTCCACGCGGCCACAATACGTTTACACTCTCTGGTTCACCATTGTGCTTGTGCGGGTAAAAATACGGGGGGTGTCTCTGTTCAGTCCCGGCATAGGCCATCCGCTTCGGTACGTTTACGAGGCCAAAATACAATCCAAAGCAGATGACCAGAGTTGGGAATTCGCTTAGTAGACCCAAGGAATGAATTTCCATCTCACAACTTCGCAATAGCGTTCCCAGTCTTTGCCGTACTTGAAAGCGCACCTAGAGACGGATAGATTAAATGTGGTTACGTTAACAAAGAAAAGAGGTTGATGTACCTCTCGAAATCGCGCGTAGTACGGTGGATGAGCACAGTAATGAAGAAAACACTGTAGAAATATGGAATCGGAGATGCAGTGCCGACAACAAGGCCCCAGGTGAAGCTCATGATCCAATCGGCCACATAGTTCTGTATTTCGGGTTGATCAATGTCCGCACAAAAAAATGTGATTGGAGCACGTACGGGTTTACGAGATAACCGCCACCAACCGCTGGTAAGAAGTCGATTGCTGTAAGAGCGGAGTTCTTAGACCGGAAACACATGGCACTAATGAATTCGGTACCCATGCGTAGTTTGGATGAATGTGGGATTCTTGACTGTGCCCCATGGTAACTGAGGGAATGTCCAACGATAGCTGTAAATGCCCTGAGTTTGCATCTTGAAGCGGCTCTTTTGCGACATGGCGGTGTCCCAGCTGGAATTGCAATGTCAGATCCCCCGCGGGATTGGGATGCATTCGTCGCCTTACATGTAATATGCTGTAATTAAAGTGGAGAATAGTGCAATGTATGACGACGTCGAGAATTGGTACTTTTCTGGTTCATGTGAGGCCATGTAGACAACCGAATAAGCGTAGGTCTGTGGTGGTATGAACAACAAAACGGCATTGGATCGGACAACTCGTAGACTCACGAAAGGGACGCCCGCAAAATTCCAAAAGATGACCATGAAACCCCACTTCTCATGGAACATATCCCAGGTCTGTGGGATACACTCTTCGCCTTTGCAGCTGCAACTCGAAGTAGGCACCAGAGGGCAGTTCATGAAAACCAGAACTCACCACGCATTCAAGTAGAGCCATGTCGCGAGACACATAAATGCCATGTTCTGGGACAATTGCTCAGTGCAAGCCATGTGGAATGACGAGGAGCGCTACACACGGGAGTCACAGCACCATATTGTTCGTACTGTTTGCAGGCACCCGAGACTGCCAAGAAAAATACAATTACCCAAGGGATGCGGACTTCCGCCCACATCTTCAAGTCAACCGGGCCGATACGAGGGTTGAGTGTGGCGCCCATGAATACGTCGTATATGAAGTTGCCCGACATACGCATTTGTTTGCCGCGGGCGACGGTCCAAAAGTAAGTTCCAAAGGATACAGCAAAGCCCCAGATCATGGCGACGGACATTATGTGGCCATAGTTGTCGATGATCTCCGTGAGGCGGAAGATGTGGTAATAGTGCAGGGTTGCAGCGGTAATGAAGGTAGCGTAGACCGAGAAAAGAGCATTACAATTGTACATGAGAGTTTTATAACCAAGAGATGGGACAGGCAAGCCCTCTTGCATATAGCCGGGCATAACCCAAGCAAGAAAGAGTTCGTAGAAAATGAGGCCGGAATACACCTTCCACGCATATCGGTTAGGACTAGCATCCTGCGGGAAAAGCCGAGTGAGTCTGCCGTTTAAGCGGAAAAGAGGAGAACTGACGTCGCGAACGTGTGCCCACATTTCGTTCAAGAAAGGCTTGACCCCCGCAACGGAAGTTGGAAAAACAATCTGGCCGTCGTAAAACCACAGACATATCCACAAGTAATACATGAGCATCGGGAATCCGACCATCATCGCAGTCACGCCCCATGGACCGCCAAACTCCCATCTTGAGTGCGGTCGACAGGCTCAGTTAGGACAAAAGGTTAAAAAAAAGTGGCGAGGGAGAACGTGCCTCGTATGGGAGTCGAGGAGCTGATCGGTCTTGCGGCCTTCATCAGTGACAGGGATCTCCATTGAGCCATTGGGAGCTTTGTGACGCAGCTGGGCGGGCTTTGTCGCTGTCGAAGTGGCGGACATAATCGAACGATGCCTCATCCGATATTTAGCCCGTCGCGTTCCATTTTAAAGACACACACATCACGTGCTTACCCCATGGAACCGAACCGCCGCGGCGGAACCGCGTGACCGCGACCCACTTAAAACTGCGGCCCGGGATTGCCGAACGTTCGACGGACTTTGGGTGGTTGGTGAGTGTGAATAACGGCATGTCTCGAGCGGCCAGGGCCACTCTGGTCGCCTCAATTGTCATATCTTCACTCACCGTGTGGGGCGTTCATTACATTCAAAGGCAGGAACACGAAGTGCGTACCTTTCGTATGTGCGTATGGGCCCCATTGACAGCCGCACTCTAGACGATGTACCAGGGAGTCGTTAGGGATGACGAAAGACGGAGACGCAAAATGAAAGAAAGGGAAGAGGATTTTCTGAGATCACAGCAAAAGCGGGAAACATACGAGAGAGTTCAACGCGTGGAAGCCGTTGCGGGTGCAGATACACGGGGCTCATAGCATGGGCTTGTAGTACACGGTGCGCCAGACGAAACCGACCGAGTAGTTACTGCCAACCTTGACACCGCAATAGGAAAATGGCCCCGTCTCCACTTTGTGCAACAAATGCGCAATGTTCCGGGTGCCACCCCCCTGCACAGGCGCTTTTCGCCAAGACGAGTGTGCTTGGTAGTACTACGCGGCCATAGCCACTCGAAGTTGATACTTCCGGTGATCATTAATAGAGACAATTCTAGCCCCCTCCCAACCCTTGAGGATAGCAGGGCACACGCACAGTCCATTTCTTCCTAATGGCTATGCGATCTCGGGCATTCGAACCGCGTACGCGGTAACGCCGTGGCCATTGACGGAACTGCTGTCCACCCCAGGCACGCCAGGGCATGCCAGTGGTGCAGCTGCTTCTCCGAGATGGCTGTACGGGTCACTTTTCGACCTGCAATAGGGACCAGTCTGGGGACGCAGAGACCCCGGCGACCGAGAGGCGTGGTGGGATTATGATAGTTGGGGGGTTAACCCCTCTTTTTCTCCTTAGCTTTATGATGACTGTTTCCTCGGGACCAACACGGGATATGCTACGCCCAAACTCTTCCATCAAGACAATCCCCTTACCCATGCAAGGCCTGGGCCCACTCGAGCCGATACTACCTATCGCTCTGGGTGATCGGATTCACTCCGCAAATAACACCTGGGCTCCGTGAGTAGGTCGGATGCACCAACGTAACGTCTGCTGCCTGCTGTTACCTACGCGCTCTGTTGTGACTGTGAAGTATCCTTGGGGACGTTCGTTGAGTCGAGCTCAGTTGCTTAGTCTCGAATTTCCCCCCTTTTCTTCCCACTTAAAGCTTAAATAGTTTGTGGTCTTCGCGACGAGACCTCAGCTTTTCTCCCGAAAGGCTGGGGTCAGTAGTATATTCGCTCCACACCCCACATCGTGCTGACTGTGTATTCAGTCACGCGTTCCCGCGCCTCTAACAGATATTTACCTACGTCTCTGGGGACCACACAACATCTAAGTCCGCATGAGCGTTTATCTGCGCGCCTATTCAAGTCTGTGTCGGCGCGCGCCGACTTTGGACATCCTTGCTATAGGGCCTTATCGACCTGCCTAGTGTTCACTGAGAGTCCACTGTCCCCATTCCCACCCTCACCTGTAGCCAGGTCATCCTCCACGCAACTTGATCCCTTCCCCCACAGTCACCACCCCTGCCATGACCGACACACCATCTACATCCGCTGCTTCCCCACGCTTCCAAGCTATTTTCAATGAAGCCTTGAAATCCTATGAAAAGCAGACCAAGAAAGACCTTACCGCGCATCCACTTGCCTCCCAGTTGCAAACATGCAACTCTACTAGCTCCATCCTTGCCCTGCTTCAAGATCAAGTTCGGGAATTTGACCAGGCTCGCAGCAGCGACGAAAGATTGACAAAGTGGTTGAATCCAACAGTGAACGTCCTGTGTGCGTTTTCTGCTGCCCTTGGAGAGGGCGTCGGCCTGGTAAGTTTCAACATGAGGGCTAATGTTAGCCTCGAAACCTCCCCCTGATATGTATTTTCTAGGTATTCTCACCTGCGAAAGTGATCTTTGCGGGCATCGGTGTCTTCCTTTTAGCAAGTATCTCATTTTTTTATTTGGGATGTTCGTACTGACATAGAGAGGTTTATAGGCGGCCAAGGATGTCGCGGCGAGTAAAGATACCCTCACAGACCTCTTCGAGCGCATTGAATTGTTCTTTAAACGACTCGAAACCTATACCGAGGTCGCACCGACTACGATGATGATGGGCATAATTACGAAGATAATGGTAGAAGTCCTCACGATCTTTGGGGTTGCGACTAAAGAACTGAGGCGGGGATCAACAAGTGAGTTTCCTGTTGGCTGTCTATGGGTTTGCACTGAACCGCGCATAGGAAAGTTCCTGAAGAAATTGGCGGGAAGGGCTGACCTCGAGGATGCACTCAAGAGGCTAGACAAATTGACACAAGAGGAAGCCCGGATGGCGCTTGCGGAGGTCCTGAGGATCACACACAAAGTCGATGGTAAAATGGAGGGCATGAGCGACAAAGTAGAAAGCGTTGATGACAAGGTCCAAGTAGTCATTGACGGTACGCGATACGTGTCCAATCAGTCACCAATACCTACCAACGTTTATACTTCTAGACGGCAAGGAGGCAAAATTAATTATCCAGCAGACATCAATCAGCGTAGACGAAATTCAGTGTTCGTGATCTAACCTCGCCGTTACTCGTTTCTCATGTTCAAAACTACACAGGGAACCAATTAAAACAGCTCTTACGAGCGTGGCTCTCTCCCGCAGATCCGTCCACAAATCACAACATTTCACGAAGAACTCAACACAAGGGAACAGCGGTGTGGTTCTTTAAAGACAGTATCTTCGCAGAGTGGAAGTCTACCGGCTCCCTCTTGTGGATCCACGGAAAGCGTGCGTTCTGTCAACGTGTTTGGGGCTGGCGCCTTCTGACTGTCTCTGACTTTTGTAGCAGGCTCCGGGAAAAGCGTTATCTGGTTTGTTGTTCATTGCCTGCTTTCTGTAGGGACCTATTCTTATTCTTCACCAGCTCCTCCATTATTCAAGACATTATGGCTATATGCGAAGCTAGATTAGCCATCATGGCCTACTTCTACTTTGATTTTAGGGATCTCGGCAAGCAAAGCTGTCGCGACCTGCTGCTTTCTCTCCTATCCCAGCTTTCTATTCGCTCTATACCTTGCTGTGACATCCTCAATCGCGTTTACGAGGCCCACGAAGGTGGCACCCGACAGCCAAGTGACGACACTCTGAAGGAATGCCTAAAAGAGATGCTGAGACTGCCAGGACAGGGTCCAATTTTCATTGTCCTGGATGCGCTGGATGAATGCCCAGACGACTCTGGGATCCCATCCCCTCGTAATGAGGTCCTCCAACTCGTGAAGGAGCTTGTCAACCTTGACCTACAAGAACTTCATATTTGTGCGACCAGC
Organism: Lactarius evosmus; assembly: GCA_951394315.1. Classification (NCBI taxonomy): domain Eukaryota; kingdom Fungi; phylum Basidiomycota; class Agaricomycetes; order Russulales; family Russulaceae; genus Lactarius; species Lactarius evosmus. The sequence goes on along the minus strand of OX596130.1, from coordinate 2,072,650 downwards.
CGTCCAGAGGTCGACATCCGAGCTGTTCTCGAGCCGCTGGCATTTCGTTCGGTTTCCCTTCACGACGAAAATGGTCAAAAAACGGACATCACAGACTACGTGAGGAACGTGGTCTACTCGGACTCGAATATAGCAATGAAGAGGTGGAGGGCAGATGAAAAAGATCTTGTAATCGAGACGCTGACAGAAAGGGCTGATGGAATGTGAGATCATCGAGTTATACTATGCTAATAGCAGGTTCTTACGTTGTTGTACAGGTTCAGATGGGTATTCTGCCAGTTGGACACGCTGCAACACTGCTTCCCCCCAAATATCCGCCAATTTCTTAATGAATTGCCTGATACTCTAGATGAAACATACGAGGGGATATTGAGGCGAATAAGTAAGGCCCAGAAGGATCACGCCCATCGACTGTTACACTGCCTTGCGGTAGCTGTCCGACCGCTTCGTGTCGAAGAGCTCGCAGAACTTCTAGCGTTCGATTTTCAGGTGTCGAGCGAAGGAGAGATTCCGAAATTGAAGGTGGACTGGCGGCGGGGTGATCAAGAGGAAGCATTACTTTGGACGTGTTCCAGTTTGATCGCCATCGTCCCTAACGGTGATTCGCGGGTGGTGCAATTTTCGCACTTTTCGGTGAAAGAATACCTGATGTCGGGTCGCCTCGCACGGTCACTTGGGGATGTTTCACAATTTCATATTCGACCCGAGCCGGCGCATACGATCCTATCACAGGCGTGTCTGGGAACGCTACTCCGGCTGGACGAACACGCTAGAAACGACGGTTCCAAGGAACTTCCTCTCGTCAAATACGCTGCTCGGTACTGGGTGGACCATGCGCAATTCGAGAAAGTGTCATCACGCATATGGGATGGGATCTGTGATCTATTTGACAGCTCCAAGCCATTTTTTGCAGCGTGGCTCCAGGTATACGATATCAACGAAGATTGGTACTTTTCATGGTCCGAGAAGCAAGAACGCGGTCGTTCTCCCCTTTACTATGCCGCATTTTGTGGATTCTATGACCTGGCGGAACATCTGATTGCCAAGCATCCCGAACAAGTAAATGCAATTAGTGGTCGCATCCCTGCCCCACTCCCAGCAGCTTTGTACAAGGGACACTTCCGTGTTGCGGATTTACTCCGAAAGCATGGTGCGGTCTTGGATGTTCGAGGTGGCCGTTGGGACTGGACTCCACTACACATTGCGTCGATTTATGGACGAGTTGATGTAATGCGGTGGCTACTCCATCACGGCGCGGATGCAAATGTCAGTGGGAATGACCGCTGGACACCGCTGCACCTGGCAGCATTCAATTACCATCTCGAGGCCACTCAGGTGCTGCTCGAACACAACGCAGATGTCAACTCGCGGAATGACGAGGGCAATACCCCGTTAAACAAGGCCTTATCCTCCTCCTCTTCTCTTTCGGATGGAAAGGCACTCGACGTCGTGAGGCGACTACTGGAGCACGGGGCGGACACAAATGCACCTGACCTCAGCCACTCTACTCCATTACATCAAGCATCGTCCTGGGGGTGGATCGAAGGCGTTCGGCTACTACTCAGCCACGGCGCGAGCGTCGATGAAAAGGATAAGAAGAGGAGGACCGCACTGCAAATAGCTTCGTCACAAGGGTACGATGAAATTACGAAATTACTAACAGAACATGGTGCCAAGCCGGAGCCGTAGAATACATGGGTCCACGTTTCAGCTACCCACACATATAGATCTACTAATACAGTCGTTGTATAGGTGTCTAGCTGCCAGATGAAGCCGGAAGTGACACTGACCGGTCACAGAATGCGATACGATAACCAACTAATAACCAGTCTCATTGTTATTCCCCACACGTGACACCAAACAATTCGGGCCACTCGGCGAGACTCGGCGAACTTTTTTTTTCTGCGCGTCGCGCATGCGCAGGGCATCAATCGTATGTGTGAAATTCCGTTCTGTGGTATTAATACGAGCTTGCGCGCTGTGAAGTTGCTCTACTCTGGCCGGTTAATTCCCGTTACGTGACGCTCTCCTGTCTGAACAGCCAGGCGACCGGGGCGGATGTTGGAGCGCGTACGTCGTGCCACTTGTGCAGATTAAGCTGCGGATCAATCTGTGGCGTGCTGTCCGTGCTCGTGTGCCGACGTGCGGATGCCCCTTGAGATTTCTCAAGCTTGTAAGCTGCTTAAGTAAGAGTCGTGAGTGGGTGTCTCAACGCCGCAGCAGAGATTGACTAATAGCGGCTTGACCCCAGGGCTGTAATTCAAACGTTCACGGGAACCGTAGAGTCGAGTTCAGAGGGCCGCAAGTCACAGGCATTATCATGCTGAAGTGCGCAATGCAAATCGATCATTCGTCTCGCGTAATCTGGCTCGCTGCGACAATAAGTCAGGCGTGTAGGCGCGACCTCCTCGACTCGACCAACCTCGGGGCATGTGCGAGCAAGGAGCCTGCGACGCACGAGTACAAACGCGAATTGCTCAGTTTCTTGCTCGAAATGGACTATTCATGACGTTTATTCGTTCATAGCTCTGGAGATATTCACGAGGGGCACGAATCACACTTTTACCCAATGTGTGATAAGATGACGCCGCATGGCACGCCTGACTAGGACCTTTCTCGTTGCACGCGGTGAGAGAAGGGAACCCTGTCATCCTTCGTCTAACGTGGGTTCTACTGCTTTCCACCATGCCGTTGGCCCAAGACCCTGCTCTGCAATGGTGCACTACGTGAGGGTCACGTCAAAAAACTAGGGTAGAACAGTGCGGGCGGCCAGAGTGAGCCGGAAAAAACTTACGGTCACCGTGTATGGTAGCCGCCGAGCTTCCCCACTAATGAGGACGCCCTCACTTGCTTTTGGTGGACCCGGCTCGTCGTCACAGAATTCGTCTCTTTCCACCCGGGCACGGACAATTTCGCCCTGGTCGATGTACAAGCGCTCCGCTACCGGAGAGTCGAGCAGTTCGTGGGTCGAAGTCGCTTCTGAACCTGGAAGCCAGAAATATGCGCGTTCGTTGGGATCACTACGCGTGCAGTCAAAAGTAAGCTAGGCTAGTGTGTATACCGAGGGAGAGCCACGTACAATGCGCACGGTTGGGGGAGATAAACAAGCGGAATCCACATGTCTTCGAAAAAGCCAACTGATACTGATCAGGCGTGAGCTGTGTGTGTCGGCCCCGACTCGGATTTGGGGGGGACCCGCACACTGTATACCATTCTCGTCCGAGGACTTGACCTTGGCTAGGATCACTTCGGAGAGGAAGGGCCGAAAGACGGTTAACCTGAACACGACTACGATCAAAGCGTCGCGTCGGAGGGCGGTTGGTGGCCTTGCACGCTAATTTGGGACTGACCTGTATACCAGAGGAAGCCGTCTCCGTATCTGACTTTACCCTCCCCTGCCTCGGCTATGTCGAATACACAAATGCAGAGGCCGACGTCGTGGAGGACGCGATTGGCGTATTTCTTATTGAGCTCATTGATGAGGGCCTGTTCTGGGGGAAGGCCGAATTGAGACGGGTGGATCGGTATTTTGTCCTGTGTTAGCCGAGTATGAGGAATGTGGAGAAGATATATATAAAAAGAAGGATATTACCCTCACGATGGACAAGACGAACATGAAAGTCTTGATTCAAGACTATTTTTGACTCTGTACCGCGATTGGCCAAACCGGACGCGCAGCAGAGCGTACTATTAAATTGAGAAGCGGCAGATGGCGGCTAAGTACTTTTAGAAGCCCTTTGCTGGTACCGCGAACGACCCCCAATGGCCGTGCCAGCACAACCACCCACACCACCCACAACAGCAAGCTGGCTACCTGCAAAATCATGGCAGCACTTTCTCGCTGGAGGGTACGTATGCACACCGAAGTTAAAACACTTCGTTAGGTCATTGACGCGATCTCACACCGAAAAAAAAAACAGTCTTGGGGGAATGTGCGGTGCCGTCGTCACTAGCCCCTTTGACGTAGTGAAGACACGTCTTCAGTCAGATTTATTTCGTCACAAACACGCCGACGTCGGCGCCGTCGTAGGAGATAGCGTCGTGCTCGTTCGGCGGCCAGGAGGGCTTTTATGGCATTTCGTCGAGACAGCGCACATCATCCGGTGCGTCCCCTAAAGGCACTCACCCATCTACCCAAAGATCTCACTTTACAGAAACGTGCAGAGATATCGCGCGAGACGAGTCGCCCCGCGCGCTGTTCAAGGGCCTCGGGCCCACGCTCGTTGGCGTCATCCCCGCGCGCTCAATAAACTTCTTCACGTACGGCAACGGCAAACAAGTCATCGCGAACCAGTTCAACGGCGGGCAGGAAAACTCTTATGTGCACCTCTGCGCCGCCGCCATCGCGGGCATCGCCACGGGCACGGCGACGAACCCCATCTGGGTCGTGAAGACGCGCCTACAGCTCTCTGCGTCACACAAGGTCGCCGCCGCGCCCGCTGCGTCTTCCCCGGCCTCGTTCTTCGGCGGGAGCGTCTCGATGATCAGGCAGATAGCGCGCGAAGAGGGCATCCGCGGGTTTTACAAGGGCCTCAGCGCCAGCTATCTCGGCGTCACAGAGGGCACCATCCAGTGGGTCCTCTATGAACGCCTCAAGCGTCTGGCCGCTGGCGGCGAGAGTAAGGGCGGCCTGCAAGAGTGGGCCGGCATGCTGTGCTCCGCTGGGACGGCGAAGTGTGTTGCGAGCCTCATCACATATCCTCACGAGGTCCGCGCCCCTCTCTCTTCGCACATAAAGACCGACGTATCTGACCCCGACGCTGTAGGTTCTCCGAACGCGGCTACGACAACCCCTTGTCAATGGCCAGAAAAAATATACGGGCTTGGTCCAAACCCTCCGCCTTGTCATCGCAGAAGAGGGTGCACGGTCATTGTATGGCGGCCTCAGCGCTCACCTCATGCGCGTTGTACCCAACGCTGCTGTTATGTACTCCATCTACGAAGGTATTCTTCGGTGGGGCGCTAGCCATTGACCCCGTATCATCCCACGTCTACTTTTTTAGAGCGTAGACGTAGGCGAGCAACCTACAGCCACTCATCTCAACCCCACATCGTTTACATCCCCGTTACCGAGAGCACTCTCGATAATAATCGCATTTGTATAATTTATTTATCGCCGGCAAACCGACTTGATAACCACCACTCACGCTATCTACGCATTGCTGTCTAGTGTAGGCACCGTGATTGTTAATGTCACATAATCGATTTCTTACTCGGGACTGTCCCGACTGATGCTTTTATGCTCAACATCCTCGATCGCCGCCCCGACAGCCAGGACCATCCTCTCACATCCCCATTGCCCCACGATGCTCACGCCTAGCGGCCAGCCATCTCCCTCAGCGCCAGCCGTGATCGGCAAGCTCAGGGCCGGAAGGCCTGCGAGGGAAGCAGGAACAGTAAGAACGTCTTGGGTGTACGCGTCTAGTCCATCTTGCTCGTCCAAGCGTGGGGCCGAGCGAACAGCCGACGGATGCAGAAGGACGTGAACACCGGCCTCGTTGCGCGCCGGCGATACCGCGAGCGGGTTGGGCACACGGAAGACGCGCATGAAATCGTCGCGGATACACTGGCGCAAGCGCTGGGATTGCAAAAAGTAGTTGTCAAACGCACTGCACAGGGCATCAATTAATGATCGAGGGGACAGCGCCGCGAGAGAAGAGAGCGTACTCGGCCGTGAGGGCGTATGTGCCCAGCAGGATACGCCGTTTCACTTCTGCGCCGAAGCCGGCGGTGCGCGAGTGCGCGTAGACGTCTGCGGGAGAACGGGCCACGGCACCGGGAGGTAAGGGAACGTGCGTCCCGTACTGAACGCCGTCATAGCGCGCTAGATTACTGCTCGCCTCTGCACTGGCGATGACGTAGTATGCGCTGAGTGCGTAACGGGTATTCGGGAGAGAAACCGGTAGCACGGTCGCGCCACGAGTCTTCAGGGCGCGAACCACGCGACGGAAGGGAGATATGATGGTACTGTCCAGTGAAGCTGGAAAGTATTCCTTTGATTGGATTAGGCACGGACAAATGAGAAGGCGCGATGGACATACTTGGGGAATCCCTATATGAAGGCCTACGAGGTCTCTACGATCCGAGGACAATCCCTCGACCATCTGCTCTGAGCACAATTCCTGAGCTTTCTCGCGCGTACTTGGTCGGGCCGCAGTGGGGTCTCTCTCGTCAAATTTGGAGAGAATGTCTTGTTCCTTTCGACTCAGGCAAAAAGCTGTACAAAAATGCAGGGAGACGCACCAAACACTTGAGAAGCGGAAGCAACATCCCTCCCAATGATTCCGACGCAGTCGAGGCTGTCGGCAAATGATACCACGCCCCATCTTAGGAGCGTTAAGCGTCAACAGCGTACCATACTCAGGAGCCCTCACCTGCTGATTAAGCCATAAGAAGGTTTGAGTCCAACGACACTACAGTAAGAGGCTGGTAACCTGACAGATCCACCTGTATCTGTCGCGAGGGCCCTGTGTAATAAGTAGGAGGTGCAGGGCTTTGGGTGAAGGTGACACTTACACATCACACATGCCCGCGGCGACTGCTGCCGCGCTGCCGCCTGAGCTGCCTCCAGCCGAGCGACGCTCACGCGCATGCCACTCCACAGCGCCCGCTGGATTGTATGGGTTGACAACCGGTCCATGGACTGAATGGGTATTGAGGGACCTGAGGTTCTTTAAGCAATGCCAGATGTTCGACAAAAGTACAGGCGTACCCCATTCCAAACTCATCGCAGTTTGTCTTTCCGATGATCGTCGCCCCTGAGTCATTCAATTGCTGGACGACAGTCGCGTCGAAGGGCGACTTGAAGTCTAAGGGCACATATGGTCAATGACGCGCACGCGAGTACGGTGAGCAACCTATGCTCACCCCGAAGCATAGCGGAGGAACACGTCGTCGGCATATCCTTGGTGCATATATTATCCTTCACAGCTACCGTCATGCCTTGCAATGGACCCTCAGAAATGGTACCCGCATCGTCCGGGGCGACATACACAAGCGCGTTCACGCTGGCATTTTTGTTCTGAACCGCGATACGCCAGGATGCCTGAGCGGTGGTAGTGGCAAGAGAGTGGGAAGGGAGTCTACGCCGGCCGAGTGAGCCAGGTTTTGTTTTCTGCTGTAGACATCGTCGCATGACTTTGACAAGACGTCGGATTTGTTGTGTACGTCGCGGAGCAAAAACCCTAACCCCAAACTCGGGTCCTTTGGCAGGGACGATGACGACGGAACGACGAGCAAAGAAAGCAAAGCACAGCGACCAACAAGAGCACGCAACACCGGAAACAAGAAAGGTCTCGTTTCAGTTGCCTGAAAACACAGTGAAAACGAGCAACAAGAGCTCGCCAAAAAAACTCGGCCATGTATCGACGAGCCCTGTAAAGGAGAAACTAGGGCCTTCACCACCGTCTTCGTTCAAAGTCATTGCCGGTTCTTATGAGCGCCTGCTGTATGGACTCGAAGGGACCGTGTCAGCTGTTTCGACTACATCTTCCGAGCTCCAATGGACCTTGAAGCCAATATTCATTTTTCCGGCCCATGTCTCGTGCATCAAATCCGTGGCTGCGTCTCCGCAGGGCGGCAAATGGCTCGCAACTGGGAGCGGAGACGAAATTATCAAGGTCTGGGATCTGAGGCGACGAAAGGAAGTTGGTGGACTCATGCAACACGAAGGTTTACCTCTCGTGCTGCACGTCCCCCGCACACTAGCCAACCACCTTGTTTAGGATCTATCACCCACCTCACCTTCCCTTCGCGCTCGCACCTGATCTCGGCGTCCGAAGACGGGACGCTTTGCCTCTTTCGTGCCCGTGATTGGGCAGTCCTTCGGTCGCTGAAGGGCCATAAAGGGCGCGTCAATTCAGTGTCTGTACATCCATCGGGGAAGGTTGCGTTAAGTGTGGGGAAGGATCGGACATTGTACATGTGGGACCTCATGCGAGGGAGGAGAGCCGCGAGCACGAAACTGGGCTTTGGTATGTATCCAACTTTCCGAGGAGTGAGTGCTAAACATTGCGGTACAGAAGGAGAAGTTGTACGATGGTCTACCACAGGCTCGTTGCTGATTGTACAATACCAAAACATTATAAATGTCTACTCGACAGTGAGGATATCATTACCCTTTTTTAATAACGTTTCCTAATTTCCCCCAAGGATCTGGCCCTCCTACACACGCTGAATCACGCGTCGCGTATACACGACGTCAAATTCGCACAGAGAGTTGATGGAGAAGGCGAGCTTCTTCTCGTTGCTGCCGAAGACAAAAAGACAACCGTCTACGAAGTAAGTCCCGACTCTGGCACTTTCCTTCGCGCAATCGCGTACCTAGTCGGGCACGGAAATCGGTACGCTCATGGAGGTTTCCTTACGATATCCTACTCAAAAATTCATGCAGTGTCAAGGCGCTTGACACGATAAAGATAGCTCTTTCGTCTATAACGCGACGTCCCACGACACTTCTGAGCTCGGTGTCCTCAGACGGAATGATCAACATCTACGACCTGTCACTCCTACCTTCTCCCAGTTTAAGCGATGAAATCGACACTATAGAGATATCACCAGTTGTCAAGCACGACTCAAAGGGCAGTCGATTAACTTGCGTGACCCTTGCAGACGGTGACGTAGACCATCTGGTACAATCGGAACATAAAAAAGGTGCAAAGCGAGACCGAGAATCGGAGGACGAGTGGGAGGGATTAGCTCAGTTCGAGAGCGAGGTTACATAATAAAGTGTAGAATGAAACGGGGCTCGACTTGCAGGCGTCGCGTTCTCATGAGTTGGCTATCCTTTTCCTGTATCCGCGTCTCTTCTCCTCTGTTCAACTCTACACGACGACAGTTCTCCTTCTCGTTTAGACTACGTTTTCCTCGAGATTTGCCGCGGTTACACAATGCATCCTTACACTCGGAAGTTGTGCCATCGTTTCGGGAGCAAATCGCCCGCGCCAGCTCTGTGCAATCTTTTGCCGACGCCGTCAAGTATCCGGTGATTGGGAAGCACATAATTGTATGTCAGAGTCAGACCTGTGCATCCCCGTATTTCTGACAGAACGTGTTGCGTGCCCTAGTTCGTGCTTGGTGCTTCAGCCCTCGTCTATGTCGTCGCTGCCCACAATACCAATATCGAAACGAAGTTTTGGACAAGTTACCTCGTCAGTCAGAGGCGTTGGAGCACCGCAGCGCCGACCACCGGCGATATGCGATACGCGCAGGCGCAGATTCTTTTGAAGGTTAGCTGCTTTCTCGGCTTGTACGTTCCCCCACGCCCTCTCACTCGAAATCCGCTCCCCAGAAATTCCAGGCCCAACTAACAGCACTGACCGAGTCGCTGGCAGATACTCCGATGATCGCAAAGAGCGTCATCGTACACTCCTACGCGAGACTAGCCGAGATGTATCTCAACGCGTCGGAGGGGCGACGAGCTGGCTATGGCATTGCTGCAGTCAATGTGGGGATATGGGTTGCCTGGCAGATACCCGTCCTTCGGCCTTTCATGATGTCCCACTTCACACACCATCCTCTCAGTGGTAAGACGTACACGATGTTAACGTCGATGTTCAGGTGACCGTACCCTCTATGTTCCCGGGTGTAACCTGACCAGTTGTCTTGTTTAGCCACTCGTCCTTCTTGCATCTGGTGTTCAATTGTATGGCCCTCACAAGTTTTGGTGTGTTAACTTTTGTACCACCTTCAAGGCGATACTGATCGTATTGTATTCCCAGCATCGGCCACATCTACATGGATGACCCGTGAGCAAGTTCACGCTGAATCCCACCTCCGAGAGTCCACTGCGACCTACCATTTCCTTGCACTTTACCTCTCCTGTGAGCATTCTTTCCTTGTCAAGTCGCCATCACAGGCGATGACTCCGACCGTGCAGCTGGGCTGTTTTCCTCACTCGCCTCGCACCTCGTCGTTGCACGCACTGTCTACCCTCGACTGGTCTCTAAACTTGTCCAGCATGGCGAGCAAGGATCTCCCGGAGTGATCCAGAAACTATCCTCCAGCCTCTCTTCTGCCGCCAAGTCAAGCGCGCGACCTGCTGCGGACGCTGCGGCGACGGCCACTCCGGCCATCCTGCCCTCACTCGGCGCGTCTGGCGCGATTTACAGCACCGTCATCCTATCCACGCTCGCTTTTCCCGACGCCGAAGTGTCGTTGGTATTCCCTCCGACGCCCTCCTTCCCTATCCAGTATGGGGTAGGCGGGTTGGTCCTACTCGACTGCATTGGCATTCTGAGAGGATGGAGGTACGTTCGGCGCTCGTCATCGCAATTCCGCAGACTGCAATAATGACTTTTGCAACGCAATCGGCAGGTTCTTTGACCACTATGCACACTTAGGTGGCGCGGCGTTCGGAGCATTATATTACCTGTACGGTATGCGCGCATGGGACACAATGCGTGTGCACGTACTCAAGTCAGAGAGGCAGAAGGGTTAAATGTCGGACGGGCCGGTGATGTGAGATGACGAGAGATGTTCTTCTACATATCATTCTTACGCACCCCACCTCATTCGAGTTCACGGTCATCCTCTGTTGTCTTTACCCCTCAAATATCCAATGATCTTCGCACGGAGCTTTTCTCTACCAGCGTAGACATCTTTTATTGGTGGATATCACATACACCGCAAAACACCATCAAGCTCTCGGAGCCCGCAAAACTGACGACTTGGCATCAAGAAAATGCGTACAAGCCTCTGCAGGTCCCCCCACCCCCGAAGAACGTCCTCGGGTCCGCTGGGATGGACTGTTGTCTCGTTCTCTCTTCATCGCCAACCACTGCTTCCTCGATCATCAACTTGTGCGATCCCAACGTCGGCAGAGCACCGCTTCCCGTTACCTCGCTTCCCATAAGAATATCCACGCAGCAGGGCAAGGCGCCCGCCAAGGTAGCTTATACCAAGCAAGATGCGATCACTCGCACTTTTCGCTTGCTTGATGGGGATACCGTCGGCGGCGGCGGGACCCCCACTTTGATGTACATCAAAGAAACGGTTTCGTTTGACCTCGACAAGGTGATTCGTTCGGAACGACCCCCGTCCCCAGGCTTGATGACGGATCACAAGCGCTGTAGAAACTGTGGGACAGCGGGATTGGCCTGAGCGCATGGCTGGTCCGCCTTTCGACTGCTGCTGCTGCTGCTGCGCATGTGACTTCCCAGCCCGCCCTCGTGCACGAGCTCAGGAGCAGGCTGTTCGCGCCCAGGGAATGCTACATTATCGAATTAGGTCCCGCATCGCATTTGTTGAGCACTGCCCAGAAAGGCTTATCAGACTTCATTCGTTCACAGGTGCCGGGACCGGGATCGTCTCGCTGGTCCTTGCGGCGCTGCGTTCCGCAGACACCGCCTGTGCGGCCCAGGAGACGCGCATATTCTCCACAGATCTCCGTGAGCAAGATCGTCCTCTCGTTCTTTTTCTTCTGCGCTAGACTCGCGCCTGTTTACGGTAGTATCTTCGATGGAGCTCATGAACTATAACATACACGCCAACACCGCGCTCCATCCCCACTGCCCCCCAACCGCGCTCCCCCTCGACTGGGACGAAGAGGAGCTTCCCGAGGCCGTCCGCGACGTCCGCGCACGGCGCGGCGGCTTTGACCTCGTTGTGCAAGTCCTCTTCTCTTTCTTTCCTTCCCACGACGCGTGAACGTTCATTATTAGGATGGCAGACGTCGCGTACAACACGTCTTCCTTCCCCGCCCTCCTCAGCACGCTCGCCGCGCTTCTCGCGTTGAGCGATGACCCGGATGGCGGAGCGGGGGCCGCTCGAGAGCCGCTCGTGCTGCTCGCATACAAGGAGCGCGACCCCGGCGAACGACGGCTCTGGGACATGATGATGGCCCAGGTCGGCGTCGCACTCGAGCGTATCGGCTGCGAGGCTGGTGCGGGGGGACCTCCAGTCGAGATCTGGATGGGGAAAAAAGGCGCAAAAAAGCTTGGCGGCGGACGAGGGCTCTGCGGTGTTGGACTAAAATGATCTGCGTTAACTCCCATGTAAGAGCTGTACAATGATATATGCGTACGTCTCATGATTGGGTACTAGGCAGGAATGACCCAGACTTTTTTTTTTTATGTCGTTTGACGTTGCCTCGCAACCGCTTGGTGGTAAGTTACTGTATTGCCGCGAGGTATTCCTTTCGTGTACGTATCTTCCTCCTTTTCCGCAGCTGCTGGCGTTGCAACAGCATATGAGACACGGCCTGCCCCTGGAACTGCGGGTTTATGCAATATTTCGGACTACTACTCGGAAAGTCTTGGAGATTAACTGCCCCGAATGACGCCATCAAGGGTACTGATTGGGGCCACCTGCTGCCAGCGGGAGACATCTAACTGATCGGATCGTTTGCTGTTTGGTGCCGTCGGCTTACGGGTTGTGTTTCGTGATGCAGTGCCCACCATAACGCATGACGTGTTTTGTTGATTATTATCACTGTATGTATTTTACATCCGTACGTATAGAAATCAGATCCAGCAACCAGCACAACTAAGTTAAGTGTAAACGAGAGCGCTGCGTAACCAACAGGACAAGAAAATCGGAATAGGAGTGAGTGAGTCCGCCTTGTAAGTCCAACGCTATCATACAATATATATGCTTATTTCGTCCGTCGTCCCGTCGTCATCCATCCGAAGTCCACAGAAAAACCTGGGAGGTCTCCTTAGAGAATGTATAAGAGTGAGGCACCCATGGCACAAATTATCAACGCGGCGTGCGGCAGTGCGCTAGGCAGCGCGGCATTCGAGTTTGAACGGCCTGAGCCGGTGACGCTCGCGCTCACGGAGCCGATCGTGGGCGTTGGCACACCGCCCGCTTCCACCGCACTCTGGGCGTTAGTCGCGAGCGTCGCGAACCCGACGGAGGGTGGGTTGGCGCGGTAGACGGAGTAGACGTTCTTGAGGAACGTGTCGCCGACGATCCACCCGATCGAGCTGCTGCTGCCGCTCTGCGAGCTGCTAAGATCAAAGAAGCCGCCGAGACATAGGCTATTCGACAGTTGGGTCATCCTGAAGTCGTCCGGCGAGATGGACCAACTCCGGCCGCCAAAGGAGAGGGCGACGTTGACGGTCGTCGAGCAGGCTAGTAACGTCGTCAGCCCACGCGATAAGCAGAGGTAAAGCGAAGTACGCACGATAGGTGTAATACCCCTCGAAATTGCCAGTGCCAGGGGCGGAACCGGGAATCTGAGCGTACAGCGCACTGATTTGAGCAGCGGGGCCGCCGACCAGCGTTGTGCCTGTGTCGATCGCAGCTAGCGAGGACGAGCCAGAAGGTATGGTCACGGAGTTTGAGTTCACAGTCAAGCTCGAGAGGGTAAGGGTCCAATATGCGGGCGAGTCAACAGTTTGGTACTCGATCTGACCCGTATAAAGGGACGTGTTAGTCGCACCTGTCAAAGCATATGATTAGCTGGAAGACAGCTTGCAGGGCGCGGCTTGGTACCAACCTAAGGTGAAGACCCCTCCAGGCGCCAGGGACTCTGCACTTGAACTTGTTTGATTCACAAAACGCGTGAGATAAAAGGCCATAAGTGGCTCATCCAGGGCATTGGCCTGAAATAGAGACTCCCAGAAGGGCACAGACTGCGAAGAGGACAGTGACTGCCACCCGAGCCCCATGAGGCCGGAAACGGGGGCAGTTAACAAGCCTTCGGTGAAGACATCGCATGTGGCTGAGAGATGGGCAGGTCAACAATACGTGCGGAGGGAGGAACCAGGGATGCTTACCGAAAACCTGTCTATCGACCTGGAAACCAGCCATCTGGACAACATCCGTTGCGAGTTGTCCGCTAGCCGAACCACTGCCATATCTGATCGAGAAGTCCTCGGTAAGGTTGCTGTACGTGGAGGAAGAGGTCGTGTCGAATGTCTGAATGCCGTCGCAGTTTACCGTGCAAGCCCTGTCGGCGACCCAGAGATCGGCGGAGCCCGTGTCTAGGATGACGTTGTATGCGACAGGAGGGGTCCCAATAGCTATTGAGCCATAGTAACTGCCGGACACAGCCACAGTCAGGACATGGTAGCGGAAGTACTATCTGCGCGTCGCCGACTCACCTCGAGTCAAAGTTTTGGTTGACGAGCCTGATCAATGTAAGTAACGGATGGTAATAATAATAAAAAAGGCTGGCGCACAAGTTAGTCCCTGAGGCGCGCTTCGCATTCGACGGGCCACCGTATTTGGCTTCCAGGAATTGTTTCTGTTGCTTAGCCCAGACTCCCCATTCGTCATCGGTACGCTGTGATGGTTCCCGGCGAAGGATGGGGATATGCAGACCACGGGAGGAGGGTTGTGAGCGAGGCCCGGGGGCAGCCAGTGCCCAGTCAACGGTGAGGAGCAGACTCAAGGCGAAGGGAAGGGGTAGGGCGTCCAAACGCATGGTGTGTAGTAGGGGTTGGGGCGGCGGGTGAAACTAGGGGTAAGAGGAGTTGATGGGAGAGTGTTTAAATAGGAGAGAATAGGATATGGAGGCGGTTCGAAGGGGTGGACCGGAAAAATGGATAGCGGCAGATATTAAAAATATTAGGAAGCAGGGCCGGCCTGTGGAGTGTTCGAAAGGAGTGAAAAAGAAAGCTTGGGGGAATAAGCCGCGAAAGTAACCGCGATTCTGACGAGGACTAGCCTGACGCCCACCAAGACCAAGACCAAGACCAAGACCGCGGCCAAGACGGAGATCAAGCGTCCCTCTATCTTTCCCCTCACGTGATCTTAATACCCCTTTCGTTCGTTGTATCTACTACTTTTTTGCCCTTTCATCGCGGGGACATCCCTAAATGATGACACTTGCATGGAACCCGAACAGGACAGCCCTGCTGCGGATTACCGACCCACGGACACCCGTGCTGCGCAGCTTCATCACTCGGTGCCGTCTGGTTCTACTATTGGTCACTCGATCTTGGCCCATTCACCGCCCACCACCCTTGTCACCTTGTCAGATGACCATGCCAACCCCCACGATGCATGTCATCACAAACACGCCATGCTTGAGGGTATCACCACGGCCTTGACCACGGCATTCCGTTATTATGAATGGGACCAGCCACAATGTCGTATAGTACTACAAGGTGAACGACGATACAGCGAGGTCACCGCATGGTGGGTTATAGATGACGCCCAATCTAGTTGCTGCGGATGCCAAGGGGGGCTCAGCTACCTTTATGTTCTTGGTTCGGAGTCCAGGGTCACACATGCCGACTGTATGGTTCACGTGCCCTCACCGTTTTTTGACTGCGCACTCACAGCCTCACTAAACTACATTTTGATTATACGTAAGGTGATGATTCAGCCACTGGCCTGGCTTACATTTCCTGTACTCGATCCTCAAGTGATTAAACTGCGCATCGCCGTCCTGTTATTGTCGGTCCGTACTTCCTTCCACGCTCCGGTCACGTTGTCTGTCGGGCTTCCTTATTCTTTCGTTAAGCCAATCCTGGAATGCCACACATTCCATGATTCGAGAACCTCGCTTAAAAGGACGTCCTCGCCCTCGAACATCCTCAGCCTCTTCTTCCCATTTTCCTTCCACTTCTTGATCCACGTACTTGCCTAGTCGAGCACACCCCCACAAATATATCGAGTTCTCACTCCACCCCGATCGCTTGAGCTTGAGTATTGCCAGTCACAGCCGGCCTCCACCCTACATACAGATTGTCGACCAGGTGTCGTGCTGGTTTTTGGCAATCATCGCATGGCAAATGACCGCCTAGCCTAGTAAACACACTCCAGCGTGCAGATATCCTGCCGCAGATATATATATAAGATTAGAATAATACAGTCAAATACAGTGGCAAGGACAATGATCCGTCTACATAAACGACCTCCCTCATGCCCGCTCACCACGCAAACGACGTGCGAGGGCAAGGTCCTTCGGCTGTATCGTGACACGCTTCGCGTGAATCGCGGCGAGATTGGTGTCCTCAAAGAGAGAGACAAGGTAAGCTTCTGCTGCCTCTTGCAGAGCCATTACAGCCGAAGATTGGAAGCGCAAGTCCGTCTAAAAAAGCAGTATGAGCCATCATCGCTCGGGCCTCGGGATCTCAGACGCAGGGGGTTGCCTCTACTAACCTTGAAGTCTTGCGCAATCTCACGAACAAGACGCTGGAAGGGGAGCTTCCGGATAAGGAGCTCGGTCGACTTTTGGTAGCGGCGAATTTCGCGCAATGCCACCGTTCCGGGGCGGAAACGATGGGGCTTCTTCACACCTCCGGTTGCGGCCTTAAAGACATCACTGAGCCGGGAATGGACATAGACAAACACAGTCTACTCACGGCAGCTGATGTCTTGCGTGCTGCTGACTTGGCAGCGAGTTGCTTACGAGGGGCCTTACCTGAAATACGCCAATGAGGATACTATACTGCTAACCCGAGAAAGAAGACTTACCACCAGTAGACTTGCGAGCGGTTTGCTTGGTACGAGCCATTGATGTTTAATGAGGTTGAGTTTATGTGATTCGAAACAAATTTCCAATGGAGGGCGGATGGAAGTGTGAATCCGGTGGCGAGTGGGTATTTATATCCCACCGAAGACGCGTTGGGTCGCGTCGCGTCGCGTACGGTGCCTGGCGGGTCAACAAACCGAAAGGTGATCAACGAAACTTTATTTCGCTCACGTGCCCGCATCTCGCGCTCGTATATAATCGTGCCGCGCCCTCTTATTGCGTCACTTATCCCACTCTCAACCATCTTTTAACAACAACCTCTTAAACAATTTGCAAAAATGTCCGGCCGTGGAAAAGGTGGAAAGGTAACTTTTTTTTTCTTCTTCCTTTTTGTATCCGGTGACTGACAACAACCTGTCTTTAGGGTCTTGGCAAGGGTGGTGCTAAGCGTCATCGCAAAATCCTTCGTGACAACATCCAAGGTATCACCAAGCCTGCCATTCGTCGTCTCGCCCGCCGTGGTGGTGTGAAGCGTATTTCGGGCCTCATCTATGAAGAGACCCGCGGTGTCCTTAAGATCTTCCTCGAAAATGTGCGTTAGGGTTATCTATAGGTCTTTCGTACTTAGACTGATCCATCGTTGTTCCTTTAGGTTATTCGTGACTCCGTCACTTATACCGAGCATGCAAAACGCAAAACGGTGACTGCCCTTGACGTCGTCTACGCACTCAAGCGGTCAGGACGCACACTTTACGGTTTTGGCGCATGAGCTCTGCGTATAGCTGGGCTGGATGTATTTTTGTATTGCTATTGTAATATTTAATTTTCCAACATTTCCCTCGGAATGTGGCTTTAAGTCTGAGTCTGTACTTCATCTGAGGCAGGGGTGATCGAACCTTGCTATGAGTAGCCCCATCCTTTCGCCGCTGCCGATGTCACCCACTCGTCGGGGTTTATGAGTGTATTTGCACCCTCGTTGCGGGGTCACACTAACGCCATTCGAGCGGTCGAGAGGGTCGAACTGTGAGGCCCATGAGGCAAGTATGTTCTCGTCCCCACCCCCATCGTCAATCTTGACTTGCCAAGGGGCATGTGTTCCGATTAACTGCCGCGAATGGAGACCACATCCAACGTACGCCCGTGTCCCCTCGTTTTACAGAAACGTCGAAGTATGACGACATTCGGTTTTCTGATACCGAGTTGCGCCGCCCCCGCGCTTCCTGTCTTCCAGATCATTGATGCCTTGTTTAGTTTTTGGCTACCGAGGACTCTCCTCAGGCACACTGCCCCTCATTTCTGGTTGGCCATCGACGGCTGTGTGGTAGCAGTCGCCGACACTTAGCCCAATATAGCTTGTGCGGGTAAATCGCTCGGAGGATCTAGGCCCTTAGCTGAGGAAGCCTAGACAAACGATGCGGTTCCGTGAGAATGGGGTGTGCGCCAGCACGTGCCAAAGATTCTAATCTCATTATCGACGCTGCAGTGCACTGCAAGTCACCGTCACACTGTCGGCCACTACTGATTTCATCTTCGGGAACAAGTTGTGTGTATCCTAGGAAAGAAAGGCCGTGATTTATCCAGCTGACGCCAAAGGACCAGAGTACAAAATACCCTTCCCACACCCTGATCCTGTGCTGTTCCCCCCTCCGCTGCGCTATGGGTCCCCCTACTGTCCCCGCTATAGGTCCCCTTCGTGTCCCCGCTAATGCCGTGTCCATGTCGACAACCACCCTATCCATGGCCGCCAACCTCGGAAACGACCTTCCTAGCGAGATACTCCACAATATCTTTAGCTACCTCTCCCACCCTGCGCTCACCCGCGTCGTCCTCGTCTCCCGCCGTTGGCACACCGATGCGGAGCGCCTGCTCTACTCCTCCATCGTAATCAAAGAGGTCCTGCCCCGCTCCTCCACCCCGGAGCTCAAGGGCGCACACGCGATGCCCGCCGTACCCGCCATGACGCTGCGCTGCTGCGAGACGCTCTCCCTGCACCCGCACCTCGTAGACTACGTCCGGCGCTTCCACATCCGATGGCAGACCGACGCTGTCGAGAGCCCCGCGCTGCTCCTCCTCATCGCCCAGAACATCGCCAGGTCGCTCGTGCCCACCCTGCGCAACCTCGCCTCGCTCGATCTCTCCTTCGGCCTCGCCGACTCCGTCCCGCCGCGCGCTATCACCACCACCACCACCACCACCACCACCAGCGTGGCGCCCTTCCTCCCGCCCTTCCAGCTCCCGTACCTCCGCAGCCTCGCGCTGCACGGCATCGGCGAGCCCCCCGAGCACCTCCTGCGCAACCACCCGAAGCTGCTGGATCTCAAGCTCGGCGACTACCGCCGCCCGCTCCGCCTGACCCCGGCGGACGTCCCGCGCCTCCGCTCCTTCCGCGGCCACCCCGCCACCGCCGCGTCCGTCCTCCCCGGCCGCCCCATCGAGGCGCTCGGCCTCGTCGGCAGCGACCCCGCCTCCGACGCCGACCTCGCCCGCATCGCGTCCGGAAGCCTGCCCGTCCGCTCGCTCGACCTCTCCGGCATGAGCGTCACCCCGACCGCGCTCCGCAATATGTCCCGCCATTTCTCCAAGGTCGAACTGCTCAAGGTCCGCCTCGCCCTCCGCCACACCCTCCACTACGCGCTTTCCGGCATCGTACGTCGTTTCTCTCTCCGTAAAAATATACATTAAACGCGGTTCTTTTTCACCAGAGGCTTCTGACGGCGCTTACCACCGTGTTGTCGGACTTTGGCAGTCTGCGTGACCTCGATATCTCGCCCACGAGCGCCGTGCACTACGCCGCTTCTGCCGCGTCCGACGACCAGAACGCCTTCGAGGAGCAGCGCCTGTGCGTCGCCTGGTCGCGCGCGTGCCCCTTACTTTGCCGCGTCGTATTCCCCTCTGGCACAGAGTGGTCGCTCGCCGAAGGCGGCACATGGTCATGCAAGTCGTCCTTCAATTCTAGCTCGCCTGCTGTTTCGGTGCGTCGCACGCATCGATGATGTGATGATCAATGTCCCGCTGATGATAAACATCTACATAAATATATGTCCCTTCTAGCCATCCCCGCGCGACCTCATTGATCGGTTGTGAGGCTCGAGGCTAAAAATAACCCATCCTCCCCCCCTTCCCTCCCCCAACTACTACCCCTCGTGTAAATATCAGTCACGCTACAGAACACATCGAATACATCCGGAAGGTGATCGCAGATCAATGCGTGCTAGAGAGATTACATAGTATGGCTATTCCAGCGCCAGCAACCGATGACGATACAGTGGGGAGGAGGGGTATACAAAGGTTATATGAAACCGAATAGTGATGTAGGTAACTAGTCCTCATAAAATAATGGTGAAGGGAGCCCGGCTCATGAGACTTCAGACTCGTCGACAAATATGTCGGTGTAATGTTCGAGAATGGTCTCGATCGCCTGAACAACAACAAAAAAAACCCCCGCCGTCAGTTTCGAAGGCCCACCCCCAGACAGTAATCGGACGTGTGTCACACGCACCTTGTTCTGGATTGTTGCCCCTGCGAGGCCGTCCTGCCCATTGACACCATTCGGTGCGGTGGGAGGGAACAATGTCGGCCCGAAGATAATTGCCAGATTACCTATGGACATCGAGTTCTGCACCTCATTCTGCACGATCCTGTGAGGGAAGATCGGGCGCTATCCAACCCAAGTCTGGACCGAGAGGAACGCACCTGTGTAGATGGCCCAAGAAGTATTTTAGCGTCGCGTAATTGGCATCGGGTAGCTCGTTGACCCGTTCGTGCAGCCGGATGTGCCTCAAGCGGTCATTCTCGATTTCTGGGCAGAGTACGAACGGTTTCACTCGACCCCTGTAACGCGTCCGAAGTAGTGCGAAATACTCACTGGCGGCGCTTAGAAAGCCTTGGTGCAGATGCATCGTCAACAGTGGCTCTGGTAGCTCCCTTAGCCAAAGCTTTAAGACACTTGTTACGTTGCTGATGTCGCCTGACCACTCCTCGGCATCAAGGTTGGTGGCGTCCAAATCTGTGGGACCATGAGCGTTTTAGCCTTAGCCGTCGATCAAGGGCACTACGAATCGGCACGCACCTTTATCGAGCTTTTCTTTCAATCGGGTGACCTTGCTCATCGTCCCACCGATACGATAGACGCCCACCGTCGTGATGCCGTACTTCTCGATGGCCTCGCAGCACTTGACCATGATCGAAGGGACCTCCACGCCATCACGCGCCATTTGTTCTGCGAGGTCAATACCAAAGGTGGGTTTAGTCCGATCTGGCAGTTGTGAATGGCTGCTGCTAGGCGTATTAGCGCTATGGGGTGTTGGGTTCGTGCGGTCGACGTGTTGAGGTAAGGGAGGTAGCTAGACCGCGATTAGTTTTGCGCGGGGTGCTCCGTGATCAGCGCACGACTTACGAAACCCTCATACTCGGGCCCCGTACGGCGTGGGCCTCGCTGCACTCCGCCGTGGGCATATGCATAATTTTGCATGTAGACCTTAAAGTCAGATCGGTTGTCTATCGACTCGATGGTGGGTTTGAGTCCAGGTCCTGCGTGTTCTGTCAGTGGCGCAATTCCCTCGGAGGAAATCCGTTAGTACTCACCGTCTTCGATGCCCGTTGGTGCTAAGGTGGATCCATCACTCAGGACGATGCTCTCATATAAGAAAGCATAGCGCGTGAGGTGGTATTGTGTTCCGAGATCTATTTCGTCCGCGCACTCCTTCAAGGCCTAAAGAAGTCGAGATGAGGAGACGTAGTATAGCTCTGTTCTGCGGGCACTGACACGGAGTATCCGAGGAAGTTGGAAGTTGAAATATTCCTGTCTTAGACCCTGCGTTTCTTGCACCGACTTGTGGTAAGCCTGGGAAGACAGTTGCACCCGAGCACGGATATCGTCTTCCTGGCGTTGGATCTGTAGGGGTGAAGTAAGTGAGCTTTCGTCGCGAGGTCACATGAGAGAGGGAGGAGGGAGCACATTTCCAGCCTTTCCCTTTAACAAGAGTCCCCCCTTTGCGACTGCTTTGCCGATCGCGCGCTTCCCACCGGCCGGCGCACGGGCCTGAATGACGGAGTCCTTGGCGGGCTCTCCCTCCTTCTGAAGCAGAATACGACCAAGCTCTTCCATAGTGGTGTCCAGGCGCGCTTTACTCTTTTCGGTAGTCGCCTCAGAATCCTGCAAGTTACGTTCGTACCGGGTTGCAAGTTCCTTAGTCTGGAAAGAGTTTGGGATCAAACTCGAAGAAAAACGAGTTTTTGTGAATCAGCGAAGTGACATACCGTCTTTCTGTTTTTATCGACCTCCTTGGCCAGATTTGCCAACTCCTCGCTCATCTCATTGAGTCGCGACGCGAAGCGTAGCCTGTTCTCGGCTATGATTTCGTGTATTTTCATAGTTGTCTGCCATGCATTGACGAAAGAGCTGTGAGAACGGAGATTACCGAGTCAAGACGAGGGAACATATATGAGAAAAGAAACGACGAGACAGACCCAGCTTTACCGTCATTCATGGCATACACATCCGCAGTGTTCTTGGATAGCTTCTGCATGCCCCTTCCGAACTCTTCCTCAAGCACAGCACGCTTTTTGAAAAACACAGAAGCTTCCTGTAGGAAACGCTCGAATTGAATGTCACGGTGTGTGCCTGCCGAAGCGAGCTTACCCTGCAGGACACCATGCTCTGTTTGATCCTGTCGAGCAACAACGGTACGCCACACTGAATTGACGTAAGACATATATTAAGTATGTTAGCCCCAAGGGATTAGACGGGAGAGCCCTCACATCAAGTTCGCACAGAGCGCGGAGCACACTCTCATCGAAGCTGGGCTCTACGACCGCGATTGGTTCCGTTTGTGTGGCGGGAATGGGGTCTGCCCGTTGCGCAGTGGGGGGGAGGCTGTTACGCCATCGAGCGGTCGCAGTCGCCGAGGGAGACGGTTTGCCCACCAGATCAGCTTCGGTGCTGGATCGAGGTGGGGACGACGAGGATTTGGAGGAGAGGGAGGGTCTAGAGGGAATGGCGACATTCGGGGAGTTGCTGGAGGAGGCGGGGATGTTGGGCTGTGGAGGGTGTGGTTGAAAGGGATGAGGAGAGTGGGTGGCCGTGGGTGATCCGACGACGCCGTGACTATCGGTCGATATTGAGGCCAATGTATCGTCTACAGTTCTGAGACTCATGGGTGTAGATCAAAAGTACACGCGTATTCGAGGCGTGCGGGGACGAGAAAGAGGGAGGCGGGAGGGGA
Source organism: Lactarius evosmus (assembly GCA_951394315.1). Lineage (NCBI taxonomy): Eukaryota > Fungi > Basidiomycota > Agaricomycetes > Russulales > Russulaceae > Lactarius > Lactarius evosmus. The sequence goes on along the minus strand of OX596130.1, from coordinate 2,050,057 downwards.
AGACGAGATGTAAAGGACGAGACGAGCCCGAGTCGAGTGCGGTGCCGCGTGCGAAGGACCCGCCGGTTGCGATCTGGTGGCTGTTATACGTTACCGGCCCGGATCCATCAGTCGTGTGGCACTTCAGCGCTTCAGCGCTTCAGCGGCTCGTGAGCAAGATAGCCTTGATTTGATAAACAAACACTTATTCCCCCGAGATAATCATTATACGATCGTACACTACATGCGTAAATTATAATATGACTAGTGTAAGAGTGGTCCATGGACCGAAGGCGAGAATGCTACATTAAGACCAAGATTTGTTGCGAACGCGATTATGTGCCAGACGACCAAGACGACCGAGAAAAACAAGGACGTCGGATCAACAGCCACGCGGGCAGCGCTTGCTCGTCTTAACATTATTGGTAATATTCTGCATTCTGATCCGTCGCGTCAGCTACAAGCCGCGGCGAACAATCTTATACTTACGATTGCTGACACGCCGCCGTGCAAGGCGCATTAGGATGCTGTCCGACGTGCCGATTACTTCCCGCGCAGGTAGTTCGGCCACAATCAGTCTGTAAATGGGTTCAAGTCGAGATAAGATGGTCCCCCCTTTCAAAAGAAGGGAGAAAAAGTGCCTACATTTGAACGACCAGAGAATATGACTGCACCACATGGGTGCTCAGAGTAAGTCGTTACAGTGACGCACATGTCAAGTTCGCGTAGAAATCGAGAGTCAAAGGTGTCGGAAAACTGGGTGATAGTGAGAGCAGAATAATCCCAGAGTTCATTTATACCAGACGTCTCGCTCGCCACACAGCGGATAGACCATCGAAGGCTGAGCAAGTGTAGCAGGTCGCTGTCGTTGAAAAAAAAATTGGTATGCCGCTGGACATACACAGCGAACACAGTTCTAGGCGCATCCAGTGAACAAACAAGCCGGGGGGGCACAGTCCCGAGAGCCAGAAACGAGCGGGAGTCACCCTTTCACAAGAACCCGCAACTCTATGTCCCAGGTGTTGATCGCCAGTAATGACGCTAACGCCACACTCTGGCAATACCCTTTCGCCTCAGGTAAAGAATGGAGAGATGGTCCGGATGGCGGCAGTGAAAACAAATACAGCGCGCTAGATACGTGGTCGGTTGTCAGCTCAGTCGTTGTGGCGGACGGTCTGAGATGGAGCGCAGAATCTGTTGCTTAGAAAGGGACACGGCAGGTGTGGAAACCCTAGCAAACGGGGTATGTGATTTGGGGTTATCGCCAACCCGTGTGGCGAGAAAAACTGCCAATGGTGGCATCCAACACGGCCACGTCGTGGCGAAAGCACAACAGGGCGAGATCCTGTATGAAACTGGAGTTGGGTGGACCACCAGACACGCAATTGCGTCAGCAGAACTGAAAAAGTTTTCCCAAAGACGCCACTAATGTTGGTGCTGAGAGAGCTAGACTAGTCTTCTATGATTGGTAATTTGACTGACTCGACTTTGTCTTCTATAGTTTGATACACCGAGCTGCAGACAAAGTCCCTTGCACTAGAGAGAGATGGGAAGACATGCAGGGAGTGTAATGGTGGTAAATGTTATAGGTAAAGGCGTTCGAGTGGCTTTCTACGATCGAAGGCAGAGAAAGCAAGCCGCGCCACTATTGTGTGAGATTATGTAACTACGCGAGAGGCTCTCACGGGAGAAGCAGGAATGGTTGACGCTCTGGATTGATAACAACTACAGTATAGAGTCCGGGAGACAATCCAGCCGAACGACGCTCGCAAAAGAGAAAGAGTACCCGATAACATTGACCTAGATCCCTCAGGTTTTTATGATCCGGCCAGGGGAAGAGAAGCTAGGGACCATCACACGTCTCGGTGGACACAATCTGTCAGACACGGTCGTGGCACGCGTCGATTAACTATACTGCTATGATCCCAACCCGGGAGCCGGAAATGTCGTGCCCACCAGCCACCATGGTGCATTTGGCATAGTATTTTGCCAGGGATAGTCGAGCGGACTTGAGTCGCTGAAGAGCCTCAATCTGGTCTGATCCTTTCATCGTGACCATGAGGATGGACAAATAATCGTCTCCACCGCCTTGTGAAGCTCCAAGGTGCACTTCCTCGAGCCGTTTGAGCAGTTCAACCGCACCAGACGAAGAGTACAGCATCAGATCGTCTACGTTGAAAGGGGGACAGAGTCAGCCCCGAACAGATCTAGGAAGGTAGAGTTTTACCGTTTCGGACGAGATCGACTGCGTCACATAGGAGAACACCCCACCACGTTTTCGGTGCGAGACCTTCATTGAACATGGTCAGGATATCCAGAGCTGCTTCTTGCAGATCCCCGTTCAATCTGCGTTGGTGGAACTCGGCATAGCGGACGGCAAACATAAGCCGGTGAGTGAACACGCCGTCCGCACCGGGATGGGCCCGCAGTTCTTGAAGGGAGGGTGCGACCGCGGCCACTGATCGAGCAAAGACCTCTGGCCCTACAACTCCTTCAGCACAGGTAGCCACACAGGTGGCATATACAAACCATGTTTAATGTATTCAGTTAGAACTGCGTCGACGATCCGACCAAGCCAAGTCCAATTTTCCGCGGAGGTTGCGTAAGAAACGCCTAGGCCATACTCCTTACGTCGCAGAAAATTTTGTGCCGCGATCTGTGTGGCTCAATGTAGACAAAGGTATCACATTGGATGATGCAGGAAGGATACGGACCGTACAAACCATACGTCGCACTGATTCCCTTCCGTACTCGTGGCAGGTCTCTACGACCGCTTTTAAAGCGTCTGGTACTTCACCCGAGACGTTCGTACCACGAGAATCAGCCGCACTGCGATTGAAGCAGATTGGTACGCGAAGCAGTACTTGGTCTGCCCTCTCCCTTCCGATAGAACCGCAAGAGCACATGTACGCAACGGTGATGCGCCAGAGTGCTGGGTCTGAATGCAAATAATCCGCGTACGATAAAATGTATTGGTCGCGGACGGAGATGTCTGGGCTATCCTGAGGCTCAGAGGGGGGATAAGAATGTGAGGAGGGACGTCTTACTCGTCGCTGACCCGCGGGTTTAGGAGGTCTAGGGGCTCCATCAGGTCAACCCAATGGGCTGCCAACCAAACGTCGAGTTTGGCCGCGTGGGACAATGCCTCCATCGTTTCACCACGGAACAGGGCTACGTGAATCATATCTTCGAGGTTGGTGGGGTCAGGGGGCATGGTCTCTAAAATTTGATTTACAACTTCTCTGGGGGTAAGTGTGAGGAAGAGGAATCCTAACTACATCGGTAATACGCACGGAAGGTCCTGCCTTCGAAGGCGGTGATTCACAAATATGCTCCAAGCCGCGCAAACCTCCTTCCAGTCGGCGTTTAGATCGATGCAGATACTTTGGATAATTTCAGGGCGGCCTTCCAGTATACCCACGATATTGCTGAATGATTTCCACCAATTTTCGAAATCGTCCTCTCGTGAGTCCTCTGGGACGCGATCGAGTTCGAGGCGGAGAGTTTTGACCTTCTCCTTCCAACGACGTAGGGCTACCACGAATTCGCGCTCTGTAGAGAATTGCACAATACGAGGGTGCGAGCTGAGTAACGGGGTGAGATGCTGTGCCACATCCCGTAAATGCTCAGAGGGGTGACGAGATAGAGTTCCTAGCAGAAAGACAGGTGCATTTGAGAATCCTCGCAGGATCGATCTGTGCAACGCAAATTAAGGACCGCTCCGCGTCCGAAAGAGGGCAAATACCTCGTGAGATAAGGCCAGAATGTCTCATCCTGCCACGGTTCGTCCTGAGAACTGAGGTGATCTCCTTCTTCGGATGAAGGTTCGATGAAGTGCGTGTTTAGCCACTCCATTAACTCTTCCCCCACTGGCGCATCATCGAATCCGGCCTCAGGAAGGTAAAGGACAACAAATAGGGAGAGACAGTTATATAGTATCCGGTAATGGTTAGCATCGTACTGAAGGGGCTGTGTTCTATTCAGTGGTTTCTAGCGGGAGGGTCAGAGCATCTCTATGCAGTGAGGAGCGAGGAACTCACGGAAGCCTGCGCCCAACCGTCTACAACGATCCTGACATAGTCCACGGCATGCTTAATTAACACAGGTGACACTTGTTCGCTGCGTCCTCTAAGACACCATTAGCGACCAGCCTATTGCCGAGAAGACGGTCACGAACATGAGGGAGTCTTGCTCGCTATGATTATTTTTGAAGTCTTGAAGCGAAGCAAAGACGACAGACGTATCTGTTACAAACTCCATACAGAAATAAAGCCGCGACCCTCATCATGACGCGTGCCATACGTACCAACCGACGTTCGGAGGATGGTATGCGATCCGTACTTGCAGTATAGATGTCTCGTGGGTCGGAGTGCTTCTCCTCGAACGATCTGGCGGTTCGCGAATCGACCTTATACTGTGGTTAGGAAAAGGGCGGACATAGGTGGTGACATGCATACAGCATTCGTGGCAAACACCGCAACAGAATTATCTCTAGGAGATTGTGCAACACACAAGGTGCGGCCAGAGCGTAGGAACTCGACGTTCTTCCCTTCTTCAAACAGGGGAGGATAGAGACGGATCACAGTCATTTGCAGGCACAGGAGCTGGACAGACGCGTCCTTGTCCTCCAGGTCTGGTCTGCTTTAGTGTCGCGATCTGTCACACGTGTGACAACGTGACAAGATGGACCACAGTAATTTAAGCTGGTCTTGTGCCAGTGCAAGTATCAACCCGCTCAGGCTAGTACAGAACCTTATCCCGGTATCTTCGGTGTAACAACCCACTCCTTGCGGAGAGGTGGGGTTTTAAAATTTTTTGTTGGCACAAGACCCTTTGTATTGCGCGCCTTATTGCGCACCATATTGGTAGACTCAATTGGGTGATAACTTCTGGTTGTATCTTTCGGTCTGTGATCAACAAAGTTGTGCAACGGCACATGTTTCGCGGAGCTGTCATAGGCTTGTGGTGGAGAAGCAATAGTATAGGAACTTAAAGCAGCAGCGGACAAAGGCACTCTGCGCGATGTTTCGTCGTCAGATATCTCCGTATCTTACAGTAATGCGTATTGCGGTGACTTCGTGTCCCGACCCGACCGATACTGTTTGTGAGCTTGACTTCGGTTGTTCGATCTGCGCATTCGGAAGACCGATATGATGTATGGGCGGTGCTGACTGGTTAGTGGTCTTACTGTAGTAAACTTGTTGTGACCGGCGCGTCTCCGGTGGATAGCCGCAGTCAATTTTGCCTAAACAGACGCCATATCATGCGAGGCTAGGCATCACGACTACAAGGCTTGCATAGGACCACACTACGTCCTTGGCATTTCTTGCCACAATTACTCTCAGCACGCTGGGGGGGTACCAGTGGCATACCTGGTAATTGCTCTTAGCCATACTCACTGGGTGGCGACCAAATACAGAATATGCCCGCTCGGTTTGTGGCATACATCTGGAGGTTCTTGCCAGAGGATAAAACCAGATGGTAATAGAATAATGGTACAAATACATGACAACAACCCAGAAACGTGGTACTCTTAAGCACCGAAGCCGTATAGCGTACGTCCTGACCGCTTGAGAGCGTAGACAACGTCAAGAGCTGTGACGGTTTTCCGCTTAGCGTGTTCTGTATAGGTTACAGAGTCGCGGATGACCTGGGTATAATGGTAAGTTGAAGTGACAACATGAAGACAACACAGCGACCTACATTCTCAAGGAATATCTTGAGGACACCACGGGTCTCTTCATAAATCAAGCCCGAGATACGCTTGACACCACCACGACGGGCAAGACGACGAATAGCGGGCTTGGTGATACCTAGACTATGTGTAAGTGACGAGAGAGGACAGAGCTACGCTTCCCATACCCTGAATGTTGTCACGGAGAATCTTGCGATGGCGTTTAGCACCGCCCTTTCCGAGACCCTTAGAAAAAGTGAACGAGTTAGTAAAAGACGTGGACTGAAGAGAAGAGATACTACCTTTCCACCTTTTCCGCGTCCAGACATTGATAGATAGAGTTGGTTGGTTGGTAAAAGTGGGAGCTGTGAGTGTTGGGTGGAGATGGAGGTGGAGGGCACTGAAGAGTGAGAATGAGTCAAAAAGGGAACGAGTCACGAGTACTATAAATGGTCCGAGGAGCGTCTGTGGCTGTGCTTTGTTGATCAGATTGGCACACGCGCGTTCGTTGAAAACACGTGACCGACGCGTCTGCCAGACTATATATAATCGCCTACCTCCGACTTTCAGTAGCCTCATTCTTCTGTCCTCCAGAAATCCACACCACTTACCCTTTGTCGTATTTTCTGATTCTCATCCATGGCCCGTACCAAGCAAACCGCTCGCAAGTCTACTGGTGGTATGTCAAGTTCCAAACCTATTTCCACTCAGCTCCTCACTCGTGAATTCAGGCAAAGCACCTCGTAAACAGCTGGCTGCCAAGTCTGCAGCACGTAAAACTTCCTCAGCGGTGAGTCCTCTTTAGTCGCTTTTTAAAGTATCATACTGAGTCATTGTTTGAAGGCAGCCACTGGTGGTGTGAAGAAGCCTCATCGTTTCCGCCCCGGAACTGTCGCACTGCGCGAAATTCGTCGCTATCAGAAGTCGACTGAACTTCTCATCCGCAAGCTTCCCTTCCAACGTCTCGTTCGTGAAATTGCGCAGGACTTCAAAGTGAGTGTGGCTCTACTTCCTTAAGTACTACCACTGACATCCCCGAAAGACGGATCTGCGCTTCCAGTCATCCGCCGTGATGGCATTGCAAGAGGCAGCAGAGGCCTACCTCGTCTCCCTCTTTGAGGATACCAACCTTGCCGCTATCCACGCGAAGCGCGTTACTATCCAGCCTAAGGATCTCGCACTTGCGCGCCGGCTGCGTGGTGAGCGCACGTAGTCCAGTTCTTCTGATTACTTGTTATCTTGTATATTGTACAATAGCTACTTTTATATATCATTGGCCTTTCCGAGAAGTGAAGTGTGTCTGAACTTTGAAAAGTCGAGAGCGAGAGCGAGAAAAGGGGTTATCCCATTCCGGTACATCTGAGCCACGTGGGATGACGTAACAGTTGTTACACTCGGGTCAAATGAAATTGTAAAATGACTCAAAGAATAGATTCATCACACGCATCACAATCCGAACTAACTTGACTCGACAACACAACTGCGCTTGTTTATGCTAATTCCTAGTCATACTCACACACCCGCCTTTTAGTAGCACTGCAAGTGCCCGCGCCCGCGAGGACCCATGCTGGTCACATCGTGTCCATCTAACCTTCTGCCCTCCGCTCCGAAACCAACCGACGAAATCACGCGCTTGCGCCTCCTGAGCGAGTCATACCCTCTGGCATCGACGACCTCCGCGTCGACGCTCGAAACAGCCGCATCATACATCCACTCCCCCTTCGTCCCCACTCCCAGTCCGGTCGTCGACCGCCGACGATTAACGATGCGTTTCTTCACCGCGCGAGATGGCTGCGGCCGTACCGGCGTAGAAGGCCCTGAGCGAACCACGTCGCTGGCTGCCTTGGACTTGGAGGTCGCTTGCGCGCGCTGTCTGCGCGTCGGCGACAGCGGCTCCAAAGGTGGCGGCGGCGCGCCGAAGACCGAGGCAGAGAACGTGGCCGGCGACCGCGGGGAGCTTGGCGAGTTGCTGTTGTTGTTGTCGCCAGCAGCGGAAGAAGAACCACCAGTAGTAGTAGCAGCAGCAGCACCGGCACCGGCAGTGGGCGAGGAGCCGAGGGAGCGGAAGCGCTCCTGGCTGGCCGCGAGGACCTCCTGGACTTTGGCCGCCCAGTCTTCGAGGTCGTACAGCTTGTGCAGCAACAGCTTGAACGTGAACGGGTAGCGCTTCTCTCTCAGCGGAAAGCGCGCCTGGACCCCCCGGCCGATTGCGGTCGCTGGCGCGTCGGCGTGGGACCCCGCCACTGTGTTCCGCCTCGGACGCGCCGTCGACGTGTGGTCGGGAGTCGCGTGAGGAAGCGGCGAAGAAGAGGCGGCAAAGGTCGGCGCCGATGCCGTCGTTGGTGTATCCGGGACGCTTACCTGAGCTTCGCCGAGCTCAGAAGCATCCCCATCTGTGGGCCCGCCCTTCGTGAGGAGGGCCGACAAGTTCTTGAGAAGCGGCGCAATGTCTTCTGGAACGATCTCGTGGGACTCTGACTCGTCACTTGGGCATCTTCCATGCGATCGTGGCTTGGAAAGTTTCTCGAAGAAGTAGTATAGTCTCGCAAACTCTGCCGACTTGTCGTGGCGCTTGGTCTGAGCAGTGCTGGTGGCAGCGGAAGGTGAGGAGTCCATCGTATAGCAGAGATGTCGGAGGTGTGGTGGGTGACGACGATGATAACGCCGAGAGTCTTCCTACTTCACTGGCACCTGGGTGCGTCTGTATAACGTTGACCAGAAGCACTCTCGCTAATATACTGCACATTCTTGATGTGGCCGCGGTGTGTGGTGGTCGAGTTCTTTGTTCTCACTTCAGCCTCGGACCACAGCTAACCGACACACTAGCAGCACAATTTCGTGACAATAACTTCGTTATTTAGTCGTTTACGGCAGGTTAGTGTGTACCGTCCACTCAAAGTCCCTCGAAGCGTTTCCACATTGGCCTTCCCCCGCTATTTCGTGGAATGCTTTTGTTAAGGAGTGGTCCCGTCCATCGTCCGGCGATCGTTGCCGGTATTACTTGTCGAGCGCTCAGCATCATAGTAAGCCAGCTAGCTGCACGACTGTCCTTGTGTTCACGTCCTCCGCCATACCTTGACTCTTCCCTCTCCTCTCTGGATCTCGAATGCAGCCCACAGGACCTCCCTCAACCCTGCACCTCCACTCTGACTCATCTCTGCCCTGTTATTCAGAGGGGGGTAATAAGGAGTGGTCTTTGGCGAGTTGAACCACGAGCTCCATCGGACTAATGTCAGGCTCCGAAGTTTTTGTGCCAGTCTCATCGTCGCCATCAGCTCATCCTCGCGAGTACGTAGTCCATGAGCCTCCCAACACGTCGCGCATTCGGTCGGCGTGTACGGCCTGCAGCCTATTGCGGTGCTCCTCTCTTGTGTAGCGACCCTCCTTGGTAATTTGCCGTATGAATGGACCCTGGGGAGTTCCCGATAGCTGTCCAATCCGGGAGTGTGTGGCGCAGAGAGCGAATCGTCAAACGGACACCTGGCGAGTAGGCAATCCTCTCGCGCCAAGGAGTGGTCATCTATGTGCTCCTTCAGGACGACCGAAGAAGAGGGGAAGACACCAATGGAGAGACGTCGCAAGTTTCCCAGCGGCTGAAGGCACCTGGCATAGAAAGTCTAATCGCGCAGAGTGAACGCATCTCCTGGCTGAAGGGGGTTTCTTACCGCTAGTTCTTCAGCTGTATCGCACGAGCCATCAAAGCCGATGGACGAGTGCTCGACGCAAGTGCTCGACTCTTCAAAGCAGGCCCAGCAACAGTCAGTGCACAGTCGTTCGATGACGCTAAGTTCCAGTTCTTTTAGACTCGTGCATCGCCTAGAAATTTCTATCAAGAGCATCGGGGTAATGTGCGGTAGCGATGTGAGCTTGAGCGAGACGAGTGTCGTCGGCAGCTGAGGAGAGACCAGGAGTATACTCGCGGAGAGGGAGAACACAGAGACGGCTTCACAAGCCAGCTCCAGCGACACAAGATTCATTTTGTACACTGGAAGAGCTTTCTTCTCGACGATTTGCATGGTCGTGGAAAGATGCCTGAATGCACTGGTTTTAATTCACTGCGCATATATGCGTCTCCCACCTCACCGGACCCACGAACAGCTGTCAGCGATGTCGATAAATTTTCCTACCTTCGTGAGCCGATGCAGCGTTAGGTGCGAAAAATAGGTTCTGAGTGCGATTTGACGAAGTTGACGAGACACGACAGATAAAGCCGCAATGGAGGAGAAAGCTCGAGACTGGGAAAGCAGAGCTTCCTGCACGATTCTGTCCATTATTTCAACGGGGAACTTCTGAAACACTCCATAGTTAAAATCGGTGACTATTGCCGCTACTGTCGTGAATAAAGATCCGAGCGCGCTCCTTACCGGGATGGCCATCTGTGAGTGATTTGGGAGGGGGCGAAACGATCTCTAATGACACGAATGCGAGACAATGATGTACAAATGGTAAAATTACAAAGTGAAATAGGTTATGCATGTGTTACAAATAAGACGCGTCAAATCACGTGGATCACCAACACAGGTCCTACTCCAGGCCAGAGGTCAATAGCTTGAGGTTGGAGGAGGGTGGAGGAAAGTGCCGTCAAGCGTGGATGAGAACAGTGTTCGCAGCATACCGGTGCTTGCTGTTCTCCACTGCGACATTCGGAACGTCCACGTGCTCCTCGTCGAACCACCGCTCGCCAAGGTTGAACATGTCCCGGTCAGGGAACACCTCCGTTATGTCGCACACAAAGCCCTCGGTGGACAGGGTGTAACGCCTCCAAAGGGTGGTTTTGCCATCTTCAAACCCAAGACCACAGTCTAGGAGCGCAAATTGGGGTGGTGTTTGCATCTTGCGGAACATCTGCCCAATAGCGAACTTCTCGTCGAGGAAGAGTCGCTCGCAGAGAGGTGCGGTGATAGTGACGTCGCTGGTCGCAACGCAAGCAATCTTTCCACCACAGACAAGATGAACCTCGCGGCGCTGGGTTATCGGCTCCTCGGGTGAGGCGGTGTGAGTCCGAGGAGAGGTATGGGCATAGATGGATTTGATGTTGATGGTGCGAGCGAAGAAGGCACTACGTTAAGGTTTAGAATCTATTAAGACCATAATGGGCGAATACAAGGACCTACCTAAGCAAACGCTGAAGGTCGCCGTGGGCCGACAACATGATGCGTTCAAGACCAGTCAGTTCGGCAGGCCATGTAAACTACGGCAAAGAATTCATGAGCTCCAACGGAGAGCGATGTAAGTTACCACCAAAGGCGTACCTCTACACTGGTAGCGTTAGCCTTGAAAGAGTCGATGACGGCCATGTCTGTCTAGAGAAGTGGACGGGGAAAAAATGTGGGGGAAGTGTTGGCGATTTGTAAACGGAGAAAAGGACTCGTCAGGAGCGATGTTGGTGAGGGACTAAGGGCCAGCCTTGCGAGCTTATATCCCTGCAGCCCCGATCAGGTCCCCTAATGTGTGAGATTAGGAAACCGCCCGCGGGCTTGGTACGCTATGTGAGCGCTGCGTCCACGGACAAGAAATTGCCGAGAACCCGGCGCGTCAGGACATTACAGCCACGATAGGTCCACGTAAGAGATAGTGGGTTCACAGGATTTCAGATCTTAGCGGTACGCACGGGAACCCTATGGATCCCAAATTTGGGGGAGGATTACATGAGCACGGGCATGCCGCAAGACGCTGTTTGAGGGGGTGAAGTCCGTGACTCACTATTCATAGGGCTGAGACGTGCTTCCACAGCGTTATTGCAGTGAGCATGATAGATCATCAGAAGTTTCATGCCGCGTTCGCCGGTCTATAGGACTAAGCCATTCAAACCTGGCACTATGCAGCACAACACGCACCATATCAAGAATAGAGTGTTTTAGTGAAAGACCACCGGCGATGAGAAAAGGCCTCGAACAGTGACATTCAGCACTCGGTGCTCGGTGCTTGCACCCCGGAGAACCTATCGGGATTCCGTAATTAGTGGTAAACTTGCCAAATTTGGATATTGCTGTGTTGTCCGATGAGTTGGTCATAAAACCTGGCGTGTTACGGCACGGCGCTCCAAGCTCCAGCTTTATCTTCAACTTTTAGGGCCCCGCCCGGAAGGATCATGTTGACGTGGTCCCTGGATGTACTCCTCGCGACGTTACAGTAGTGATGATATCAATATGGAACCTCCATGGTGACACTTAGTAAGAGGCCGGACATCGCATAAACGTGCACAACTGGTCTGGCAGCCGGCGTTCGTTCGCAAGAATGGCCAGATAAGTGTGATCCAGTCAGTATCGGAATAGCCAATTCCAAGGTCGAAGGACGAACTACTTGTTCCGACGTTCAGAGACACCGACGGTCCCGAGTCTATACCCCGAGTGATGGATCGTCGTCGGGCAAGCGATGTTCCGATCGGCACGTTATACAGCCGCAGCCGCGGTATTGTGGGACAGCCGGCCTGTCTGTTGTTGGGGAGTCGTGGCACCAGTCTGGCGCTTGCGACGGGCGACGGTGTGGTGTGATTACCGTACATGACGCGTGGAAAATGTGACACACCATTGAGATTGCGAAATTAATCGGATTGAAGCCTGAAATGATGGTGCATGCGGATTGGCTGGGCTGGACGCCATCGTCATGATGGTCCGAGAGGGACGCACTATCGTCTCTAAAGACACGGTACGACCTAGCTATTACTGGTATAATGCAAGCGGTCCAACGCGGTCCACCATCCGTAGGCCGCGGGTACCCGCGGCGTTTCCGCATAATCATGCCCTCGTAAAGCAAAGTGAACGTAGAGTATCACACCGCTTCGAATTTTTTTGCAAAACGATTTCCGTGCGACTTGCTGTGTACGACCCCGTATAGCACTTAACCTTACAGCAAAATCCAATGTGATATCCTTTGCCACTTGCCACCTCAGCGTCCCCCCCCTGGTACAGGCTCCTCATTCAACATCCTTTCCATGCACCTTTACAGTGGACATGCCAGTGTCACCTGCACCGTCACCCTGTCACCAATACCACGTCATACATCACATGACACCAAACAGCTGGTGTGCTGTCGCACATGTCCGGATTCCTTGTGGGCCCCAGTTTCAACATCAACTCGCTCATCGTGTACTGCACAAAGATACAAGACTTGAGCCGGATGTATATCGTCATCAGCGGGAAGGACGGCGTTGTCAAGCAAGCGCACGCCAGCTTGAGGGCCTTCTGTGTTTTCCCTGCCCCCTCTGTCACAAAACCCTAGAAATTAAGAGTGCGGGCTGCACAAGCCACGCACATGCCGAGCGTGGGAACGAAATAAGCTCACGCATTTCAAAAGTTGATGAATTCCTGAAAGGCGACGTCATTGGGGCTAGGTTCCCCAGCTGTTACGAACCTTTACTTTGTAGAGAAAAGTCTGTTGGAAGGTGTCAAGCTTCTGAAAGCGTGTGCCCGTAGCCTAGTGCTTAGCAAAGACGTCGCACATTTGTGATAGCGTGAGGGCGGAAATGTCCTTCGGCTACTGTGCTGGCAGAACAGGGGTGACGACAGCGCCTCATAACTACGAGGTATTGGAAATTTAGACATGCGTATTGTCCAGGATGGGAGCGCATTCTATTCTTCTGATGGGTTTCTAATTGTCCGCAACTTCCGGCGCAAAGGTTGGCGAGAGGTAGTGCCCGAGATCAAAGGCCCAGAATCGACAACTTGACGGTACTTCGGATATGGCTAAAGACAGCCCGGAACACAGTTGAACGCACCCTCGCATCGACACTAAACCAGGAGCGATGCCTTGCGCCGTGTACAGCCAGGAGGTCTTCATAACAACTGCGAAAGTAAAGATAGCACTGCAGCAAACATCGCTAGCTGCAGAGTCAGGCACAGAGTCATCGTGCTTGGCGCTGTAATAGGTGTACGTGGGCGGCTGATGAAACAGTATATTAGCATCGTCACACAAATGTCCGCTATTGCAATTTATCATGAAAAATTCCAGGGAGTGACCACTACGGTTCTTACAATGTCTGCTGTAAGCCTGGGAAAGAACCAGCCGGCGAGTACACAAATGGGCCAACGACGAGACAAATCTGAATAGCGCTTGCTTGTAGATATAATAGAACGGCCCGTAGATGCGGACACATTACAAATGGGTGACTGCCTTTGCATCTAGAGGCATGCCTGTAGGACATACTATATGATAGACCATTTAAACCACTCGTAGGAGACTCACCTGAAGGGTCGATACCGTTCGCCGCCAGGTGGCGATGATGACGAATAAGTCTGGCCTGATCAAAGCTGAGTTGGAGTTCGGAGTTAGCTGGAGAAACGCAAGGCGATATGTAATACCGCGTACTTGACGTTTTCTCTTCTCATAATTTCCATGACCTCCTGAGTCCCCTGTTCGTCCAATCCAGCCCTCGTGTCTCCTTGGAAAATGTTGTCGGCCTCGATATCAAATGTTGAGCTCGTCATTCCAGCAGCAGCTTGGTCTGAGAAAGTCGATAGCGGTGCGTAGTTCTCCCTGGAGTGTGGCATAATTACACGCAGACGTTCAGGGACTGGGAGATGGGCGCGGTAACGGTACAACACTGGGGAAGAAAGTCAGAGAATGCATCGGAGCTGATACGTGGAGTGTTGAAAGACGTACACATGAGTAATAGTGCAGAAAAGGCGAGAATAGAGACGTAAAACAACATTTTGTAGAATCTGCTATCCGAAGTGATGTCGTGGCAAGCGAGTTTGCGATGCCGTGCTGCAGCGTCGGCACAGGCTGTGGCTGTGGCCCTCAGTTGCCTCCGTCAGTAAGCCAAACCCTAACCTCACGGATGCGAGCCCGCCGTCACCCTCGCTTCGCTCTCGCCTCGCCCCAATTTCCTCATTCCCGCACTCAGTCGTATCTCATTTATTATGAACACTCGCAGTGCAAACACGTTATGAGCGGTAAAAAGCAGTACGAGAAGGTGAGATACATTATTCCTCCGAATTTCCTTCTGCTAGTACCACCCGTCCTTGTATAGACTTAACGCCATGATTCAGCACATGAAGATACCATTCTAGTTGAAGGCATTATGTGAAATGGAGGAACGCAGGTCTAGGCTGTAGTGCGGCGAAATGACCAGAGGGACTAGAATTCTATGGCACTATCCGGCTGGCACCATACGTACTTTTCCCCTGTGTTTTTGCGTGCATCGCATTCGCATAGATTATTACTGCATCTTCCAAGTTATCGCGCTGAAAGAAACCCGCCGGGGTAAGAAGCGTTTGCCTAGATTGCGTCAGACTGGTTGGCTTTGACTTGGCTCCACAACCACCAACATTGTCACTGTAAGGTGCCTGTCTGGTTCCCTGGTGTATCATGCGCCTGAAGGGCGCAGCGGAAACTCCACGGTATCCGTTGTAAGCAATCTTGTACTTGTACAGTAGTGAGTATAGCGATTCGGTGCATTACAGGGGTCCTACCACCAAAAACTATTATGGGTCTGTCACGGTTACCGAAATGAGCATAGCGGAGGCTTCCTGACCTCATTGCTGGCTATATCCTCTGGCTTCGAAGACTCAACGTGGTTGGACCCATATAACGCAAGCACTCACAGGGAGACATCATCATGACGGCGTCAGCTAGGGAAACATTATTGGAGAAATTGCAGGTAACTGTTATTTTTTTCCGTCTCACGATGACCTATGTTATGACGACGCCATTTCGCCCTCTGCACCCCTCCTTTGCAGACAGAATTCCACTCTTTGGACAGCTCGCTTATTGCGGCCTTCCTTTCCGAGTTTCAAACTGAATCGCCAACACGGCGGCAGCTTCGTGGACTTCGCCAAACCCTCACCAAACTCGCCGTGGCCGCGACTGAGAATCACGATGAACAGTCCATAAGCGACGCCTTATCCGGTAGCCATATTGACGGCAGCTCCTTCAGCGGTAGCACACTCGAAGGTTATTCTGGAACCTTATTAACACCTACTACCGACTCCACATCACCGTCAACCTCTCCACGGTCGACTTCCTCCAGCGCCACCTCTTTCTCGTCTCCTCTTGGCTTCCTTCGGACAGCCTTTCCTGGTGTATCATCGGTCCGACTGGAGAGCGTCATCGCTGATGCCACTTGCAAGGATGGTTGGACAGAAGATGTTGATATGGAGCGCGCCGTCCAGCTTCTTTTAACTCAGGAGTTCCTACGAGCTCTCGAGGAGGGCGGACTCGATGTCCTGGAAGATGATCTCGCCCCCATGCACAGTCCGGAGTGGCACACTGTCAAAGCAAAAGCGAAAAGGAAGAAAGCGAAAATGAAGACTTACACCATTAACGACGTACGCCAACAACAGCATATTTCCGAGAGGACTCATCGCCATGCCCCAAACCGTGATATGCCCCCAAGGTCTTTTGACGTCGATATTTGGACTGCAGTCTCTTCCATATCTGCTCAACTTTCCTCGCTCCTTCCTCCACACTCCGAATCATTCTTCAAGTCGTTCTTCCACTCACCCGAGTCCAGGTCGCCTGCGGCGGCTCTTCGTCGCGCACTGACTACCATCACTAGTGCGGAAGATAAAGATGCCTCTCCCCTTGATATGAGCGCACTACATAGTCTGCAAGACATCATCCGAAGTACCCCCGAGTACGACGAACAAGGCCCCGAGGAGCGGGAACGCATACTCTCGGATGCCCGCTTGTGCCTACGCGCGGTTCAGTCGCGGCACGGTGACGCTCTTGACCTTGTGTGGCTCTTGCACAGCCTTGACTCCGGTCAAACGGCAGAAGTTCGTCTGCAAAGTCAAGAGTATCAGGACGATCACTTGTCCGCAAGTACACCATCCCCTACATTCGGGGCAACCTACGCGGGGTCATTTTCGGGCCATCGTCTCGGAGGCCCGCTTTCGCAACAAAGTGGATGGAATGTTGTGCCACGCAAGAAGTCCCCTTCAACTGCGAACCCCCACGCTGGTTTTATTACTACTCACAATGGCATTGCCACCCACCAGATTGGCTCAGAGAGATATAAGGACTCAGAGGAACTGAGACAACGGCTCAAATACCTTGAAGAGCGCCTCACGGAGACCCACATGTCTGCGGCCAGGGCCTGGAAAGGAGCCAACCCGAAAAATCTGGGAAAAGAGGTCGCATTGTACCACGTTGACGAGGTGTGTATCTCCTTTTCTTTCTATGGTTGTACCTTACTTCATTATGGTGGTTTCCGGACATCTCCAGGCGCGCAAATTACGGGAGGAGGTCAAAAGTGCAAGACTAGACGTTGCCAGAGCCCGTGTCGGCGCGACAAAGTTAGTCAACAGTTGTGTGTGGATCCGTATCCGATTGAAACGTGATGCCCCCTAGAAAAACAGATTCATCTCTTACGACTATTGATTTGCATTATACCACCATTTCCCAAGCGGTCATTCTTGCCAAAGAGTTTCTCAGAGAGTGCGGTGCCTCTGACGGTGAGCTCTGATACCTTAACATCTCTGATATCAATGCCGACACACGAAACCGTAGTTCACCCCATGCGGTTCATTACTGGACGTGGAAACCATTCTGCAGGCGGCAAAGGCGTCTTGGGACCGGGCGTCTATCGTGCGCTCGTTGAAGACGGCTGGAACGTTTCGATGTTTGCAGGTGGCCTCACCATTCGTGGCCGCATTAGCTCATAGCCGTCCTAGATCTTGCTGAACCTCGACCAGACCAAAAGACCCTCCCCGTACTTTCTACTGTAGCGCATCCGTGTTGTTTCCGTAGACATGTCTGATAGCTTACTTGCCCTGTGTTTGATACCATTTCTTGTATTCCGGCTACCTTTGTGACGATTCGCAGCCCACTGGCATGTACGTTTAGAACTACGGATGCGATCTACTTACATTATTTCTGTGTGTATTGTGTACAACGAAAATGATGTGGTGTTGGCGACGAACTTTGGGTCGCCGGCCCGAAACGTTGCGGAACTCTTGACTTGGAGTTCTGTAGTAACGCCGTGCGAGTGCCAGTGGAAGCTGATATAGCGCTGATATATGGATGGCGCTACCATCGGATCTGCTATCGGAAACCGAGTCTTTAAACGATTTAAACGACCGGGACATTTGGGACGATCGTGACGGCGATACTATTTCCAATGGACCAACGGTGCGCTCTCAACCTCGACGTATGATAACATGGTCGCTACTCGCCGTTAACATCGTGCATAGCGTAGACACCGT
The DNA here is from genome assembly GCA_951394315.1 of Lactarius evosmus. NCBI lineage: Eukaryota > Fungi > Basidiomycota > Agaricomycetes > Russulales > Russulaceae > Lactarius > Lactarius evosmus. The sequence goes on along the minus strand of OX596130.1, from coordinate 2,032,258 downwards.
TCTAGAAAGAAAAGGAAAAGGAATAATTCTGGGCCCACGTCACGAACAACACCGAGCAACTTATCTGACTCCACTTTTACCCTCCAGCCCCTCATTGACGTCCTTGCGTCGAGATATGCGTCTGTGGACAGCGAGGACGTGAGTTTTGACACCATCGCCAAATCTGTGTTGGAACAGTGCGTACAAACAAGGGACGAGTTGGGCGAACTGCATGGGAGGGACGACCTTGTGAGCACGCGCCTTTCTAGTGCTCGGCTCGAATACAGATTAGCTGAGGGATCTGTTATAACTCAGGGAAGACCATACTCGTTTCTTTCCTCATCTGACGAAGCAGATCTTTTGGAGATGCTCGAGGCGAGGTCGCGAAACGGGCTGAGTGTCGCGGAGGCCATCATCATTCGAAAACTCAAATTGCAGCGCGTACGTGTGGCATTTTTTGTTCTCTAGGTGTGCGCTGAGTCAATTTCAGCACAGGAGGGCCCATAGTTTGTCTCTGCCCGTCCTTCGTCCCAAGATTCCGTCGGCGCTTACAAGCCTAGCCTCCGCTCGTAAACCACCAGAGCCAGATCCCGAGGTTCTTGATGCACTATACAGTGTACAGACCACACCATATAAGAGCTCGTTCTTGTCGCGCTTGGACGGCTTTTCTGTTCGTCGCGCGCCAGTGGTCGCTGTCGATTGGGAAGCACGATCCCCCTGGATGGATCTTATGGAGGACATTCGCGCACATTACGCACTGAAATTGTATGCTTTTTCAGCCTCCGAGGGCCAATTACTGACGTAAATTAGCTTAGGCAGGGAGGTCGTTCAAGAATCTCCCGCACCTATCACATACGTGACGTTAACGGCTGAGCACTTGCCACAAGTTCATGACCTGTTGCACCGCTCATTCTGGTCGGGGATTGACGGTCTGTGTTTCTATTATAGAATCTCCATCACAGATATTTTCCAACGCGGTTTCCCCCTCTGATAGTTAGCGACTCCTTACGCCACGTGCCCGAGCAAGCAACGGTTGTCGCAATGTATAAACGTCTTTTGGTCGGATGTGCTATCCTTAGCTCCCCAGCTGAAACGTACATCACCTATCTCGCCGTCCGGGCGGGCTGGGAGAATGCGCAGATCGCAACGTGTGTGCGGTATTTCGTGATCTTAAAATCATTGACTCAAAGACCCTTTAGCGCCATGCTCTTCCACCTCATTAGTCGAAACCCAAACAAAGACATCACTCTCCATGTGTCCGCGAATAACCCAGCGATGGTAGGTCCATTACGTTTCCCTTCTCTCCGCAGTTTCTGACCCCAATTCAAAAAGCTGCTCTACAATCGCTTTGGTTTCAAGGCAGAGGAATTCATTGTCGGCTTCTACGAAGACTATCTTGATCCGCAGTCGCGCATGTCAAAAAATGCGTTTCGTTTACGCCTACGTCGGTGAACCCGTTGATCTGTACCAAAGGGGGACATCATAGTAGCCGTGCCCTCTTCCCGTCGCGCGGCGCGTCCACTGGAGTCGTTGATACCGACGACGAGGACAAAGTGCTCTGGGAAGGATCAGATGGCTGTGCGGCTCGCAACTGTGCTGCCTCGAAGTCCAACAACCACTTTCCGCCCTCTGCACCCTCGAAAAGCCAGATATGACTGGAGACGTATTGGTCGCAAGCATGTTAACCTCGGGGTCTCACGTACCTATCTGCCACGCGCTTAGGAGCACATCCTATGCGCTCTTGAGATCGTCGCTTCACTAATAGAGGGGGTTGCCCATTCAGATACTGTCCGGCCTTCGCAGGGGGGAGAGTCCATTCAAGCATCTCTGTGAGATGCTCGACAATCGAGTCCGCATCTCCCAGGAGCGTGATCTAACAATGGGCAATGAGATATTGTACATAACATCAAGAGGCAACACCGACATCAGGGTTGATATGTGTCACTGGCGTTTTATTGATTAGGATCTAACATGGAGAAAAGCAGCTATCAGTAAACATGGGCGGCGAAGGCACGAAAACCACGTACTTGTGGCACGGAGTGAGGCACGTGTGCTAGTGGTTGTACTGTCAGGCTTCAACTTTCGCTTGCTTGCGGCGTGACTTACCGACGATATCAGATACTGGCGCAACCTTTAGTGATGTCCCTATTATGAGGACGAGATCAACTTGATCCCTATCTTTTGCCAAACACTCTTTGAAACTGTCGGTCAGCTTTTCACCAAAGAAAGTGATGTCAGGCTGTGGCGATAGTTCAAAACCAAAAGTCTACGAAGCAGGAATGCTATCACCTTCATAATCCACGGTGGGAACAAGGGCTCGTCCTCGTCCTCACTGTCCGATTGCTTACTGGGTTTCCGTCTATTGCTCCTTGCCTTTCTCCAGTCTTTCCCCAAATCGTTGCAGCCCTTGCACAATGGTACCTCTCCCTGCATTATTTCCCGTTCGATGACGTTACCCGGCACACGGATACGGCATTCCAGGCAAGACGCTGTTGCAAAAGATCCGTGACATTGCAAGACGTTTCGTATACCAACCGCGGTTTCAAGTGTGTCAATATTTTGGGTGTAGTTCTGTGGGTGCGAGAGGGATGAGAGTTTTCCATGGATGGACAAGCCAGGCAAGTGCCACTCACGCGGAGGAGCTGTGAAAATGGGTAGCTACGTGCGATTACCTAGAACATCTGGGACTCTCACCTTCCCGTTATCTTCAATGAGCTTGATAAAGCGGTGACACGGCGACGGTGTAAAATTTGATGGGTATATCTGCCTTGCAAACGAGCTTGACGGATGTGGTTTCGCGTCAGCTGTGGGGGAGGGGGGGGGGGGCTACTCTCACGCACTAGAATACTACGCACCATTAGACACCACCTGAGGATAGTAATGAGGATCGCCTACATACCGGATGGGTTTTCCTTGAAGTAACTTATGTCGAACCTGATGAGTGTAAGTCAACACTGCTAGTAAACCTCTGATGCATTAAAGGTGCGACATTTGTTGGGGGTCGTCTAGATCATATTCTCCCTTTTCTTTCAACGTTGCGTATAGGCCATTGCGCGAGCGGAAGTCCGGAATTCCACACGACACACCTCACACCCGGCATGTCGTTAGAGACCGTTTTAGAGGCATCTGTGTCCGTACTCACTAATGCCAGCACCAGTCAACACTAATATGCGCCGTGACGAAGTTATGAGATCGACAACATCTTGGAGAGTACTATACTGGGACAGTCGCTCTCGCAACTGCAGTCTGACTTGGAGCGTCAAAGTTGAACCATATGGCATCTTGACCAGTGCTCACTCTCCGGAAAGAACAACTTGGAGGAAATACACCAAAGTTGCCGGCTTCTTCCTTTGCAATTCCTCGCACTAGCGATGTGTACTGAATAGACCGATATTGTTCAAGGTACCGTCTTCGTACCAGGTAAATGTCAAAAGCACAGAGTAACTCGGGAATTGGGATTGCACGGTTGACCACGTATTCCTTCATAAATGCTGATAATCCTGTACGGGCATAGTCAGCATTGTCCAAACCCGGGAGGAAAAGGCTCCCCTCGCTGCTTGAGGTAGGTAAGCATCCCATTGATTTGTTGTTTCGTCCAACGGGGGGCCATTGGCTCTGGTAAGAATTGATTTGGGACACGAGCATTCGCGCAACATATCAGAATTCGCCTTGGGATGATCCCACAGAAAGTGCTCATACCTTGTGGGCCAAAGAAGACGTAAAACCCGTAAGGCAGCAAAAGTTCAATATTTCCCGCAGCGTCCCTGCTCAACTTTCGCACAGAGATATTCTCGTCTGCCGCGGCATCGTCGCTAGCATCGTCGAAGCCACCAAAGCCATCAAGGATGTCGTCCAAAACGTCTCCTTCTATTTCCACAATCTCGGAAGCCTCTAAAAACGCGCGCACTTGACCCTCGTGGATCGCCCGACGCTGCCTTGGGGACAAACTTGGGGGACATTTGAGGGAGAACGGCTGGAGGCCCTGAAGAATTGGGTTGTCCGCCATTTACTAGTCTAGATATCAGCGCTATATCAGCTGCCAATATTCAAACGAATTCTGTGGTGTCACGGTGGTGGATATCCTAGTAACCCGTGAACGTGAACAGAGCTGTTCACGTGTGATCAGAAACACGAGGTACGCTTATCTTCGCTGTCTATCTATTGACAATTACGACGCGTTATTATAGCAGTTGCGCTCATTTATAAGTCAAAGAAGTTGCGTTTGACAGGGGAAGCGAAGGGCAACTAATGTACAGTACAGTGGGTAACTCCGAGTGTGGGAGTCACAATTCTACCAGTAACGTCCATGTCTGGTCAAAAAAAAAGTTGTCAAGAAGTCCCAAAAGTGTGACCACAATCATTGGCGCATGATAACCAGCTACTCCCATTTTCCGTCCCAATTCCAGCCCTTTCGATCAAGGAGGAGCTCGTCATCACTCTCGTCATTGTCCACGTCCGTGTCCATATCCTCCACGGCTTCCACAGTAGCGCTTGCGTTACGCGACACTTGCTCCGACTGGTCTTCGGCGTGGCCAGGGGGCTCGGATAGTTTTTTGTCCTCGTCTTTGATAATAGAAAGGCTAGATGAGCTGCCGACTGAAGCTTGTTCTACGCATTGCTGAAGATCGACTCTCGGAAGGCTATTGGCCAGAGGAACCGAAGGACGATGCGCGGGGCGTATTGTACCTGATCGCGTTCGTGTTGTCAAGGCCGCAACAGTCGTTGACGTCTCCCTACCACAAGGGGCTACGATTGCAGGTTTGATCATAAAATCAGACGCGCGGATGGTGCTTGCGCGGTCCCGTTTCCTACCCGCAGCTTGTTGTGTGTCGGAAGGTAGAATCGGAGCGATTGTGGTCGGTGCGCTATCAAGAGAACAAGAGCGACGAACAAGGCTCACGGAACTGCTCCTCAATCCTGTAAGACACAAAGAGTGAGTTCTTGCAGAGGGAGCTATCGAAGAGTCAAGGCAAGGAATAGGGTATATGCCCATTACGAAACGTAGACTATATAGGAAGAGCAACTAAACACTCAGATAGACGCTAGGACATACCGTTGATGGCAAGACTATCGAGCATACCACTGAGGCCAGTGACCGCTTGTCCGTTGTCAGACAAGCAATCACTAGATGACGACCTGTTATCGCCCTGAAGAGCGTTTTCCCGGTCCATGCAATCAAACGAGAGGGTAGAGAGCGCCGTAGAGCCATCAAAGAAACTCGAGATTATACTGTCATGATTGAAGTGTCGCCGCGGGCGGCTGGAAGATTCCTTCCTTTCACACGTCTGCATTGTGATGTCATCACAAGTGGCAATAACGTGGCCATTGTCCGGGGTGTTAGGTGCACTAGGCGTGCCTTCGGTATGTACATGCCTTCGCACGGGGTCATTGGTGACGATGGGCGTCGAAGTTTGCTGAGGAATTCCACCAAGGAAAGGCTCAGACGTGCAATCCCACTCATGGAGAGGCGTTCCGGGAGGCACGTAATCCTCGGAAAAAGGGCTGTGAGAAAGTGCCTTTGCAGGTCGAAACCAGTCTAGCTCTGAGAGATTTTGCAGCATATAGGGGGTGGAGCAATTAGCACTTTGAGAATCACAAGCGCCAGACTTCATAGAGCCGAGCGTAGGAAGAGATCCACTGATTGGGAATAGTACCTCGGAGAAGTTTTCCACAGATTGGGTAACGTTAGCCTCTGAACGAGTACGAGCTTTGATGTAGAACGACGGCTTCATAATTTTCATCTTGGGTGAGTTGGCTCTCGAACCAGACCTGGAGCAAGCTCTGGATACAGAGCGGCTGTGAAAAGGTGAAGCAAGCCGCTTGACGCTTTTGTTTTCTTTGAGATTACGGGAGCCAATGCGAGAGAGCTGACGACGAGAAGGAGGCACAGGAGACATAGGGTCAGGAGCAGTCGGAGAGTTGACAGGCGACAGGTTAAAAGGTGTTTGATATTGAAGGCTATTGGTCTCGTCGTTGAGAGAAATCACAGAGTCAAGTGTGGAAGCGGACGAGGAGCATTTGTCATCAGAGCTAAGAAGAAGTGCAGAGGCCAGAGCATGAGCATTTTTAGGCCGCTTTAAAACTTTCTGGGATTCAGTGCAAGTGCCAAGGTCGATGTGATGATTGGATTGTCGGGCACGTTTTTTCATGCGTTGAGTCATTTCAGCAAGAGACAAGTCTTCGCAGTCTGTAGCCTTGATGGGCGACGAAGAAACGTTGAACACCCGAGACCTGCCTTTTCTGCGGGTGTAGGTTGTTACAAGACGTCCCCGAGACTGTCCAATGGCCTGCATGTTGAGGGTCTCCCGCCAGCCCCAGGGAAGAAGACAGAACTGGGGGACGAGACGACGGTGCAAATGTAGTCGCAATTACTAAGATTGCGTGTTACGTAACTGTTTTCCACGTTCCACGTCAGTCGTCACTGTTGCTGTTATGTGGCCTCTGCACCGCAACGTCTTGTCTTCATCCCTCATGTGCTTACCTTGCACTTTCTTATTGTCGTTTTAAAAACCACTGGATTCTAGTTTATTCGTGCATTCCTGATTCTCCACCGACCCTCAACGATGGTTGTAATACGCAGAGCACCTGCCACCCCCAGGACAAGTTCCCAAGATGCTGTTTCTCCGGCGACGACATCCTCGTCAAGAGCGAAAACCTCAAATATTCCCGAGCGACCAAGTCCCTTGAGTAATGGGAAGACTGGCGGGGATCCACATGATGGGTCCCGGGAGGACGACTCGCGAGATCTGGTGAGTGGCGTTTTCTAACTACGGTGTGTTTGATTTATCTATTCCACCGTTTGAAGGAGGGTCCTCGTTTGAAAAAGAGCAAAGGCGGACGAAAAGCCAAAAATGGGGGGAAGGTGTGTGATGTTAAACAGCTATCTTCAATGGTCTCAACGTGAGTTTCATAGAAGCGGAGAAACAAGAGTGCAAATCTTGCCGATGTGTTGTTGCGCTACCTCTTGCTATTTTTTACTATTTATTCTCTATCCGTCTGCCCTCAGGATGCAGCCCTGAAGTCTCCCGTCTGCCGCGGCCTATCAGAATACCGTCGACTAATTCTGGAACCGTACATCTTCCCCGTCGTAAACACCGCCCTTTCTCACCCTTCCGTCTCGCCGTACGTTGATCGTGTCAAGCCTTATGCAAATCAAGCCGTTCGAATCGCAAGGCCTGTTGTAATACGCACGCAGCAGGAATGGAACCACCGCATCGTTCCGCAGTGGAACAAGGTCGTCGTCCCACAGTACCGTATGTACATCGTCCCGCAGTACCACAAGTACTTCACACCTCAGTTAGAGCGTGTCGGTGACACGATTCGACCATTCTTCTCTGCCGTTGAAGGAAGATACGAGTCCTTGCTAGGGCCCTACGTTCGTTTCGCTATCAGCAGAGCAATCAAATTCCAGCGCACTGCTCAGCCATACATCTTCATTGCTGCTGACAAGACGTACTCCGGTTATCAATCTGCCCGACCTTACATGCGTCCTGTCTGGCAGCATGTCAAGCGCACATTGAAACAACTGTTGGTTTTCTTACGCTCTCAGCGTCGCCAATTCGTTGACCCCCACGTCGCAAAAATATGGGAACGGATTAAGGAACTCAGCCGCGATGACGGCGAGGCCTTTGCGGGAGACTCGCATCCGACAGAAGTTACATATCGGGCTCCAGTCGAGACCCCAGCAGAGACCCCTACTGTAGAACACACGGATAACCCAGATACAAACACGCCCTCTTCCGCGGAGCCTTCTGCGGACTATCCCACCCCGACTTCGATTCCTGCGTCAGACGTCACCACCTTCGTTCCTAGGCACTCGCACAATGCTGGTGTTGCCGAGGATGTTACATCTGAAATGTTATCTCCACTTACTAGCTCACATGTCGAGTCCATACTCGTTGTTGCGCACTCATCTTCACTCGAGGTATCTACCCCGTCATCAGCGATCGTCCCTTCACCCTTTCCATCGGCTCCACCGCCCATTGCTGATGACGTTGACTTGAACGCTTTCTATGCGGACATTGGCCTTTACAACGAAGAGCCAGAGCGAGAAGAAGCGCCCGAATCAGAACATGCTCCCACCGATGATCCCCCATTGAGGGAGGAGCAGTTGGAGGAACTTCGCCTCAAAAAGCTCGCAGAAACAGCTGAGAAGCGTCGAGACATTACGGACCGCCATTCAAAGTGGGAGGAGAAGCTAGACAATACCATCAAGGAACAGAAGAAATCGCTGCGTAGAACTCTTGTTGCAATGAGAAAAGCTGCAGTGCAAGAGTTCAGGACAAACACTGAAACGAAATCCGCTATCAATCAGCTCGTGGAAAGTGACGATAAATTATTAAAAGGCGCTGAGGCCTACCTTGCCAATTTAAAGAAAGAGTTACGTCCTTTGGACGAGAAGATAGCCCTGTGGACAAAAGTTCTCGCAAAAGTTGACACGAAGTTTACGTCGTACCTGCGCCACATTGAGGACGTCGTCGACAGATGGCATACTTCGTATTTGGATAGGGAAAGAGAACAAGTAAGTTTAGGACTTATCGACCCTCAGGAGCATACGGTCTCACCGTTGTTTCAAAAGGTCAAACTAGCTGCGGATACAGTAAGAGACATTGCCGACAGTGCTCAAACGGACGTGGGTTATGACTACATCTGGCTCGCCGATGTAACTCATTTCGACTGGAAACGGTATCATGATTTGTCTGGGAGTGAGTTTTGTGTGACCTTATACAAAACGTGCCATTCACCCGTGTCCCTCGTTTTATAGAGTCAGATAATTTCACGAACTTGGCAAATTCTATCCAGAATGGATCCCACCCTTCGCCACCTATTGACCCTGTTACGGATGCAATTCACGAGTATCAACTCGAGATAGAGGACATAATCGCTGGTTTCGAGACTCGACTCCGCCTTATCCAACGGGGCGGCCTCAGAGTTTTGGGATCTTCTCCGGGAGACATGGATGGCGATGAGGACGCAGAGCAAGACACCGAGTTGCCTCAGTCCCCTGAGGTCTCCATCCTCCCAATTCTAGGGGACGACCCCAAGTCCGCCTCCCCTATCTCAGAGGGTGATTTCCCCGTAATTGGACGAGGCAAGGTGGAAGTCGAAGAGGCATTAAAGCGCGCGGAAAGTGTTCTGGAAAGGAGGCACGAGGAGGTCGCTAACGAAGACGAGGTTGATCAGCCGACACCCCGTCAGGACACGCCATCTGCCGCGCCATCTTCTGCGAGTCCATTGCATGCGGAATTATGAGGTGATGTCGGACACGCATGCATTACCGTTTATCCCCTCGTCTATTGTTTGTCAATTCGCTTGGCTCTACTTCACAGCAACGTCTAGTTACTATCTGGGCTTTACGGCTGGCTAGCGACCAGTACAGACCTAGGCTCGGATACGTACACAACGTACACAACCCGTTATATGCACTGGTATATGAAAACTATTGACTAATTCCATAGTAGATGGTGGAGAATTGTCCCTCCTTCCATGGAGCGTTGAGCGCATTGAGCTGGTATTGAGGTTGTTATCTCGGCCAAACGAAAGTCCTTAGTCAGGCACGAGACCCTATAGATTACGTCAAGAGCACACGAAAGTTACTCGACATACCCTGTTGACTACCCAGAGCAGTTGCTTGTAGTCGTTAGAAGAGACCGGGGCCAGCGACACTGAGCGCGGTCTAAGGGTTCCGAAGCAGTACCATCGTATAGTCAAGCTTCAAATGCACGACTTTCAGCCAGAAATATGCTTCCTGTGGCACCGTGTACGGACGTACTGACAAGAGTCATACAGGCATCGATACGGCAAAGGTCAAAAGCTATGCTAATAACTTAATTCGCGTTGATCGGTCAGTCATCGGGATCAAACGGCATATACGTCTTAAGTGGATACAGTGCAATCGGAGGTGGCAAAGACACCTTCTCGAACAAAAAGTATTACAAGCCCCTCCAAGTCCAGCGACGACCAGTGGGCATTGGGATAAACATACAAGCTCGCCACACTCGACTTGCGCGTATTACGCGACAAGCGTAGTAGGATGGCCCCAACCAAAACCAAGGGCTCTCACGTCCAGACTGGCGAGCCCCTTCGGGTATATGTCCACATGTTGCGTACTCTCGGAGCTTACAGGTTTGCTGGTTAAGGACCGAATGGGAGGGGTCGTGTTGGGGTGAGGTATACCTCTAGGGATACGATCAGGCTAGGGACGCCCATCGTTGGCAAGGAACCTCAAGGTATTGTCAACATAGGTTTTGCAGGGCGCTCCGTCGATTACATGCAGTTGGTGATTAGAAAAGTATGAATTTTCAAAGGTTAGTTCGCCGAACAGCCGTGTGAACGCCTAGCGATGACTGGGGTACGAGAAATGACACTGAGGGCAGATGAAAGCACGATCCTAAAGCGCTTGACACAGAAGACAAAAAAAACTATGAGTAACATTTACGGAAAGGACAAAAAACAACTGGGAGAGCAAAGCGTGGGG